>OZ038423.1:73889750-75139750 GCA_964036155.1 Diploscapter coronatus | reverse complement strand
ATGATACTTTCAAGATAATTTTGTTTTATTTAATCTTCGTTGATTTCAGAAATGTGGGACTCTAACGGGTTGGTTGTTTTGATTTTGGTTGGATGTCTTGTTGGAGCGATTTTTGGTGATAGGTAAGAATTACCCATTCAAAATCTGAATAGAGTGCATTAGAGCAATGTTGGTTTGGATATTCTCGAATTGAAATGATCGTAATTTAGTTTTCGTCATTTATGATTAGCCAGTTTTCGCAAAAGTTCATTTTCAGATATAATGAGGAGTTGACGATCTCTCGTCTGCCCACGAACGCTCTGCTCGCCAATTTCAGATTCACCATCGATAGCGACGGGGATAAACTCGGTTTGTTAAATTTTTTTCTAAACGTTCTATGAAATCGTCTTTCTTCAGGCCCGGATTATCATCTGTTTCCTAGATTGGTGGCTGAAATGATAAAGAGTCACGACATAGCTGAACTGGAATTAGCTTTCGCTCAGGTAAGAAAGGTTTCAACTTTCCTAGGATTATTTTTTACATATACAATAAAGACTGAAGATCGAAATTCTAGACACGAATGCTATTCTAAAATGAATCATTAGTCGGGTTTTCTTGTACAGTTTGACTATAACTCGACAAAACTGGAATATATCAACAGTCATGCGTCAAAGTTCATCTGAATCTTTTCCAAATAACCGAGAATAAGCGATTCTAAAAATAATGTGCCAAAATTCGGACTACATTTTTGAATGAATATTTGATATTCCAAGATTTTCATGTTTATTTAAGGGACGTTGGAGGTTGGATGAATGGGGCTTGCAGACTCAGCCGGCCATTCCAACTGGGGCGCACCTCATTGCTTGGATAAATGGCAAGAATGAATCGGCGTAGGAGATTTGTCTGAAATTATTGTCAATGGAATGTTCGATTCAGAATTGACGCCGAATGGACGAATTTAGTTGATTCTCTGAATGGCATTTTTTGCTCGTCTATTTCCTCCATTTCCAAGCATCTGACTGCCTCTCCAAAGCAGACCCTGAAAATGAATGGAGTCAAGAAAGAGGTTGAAATTGAAAAAAAAAAACTTTAATATTACATTTTTCATAATTTCTGGAAGGAAGAAACAACTTGAAAACGGTGCAGCGTGTAGAAATTGCGTTCAAAGTGTAGAGACCTTTTTTCAATCTCTCCATAACCTCTTCGCTTCCTACATACTATTCTTCCAAGTCTCAACGCCCCACAACATTCTCAATTTCCCGAAAAGAAGATTATAATTTTCAGAATGGCAAAATGATGCAAGTTCGCTACGGCGCAGTTCCAGAAGAGTCGCTTTGCACGGAGAATCTGACTCCCTGGAGAAAACTGCTTCCTTGTAAATCGGTAAGAAGTCATCTTTATGTGAAAACCATAAACTTGAGTTTCCAGGATGGTTTAATTTCTCTGCTCAATCCGTACTCGATTTACGCCACGACCTACAGTACTATGGGTTTGAATGTGATCAGGCTTTGCCAGGTAAGACATTTTTATTTTCAAGGAAAATTGAACTAATATGACGACACGATTTCTATCAAACAACATGCTTCTAATTGTAAAGGAGACGTGCTACCAAATTGTAGAAATGGTTCCGTCATAGTGTAGGAATAGTTTATTGCCATCCCTACAATGTCGTCTTGCAATTGCCGTAAAATATTGAGCATCATTTCTTTCCGTGATTATTTTACATTTTGTTTCAGGAAAAAACGTGTCATTGGCGTTTGAACGCTCACATTTCTGTCGTGTTCGAGACGAGCTTGGAAGCTTTGGAAGGCAAGCGGTTTTCCCTCATCTTAATGTTTTCTGTATTCTAGCCGGCATTTTATTCGACACGTTATTCAAACGAGACTTGGCTGGTCGGTGTTCAGTTGCGGAGAGCAGTCGTTTGCTGATTCGGAAAGGAAATGATGTGGGTCTTTTATTATACATTGGGAAATTACAGACTTCATAAACGAATGAAGTAAGAGATATATAATGATATCACTAAGTTGACTAGTTAGTCCCCTTTTCCATTCCAGGAAATCGACTTCTCTCCATCACCAAAGTCCATCCATGGTGAAGGCCATCATTCCTATGCAATTTTCGATCTAAAAGATAAGGATTTGGATCTGAGGAAAGTCGAGTTCACCTACAAGAATGTTGATGCTTCTAGAAGGGAACCTGCTATTGGGTTTGTTCATTTTTCTCTCTTTTACGAAAATTTGATATTTTCCAGAATTTTCACCGTTCAAGGAGGCGTCGATCAGCAGTCAGGCACTTTGAAGGCAAGCTTTTCGGCAATTTCGATATGATGTAACTCGAAATAATGTCCTTTGACTTTGGCTAAATGAACAAGTGGTTTTTCCACATCCTTTTCTATACTATTATTTTTAATTACAATTGCGTCCCTTCATTTTGTCATTTTTATCTTACGTTGCGTCATTACACGCAAATTCAGTTTGCCATATTTCATTTTTCCCTGGAAGGTTGACAGCTCTTGTTCAGACCCGAATCATCAATTCTGACCGCGGCTCGAAGACAGTCACTTTGATGCACATTCTGCCGTGGTTTATGCGCATCTACTACGGTTCCATTCAGATGAAGTGTCAATTGCTCGGAGGAAGCAGGGAAAATGTGGTATAGTTGATTTGAATTTAGATTTCGTAAAATTATAAGGAGCAAATTTTTTGAGTTGCATAATTTTTTTATTCAAAATAATAATAAAACAAAATTCCGCTCAAATTTTGTATACTCCGAAAAGTAAACTCCCAATAAATGTCTTTTTTCTAAAAAAAAAATCGTCTTCTAGATCCCTGCAGTGCTCTCGAAGAACTTCAAGGAGTCTCTAATCCGCACAAGCCCGAGCACAATCGAGTGGCAGTTCGTTTTGCTGCACGAGTCCATGTGCGAATTCGAGTTCGAGTTCGACAAGGCGCATATGAGGTGGGAATTGATAGTTTTTGTTTTTCTTTATCTTTTCCAAAAACAGCTGGGAAAAGAAGTCAAATATCCATTGTGTAAAATATTTAGAAAAGATTCTATCATGCCATACGCTATCCAGCTCAAGTCTCATACTTTTGCCTATTGACTACATGAACATTTTTCAAATGGCCTTTTCAAAAAATAACTCCAGAATCTGGGACTACCCTCCCGACGCGAACCACGGTATGTACGCTGCCGGAGCCTTGCTGGTAATCGATGACAAAGAAGGGCGTCTTCACAATCACAGACCCATTCTCGGAGACTACGTCAATAGCGCTTATGAACAGTAGGATTTTTTTATTTTTAAAGAAGAAAAATGATGAAAGCCCTTTTCTTTATAATTTTGCATTCTCATTCATCCACTATCTCAAGCCTTTTATTCTCGAATTTCTTTATGGAAATCGAAGAAAATCGTCGTTTGATAGATTTTAGAGAAAGATTGCTATGAAAAATCCTAATTAATTTTCTAAGCCTACTATTCCAGACTGACCAATCCCACTCTACCATACCCCTTGTCCTATTCCGTGTTCTCCAACCCAATTCTGGTCTCCCTGCCCGTGCCGGACTTCTCGATGCCCTTCAACGTGATCTGCTTCGTTCTGACTGTCGTCTCTTTCTGCATCAGTCCTGTGCTCCGATACACCACTAGCATGTAAATATTTTAGTAGCTAAAATTATATTTTCATAATAAGATTGACTAGCTCCAATCTGATCTTACAATTAGAGATTTTTGTGAAAGTTAACATATTATTGAAGAAGACTCATAGTCCAGTTATGACTAATTGCAGAAGAATCACTCTATTCTTCCACATTGCAAAAATGAAGAATAGATCACATTAAGAGATGGGGCTATTTATGCTATGAATGAATAATATTTGACAGTTTATTTCGATACAAACCGGAAATTGCCTCTTTAATTTTTCAGGATAATGATAACGGATGGAGTAACGCTGGAGAAGAACCGAGGTCGGAACCTGGTTCGTGTTCTGCTGCTCGGCCTGTGCGGTCTGGCCATATATGCCCAAGTGAACGAGATGAGCACCAGCGACATTCGAAGGAAGATCGAGGAACTCTTCAGGAAACTCAACGACATGGGTAGTATGTAATGTTTCCCTTTTATTTATTTTTTATTTCTTGGAGTGGTATTCGAATAGCATTCATTTGGAAAGTTAGATCAGATTTGAGGCTAATAGGGTATGAGACGTTCTGTAAAAAAGTGGGACATCTTATAACAGGAAGAATTAGTAAGAGGCTCTCTTTGTTACAGAACGACTCACTCTTATACGCGATTTCCTATTTCTAGCGCAATAATCTTGTTAACATAGAAACAAAACAGAACTTTCCAAGTGGATCACCTTCGAACCTTCTAGAAACCTTTTTAAACTACATAAAATCTGAGCTTTACTTTAAATGAAAGTCAAACTTTTACGAGAATATATTCACTTTTCTGTGCGGGTTATTTATTTGATTGTAAATTTACAAGATCTAACATTGTAAGGGTTAGAATTACTGCTTTTGTCAGCCAAAAATTTTCATCTCATACATGACTTCTTATTCCCTTAAATGTCTTAAATGTAAATCTAGATAAACTATTGAAATAATGTTCTGTAATTTACTTCGTGGTCATTTTATTGAAGAATGAGGCATTGATGTACCAATTCTGTTTCTGACTTCTTCAACTTTACTCCATTTCAGATTAGAAATTGATTGAATTGAAGCGAAGTTGAAAACAAGTTTTACTAACTTCACATATGGTTGTTTTGAAAACCGTAGTTTGATTGCACACAAATGTTGGACTTCTTCCAAAGTATCTTCCATGCAAGAATCCGAATTTCGGTTAACATTTTCTCAAATAAAAGAACAATTTGTCAGAGTTTACAATGCACAATTTGCATTGTTCGAGTGATTTTATGAGTGTTGAAAAGATGCCTCGAGAAACATGTGGGCTGACTAGAGTAGAGGTAGGGGGATTGGAGAGGATCAAAGTGATAAAGATAAGATCGGATAGAGATTATGGAATTTGGAATAGAGTTAGAGAACATGAAGGAAGAATGAGATTTTTTGAGAGACTGAAAGAAAAAGCAGAACCAATCGGGCAGCTGCAAAGGAGTTCCCTTAATCCATTTTCATTTCATTTGCACCGCTGGTCCAATCATGATGCAATAATCAGGCCATCACATTTTTTGAGATTCCATTTCTTTTGACGTCCGACTTTTCTCTAATAAAAATTTAAACTTTAACTAAAAGCCATGCTTGTGATTTTTGCATTGTAATCCCCTTGAGGAGTTGTCATCTTTAGTTTCTCGACATTAGTTTTGATATTGAATATTTTTAGACCTTACAAAATATGTGTGCATTGACAAGATAAATGATATCCCTTAGCTCGCAGGATCTCAATATTTTCTAAATGGCGTTTAAAAATAACTCCTCTAGTTTTTCTTGGTCATTATCCTTGAAATCCCGAGATTTTAACGATAAACAGTTCTCGATTTTCTCGCGCTGAAGTTGTCTTTCGGTAGGAAACAGACGAGGGGTTTTACTCGAAGACAGAGAGATTTGCACCTTTTGAACTGCATATCCCTTAGCATATCCGAGAGCCAAATCAAACAGACAAAACCACTAGACCTTGAGCGCACAGTACCTCCCCCGCTACAAGTCCACTTCTTCTCTTTCCACTCTTTAGCCCAAACTATCTCTAGCCTAGACCGGCTGTAAGTTATCCTGCAAAACACAATAGTCGAGATGAGTAAAATCTCCTCCCTCTCCTTTCTCTCGAAACCTGCAGAGAAAGTTCGACCAAAGATTTTTTTTCGGAAGATTTATGAAATCCAGATAGATTTCGAGGTCAATTTTGTGGTTCCGGAATGAAATTCTTAATGAGAGAATTCGTTCGATGAAATGTTTTTTTCAACTTTTGAATTTGAACTTCCCTTTATCTCCCAAAATTAAAGTAAAAGACAAATGAAGATCAAGTAGAAAAAGAAGATAAAAGGGCCTGTCCAGGTACTTGACTTTTTACACAATTTGATGAGTTTTTTCTCGGAAAATCTCCAGCGATTGCTCTATGGAGTGTGAAGGGGCTAGGGGTGGGGCATTCTAAAAATATTCGAATGAAAACGACAATTGGCAGTCGTCGATAATTAGTCTAGTACCACGATGATGCAAAGTGAAGATCATCTTTTGACTGATGCAATTTAGAGGGCGTTTAGGCATTTTTCAGAGAAACACCCTCGTTCTCAGAACACTCATCATGTCCCCGTGTGTTTATCGACGTTCATTCTGAAGAAGTAGTGGATTTTTGATGGCTGAAATGATTAGTAATCTCCTGATATCCCCGTTTTATTATCAGCTCGAACCTCTTGAAATCGCTCTCCGCGAAAATTTGGTTGATCATTTCTTTCCTGTTCTCTATCTTCTTTACCCTACAACTTTACTGTCGACGACTGTTTAGTGCACTAAATTGGAGTATTTCGATTGGCATTAGAGCACACTTTCAGGAGAAGGGGCACTTCAAAACAGGAAGGGAGAGAGAAAATGTGATAATTGTTGGTGCATTGTGCAGTGCACTAACACACGTGAGAATGCAGCAAAAGTGAGAGAAAACCCGTGGAAATAGTGTTTGGGAGAGAAAAAGAGGCGGTACGAGTGCCAACTGTCGAGGGAAATCGCTCATTTTTTAGCCCTGCCTCTCTCTGACAGCGTGAACCATGTGGCTTTCCTTTATCTTATCTCTTGCTTTATCCTCAAATCCTTCGTCCATCTTGTATCCTCTTTCTCTCTTATTCATTCTCCATTCCAACTCTGCACTTCACAACCTTGCGCTCTCATATTTTCGAACTTGATTTGTTTCAACCATTTGTTGTACCTTCAAATTTCTGCCAGCAGTTTTGATTTACTATCCTTGATCATTATGGTTTCAGATTACTGTATCTGAAAATGGTGAACGCCGATTTGCTCACGAAACACGCAGCCAATTTCAAAGTCACCAAGGACAACGCAGCGGAGTATTTCAAACAGTAAGGAATCAGATATAATGTTAAAGCATAGAGATAAATACGAGTGAGATATCAAATAAGTCATGCTCAGATTGTTCACCAAGCACCGTGACATTGCCGAACACTACAATGCCGAGGACATTGACCCAGATAGCATTTTGAAGGTAATTTCGATTTTACTGCTAATCCCGCATTGTGTGCAGACGGCTCATAAAACATTAGCATTTGCCAGTTTCTTTTGTCTCCGCGGTTTGCGCAACAGATTAACACAAACATGCGGTAGATATCAGTCAGATCATATCCGATTTTTTGAAGACTCTAATGAACTTTCTCCGAGAGAGACTAGTTTTTCTAACGTGCGATTTCGAAAAATGAACTGGTGTGGATCTTTAGTAAAGGACTTGAAATTTTAAAGAAAATTGATAAAATGGACATTGGGAAACATAGATCATTGAAAAAATAGAATGGCAATGAATTAGTGAAGTTTTATGGAGCATATCATGTTCTACGTTATTTACAATACCAACAATCTCTTTCAGGCATTTAGTATGCCATGAGATTTTTGGATTAATCGTGAAATGATGCAAATTTTCAAAATACTCCTAGAATGATGCAAAAATGTGATGTGTCAGTTCAATCTTCAAGTTTCAGTCTCAACGCTACATCATGATGGGCATGTCGGAGATGCAGTTGTTCCTTAGGTGAGTTTCACAAAAATCATCTTTTTTAATGAAGTCTTCAATCCAAAGCACAAAATATTGACTTTAGCATCAGCTATTCGCCTCTCATTTGTTATCATCAAGGCTATTGATCTAGCACTTCTCAACCTCTGAAGATATTTATGAAATTGAATTGGAAGCTATAATTGAAGTTATGCAACTCCAAAGGGCATTCATTCTTTGCTCAATGATTTGTCTCGTCCAGTACTTTCAAAATATCCATTCTCACTCGCTGCTTACGTCTTTGCACCTCTCCATTCTTTCTGCAAGCCAAGCGATTTTCTAGAAAACCTATCAACATGTGACAAACAAGTAAAAACAGACGTTCCTTGGAGAGAGTCAGAAAATTGAGAAATAGTAGGGGTTTTTGCGTGATTAAAGTTTCGAGGAAGCGAGATATCGAATTTCTAGGATTTGGCAAGACATCAGGAAGATCTATAGTTTAGACGGGAGAGATTTAGGTGTTCAGACATGACATTTGCATAGGCAAACAGTGAAAAATGAGATGAATCATGAATTCCCGAGATTTAGAATGAAAATGAAGACATTCTTCAAGATATATTAAAAATTCAGTCCAATACGATTTTATCTACCTATAAAGGTTGTGAATTCCATCTTAGCCTGCTATATTTGATTCTTTGGCGATCATGATATTAGCAAATGAGTATGATATATCACCGAAATGATGAGCACAATCGTTATGGATAAATTTAAATCCTCGAATGAATGAGTTTCAGACTGCCCAAGACGGTGAGCGACGAAAGACAGTGGCGCAGCGCGCTCAGCGGCTTCAAGGAGAGCTTCGGCGACAACAGCGTCCCCATGAGCAAATTCAATGTAAGAAAGGGTATTAAGCGCTTCTGACGAAGACTTGTATGTGAAATGCTAAATGTGCGTGAAACTGAACGATGCAAATCTTGAAGAAAAACGAAAAAAGAAAGAATAGTAGCGTGGAAGGGAGATCGAATTGGCATTGTCCAAATTCATACATATTCATTCAGTTTCCATAAGATTTTTTCAACAATAAAAACTGACGATTTATTTGATTTTTTGGTTGCAGAAAGTGATCGATCCCTTCCTGGCGACGATGGAGAAGTACGCGGGCGGAATGACTGCAGAGCAAAAGAAGGAGTGGACCGAACTGCTCAACAAAGCCTATGCTGACATGAAGACCTGGAGCTGGTACTGAATCAATCAAATCAACGTATTGATTTGATGCGATTTGGAACAATCTAAATTTTAAATTGGTTGTGTTATCTGAAGAAAGTTGACCTTCATATAAATAATGGTTAATTTATTCGTGACGATCAGCTTTCCACAAGTGACAAAGACTTTTCCAAATCGCATAACATTTTTGATTTGAATAAATCATGAAATATTCATAATCTTTTGTTGTCTGACTACCTAATATTGCGCCGTAAGAGTGTCACAATTGCATTTTTATCTTGATTCATATTCATATGTTATCTATGCCTTCTTTCCATGCATTTTAAATATCTAGTTGAAAGATTGAGTTGTCGTTTTATCATCAGCTTTTTTGCCTTTTAAATACGTGACTTGTTATATCTCTCAAAGTTATCATTTTTATTCTCTTTGGCAGGAATAGTTACATTTTCTCAACAGTATTACGGTAAGATTTAAAATCTAAGATTTATAGACTAGCAAACTAAAGAAAACTTCGTTCTCTTCGCAATTCTTTCAACTATTTTCTGGTGTTATGTAAATATTGATCAGCCATTGCAATAAATATTTTGCAGGACATAACATTCTCTAAAAGTAGTTATCTAAGATTATCGGAGATTTAATTTTCAAAAAGTGATGATCAAATGTTCCCTTATGATTTTTCGCGAAGAAAATCGAAGGAACTTGGCAAGAAGAGTGCAATGTGAAGAGACAGAAATTGTTTGTGAAAATTTTGAAGGGAATAGGAGAAGACTAAAGATTGAAGGATATGAGATAAAAATACGGAAAATAGGATGCAAAAATGAGTTGCAAAGAGACCGAGGCTTCGAAATGTGAATGAAGGTAAGTGCGAGTGAAGGATTGAGGGGTTGCAAAATCTAACTGGCAATGGGGGAAATGACGATGATTTTATGGTCGAAGACCGATAAACTAAAATAAAACCACTGCCTCGTGTTTATTAGCAATCAGTACAGGCAAAATCAGAACACGTGAAGGGAGAAGGGGTCAAAAATCGATAACCGTAATCCTGCATACGATAATTTTTACGAAAAACGGTTATCACCATGAGAATCAGTGTGAAAACTGAACAATATATGTGCAAATCAGCCCGATTTGCAGACCCCTGTTTATACCGACTTTGGCCCTTTCTGACATTCGCTCTTAAATGATAAACCATGCTTAGGAATCGATTTCTAGTCTGATGCGAGGCACCAATTTAGTAGTTTCATTCTCCGTTCTTCAATGACCAATTTCAAACTCATGAATTGCAGACTTTCTTATTCAATCAATACTCTTTTACTGATTCCATTTTGAAATAATACTAGTGATTGTTTAGGTTTCTTAACAAAGATGCTAGCCAATTTGCCAGTCGAAATTATATTGTTGATCTGCGAATATCCCGAATTCAAAGACCTGGGACAATTGGCCTGGACTAATAAGCGAATGATGCAAATAATCAAGAGATATCTGCCGATAGCGCTCGAGAGGAGAACTTTATTCTATCGTAAGAAATTATGTTGAAAGCTAAGTAAGAGACTTTGAAACAATTCGTAATAATTTAGTTTATTATCGAAATAATGGTAAATATGAAGGAAGAATAGGCTTGTTCAATTCATTTGCCTGCTCAGTAGAAGGAATTGGAAAGTTTTCCAATTATTATGAACCATATCAAGTAGCAACTACACAGAATAAAGTAAATTCTTATGTTCGTTATTTCGAATAATTTCTCAAATTTCAGGTTTTTGGAATTGACAGCTCAACATTTGAAATATATAACTTGAATACTCGACGAATTTCAGAAGGTCCTATCGACAAATCCATGAATGATCGATTCAAAGAATTTTACAGGTCCAGATCCTCCTGAATGGCGTGGATGGGCAACTGTGGCTTATTTCAAAGACAAATTGTATTATTTGGGTGGAGAGGATCCTAAAACAAACAAAAATACGAATCGAGTTGATGTAAGAAGATCGAATGAAAATTCATTAAATAATTTATTCAGGTTTTAATAGATGGAAAATGGCAAACAGGACCTACATTTCCTCTTCCAATTAATCGTGCCCTAACAATAACATGCGATGAAACTTTATGCGGTCACATTATAGCACATTCATTATTGTAATTATGGGTATTCAGTTATTAATGGAAAATGGAATAATAAAAAAATATCTCGATTGTCAGATGATGAACGAGAATGGGTTGAAATCAGAGAGCTTCCAGATAGACGAACTTATTTCGGAGTTGCATCGCTAAATAGAAAAATTTACATAACTGGAGGAACTGGAAGAACTGGAGGAACTGAAGGATGGGGGTTGTTAATTTTGTATGATAAATAACGTATCATTATATATTTAGTAACTATGATATTACACTCAAATCCTGTCTATGTTTCGACCCCTCAGCTCGAGTTGGTAGTCGAATTTCTCGAATCGCTAATATGAATTATAGAAGATTTGGTCATTCGCTCATTATCGCTAACGGAAAATTGTATGCAATCGGAGGGTGAGCTGAGATTTTACATATCGTTATACGAAATATTTATTAACTTAGGTTTCAAAACCCTTCTCATGTAAGTTATTGTCATTCAATCGAGGAATACGATCCACAAACGAATAAATGGCGAGAAGTGGAAAAAATTAACATAAAATAAAGCTCGATTATCATAATCTTAGATTTCATGTAGAAATTTTATTCAATAAAATGAAATAATAATTTAATTTCAATGAACATGATAAAGACAATTCTCGAAGACATCTAAAAGTAACGAGGGATAATTGTAACTGAAATAAATACTTTTAATCAGGGTTGTACGAACTGAATTGAACTTGGAACTATCTGGAAGTTCAGTTCATTAAAGATCGATTTTTCTCGAACCTCAGACACCCCTGGTGAAAACCCTGCTCGATTCGGTTCAGAAATAAGAAAGTTATGAATATTCCCGAGGTAGGGTCTGGAAAACTTCTGAGTTACCGTAATTCGTTGCAGTAATTGATTTAAAAAATTATCACTATGAGAATCAGCGTGAAAAACTGTATAAGATATGTGCAAATCAGCCCGATTTGCGGACTCCTGTTTATACCTACCTTGCTAAGACTTTGATTTTTTTTTACAGATATTTACTCTCAAAATTCTGATTTTTCAATATTCAATTATTATTATTCCATTAGCATCAAATTACGGTGTATTGATACCATATTAATTTCGTGCAAATGTGATGCATAGGCTAATGACGTTGTTTTCGATTGTTAATGAACATGGTATTGTGAAAACGAAATATACGCAAAATTGAATATGACAATATGTAGGAATGGAATAATTTTACATTTATCGACAAAATAATTATTTTATTGTTGAAATGTAACTCAGTTAGCTGCGACAAACATGCTAATTTCCGTTTTAAAATTTGCATATCATTTTTCCTGACGTAATTTATATGTCTTCTTTCGACATAAATAAATTTTATTATTGAGTATTTCATGCTCAGATCAACGTCAATAAAAATTTGAACGATTTATTGAAATGCATTTTCCTCTGGAAACCAGATACAAGTATGCGGAATTATATGCAATTCTTACATAGACCATAAAGACACTAGAATTTGATAGATGGTGAAATTTCTGATACTCTTGATAAATGAATTCTACCATCTAAATTAAATTAAATCTGATAAGTTAAAAGATTTGGAAATGAGATTGGAACAAAGTGAATAGATTTGGGAAAGAGGCGAGTTGTTTCTTGAAGAAAAAGATATAGAATTAAGAATAAATTCACTCGGCTAAGAAAACGACATCGTTATAAAATGTTCGGCAACATAGTTTTAAGTTGGCAATTTTGTAATAGATGCTATTATTGTAGTAAAACATAGAAAAAAAACCTTTAAAAATTTAGCATATTATGGGTTGTTTAAAATGGAAAGTATAAAAATAAATTAGTACAGTCTGAATTTAACCGTACTTCATATCCTTAGAAGATATTATATTTATAGAAATCTTAAAAATAACGCATCAACCTCATTTCTACAGTGTAATATTTTTTACAGCTCAAAAATTAGCTAAGTTTTTTCGAGCAGTAAGTTGCTCGAAATAACATTGAATTTTCACATAACGATGCATTTCTTCTTTTTGCCCTTGCCCTTGCCCTCATCGTCCATAGTCAAAGTCAACTGTCGTTTCTTCTCTCTAGCCAGTAACTGCTCGAATAGTTCCGTGATATTATCATTATTCTTGGCCGAAGTTTCAATGAACCCAGTGCCCCATTGGCCCGCCAATTTCTCTCCGAGCGCCTTCGAAACCTCCCTTTTCTAAAGATTTTGAACAATCTTGTCTGCTCTTCTACCAATTCTAACCGATTCCTCGTCCTTCTTGTTTCCACACAGCACAATCGGCACTTCGGTGATGGCGTTACCTTTTACCTCCTTTAGCATTAATATTATTGGCCCCAATTCTTCGAGTGATTGCTTACTGAAAAGGAATTTATTATTCCTTTAAAAATATTAGATGATCAAAGATTGAGCAAGATAGAAGGTGAAAAAGACGGAATCGGGAGCAGAGTCGTTGGAAGTGAAAAGATTTCTCACTGTACTGCCATCATCGACAACAGTAATATGACGACAGGATGGCATGGACAGCACGCGTTTTTCTACAATATGACGACATAATTTGTATCCAAATTCATCATTCTCCTATAGGAAATCGTGCCGTCCACGCCGTTCTGTCGTCATTTTGTAACTGACACCACCATCCTTGATCGGATGTAAAGTAGACGGTGAAAATTTTTCAGGAGCGAAATTCGATCTAGTCTCCAATATATAATATATCCATTAAAATACCTTGTAATGGAATAAATCAACACGAAAGCGTGTCCTTTGCTGATGCTGAGTCTTTGCATGGCTGGGAATTGATGACTTCCTGTAGTATCCGTGATTTGTAGAGTGCATACATTCTTCTGGTTACAGCTTATCACCTAAAATCGTCAGTTTATGTTAATTTCTGTAACCATTATCGACCTGTCGATAGGTGTCCTCAATGGTGGGTACGTAATTGTCTGAGAAGGTGCCATTGACGAATCGCTGCACGATGCTACTTTTCCCCACGCCGCCCGCTCCAAACACCGCCACCCGGTAATCCGCCGACTCTTTACCGGCCTGCAATCATCAACATAGAGAGCGCATGTCGGATCGTGAAAATGTTCGCTATCATTTTTTGTTCAAAATTATGAATTTCGACCTAACTAAGACATTAGAAAGAAGAATAAAAAATCGTTTAGAAGAAAATCAAAATCCGAACGCCAAAATGAACACGAATGTTCAATTTTCAAACTTTTCGCATAACAAAACTTGGAGTGGATTCTCGACACAGGGCCGTTTTTATGAGATTTATCGTCGATTTAAATTATGCCTTTTCATGACTCTGCAGTCTAAACATGATTTGTTTCCCATTTTGGGGGTCCTTAACTACCACTTTTTGAACACGACCAAGATTTTTGCAAGGGAGCAGAGCTTTCTCTCTTTTTCTCTCGACATCAAGATAATAATTTTAAGAGCACGAAAAGAGCGTGATCGAAAGCGAATAGATACGTTGTTAGAAGAAAAATTGGAAAAAAAACTCAGCTTGTGTTTCTATTCTCTTAAACTGGTGATCAATAGCTTTGAATTACCCCATACTCCGTAAACTTGGGCACTTAAATCTAAGATTCGCTGATTCAGATGCAATTTTTCATGTATATTGAGAAGATTCTAATCATGAAAATCTGTAAGCTAATAGGCGAATCGGCGCACCATAAATAGGTAAACCAGCAACCAGACAATTCTAGGATGATGCAAACTTTTGAGCATCATTGCATGTGATAATCACAATATTGGTAATACCGTAAAACCTCTAATAGAAGCCCAGGGGCTTTTAATTTCAACATCCCTCTGAAGGGAAGATTTCAATTAGGGGTTTTACAGTAATTATTTTTAGTACCTGAGCCGAAGTGTTAAGTTCGGTGGAAATTCTGCCGAGTCGATATGATTAGTTTCTTCCAAATAAAATATCGAGAAAAATAAATGAGGTAAAAGTAGACGAATTTAATGAAGATCGACCTGGAATTCGTGAATTTAACCCGAGGCGTTCGCATATAAATTGCGTATTTGTATCTTGGCTTTGAAAGATATAGACATAGGAAGGGAAACAGGTGAAAAATTGTAGTACACGTTCAAACGATGGGCGAATCAGGGTAAATTTAGAAACGAGTATAAACTTTCTACTAGAATATGAGTTTTGTGTCAGACTTTAATTGATGGCATCATTTTGAAGGTTTCAAAGATGCAAATTTTGAATTATCTAAATTAACTGAAACTAGTTGGTAACCTTTCGAAATGGTGAAAATTTTCCACGCCTTCTTTGAAGCAAGAAAAAATAGGAGTTAAGAAATGTAATCATTCCAATTTAGGTAAAGTCGTGTGTTCGTTTTAGTAACATGACTACAATATAATGCGTGGGAAAATCTGCAATGATATTATTCGTTCATGACATAATCTGAGTAAAATACAAAGGGCTTGGTATATGAGGTACAGCTTTCTATCATTGAATTCTCGTAGTGAAGATCAACTTTCTATGGAGATAAATCTTGATAAAATGTTCATGATTATGAGTTCAAAATCTAAGTCCTTCCTAAGAATATATTTAAAAAAAAAAGAACAGTAATATTTGGATTTATAAGATTTATGACAATATGCAAGTAAGTGTGAAGGTCTTCACTTCTCGGGTCCGTGGACCCTTTCTGCGTGTGTTTCTGCTGCAGCATTCTGCGCGGTCCTTTCCCTTTCCTCTTCCCTTCCCTGCCCCTTTTGCTGCCTTCTTTCCAATTCTGCTTCAGCCGGCTTCAGAGGGCCTCTCTCATTTTTATCTAGCCTCTTTCTTATTGATTGAAGCAGAAGAGACGGAGACCGAGACGAGAGTGTTGGTGCGAAAAACAAGAAGGCCTAAAAAGGAGACGAGAAGAGGAGAAGGCGATAGACGAAGTCCCTATAAAGGAGATAGAAGGAATAAGGAATGAAAGGTCCGACGGAAATTATTAGGGGGGAAAATATCTGAGAGAAGATCCCATGGATAAATTAGAAGAAAGGGGATTTTATGCGAGGAAGTAGAAACTAAGCTGTTCTTCGCTGTGGAAAAGTTGATCTTCATAAAAAAAATAATTTAAAAACTGAGATGAAAATGAATTCTAGTAATTTCAAAATGCACGACTTAGCCGCTTATTATGATCCATTTTCTCGATTATCCTCGGATACATAACTCGTTACTTCAAACTAAGCCCTTGCCTACACAATTACTCTTTTCCTCTTGAGGCAGAAGAAATACCTACGTCATTCGTATCGAGGCTGACTCAAACGGGAGTGATAAACATGCATTCTGATATGATATGTCGCAACGATATTTACATACTAGAGTTGCATAAATATCCCCCACATTCATAAAAAAATAGCCAGGATAAAAAGTCGGCTGAAATAATTTACAATCTAAACCTGGATTAGCGAGAAAAACCATGGCAACTTCTAGCAATGATAGGAATTTTCAATCTCGTTAGATATTTTACAGAAGATACAATTCATTTTTCTCTAGCAGAACATTGTCGAGTTCAAATACCTTTATTCAGTTCGTTTTAAGTGGCCATCATCCTTTCAAATCCACGCAAATCTCAAAAAATCAAGAGAAATCCAAATAATTACGAAAGTTTCATCTTTATAACACAGAAATCGAAATTCCGAATTTAGGAAGGAAATATTTGGCAGAAAACTTATCATTGAATTAGAAAATTACAGAAACGAGAAAAGTCCAGAAACAATTGGCTTTGGAATTACAGAACGAATACCTAGAAACAGGCTTATCCAGAATGGGCTCGCAAGCCCATCAGATCTCCCTAAAGAGCCTATGTGAGCTTTATAGGTTCTTCGTGTGTCTAAAACGCCAAGAATGAAGAAAAACTACATGGGCCTTTATGGGGTTTGGTAATGCGATGGACGAAATTAGTTAGCTGCAGGCCCCGTCCAGATAAGTCTGCTAGAAAATTCAAACGAAAGGGAAAGGATCATTATGATTTGAGAAAAAATTAAGAAAAGAAATGACAGGAACAAAGTTGATTTCCTCTTTCTGAAGAAAGAAATAAAATCAAGAAAATTTAGTGATAATCAATGAAACGATAGTTTTCAATAAAAATAAAATAGCTTCATATCAAATCAGTAACTCTTCCTGATGTTAATCTTACATCCTCTTTCCATGTGCCCTGACCTTATTTGTTGAGATTGGAGAAGTCAGTGGGTCCCTTGTGGACTTGTCCAGTGGAGGGGGCCTTGAGCGTGCTCTCGTCGCCTCTCTTCGAGTCGATGTCGAAGTGGCCCAGCAGAGAGGCCATCGCGTCCGTCTCAGGGCGGATCTGCAAGTTGAAAGCAATCAGAACCTTTTTCTTCATAAAATAGTAGCGGACAAAAGTATTGGACCAACTTTTTCATGACAAATTTTTCGAAGACTCAAAACACATCTTATTTGAAATCGAATCGGGCAGAAACTTGACACTTTCATGCTTTACATGAAGAACAAACATGTCTACAAATTTCATCTGAATCTGTTCGCTATAAAGCTATCTGACAATCGAACAAGAAATAATGCTAACTTAATACTCTTGTCTATTACTGTAGCAGGTAGGATAGATTTTCGAGATATTGCATTACAGTACTTGTTAATTGAACTAAGTTGGAACGAGGGCAAAAGTAACGAATAGCAGATATTTTTGTTTTGCACTTCTCAATCTCTACTTTCCTTATTCATTTTTACACTAGAAAACCAATTCATAAAGCCGGAAAATATTTCAGTAAATTTCAAATTCTTACGAGAATTTCCTCCAGATGACGCACTTCCGACAGAATGCTCTTCACCTCAGCAGGATTGTTCTGATCGACTCCCTAAACAAGCAAAATTATATCAGATTCCCTTCGGACTTTTCAGTGAAGATGTTTTTCCTTCTTGACAACACTATTTCGTCTTCAAATGTATAGTGAATAAATTTTAATGAAGAAAACAACCTTTCACAAGTGACTTCAATATCATTACCGTATCTTCCGAATCACTAGTGCAGAAGGAGGTGTTTACAGAATCCGATGGCTCCCATCCGGCCCACTGGTACAACGCCAGTTTCCA
Organism: Diploscapter coronatus; assembly: GCA_964036155.1. NCBI lineage: Eukaryota > Metazoa > Nematoda > Chromadorea > Rhabditida > Rhabditidae > Diploscapter > Diploscapter coronatus. The sequence continues at coordinate 75,121,702 of OZ038423.1, read as the reverse complement.
CTTCTTCACCTGAAAATTTAAGATGAGCTCATCTGCTATTCTTTAATTCTTAACCTGTTGATCCCAGCTTCGGCGAGAATGGTTGAGCATTTTGTTGGGGGTTTTCGGGTGCTCGCCACGAACGCGGTCCGTTTTCGGGATTTCTGAAAGGAGGAACGTGAAAATCCAAGAAAAATTAACGAAACTCATAGTTGAACATGATGAAAGATAAGAGATTTTAAAAACGACCTGAGAAGAATACGCTGTCACATAATTAGAACCACAAATGGTTTTTCAAATTTAGGTTTTTCGATATTTTCCCAATGAAACATCTCATTTGTAATGTAACTAAGACACTCGTGAAGAAAAAAGAAAATTAATTTTTGAACAAAAGCGAAAAATGTAAGGGACGAAGTTTGCGATTTCTACACATAGTAAGTGCTATGGAAAATCCCCCCAGACATGAAGTGCATAAATCGCCCACCTGCAATGTACTTCTTGTAGACGTCTTTGGCCTTAGCCTTGTCAAGTTCCTTGGTGCGTCTCTCGATCACCTTCATGTCCGTGCACCAGCCCAGTTTCGGATCCACCCAGCCCTCTTTGATGTTCAGACGCGGAGATGAGGTCGCGATCGGACGGGGCATTCTGAATATAATTTCATGTTTTTTCTTCAAATCAGATTTGGGACTCTTCGGACCAAGATTGACCGTCTGAAGCGAGATAATATTTCTTATTGGGATAGAAAGAAGTTTTTTCTCATTCAATAAACACATTAGCTCACTTCATGCAGTTAACTGATGCTCAAAAAGTTCGAAGTTTGCTTCAAATTTCAAATAAGAATGATTTACCTATCGGCATTGGGCGAAGCATCCGATCTCATATTCTTCCTGGCCGTTTTCTGCGGCGAGCAGCCCTCCTCGGGGATGGTGGATGCATTCGAGAGATGACGCTTTCTGGGCTGAAAATATTCGCGTGAAAGATAAAAGATCGTTCCAATAAATATCACCACAAAAATAGACTTTTGGAAAGAACACCCACTCTTGAAGTGAAAGTGATATGGTAAAGAGAAAAATCCTCACATTAGAGCTCTTGGTGGGAGTAGTGTGCGATCTGGTGATGATGGTGCTGGCCTCCTGGGTGAGAACAGTGGTCCGCAGCTGCACTTCCTGCTCAGTATTCATGACTGTCAGTCTCTGCAAGACAGATGTCTTTTCGGGCCTCTCCTGCTGCTTCGTTTTGATTCTCTCCGAGGTCCTCCTGCCCGTCGACTGATAGACCAGTTCGGTCAACTCCAGACTGCGCACGAATTTCGGTTTAGTGATCGCCTGGAGTTCATTTTTCAGAGATTCTTGTAAAGAATAGCTGTGGACAAACGTATCTGATCGTCATTGAAACTTTGAAATTGATGTAGACCGATTTATTTAATGTCAAATATTGGTAAAATTATGCGCACAGAAAGCAATCAAGCAATGAGACAGTCAGGCAGTCAGGTTTTCAGCCTGATATGATGAATATATCGGCCCAGGGCAACAGCTCCAAGTTTCATTGGGGACTAAGCGCCCGTGTTCTTTGTTGCATTCACCTACCTTCTTGGGCTGAGCGGGCTTGCGCCTGCTGTCACTCTTGGTGAGTCTGTCCTTGAGAGAGACGTTCAGCTCCTCGTCCTCTGCAGTGATTTCTGCCCACGACTTGTTCAGCATAGAGAAGTCTTCATCCTAAAAGTTTCATTTTCGAAGAAAAAGCTAGCTTCCTAAAATCTCCTTCCAAGATTCCAAAACCGCTCCTTTTACGGTCTTTCTTTTATAAGATTACATTTCCTTTCAAGATGTCCAAAATCTTACAAAAATAGACTTGGACGCGGCTTTCGACGGCGAGCCCCACGCCTTCTTTCTGGGCGACGATCGCGTGGCTTTCTTGGGAGAGGGGACCATCGCTCTGAGAAAATAACAAATTTTAAATAAATAATGTTCAGCAAAAATCACGAAATGAATGGAACCTCGAAAAATCGTCAGAAATACCGTCGAAAACGGTGAAAAATGAGAAAAATAAAATGTTCGAAAGAGAAAGACGATGAATGGATAAAGCTTGGCATTGCGCCACTTCAAATGACCCGAGTTTCCCGCGCTTTTTGCCTTTTCTCTACTGCGTCACCCATTTCTCGCTTCCGGCAAAATGACTCTTTCCTTGTCAACCACTTTGCAAAATCGTTATTTTTCATCGATCAGCCACTTCCTTTCATTTTTCGATTTTTTAATCGATTTTAGGCTCATTTTTATTGATTTTCTAGCGGCTACTTGGGAAGTTTACCGATTTTGTGGGCGAAATAGTAATGACAAAGAAAAATTAGGGGGAAATTTTCAAGAAGCCGCTTCTTCTGCTTATTTTTTCAAAATTGTTTGATTTTTGGAAAAGTTGCAGTGTTCGACCAAAATGCCTCTGCTGCAGCCCCATGTCGAGTCGATTCTGAAGTCTGCCGGATCGTCTGGCAAGTTGCTGTTCGACGCAAGCGTGCTGACGAGTGAAGTGCTAGGGAATGTTCCTGAGGGACTCGCTGTGCGGCCTCTACACATCGCCGACTTCGATAAGGGGTCAGATATTTTAGACTTCTTGATGGAAAATGCATGCAGTTGAAGGAATTGGAAAAATATTGCAATTTTTTGTTTGGGCATCCAGATTACTTGATTGATCAGATTCACAGGAATAAGTGTTCTGATTTTTCCATCTCTCAGGTACTTGGATCTGCTCTCGCAGCTGACGACCGTGGGTCCAGTGACCCGTGAACAGTTCAACGAGCGATTCCTCGTCATGCAGCACACTCAGCCCACTGCCTACTACGTCGTCGTCATCGAAGATGAGAGGTGAATACACTTGTCCAGGGGGTTTTGCGCTTAATACTCGTACCCGCGAGTACAGGTACGAAATTTTGTGCCCGCGCAAAATCCTTAGCCTGCCATTTGTACCAGCCAATTTTTGTTTCAGCAGCCAGAAAGTGGTGGGTAGCGCGACCCTGGTGATCGAGTGGAAGTTCATCCACTCTGCTAGCTGTCGAGGCAGGGTCGAGGACGTCGTCATCGATGCGAACATGCGCGGCAAGAAACTCGGGGCTCTCCTCAACAGAATACTCGTCGCACTCGCTAAGAATATCGGTGGGTTTTTGAAACTTGTATAAAATTGAAGAACTTAGAAATCTTCCTCGAGTCTACAAGAGGTCCAAAACCTAGTAATTTTTAAAACTTCTAAAATAGTTTTCTGCAATTTTCAGGCGTCTACAAGCTGTCGCTAGAGTGCAAGGACTCGCTGATCCCGTTCTACGAACTCTACGGCTTCAAGAAAGACGTCGGCAACAACTTCCTCGTGCAGCGCTTCGACCACAAGGACGAGGTCGACATTCCCAGCTCCAACATCTAAATTCAAGCTCCGGGTCTTTTATCCTCAAGGACTCGTCGATTTGAAATGTTGCATGGTCTTAGGAAAGCTTCTCGGGTAACATTCTCATGTTTCAAATTGCATTTTTCTATTTTTGTAGTGATATCCGAAAGTTTTTTAATTTATCCAAAACAGGCATAATTCTGTGAGAAATCTCCGTAGTGCACTTACGAAAACCAATCATATCCCCGGTATTCTAAAATTCCTTTCAACTGTGATATTTTATCTCCAAGTATGGCATTTCTATTTTACCTCGGTGAAATTTTCGAATGAAAATAAAGATTTGCGTTTTATCTTCTTAGTTTATTACCTGAAAGGTTGCAATCCGCTAATTACTTTTCCGAGTTGATTGCGTAATTAACTTTGTTAATTACGGCTTATTTCGGACTAGTTCTTTCTATGCTATGTCCTACGTCCCTTCTCTCGTCAGACTCGACCACACCATTCTGAAGCACGACAGAGAGTGGATTCTGCATACACTTCCCAAGGTAACTAGCTGGGATATAGTTATCCAATTAACTCTAGACAATTGGGTGATTATTCAGGAGCCGATTCGAGTGGCTGCTGAGCATATCCCCGATCCAGATATCGACCCGACTTCGACCGTCGGAAAACAGGTGGGGAATTCATGAAATTTTGGCATGTAAAGTCGGGAAATATTTCGAAGAAAACGCGAAGCATCTTTCCTGCTTCTGAACTTTTTGGTCATGGCGAGGGAAAGAGCAAGAGAATAGAAGCAGACTTCTCAAAACTCGGTCCGCATAAACTCATAAATCTACTCGCAGAAACTCGAAAAAAAGAATCGTTTCCCATATCGAGAGAGATAACGATCATGTCTTCTTTATTCCTCTCCAAAGGTGAACGACTTTTCTGCGGGTCTAGCTAGAAAACTACGAGTATAAATGATAAAGGAGATTTATGATTCCATTCAGGAATCCCAAATCGATCACGACCTGCGCTGGGCGGACAACGTCCTCAGACAGAACATCTCCCTCAACTAGAAGATGGGCAACGAGCAAAGTCAGGGATCGTCAGGTACACAAAATTCACCATTTCAGCTTCTTGTAAAAGCCATACATTTGTCAAATCTATCTGACTATACAAGGGATAAGGGTAGGCTATGTTTGGTCTCAAAACTATGAGCAGCATGTGCAGGGTATTTCTAGAAAAGGTTAGCCTAACCTACCGAGCCCCTACCCTTATCTCTATATTCCTATTTTGCTCGTGTACGGTTTTTACAAGAAGTCATTATTTTCGACTGACCAATTCTCCTTTATTGTTTGATTTTAGCAGTCCCATCTACTTCAAACTCAAACTCATCTCAATCAGCGTTTTCATTTTTGTCAAGTAATCTTTTTTCGGAAGATTAAATAAAATGTACCATTGAATATCAGGGCAAAGCACAAAGAAGTCGAAAGGGATTGTGACTGTTCGGGATGGGAAACAGATCGAGGAGACGCTCGAGCAGGATGAGATTTACAAGCGATTGCAGGCATTTATTTTTTGAAGAAAACAATTTAGTCAAAATATTCTTTGAGGAAATCCCGAGATTTCTTCCTCTGATTCGTTCTGCGATCGGGAAGGGCAAGGATCTGCCCCTCGACAATCGACAGCTCATCAGCAGCAGGGCCATTTTCAAGTAAGTCTTTTGAAAAACCGCTTTCTCACAGTAATTGTATTTCTCTAGATTCGCGACTCGTCTCCAAGAACATCTCTCCCAGTGTGCGAAAGTCATAACTTCCGGTCAGGCTCAAATCGTCACGGCTATCAAATCGGTAAATCTGACTGATTTCATTATTTTTCACGATACACACTTTCCAGACCGATTTGGAGAGCTCTGCCACAGCCTCAGCTTTGACCAGGAAAAAGCGATCGTACGCTGAATTTGTCGCTACCCTGCAACACATCGACGAGATGAACAAAGAGGTCGCACAAATTCAGGTCCGAGCGTTTGTATAAAATAAAGCGATTCCTCAATGCCATGCTGTTAATGATTTGATGAAAATATCGGCCACTTGAAAGCCGTAATGTATGTCAAGTTATGACAGAGAAGCCGACTTGCAACTTGTTCGAAAATTTTTAACTGCACTGCAGTTGTTTTCTTGCAAGTCTGCAGAGAAGTACGAGAAAAATATTTGAACCTCCTATTTTTCCATATCTCCTAACTCGATGTCTTGCAATTTCTAAATGATTTGAAAGTATTCCATTTCAGAATCTTCTTCAAAACCTGGTCCCTCAGATGGAAGCCCTGAACGAGTTGCTGCCTTCAAATGAGCGACTTGGAAGGCTGGATCTGAGAGGGATTCTGGAAAGCTCTGCCTCCTCAGTCAATTCGACTCCTTCCCCAAGGAGGTACATAAAAATGATTGTATTTATCTCCGTATTTGAAATTCGTCTTTTAGAAGACCAAACTCTTCCGCTCCGCAGTCTCAAATCGAAGAAATCCGAGTCCGAGATTTGGCATAGACAGTCTTAAGAACCTGAACTTATATTCCAAATGGACGGGGCCTATTTTCCAATTCAGCCAACTTAAAACTCGTGCTTGTGATTTGCCATACTTCCCCATATAAATTATTTTTACCCACGATTTGTCGTATTAATGAAATTCCATGGTTTCTTGCCGAACTTGTATCGGAACATTAAAAAAAGAACTCGAACTTTATAAAAATTTTAGATGTCAAAAAATACAGAACCTGATCTGAGCTTTATCTATTCGGATATCAACCCTAGTGAGGTAAAATATTTTGAGCTCTGATGAAAACGAGCGAGATCCAAGCCTTTCAGGTGGCTCCAGTAAATTCTCGCCGTTTAGCTGTACTTGTGAATTGCTATCTGAAACGCATAATGAACATAATGAACTCGTACGCAAACAAGTTCGAATCAGCTCTGTTGGAGGCAGAGCACGACTTGGCACAATTGGAAACCAAAATGCAGATCCTTGAGGCTAAGGTAAAATTATTTTGGCTTACTAACCTGAAATATTCGTCATTATTTTTGACAAAGATCTTACCTTGAGAGAACTCCTTCGCTTGCACACTTGTATCCTTTTCAGCGAAAGTCTCAGTGGGGACTTCTTGAATTTGACACAGAGACACATGTTGAAAAAGCACTACTCGAATAAGACGCATACTTGAAAAAGAAACAGGTCTTGGAAATTTCATTAAGGGTAGGGATAGGACTTGGTAGGCAAATTTTAGTCTCAAAATGTGCACCACGATGCGCTTGTTATTGCAAAACCGTAATCAACCCTGTCATGCCCTATCCCTCTCTCCTTATTCATCAAAGTTTTCATTTGTCAGACCTGTCTTTTTCGAACTATCTATTCAAGTAGTTTTTTTTTCAAAATGTGTCCTTTTCAAGTGCGTCCCTGTGTCAAATTTAAGAAGCCTCAGTTTAATGAGAAGGCAATATTGTGGGGTCAAATTCATTTTCAAATAAAATGCACTTGTAAAATTATTGAATTGTTTGGTTTTAATTTGAATTTTTAGCTCAAGAATATATCCCCTGAAGAAACGGCCGAGTTTTTGAAGACATTGGAATCCAGTAAAGCGAAGCTAGATGAAATTAAACATGTATGCTTTTAAAGATGGAACAATTTCAAAAATATACGTATTAGGTTGTAACCACAAGCGAAATTCCTAAGATTCCTGAGATGGATATAAAGCCGGATACATCTGTTCCCCAACTATCTGCCAACGCTAATCCCGAAACTCTATCTAAATCCAGTCCTACTAGTCAGGCCATGCTATTCAAAGATGATCCCAGATACACCAAATATTTCAAAATGCTAAATTTGGTGAGAACTTTTTGAGGTTTTCTTGAATTCAAAATGAACCGCTAGGGAGTTCCTGCTGATGGAGTAAAGCAGAAAATGCGTAATGAAGGAGTAGACGACTCAATTTTGGATAGAGGAAATGAGCCTTCTGATGCCATCGTCACGACCCAGAATCCTGACACTGAAAAGAGGAAGGATTCTGAATCAAGCGACGATGACGATGACAAAACCGATGATTCACAATCGGTATCTTCATTCAGCGATTGACAAAAATGTGATAGTAGAAATTTTCATAATTTATTGTTTATTGTGCCCAACAATAAAATGACTGATTTTCAAAAGTCGAAATACCGTATATCACAAAATGGCTTGGGGATGGAAGTGAGTTTTCTCATTTACGATGTGAAAGCTCAATTTCCATGGTTGCATAAATATTATGGCAGAAGATCGTGTCGTGCGAGATAGATTTTTAAGAGTTTTGAAAGGCAACATATTTAAATATTATCGAAAGCTCAAGGGAAAATTAGCTGAAAGACTCAAAAATCGAACCTAAAGGCTTCAATTAAACCTTAAAAGACAAAGAAAGTATTGTATCATAGTATTTGAGATTTCTTTTGTGAATCATTAAAATTGGTCCTATTCCTCAATTTTCGAAAGAAGTTTGTAAATCCTATGGTTGAAAAGAGTGAATCCTTAAAGTCGCTTGTTTAAACTTTTACAAGCCAGACTTCAAGGACAAAATAAACCTGTCTGACATATAAAATTCAATAAATAATGAGATATCAAAAATGATGACGCGAAGTTGCATCAAATAATCACAATGAAGCATAAGATCTTTTAAAAATGCGTAGAATCCCCATTGTAACCGACCTAATTAATCGAGTAAATTAAATAGAGTTAATTGGTCAATTAACTAATTTATCGTCTTCGTCGTCGGCAGCACTTGTTCTTGCCACAGGCAGAGAATGTCGATGGGCAGTTGCATCCACCGTTTGAGGCGGAGGAGCAAGATTGGATCTGGAAATTCGGCGGATTTGACATTTTCGACCAAACCGTATTCTTACCTCCAATGGACAATTCCTTGTGCAAGCCTCCTGGCAAATCGGCAAGCACTTGGCGATTTCAATGTTCATCGCTCCGGCAGCAGCCATGCACTGGTCACTGCACTGTGTAGAGCATTGAGTTGGGCATGTCACTGTCTCCTAAAGAATAATAGATGATACAAATTTCACTCGGAAGTGGCTTATGATGAAATGAAGGTGTGCACTTATGCATCTCCACATAATTCTCTAATTGCACTGTTACACCATTCCCCCGTTACGTCATTACGCTATTATCGAACTGTCAATTTTCTGCAGTGTTTCTTCAAGAAGAACGATGAAGCAATCTAATCATTTGAAGAGGTCTCGTCGCGCGATTTGCGTGATACTTGATAAGTGCCCATTGTAGCTAACGTCTAACATTCTTGAGACAGCCACACACTGGTCACTCAAGTGCTTGTTGCACTCGTCAACACATGAAAACTTGCCATCCTTCTCAGCTCATCATCAAATTTCTAGGCTGCGTTATGATGATTGTGATGGAAGCAAAGAAAACAAGTTCTATTCCTTCTCGAAGAATTACATCCTTTTCCTAATATCTTGTATTTCTTCTTACTTCACGTAGTGTACTGTGTCTTCGCGAAATAAAACAGAGAAGATGCAAAAGAAGATTATCTATTCCCCTTTCACAAGCTATCATATCTTTTACAAAATAGAATCTAGTTACAATATCCCAACTTATTCTACAAGTATGTACCTGAAGCGGATCTTGCAAGACGATTTCGAGTTTGAATTGTCCGTTGCCAGCATCATTGAATTGCTGCTGTTGTTGTTGCTGCTGCTGCTGCTGATTTTGGTTCTGATTGCAAGTTGGGCAGTTCGAGATCTGGGGGGTTTGGACCTGCTCGCAGGAGGTCATGCAAGAACTGTCGCAAGCAATCTGGCACTGAGCAAGAGGCTGGTTCTGTCCGAGGCAGCTCTAGAGTCGATTTTTCTTCAAACTAGTAAGAAGAGATCTAACGTTTTGGCAGGAATCAATGCACGGATCGAGACAGGCATCCACATCCTGATGCTGGTTCATCTGCTGCTGCATCGAGGTGCTGGAGATCGAGTTTTGAGTCGAAGTAGCTTGAGGGACAATAATCTCGAATTGATAATTTTCAACGCATTCCTGAAAAGTTAGAAGTCGGAAAAATATGTCTTGCTCAACCATACCTGGCTGCAAGTCGGCTGGCAGGCTGGGATACCGCACGACTAAAATTCCCTAATCTATGCTTCACACTGAAAGGTCTTACCATTTGCTGTTGCTGTTGTGGCTGGATTGGCATGGAAACTTGGTTATTGTTTGGCTGCTAAAATTGATCGTTTCACCTTTTTAGTGACTAGTCACGAATGATGTTATCAAGCAACTACCTGGACGGTGATCAGCAAGTTTTGAGCTTGAATGCACGCGGGATCACAGAGGGGTAAGCATGCGGTCTGGGGGCAGGTATGTTGGAGAGAAGCTTGCACGGCAGTGGTCGTGCGCAGCAAGGTGGTAGTAGGTTGGGTTGTTGTTTGAGTAGTCGTAATCAAGACAGTAGTAGTAGGGACAGGGGTCGTGGTTGTGGTTGTGGTTCGGTTCTAGTATTTGGCGAAGTTAATCGGTTGGGATAAGAATTGTGTCCCTTCACCATGTTTGGGTAAAATTGATGGATTGTTAGAGGGCAAAATAGAAAATCCTCACTCTGTACTGATAAGGTACCTGGTCCATATAGGTTGAAGTGCAAGAGGCCTGGCAGGCTGGTCTGCATTGCTGAGGGCAATCACTCTGAAATGTTACGCAACTTAAACAAACCATAATGCTTTCATTAAAGTTTTCAGAGGAAAACCGACACTTTCCCCCCGAATACCTGATAATTCTGCTGTTGAAGGGAAACTGAATAACCCTGGACGCAGTTGTCGGAACATAATGGCAAGCACTGTTGAGGGCACTGGTTCTGGTACTGATTGTGGGCCTGGACTTGGTTGGTCATTTGGTTAACTTGGTTGTAGTTCTGGTTAGCAGATGGGACAACGGATGGGATCGTGGTGGTAGTCATGGGCAGAGGAACGGAAACAGAGAAGGATTGTTGGGGCTAAAGACGGAAAATTGGTAAAAATTGACACTTTGCTGGAAAATGGTACATCACAACGTGAAGATTAAGCTTTTTCCTCTAAAAGTTTACCTGCTGAGGCTGATTATAGATTGGCTGATTGTAGTTCATTCGTGACTAAATTTTTCGACGTTTTGACATTTAGAGTCTTTCCTTCTATACCTGCTGATTGTTGTTGAAGTTGTTGACAACTCTCTGGTTTTGCTGAGGAACTTGGGGCACAGAAACGGAGAAAGATTGAACGCACTAAACTTGTTCCGAATTACTCTAAAGTTGGCAGAATTTTCTACCTGTGGAGTACAAGCTGGTTCGCACTGCATGACTGGGCAATCGTTCTGGGCATTATTTTGTGGGTTCAGCGGAATGTTCAGAGTGATTTCTTGGCATTCCGATTTCTGGCTGCAGGTTGCGCAACTGCAGTCGTTTTGCTGCTGGTTGTTGTTTGCTGGCTGCATGTAAATGTCGATCTGTGGAAGATTGTTGGTCTGAGTCTGAGTCGCTTGGTTGACGCAGTCCTGTGAGCAGAGAGGTAAGCATCTGGCTGGGCAGTTGTTGTATTGAGGAGCCGGGGTCGATCCCAATGGAATGCTGATTTGGAAAGACTGAGTTGTTTGGGCTTGCTGCTGGTACTGTTGAACGCAGAAGTCATTGCAGTCTGGAGAGCATTGAGCGACAGGGCATTGGATTTGCTGTTGCTGCATCTGCTGCCGCTGATGTTGCTGTTGTTGAAGTTGCTAAATTTGGCATTCGTTTAAATTTTTAGGACATATTTGCCTACCTGCTGAGCTTGCTGAAGAGTGATGAAGGCAGTGACGCATTGTGAGGTGCATGTCGGTTCACACTGAGGAACAACGCAAGGGTTCTGGAATTTGACCTTGGTAACTTGATCTTTGTAAGATTTAGACCTGCTGCATCTGCTGATTATTGGTCTGCCTGGTAACGGAGACTTCGTAGTTCTTGATGCACTGGACGTCGCACACTGGACGACAAATGTTCGGGCACTAAAGAGTTGACTTTAAGAAAAATTCGACGTGATTTAAATTTGACATCGTTTGATGAAAATGAAAAGAAAGCCTAAAGAGTACCAGAGTGGTATATTTATTCTGAAACTTATGCCTACATTAGGATCCTGCTGGTATCTCTGCGTCTGGACTGGAATGGTCGATTCCTTGACATTGATGTTGTACTGAGTCTGGGATTGAGATGCGGCATTCTGACTACAGGTCGGCATGCAGGAAGCAACGCATTGGTCGCGGCATTGTCTAAATAGGGTATTCATGGAAGGATTGATCATCGTCATGGATGGATGGAATTTCGTCTTCGAAGGATCCCTAATTTAGGGCATTTTTGGCATACTTAAAATTTGCACATTTCATCGGCGAAAAATTTACAAAGCAAAACGAATTTGCGCTTTCGCTTTTAAAATTTTCGCTATTTTGCTTTCGTCCACCTCTGATCACCGTTTCAAGATATGCTGATCTTCATCATATAGATTATTTATCATGACGGATATCGCGCTTTTATCAATTCCTATCGGCATGGAGCGAGAAATTCATTATGCTGAAGTCCTTTACTACGAACTTGGCAGACTGATTATATGCGTGAGTTCCGTACGTTTAGAGTTGATGTTCTTTCTTACCCAGGCTGTTTCTGATCCGAGCAGCTAGTTTGACAGCTCTGCATACAAACTGGAGCGCATTCAGCGGCGGAATTCTGCTGTTGAACCACAACTCTGATCGGAGCGTTCGAATTCTAAATTTCCAAAATAAGCTCTGTTGTTGAAGGTATGATTTACCGGGTTTCTCTGAGCACACGATTTGTTGCAGGTCAATTTGCAAGTGTTCATGCATTGGGCGGTTGGCTGACGAGCCTTGATGCAGCTGCTCACGCAGGATCTGAACGAGTTTAGATTTTTTATTCAAGCGAATTCAAGTCATTACCGCTGGCAAGAAGGCTGACAGACTGAGGCTTGCTGGGTCTGAAAATTAATATATTTTCTTTAGAAAGCCACTTTGAAAAATGATCTAGTCTATGCAATAAGTTCTGGCATTAGATTGTGGTCTTCTACATATAATATCGTGGGATTGTAATCTGATGGTGATCTTCACAAGAAAAGTGGGTTTAAATATAGTGATTTTAATAAATATGGTGAATTATTAGGACTACGACATCATTTATACCTTATTCCTAGGAGATCTCAATATTGAAACAGGGATCCTTATCTGTATAAAATCACGATAAAGCCTTTATTTTCTCAGAAATAATCTCATTTCGTTTTTCGCCAAAACTTTAGTGCATTATGACTAAAAATATCGTCCTTTGTCAAGAATGGAACCTTAACTGCTTTCTCAAAATTTTCTACCTTCTGAGCGCAAGGGCAGCTGGCACTGGCCTGGGTAGGCGATGAGCATTTGCAACTCTGACTGCCTCCTGAGGTCGAACAGAAGCATCGAGCCTGAGTTAACTGGGCACAAGGGCATTGGCGCTTGGCCCGGGATAAGTCAGCACTGAGGTTTCGTTGAAGTTTTGTAAGAGATTTGGTGGGAAGCTGAAATAAAGTTGATCTTCGTCATTGCTTGCATTTATATAAATCTTTCACAAACATGATATATTTTTGAGGAAACTTGAAAATATTTTCATCTTCTTAAAGAAAAGAAAATTCTCAAGCCAAAGTGAAATTAAAGACGCACGTTATTTTTCCTGTAAAAACAGTCGCGCTGATCGTTTAATACGTAAATAAATAAACTTTTCCTGGACGTTCGTTTTTATTATTATCCGTTCTTCTTATCAGAAACAAGTCTATAACGTTTCCGGAAAATTTTCAGCAAGCAGACTTTTTCATTGTTTAGATTTTATGCTGCTATTGCACGAAGTAGCTTTCCTATATTTGGTCAAAAATTGAACGAGACCATGTATGAAATATGATACGTGCATAGTTTTAAATTCCATATAAACTCAAAAATATCAGTAAAGTAACCAAAAATAAAATGGATTTGAATATTTACCTGTATAGAAATTGCGACCATGCAAAGGAAGATCACGATGTGCAACTTCATTGTGCCCTTAAAAATTGTGTCGTCCAATAAAAACCGCTCCTGAACCGAGCCTAAAACGTATTTCCTTGGAAAAAAATCACGATAAAAAATGCATCATAAGATAACAATTGAAAGATCAAATTGAAAAAAAACAATAATGAGATCAAAATGTATCGACAGATAATCTACAAATCTATAATTTTCAATAATTTCCAAAAAAAATTCTGAAAATAGAAAATCTAAATAAATGAAAAATTGGCATGATTAAATGCAATGAAAGTAAAATGTGCTTTGTTGCTAAATCTCTGCGCTCTATTGTTAAAATATAGAACGAAGGCAGTTGGCTGGATGAGAATCTACAGAGAGCGGAAGCTTTTATACACAGGCGAAAGACGCAAGGATACCGGTCAGGAAAGAGAGGAGCTGAGAAGGGGAACACGAAATAGCATGGAAATAGAAGAGCTAGAGAAACAGAAGAAGGGAAAATAGTGAGATATTCGGAGAACAAAAAGTAGGGAGGAAAATATTATGAGAGTGAGAGTTTTACGTGAAGAACTTGAAGAATGCTCAATTATTGCAGCTTGAATAAAGATTAATTAGAAGACGAAAATTACGGTACCTTTTGAGATACTATATTTGTTCACTTTTAATGAAAATTTCGCATGTTCCAAGAGTTACTCACTCTTTACACAATTTCATGCGTAATTCATCATGATCTGGTCTTGGCACATTTCTTTATGACTTTGTCAAGAAATCGTGATTCTTTCGTGCAATTCTTTAATATTTTTGTACCTTTCTAAAGAAGCATCAACTCTCATCATGAAGATGTTTGATCTTCACTAAAATATCTAATTTATGCAGATGGAGCACAGAATATAACGCTTCCTTCATTCTCTCCTATTTTGTCATTTTTACCTAAAAAAATCAGATTTGGTTAAAATGACAAAACGGTCTGCCTGTGGTTGCTGTGCTGCGTGTTTGCTCGTTGTTTTGTCGCCAATAGATAGGTCGATATGTGCTTGTCGAAATGCGTTGGACAAACACTGCCGGGGGCATCTTCGCGTTTTTCTCTGCTCCAATTCGCTTCAAGACCTATTTTGTCATTTCGCATTTCTTTCAGCTGCCTTCCTTTCGGGATTTTCGACGCCAGGGCAGCTTTATTTCAAATGTTCTGCAGCCGGCGAGAGAAACAGTGCCAGCCACATCAGTCTGGGGAATTTCGACATGAAGTAATCAGAAAGCTGGACTTCATCACTTTACGTCATGATATTTTATTGCAAAGAAAAAAACGACATCATATGCACATTATGGAAATCTAGTTACTTGGTGAAAATGGGAAATATCGTGATTCTACTGGTTCAAAAGTGATGCATAGTGTTTATTCCGCTGTTCCGCTGAACATATTCGTCTTGTAAAAATGCGCTATTTTTCATGAGGTTATCGGACTTAGCCAATAATTACCTAACCTTATTGAACCTAGAAAGTTTTCTCTGAAAGTCAAGAAAGATGAACTTTGCATGTTGTATTTCATGATTCCACTCCTTGTCATGTCAATTGAATGGTGAGCATTCGATATCAAACAAACACAATCTCGCATTCTTCAAGTACTTCATTCATTGAATTGCAATATTGTAATCATCATTGATTTCAATCTAGACTTAGGCACACAACATGACTTCGTACAGACAGGCTATACATTGAACTTATATTGAAGTAAGTAGACCCAGTCTTGTAAACTAACGCCTCTATTTAATTTCAGCATGAAAATAAATGAGATGTTCCGGTTTGTATTGTAGTATTCTACCTGTTTCTTAATTATTTTTTGCATACTAATTCAAGTATTTGTGCGATTTTATGATTTATTGTGAAAAATCATTGAGGATCAGCTTGAATTAATGTTATTTTGATGATTCACTGTTTTCGATCCGAACCGGAGATACATTTGCAAATATTCTTCTTGTCTATTTTCTCTTTTCGATCGTGTTTGAATAAGCTGTACTTTGGCAGACACAATTGCACATTGTTGAATGAAATATGTGGAATCACACGTCGAAAGGGACGGGCGGTCAGTAGACCGGAAACTGGGAGGAAAACTAAGTGGGAACAAAACTAGATAAGTGGGAGAAATCCAACAAATCTAACGAATCCACGAGCTTGTTCACGTTGCTCAAGTTCTGAATAGAACCCGATCTGTTTTGTGCGTGTAGCCACTCGTCAGATGTGCTAGAAAGTATAAGATGAGTGGAGATAGAATAAAGGGAAAAGAAGATAAGGAAAGTCCCTGCTTTCGGCAGATTCTCCTCTACTCCACTTGATTCCTACCTTGCCTTCCTTCCTCTCTGCCCGCTTTGTGCTACAAGCACGCGACAAGTGGTCAGTGCTAATTGATAAGAACAACAATCAGCCATTTCTCTCACATTTGCTATCTTCTAATGTTGTTTCCTCGATCTTCAGAGGAATAGCATAGAACAAGAAGAGGAAAGAGCATCTTCAGACAAGAAACTTGGATAACATAAGTGATGGTCACTCTAACTTGCAAGTGAATGGCAAAGACATACGTGAAAAAATCGGGGAAGTTTTCGATAGATTGAAAAGCTAGAATGCAAAGAGATGGAATTTCACATTCAAAAATTTGAAAACTTCACTTTTGTAATAGGTTGATCTTCATATGAAGGTTTAAAAACTCGTTTCTCAGATATGAAGTTCGACTATGGAAGTTATGAAAGTTGAAACTTTATTATTTGAAACAATGAACTCTAAAAACTTAACGAAAACAATCAATCATAACGAGTTTTTCTGTATGAAAAAGGCACAAGGGGACACACTCTAAAGCTAAAACGGTCAAGTAAATAAATACTATTTCTACCTATTCACTACCTAAATATAAAATTCAAGATCGAGTCAGATCATTTTTGAAAGCTATTCTCTTCTCGGATATATGAAATTCTACTTTTCTTCTTTCTTCTGATCTTCCTTTTCTGGGGTTTCTGCTTCGTAGAGAGGGAAGAGCTTGGCGAGTTCGGTTGGGCTTGTGACTTTTACCTGAAAACGACAATATATAAGATTCAGATCTATAAAGTGTGTCCATACTCTTGGCATTATCTCAATGTAAGACCATTTTTAGACATAATGTATTTCCATGATATGAGAACTTAGATGCATTGATAGAATATTTAGTCAGAAAGAAGTATACATGTTTATAAAAGTTTCAACCTTATCATCGATAAGCCTCCGAGCCACATCGATTGCCGGACCGAACATGTTCAGCATGAGAACGCCGACTAACTGAAAGAGGATCAATTAAATTCAGTGTATTTAAAAATTTTACCACCTTTCCATCCTTCTCCTTGTAGAAAACCACACATTTCTTCGCGCTGCCTTGCTTTTCGCTCTAAATGTTTAAGAAATAAAGAAGTTGAATATATTTTCCAACCTCTTTTGAGCAAACGGCTACAGTATCCAATTTAGAGTCGGTCTGCCCAACAGCGCTAACGTGCAATTTTGACGCAAGTTTGGTGAAGAACATTCCTTGGTACCTGAAATTGCACGATGACACGATGAATTGCCAAGGGAAGAAATCCGTTTATGAAAAATTATGATCTTGATGCAAGAGAAAATCGAGCATTTTCATTGCAAATTGGAAATCTCAAGTCTGAGAGAAATAGTGTGAGGAAAGAATACTTTCCAGGCATCCCACCTTATTTCGCATGAAACAAGTTTCAGAAATAACGTTGTTTATCTAAAATACGTACCAGAATTTGGTCTTAGTGCCAGTCATGTTTGCCCCAGCTAAGCGTCCAGTGATCTCCGCGTGATTCCAATGCTCTGCCCTGCGTCGTCCCAGTCTCGAATCCTCGTACGAAGCCACGTCACCCGCGACATAGACATCTTCCGCTGCCTGCAATTCGGAGTCCGCCAAAATGCCGCCATTTTCGGGGTCGATCTGAGATTTTCTTTACCTTAAAATTATCTTTGATCTTTTTACCTTCAAGCCCGCGTCTTTTGCCAATTCGACATTAGGCTCAATTCCAATAGCCACAACGATAGCGTCAGACTCCAGATCTTCACCGTCCACCTGAAATTGTAAAAATAAAAGTGAAAAAGAGGACAACTCTCGAAATTTACCTTTAAAATGGCCCTTCCATCTTTTCCCGATTCTGCTCCTTGAATTTTCGCATTCGAGTGAATTTTGACTCCGTTGGATTCGAGTTCGAATTTGGCTAATTCGGACAGCTCTTTCGGGAGGATGTTCGGCAAATTTCCTGATCCTTTTATCACCTGAAAATTGAAAAAAAAAGTTAGAATAAGAAAATAATTCCACCTGATGAACGTCCAATTTTGGGTACTTTCTCTTGATACTGTAGGCCAGTTCTGTGCCAAGAAGACCATCTCCAATCACCGTAATCCGCTTCGTGTCAGATTCATTGCAAATGTCTTCGAGTTTTTGGTAGTCTGGTACCTAAAATCCGAAAGTTTGAACACTTGAAAAAACAGAAGAGTTACATCTCTCAGATAGACGATCTTCTTCCGCACAAGTCCATCTGCATTCTGTAGTTCCTTCAATTTTCTTGGACGCCCTCCTATAAAATTCAATTTCGATTCAATTTGGCATGAATTACATAGAATATTTTGTTCATATTCTTGAAAAGTTCAATTACTATCCATTTGAAAATCTGAAATAGACTGAGGCAAAAAGTGTTGATAAAATGAACAACTATTATTTGCCCCTAAATCTGGAAGGTGCAAAATGGTGCACGATTTTTTCAAGGATAGAAAAATGTAGAAATAGTACACGGAATAGAGAGGCTGGCCTAAAATCATTCTTTCTCTCCTCATTTTCGACCTCCCAGATTTTGGACTCTGCAATAATTATGAGTGAACCTTCAATGAGTGATAGATAAACTTTGCAAAAGTTGTAGTTTGCCTACCAGTTGCAATGAGGAGTTTGTCGTATCGAATCGTCCTTCCATCATCGAGATGCACCTTCTTCGATTTGGTGTCGACTCTTTTCACTCTGTGATTTTTGAGAAGTGAAACGCCGCCATGGGATGCTTTCGAGATTTCTCCGGTCGGAACGAACCAGCCCTCAAACGTACCAATTAAAAAACGGAATTTAAGCATAGATGACATGAAGTAAATCTTGAAAAATTGATCAGGAATCAGAATTGGCTAAAAATGTTCATTTTGCTCCGTCTATGAAATGAATCCTATTATAATCCGTTCCAATTCAATCTTTCGCAAAAAATAGAATTCCCACATCAGACTCCAAGAAAATATCCCTGCGCTTCCCGGAAACATTGATGTATTCGAGAGTGTCTCGACTTTTCTGATCAGCGTACCACCAGAGTTCCTTCGACAAAGGAGGTCGGTTGTAGGGGACACTTGGCTCGTCCCCGATCTAAACTCATCATTTTCAAAATTATTCTTACTGGCTGTTGTTAAAATCAATATTTGACTTTAAATTTTCTAGATGGTTTTTTTCATTTACGTCACATACATGACTATATGCAAATGTATCAGATTCGCAACCAGTATCAGTACGAAAGTTGTATAGAAAATCACCAGATTGAATACGATTTCGAATTAATAATGTCGAAGAAAATTTAGTGGCAACTTTAGCTATTTATGAAAAGTTGGGAACTCACAATCAAAACTTTGGCCTCGGCTTCTTTGCCCCTGACTGCTATCGCTGCGTAGTAAGACGCTGTACCTCCACCGATCATCAGATAAGGGACATGGTCAGGAATCTGAAGCATTTTCTTTTATCTTTTAAAAATTCTATATTTTGCTATTTCATTAGCTTTTTCTGTCTATTAAAGCACACACATCAAACTAATTTGTTTTACATATCTTGTCTTGAAGATCTTAAAATAATATTTATTCTCATAAAATCTGTATAATCTATTCGTTACATCTAGAGAAGCATCAGGGATGCGAATGATGAGGAATATCTCTAAGGACCGCTTTGAATAAGGCATTGCATCCTTGACTTGGAAGTCGCTAATCTACATAACAATAAGATGTCTTACTGCAACCTTTCGAAAGATATATAAAACAAATTGGTTTCGATGAAATGTGACGTGAAAATATAAACCCAGAGATGTCATGAAGAATATTTTTCAGTAAGGCAATTTTAAGGCAGTGAATTTATACCTTCTCTGAATGGGCTTTTCCCTCTGAAGACGAAGATTTTGGTTCGTCCTGAAAGTAATTCCTTACTTTTATGAGTTTTATTTTAAAAGTTACTTCAGTAGCACCCGATCCCGAGCCCGAAGTCGAAGGTTTTTCATTGTCGTGGTGCTGCTTCTCTTCTGATTTTCCCTCTTCTTTCTTGCAGTCGGACTTTTTGCAGTCTTCTTTGCATTCCTGGATTTACAAACCTTCAGGATTATAATTTGAAGAGTTACATTAAAAAAAAAAACTCTCGGATCAGTGTGCTATAACGAGATAAAATGAGCTATCTTTTCAATTATTATTTATTTATCGTTTGCGCAACGCAAACCTTACTCTCCTAGAAACATACTATATTCCTAAATGTTAGAGACTCTTCTTTTCCACTATGACAAGGGGGACAAAAGCACGAGTCACTAGCATATTTTAAGAAGGGCAAGATTTTCGGGTGAATGTGATACCATCACTCGTTGTAATTTTCATCTATAGATCAAGACCTCACGTCATTTATGAATTGTCAAAATCTTATCAATTCCCAACCTTCTTCTCCTCCTTGCATTTCGCTTCATCGCAGCAGGGCTTCTCCTCCTCCTTCTTCTCATTGCACTTCGCCTCATCACAACAGGGCTTCTCCTCAGAATGACTCGACTTTGCTGGAGGAGGAGCGGCAGGTTCAGGCTAAATTATTATTTGTCTTCCAATTTTGTTAATTTTCTTGCATTTCACTTCTTCATTCTCAAACAGGATTTCAAAAGCCTTTATTAATGGCAGGGAAACTTTAAAATGGGTTACCTAAAGAGAGATCGAAAAGAGTAGGAATTTCATGAAAGTAAAATATCGTAATCTTTTTTAAAAGAATTAGATTACGGTCTTTTACTTTTCGAAAATTTCCTACATTTGAACGTTCTAGACAATGTATTATGAAAAGTCCACACAACTCCAGCACTTTCACATTTGAAAATTAATCTCTGCACAAACGTCATTTTACTATTTGATGTTGTAGAAGATCATAGATTTTGAAAGAGTAGTAAAATAACGGATAAAACTCTTCTAGATCCAAAACTCAAACCGCGTGATGCTCCTTGTGCGAGGCAGCCTTGTGGTGATGATCATCGTGCTTCTTGGGGTTGAAAATGTTCGAGTAGGTCACCTGCAAATATGAATTTGTTGTTAAAAAACTAATTTGAACATTTTTGCCTGACTGTAACTAAATCGCGGAAAAAGGCTAATACTGTCTTGACATACTCTCATCTTCTTATCTCACTTCCTTTCTTTTTCCACCAAAATCCAGCAATCGCCCGGATTTATTTTCACCAGGAATTATCGGAATTTAGAATCAGCTTTTGTATCACACATTGAGTTCGAAAGTTCCACTACACCAAGATGTTTAGAGTGTAAATCGAAAATTGTAACGCAGAATGCGATTCTTGAATGGATTTGCAGTGCAGTTTAAACTTTTCCACACTGCTAACACCCCTGGCTACAAGATAATGTGGGAAAAAATAAAATTCGAAATAATTAAAATGCATACCACAGCAGCAACGGTAAGAATGACCATGGCCGCTCCGCCCGCATAGGCGACGAAGTCGTCTTTACTCGGTTGATGCTTGTGGTCTTCGCTGATTCTCGCGATCTGCAAAAGAAGATTCTTGTTTCGGAAAAGTTGCTGGCTCAAATCTCACCTTAGGCCTTCCCAGAATATCCGTCGGGTGGGGTTGTGGCTGTGGGACAAAGGGAGGCAGAGGTTCTGGAAAAGAGCATTTATTATATGAAATAATGATAGAAAAAGCAAAGAATAGGAAAAGATAATCTTAGAATAGGCTCTAAAACTTTACTCGGGAACCCATGTTCAGCTCCTCCACCACCAAGTTGAGCTGCAGTGGTTCGAATAGCTCTCGAAGCGATTGCCGAGCAGCGCATCAGCCGCACAGGGCCGACTGACATCATTCGAAGCATGTCGCTGCAAAAATCAAATAAACCCGAGATTTTTTTGCTAGAAAATTAAAATGGTCTAGAAAAAATCAAGCACGAGCGCAAAATAACGATCGAAAGGTCAAGCTGGTTCGGAGTTTTATTTCTTTTTAAAAATTCGCGAATGACTTTGCACGGGAATAAATCATTTTTCAAATAATAAAAATGGAAAATGATGCGACTTGAAAAAATAAAAGATAAAAGAATAAATAGCGTCGATGAGTGTAAACGCAGTACGAAAACGCACTATGCGCGGTTCCTAAAGTACAATGCAATTGATAATCAAAGGATAGTCAAGAAAATGGTCAAAACAGGGGCATGGGTTAGAATTAGAGTAAAAACAAAATGATTGCGTTTATAAACTTTAGGAAATACTGATCTTCACATTTCTATCGATTTTTCTCCAGTTACAGTAACCTTGTTATCGTCAATGCCGATTACTTGAGACGAAATTAATGATGCACAAATTCGAATATGCAAAGTATGCATTGTGTATTTGCAAATAGTTGTCTACTTCCTCTCTTGACAAATGATGCAATAACGTAAAGTCTGTTATAAAAGCGCTAGTTCCCACGCATCAAAAGTCCGTATCATTTATTTCGTTCCAAGTAATCGGCATTGACAATATTATTCATCTCTCAGATTTTCGCTTTTAATCAACGTCAGCTTTTACCATTGAAATTTTTTACTTCTAGCTGTTTCTGAAACTACCATTCCTATAAATCTCCAATATCTAATAGTATTTCATTGTCCAGTCTCATGGCATTATATTAAAGAGGAAGAAATAATATTTACGCACCTGCTAGAAAATAATAAGTCTCTCAAATTTAGAGATAGCATTAGGCTCATTCGCTCATTTGGGATCATTTTGCAGATAGAGATATATTAAATTTTCTCCGAATTTATCCGAATATACTAAATTCCGATCCGAGATGCTCCTAACAGTTTTCTTCTTTCTTCCAAGTTTCGTCTCTACTTCACTAACTGGTCACCCGGCTTCCGACGCTCTAACGGAGAAATACATCAATCTGTCGATGGAATTCATCGTAGCCATGAAGAGCACAGATGTTCCAGAACAAGAACTTCATCAGGTATAACAAAATTTATAGATTTCATTTTGTTGAGCCAGGGTTCTTCGAATTTCAACTTCGACTTCGAAAATTTCGATTGCAAGAGATTTTTTACCTCGGAATTCCAATTACGAATTCGAGTTCTAGAAAATCTTGTTTCTGATTCCGGGTCGTTAAAAAATCGGATCTCAACTTCGAATTCGATTCCGAATTTTTCAATTCAAATTTCGAACGGCCCTGTTTCGAGCCGTATGGCGTTTTTTCTCGTTCTCTATGATTCATCTTATGATCGTATGAAACTTTAGCTTGCTCAAAGAGTTTTGACCTACGAGAACGATGTGCACAGGGTTCATGAAATCTACGACAATTTCTTGTCAAATAAATCGGAAGAAGTCAAGCAGGTCTTTATCAAGAACTACCTTCACGACAAGTAAACTTCAAGGGTGAAAAAGTGCTTGAAGAAAAGCCTATATTTTAGAAAGCTCGAGTACGTTACGGAGCGACTGAACAAACTTCTCGGATATTATCTCACGAAAGACCAAATTCAAAGGGTAGGAATGAAGTTGCTCGCAATTGATGACCGGAATTTAAAACTCCAAAAATTCTGATTATGATCGGCTTTTGGTTCTACGACGTCTGGTTCTTATTTCGATCTCGAACCACTGACAAGTTTAATTTCGGTCCGCACCAAAGTCTCTGAATCCTCGTTCGAATAAACAAAAATAAAATTGCAGCTACCTCCCCCTAACAGAGCTATCTAAATTAGCTCCAAAAATGAACTTTAGATCCGCAACACACTTCATGAGCAGTATGATTCGGGTGTCGACAAAGAGCAAATGGTCGTAGCACTCAGAAAGGAACTTGAAAAAGTAGGCCAATCGAGTTGCATCGTCACTACTGCATTAACCTACACACAAGAATGACGTTCTCGTTCATGAAGACCAATTTTCGACGTTGCAATTCAATTTTGTTATATTGTCGTAAGGGGATGTTCTCGGTTTAAGAGTTTGATAATCGAAGAGATTCACAAATTTTGAATCGAACTAACCGCCAGCAGAATTGATGGCATATGTAATACAAATGGTTTCTCGAAATATCGATATTTAGGACATGAGCGAGAAGAAGTCCGAGAAAACGATCAACATGCTTCTGAAAGATCTCAAGCTTCTTAACAAACGGCAAGCAGGGTGGCTCGAAAAGGCCGACAAATACATTCATCGCATTATCAGAGATGAGCTTTAATGGAATTTCTGTAAATAAATTCTTTCTGTAAAATTTTTTCAATGACTGTTGTAAACATCAAACATCTAACGCATAGATCAGTCTGGTCGATTTTTACAACTAACCTAGAAAAACTCTCGTCTATATGTGCCTACCTACATAGCTAACCTGCACCGTGTTCCTTTGTGCACTTTTATGTCTGCAAATGGCATTGTTATGGCAATGCCATAGGCATTAGTTCTCGCCCGTTAAGGCACAAGATAGGCATTTGGGTTGAACTAGCCAGTGGGTAGGTTAGCTTGATTCTTTCTGACCATCGATCGCCTGATATGTCCTTTTCGAGTTTCTGCATTTCCCCTACTTTCGCTCTCTTCCGCTTCCTGTTTCTTTTCCGGTAGTCTCTGCTTTCCGCTTTCCGTTTTCGCCCTCCGGCTCTCGACCGCACAGTCAGGCAGGCAGCTTGTATTTCCTGCCCTATATAAGAATGCCCCGCTGAGTCGGACGCCTTTCTCAGTTAGTCATCGGTCTGATTTCATCTGCTAGGGGAGTGGCTTATTTTTACTTTATCCCTAAAAATTCAGGACAATGCGACTCATTCTTTGCTTGGCCCTCTTCTTCGCGGTCAACGCTGAGGATACGAATAATGACGAGGTAGCCGTTAGTTTTAAAGAAATGCTGCTAACAGAAGTTTGTCTTAGAATCAGCAATAATCCTGAGAAGGTCAGATTAATTTGATTGTCCTCTTTTAGACTAAGGCTCTGAAACGACATCAATTCCATCACCGAGCCAAGAGACAGTGCTGCAGCTCGAGCTCGAACTCGTGCTGTTCGGCGGCAACTACTCAGACATCCGCGCAATGCATCCCCGCCTGCATTATTCAGTGCTGCCAAAGCAGCAACAATTGCCAGACCAGCTCAAGCCAGAGCTCCTGCACTAACCAGTGAGTCATTGAATCAACGATACTATCTTACCTCGGACGAATTTTAGGTGTCAACAGCAGTGTGGACAGGTAATAGTTGTGTTCAAAAATCTGCGGAGTAAAGATATCGTGATATACTCACTAAGTGTTCTTGGAGAAATGTTTTCAATTCTGCCAACAACGCCTCTAAATCATTACTTTACCGGGTTGCTAAAGTGGAATTGATCGTAATTCGGCAAAAAAGCTACCAAAGCCAAAACAAGCTCAACCTCCATTCTAATGAAGAATTCCAATCACCTTCCATTTAGTTATTTTTGTCCTTTAGACTAGCAATTCTTGCAACCAATGTCAATCTAACTGTGGATCATCCTGCCAAACCCAATCCTGCCAACAGTCCTGCATCCAGTTGAACTGCCAACAAGCTTGCGTAAGTGGTGTTAACTTTGTACAACTAGCTCGCATATTCAAAGTCAATATTCTTTATGAAACAAACTAAAATCCTTTGAGATAGAACACTATCATTAGGGAATCAGGAGTTGACCAGAGAGAAGAGAAGGTGCATGCTTGGTTAATCCTTTCTATGACTATGTTCCATAGTCTACGCTGTCGTGCACTCTTCACACGATATCCTGCTCTATGAACCAGAAAGATTTGACAATATTCCAAAAATCCCATCTTCTTCTTAGCTTCCGAATTGTGAAGTGCTTGGATAAAAACGATGATATGCTCGATTGTCTTACTCGCGCATTTGATCTTTTGCTTACGTCTCTGCTCTTCTTCGCTTCTCCATGTTTGTGTCTGCTTACGTATTTTATCGGAAACAATAGTCTCGTCATGTCGTATTGTGTGCATGCTGTATGTTTGTGTGTGCTCGAATGTCCACGAGCATGTCGAGCATTTCCGCATTGCATTCATGCATCTATTCACCCAGTAGCTTCTATTGACATTGTAGTGGTCCGCCAATGGACTCACTTTCACGCGACACGATTTTCGATTTGTTACCGCGTATCGCTTTTTCTTTTGACGTTTAGAAGGTGTCAATTTACTAGCCTGTAAATAGGACTACAGACTTCTAAGGAGGCTTCACCAGATTCATCATGAAAACCTGAAAATTCACTAGAAAAAAACAACATCATCAAAATCTGCCAAAAACTACTTCCATCTCAAACCTGCCAGCATATTTATTACTAAATTGTTCAGCTCGAGATGGAATATGAAGATGTTTCGTAGCTGTGATTATCTTCTACTCCTTCCAAAAATAGAATGAAATGAATATCATCTTTCCTGAAGGAAAAATCCAAAAGGAAGAGTAGCTCTCTTCATGAGATAGTCCTTAATATCGAATCTCTAAACTGAACCAACCCAGGAACATTAATCTCATTATAAAAATCTCGAAGACAACAAGTTCAACTTCATCCCGAATGCCAACTCTTTTTCAGGGATCGAGCAGCAACAACTGTAACAACAACAATTGCCAAGTGACCACCCCACAGGCCCCGATCATCATCGTCATTCCTGCCCAAAGCACTACAAGCTCCTCATGCAATTCTAACTGCGGACAGTGTCAATCGAGCTGTCAAACATCTTGCAACAATGCCTGCTCAACAAATGTAATACCTTTGTACAAATCTTAGGAAACACCAATTTGAAAATATCGTGACATGAAGTTGGCTTATTAGATGGAAGCACGCGGATGACCCTATCCTATTTTCTATTTTCAAATTCTTTGCATGCCACGATATTTCCAGATGACCGAGAAAATACTGTCATTGATTGTCAATGTGTTATTCTCTGAAACTTCTGAAACAACGACAACGAATGACAAAGTTTGTCATCAAGAATAGGTGAACACTCCAACATTTCGTAATCTTTAGCAATGCGCCCAAACGTGTACGAACCAGTGCCAACAGCAATGCAATTGTTGCACAACCACAGCGGCTCCAAACAACTGTCAGAGCACTTGCCAGGTATACACCATTCTCATCAGATCAGACATTCTAAATTCAAATTCAAATTTTAGAGCACCTGTCAGCAAACTCAGTCCCTCTCATGTGTCCCCGTCTGTCTGAATATTTGCGAAGGCCAGTCCGGTTAAGGCTGACTTTCACTATTCGCTCGTGTTTTTCCGTAGCTCGATCGACCACACGAAACTCCCAATTCGTCGTCCACCTTCCAGAAATTGCAGCGCAATTCCTCCAAAACATATCATTTATCGTCAATTCTCGAGGAATTTGTCAAATAGGGGCGAAGCTTTATCGTAGTTTATTTATTACGTCCCCTCTTTGATTCTTCCTCGCCATTGATGATACCATCAATTGGTCATTTTCTGTGAAAACTCTATAGTACAATGCCATGTCGATTAGTATTTCTTTGTATTACTGTGTGTATCTGATTGGTAAACTCTTTAACCATGGTAAAATGGGTGGAGTCTTTTGTCATAATCTCATGGCCTTTTGATGGTACAATTGCTCATCGTTTTTCTCGAAAATAAATTATTTGACCGCTATTTCTAGATTTGAAATTTGAAAAGAATTTGAGTTTCTCTAACTTATAAAAATAGGAAAATTGTTGCTAAAACTTTTTTCAATGAAAAAATTACATGAAAAGTGCAGTTGAAATTTAACACCGAGAAAAAGCGAGAGCGGCGACAATACAAAAGAGACCGGAGACCGAAACGGAAATAAAGGGAAAGCGGAAATGGAAGAAGCTGACGGTCGAAAAGAGCATGAAAAGGCACGGGGACTGGACCGTACAACAACGAACAAATTCATCGAGGCTTTTAAGGAGAATAGAGTCTTCCAAGGAAATTAGACCAGAAGATCATTCCGATTGAAGGGAAAGCTGTGATTTTAGCACCAGAGTATGTGCTTGTAGAATTTAGGAGAGTTGTAAGACTTGAAGGAAAAGATGTAAGCGAAAAAAAAAACAAACAAATTAGTCGAAAAGAAGGGGCCCCTTGTAGTTCCGATCCTCTTTTTTCCATGCTATTTTCAAAAAAAAAGAAGGTGAGCACTGCGTTTACGCATCTATGCAATGCGGCAAATTGACTTTGAATTTTCGATTTTTTAATTTCATTTTCATCAAGAACTTCAATTTTCAGAAAAATGCCTCCGAGCTCGATGAAGAAAAAGAAGCAGACAGACGAGGTCCGTTTGACGGAGGAGCAGCTGATCGAAATCGACAACCGAATCGATGCACTCCTCAAGACTAAAATGCCGATCAGCAAGGTCCGACTCTATGTTTCTTTTAGTTTTAGTCACCTTTCCACGAATTTATTCATTCAGCGAACTTTCCCTTCACAAGGAACATAAACAGTGTTAATAGCGGATCCTGCTCAAAATTGGTAGGAAAGTCCACTCGAGTACTCGGACAGCGAATATCATGTTGAAAAGTGTCCATCGTGCACCTGTTCTAGGAGTTGACTTTGAAGTCTTCCTTCTTACTCTTTGCTGCTGCAGCGAATAATTGCAATATCAATGCTCTTTTCACGGTGTAAGCTGGTTTTGCATTTTAATTTTCACAAAATAAAAAAGGAGTTAATTTTGATGGAAGATCCTGAAAGCAGAAAGCATGGTGAGCGTTTTTCAACATGATATTCATTATCGGCGTACTCGAATTAACTTTCCTACCAATTTTAAGCAGGACTCGTTGTACACACACTGTGCACATTCCTTGTTAGATAAAATTCTTTCACAATTTATGATCCAATAGTTGAAATTCTGTATAAAAGAAAGAGTTACCTCTATCTTTACAGAAGACAAATATTCTCGTTTTTAATTTTCAGACCAAGAAGATCTATCGCATGGATCCTTCATCGATGTCGATGACTGGAGAAGCGCAGAGGATTCTCGCCAAAGCTACCGAGCTGTTCATCGAGCAAATGACCAGGAACATGCACACGCAGGCCGTTCTCGAGAAGAGGAAGACCCTTCAAGCGAAAGATCTCGGTAATTTTGATTCAAAAATGTACTTGTGTATTATTGTTTTCAGACAAACTGATCAAAACCAACTGGATGTTCGCTTTTCTCGAGGACGCTTTGGATGACTGGCCGGAAAAAGAGACCGTTCCGAAGAATTTCCGCAAACAGGTCACTGAAAGTATCCAGGAAGAGGCGGAACAGGACGAAAATCAAGGTTTTCAACATGGTCATTCTTCCAAGTTTTAATCGCGATTTTTCAGAGCCCGAAATGGAGAGCCAAGAGAACGACGAAGATGCAGAGATGAATGAGACGACGGAAGCAGGGAGTCTGAAGGACGCCGAATTTGACGAGGCAGAACCTGAGCCGGAACAGGAACAGTATGAACC
The DNA here is from genome assembly GCA_964036155.1 of Diploscapter coronatus. NCBI lineage: Eukaryota > Metazoa > Nematoda > Chromadorea > Rhabditida > Rhabditidae > Diploscapter > Diploscapter coronatus. Next base: position 75,092,653 of record OZ038423.1, on the reverse strand, counting down.
TCCTGAACCTGAGCAGAAAAATACAGAGGAAAACACGGAGGAAAGCGAGGAAGACCTCGAGTCAGATTCCGGAAATTCCGACCTGCAAGATCCCGAGGATCCAGAGGACAACGATCACGGACTCTGGCCGCCTCCCTCTGACGACTAAATTCAACCTGTACGTGTGTGAAATCTCATATTTTGACAATTAAAAAAGAATCGATAAACTTTATTTTGTGCATGAAGAGAGATTTGTCTTTTCATTGAAATTAATTTTTTACAATTTAAAAAAGACGAGAAGATAATTGATATGGAAATTGTATGAATTTGGAGATCTGATTGGCAGTGTCAATTTATACAAAGAATGAGCATATTTTGCTCGATTAAAATGGAGAAAAATACATGTGTATAATTGTTGTATTCGAATGAGCTTGTGAAAAAGTGGGCGTGGCCTAATCGATCGGCGCGATTTCTTGCGGGGGCACATTCTCGCTGTCGTCTGCACTCCTACCGATGCTGAGGGCTTCAGTGGATTTGGTCAGCGCGTGTACGTCTTTCGCAGAATTCCTCTCCTTTTCTAGACTCTGGAATAAATTGTACTAGGCTATGCATTCTTTCATGTCGTCGGTTCAATCCCATACAGACCCTGGGCGCAGAGCTTAAGCCAGATCTCAACTACGTACCCTCTCTTGTGTATCATTTTTCTATAGAAAAATTTGGTATTTCGTGCCCCCTCCCTTATATTCTTCTATTTTGGCTGAAAGTTTATCTAAGTTTGATCCTATAAAAGTGCATCATAGACAGATCTTCAACCGAAACAAAACGATAAGAGGTGATTACGCAAATCGAAAACTTTCTGTAGAAATTTGATACATAGGGGGATACGCAACAGACTTGGCCGAGTATTTTTGATAAAAAGAAGTACGATCGAACGGGTATAGCTTACGCCCTGTATAGGTCTGCGCATAAAAGCTAAAATTGTTTGAAATTCCGAATTCCTAGGGATATCTCCAATCATTTTCCGCCCACCTGATCCCAGGCATTCATCACTTCGAGACAATCCTCCAATTCGCCGATTTTGTCGTCGAGGTCCGCGATGTCGAAACGCAACTGCAAAATTGATATTATTTAAAGATTCTATTTTTCAGAAGTGAGCCAGATTTATCAGTCCTACTTTGTAATTTTTTCATCCTAGTTTCAGTAAAGTTGGATTTCACTTACTCGTTTTTTTTCAAAAGCAATACCTACCTTGGCGATTTGCAACTCGAGGCTCTTGCAGCGTTTTGAGGCATCGAATTCTTCGAAAGGTAGACCGGTCTAAAGAAATGATTTTCATCCATCATAAAAATCAAATTTCTCTACCCTCTCCCATTCGATCTGCTTCTCCCTGCAGAGTTCGTGACAGGGCAGCGTCACACACACAGGCACTTTCAGGACTAGCACCAACAGCTCCTGAAAATAATATCCTCTCAAGAAAATAAATCGTTTATTACCGTCATCAGATTGTACTTCTTCTCGAAGTATCCGTTTTCGGCTTTGAACAAGATTTTGGCAAGTTCACTCTGATTGAGGCGGTCTCGGAATTTCTGAATTCCTTGAAAATACGAAATCTGCATGTATGAAATTCTCCAACCGGATGCATTTGGTTGAGCCAGGCTGGGTTCTTCATTCTCGTGCCGACCACTTCGCTCCACGCGTCCACGTTCGAGTTGTAAACTGAAACTTGAACTAATCACGCAGTTAGAAAATCTAATGATAAGAACAAATGATATTGACTTATGAGCAGACTTGCGACTTTTTTTTTGTAAATTTGGCCACTGCACCGCAGCTGCGGTGGAAAAGTCTCAAGTATGTTTATGAGCAAAAAGATGGCGCCGCAGATCTGGCAGACCTTTTATTAGCCAGTAATTTCTTAAAAAACAGCGTACTCTGATCAGCGAGTCCTCTGGGCGAATATCCATAGAACATGTGCTCGATTTCGTAGGCCTGCAGCTCACAGGAACGACCGATCGTCAGCAGAGTACTCGTGTCTGCGTCCAACAAACTTCCTGCTTCCAAATTAGGGACCGATTTTCTCTGGGCCATTCTGGAAAAGATTTTTGAAAAAAAAACCTTATCTTTTTCTTCAAAGACAATAAAATATTCCGACGATAAGACGTCTAAATCTTCAAGCAACTGATAAATATATCTAAAATCCCGTATAATTTATTTTAAATTGCCAAGTATAAAATCAGGCCGGGGAAATGCCGTCCAGAGGAATAATGTCTGGGAAAACCGAATGTAAAGCTCTTCACCGGTGTGTAAAAATACCACACGAGTTGCCGTAGTCCTTACAAAAATCAGGAATTACGGTGTTATTTTACGAAAAAAACCCTTTTAGTAAGTGAATGTTACCGATTACCAATCTTTCAAAAAAATCGAGAAAAGATACGGTATTTAGAATTTACAAAGAAGAACAAGAATGATTGTTGCGCCTAATTGTTCCAGGCCTTCAAAATGTGCTCATCTGTTGGAATGTAGCTGATCACCGTGAACGTGCCGAGGTACGACGTCCAGACTTCGCTAATCGACTGAAATATGTTAATCTTTCAAAATAAGACAAAAGGAAACAAACGGGAACGTTTTAGAGCGTAAAACGAGTTTTGTTGAGAATTCTCGGCGTAAATCTACTACAAACCTGGGTGTGTTGTTTTGCAAGTTGTTCGATATTCAAATATGCTTTTATTGCAGGATAAAAATCACCCCATCACCCTCCTTCTCCTTGATCGAGTCAGCGGGTTGCTGCATGGCCCCGTTGACCGCTTCCAGGTACTTGAGTCTGTTCTGGCTCGTGAAGTTGGTGATCGTGCGAATTGGCGGGCCTCCACTCGTCGGGGTGAACACGGCCTCCTTTGTCCATTTGTACGGAATGTGGCTGAATATCATTAATCTTCAGATATATTTTAGAAAGATTTTCTTCTAAAAACCTATTATTTTATTGCGAATTGATTTTTTTTTCTCAAACTTTACCGTTTCATGTACTCCTGATTGAGGTCGATGACCTTGAGCTTGAGCTCGAAGACATAGCTCGTCGGATTCAGATTGCCCGCCTTGAACGTGGCTGCGTATTTCGCCATCACCAACCTGAAATTTACGGTTTTGTTTAAAAATTTCTTAGTTTCTTACTTCAAGAGCGACTTCATGGGATAGGCATTCGACGCGAGCACGTTGTGCAGTTCGGCCATCGTCACGTAGGTCTGCAAAATAAGTTTATCAAATCTGGGTATCTAAAATTCTAGAACCAACACATTCTTTAAACCCGAGAACGCGTTTTACTTCAACTGATGTGAAATTTCAGATACTTCGTAAAAATGCCATACCTGATACAGCGGAACGAGAATGAGCGCCCTGCTAGCGACATTCGAGAAGCTGGACCCCTTCAACCCAGCCAAGCAGGGGAAGCTGGTCTGTTGCAGGGAGTCCTGGAAGGCAGCCACGTCCGAGAACGGGATCGACTGCATCGTCCGGTACAGCTCGTTCATTTCGCTGAATATTCATATTTCATTGTTTTTTAGTTTCATCCTCGAATTTATAAATCAAAGATAGACGAAATTCTAGCAAAAAATCTCGTAATTAATTTGGAAATAGACGTGATCAAAATCTGTCTGAAAGAGACTAATTTCGCCGCTAACACCCAAAGCATGTGCAGGATCGACCATGTCATCTCTGCATTTCCGATATTTTAGATGTAAAAATAATTGATACACCCACACATGCCCTCTAAAAATAAGGTTCCCTGATGGAGGCTAGGATTGAACCTTACAATTAGGCACTTATTTTTGACAAGCCTGCTTCGAAACAGATCTTCAAATTCAATTCTATCTCAGTTATATTTTGAAATCGTTTTACAAAATTCAGGATTTCATAAATCTCTAATAATCCCTTCAAAACGCCTCACGCCATGAATCGGTCGATGCCGAGTTCGAGGAAGATGAGCATAGTGGAGAGGGGCTCGAGAGTGGGCAGATGCAGGTCGTTGGACTGCTTCGCGCGGATCAGACGGGCCACTGTAGAGTTGTTGTCAGGGCGAAGCTGCAAATCAATAAATGATCAATTAGTCGGACTCCCCTATTCGTGCCATGGTCTTGACATTTCCCTCCTGAATGGCAGCAAACACCGTCTCCAGGCAGCAAATCACTTCATCCAGCGAGCCGCAGTCCTTCAGAATCGTCCACAGCTGCTCAGTGAAGTCGAAATCAGTTCCTGGAAATTTTGTTAAAATATAATCCTCCCTAATCATGTTGCGATAGACGAAGCTATCCGAAATGCCCTATTTTAGTTCAAGAAATATCTCACCCTGTCCTTGGGCCAAAATATCAGTGCCGCTGGAGGGCAACGTGGTCGACGCAGAGGTGAATGCAGTCGAGTCCATCGGGTTGTTGCCTCTCAACTTGCTGCTTCGGAGCAGCTTCTCCAAATTGCGCTGCACCTGCTTCGAGTCCGCTGCCTCGGGCCACCTGATCAGAGACGGGTCTTTGCGCAACAGGGCGTCCGTCAGGTTCTGCAAATTTTTTGAAGACATTGCCAAAATTGAAAAAGAAGTAGTTCTGCACTTGTTGAAAATTCTCGAGTATTTTTGGTATTTCAAGGCATACAAAGTTTTCTGAAAGTTCAAGAAAATTCCTAAGTGTCAACCTACCAAAATTCTAGTGAGCGTGTTGTACCCGAGATACCCCGCGACTCTGACATCCCCACTGCCCGGAGACAACGTCAACTTGCCCGTGGCGCCCTGAGTGATCACTGTCGAGGGGCGTTCCTGATCCTTGCTCGTCCATTGCATCTCCAGAATCAATTTGGCAGGATAGCACTCCTTCGAGGCGTGGCCGAATGGAGCCAGCAGCTGAATTCAAATTTTATTGCCGTTATCTTTTTCTTTCTAAACTCCAAAGAATATTTATCGTAAAGTCTAAAATAGAAATCTTCTATAATAGAAGTCCACTCTCCAAAGTGTCAGAACAATTCATTACCCAACTCATATCATCTTCGGAAGTGCTATATAACGTTCTTTAGAGTGAATTTAGTTCTGATTTGAAGTGATTACGATCATTAGATGAAGAGTTATGGTGGATTGAAAATTCGAATTTTTTTTCTCGAAAATTTAGGAATCGAAAAGCAGAAGTCCATGTCCTCCATTTTAGATTTTACAGTATGAGAAATTAGAATGAATTATAATTTGATTCTGTGATCAGTATTCGATAAATTTAGGGTTATTTCCAGAAAATGTGCAGTTACATCATAAGCAGTGTGGACGGTGAATCTGGGTGTGGCGATTTTGTGGAATTTGAGGGAAAGGAGCTGGACGAGGTTGAATACGGACGGGGAGTGGTAGCCCAGCAGACGGGTCCAGCAGGTGTACGGCAACTCTGCCGCGTACTTGTTCTGCAAACATTGGAATAATCGAAATATTCATCTCATGGTTTTTCATCTGAGAAAGTGGCGAGTTATGTCAAAAAGTGTGGGTGTAGAAGAAAGACTTGAATTTTTCCTAAAAAAAATTTTTTGTGGTTTGATATTTATTTCTAATTTGTATAATTCTTGCCTGTCCTAGGAAGACGAAATTGAGTCGCGGGGAGGAGCAAGCGATTTGCAGAGGCAGAGCGAAGAGCGAGTTGTCCAGGAGGGACTTGAGTTTGTCACGCTGGCACGCGAAGCTAAAATTCTATTTTAGGAACAATTCTTCCAGGAAAATTTAGTACGCTATCAATCTAAAAAACTTTGAAGGTCAAGTAATTTCGGAAAAAGGGTTAGCATTACAAAAGCCAAAGAGGTTTTTTCTTACACATTGGACACATTCAGAGCCTCGCTGTGGGACAGCGGATTGCAGTCGAAGTAGCTCGTCGTCAGCTCAGAATCGTCAGTGAAACTCAGCAGCGCGGGGTCGACTCAATAGTTTAAGTTATTCATTTAGGTTTTCTTGCGAAATACTCAGAGCAGGGGCGAGACGAACTTGAATATTGAAGAATTGGGGTCGGAATCCCACTCGCCCCTGTGATTCCGAGCTGTTGAAGCCGATTTAACGTAAGGGAGTTTGGGTTTGCATTATCTGACCACTGATGCTACGATCCTTCCTTCAACAACCCCGGAACTACTTCTGCCTCACATTTGGTGTTCTTCTTGAGCTGCTCGAGCGAGATGAAGGAGAACTGCAGCGGCCCAGAGACGGTGTCTTCCATGTCCACGTCCATCGTGCGCTGTGCCATCGTGTCGCCTCTCTGAAATAAGTTCGATTATTTATATTCCTCCAGAAAGTCTAGAATTGCAGTATCTTGTTCCTAAAAACAATAATGAACCGAACTGACGGTATTAACGAGCGTAGTGTCGCCCTCCTGATCAGGCCACTCGTCGATCAGCAACATCTGTTCGGCTTTGAGCCCCGCGTCCTGGAAGATCGGCGTCTCTGCAACCGCAACGAGTCGCACACGGTAGCTGTCCATCTGCAATGTTTTCCCATTTTCTCCGAAAATTGCCATTTTTCCGTTTGAAAAACTCACAAACTTGATTCCCTCCTTGCCGGCCTTTTGCAGGCAGCTAGTCGTCAGCTTTTTCTGCTTCGTCGACATTTCGAACGACGACCCTGAAAATCGGCAACTTGGTGAACATTGAGAATCGAAAAATTCAAACAGACACAACTGCGCGCGATTTTTCTTACTCTGCGCTCTACTTACAGGTGCTCGTAAATCGCGTTGTGAGAAACCACTTTGCACAAAACACTAGATTACTGGATCTCCTTTTTTCGATTTTTCCCGGATTTTTCGGATTTTTAAAAATTAATTTTGCGGTCTGCATTATGCGACTAAAATTGTGTGTTTCAATGGGGAGAAATTCGCGAAACCGCGTGGGAAATGCACTCAGCGAGAGAAACACGCGACGAGAGTTCGAAGAAAATTGAACCATTGCGATGGAACAGATTTGCGAGCGCTTTTCTCCTAAAACTGAGCGACCGAAAACCCTGCCCACTCGATGCGAAACGAGAGTGTTTAGTGAAGAAAGACTCTTCACTCTTTCGCACCCGGTACCTTATTTTTGGACATTAGTCGCATATTGCAGTGGCGGATTTCAGGATGAAATGGTGGTCGGCCCCTTCCTCGACGTTCCCATATTCTTCGGATGAAGTCGCGTCCGTCTTCTGGGATCGGTACGACAATTTTAAATCTTTTTCAATCGTTTTGTTTTTATTTTCAGCTACCCAAACTCACATTCGAAGCACATTTTGTCCGAGGACGTTCTGGAGCGACGAATCACAAACAGCAGCATCGTCACCAAGAAACTCATCGTCAAGGAAGGTGGGAGATTTCGTCATTTTTGAAAACGTATTCAAAGTGAAATTTTCAAAAAAAAAACTCGAAATATGCCTAATTTTTTCGAATATTTTGATTCAAAAGCATGAGAGATTTCTTTGAAAAGCAGCTCATTTTTCACGACCTTCATTTTGCCAACTAACAACCTGAATTTGTTAAATGGTAGAGGGATTGTTTCTAAACTATATCGTCAGCGCGCAAGAAGAGGTTATTCGAGAATAGAGGGAACAAGCAAACTCAACAATGAAATAGTGTGTTCAATGAAGAGCAAACGAAACTGTTAAAGCGTTTCCTTTGCATGCACTAGTTCCCGATAATCTCTTGGTTCCGCGCCACTAATACTTTTTCTCAAGAAAATAGAGAAACAGTCCGTCATTTAGTAAAGTGCAGGTCATCAAATAGTATTTGCCCCTTGTCTTATTCTGATCGATTTATCTTTTAATTTCCTAGACAAAATAATCGATTGTTTAGGTAGTTCAATCCTGAAGCGTATTCCCCGTTGGGTGTCGCGTCTGACGGAGATCCGCATTGTGCCAGTGGTCGAGGAGAGCATCTACGACAGAGCCACTCGCAGTCTCACCACCTACACCAGGAACGTGTCCCACAACGAGCTGTTCGCTCTACACGAACGATGCGTCTACAAAAATACACCGACCGTAACCAGTTTTTCCTTACACAAAATTACATTACGTGGTCCCACCTTCAAATGTGCAGATAAGATCGGTACGAGAGTTGTCTTTTTCTTTCGATTTCCTCCATGTTATGAGGAAATACTGGAGGCGGTGAATTTTCGTGTGAAATAACCATTATTCTTCCTCGACGCTTTATGGCCAAATATCACTTCGTTTGCAGGACAGCACTCATCCACACCACTCCTCGATTCCCTTCGTGACTGACGTTTTGAGGAGCGTCTGCATCTCGATGAATTGCGGCAAGATGAGTTCCATCTACGAACAGTTCACGCTCTTGGGGTTCAAGAAATCCGTGAGTTTGACAACAAAATAATGACTTGCTTTATTTGACGGTGGATAACATGCACATACGGCTGTAATTGCCAACAAATGAGGAGGCTGTGAGTAGAGGAAAGGTAGTGAAATGAGAAAGAACCGTTAACAAATACAGTTGTATGCGTGTGACATCCGCTGAAAGTTGCAGGCCAAGAAAATTCAATTCTCAGGTCGCGAATACGTCGAAGGGTCTAACCGAAAAACTCGAGGAACACTACGGGACTCGAACGCACGGAAAGTCGGAGAAAATGAAGAAAATCAGGGAGAAACTCATCAAGTCGACGACCATCATACAGAACGCCAAGTGCGAGATGGAAGAAGCAAAACTGGAAAAGTGAGGAAATGTTGTGAGGTGCGTGGCTTACTGTAATTGGGACTAAGAAAAAAGCATTTCAAACGAATTTTGAGAAAAAAAATAAATGGTATCACAGGAAAAAAGTACGGAATATTCTGTTTCGCTCCGTATTCGAAAATTTTCAAACTGTCATTTCTCATATCACTAATGACAAACATTCTTAGTCTCTAGTTACTGTAGATTTTACATTTTTTTTTTTTTTTTTTAAATCCAGATTTTGGGTGATCTTTTTTCATACCTGTAAGAAAAGATGGGAATTTTCAGATTTTTTGGAGTTTCATCTTGGGACGCGTTGGTGCTGTTGTGTATGGTTTGATAAATTTGATTCAGTAATCCTCATTCTTTCGAGCAATTCAAGGCAATGCCGGTTTTCTAATGTACAGATAGGTTTTTCCACGTAGTAGAGCTGCCTTAACATAACTAGATCGCAACCTAGTCCTTGAAATAGTTGTTATTTTCAAAACAATGAGTCTTTTGTTACCAAAAATGCTAATTTGGTAGGTAGCCGATTGGTGTTCCTTGTTAACGAAATTAAAACATACCATATCATTCTCAATGATTCCTCTATTCGTTGTTGTTGTTGCGTCTGATCATTTTTATCAGATCCATGATCTTTTTTGCCCTCTACGTTCTTTCATAGAAACGAGCGGTCTTACCATTTATTATATGATTGTGCACCATTTTTGGTAGTTGGTATCATTTTCTTTTGTTCACTTTGGTACCAATTATCATTTCTTTTTCTTTATGCTTCAACAACCAATTATCGACCTTCAGAAATGAGCAATAAATGATGAATCTTCTCAATTTAATGATGCTTTTCATAAGATTACGGTATTGACCGTATTTAATATCTATGTCTGTCTAACCTTTCCTGCTTTAATTTATTGTTTTTAGGTTGAATTTTCAAAATAATTTGAAAGACCAGCCCCATCCCAAATCAGCCCCACCCCTAATATGACCAAATCGTTCCACGGCCTCATCGCTGTCGTCTCGCTCGCCTCGCTTCTTCACTGCGCCTATTCTGCTGCTCAGGTTAGAAATTGGCATTATTTTTTGTTAGAATAGAAAACCAGAAAGTTTTGAATTTCTGAAAATACATGAAAGAACTTGTGTTCTTTAGTAAACTAATTTTTAAGGTTCGAAATTTCGCTATTCTTTATTCCTACTTCTCAGCCGATTTATTTATAATTTTTGTGCAGATCGATTACAAACTTCTGTCTATTTGGCAAAATTTATAAGGAACAAAGTAATTTGAGCACCGTTTCTACCTGCGACTGACCGAGCAGCCCTTCGTGTCCCTGCCCTCTGACGTGGTCGCGCAGACGCTCATCTCCCTCATCGCTCTCATCTACGCCTGCACCTACGTGGCTGGCGAGTTCTCTCCGATCAAGAGCGATCCGGTTAGACTTTTACTTATTTTCTAAAAATAGTTTTACAAATAATCTTGCAGAACAAGAACAGAACATGGGACGAGGCGAGTGCCTGCTTGTCGTTCGCTACTTTTGCGCACAGGTAGAAATTATTTTCCTTGAACGATCTGTTTCTTGATTTATCAAATTTTTGAACAAGAATTCTTTTTTCCTGATAATTGCCGCTTAAAATCCAATTCTTTGAAAAAGGTTAAAATAGTGAAAGTAAAAAGATCGTTTTAGCTCAAAAATGAAGATTTTGAACGATAATCTTATTTTTCAGAGGCAAAATGCTGTCTCCCGAATTCGCGACCCTGTCTGCCAGCGGCACCATTCCAATTTCCTTCTTCTCGGAAAAACCACTCACTCCTCTCGCCCAGGTAATTTTCATTTGGCACAATTTAAGAAATAGAGATTTCAGCCCAAAGCCTCCCCTACTTCGAATCAGCCCTCGGGCAGCAGACAGGTAGAAGAAGTGAGGAATTCGGAAGAGGAGAGGGACACAGAGGACGAGGAAGACAGCCAGGGAGGGGAGCACAGCGACGAACAGAACGAGGAGGACAGTCAGTAGATCATGGTAGATCTTTGAATTATTGACTTGTTAGAAAACTCATGAGGGCTGATATTACCCGTTTTGAAAACTCAAAAGATTTAGAAATCTTGTCATCTTTCATGCACGTCTTGAATACTTTACACATCGGTGATATCACCTCCGGAGAGTTTGCGAGCGAAGTATTATTCTAACGTTCGAATGAGTAAAGCAAGCATTAACTTATTCTTTCAGCGACCTCACCTCAATTCGGGTCTTCCACAGGGCAACAATTCTCCATTTCTTTATTCCAAACTTCTTATTTCTTTACGAATTTCCCTAGTCAAACTTCTTTATTTTCTAATTCTAAAATTCCAAAAATCTCATTTTCTACTCGATCCTTTTGCCACGAAACTCATGCGGAGCAGAAACCGGGACCGAAAAAGTCGCCGTTCGAGGGGAAAAGCGCACCGGATTTCAGTCACATGCCTGGAGCGAGGTGGAATTTTCCTTAGGATTTTAAAATTATCGTCTACTTTTCAGAGCTCCCAAGTCGTCTCCTCAGAAAGAAGCTCGTGCTTTGGAAATCACCAAGGAACAGGCAGAAGCTGCATTCAAACATTGCGTTGAGGTTAGAATTTTTGCGCTTCAATTTTCAAAAGTCTATCGTTTTCAGATGATCAAGAAGCACGATGTGGACAGCTATCTGACTTTGCTCGTGATGCCCAACAAGGTTCAACCTCAAATCGCTGCGGTAATTCTCTCCATTTCAAAATATAGAAAGTTGTTTTTTCAACACATGTTTATTGTCAGCCAAAAACAACGCGATTATCGTTTCCTTCTCTGCGCTATATTCTTTCTCCTCTAAATTTTCCCAGCTCTGCGTTTATAATTTTGACTATGAAAAAACGTTTTTTTTCTATAAACTCTTGCTACATTTCTTTCAGAAAATAAAACTGACTTGTTTCCAGATAATGGCTTTGAACGTGGAATTGGCAACGATTCGCGACAAAGTGACAATACAAGGGAACGACACGAGTGCTCTCTACAGACTGCAGTTTTGGAGAGAGGCTGTTCAAGCCATCTATGGGCAGGAGCAGGGCAAACATGTACCTAGGTAAGAAAATATGTAAAATGCAAAAATTTAATTATTGTTTTGGCCAAATGAACTAAAGTGCGAACTGAAAGTTCAATAATATGAGAAGGTTACGTAGATTATGACATAAGTTAGTCTTCGAAAGAAAGACTAATGGTAAAAATGATTCAAAGGGAGACGCCTTAACTCTCTGTTCTGTTTTTTCCCTACCACACATTCTTCAAAATCTTTATTCATGCCCTAGTTCATTCGATAAAGATAGGTACATTCTCATTGCAGACAGCCCGCAGCCATCGCCCTTTGCGCATTTGCACCGAACGCCAATCCATTCCTGCTTGAATCTCTCATTTCCGCCAGGCAAGGAACGATCGGTGACAAGCCGTTTTCCAACGTAATTGAGGTAATTTTGACCTTTTCCTTCCTTTAAAATGATAACAGAATTTTTCTTCCTTATCAACGATATTTTGCTAACCCACAGACCTGCAACTTTTTCTGAAAATTGTCAACCGCATTACTATCGAGTTTTAACAACCGAAGCTGCACCGCAACCGCAGTTGCGGTTATTTATTTGCAAAAGTCTGCTAATCCAATCGACCAACTTTCAAAAATTTATTTTTTCTATGAAGGTCAAATTTTTCAGCTCGAAAACTACGGAAAATCCACGACAGGAGCTCTAATTCGGTTGCAATGCGAGGCGTTTAGAGAGGTTTGGTGTTTCTCTGATTTTTTTCTTGAAATTATAAAATTTTAGAAAAGTCCATCAGCCGATGAAAATCCAGTGCTGATCGAGGTGGCTGAACAGATTGGAGCTTCGTATGCGATCGCCAATTTGTTGAGGTAATTCTCCTTTCTCTTACAAAAGTTTGCAAAACTCAAAAATTTTAAGCTATGAGTACTTTTCTTAAAGAAATATTTCTCTTCTTTCTGGAAGACAAATATTCATTTTTAGATGACAAATATTCGTATCTTTAATTTGCATTTTTACTGCAACGATTTTCAGATCAACCCTTCCCCTTCTGACTCGCCGCGTCGTGCTGCTCCCTCGGGACGCTCTCTCGCACCACTCAGTCACTCCCGACAATGTCTATTCGAAGAAAAAGCCCGATGACCTCAGGAAGGTCGTCAAGGATCTGTGTCTGGTAATCTAAATAAATGAACTTAGTTTCAAATGAATAATTTTACAGAGATCTGAACAACTCTACTCCGAGGCTAGCAAATTGGGGAGGAAACTGAACAGGCAGGAAAGACTGCCGGTTGCATCGTTTGGTGCTAGGATTGACTATATTTTGAACACTCTCGAAAAGGCATGTCGTAACTTCCTTTGAGTCAATTCTATAATTCGGTCTTGTCTAAAATTGAAATATACCAGTTCGATTTTTATCGTCGAAGAAGAATCATTGATAAAAATCTAATTTTCTACACCTCCAGCGGGGCTGTGTGAAACTTCAATTTCGGAATTTTTGAGATTTACCACTTTCAAATTTGTTAGCTACAACTTTTCTAACAAAGAGTGTATAAACTGGAACTAACAGATCCTGACGAAAATTGCCAAACAGGTTTTTGATGACGATGGCGAAGTCAAAAAGAGCAAAATAGGAGCCTCGAGTTAGGGAATTGGTGAAAACTTTTCTTCATATTTGTTTACGAATTTGCCTACATTTTTGGCAGACGAATCGCTCGTTTCTCTTGCCAAACACGAGTGGAAGGCTCCTATTTAGCACTTTTGAATTCAGCATCGTCATCTCCGTCATTGAAACTCCTGTTTGGAAAGTTTCGTCAACATATGCGAGTTCCGATCTGTGCATTTCTCTTGTAAATATAATTTTTGGAATAAAACTTTTCCTTCTGCCAAAAATAAGATTTTCAGCGTGACTACGACATCTACTCTCCCTACCTTCAGCGACGAAATCCCTTTTTCATCTGGTCCCTTTTGCTCCGCAGAGTTTCTGGCTATATTTAGTTCTTCTTAATGTACTTCATAAAAAGGCTCAAACTTTTGTCATAAAATACAAATCTACAGTTTTAGGTGTTTTTCTAGGGCGCTTACGATAGGCTGATCTCCTTTGTTAACTTTTCCTTCGGTTGAATAAAGTTTGAAGATTACATATTTTATTACTGAAGAATATCAGTTTCTATCTGAAACATGAAATATTTTCGTTCTTGACTACTAATTTTTTACGGTATTTTTGCAGATGACGAACGAGGAAATTGGCTTGGAACCGGCTTTGGAGTCTGAGATGAAAAAGAAGAAGAAAAAATCTCCTGCAGAGTTGGAAAAACAACGGGCTGCTCTCGCTAATGCAAATACTAGTGGGATTGAAAAGAAGAAGAAGGTTGCTTTATTCATAAATGGATTGAGCTGATTTGATTTCTTTTCAGAAGAAGGAAAAGGTCAAAACTAATGGGGATTCGGTAGCTCCGAAAGTTATCGAAAATGGAGAAAATCCTGAGAAGATAACGAAAAAGAAAAAGGTAGGAAAATTTTGTTTGGAAAGAGCGATCTAATTGAGTTTATTCAGAAGAAGGCAAAGAAGAATGGAGATACGGCATCTCCGAAAGTGGATCAGAATGGACAGAAAGGTAGGTTTGAAATTTCAAGAATTCCAAATTTAAAGTTTTGATTTCAGAAGACGAATCTTCCAAAATCAGCAAGAAGCAGAAGAAGAAAGGTGAAAAATCGGAGAAGCTGAAGTCCGACGAAGAATTCAAAGGGTTGATGGGCGAAATAGAGCAGGCCAAGCAGGAAACCGAGGCTGCTGGCAGAAAGGTGCGATTTCTGAGTTTGTTTATTTCCTGCACTCAAGATTTGTGATTGAGGACACTTCCATCTCAAAGTAAGAATAATCCTCCGAAAGGTTAGAAAAAGTTTGTCCTTCTCAAATTCTATTGTACTCATCTTTCTCTTTTTCAATTTTAGAAGAGTTCATTTTTGATAGGATGGCACTCAAATTTTTATATATTGGATTCCATAAATCTTGAATCTATATATTCCTAGATTTGGAATATTCAACATTTAATTGAATTGATTTTCAGCAGAAACTGATGTCCGAACTGGTCAACTACGAAGGCACGTTGGAGGATTTGAAGGTGATTGTTTTTCTTTTCAAAAATGAACGAATTAATAATTCCAGAAAATGGTGACCGAACTCGTGAAGAAGAAGAAATTGTTCCGAAAAGAGGCGGGCGACGTTGTGCACAAGTGGAAGAATCGGGAGAAGCGCAGGGTTGGCAGACAGGTCGAGAAGCAAATGTAAGCCATTCCGTTTACTCATTTTGTTCATTTGGAAATCACATCACATCATGACACGAGGTTCAAGAAAAGACTGGATAATGGTTAGAGTTCTCAAGCAGATATACAGAATGAATGTTTCGGACAAAATTTTTACACAGAAATGGCATCAAGGTTGTGAATACGATTTTTGCGACGGAAAAATAAAATTTAAACATTTTTATAGCGCAAAGAATCGCAAAATCCACCCTTCAAAATAGTACACGTTTTGGCGAACTTCAAACTGTTTGTACGGAGTATATCATATTCCGATTTTTTTTACACAAAGCTGTTTTATCAAATATATCATCGGATTGGGTAACATCTTTTGAGATATTTTGGATTTGAAGGGTACTTTCTTTCCAAATTTTTGATTTCAAACTACCAGGTTTCTACCACCTATCCGGTTCAGATATAAAAGAGATGCACGATAATGGTATGATAAACACATCTTTTCTCACACCATTTTCTTCCTCTTCTCATGATGTAATGCGATTTTCAAATTGCCATTTTTCTCGAATTCTTAAAAATCTTATTAAAAAAATCAGCCGAAAAGTGTGTCTGAACTGTCGTGAAAGTGACCATCACGTGGCCGAGTGTCCGAAGCTGAACGCGGAAAATGCAGTATCCGGAAAGTCTGAGCAGAGCTCCGGAACTGCGATCGGAATCTGTTTCAAGTGCGGATCGACAGAACATGCCATCTATCAATGCAGGAAGAAAATCATGGGTATGTGTTTTCAATAAAATTCCTGATGTTTATGGATGGCTGTTCGGAATTCTGAATCCGATTTTTTGTTCAAACTCAGAATATCCCTAGCTATCATAGACTCTTTATCTCTTATCATATGCAATGAGGGACCATGAATCGAAATAGGCTGGAATTATTCGCGCTTTTCCTAAAAATTTCAGACGTTTTGAGATTTATTTGGAAAAATATGGTCACTGAATTTCATTTTTAAAGCATATTTAAAGTCACGTACGCGAAAATATATGCTATGACTTGAATCAATGAAGGTACTGTATTTATATCTAAAATTAGGCTTTCCATTCGCGACGTGTTTCGTCTGCAAGCAACAGGGCCACTTGTCGAGGGACTGCAAACAAAATCAGAAGGGCGTTTATCCTGATGGTATTCAATTTTTACCTTGTCTTATTCTAAACGAAAAAATCAGGAGGTTCTTGTAATTTGTGCGGATCGAATCAACACCTCAAAAGAGACTGCACTGAATTGAAGGATCAGAAGAAGAGAGCCAACGAGAAAAAGCGTAAGACATTTGGAGGATTAAAGCCAAAAATGATGAGGCTCTATTCTTGGTTCAGGAGAATTTTCCGCCCGAACGATCAAACCCACCGACTCCGCCGATCAGGACTATGATCCGATCGATGAAAAGCGCGATGAGCAACCGGCCAAGAAGAAGCCGAAGTTGATCAAGTTCTGATTGAAATTGAAGAAAATCTAATATGGAAAAATCAATTATTTCTAAACACTTGTTGATTTCATTGTTGTTTTGTTTGTTTTTGTTACCTTCATGAAGAATTTTATCTAAATTTTGTTGATGAAAAAACAAATAAATCAATTCTTAAGACATTCTTTATTTGGAGATGGAGTTCATTAAACGTCATGCCAAACGAAAGTCGTCGAATTCTTCTTCACTGAATCTCATGTAGAGCTCGGGCTTCATCTCTGCCTGGCGGGCTGCCTCGATCTGCAGCATCTCGCGCTCGTACAGCTCCATATCCAATTCACTCTATCCAGCCAAAATCGGTCTGAAAAAATGATAATATTTCTAGAGCAAAAATCTTCGAAAATACAATTTTTCTGAAAAAATGATCATTCCAAAAATATATGTTGAGATTGATCCTTACTTCTTCGACATTTTCAATGAACCAGATCGAAAAAAAAACTCGAATTTCAATAACTCTGTTGTTATCAGACTATGTATTACCAATGCGAATGAACGTTATGAATAATCTCCTATCTTCCAAGTAACTCATTTGAAATTGAACAGATTTTTAGCAGCAATAGAAACGATATCATAACATTAGTAATCATGAAAAATACTTGGTGATACGAAATGTCATTTGTGTCGCTTATAACTGATAAGTAAATACACGGATAGTTTTATTTAGCATGCATCTTCGAGTTTTAGGATTCTTAAATGATAGACCATGTTTAGAAATCGCTTTTTAATCTGATAAAAATTGTGAAGCATCAGTTTAGTAGTTTCATTCTCCGTTCTTCAATGACCAATTTCAAACTCATGAATTGCAGACTTTCTCGTTCAATCAATGCTCTTCTACTATTTCCATTTTGAAATAATACTAGTGATTGTTTAGGTTTCTTAACAAAGATGCTAGCCAATTTACCGGTCGAAATTATATTGCTGATCTGCGAATATCCCGAATTCAAAGATCTGGGACAATTGGCCTGGACCAATAAACGGATTATGCAAATAATCAAGAGACATCTGCCGATAGCGCTCGTGCTCGAGAGGAACACTTTATTCTATCGTAAGAAATTATGTTGAAAGCTAAGTAAGAGACTTTGAAACAATTCGTAATAATTTAGTTTATTATCGAAATAATGGTAAATATGAAGGAAGAATAGGCTTGTTCAATTCATTTGCCTGCTCGGTAGAAGGAATTGGAAAGTTTTCCAATTATTATGAACCATATCAAGTAGCAACTACACAGAATAAAGTGAATTCTTATGCTCGTTATTTTGAATAATTTCTTGACTTCAGATTTTTGGAATTAACGGCAGAAATAAATCATTTGAAATATATGACTTGAATACTCGACGAATTTCAGAAGGTCTTGTCAACAAATCCATGAATGATCGATTCAAAGAATTTTACAGGTCCAGATCCTCCTGAATGGCGTGGATGGGCAACTGTGGCTTATTTCAAAGACAAATTGTATTATTTGGGTGGAGAGGATCCTAAAACAAACAAAAATACGAATCGAGTTGATGTAAGAAGATCGAATGAAAGTCCATGAAATAATTTGTTCAGGTTTTAATAGATGGACAATGGCAAACAGGACCTGCTTTTCCTCATACAATTATATGGGCTCAAACAATAACATGCGATGGAATTTTATACAGTTATATTATAGCATATTCATTATCGTAATTATGGATATTCAGTTATTAATGGAAAATGGAATAATAAAAAAATATCTCGATTGTCAGATGATGAACGAGAATGGGTTGAAATCGGAGAGCTTCCAGATAGACGAACTTATTTCGGAGTTGCATCGCTAAATAGAAAAATTTACATAACTGGAGGAACTGGAAGAATTGGAGGAACTGAAGGATGGGGGTTGTTAATTTTGTATGATAAATAATGTATCATTATATATTTAGTAGTGTTAGTGTATTCAAATCCTGTCTGTGTTTCGATCCTTCAGCTTCAGTTGACAGTCGAATTTCTCGAATCGCTGATATGAATTATGCAAGATACGATCATTCGCTCGTTGTCGCTAACGGGAAATTGTATGCAATCGGAGGGTGAGCTGAGTTTTGCATATCTTTATACGAAATATTTGTTAATTTAGATTTCAAGGAACTTCTTACAAATTTTGTAATTCAATCGAGGAATACGATCCACAAACGAACAAATGGCGTGAAGTCGGAAAATTTAATATGCAAATTGGTAAAGACAATTTATTCAATAATTCGCATAACATTTTATTTTATCGTAAGAATTTATATTGAAAGCTAAGTAAGAGACTTTGAAACGATTCGTAATAATTTAGTTTATTATCGAAATAATGATAAACGTGAAGGAAGAATAGGCTTGTTCAATTCATCTACCCGCTCAGTCGAAAAGATTGCAACATTCCAAAATTGGTATCTACCATGTCAAATGGCAACTACACAGAATAAAGTAAATTCTTATATTCGTTATTTTTAATGATTTCCTGGGCCTCAGATTTTTGGAATTAACGGCAGATATAAATCATTTGAAATATTTGACTTGAATACTCGACAAATTTCAAGAGGTTTTATCCAAAAAATCCATGAATGATCGATTCAAATAATTTTACAGGCCCAGATCCTCCTAAATGGCGTCAATGCGCATCCGTCGCTTATTTCAAAGATAAATTGTATTATTTGGGTGGATGGGATTCTAAAACACGTTACAAGACGAATCGAGTTGATGTAAGAAGATCGAGTGAAAGTCTATAAAATAATTTATTTAGGTTTTAATAGATGGAAAATGGCAAATAGGACCTGCTTTTCCTCTTCCAACTATACGTGTTCAAACAATAACATGCGATGGAATTTTATACAGTTACATTATAGCATAGTCATTATTACAATTATGGATATTCAGCTATTGGTGGATGGTATAATAAAAAGATATATCGATTATCAGACGATGAACAGGAATGGATTGAAATTGGAAAGATTCCAGAAAAACGAATTTATTTCGGAGTTGCATCGCTGAATGGAAAAATTTATGTAACTGGAGGACACAAGTCGTTAATTTTGTACGATAAATAATGTATCATTATATATTTAGTGATATTAATGTATTCAAATCCTGTCTGTGTTTCGACCCCTCAGCTCCAGTTGACAATCAAATTTCTAACATCGCTGATATGAACGATGCAAGAGAGCATCATTCACTCATTGTCGCTAACGGGAAATTATTTGCAATCGGAGGGTGAGCTGATATTTTGCATATCTTTATACCAAATATTTATTAACTTAGATTTAAAGAATCTTGCTGGGGAAGTTTTTGCAATTCAATCGAGGAATACGATCCACAAACGAATAAATGGCGTAAAGTCGAAAAATTAACATAGAATAAAGCTTGGTTATAGTAATCTCTGATTTCATAAAAATTGTATTCAATAAAATGTGAAATAATTATTTCACTTCAATGCACATGATACAGACAACTCTCGAAGACATCCAAAATGATGAGGGATAATTGTAACTGAAATAAACTTTAAAATATTTATTAAAATGGAAATTTCTTACTCTTTCATTCTTCTGGATATGTTGCATTTGAGTACGAGATAGCATTCGAAATTGAGCAGATTTATTGTTCAACCAATTAAAATCCCTTCATTTGTTTATTTCTAATTCCTAACCATTTGTCAAAACTATTCATTTTATGATAAGATTTTTTCTCGCAGAATATCCTTTTTTAATATATTTTCGTAAAGCGTGTCTTTCTGTCTGTGTGTTCAGGCTTGTTTCTAATCATCTGTCTATCATATCTCCATGTATAATACACCGTTTGATAGGTCTCAGTTGCATCCTGTGCAACGTAACTTTTCCGATGACTTCTGACCTAATTTTTGGGTACTTTTAGGCCAAAAACTATAAAATGCTAATTATTTATACCAAATTTGCAAATAGTTTGAGAAGTAATTACCGACTGTATTCGCTACTTCGCTGGTGAACTCTCTTCTCAGTCTTCTCTCTACTACCTTATCTAAGTTGGATGGATGTGAGAGTTCATTACTGCTACTACTTTAATGGAAGTCGGTCGGATGTTTGGTGTCTGGAATTGGTTCTGATATTGGGGTGTAGCTGCGCATAGAGAGAAATGAAAACCTCCAATTGCAATTGTTGACTGGTAATAAATCGGTGATTCGGAAATGTCGCAGCATCATAGCTTGACGAAATAGTAGGCAAAAGCGAGAATGTTTCCCTACATTCTCCTCACCCTTAGCTCTATTTCGTCAAGCTACGACGCTGTGACATTTCTGAATCACCATAAATTCGCATATTAAAAGAGTTTTTGAAAGTGCATAAAAGGAAGAGAATTGTCAATGAATAGGTCATTAATACTATGGTTGGAATAGAATGAGGAGTATTTTCTGGCAATTTTCAATAAAAGTACGACTCTATTCTGCGACTATTTTGTTTGCCGTTCTCTTCTGCACTAACCAGCCGCCTTCGGTGGCCGGCCTACACTAGTAGTAGAATTGGTGAAATAGCGAAACGATAGAAAGCAGTAGGTAGGGATTAAGAATAGAGCAACTAGGGGAAAAATTAGAGTATAGTATGGAAAATGACGCACATCTCGTCACCTATCAAATTCTTTTGTTTCTAATTTTAGAGAAACATGTTTTCTCCTCTTTCACGGTGATAACGATGTTTTCGTTTTCAAATAGATGATCGAGTTTTTTAATCCATTTGAAAAGGATTAATTTTTGTCGTCACAGCTTATGTAATCACTTTACTCCTTCACAAATAATTAAGTTTAGATTTATTACGGGACGCTGAGGCCCAGACTAGATTTAGGCCGTCCATTTGTTTAATCGCTCCACATGTGAGCAGTTAATCCATTATTTAGCGGTTTTGAGTTGTTTTCAGCTTACATCTTCCTATTAGTTTTTACGAGATGATATTATTTGTAAATAAGATTTGGGCGGAACTAAAATTGCATGATCGAGATAGGATTATACCCGTTCATTTTTATGAATTCAATCTTTCGTCCAAAGAATGAGCTTCATTTTTGGGGTAATCCTCTTAATTTTCAAATGCGATGATATTTACTAAAACAATTTGTAGGGAACCAAACAGATGACACTCATTTACGATTTTACGCTATTTTACGAAATTTCCTAAATTTAATTCCGCTTTTATTTTCATTGATCTCCCGATTCTCCCGAGAAACTTTAGAAATTCGCGATTTGCTTTTGAAATTTTAAGTTTCAGAAAGATAATTGCAGGTTAGCTCGTCATTTGCAGCGAATGTTTAGCTTCATTCAAAAATCTTAAGAAGTTTTTGAAAGCAGTCTAGGATAACTTCAATGTTTATTTTCGTAATTTAAATGTCAGGTTTGTTTAAATTGCGCATTTTTCTCACGTAAGATTTGAAGCCTAATCGAAAACTTTAATTTTAACATTAATTTAGCACAATGCCTAGTTTTTCGCCTACACTAATACAAGAAAACTTGGACAAAACTTGAATCGAAACTTTTTGTCATACTTTTCGGTTCTATGAGCTCATACACATCCATTTTGTAGTGTAGCACTAACAGGCTCAGTTTACTATGAGAAACTCCATATAAATTGTCTGGGTTGAGGATTGGGCATAACTCATTATTACAATTCACATTTCTTAATTAAAGTATTGAATTCGAGGAGTTAGAAATTCGAGATTTTAGGTAAATTGTTCAAAAATATCTTTACGATTTTTTCCAAGTCCCTGTTTAATGCAAGTTTAGTTGATGTTATCCTGTTTCTACGAGTTTTGTATGTCAACATTATTACTGTAGTTCCTCACAACACACTCTCATATCTAACAATCTCAAAGGGTTTAGAACTAATAATTTGCAGCGAAGTTTGCATGAATATCCCGTAATTTTACGATTCGTTGGAACTCACCCTTTTCATTCGCCTAATGATGCGTTCCATGCCATTTTTTTCAAGATTTTAAAATCTTTTATCATTATCTCGGCTTTTTAAGAAAGTTCCCACCTTCATTCGAAGTTTAACAGCAAACTTTGATTTTCTATCTCTGGATTATAATATTTTGCATTTCTATACAATTTTTTCTTTGCATTGAAAAGCTACATCAAGCACAATAGTATCTTTTTCGTCATAAAAATTGCTCTCTAAAAGATAATACATCAAGTCTCAGACTTTAGATATAATCTCTATTTGCACATGTGATGATATTTTATCGATCCTTCCCTGGATTTATATTTTTGATAATTTTTCACATTTCAGGTCATCCTCCAGATAAATGAGATCCTGCACATTGTTCATCGTCTTCATTGCAATATGTGTTGTTTTCTACGCTGAAGCGAATACTGAAGAGGAGATCCCTGAGGATGACAAAAAGTAGGTTAAATTACGCTTTGATTAAGTGATTTCTTAACTTTGACTACCAAATCATAATTATTATCAAAGAAGGGATGTGGTATTCACGTGAAGGATATCTATTTTGGGTGCAAATGCCCTTATCCTTGTTTGCGAAGAACAGATAACTATAACTGAATGTGGTGATTGATCACTATTTCTCTAGATGGTGAAAAATGCCACCAACTTTTAGAAAAAGAAGCGAACTTTGTGGGAAAAACTATTTATCTAAAAAAAAAACTCTAGTCTGAGTAACCACCTCGCAGCCTTGCGACCGGACTACAATCTAATGCGAATGTTCAACGTTTTGAGATCGTATCTGGATGGCTCGAGGCAGCTGGAGAAGAGAAGAGGTTTGTCAAATGTTTAAAAGTCGGGATTGATCGAAATTGAAATTATAAAACTGCAAAAGTTCTGAGATATGTGTAGTAGATGGCCATTTATATGATGTCTTGAAAAAATAAAAGTTTGAGGTATCACAAAATTATAACTTTTGCCGATACATTATGTTTACCAAAGTTGACATTTTTATCGCCTGAAAAACGCTTCAAAATCAAAATTGAATATTTTTGAAGAAAAGTAATCTTCGAAGTTTTGCGCACCCTGATTAGAATTCTCTTTTCGCGAATTTTAAATTCAAGTTTCCAGATTTAGAACGACGCATGATCATCCGACCACATTTCCGATTCCGAAACGTGTGGTTGCCGATCAACGGACAAGATTTCATCTAAAATCTAAAACTATCGAGTTTTTCTAATAGTCTTTTCTGAAAGATAAAGCACGTAATGGCATTTTATTAGAGAAACTCATCGAACTCTATTGATCTCAAGTTATTTTGGGGATATGATTTCATTGAGTAGAACTTAGCCTGCAATTCATATTTGTGCATTATTGTTTTATTTATTTTATTTGCTGTACCTAAATATATTTTCGATTCTTCATTATTGCTATATTTGATTTAGATGTACGCAAATGTAGAAGGGAAATGATATTCATATCTTTGATACGTTCTAGAAACGGGTCAAGACGCATCATTGAACAGTTTTGAGATGGGATCGTTTTGAGTGCGAATGGACTGTGCATCCAGAAAGTAATTTATACAACCTAAGAAATATAGTCCTGACAGGCTGATCTTACTATACTTTCTATAAATATTCCTAAATCTGCAAACTCAAGGAAGAGTTTTTGCCCCGCTCCTTCGAGAACAAGTTGGGTGCAAGCGAACTACGCCCCTCATGTTTGATGTATTGGTCATTTGAATATCTTGCCAACTGCAAAATGATCGCTCGATGTCTTATCAATCCACATCTAAATCAGAGTTTGTTTGTCCAGTGCCCAAAAATTTCATTTGTCATGGAGTGTGCCTGTCCGCAAAATATCGAAGATTGTTCAATGCCCGACTAATAACACATAAATTTCAGTAATTGTTCAAGAACACAGAACTTGGATAATTCCAGGGTAATCTACAAAAGTTCGCGTGGAAAATTGTTCGTCAAAATCGTATTCTAGTTCTGGAAATTATAAATGGCAATAAATTTTGTTGTAAAAATTCAGGGCAATGAATGAAGATCAACTTTAAAATCGTTGCAATGATAGCATTCTGTCTAAATGGATGAACAATCAAAATAGATGGGCATTAAATTTGCGAAAAATCCTGGAAAGATGTTTTCAAAATAAACTTTGCTGAAAGTCAACATCTTTAAAAACGGAATTGAAATTGAAATTGAAATTGAAGATCAAAATGAAAATGATTGAGGCCTTTCTCCACGTGGACCTTCTTTCGCCGATCTGCAGGCCTGTTACAACAGAAAGAGTGGAGATTGAATCGAAGAGAGAAGAGCGAGCACAGCATTGAATTGCAATGAATCGCATCGCAGCATCACAATTGCAGTTTCACTCCATCATTTTATCTTCAACCTTTCCGATCAGTTTTTCTCCATTATCACGTTGTTCTGAGTTTACGAATTATTTATTTAAAATTTTATCTTTTAAACCTTTTTAAACTAAATGGCCTAAAATCGATCGTTTTCGTAACACAATTTATGAGAAAATTGGATATTTGCAGAGTAGAATTTTTTCAAAGCTATTTTAAATTTCGATTCCGTAAATTTGAAGAAAAAATTAACCCAAACTCAATATTTGGATATTAGGTACAAAAACTAAACTTAATTAAGCGTGCACATTTTTGTTAATCTTATTGCTTGTACACTATACCAGCATGTTATGCTTCATAATTCAATGCTCTTATTTTCATTCAGTTCCAGGTTCTAATGGTCGGGCCGCAAAAATCTTGGCCCACTTAGAACCCCATTCAGTCCATTATACGACGCTTGTTTATGGTTGTCAATTAGTTAGCATTAATATTTTGATCAATTATCCTCTAAACTTCCATAATATTCATTGTTTTTCGCTCCACTCTCGTGTTTAATTCCTAGGAGTTTCCTTTCTTCTTCTGCCAGTTTGGACTTTGATTTGTTCTCTTTGCATATTAGTCATGTCTAAACTAGGCTATCATGTGACCTAAACCACGCCCATTTTAATTAGGAACGGTTAAATACCCCCTACAACTTAAGTTCTACCATAGTTAATCTTTTTTTTAAATCATATCAAATCTTGGAACTTTTTGAAACGCTGTAGTGTTTTAAATGTTTTGTAAAATAGTTGAAATTCAATCCTTCTTTTACAACTTCCATTCGTGATTTTTTTCAAAAATACATTCATGTTGTCATTTAACTTCGACGCATTGTTTCTATCCTCTTTTGATAAAAAAAAATCAATGATATCGTCATCGCATGCAGAATCTCTGATAATCAATCAAAATCGCTGAATTCTCATATTTCTCATTTCTCTTCGCGCAAGTCACATTGCCTTTCTGAAAATTCACCAAAAACATCAAATTTTCTTGTAGACTGTTTGAAATTTCGTTAACTTTAAGACTGCCGCTTTTTTCTATCCGATCGTCACTTTTCTCAAGAAGTATGCCCATTTGTTCTAGATTTTATAATCCTGGAGAATAACATTCTCTTATAAGTCTTTTGAAAACTTGTCATTTTTGGATTTTTTCATGATTCGATCATCATCATAATTTTTCGAGATCTTACACATCTTATGTCAGATTATTAGTATTCGAGTTTTATAATCTTTGATATCTTGATTTTATGAATTCAGCGAAGAACAGCAGATCATTTGACGTCATATTCTGTACATTTTCTGACACCACACAATCTTTATAAGTCACTAAAGTCTTTCATTTCGTACGATTGCCGATGTTTTCTAAGTTCCTAAAGTTTCATCATTTTTGGTCAAGTCCCATCAAAATAATATTTCGGTACAAAGTTCAAATCCTATTTGGGGTCGTTTGCACTCAAATTATACATATATCCTGGCCTGGTTTGACAATGTGACCTGTTACTTGCCTATCCTTCATTATTATTCAAGTTGGAGACACATAGGATGAGGTGTAAACGTCCTTAACAGTTGTGATATCATGACCATTGAACAAATTCGCGTCCTCGTGTTGTCCTTCAATCTGTCATTTTTCGCTCTCCTCATTTTTCATGATCTCTAACTCATTCTTTCTCCATTCCTATGCTCTCTCGTCACGTACCCACAATGTAAAGAAAAAGCCCCGCCCACATTCTATGGTTCTCACTATGAAAGTCACTTCTTCCCTATCAAAGAGTCATTCGAAACGACGGATACTTTTGAATTTGACTGCGAGTATTTTTATTTTAGAGATTGAATTGGATGCTTTTCACCGAGATGATAGTTTGAAAAAATGCGGGAAAGTACTAATTTAATCTTTTAAGAAAAATTCTCGCAACCACTAAAATTTACTTCTAACGAAAATGAGGAGTTCATTTTCAGATTAGATTCAATAATAATGGTATTGCTATCAGCTATAGATCAAGGAACTTCTAGCAGCAGATTTCTGATATTCGAAGCCGACACAGGCGAAATGGTCACTAGTCATCAGGTTGGTGAAAGTTAGCTAAATTTTAAAATGAATAGAAATTCTATAGGACATAAAGTAGTGCAAAATTTAACATTGCTTTGCTCATAGAATAAATTTTTGTTCTGGAATAGCTTTCTTATTTAAAAACACGATATTTTCGATTTTCTAACCGATTTTTATGATGCAACATCTTCACTTCCCAAAGACAACTGCTTATTTTATCTATATAGGAAGCGAGTTATTTTGCAGCCATTTTCCTTATCACCTCAAACAAACTTGGCTTTTAAAATTCTTTTCTTGATTGACGCTTTTGGTCTTAGCCTGAAAATCAGACTTGCAAAACTTCATGTCAGCTGGTCTTTTCGTTCATGCTTAACCATGCTGTAAGAGACGAATTCTATCACTCTGCTTTGGCATCGAAAACTGCTCAATGGTCAAGCATGCATCAGAGTATGATTTGGAAACAAAGAGAACGAGAAGATAGTGAAGAATTTTGAGATGTGAAAAGAAACGGAGATATCTCTCTATCTTCGGGTGCAAGAGAACTTCGAATGTGGTGAAAGTCACAGTACTAAAGATAGAAAATTGACAATTACGGTAATCATCTAACATTCAGGTGGAAGTTCGACAACTGTTCCCCGAAGCGGGATGGGTGGAAATGGATCCCATGGAACTGTACGATACCGTAATCGAGTGCATCGAAAAGGGAGTCGAAAAACTGGAAAATCTCGGCATTTCCAAAGACGAAATCAAGTGCGTTGGAATGTCCAATCAGAGAGGTAATTTTACGAAATCATTCCCGCACTTGAAAGCTAATTAAGAAAAGAAAAACTTTGAAAATCCATTTCCTCTCCAAATCTTTCTCCCATTTATCCAACCTTCTGTCCTTCTTTCAAAGAATAGGCATTTTTACTCATTGCTACAAGACAAAACTTGATCTTCATCCATGAAAATAATGTTTTCAGAGACTACGGTAGTGTGGCACAAGAAGACCGGACTTCCATTGCACAACGCTATAGTGTGGCTGGACACTCGGACTGCTGACTTGGCTAAGGAATCCATTCATAGAACCGCTTCAAAGTACGTAAAAATTTCGGACTCTACTGTATTCGGGCAAAATTATAGCAAATTATTTCCATTGTTTTTCGCGAAAAATCAAGGTTCTTATTGTGAAGTCTAGCTTCTTCTAGCCTATTTCATAAGTTGTTTCCTACATTGTTCTGATTTTTGAAGATTCATAACTTGGCCAGCTGTCCAAAGAATGCATGGAGAATGGCTACAGGGTACGAAGAATCTAAAGTACAGATTGCTATAGATAAGGAGAAAACAAGAGTGCGGAAAGGTGGAAACGACGAGATGTGAATGACGTAAATAAGAGCGCAATAACATTGACACAGGGTACAATACATTTCTTTTCTCGCGTATTTTATCAATCAAATCTTTAAAGATTGGAAAATCCTGTACTTTAGAAAAATCTAGCGAATTCCAGGTCTCAAGACGAGTTCAAGCGGAAAACAGGCCTCCCGATCCATCCATATTTTTCGGCCCTCAAGTTGAAATGGCTGTTAGACAATGTGAAGGAAGTGCAGGATGCATTGAACGAAGGTAACAATAGAGAAATTGAACTTTGGATCTGTAAATGAACATTTTCTTCATGGCAAAAATTTCTCATGACGCTGCTATACTTACACCTGCATTCAGGCAACCTTCTATTCGGCACGGTAGATACATGGCTGATCTGGAAATTGACAGGGGAATTCATCACCGATGTCACTAACGCCTCCAGGACTCTATTGCTCGGTGAACTCTGATGAAAAAATCAGCTTTTCAACGTGAAATTTTTCAGATCTCCACAAGAGGAAATGGTCTTCCGAATTGTGCGACTTTTTCGGCATTCCCATGGAGATTTTGCCCGCTATCAAGTCTAGCGCTGAGATTTATGGTCATTTGAGGGGAGGTGGGAAAATTTGATTGAAAATAGGAATTTGGAGCATCTCACGAATTTTAGGGACGCTTGCCGGTTTGCCTATCGCCGGTTGCTTGGGAGATCAACAGGCTGCACTTCTTGGCCATAATTGCCTGGAAATCGGAGACACGAAGAACACCTATGGGACGGGAACTTTCATGCTCTCGAACATCGGAACGAGTGCGATTGTCAGCAAAAATGGGCTCATTACGACTATAGGATTCCAAGTAGGATAATTTTTGTCAAGTTCTAAGAAGAGTTTACTTACACGTCGAGTTTCCAGCTCGGTGAGCATTCCCCAGTTGTTTACGCTCTGGAAGGCTCTGGTTCGATCGGTGGCAATGTCGTCCGGTTCCTTCGCGATAACTTCAACTTCATTAAGGTTTCTTACAATTAAACCCTAAAAAAAATATTATGCATAGCTATTTTAGGACGCCTCAGAGATGGAGCCTCTTGCTCGAAGTGTTGACAATCCTCACGGCGTTGTGTTTGTGCCTTCATTCACTGGACTCTATGCGCCTTATTGGGATCCGACAGCAAGGGGAACCATTCTTGGACTCACTCAGGTAAAAATTTGACTCTGAACGATTTAAATTAAATCAGATGTTCAGTTCACGAATAGAGCCCACATTTGCCTGGCAGCGTTGAGGGCCGTGGCTTTCCAGAGCGCGGAGATGGTAGCTGCAGTCGAACATGACATGAGCCAACATGCTATCAAAGTGCAGAGAATCAAGGTAAGAAATTATTGTGGTACAAATGGGAAATTGCAAAACTCGTATACAAGATGCTATTTCGGAAATCACAATCATTTTTGTAGTTTGAAAAAAAAGATTTTTCTTCATCTGCTAGACACGACTGAGATCATTTTATGACTCTCAGTTCAGGCGGTTTCAGTCTAGAACAAACTGTGCTTACTCCGAGGCAAATCTTGAGGTGAACACAGTCTGAAATTGGACTGTGAGTGACTAGACCCAGTCATTTCTCAGTGCAATTTAACGGCTGAGCTCGACCGTATTGATAGATGCAGAGTCTGATAAAGGAAAAGGCGTGTCCCAGCGAGGAGAATTTTTTCATGATTTTTTTCAATTTGGCATCATATTCTCGAAATGATTTACAAATAATACCACACTGAGTTCATGATTTTAGGTCGATGGTGGCATGACCGCAAACGGTCTGTTCAACGAGCTCCAGGCAGACATCATCGGTCGACAAATCGTCCTGCCGAAAGTCAAGGAGATTTCTGGTTGGGGTGCGGCCGTAGCTGCTGGAATTGGTGCCCAACTGATCAGCCTCGATGAATTCAAGACTCGACATGAAGCGGTGAATTTTGCAAAAATCCGAGAGAAATTCAATCTCATCAAATTCAGGAGAAAATCTACGAGCCAAAAATGGACCAAGAAATCCGCGATGCCGAACTGTGTCAATGGAAGGAAGGCGTGAAAAGAGCCTGCGGCTGGACACAGTAATAAAATGTAACCTATTCTTTCTAAAGATAAGGAAATAGGTGAAAGTAGATGACATTGAGACTTATTATTTATTGTAGATACGAATTTCTTTTCTAAGTTTTCATATATTGTTACGTTGTGATTTTCTATATCATATATAGCGAAAAAGTTACACGTAAAGTTTGAGATTTGTATGGTTTAGTGGTTGGGTAGAGTAGGCTTGTTGT
Source organism: Diploscapter coronatus (assembly GCA_964036155.1). NCBI lineage: Eukaryota > Metazoa > Nematoda > Chromadorea > Rhabditida > Rhabditidae > Diploscapter > Diploscapter coronatus. Next base: position 75,062,246 of record OZ038423.1, on the reverse strand, counting down.
TGTTGTGATTTGCACTTACCTTGAGAAACGGTATGCCTTCATAGGTGAAAAGTTGCCTATATTTTCATCATTGCCTTATGAGATTTGTTCTATGTTACGAGTACTTTTGTAAATATTATCTTCTTGTAAATATTTTGCTAAATTTTTAAGTTTCTAGATACGAAATTCTTGTTGAATTTTGCTCAATAAAGCTTCTAGTGTCATGTAACTTTTGGATCATAGCAAGTTAAATTTAAGCTATCAAGAAAGTATACGAAGATCAACATGTAATTATGAGGCAAAAGAATCGCACATCTAACGTTTTACAAACTTTCTAACAATAAATGCACACAAATTATGGTATTTTACATTCGAAGTGCATGAACTTCAACTTATTCTTAGGAATACCTATAAACTTTCACCAGTTCGAAAAATTATAAAGGGTGTGATCCGCAGAGGGAAATTTTCTATAAGAATTGATAATAAGATATCCGCAACGAAATTTTAGAAAACTAATTTCCTTAATTGGGTCCTCACAAATGATATGATATGACCGGCAGTCACTAACTGACGATCTGACGATCCCTATAGTCAGAGAGAGGGAGTAAAGGGAAGTTAGAGTAGGGCGAAATAGTGAAGGAAAAGAAAGACCGTCAGGTCATCAGATCGCTAAATAGCTGTTACTGATGTGACCACAGTGCTGTCTAAGCCTGTGCTTACAAGAGAAACGTTCGCCTCCGGTTTGGCTGATTTTTGGACGAAAGGGCTATTTCATGACGCTGATCACGAATTTGAAGTAAAAAATGCTGGCAGGCAACGGTTCAGACGGGGAAACGTGAACACCGTTTTGCACTGCAAAACGCGTGCAAAATTGTAATCAGAAATTAGCATACATAATTTGTTCCTCTACTGCCCAGCACTACATTTACCTTTTCCTGCTGCACAGAATGATCTTTACGTTTTCTTGACCGAATCGTCACCCGTCAGCACTTTCGGACTTCAGACTCGCGATCAGCGTCATGAAATACCTCCTTGGTGAGAAAATCAGTCAAATCGAAGGCGGACACTTCAAAAACTTCCCTTGTTAGGAAACTTTAACTTCGATTTAGATTTCAACTTTTTTTAAGTGAACCTTCAAACTCGATCTTAGCTGCGATCAATTTGAAAATGAAGTTTCAATTCCGAATTTTTGGAAGGGAAACTTCGAGTATCCATTCTCGTGCCTAAGAAAGCGATATCTATCGCGGAAAAGTGGTTTTGGACCGAAACGGTGTCAACTTTCTCGGTTAAACGCCACTTTATCGATCTTTCCGATCATCTCTTCGGTAGTGATCGGGCGATGAATTGGACCACTGGCTCCGACTATCTTCTTCTCCAACCACTGTCTCGTTGACCTGTGCCATATTCTGTCCGTCTCTCGCTTCTTTCGAAGGAAGAGAAGCAACTTGCTCACTCTCCATTCTTATTTCCTCGCGATGCCCGGCTACTATTATCAGTTTCCAAAATCGGCGCTCATTTCTTTCACTTCCTCTTCGAGCACAATTGATTCCTTATGCATTTCTTTCGAAGATTCCGCTATCCCTGATCCGTTTTGATCACTTCCCCAACCGCTTCCTATCTTCTCACATTCACCGCCCTTCCCAAAACAGTCAACCAGTATGCGGGTCTAATCGTTTCTCCAATCCCTTTTCCTCTCCTATCCCCATCCTTCTTTGGCTATTTCGATCTGACCGACCACTGGCTGTCCGTCAGCCGGTCAGAAACTCGTCTCTGCATCTGCTTCTTCTGCAGGATGCAGATGCGTTTCGCTCCCTTTTCATTCCCATCCCTGTTTTCGGATTTCACCCCCACCCCACCACAAACACATTCTCACTTTCATAATCACACCTGGATCTCTACACCATTTCTTTGTAAATAATCGCCAGTCCCCGTTAATTTCGTACAGACTCTACAGTACACTTTCACAAAATGCCATAAAACCACATTCTTGACACCGTTTTTGTTCGAATTTTGTTTGAATTCAGGTAAACCGCTCGAAAACGAGGTGTGTTTTGACCGAATTGGCTAATTTCGCGCGTTATTTTGGCACTGCCATTCGTGCATTCGTGAAAATGGGCCAGTTTCTGGCGTTGCTGACCCATCGGCTGCATTTCGGGAGAACCATTCGAAATGGTTGAATTCATTGTTCAAACGTTCGTTCAAAGTGGGCCGAGGCAATAACAATGTTTTCGCTCATTGCATCTTTTTGGTGCGCTTTAGCTTCGGACTGGACGGTTTTTGTCGATTTTCTGAAGAATAATTTTCTAAAACGAAACCATCTCCCTGAAATTTCTCGAACATATCGAGCTTCGATGGATTTCTCAAATCCCCTAGTAGATCCGAAAGTGTGATCTTCCCCATTTCATTCGCCCATATCCGATCGGATCCGATGCGCTTCCCTTTGCGCTCTAGAAATCGTCCCTGTTTCCCCAGGCCACCACGCACCTCCTTCCCTCTCCGTCCAACCCGTTCTCTCAGCCGGAGAAGTAGTGGGAAGAGGGGATTTCCTTCCCTTCTCCCATCTTCGACCCTACAAAACAGCCAGACACGCAGATTTGCGTGGTGTCATTTTCATATGCTTCACCACAGGGAAGAGCTAGGGACGCAGGAAAACGCGAAAACCGGCCTGGGGGTCATCCTCGGCCGTACACGTTTCAGTGGAAGAAAGTGAGACAGAATTTGAAATCGTTCCCTTAAGATTGTTGTGAATTTCCTCCGGAATTTCTCGTCCCCTACTGCAATTAAAACTGCGTGAATCTGTTTCTGTTTCAGTTCCGGTTTGGTTGTGGTGTGCCGTTTATAATTCCCTTCCTGGCCTGCCTGCCTGCCTGTCTGCCTTTCCCTTACCATCTCTATATGCCCTCCCCCTCGCTCTCTGCCTATTTCCGTTCCAGCCGCCCCTTTCCTTCCCCTTTCCATTCCCTTCGTTTTCCCTCCCCTCTCCCCTTCCCTGTTATTGCTCCGATTTGCGGTCGTCACACGTAGGCCGGCAAAATCGATTATGGGTCTGGCCGGGGCCGGCTGCGGGAGGAAAGTGGGACAAGGGAGGAGAGGGAGGCCGGAAGAGCGGAAAGCGAAGGAGTGTGAAGGCGAGAGAGCGAGGCCAGAACCAGTTAACCAGTCAGGCACGCAACCCAGTCAACCGATTCCGTGTAGTTTCTCTTCTCTTTTCCTTTCCTTTTTCACACACCGTCATTTTGTCGCAAATTTTCATATTTTGACTACAACCCTGGAATTTTTCTAGCTGTACCGCCTGAAAATTCTTCCTGATTTTCTTGAATTTATTCTCTTTACTCGTTATTCTCTGTTATAATCGAATTTATATCATTTCTGTACGAAGAATATTATTTTTAGACAGCATGACATCTTCGCTGCAGCCGGCTTTCAATGCCAGATTGATACAAGAGGTCAAGAAGCATCCCGAGCTCTACAACCACACCAGACGGGGTAAGAAATATCTTCTGCCGAAAGAAAGCTCTAAAAAGGAAATTGTAGGATCTGCCGACACTGCTGAGCGAATGCGTCTGTGGGACAAAATAGCTGTGACTATCGACCCAACTTCTACTCAAAATCCCGAGCCAGGTACGATAAGTTTAAAACTTTTGTTCTAACGACATTTTCTACGAGTTTTTCTTTCAAAAAATAATTTCAGGAAAGTTCGCGAAACAACGTTGGTTGCAGCTGCGTGACAGGTACAGGAAGGAGTTGAAGGCTGCAATTCGGTCGAACTTCGCGACGCCCATCAAGTGGACCTACTTCTCCCAGCTCAGTTGGCTCGACCCCTACCTCAAAGATAATTTGTGAGCTTTTATTACCAACTGAAGACAAATCGTAAATTATTTGAAAGTTGACGCATTTTTGAAACGAAATATCCGTCGATAAAATTATAGCAGCCCCAATAGCTTCAATTAAGTCCGAAAAATATATTTCATCTTTGAATGTGTGGGCAGAATCAATATCATTTTCCTTTTCACCTAGCCCCTCTATTTCTGGATTATCTTGAGATATCGAATATCCGTTCTTTATCCCTGGATTAACGGAGGATTTGTTCGAAACAAAAGCTTTATTTTTTGTTGTTTGAAAATTTTTACATCTTGTAAAAAAAATAAGTCATTAATTTGAGGGGCTTGGCAGCGGGGTCCATGAACAGCAGCTTCAACGGACTGCACGGCTTCGATGCGAGCCTCGGCCATTTCTCGCTGGATGCTCTGCAGGCGCTCAGTGGGGAACTCACTCCTAAACTTGAAAGTAAGAAAGTTTTCAGGAATATTTTTAAAAATGCCAAATACACGATTAAAAAAGTTGCTAAAATAACAGGTCGAAAAAGCGCAATACGGGCATCATCATTTTTCTAGCGAAACACGAGGGAAAATATGAAGTTTCATTAGAACAGATTTTTGGCGATCAGTAGTTGATGTGTACACGGCTACATTTTTAAACAAGCTTTTAACTGTTTCTTCATTTCAATCGAATCACTTTTAGTAGACGATTTCTGCTCAACTGCGGATGACACAGAAATGGGTGGCGAGATGAATTCGACTCTGCAGACGCTGTTCGCCATCATGAACAACCACACCAGGAACTCCTTGTCTCCCAATCGTGAGACTTTTTGGCTTCTTCTCTCTTTTACTTTTCTATTTTAGTGGAGAACGACGTCTCGGCCCCGCAGAGTGTGGAATCCTCGAATGGGGATGTGAATGAAATCGTCAAGTCTGAGGATCTCGATCAAGCAGCCATCGAACCCACTGGAACTTCTGGAACAGGAATTCAGAATCCAGAACAGCAGGTTGGTAAAACGACGAAATTCATTTCAAATGAGTTAACATTCATTTTTCGCAATTTAAAAATTTTCAAATACCATATTAGATATGAACATATCATTTGAAATTGTTCTCGGTATACTTTATCTGTCAAGTTTAATAATTCAGGATCCATTTCTTACAAACATTTCAATTAGCTTATACTGAAGGCCATTTTGGCACTTTTTGATAATGAAAATTTTGCATTTTTAGCCCTCGATGCTCCAGTCCAAAGAGGAGAGACCCATTTTGATGGAGCAAGAGCCCCAAATGGGCACAGGTCAGATGGGCTCGATCTACAACCATATGAAGGAGCAGATGCGCATCAGACAGGCTCAACAGAACATGCTCAGGGCTAATCTCCTTCAGGTTCGATTAAAATTTTCAATTCCAAATAGATAAATTCGAAAAAAACGTGACCAAGAAAGCCAAAACTTTCGAAGAATAGATAGAATAAATCTAGAGAAATATCGAATGTCTTTTTTTCTCAGACGAACCGCCTGGCCACTGACTGGATCAACGACGAGGATTTGCTGTACAGCCGCATCATAGGACTTCGACTCAGGAAAATGGACCAGAAGAAGAAGAAGCGGGTTAGTTCTTTCCTGAAAAGAATACAAATTTGAATAACAATGGTTTTTTAAGCTATCGAAATGTATTTTAGGTAATATCTCAAATATTCTCTTTGCTGGAAGAGTCGGATGAGGGCGAGACGACCGAGGACTCGGCCAGTTCGAAGAGCAGCAACGTGACGGAGGGCACTGAGGATCTCAACACTACTTCCTCTTCCTGAACTGGGTCTGTTCATCCTCGGAAAAGAGATCAGTCTCCATTTCAATGAGCAGCTAAGGGAGAGCAAACCACTTGACCAATTTGGTATAACCTTCTACTCTTCATCAGTTGAAATATCACCACTCTTCTTCATATTATCTTCGTTGAAACTGATTTAGAGAGTCTTTCAAAGGCTAATCTTTTTCCTTTGATGTTTTGTTATTTTCTCAGTTTTACCGGATTTCATATTTTTAGAATTTTTGGAAAGATATGAAATCCAAAATGTGATATTTGTACTCTTTATTAGGGAGCTTGCCCATCCTTTACGAAGTTGTGATTAACTATTTTGACACACGTCCTCTTGCCCCAGATTCTCAGTATTTATTTCGAAGTTTTCCTCCCGCTACTTTTGAAGCACGAGAAACTTCACTATTTTATCATTCCATTTTTGAAACTTGCTTATTTTTGACCGACTATCCTTCTATTCGCGACACAGCTGGTATCTTTTACACGTTCTTGCCCTTTCATCCATCTACTACGCTAATTCTTTAGGTTTTCATCGTTTTTGGCTAATTTTGGCGCAATAAGAGTTTAGTTTGCTCCGAAATGAGTCATCATACCTCGGTAGGATACTTATTTTTATCACTTGACTTGGATTTCATTCAGATTTTACACTGTACATTTTATTAATTTGTTGAGGTTTGACAATAAAGATGCAAAACTCTTGAGATTTCACCCGTTTTATTTGACCTTTCTCCACGAACGTGCATGACGTTTACGCATACTTTGACTTCCAAATCGTTATTGGAAATTCGACACATGTTTAGAAAAAATGTTTTTACAGTATGACTTGATTGGCTTTCAGATTTGTCGGTACGAGATTAGCCGGAATGACGAGTACAAACGGAGGGAGCATTTACAGCCAGTTGCCACAGCCAGAGAACATCGACTTCACAGAAGCCATCAAGGTCGATGCCAAATATAATTAGTCATGAGTTACACGCGGAACTTGTCTAAAACCTATCGAAGAAAGTTGAACATTCTTTTGATATCGTAACTCACCCATGAAAACTCATCGTGGAAAAGACTAAGATTATCAAAAGAAAAGGTCAATGTTCCGAAGTGTTTAGAGAATACGATATTTTCCCAATTATTGCAATTAGCACTATTTGCAGGACTCTCCCCGCTTTCGAGCCTCGATCGCTCAGCATGTCGTGTATTTCAGTCGTTTGGAAAACCGGCTCAATGAGGTTTATTTTTCGAAGTTTCTAAAGAAGTCAGAATTTGAATCTTCAGCTCATGAAGCACATCACAAGTATGATCGAGTACAGTAAGAACTACGTGTCCACATTTTAGTCAGTTTCTTTTATTTTGAATTCTGAAGGAAATGTGTTTCAGCAAAATGACGGTTTCCATCAACCAGTTGAAGGACGAAAGTTTCGCTGGAAACGCTCTAGCACTCACTTCCTTTCAGGCCAGATTTCCAATTAGTTTGCGAAATTATCGTAATGCTTTTAGGCTCTTTCGGATGCATTCGGTCACACTCTGACTCTGTCGAAAGCCTACCACGAACAGTCGAGCATCATCATCTACAACAAATTGAATAATTTCATCAAGAGGTTGGATTATTTGCAAAGGAAAATTTCTGACGAGTTTCAACCACACTGAGCCAAAAAGCTAGCGAAGAAAAGGGAGGAGTGTAAAAGACGCACCAACAGTCAGCAAGCGAAGAAAATGAATTTCACGCTGAAAATTTATTTTATGCAGAAGTTTTTACGTGTCAACGTCAACTATGGTCCATGCCCGAATTGTTGCTAGCGCGGAGCGAAGCGTTAAACGTCACGCGCGCGCTTACTGTGTTAAAGTACGAGTTCGCAACCTTGCTGCACGTCAATTGGTGAAATTGGACCGTTTTTCCCCGGGCTTTCCACGTCAATATGCTCCATACATGGCTGCGGGCTTTTTACATAAGAATTTTTGAAACGAATATTGTCTTTTTCAGCGAACTCGCCAAAGTCCAAGAAGCGAAGGCGCATTTCGAGAGCATGTCCGCAAACATGGACGAGGCTCTGATGAAAAACGCGTCTGGATCGAGGGCAAAACCTGGAGATGCAGTTGAAGGGAGGAACGCACTCACTGCGGTTAGTTTAAAAATTAATGCTTTTGCAAAAAGTATTAATTCTTGAAAATGCCGTGATTTTCTAGGTGGGAGCCTGTTTCGCACATACGACCCTCGACTACGTGGCCCAAATCAACATCGCGCACTCACACAAGGACTATCAGATTCTGGATGCGGTATACTTTGCCCTCCCTTTTCACGGATCATTATTCCTTCTTTCCAGCTCTGGTCCTTTGTCCGTGAGACTTCTGCGTTTTTCTCGAAAGGACACGCGTTTTTCGACGAATGGACGGCCAGCGATAATGGAGCGGTTTCGGGTAATTTTAAAAAAATGTCATTCTACTTTTTTATTTTTACTCTTGTTTCGCAGTCTCATACAGAATTCATTGAGGATTTAACATTTTTTATCTGATTGTTCGAAAAGAATTGATTGGATTATGCTAGATGATGATGACTATTTTTGAGTGGGGACCTAAGTATAACAGCTCACAAAATGACGATAATGTTCATTTGGAGAAGAAAAAACGAAACTATTGTCAATAAGATATGTTTTCTTTTCAAATTGACATTACTTTCAGATGCGATCGCCGCCCTTCAAGCCAAGACCCGAGTCGTCGAGAGGAAAATGCAGGACGTTCACTCGCTCGTGCCGAAGGTATCGTAAACAACAAATTACTATTATTTGTATTTCGTTTTATTTATTTATTTCAATAATTGCGTTATTTCTCGCGAAACCTTCCAAAAATTGACTATTTGTAATGCGAAGAAACGATATTAGTCATGCGATGCTACTTTATAGGGAAAACGCAAGAAGGAAATGGGAAACTTTCTCGTATTTTAAGATCTATATTTGAAATATGAAATTCTCTAAACTAAAATCTAAACTGAAACTCAAGCCCAAGAAAAAGTGCAAACTTTGCAAGCGCAAGCATGCGAAAAAGGTGAGTATTTAAAAAGATTTTTTGAAGTACTGGATTTTAATTTTTCTGAATTACCGCATTTTAATATAAGACTCACCCCATCCAAATATAGTTTGAACTGCTTCTTTTTTCCTCCTAATGACGTCGTGTGTTTTTTCTCCTTCATTTTGCTTTGATCTCTCATTCCTCCCCACCAAAGTGGTGGATGACTCATCTCTGCTTCTTTCAACAGTTCTATCTTTTCACTTTTCTATTGATTATCCGCGATACCAAAACCGCAAATCTTTTTTAGTTTTGCAGATTTTTGAAACTAAAACTTTCTAGAACTACGATTTTCCTCGAAGTTTATACATTTTCTAGAACCTGTATTTCTATTCAACAAAGAAACCTAATTATCATAATCCGCCTGTTTCTGCAGGTTTCCCCCATTTGTGATGCGCCACTCTTTACTATTCACCATTCCGATTGATTCTCAATAGTCCTATTTCAAAACACTATTCTTATCATGACATTTGAGTCATAAGTATTGCGATTTTTTTTCCGAAGAACGTCTATTTTCTAGTCCTTTCCAACCCAAATTGCAACTAAGAATGGCGACTTCTATCGATCAAATTAAATCCGACCTCGAACCCGTACTTCAAACCGTCTATACTGTATCAGAAAGGATCTGCTACAAATCCTCTATCATCTATTATCCTGACCCAAATGCTTTCTCTCCTTCCCCCGCTATTACCGTACTTAGAGCCGCCAACAGGTACAACAAGGGACCTTTGAAATGCCGATATATGAAATCTCACATTTTCAAGGCCGAATCACAAAAGCGGTCCAAGGAATAGAAATGGAATGCACCTACGACATAGCACTGGAGGGCCGTTTATAGCGGGTCAGAGTGGTCCGGCTGATAAGGAGAAACTGGAACTTCAATATGAAGAAGCGAACAGGACAAAGTCGCTATATGACGTTGCGGATTCTGATGCTCAACAGTGCGACGTCGAGGATTCTGAAGTTGTGATGACGAGAGACCCTTTGGTGCCCATAAATAGAAAGAATTCTCTGTCGAAACTGATACGAAAAATGAACGTCAAGAAGCGGAAAAATAAGCGAAGGAATAGTGATGTAAGGGGTATTTCACTAGAAACTTTAAAGTCCAGTACTTTAATTCAAAGATCCTTATTTGATAAGATAAAAATCACCCGCTTTTCCCATGAATTTGTTGTGTTGAGTAATAAGCGGGTTTGCCAATTTACTATGGACCATGCAACTTGAGAGATAGAAAAGAAACAGAACAAACAGGTAAAATAGATTGGCAAATAATGCGGGAAGAATACTTCAGTTTGGTTCAGTATTTAGCAATTTTTTGCCATTTTATGTAACCTATCTTTGTTCTTTAGGAGATGTTCCAACATCCTTCCGGAATGTCGCCCGACCCCGACGTGATTCTGGAGGGCTATCTCAACAAGAGGTCTTCGAATGCGTTCAAGAAGTGGAATAGAAGATGGTTCCAGATCAAAGACAATAAATTGGTATTTGTTTAGGGTTTAGAAAATAAAATTCGGAGATCAGATTTCTAATAAAAGCGTAGGTCATGGGGCTATATAGCTCCATTTATCCATCACAAACCCAATCAAATTTCTTTGACAAGTGATATTTCATACAAATTTATTCTCGATTCAGGGAAAACAGATAGCGCGAGGTTTACATTTTAGTCAATTTTTCTTTGAAAATGCTACAAAAGCGAATGCAAAATTGTTTGAAATTTCCAGCTGATGGGGCTACAATTATGACCCCCATGTAAAAGCTATTTTAGCTGTACATGCATCGCTCGACCGAGAACGAAGAGCCGACGGTCATGGAGGACAACCTGATGCTTTGCCTGGTCAGACCCGCCCCGCCCAACATCGACAGAACTTGCTGCTTCGAGTTGGTCACTCCCACCAGGTAAGGAATACCTTCATTTTTTTCCTCTTTTAATAGATTTCTGTTGGAAGCGACTTTTCCCTTTTCAGCAGGGATCATTTTTGAAATAAAACTGAGAAAATATATTTATTCATAAAAATAAAGATACTTTCTTGAAAAAAAGGTTTTCAAGTCTATCTTTTCCAGAAGCCACCTTCTCCAAGCTGATTCCGAGTCGATGTGCAATTCGTGGATGAAAGCTCTGCAGCGAACGATATTGGCTCTGCATGAAGAGGATAACGGGGTAGGCAAATGAGGTTCTACAATAAAACACACAAGCTTTAAACAATCCTGCTGAGTTCGAAATCTGGAAGATCGAAAACGAGGAGAGAAGGAATGATTTTAGCTAGTCTCTCTAATCTTCGTACTACTTCTTCATGTTTCTAGCTATGAAAAGAACTGCGCCACTTTGCACCTCTCAGATTTAGAAGCAAATAATATATTTTACTTGACTTGACAATTGTAACTCGTTCATTTTACTATGCAGATCTTATCAAAAGATGAAAATGTTCAAGTTTTATCAGAATTAGATCAGCAAAAGTAGCGAGTGAGAGCTATTAAAAGTAATTAGTTGTCCAAACTTTGGCTCTCATAATATATTAAGACCTAGGGACATTTTCGTCAGACAAAAATGAACTATGGGGGGTGTGTCGCAAGGGGCTTCTGACGATCGCCCTCCCTAGATCTGAATATATTCGAGCTTTAGACATCTATTTTTTCAGGCGAAAACCGCGACGACTACCGTGACTCAGAAGACGGATTCTCCTTCTGGAGCCTCGTCAGGACTCGCGACGACTTCCGAAACGAACACTTCGCTCAGCGCCGCATCCCCGAATTGTGCATCTCTGGCTCCGTTGTCGATGCTAGCATCTGGGGGGATCAATCGCCCTCAGCCTAAACTGATGAGTGCATCCACTTTAGAACAGATCAGGAGGGTGCCTGGAAATGACCGATGTGCCGACTGCGGCAATGAACAGCCCAAATGGGTCAGCATTAATTTGGGGGTAGGTTTTCGTTTGATTATTCCCCTTCAGGGTGCTTTATACTTTGGATATACATTTTAAAGTTTCGTAATGTCCACTCTTTAAATCTTATGAAAATTACATTTTTTAACTGTTTCCTTAAATTGTCACTTCAGGTAGTCCTGTGCATCGAGTGCTCAGGTGTGCACCGCAGTCTGGGAGTGCAAGTCTCGAAAGTTCGCTCCCTGACGATGGACTCCATCGATGCAGAGCTCAGGGACGTCCTTTTGGCTCTCGGAAATCGACAAGTCAACGCCATCTACCTCGCTTATTTGGTAAATTTCTTTACTTTATCTTGAAGTCATTTTAATTCGAAGTTGAAAAACGAAATACTTTTAATTGTACTTTAAACAAATCGAATAGAAATTCATTTCTTTTTACTTTAAATACGAATTCCTACTTTATATTGTCAAAATTTTGCAATGAGTACGTTTTAGCCCGACAAAGACGTCGTGCCGCCCATGGCTATGGAAGATTCGAGCAGATTGGTTCGCGAAGCCTGGATCAAGGCCAAATACGTCGAGAGGAGATTTGCTGTAAAGCCTTCGGATCGAGCGAAGTGCAGTGCCGCGGCGAGGTATGACAACCTTTATCTACGAATGCTTTTTTATCGTCAATTACATACTGAAAAATAAAATAGTTTGTGATTTCAAGTTTCTAAAATTTTTGACTTGAAACCTCGAATTTAATTCTTAGATCGAAACAAGCGATTACGGTAGTGAAGGAATCCTCGGTCAGTCGATCGATGTCGTACAATCAAGTGCAGGACGCGGCGAGTGAAGACAAGAGGGAAGATGACCACACTGATAATTCGAATATGTTGAGGGCAAAATCTCCTGGTATAATTTTCGTCTTTGGATTTTTAGACATCGGGAATAATAAGAAGTGCACTACTAACACAAATTTGGTCTACTTATCCAATAGTCCCTAAACCTTGTCATTTCATATCTTGTTATCTGAAAAAGTGTTTTCATGTCTTATTTACTTTCTTTAATTCCAGAAGCCAATCTCGCAAAGCGCCTCTCTTCCTGTGGCTCTGACTCGAATTTGGCTGCAGTCGGACAAGAACATCGTAAGATTTGAAAATTGGAGTTTGTTTTTTTTTAAATAAGATGTTGATTTTAAGCGACCGTTGACCCAGTGAAGGATTGGAGTTTGGTGTCCGAGGCAGCAAGGAGTGGGGACATTCTCGTGCTGCTGAAGGCCATGGTCGAGGGATTCGACGTCAACACCAATCATCTAGGAACCACTCTGCTGCACATCGCTACGAGAAATGTGGGGGTCTTTTACACTTAAAATAAAATTATTCTCAAAGTGGCAAAAATAAATAAAAAAGGAGGCTAGACAAACTTGAAAATGTTCTAAACTCGTAACTTTAAGAGAACTCATTGCTAAAAATGAGACATTCCATCTCGACTTGATTGTACACTTTCATCATTCTTGAAGATAAAACAATAATAATTTTAGGGTCAAACGGCCACGGTGGAATTCCTTCTGGTGAATGGCGCGAAGATCAACGCGCTGGACGACAGAATGAATACGAGCTTGCACTTGGCCGCCATCGAGGGAAATACGATGTAGGAATATTTCAAGTTTCTTTAAATTTCATACTTTGGTGGCGAAAATGTTTGACTAGGAAAAAAATGAACGAACTTTCCAAATTAGTATGCGAATTGGATAAACTTACTGGGAAGTTATTTCTATCGTTTATTTTTCTATCTTCAGCCAAGTCTGCCAACTTCTGAAGCGATTTGCGAAGAAAGACGAGATCAACGCCGAGGGAAAAACTCCCTTGGATATCGCAGTCGAGAGGAAACATGCCGATATCGTTACACTGTAAGATTGCTTCCTTCCAATATTTTCCCATTTTTACTATTCTTTATTCGAGATATGAGAAATGTAAATTTCATGTGCCTTGTTTATTTGAAGAAAGCATAAAATGCAATTCATAGCTTCACTATTTGGAATTTCATGAATAAAATAGACTGAAGATGATGCTTTAATAATAATTCATCCTATTTGTTTATTGTTCAGGCTTCGCCTCTCGGGTCTACGCGACGAATTCGACGAGTACAACAACCCGATGGACGAAACCGTGGATGTGGTCATCTCGGACATCGCCAGGAGGGCTGCCAGCGAGAGGGAGAACTCCCTCAAAACTGAACAAACTCAACAGCCACCTGCTCAACAATAGTCTAATTCGACACAATTGTGCAAGTTAAAGAGCTATAGGTCGGTAAACTATCTTTTCGCAAATAAATTACTGAATTTTATCCTTCAAAACTTATTTACTAGCCCGTGGTTCGAAGGACGTAATTTTTATTTATAAGATCTGTAAATGTAAACGTTGGAGAATAATAACTCAAATTCCCAAGCATTTGCAGATCTATATTTCATGTTTTACCAAAATGAGTCGATTCCCAGCACTTTGCCAGACATTTTTGATGTAATTCCTCTCTTCATTTTGTGCACTAGTGATGCAGACTCTGACATTACATATGCTTTGTTGTTCTATTTATTTCTTCTTCCTTCTATCACATATGAGATTTATACTTATCGTTTTCCAAAGCCATATCGCCAAATTATACAAAGTCGCTTATCTATACATATTTTAGAGAATGCATATTATTTATTCCACTTTTAATAGAGAAGATATATTTATGAGATACATTTTTATGATGAACCTTGCATAATTGTCTCTATCGCCAAATTTGTGTTTTAGCGAGTTTTTACGCATTTCAATTTACCAGCATTTTACGGTGTTTGCAAATTCTGTTATACATTTCCTCTTCATTGAATTAGAGTTCTGAGTGCAACGAGATAAGACATTTTACGTGAAAGTATTATTTATCGAGATTTTTGAAGTTTCTTATAATTTTTCTTTCGAAATGATGTATTGACTTTCTAAGGGCGTGTTTATAATTTGACAACTACTTCCGATGACAACATCTGTCGTCTAAATAAAACCAGCCCTGAATCTATCGATTTGATGTGTTTTCCTTGATGACGACGATGATTTGAAGAATGAATAAACATGGGGTGAATCGCATTTGTCGTGGAAAAATCTAAACTTTTAGAATCTGAACGTTTCACTTTTCAAAGATTTCATTGCAGAAATTAGTATAATTGCTAACAAGGTTAATGCGAACGATGACAACTAATATCATCGTATCCGAAATTGATGCCTTTAATTTGGCAAAGTACATTTGATTTGATCCAAATGTTAAGAGTTGAACATCGAATTTTTTTATTGTAAGAACCGATGGAAGCAGAATTAGTGACAATTAAAAAATTTTATATTATCATCCGGATAAACTTGAGGATATCATTTATTCAATACAAATAGACTAAGATAGGCGAGCGAGAATCTAAAGAAATAGCAATGAAAACAAAGTTGCATTTGGGACATTCATACTCATATGTCTAACTCTGGGTATCCTTCGGTTTTTCGAGCAGTTATTCCATTTTTCCTACATATCTCCATTTATCTTTAGTTGGGTCGTATTCCTCGATTGAATTACAAAATTTTTCCTCAAGAATCTTTCGAAATCTAAATTAACAAGTATTTGGCATAAAGATATGCAAAATCTCAGCTCACCCTCCGATTGCACACAATTTCCCGTTTGCAGCAACAAGAGAATGATAGTATCTTGTATAATTCATATCAGCAATTAGAGAAGTTCAATTGTCAACGGAAGCGGAAGGATCGAAACACGAGCAAGACTTCAAATCTTCACTTTCGCTGAAATTCAGATTAGGGATATACGGGGAGGGCGTACGTTGTCCACAGAGATTTTGGTGGACAACGCACGCCCTCCGAGATTTTGCACATCTTTATACGAAATATTTGTTAACTTAGGTTTCAAAACCCTTCTCATGTAAGTTATTGTCATTCAACCGAGAAGTACGATCCACAAACGAATAAATGGCGTGAAGTCGGAAAATTAACATAAAATAAAGCTTGATTATAATAATCTCGGATTTCGTATAGAAATTGTATTCAATAAATTAAATTTCGATTCTATTGTTGCATTAATAAATGTGTCTAAGCTTATGCTTCGCACTCAGCCGAGTTTATTCGTAAAAGACTCACAATTCTTAACACAAATATTCATTTGTCATAAACCACTTGATAACTTTTTTGATTATTATTTTCCGTATAGAAAAATTTAGCTCGAAATCTTTTGTGCACTCAATCTACTATACCAATAATATTTTTGTCAATTTTCCGTTATTTATTAGAAAGTTATGAGAAAAAGTTCAAACATATCGTGAAGTACGAAAACATGACCAAAGACAAAACCCAAATATAAGAAGCAAACCCACAATAATTATTACAATGAATGTTACAAATACAGTAGTTACGGCAGTTAATATATTAGCAGACCAATTGAAAAGCTCCTTAACTTCCCGACTTATGATTTTTTTTTCAATTGGAAATAAATCGTCAATTACTGATTTGCTTGTTGACGTTAAATTTTCAAGACTATCGGTATTCGGAACTTTGAGTTTTCTAAAATTAAATAAATTGTGATAATTATATTTTTCATAATTATAACTTTATTTCAAAAAATCGTACTTGATGACGATATCACTTTGATTATTATCTCCTGATTTCAAATTTGGTGTATAGTTGGGTATTCCTAAATTACCAAAAATGATTCATTCCTAAACAAAATATTTTTATTAGAGATCCATATATAAAAATTGAAATTCCAAAAAAAATATATAAAGAATTTATCTGATTACCTATTCTATCCATCCTCGAAGAAATAGTGTTTATAAAAATAAATAAGAGGCAAATAATCATCGGCTTCATTTTTTAGAAAAAAGAATATCTATGAAATTGAAAATAACACAAAAATCGAATGTTTAGCTATCCATTTCTGAATTTGGTAATTTTCAATATTAGCAATTTTAAATGATTAGTCAGAGAATTAGAAATGAAACAATTATGAAGGTTTTATTAAAACTGACTGGTTTTTGAATCATCAATATTTCTTATACTTGAAAAATTCAAAACAACCTTGCAAAAAGTAGATGTAGTAAGCGCAAGGAAATAGGCTAAGGTGCTATGTGTGATACCATTATTTTATACTACTATGTTCCATCTACCTTTTCAGTTTATCAAAATTCAATACGATATTCTTGGCTCATAGAAAAAAGACCGTTTTTTTCTTTTCTTCTCTTGCCTCCTCATACTATTTCTTAGAAAAGCCGGTCTCTTTTTCTAACTGGTGTTCCGGTGTCCTGATGTCTTTTTCTATTAGCCTAAATCGCTAACTATAATAAATAATGATGTTCGAAGTTGAACTATTGTGTTTTAGTAATTCATGACAAATAGTCGAGAAATTAGTAAGCCATTGAATTTTGGCATTTTTTAAATAACTCATCAAAATTTTAGCAATATTTTCAAGATTCATGTTTCAAAATAGTCATTTTGTCAAAACTGATGTTATGACTGTTCCTCAATTTTCAAATTTGGCCCTATATCCAATTTCACGATTGATTTTTAGTAAATCTTTAGCCATCGCAATATATTCGAATTGATTCAGCTTGACGCGTTTCAAATTTGCAAAAAAAAATTATACACAGATTGTTAATTTATTGCATAGCTTTATCCAGTTAATCTTTTGGTCAATAAATTAAAAATTTATTGTTTCAATAGTATTGCACAATAATCAAATAATCTTTAAAAATACATCATTTTTACTTTATGGCGAATTTAGACACATTCGGATAAGAAACCCGATTCCAATAATTAGGGCAATTCCGATCAAGATCAAGACAACGAGCAATGAAATAAGAACGGCCTTTGATAATTGGGACACTTTATAGAAAGCCCCAGAACAAGGTTTTGGAGTTGTCGAAGCTTCAGTGATTGTTGAACTAGAAGTATTATTTGCCAGAGCTTCAATGACAAACTTAAAAACATCCTCATCGATAGTTGTTGAATTAGAAGTTTCATTCGCCCGAGCTTCAAATAGAAGTTGGAGCGATTCAGCATCAAATTTGATTGGTTCAGGTGTTGTTGTAGTGGTGGCGTTAGTGACTGTTGTTGTTGAACTGGAGGATGTAGTGGGCACTAAACTCAATAATTTGTCATAAATATCAACTATTTAATTTTACAAAATGAAAATTATCAGCCAATTTTTATCTTTTCATGTTTTATATATTTTATGATTTTTATAACAGAAAATGCTTCGATATTTGATAGGTGGTTTATAGAAAAGCTCGTTTTAGGATAAAAATTCTAAATTTACTCTCACTGTAGATATATTTCCGGAAAATATCAGGAGGAAATTTAAAAAATAATAATAAGAATTGAAATATTTACCAGTTTCGTCAGCTCCATGAACAGTTGTTGAATAAATTAGGCAGAAGCCGAAAATTATGGCTGCTAGCTGCATTTTAGAAATGGGAAATCGACTCCAACGAATGCTGATTTATCGAATAATTCACTATCTTAAATACCCAATGTTTGAAGTTAGATTATTAATTTTTATATAGTAAACTCATCTTCTTTACTCAGAAAATTCGTAATACGTTTCATTTCTATTACATAATACTTTTTCTGACTCATTGATTTTAGCAGATTTTAATGGCACCATGAGGATTGAACAAAATTTAAATCTTTATTAGAAAACTTGAGTATTTGTATTAAGACGCGTTCTGAGTATAATTCAAGCAATATGTAATGCACGGACATTGAATTTTTTTGTTCGTTTTTTGAAATAAATGATATTCTCTATTCCTACAAAGTGGCATCTCTCTAAAAAAAATGGCTGAATATTAGATTTTCTCAAATTTCTCTTTTTCATTACTATTTTGTTATGCAAAAATAGCGTTTCGAGAAAATACCACGTTTAAAGATAAAACATGGTCAATTCTAATTTTGACAACTTTTTGAGAATTGTTACTTCAATAAATATAAGCGATCCCTTGAAATTTGCATAAATTTTGAAAATTTATTTGTATATCGAATGATTCGAATTATGTGGTATAGGAAGCACACGCATTTGGAAAATGCAAAATTGTTTCAGAAAAAATATCCATAGGACGTGAATTATTTCCCGAGTCTAAAAATCGAAGTTTTAAAACATGTTATGAAATGTACATGCCAGAACATTTAACGGGAATTTATTCTAGACACTAGATTTAAGTTCATCTATAAAGTAAATTTCTAAGATGAAATTAACGCCGACTTTTTGCTTAATACTGATATTAAGAGCAACTTTCAAGCATTTTTGCCAAACATTTTTGATGTAATTCCTCTCTTCATGTTGTGTACTAGCGATGCAGACTCCAACAGAACAGACCCTGGCAATAAGCGAAATGAAAAATGTGAAATCGATCCGATTTTTCCGCGCCAGCCCCCAAACGATATGTTTTATTTGATTGCACTTACTTTTCGGCCGCGTATTTCAGTGAATTTTCCTTTTCTCTCAAAACTACGATAAAGGGCATGTCACTTTTACTCATATTTGTCAGAGAAATTGATATCTCCGTTTTACGATAAGTTTATTAGAATTTTTCCCATGTTGTCAAAAACTAGAAGCTTTTCTGCAGATATTCTTAGATGATGTTCCAAAATGACGACATATTCCCCAAACAATGAGTATTAAGCTTTGCTCTGTTTACTCATCGCTTTGTTTGTCGTTTTCTTTTCCTCTCTTATTTCGCGCACCACATCAGCACCATTGAAGCTGCACGTCAGAAATTTCATTTCTCAATCGGATTTGTCATTTTCGAAGATCAGCTATATATTACTATTTCACTTTACTTCTTACAAAATTAGTAGCAAAGTTCAGTTTTCAGTTTTTGCTAACTTTGATAATTTTTCAATTGACTAGATGCTTGACAGGAAACGATAGTCATGCGGTCGAATTATTAGCAAGTTTTTCGAGTTGTGTAATTTTCTGCCCAGGAAATTACGAAACGTTGTCTTATAAATGGGGGAAGGCAAGCTTCAGGTTTCATCATCTCATTGCCAGGGTCTTGTCCAAGAATGTATGACTCAGAAAAATGACCATACTCATCACTCTCTGCGTGTCTTACATATGCTTTGTTGTTCTATTTATTCCTTCTTCCTTCTATCACATATGAGATTTATACTTATTGTTTTCCAAAGCCATATCGCCAAATTATACAAAATCGCTTATCTATACATATTTTAGAGAATGCATATTATTTATTCCACTTTTAATAGAGAAGATATATTTATGAGATATACTTTGATGGTGAACCTTGCATAATTGTCTCTATCGCCAAATTTGTGTTTTAGCGAGTTTTTTTTACGCATTTTAATTTACCAGCATTTTACGGTGTTCACAAATTCTGTTATACATTTCCTCTCCATTGAATTATAGAGTTCTGAGTGCAACGAGATAGGACATTTTACGTGGAAGTATTATTTATCGAGATTTTTGAAGTTTCTTATAATTTTTCTTTCGAAATGACGTATTGACTTTCTAAGGGCATGTTTATAATTCGACAACTACTTCCGATGACAACATCTGTCGTCTAAATAAAAACCAGCCCTGAATCTATCGATTTGATGTGTTTTCCTTGATGACGACGATGATTTGAAGAATGAATAAACATGGGGTGAATCGCATTTGTCGTGGAAAAATCTGGTAGAAATAGTATTCGTTTTGGAGAGGGGGAGAGTGGGAGGAAAAGCGGGAATATGAATGGGACAGGGAAAGGGGCAGAATGGGGAGAAATTGGGAAGGAATGGCTAACCAAGGAGAAGGGGCGTGGCTTGTGTGATATGCTGCATTTCTGCATGCGATTGTTTTGCAGCCGCTTTCTGCAGAGCGATTGATATTTTTCCTCATTTTCATTTCCCTTTTTCGAATCGAATAAAGCACATTTTCGACTCTTTCTTCGTAATAATTTCCGAAACATGCGGCATTTCGCCAGACATATCGATTTTCCTTCTTTGGAAATCTATATTTTTAGCTTTTCATATATTTTCTCCACATATAACCATATATAGCGACTATATATTATCCATTTTCAATGAAACGAGAACAACCTTCCTCGCTCCTTCATCTTCTTCATTTCCCTGACACTCGACCTGTAATAATAAGGACGCGCACGTGTTCTGTGACTATTTTTCATCTGCTTCAGTGATTCAGAATCTTTCTATCACTATTTTTGATCTTTTGAAACCACCGGTCCATAATATTCTTCAAACTTTAGATACTACAAAATTCATAAATACTCCTTTTTCTAAAAAATCACTTTCTTTTCATTAAATTTCGTTACTTTGCTCAAAATCTCTTCCATTTTCGGCTTTTAAAATATATCGGAGGGGTAATGGAAATTGGGAGATGGATATGAAGAGGGTAAGGGGTAGGGGTTAATTTAGTATCAAAATGATAAAGCTCACTGAGATGCACATTTTAGTATCCAATTTGCCCTACCCTTACCCTCACCATGTCTATTTCTCAATTTTATGACCCCTCTGGCATATTCGACCCTCCGGCACATGTTAGAGGCTCCATTTTCTCTTTATTTCTTGAAATTCGGTCAATTTTACATCACTCGATCTTTTCAATTATCGATTTTTCTTTCGAATTTGTCGTAAACTAGTTGTTGACGCATTTCTTGCAGGAAGCCACTCGATTCCATCCCTAAACTGGCTCCGAATCACTACCGACATCGGATGCATCAGAATGGACGGGAGGGGCGTCGGGAAGTGAATGGAATGAATGGCTCTGTCGGCTCTGCCCAGTCTGCTCGTTCAGTCGGTTCGAGTCCGAAGTCGGTCGCCTCGCGCCTCACCGAGTCGAATGGCTCCACGAGCGTGCCGCTTATCGACCCGACCGAGTACAGATCGTTCTGCTTCCGAGGCGAAGGCCGCATGAATTTTGTCATCTCTGCAAAACACGCAAATAATGGATCCAGGTAAAATTTGATTGTTTGTTTGTTTTCGTTTTTTTTAAATTTTAATTTTGAGACTTGAATTTGCTGTAAGATTGTTTCACTACACTCCAATATCTAAAATTAGTCGAAAATGCAAATAACGATTGTGATCTGCAAACTACAAATGCAGGAAGTCGATTTTTAAGGACGCTTTATTTTTATCTTTTAGAAAAAAATACGATACTTTTCTTTGCACTACCTTTCTAAGTGTAGCGTATCGAAACTTTCGATGAAAAATCACTGAACAGCAACTTTATCAAACATTTTTAGTCTTAATGACCCTTTTATTGCTATATATGGTTGTGTTCTGACGCAAATCAGTATACAACCTGAAATTTCAAGGAAAAACTTGATTTTATTTTCGGCTGACCTTTCCCTGTTCTACATGTTCTGTCTCGCAATATGACTTCAGCTCACGCGCTCTGCGACCTAAACAATTATCAATTATTTTGTGCACTATCATAAAAAGAGCGGCCCGATAAGAAATGTCGTTGTTTGCAAATAGACGAGAGCAAAAATACGAACTTTCTTTGTGCGGAATGAACAAAAACTAGAAAAGAAATTCTAGGGTAAGAGTCTAATATTAATAATATCGGGAGGAGCAAAATTTGAATTGATCGAGCATTTACACGTTCATTTGGATGAAAACATCTTCTCAAGGGTTCCGTTTTTATTTCCCCGAAGAATAGACTCGAGTCTAAATTTGGGACCATTGAGAGCAATTTAAATGTTTTGTTTTTTTTCAGAATCGTATGGCGCTTCGCGAAAGCCCGGAAGAGTGGTCTGGTGACAGTGAAGGCGAAGAGCGAGTTGGTGAACGAGTACATGGAGAAAATCGTGTCCCCATGTCTCAGTGCCAATTACCTCGTCGATCCAAAAATCATCGAGATGAAAGTCCACGATGTTCATCAGCTCGTTAAGGTAAATTTGTTCCTCAACTTCGAGCAAGCAAACATTCCGTTTTAACGAGGTCTTTTGGAGGCGTAGTTTATTGATATTTTTTCTTACTTTCTCTAGAAAATGACTATTTTGAGATTCCCTCCCTGCCTCCCAACAAGAAAATAGAGTCCTTCGAAGAACTGCTGCAGCTGCCCGAGAATCTCTCGTTCCTTCCTTTGGCCAGCATTCCCAAGAATGTCACGAGGATTTCGGCACTGGAAATGCTGGATGCGACGAGGATACCCAAGGAATTGCCGGAATATGTTGGACCAACCATTACCGTAATTGCAATAATCTTTATAAAAATAAAAAAAAAAACATGAAAAATAAAGTGCAAATTCATAAATAGAAAAATTAACAATAATAGGAAACTAGCAGACTAGCAGATACAATCCCATGCGATTCATGCTTCATTGCTAAGTGTTAGTGGTGTTTTTCCTTCTCGAAGAAAAGACGACTTATTGACATTTGGTAGCGGACCAAGTTTCATCTTAGCTGTCCACTTATAAACATATGCTGTGATATTTTCCATTTGTTTTCGAAAAGATTATCTCACTTTCGAAATTCAGGTCGAGATCAAACCCAAACAAGGCTTTTTCCAAACTCATCCTACAATCAGTGTGCCTTTCTGCAATAACTGCATCCTTCAGGTACTTTATTTTACCTTTTCGAACATTTTCGATGTTGTGATTGTGATATTTCAGATGGAGAAGACTTCTAATAACAATAATGTTGATGTAGGGCTTTTCCTATTAGCTTTAAAGGGGCGCGGGGCTTTATCAAATTTTAGAGACAAGGCAATTTTGTTATTTTGCAGATGGAAAAATGCCAGTCGGACACGTTCAAGCAGATGTACGATTTCTGCCCGCTGCAGCTATTCTCTGGGGACTTCGAGAGGATGCGGCACGCTCTGCAATCCCTCATCCACATTCCACACAGAAATCTCCGACTGTTCGTCGACGGAAATCTGGTAAAATTTTACAAGTTGATTTTTGAGGCAACTCCTACGAAATGATTCAAGAATCTAGACACTTGTTCCAGAAAAATAGAAGTTTTTCTAGTTAAAATCTTATAATTTTTAGTTAGAATATTTTTCCCAAAATGACAACCTTTCATGAAATGAAGTTAGAGATGCGCACAGAACGTCCAGAAAAAGATTTTCTTGCTCTGCTCCACGCACTCCTTTTCTCTTTCTCTCCTTCCTACCTTTTCTGCATTCAGTTCCAAAAGTTTCTAGAACGGAACGCAGAGAAAGAGGAAATATTTCTTCTGAATATTCCGTGCATGCTGCTGAATGAAATGACACGAAAATTGCCTCCACGTTTTCAATAGCTTTCCGAAATAAATATAGCTACTTTCAGATCCACTACGACGAAAAGACACTGGAGTGGGGTGAACTGAATCGTGCGCTTTTTGATCGAATGGAGCAGAAACTGCAAGAAGGAGACGAGCCGCTGAAATTCGGAATCGATGATATTCTGGACGCGGTAGATTTAGAAAGAGGTTATGTTGAAATAAAGGTTGCCTCAGTTGTGTCTGATCATCTCCGGCTCGGTGTCGTTCGAGTCGTTCGCCCTGCAGCCCCACTCCGTCCTGGCTCAGATCCTCAAGGCTCAGCAAATCGACAGCATCGGCATCGTTAGGGCACACTGCATGCTCAAACAGCTCACTGACAAGCAATTGGTTGGTTAATTAGACAATTTTGAAATCGCTTTGAAGCGAATTAGAAAAAAATTAAATGAGAAGTTGACTCAAAACCTCATATCAGGGCTGGAATGCTCGATATTGCTGGTCCGATCTCGGGAAATTTCGAATTCCGACTTCGATTTCGAATTTTTCAAAATTGAAATTCCGAACAGCCCTGCTTTATACCACTTTACCTTTCTATGCACAATTCTCGAGATATCTTCTGAAAGTTCCGCAATTTACTGAAGCTAACCAATAGCTTATGTTAATTATCTCCAGAACGAGCTCCGCGACAAGACACGAATCGCGAAAATCGGTCTGCAGGGCGTTTTGGCACTCCCCGAAGATGATCCGCTGTCTGAGTTGATCAAATACTTCGTCGCTGCAACGATGAAGGATTGTTCGGTTAGAGATTTTTTACGCTTCCTTAAATTTGGTGAATTTTGACTCTGTAGGTGATGGTTTCCCTGCGCCGCATTCCCGATTCCAGTATCGACTCGACGAAGCTGCATGGCAATGACATAATCGCTATGCCAAATGGTAAGAATGCAAAAAATATATTTTCTAAGGAATTCTTGGCAGAGTTGGATTGAAATAACCATTTTTAAAGTCGAAATAAGAATAAAGCTAATATATTTTCAAGTTCTGAGCGATATTGACCCAAAAAGCTCTAAATAAAAATTCCAAATCATTCATTATTTTGTAATCGGGAATCAGGATGTTGACTTTCAATTTTGATAAAGCTTGATCACTTTTCTAGAGGAAATATCTTTATCTTTACGGTAAAGCTAAAATTCCAGGTTCCTACTTCGCCTACTCCGTGAAAGTGGTTGATTTGGATCCGAAGTCGCCTAAAAACCTGACGAATGCCTACGCGAGGTTCATGGCTGGAGTAAAGCTGATCGAAATGAACGAGATCCAGAGAAATCCATGCATCTAGGGGGGTTCCTCTCACCCAGGCAATTATTTTCAAACGTCAGTTATTCTTGAGCAATATCACGTCATTTCTCCTTCAAAATGATATCAATATTTGCAGAAAATCAAAGCTAGACCAGAATTCCCATTTTTCCTGTTTTTATTTTCAAATTCTGGTCCATCTTTGATTCAAATAACTATGATATTTGTACAGATCAATATTAATTAATCGCTGATTAGTTAGAGCCCAATGATTCTGCTAACTATCGTTAATTGCCCCAGAATGTGATGATTAAAATTGAGTAATTAGAGAATTCATGCCTTCAACATTGCTTTCCATATCTCTGAATCGAAAAATTCCATTCGTGCCTACCGGGTGCTAAAACTTATCAATTTCACAAAATGCGATATGTATTTGTAAATTATGGACTGATTCATCATTTCGTTGTTGCTGTATTTATCCTAGTCGAGATATTAGCGAGGGATTTCTCGGGATACTTGAAATATGTCTTATATATGTGAAATTCCGATAAATCCCTCCATATTCATTTGCCGGTTATCATTGTTGAATTTCGCTTCCCCGCTCACATCGAACATTTCACTTGATGCCTTCTGCTTGCGGTTCACAAACAATATTGCGATGCTTCCGAAAATAGATTCCAAATGACGAGTATGAAATAAATACTTTGAAAACTAGTCTTGGCAGAAAATATTCAAATTTCTCGTTTAGTCGAGATACGGTACCTTTGGAATGTTCATTGCGGTCTTTTTCTGAGGAGGATGGTGTTAGCTTTTAAAATTTACTTTTTCAGAGTTCCAATTTTTCCTAGACCAAGTTCAACTGCAATTTTTGGCAGGCCAAGCCAGGGACTTTTCAGTCACAGTTCGGTTCGTCACTTTCAATCTTTACAAAAAATATTTATTTTCAAGTTCGGTCATAGGACAGATTTTGCAGTCCATTTGCGAAAATACTAGGGGTTATCTGAACTTCCAATCTAATCCTCCATTTTGCATCATCTCATGAAAATGGTCATGCGTAATTCTCTCCACGTGTTTGTTGAAGTTTGGCTATTTTTCAAAATTTTCAAACCACCTGCTTTACTACTTTTCTAATTCACTGCTAAGGCATAGACTACGGGAAATTGCTGATGTATAATGTTGTTTGCTTCTCTAACTTCTAGCCCCACGTGGACCGCGTTCTTCTATCCTTGTTCCCATCTACTTCTCTGCGTTTCTAGCATTTCTCTGCTCTCTATGTTCTTTTCTTTTCCTCTCGTCACTTCTAACGCTTTCACTCGCTCCTCATGGCATTCGTTTTTCCGCCTCTTTTCTCTTCCCCTCCCAATTCTCTATTATCTCTAGCTCTCCACGTTTTTGTCGAGAACTCATTTGAAGGACAGAAAAACCGAGGCCCCTGTGCCATTTGACAAACATTCCCGGTTTCATAGACTTTTTGTTCTAGAGATTTGGAAACTTTGCAAAATTTTTATATATATATCTTTTTTTTTAACTTTCAAGGAATATCAAAATTTTGTACAAATTGTATAGAAAAAGTAAGGAAGATTCAGAGTTTTAAATTTTGAAAATGTATCCAAAAAATGTCCCCATCTTCTTCTTTCAGAAAGAGCAACTGTTTCAAGCCCTTCTCTCTTCTTTCTTTTCTTCTCCCACTTTCTCGATCTCCCTCGATTCTTCAAGCCTTCCTCTGCAGCCTCATGTGCCTTTGACCTCATCGTTGTTTGCAAGAAGTCGAGAAATGGATTTTGGGATTTAGGCTTTTGATCAAATAATCTTGGATTTTTGCTAATTTATCATGTTTTATCTTTATTTTTCCCGATCCTTCTAAATTTGTCTTTCTTCTCTTGCCGGAATTTTATGGTAGGTACTAAGTACTTGCAGTTCATTCCACCTTCGATACTCGTTTTCCATTTTATTTTCTCCGAATTTAGCTCCAATTTTATCTCACATTTTTCCCAGCAAAATTTCCATCAAATTTTCCTTTCTCTTTGATTCAAATCGATTTTCCCGTTATCACTTCCATTCGAGAATCGTATCTCATTTTCTTGTACGACTCTGCGTCTCTGACTTACTTTTTCATCGAAGAAAGGCAGAGTCGTTTTGTCAGGCCACGCCCATTCCGGATATAACTCGTTGGAAAATCAAGATTTTTAGAAAAAGAATACGAAAGTTACGATAAACATCTACGCAAATCCATGATCTACTCGCATAGAATCAAGCCTCCTTAAAGTGTTCTTTTCTATGAGAAGATGATTATCACTCTATTCCGACCACCCACTATTCTAAAGGTAAGCTTAGCTCCCTTAGTTTCTTCTAATTTATTATCAGGACTGTTTGAAATCCTGATCATGTGTGTTGAAAAATCGTACTTATGCCTGAGTTAATTAAAAAATTTGTTAGCCTTTCACGTACCCTAACGAAAAACAGGTACAAATTTCCCGTACCTGCTTACCTGTTTTCTTCAATAGTTAAAGAAACATTTCGCACCTGTGCCTTACCTGTGGAAATCGCTGATTATAGTTATAATTTTAACCATTCATCAGCTCCAGATTTTTACTCTCGGAATTTTTACTCCGATTTGAAGTAGAAAAATATTAATTCTAATTCCGATCCCAAATATAAACTTTTCAAAGCAGAGATTTCGAATATCACTGTAAACCTTGAAAGAACTATACTTCAAAATTCCTAACATTTTTTGTTTACAGTAAAACTCGAAGAAGCTTACTAACATAAACAAATAGGGCATATAAAACGAGTAAATCGCGTGAATTTGTCATTTTCTCTGGAGAAATCGAAATCTCCCTCGAAAAATCGCCAATGATTCTAAATTTCTCCGAAATTCTCATGCTTTTTCTTCGTTTTTCTCGAATATTTTTCTGATGCTATCAATTCCTAATGCACAATATAAAATTAAGCTTTTTCTGCAAAGAGCTAGATCTTCCTGTATTTTCGTAGAAATGCTCTGTATTATTTTGCATTCCAGATATCTCAACCAGTTTTCGTTTGCCATGCTTCACTGTGTGGTTAGAGACTTCGTCTATTTAGCTAGAGTTTACCCTTATCATAATGTGCCAATGCCATTCACTCGATTGCTCTATTGTCATCCCATTGTACTCATTATCTCTGTTCCTTTCGTTTCCTTTCAATCGCCAGCTTTTCTCCTTTTTATTTTTGGGTAAACCGCCTAATTTCCTTCATTCACAGGTTCTCCGATTTCATTTCAATTGCGTCGTTCCCGAGTTTAATCTAGTCTAAAAATTTCAAGACTAACATATTCGTTCATTTCCTACCAGATAGTCTGTGTTGTATCGAAAAGTCTTTGGTCCCTATACTTTATCATATGATGATGAATGGTGGTTTTTCGATTTCAGTACTTACTTGACCGCTTGACGCTCAGCGCTGGCGCTCTTTTCCCCTATGCGTCTTTTTCTCTTCCAAAATTGAAATATAGCGAAAGAATGAGTGCTCTATAGTTTATCAATGTCTTTGCGTCTCTGGCATTTCCCTATGCTGAAGAATAGGCGTGTTATCAGCACAGTTGGTGATATCTTTTCTGCGAATTAACTCCGATTGACTGTCTCACATCAAACCAGTTCGATTCCATTTTGGTGAGAATCACGCTAGTGTTTCCCTCTCATAGTCATTTCCCTGTCCCCTGTCCCTTTCTCATGTACATTCCAATTTCTGTACACTTGTAGCGAACATATCAGTTTCTACACACACTGCATTATAATTTTTGGTACTTCATTCAAAATATTCTAATTTCTAAAGATTAAATTCGATTTTTATATTCGAATTTGCGAACACAGTATAATTTTGTAGAAATTCCCTAAATCTTTATTTGCTACAACAAACTCGAAAATGGACTGCAATGCCAATGTAAGTATGGTAACTAAAATTCAATATTATGGTTTTTGTTCTATTATCTTCGTCGATTTTCTAAAGGAAATATCTTGAATTTCATACTTTGAAGTCTGCAAAATTTTCGTAGTCTAGTTTGTGCTGAACTTTAACACGTGTGGTTTAAAATCTGTTGATGACAATTCAAAATCTCGCTTTCTTTTCTCCCTATTTCATGCATTACGAAGATCTGTCTGATCATTTCATTGCTGATCTGAACATCATTTTGAATAGCTGCTAAAGAATTTCCTATTAATTTTTCGATGCTTCCCCAGTTTACTCATTTTTCTAGCGGAAGTTCCAATAATCGGGTCAAGGTAACAATATTGATAGTGAAATTTTCAACTAGAACAAAAATCTTCATCGAGTCATTTGTCATTTATGGTCAGATATGGAAAAAAGCACTAAAAGACTCAAAAATTGAAATATTGCGAAAAATGAATGTATGTTTGCAGATCTCACAGTGTCGTTTGGCCTCGTCTCGAGATCCCTCTTCGTTCTCAGTCTCACCCGCTCTCCTCCCGCCCGTAGTGAGCAGTGCGGAGAGTGACAGCATCGAGCGAATCGGGGACTGGCTGCAGGACGTGTCGACGGCCAAGCACATGCGCAGGATTGCCAACCAGGCGGCGGCTCATTTCGTCGCCCACAACAAATCCAAGGTTGGCACACACAAATTGTCTTGTTCCAGAATGAATAGTCTTGGATGAATTTTTCTATTCGTATCCTTTTTTTTAAATGAAATACGAATTTACCATGTGCTATCAAAATTGATAGTTATGTATGTAATCACATATTTTGTTTCATTCAAATCAAATGTCACCACATTACTTTGCTATGACCTTAAAGAAATGTTTACGTCATGTTCAGTAACTGACAGACAGTTGATTTAGAAGAGGTTTCATTCAAACTGGAATTTCCAGATTTTTGATCAATATATTTATCATTTGTTCTGAAACATTTTCTTCACGAAAGGCTTTCTTTAGCGAATAGTTCGAACTTTTATTTCGATATGAATTTCTCTCTTGAAAAATTGAAAGTAAATAATGCTATGATTGTTTTCCAGTTTACTCAAGCCGTCACAACTCCAATCGCATCCCCTTGTTTGGCTGCCCAGAAGAACATTCAGCCCGTCAACGGACACGTCAGCATGATGAGCACTCGGTCGGGCAGTGAGGTAAGTTTTATGACCTATTGAAATGATGATGGACATTTCAACACATGAATATTATCGCTTTCTTTGTCAAAAAATATGCAACCTTAAAAAAAACTCGTCATTTGTTCTTTTTGAAAAAAATCCACTTTCAGAAGTCGATCTTCCAGCCGAAGAAAGTGCTGATTCTGACGAAACTGACGCGATACGAGTTCGAAAAGAAGGTCCACGACGACGTGTCAGAGACTCAACTCGAGAAAATTGTAAATTTTCATTTATTTGAGTCTCTAACCTCGTGATACGATGACATGAGACTGGAAGATTAATATAGGAAAAGAACATTGTTCTAGCCACCTTACCCCCTACCTCGTTCATGTCTCGTGTCTTACTGTCATGCGGTTTTTTTTTTCTAATAGTCATTTTTATGAAAATTGATTTCAGCTGAATCGTCGCGGTTCCAACTACAATCGGCTCCTCAAAAAGCACGAACTTCATCACCAATATCTTCAGAAGATCAGCGAAGAATTGAGGTAATTTTTCTTTGTTTTCGAACAATTCATTTTCCATATTCGGAAGCGGAACCAAATTCTCGAAATCAGTACTGATAAAATTAAACAACTCAGTTTCACGGCCATTGTTAATTTGATTGATAATATATCACATTGACGAAGACCTTTACAACTATATCAATGTCTAAATTTTTATTTCTGATAATAATAATAATAATAAGTAATGAGAAATAATAGACTAATCAGAGTAATTGTCCAAATTTAGCCGAGCCGGAATCGAGTCGCGTATCGTGCAGCGTTTCGACTACACCTCAGGTATATCCAAATTATTCTAGTTTCCCCCAATTTTCCTAACTTAGAAGCGATTGACTGGGCAGATGCAGTGTTCAGTGCGGGAGGAGATGGTACTTTCCTGATGGCTGCTAGCAAGATCCACAACCGAGACAAACCCGTCATTGGTATCAACACTGATCCTGAAGGGTTGGGCTTTCGTCCTTTTATTATTTAGAAATATAAATCCCTATTGATAATTTCTGATGAAGTGTTCATGAAAGATGAGAAAAGTAAGGAAAAACGTATTTTTTCTACTCTTTTGAGATAAATTTTGTATCATGCGAATAGGCGTAGAAATAACATTTTTGAGTGGAAATATAAAGAAGGTTTTTTTTCTAGATCTGAAGGCTACATGTGCTTAATGAGGAAGGACTCGCAGGAGCATTTCGGGGCCACGCTGCAACGACTTCTGAACGGGGACTTCCAGTGGCTGTTCAGGCAGAGAATCCGAATCACAGTGACTGGCGACAATGGAGTAGGGGATTCTGTGGAACTACACGACCAGCAGCTCAACAGACATCCATCTACTAGCAGATGGACTGACAACTTGAGGTCTCAGAGTCCAGAGAGAAGTCAGCCAAAAACGTAAGAGCTGCTTTGACTTCAAAATGTAAAGACAATTATCTAAAATAACGATTTTTTTTGCAAATTAGCTGTATTATTGCATAATTGTCGACGAAATAGGTTAGGGTTTGCCAAAAGAACAATTGCGACCATTTCAATTACTTTTCCAGGATAATTCTAAAGTATATAGCTTATTGAAGAAGAAGAATACGCCTTTTTAAAATGAACTCTTTTTAGTTCCAGGAAGAGAGTCAAAACTTCCCCTTCCAAAGAAAGAATCACTGTCGAACTCCCAGTGCTGGCTTTGAATGAGGTAAAATTTAATAACCAGAGGGAAAAACTTATTGATTGTTTGTTAGGTCTTCATCGGAGAAAGTCTCTCGTCCCGAGTTTCCTACTACGAAATCCAAATTGACGATGAGAAGATGCTGAAGCAGAAGAGCAGTGGATTGACTATTTGTACTGGTAAGCAAACATTTTTTTACCTTTCTTTCATTTAAACATTTATTGCCTCTTTAATAAAAACTATTAAAAAAATAATTTCCAGGTACGGGCTCGACTTCGTGGTACTTCAACATCAACAAGCTGACCGATCAGTGCGTCTACGACCTCATGAAGATCGTCTCCGACAAGTGCAATGTATGCTAATTTTGGCTTTTAATTTAACTAAAAGGTCAAATTTTAGGTGAGTCTGCCTGTGAACGACAAATCGATTGTCTCCGACATTTGCAAGCAGTTCAACCAGAAACTCCTCTTCGACCCAGATTTGCCTCGTAAGTTTCATAAGAGCTTTGATTTCTCTCCCCAGAAATAACTTGAATTCGATGAAAGGGCGAAATGGTGAAGCTTTTTTTCCATTCAATGTCTTCATAAATTCGCTCTCTTCACCCTCTGTTTATTTATCGTAATTTAAAAATTGCAAAAAAAAAAAATACTAATCCAACAAAAAAACTTTTGAAAAAACAATTTTCCATTTGCAGAACTGGCTTTCTGCGTCCGCGATCCCGTTTTCAACGCGACTTTTCCCGCTACTCGGCAACGTGGTCATGCAACGAGAATTTGCGTCAAGAGCAGGGGCTACGATGCTCACTTGGTGAGGAATCGGCAGGACTAAATTTCTTTTAAACTATTCCCACAAGGAAAATTTCAGAAGTGTTCCCCCATATTTTCCTCCATTTCTCACTATGGAGATATTTCGGCGCGCAGATCACGAATCTGAAATCGAAAAGTGCTGACATTGGATCTTATGCTTAGGACTTGACTTTGAATACCCGTCCAATGCAAAACTTTGTTATTGTAGCATAAAGGGGAACGAGGAATCTGTCAAATAATGTATTCAAATTTAGACATTTCTTGTACTCGCTCATTTTCACACGCTATCTCATCGCTTTTTTAACAAGCAAAATCCTGAATTTGGGACCCAACGTCAGTACTTTTCGACTTCAGATTCGTTATCTATACACCGAATACCCCCATAACGAAAAAACCTCATTGTCAGGCAAAAATACGAGGAAGCATTTTTGAAATTCTTTATCAGAGCATGAAAGTTTCAGACTATAACAATTATGAAAAAGACTCGTTTTTCTTCGTTCTAATTTCAAAAGAAGATCTTGGAACATCATTCCAAATCTGATTCACTCTCATCTCAAAACTGGTTCAGGATAAACTTTATCATTTTCAGGTTGTCGACGGAGGCATTTCGTATCGTTTCAACGACGGTAGCGAAGCGACTATGGAGGTTCACGATGAAGACGCTCTGAAGACCATAGTATTTCGATGAATCAGAGTTACTGTAAGATGACGTTATTTCTGGATTATTGTGAGACGATGACATTATCGCTCTATCTATGTACTGAAGAATTGTTTCAATTTCATATTTCTACACAACTTCCACGTGAAGAGTTGTGCGAATCGGGTTGTGTATAAAAAGAGACTTCGACTAGCGACGCGGGATTTGTTCTTATTCGCAAATCTTCATTTTAGGAGATAATTTATTCCTCGTACAAATTAAACATTAGCATAAATCCATAACTTTTTACAGCAATTCATTTACGGATTTTTCACCAATTATGTTGTGAAGATTACCATTTTTCTCTAGCAAAGTGGTAATGATTTTATCGTCGACTATCATAATTTTATAAGGGAAGTTCCCACATAGAAATTCACAGATCTTGATGAGACTTACCTATAGAGGTTTTCAATGACACTGGGCATTATTATCGCACCAAAAACTGCTTCAACTGCATTAAGAAATCGAGCATTTTGATTCTTGCACGACGGTTTCTTCACTTGCACTGCGAACTTGTAAAATTAGCTTGCATATTTGACGAGCGAATTTACTCATTTTCCATACAAAATGCTAGTGAAAAATCGAAGGTTTCAGAGTACGTTTGAGCACTCTTTGATGTGATCATCGTGATCAGCGCCATTGAAAACCCCTATTTTGTAAGTTTCATTGAGATCTGTGAGCTCCTGTAGGAACTTCCCTTGCTAGATACGTAATTGTACGTCACTTATTCTTTACGAATTGTAAATTTATGAATACCGGTGTTCTTAATAAATGTTTTGTAAAATACAACACGACATCCTCTGGGAGCGCTTTATTTATTCGATGCAGGTGGTTCAGTTGATTTTGAGTTTGCTTGAGTAAGTTGAGTTAGTTCATTGTTGCGGAAGCCTGTGTCGTGTTTTTGTTAGTATCTCACAAAGTCCCGCTCATCTTTGCGTTTACCGCCTGCGCGTCGCTGCTGGGTTTGAATGTAATGGCACTGATCGCCATTCTCAGGGCGTTGTCGAGCTGAGCAAGCGGATATTAGAAATACTTTAGTTGTGAACTCGCTTGAAGTTAACCAATAATGACAAATTAGACGATGAAACTGACGAAGGTTGGCAAGATATTCTCATGATTTTCTTTAGCACGATTGTCTTCGTGATCAATTTCCTCATTTGATGTGATGCGAGATTCCTATTAATTATACCCTCTCATTGAGTCTGCGGATCTCCTCATCCTTGACTGCGCACAGCTCGCACGGCCCCTTCTTTCCGTATTCCTCCTCGGCTCCGCTCACTTTCTTCGTCTTCATCGAGACTGAAATTGATTATATTAATTTTTGGATGATTCCTTAAGTCATATTGCAGGGTCCAAAATCTGGGAAGTCGAAAAAAGGGAGAAATGTGATTTTAAGCCAGTTTCCCCTTTTCGCGTGCTATTTCTTTCTATAACATTGAAAAATAACCGTGCACTACTTTGACCTCCAGATTGCGGGCTCATAAATAGATTACTCTTCCAATTCTGCCCGACCCACGACGGAATGCTGATGTTAATCGGGGCGAGCTCGCTCTCTGAACACTATCATAGCTTGAAGCTGATCTTCACTCGAGCTATAATATTTGCAACCCTACTGGTTTATCCCTAACTAATGGATCTCGTCATCCCGTCACCTCGTAATTTCCTAATTGCCGAATATTTAAGATCTGAACTTTTCAGAAAAAAAAATCCGAAATGATTTTTTTTGCAAGATAATTTTTCAGACATCCTTATTTCGCACAGCCACGGCGTCGCAATGCGGGATGTGATCGAAGGCAGCGAGATTTTTCTGATGGACGGCTCTGGGCATCAAGTAGGGTTTTTGTCCCCACTGACTTTTGCTTATTCACAATAGAGAATCAGACGACTTGTCGCTCATCACCCTTGATAGTCCTATTCCCGCCTCTTTATTATTTGCATTTATCTATCGCTGACCTGTACTTTATCAAATTTCATTGTGAAGAAGAATCGTGAAATAGTGATCTTTACAAATTGGGAACCAATTGAAACTTTGAGGGAATATTCTGCGAGCGGAAGGTGTGGGATAAAGTGCGAAGTTTCCTATTCGAGCGACTGGACATTCCGTCGAAATGGCACGCCTACAAGACCACTGCCAGGGAAGAAGCCAAGACCAAATTTGAAGAAGGTTCGTTTATTTTTGCACGTTTCATTTGTAAATTGAATCTTCCCACTAAAATATAGCTTTCCGAAGGATATTCTGTCTATGCCAAATGAACAGCGAACCTGAAAAATCACATTATTCAAATATGACCCTTTTTTCTTCTTTTTATTATTTCTGTGAATACTGGTTCATAGGTATTTGCAAATTACGCTCTAACAAATAAAGAAAAGTTTCACATGATTCTTTGACCGTGATATTTTTCGACTCAAAAATTTTGGCTAATAAAAATTAGTCATTTTCGTTGCACTTACAATTACTCTTCAATTTTCAGAAGTGCAACGCTACGACACATTCCTGCCCTCGCTGTATGAGACAGACACTACCGTTTCGCTGCCGAATGTCAAGAAGAAAAGCTTCTGACGGGGATTTTGCCGCACATCGAAAGATACAATCGTGCCGCACGAAGAAACGACGAAATACTCATCTTTAGTTCCATTTATTTATACTCTATTAAAATGTCGCATAATGCGCAACAGCAACAGATCAACAGCTTTATTCACGGGATCTCGACCAAAATATCAACCCAAGTCTATCCGTAAACACCAAATAAATCGTGTTGTCGTTTTTTTTAAACTAGAATTGGAATTACAAAATTTAGGGTGAAAAATCCATAATAATTCCATTCTAAAATCAGCAAAATATCACTAAATTCCCAGTAGATCCAAATTAGTCAAAAATGGCGGAATTCTTATGCACAAGTGGTTTCCCATCGTTTCATATCCAACTCCAGAATGTCCTTTCGGACAGCATCGATTTTCGAAACGCATTTCTTCTCTTCTGTTGCGTAGTTGAACATCGTCACTGCCATCATAGTCTCTGAAACACGACAAACTGTCTTGCGGTTGTGTTCTTTATTTTCACTTTCTATACAAGCTATAGATGGAAAAGATGTGGTGGACAAAGTGAGCTTGTCTAAATTTCCTTTTAGAGACGTCTGCGCACTTTGTTCTTGAATTTGGGAAGTGAAAGTGACTTTATCTTTGGAACTTTGAAATTCAAATTTTTGGTCGTCTCTGAAGGTATATTATGTGCACATGATATTCTGAAAAATTACCTTTTTGACAAGTATCAGCCCAGGCTTTTGTTTCACTGTAAGTCAATTCCGTCGGAATGTCGTAAAGCATAGCGGGAGAGGTGCGTACAGTTGCGATGAATGGCGTGGGTAGTTTGTCGATCTTAACTTTTCACCTGATGAAAATGCTCTAAATTGGGATTTTTCCACCTTGCAATTATCGACGTGCATTTGTTCAAGTCGGAGGTATAGGTGAATTTCCTCTGGATACCAGTCGTTCTAAATCTGAGATTTACCCTCAACTTTCGGTCCAGTTTTCAAGAAACTATCTTTCAATTACTTCTTTCAAGGCATTCATTCTCGAATCATACATACCCCAATGAACGAATTGCTTCCGATGTTGAGAATCCGTAGGTTGCAGAGTTTGTGCAAATTCAGCCCAGCCAAAGTCGTAATGCCGATTCCAGCTATGTTCAGGATCTAAATTACTTCTTTAAATTGCCCCCTGATTACGGTATACCTCTAGGTTTTTAAATTGCATCAGATACTCTGCTAGTTGTGTCACATTTTTGGCCAACTGCGTCATTCCAGAGAGTTCCAGCGTCATCACATTTTCAGGGTTTTGAATTTCCGGCAAAACAGTGAGGGACTAAAAGGGGCTTGTAATCATTGGGACGTCATCAAAAGGAGGTCTAATATCGGCATTTTCGATCAAGAAAAATTATAAATTTGCGTCATCAGAGTAATGGATATTGAACAAGCTTCTAAATCTACAGTATTCAAAGGCTCATTCTATCACGTCCGTTAACAAAGGAAAACAGACTCGAATATGTTTTTGGAATTTTGCAGAATTGTTCATAATCATAAAAGTAGGAAGGGATATTTATGAATTAGTGCAATTTCAAAAATGAAATCGCAATCGATCTAAAATGGATATGGTATAACACTATAGCCACGCCCGCTAGGACCCTGCGATCATTGTGCAGGGAAACGTTCTTAGTTGATGAACACGAGAGAGTGAGGCTCACTTACCTTTGCTTGATTCGGACAACCCGAATAAGTGCTTTTATCGAATCCTATCAGGTTCGTTTCCACACATCTAAAATTGTTTCACACAATGAAGCTCATCTAATGTCGTAGCGTTTTTGGCTAACTTTTATTGTTAATAGGGAGATTCAGATGTTCTGATCACGAATACGAATCTGGAATCGAAAAGTGTAACCGCGATTTTTCTGGCCCTGGGTGTCATAAGTAGAGTCCGCAAGTTCCGCCCATTTTGTGAGGCAAAA
This sequence comes from Diploscapter coronatus, assembly GCA_964036155.1. Taxonomy (NCBI): domain Eukaryota; kingdom Metazoa; phylum Nematoda; class Chromadorea; order Rhabditida; family Rhabditidae; genus Diploscapter; species Diploscapter coronatus. The sequence goes on along the minus strand of OZ038423.1, from coordinate 75,024,404 downwards.
ATTGTTCAATTCTTTCCAGAACTAGCTTGATTCAATGGTGTAGGTTTTAAAGCGGAACCCCTAATTTCGAAAAATCACTTGCGAACCCTAGCCATAAGGACGTGTTTTATATTGCAGAGTTGTTATTGAAATAATGTATGCTAATTTGTAATTTAAACTTCACATGCTATTTCGCTACGTTGTAAAGTTTTCTGCATATACGAATGCAGGAGTCGTGGTTGCACTTTCGACTTCAGATTCGTGATTAGAACATCAGAAAATCCTTACTGATGGAAAATTCATATGAAAGCGGCATGACATGAGTTGAACTCTCCTTGTCAGGTAGAACAAAACAGAAGATTTTCGAAGCTAACCCTTTCAAATCGATATTGATCAGGTTCGGTAGAGGCTTGAGGAGAGTTTGAGGGATCGTTGGGAGACTATTTCCTGCCAAAGAAATGTAACGAAGCTCGGTCATATGATCGAAGGCACCCTATTATTTGAAAATTAGAAAAGAAATATTTTCTAGTTATTCAACCTCTTCAATGGACGAAATCTGGCTCATTCTGATTCCCAGAGAGATCAATTTCTTGCTTTTCGCCAGAAATGGGGCTTTGATTTTGGTCAAGCCGGTCCTGGTATTCTTGGTTTACTGCAACTTTTCAAGGGATCACTTACCAGTCGAGGAAGAAATGTTCGAGTTGTGGCAGATTGTCGAGCACGGACAAATCGTAAGAATCGTCGAGGAAACTCGCGATTTGGAGCATCTAAATATTTGGCCTTCGGAGTTTTTCATTTATCCACTACGACCACTACTTGTAAAATTCACAAAATGTTAGGCTAGGAGATGTAGAGAAAGGAGAAAGAACTTTTGTTTTACGAATGGTGGCTATAATGAACCTTAGAAGAATACAGGAGACTTCGACTTTTGCCCTGAAAGAAATGAAATTTTATGTACATGTTACCTGCAAATTGGTAGCTTCCTGGACCCACTTGGGTATTCCCTCAATTCCACTCACACTGCTGAATGTCAACGCTCTCAAATTCGACAAATCGTCGTGCGGCTAAATTTTTAAAGATATATTTTTTTCCCAAAAATGACTATTTTTACCTGTTCGTTAATTTCCTTACTGTCCACATTAAAATAAGATAGCGCTTCGAATTTTGGCAAAGTTTTGAGAATGCCATTGAAGCTAAAATTAATATTTCAGGGAATTCCTATCCTGATTTTAAAAATATATATATCAGTTTGTTTAGAAAAAGCTGCACTTCATCAAAAATATGATATTTTTTGTTTACCTTGTCAAGCTCAATCTCTCTCCATAGCTGCCCAGGACAACCTGAGTGATTTCCGGATTTTTATCGATGAATTCCTAAGATTCAAAATTTCCGAGAAAATGAAATAACCTTGACAACGAACCTTGAGCTGCTCAACAACAAGATGACCTTTATCAGATTTTTGCTCAGAATATCCCGCCATCATGAGAAACCTAATAGGGAACGAGGAGAGATGGGCTAGAGAGGCGTTGTCCAGGATCTGAGGCCTATTGAAGAACGCGTCTTTGTCAAGGAATACAACGAATTTCAGCGAAATTCCCTAAATGGTTGTTCATGTTGCCTATTCTGTGGCAGCCTTACGTCGATCTTTCCCTTTTCTGTCAGAGGGATGTTCCAGTCAGAGCAGTTGAGTTGATCTGTGGGCCATGGCTCTGACACGAGACCGACGTTCCAATCGAGGGTTGAACGACGAATTGCGCAATTCACAGTTCCTAAGATGATAATCAACACTCAAAGGCAAATATTTTTGGTATAGACGAGCTCGACAGATGAGAAATGGACCGTGCACTACATTGCACCTTCAGGTTCAATGAATCCTATAACACTAACTTGCTTGCACGTAGTGCTCGCAACGTCGGCTGCAGAAATTCGTCGCGAAATCGCCGTGTTCTAGGCTACCTTAATTCAGCCGTTTATAAAGGATGCCATCTGAGTTTTCCCTACCGTATAGAAGATTTTTGTAGTTATCCAGCTGGGTCAACCTCATGCAATGGTCGGGCACAGCTATGCTCGCATCCATCTCATTTCCATCGCTCCACAACGGGTATTCGTAGTTGGCCAGGGACAGACTTCTGCAGTTATGGTATTGTCAAGATTGCATTTTTGTTCTGGAATGAATGTGATTATTTACACGTCAGGCATAGCACTGTATATGCCGATTCCGTCATCGCAGAAGCTCTCCATGGCGCGTGCATTGCGGGATAACCTGAGTGATGTCATCAAACACAGTCCTGGGTATGCGGCAACTTACAGTGTTGTAATGAGGATGTGGAATATGAGAGGGTGCAGATATGGAGGGCAAAGCGGATGGAACGGGGTTTGGAAAGTGAAGTTCGACTTTTTGCCACAGTCTTGTTTACCATTCGGCTGCTGGATTTTGAATGTGAACATGGGTGAGTTGGTCTTCGGTGGAACTTTGCTCTTCTTACAGGTGTAATTGCATTTTTGGATGGTTCGGATTCGGAGTACTTTGAAACCCTTTTGTGGAGAATAAGAAGTAGGTGGCTGAGGTGAAGATGATACCATCTCCTGAAAACTTTAACATTTCGATAATTTCTAAGCCTTGGAAATTAATTAGATAGAAAACTCTGAAGGAAAGATATGCAACAATTGCATAAAAATTTCAGAGAAAAAGACGTCATGAAGATAATCGCGAACGGAGCAACTAGAATTCGAAATGGAGCACGCTTCTCTCGTCTAGCAGCGAGCATAGAGCTACAGTACTCTTCAAAATCACGCGATCTATTCCATTCTTGAAATGGCAAATCTTCCTATTTTCTCATTTTCAGACGCAAATCCTGCCCCATAAATGGGAAATTGCATTTCCTCTTACGCATGGAGCAAGCTCGATAAATAGATAAAATAGACAGAATTGAAAGACTATCCCAGCCAGATTTAAAATTCTATCTTTATTATGGAATGAAAAACTAAAAATTAGTCTAAAGACTGAACTTCTCTTTGGAAATACGCAAAACCTACAGTTTTAGCGGAAATAACAAGTTTTTATGCATTCGAGTTTGGTTCGGATTTGCGCACGAAGATATGGAATTTCGATGATAAAAAGTCGAAAAGGAAATTGGTGATCTTTATGAAAGATAGAATATTTTCAGCAGACTCCTTTACTGATCATAGATTTGCTCATTAAATATTCACTTTACCGAAGTCTTACTGTGAATTTTATTTTATGAAATCCCTGAAACTTCATACCGTAATATTATCATTTTAGGATGTTTTCCATACGAGTTTTATCCTCGATCTTAATCTTGGGAATAGTCCAAATAACCAGTATTGAGGCTGATAGTAATAGTGTCGAGGTACTTTTATTCGGAAAAATATGGCTTCTAAAATGATTTTAGGATCCGTATCCCAAATTTCCCCTATCTCTGGAATATCTTGCTCCCTTTCAATGTGCTGTAAATGGGGATTGCGACGATCAAGGTATGGCATAGATTACAGTAATCCAATAATATGTATTTTCATTTTTAGGATCTGCCTATATCCCCTCAGCCCTGAAGATCGTCAGTCAAATAGTCGACTCAAACCCGGACTATGGCTATTTCCACAATCTCTCCTTTCACTACACAGATATCTCGCTAGTCAAGCCACCCTATGCCGCAAGGGAAGGCAAGTTTTCAGAAATATAATTTGCCACGTCTAAAATTTCATTGAAGATTATTAGACAGATTGAAAATATCACAATTTTTGCAACAAGATAAGAAAATAGCATTCAATTCTCTTCACTTCTACTCTATTCTCCACAAACATCTTCATGATTTACTGTAGAAGTATTTTGTTATCGTCTATCATTAAAAGCTTGATATTTTCAGGAGAAAGGATTATTTTATTTCAAAATAACATAGCTTCAGCCAGCAATGACGCAACGACCGTATCAGTTCTGGGTCTTTCAACCGATTGTTACATGGAAACACTCATCCTCAATGTCAAGAAGAAGCTCGCCATTGCTGATGTAAGATTTACAAGAGACAGTCGCTAAATGACGAGTTGACGGATCCCATGGTTAGAGAGGGAAGAGACTGGAGTAGGGAAGAATAGTGGTGGAAAAGAAATGGTCTGTCAGTCTGTCAAATAGCAGTTGTTATTACAAGATGAAAGCTTGACACTTACCTGCCCCTTAACGTCATACGGATAATCGTTTCGACGTCGTCTTCTTCGTGCTATTTTAGATGAGAAACAAAAATAACATAAAAAGCGTAGAGGGTGAGAATATTTCTGCCGATAGGGAACAGGACGTAGTGAGTTTGGAAATACAAGCTCTGCGAAATAATGCGGAAATATTCTTTCTTACCATCTATCTTATTTTTCATATCGTTGAGATCTTGTGATTTTCAAATGACCCGATATAAAACGAAACTTCAATTAGAAATGTCTCAGACTTGCCAGATGGATGTCTCTTCTTTCAAAGGCTACCCTCGAACCTCCCTTCTTCTGAATTCAGCAGGCAACAGTGCAGCGAAGGCCATCAACTTCTACCTGGACAAATGGGATTGGCGTAAAGTCGCTGTGGTCTCTCCCTCCTCTGGAGTCGATGCCTATGCCAGCAAAGTCAGATCGTACTTGATGGGTGAGAATTTACTGTAATTTTTTTTGGAAACAGACTTACTGCAATTCTTTAACTTCACATTTTATTTGGATTCTCAGACTCCCTATCCCTATCAGCCCGAACTGTCCTCGTTGATTCCCGTCCAGCTCCAAATTTGCCATATTCTGAATTGCTGACCCAAGTTGAAAATGATGCAAAGCGAGCGAGAAGTTGGAAAATTTCAGCTTTCATTAAAAATGTTTAAAAATTCAGTTTTCATCATTTTTGACCCAACGAAAGACGCCTCACTCTTTCGATCTTATTACTATGCCATGGCCAATCTAGGATTGCTTCAGGTATACTGCAATTGGGAATATCGTAATCCCTTTTCTTTAATTTTCAGACTGGAGAGTATTTCGTGCTAGCATTCCTCAGCTACGCAGAAAACTTCGGATGGATCAATTCAGAAGACGTCGTCAGAACTCTGTACTTTGGAGCGAAATCTGGTATTCTCAGTTCATAGTAAAATATCGTTTATTTTTTCACAAATCCAATAAGTTCTTGAAAGTTTCAGAATTACTACTTCCTAACTCGAGTTATTTCAGTAAGAGGTTACATTTTGAGAAAGCCACAATTTGAATTCTACAGGGCGCACCAAAAGTCTGAGCTCTTTCGCGTTCAAATTTGAGACTAGAAAATGACATAACTATAGCCAAAATGATTTGAAACTATGGCATTGATGGGTTTTGCCTCTAGAATGTTGAATCCCAGTTTTCCCATTTAGAAGTCCACTACGATTATTTCAAAATTACAGTATCCCCGTTCAACGTCACTGTAGAGGATCTCCATCTGATCTACCGTAATCTGCTCGTTTTATCCGATGCACCGCCCCCTTTCTATGCCAACCCCGATTGGGCAAGTTTTGGGGATAAAGTTGTGCAGAATTTGGATAAAGCGGCCTGCCCTCCATACTGCAATGCCACGCCCAAATACAACGTAAGCCAAATTTATTTTTTTTTGCAATGATGTATCACTGAAACGGGAATATTTCATGAGGTATGTGTAGAAAAGAAAAATTGTGCCAAATTCTGAAGACAAAAACAAAGACTCATTTTACCAAGTCTCGATGTCGAAAAACGGAGACGAAGTTGTGCTCACACACCTGATCCAAAAGTCTGATATAAATTTGCATATAATTGATTTTCATCAGAACACATTCAGTCCGCCCCTCGCTGGGATCGAATCCAGAAAGCGGCCGACTCGATCACCCTCTTGGCCGTAGCAGGAACAGATGCTATCGATAAAGGAATGGACATAACGAATGGAACACAGGTCTATGAATACGTTCTGTCGAGAACTATCAAAAGTATACAAGTTTATAATAGAAGTAAATAGCCAATTTGGGAAAATAGGTGTGACCGGTTTCGAAGAGTACGTGGATGGCTTTGGAGACGCAATCGGCTCCGCTCAGGTCTATTACTTCTCAACCCGAGAGGATCTGGGCGGGTACGGGCTGTGGGCGATTGGCAGACTCGCTCAGCCCTCCATCCTTCAAACTAATTGGGTAAGATGTTTCAAGATATCGTAAATCCGAAAGGAAAACTGAACTGGATAAAACTGTTTAAATTACAGCTAGAAATTGATCGGAATTGTGATTTTGGATTTTCAAAATATTCGTTAAAATCTCCTTGATTACAGTAACCCTTTCAATAGATTAATAATTTTATACTGCAAGTTACAGTAATAAAAGAATCACAATGATAATTTAGACCTTCACTCAGTACCCCGAAGCGATTTCTGCTATTTCCTTCATCAACGGCACCCCTCCACTCGACACTCCAAAATGCGGTTTCAACAACGAACTGTGTGGTCCAACTCATAGTCCCCTGTTCGGAATTCTGATGATCTCCCTGGCTGTCGTGGCTGCTGTCATCATCGCAGTGCTCTTTTTCCTGTACAGGTAGGCAAATTTCAAAATAAGAAAGATTGCTGTTGGGATATCGGCGATTTGTAACAAAATTTAGCGGGGGTAATCCCTTAAATTTTTGTTCAAATGACCCCCGATCGAACTTTATATGGAGGAAAAAACTTCTAAAAATCTTCTCAGCAAATTGTTCACTTCTTTCAGACGTTACCGTTTCGAAGCTAGACTTCATTCACTCGATTTCCTTATCAATCGAAGAGACATTATGCTGAAGAAACACGTCAACCTGTTTTCTGCCACCAGCATGATGAGTTTCCTCAGCAACAAGGATTCCAAATCGTTCAAGCAGGCAAGATGACAGAATTGAAAGCTAGACCCTTTTTTCTTCTAGTCCCGCACCGAAGGCAGTCACTTGATCATCAATGAATACGAGGATTTCCCGTACGATGTCAAAACGTACAAGTCGGATAATCTGAAAGCCTCTGAAGCAAGTAACTTCGCGATGCGATCTGGTGAATCTGGTGGGATTTCATACCGAAAAACGGTTTGAAGCATTCCTTTTCAGGATTAGCAATCATTTCGAAACACATGGAAAAAACCCGCACGGTTCAAGAGCCATCTTCATTTGCATCCGACGAGGAGAAGTGGAATAATGTAAGGCAAATTGACCATTTTAAATATAGGGCGCGCCAAGCGTCTGGAAGGCTGAAAAATTTCCCTTTCAAAAATTCTAACAAAGGCAAGTAAATAGAACATTTGCAAAGCTTTAATTTTGCCATTTCCAAGACTAAGACTATTCAATATCAGAAATGTATTTTATGTGGATCTTACTATGCCATTTCCCATAATCCTATGTTCAAGTGTAAAAAATGCCCTAAACTTTTGGCGCACCCTATATATCGATATTTTCAGCTAACGGACTTCGCAGTGGGAATGCACGACGGTCGAACTGTAGGGCTGAAGCGTCTCTACCTCAACGATGTCGAATTCACTCGATCAATAAGGATGGAAGTTCTCGCGGTATGACATGAATTACTGTCTTGGTCAAATGCACAAATAGCTCGTGCGTTAAAAATCTCAACACGAGCATTACGTGTATGAACTATCCACAGGAGAAGGCTAGAGAAACAATTAGTCGGAGCAGTGAAAATAGGGGATAGGGGTACGCAATTTTCTGATTCTCGGCTCTTTTTCAACAACCGAACTATTTTTGTATTATACCAAGACTATGATAAATTGCATTTAAAAATTATAGCTGCAAGAGGCGAAACATCAAAATATCATCGGATTTACTGGAATGGTCGTCGAAAATCCGACTGTTTTCGTCGCTTATGAGTTTGCAGGTAACATTTTCAACTGTTGGCAAGCAAAGGACACAATGAAACTCAGCGCGAGGATCTCTTCGGGATCTGTTGGACAACGAGGATCTGCCTGTGGATGACGATTTCGTTAATCACGTCGCTCGTGACATCATCGCTGTTAGTTTTCTCCTAACTCTATTTTCTAAGAGTACTTTTATGAAAATGGAAATTTTGAATTGGTAGTTTCCATGTTCATCGGAATGAAAATACGTACTTGAAATACTCATTATTTCGAACTTCCCAAAAATAGACACAAGACTAATATTTTTCAACTCACAAGAAATTAGGGAATGGACTATCTGCACAGTTCTGCTGTGGGCTCCCATGGTCGATTGAAATCAACGAACTGTCTTCTGGATTCGAGGTTTTGACAAAAACCTATCCTTTAAAAAATCGGCCTTAGGTGGATGGTGAAACTCTCTTCTTTCGGTCTTCGTCAAATACGTCAGGAAGAAAATCCTATTCGCGAAGGAATTCAAGAGGGGAAAGGTAGGGAATTCAAATTTATTAGATTCGGATATACGAATTCCTTTCTAGACGACCTTTGGACAGCACCCGAGTTGCTCAGATGGTCGACTGGGTTGGGTCAGTGCTCGGATTTACTCGTTCAGGTAATTTGAAGAAAAAATATTCTTGAAAAGATCGTTTTGAAAACTACATTTTCTGACAGTTATTGAAAGTTCTGAAAAATTGTCATTGGTAAAGATAAGTAGATTCGAAAAGGGATAATATTGGTAGGAAAGAAAACTTGCTGAACTAGCGAACTCTCCAACATAATTCATTTGCAATGACAGGCAATATTCAAGGAAAGAAAATACTATAGAATATCTTTCCTGATGAAGATAGTTTGCAGAAAGCCGACGTTTATTCGGTGGGAATCCTGCTCTATGAGTTGTTCGGCAAGAACGGTCCTTGGGGTGACGAGCCTATGGAGCCTAAAAGTAAAATTTAAAAGGATTAATCTACTTTTCAGAAGAAAACGAGATCAGTCATTTTAAATTTTAGACATCGTGCGGAGAGTGAGGGATTTGGAGGAAGGGAAAACACCGTTCAGACCGGATTTGAGAATGTTGAAGGTAAATTTTGCTATAGGAAGAACAATTTTGGCAGGGAATATTTCATATAGGACGCACCCGAACTGGTGCCTCGAGCTGTGAGCGATTGCTGGAACGAAGACCCTTCCTCTCGGCCAACCATGCACCAAATCAAGAAGAGATTCAGACCATTGACAGCCGGATTGTAAGGGATCTTCATGTTCTCGAAGAAAAATACAACAAAAAATAGGAAAAACTCGATCATGGACAACATGGTGCACATCATCGAAAAATACACGGAGAAACTCGAAAATGAAATCAAAGAGCGGTAAACATGATTCAGTTTTTCTAAAGAAACATGGAGTTTAGAAATCGTGAACTCGCCAAGGAGAAGGAGAAATGCGATGAGCTTCTTCAGATGATGCTGCCGAGGTGAGAAGTTTCCTCTTGCATTAGAGGATTACTGAACTAATCAAATATCAGGACTATCGCCGAGAATCTGAAGAGAGGCCAGAATGTGCACGCGCAGGGCTTCGAATGCGTCACGGTCTATTTCTCGGATTTGCCCGGATTCCACGAACTCAGCAGCAACTCTGAGCCGATAGATGTACGAAATGTTTCTTGATACCCTGGCTTTCCCCGAAAGGTTTACTTTTTTCGAGCTTCTCTACGCCTTCTTTTTTTAACTCTCTCACTTATCATCCAGGAAAATACAAAAGTCGAACTCGCCATTCGCTACACCACACTGATATGAGCCGAAACTCACATCTTTTAAATATGCGCTTGGTCAGTAGAGGCGAGAGAGCATTAGAAATGAAGAAATTTTGAGAGACTCGAAAAAAGTAAATGTTTTTGGGAAGGCTTCTATATTCGCCCTACTTCATTTTTAGATCGTCAATTTCCTGAATGACATCTACACTCTGTTCGATGGAATTATCCCCAAATACGATGTCTACAAGGTAATTAGGTCTGAGCTACTTAGGGGATAATTACCGTTTAATTAGGTGGAAACCATTGGTGACGCATATATGGTTGCTTCAGGGTTGCCCGAATCGAATGGACCTCATCACGTGGGAGAAATCGCGTCCATGGCTTTGGAATTGATGGAGGCTATTAGCGTAAGGAATTAACACAGATTATAAAAAAAAAAAAAAAAAAAAAAAACTTGAAGAAATTCAAAATCCGTCATCGACCTGATGAAAGAGCCAATCTGAGAGTCGGAATGCACATTGGGTCTGTCGTCGCGGGAGTCGTTGGGTTGAAGGTTAGAATTCGATTTTTCTCACCTACCACCTTGAACATAAAAAAAGCCTCTTGAAGTACAAAAAAAATCTTCATACTTCATCTTCATTAGAAAATGACCAAATTTCAGATGCCTCGCTACTGTCTGTTCGGAGATACCGTAAATACGGCTTCGAGAATGGAGAGCAATGGACTTCGTAAGGGTGAAAAATGAAGTCGGACAAAATTATGAACTTTCTAGCGAATAAAATCAACTGCTCTCTAGCTGCGAAAGAACTATTGGAGACTTTGGGCGGATATGAATTTGAAGAGAGGGGATTAGTTGAAATGAAGGTAGAACAAATTTGGCAAAGAAACTTATTTTAAAAAATCCTAAAATTTTAGGGGAAAGGCAAGCAAATGACGTACTTCGTGAGTGCCGGAGACAAAATGGCTCGTTTGGACAGAATCGTCAGGGAAATGGTAAGAAAAATGAGGAAAAATCATGAAAAAACGAAAAACGGGAAACAATCGATAATTCTTAGGTTCGCTACCGTACCTTGAGAAATGTTGTTGGGGACGGGGACCAGGAGTTGTTTTCCGACTATAATTTCCAGCAGCAGATCGAAGAAGTCACCACCTATGAGCACGTCAACGAATAAAACGCAAAATCGAGCACTTCTTTTCGAGATTTTTCAAGTGTCTAGTTTCGTAATTTCGATTTTTAAAAATTTTCTATCGATTTTCTTTTTATAAATTCGCGTGAATAAATCCGTTGCACTGTTGAAAACAATCGTTGAAATTAATGAAAATATTTTAGAACATTCCAAGCATATGGGTGCTAACGAGCTAAACCATATAGAGCAGGTATATAGGGTAGTCGAGGGCGTAGAATTCAAATATGATGTTTATTTACATTCCAGAACATTCTAGAACAAGATGCAAAGCTCAATTTAATAGGACTTTTCTTTCTAAAATGATCAATATTCGAAAAATAAATATGAAAAAAATATCCACGCATCTATTAGTTTAAAGAATACAGAATAAGATAGAAGAGGGTAGGGGTAGGGGTTGGATAATGTGATGGCACATTTTTTCTTACAATATTTGCTATATAAGGTTTTTATTAAATGAAGTCTTGTAACTTGTTCTAGAATGTAAATAAACATCATATTCAAATTCGTGCTCAGCGCCCTGGCCCTTCTCCTCTTCACTATTTCCTCCTCCTTTTCTTCGCTATCTCTTCCATCTCTTCAGGGCGCGTGCTATTTCGAGGGAATGAGCCTAAGAGAGGAGAGATGTAAAAGTGTACAATATCTACTTTCTCAGTTCATAATATGTAAATTATAAGTTGCAACTGCGCATGATAGAACAGTCATACTTTGCTTATACCAGATAAATTCTAGTTTTTACCTCAGTCTATATTGAAGGATACATACAGAATACTTACTGACATTGATTTGATGTAGGTAATTAGTTAAAGATTCGAAAAGTTTAATTGTAGTGCAGTTGATAAATTGAACCATTTTCCTTGTTTTTCAATTCATTGTCGAAATCAAAAGTGGGAGTTTTAATAATTTATGCATTTAATAATAGTTTGATACAGCTCTAAAAACTTTCAAATACAAATTATAATTGAAGTCCTTGATCTGAATATCGCATAAAAAGTAAGTCTTCAAGGCAACTTGGTAAGGTGTTCATTAAGTTTGTCATTCAGATAATTTATTTGATTTTGAAAATACACATATGAATTACATTTCAATGACAAACAAATGATGAACAATGGTACAAATATGGAAAGTGTCGAATGAGATATAATTTGAAATTAATCATTTTTAATAAATGCTGATCATTCATACATTAGAGCTACTGATTACTGGCATATTATTGATTTTTCTTTGAGGAGCTACTTGATTCTTCTGTACTTTCTGCTTCTCCTTGCCTTGATTTTCGAGGCGCTAAATTTATCCATGTTTGTGATCGTTTTGGATAAACTCACCTTTAATGCCCTTTTGACTAGAAAATATAGAGTGATTGTTTGAAATGTTGGCCCATAAATATTCATATTGATTAATATCCACTGAAATACGTGCCCATTTTTCTTCAATATATGAAGAACAAATTTATATTAATTACAATTAAGGTGTCTATAATCCTATTATATGGATAATCATATTTTTTCATTATTTGATCAGACGCAGGAAGATCGAATAAATCTACACCCATATATGACATAAAAAGAAAAAAATAGAAGATGTTATTTGTGAAAAGTTCACATATAACCTAAATATTTGTATATAGAATTAAATCTTGTATGCATAATATCTCATAAACATAAATCTTATTATAAACCATCATACATGCGTTATTAGACGTCTATTTAGACCAGTCTCATCTTTTTTCTTCAGTGTAGTCATTTGGCTGTAATGCTTCCGAACTTTAACTAATATGAATATTGCACTTGTCAAACTAATAATAGTAGTCATTCCATCTACGAAAAACTTTGAATATTCAAAAATTTGACTCTGTAATATTGCACAATTAATTACGTAGCAAAATACAGAATGAACTTACTGCTAATGATAACATTAGAAAAGAAATCTTGAATCCCTGATTATCTTCTGGATATTCGAAGTGTATAAAATAATAGCGAATTACAATGGATATTAAATAAAAGCATGTCAAAGCGATATATGCAATAAAGGCTATTTTAAATAGTTGTTTTATTAGGTTTAACATTTTGCCGTTTGGTGAGCTGAAGCATTCTAATTGTTTAATTGCAAATTCTGTATGTCTACCAAAGAAACTCTCCCTTATAAACGAGAGAGGTATTGCTAGCGAGAGACTCCCATTTCGCCCCTTTTTGTTTCGTCGTCTTCGCTCTCTCCCCGCGGTGACAATGAAAATCGAGTACGCAGATGGCTAAACAAAAAAGAGGGTGGGAAGAGGGGTCATTAGATAACAGTACCTCTCTCGTTTATAATCGAGAGTATTAACACTTACTCAGCCAAAGTAAATGATCGATGAAGAGCCATAGCACATGAAATAAATTTACTAATGCTTGCAAATGCTATTGTTTCATTCGTGATAAACATTAAGAACAACTAAACATCATTAATAATGCCAAAATAAAAATATTTTAATCGACTTTAAACTACTTACGTAATCATATTCTGATACACCACAACACATCATCTTCAATGCTTGATAGCTCTCATCCAAATACTTAAATTGAGTGATACCGTAAATCCTAATTGAAGCCCCCCTCGGATTTTCAGAACTATCCATCTACTAAAATCATCTTGGGAAGAGTTTATAACTTAATGAGTATTTTAAGTATATTGACTTCTGATTTCAAATCTCTACGATGTATATATGAAAAGTTATAACGATTTGAGAATGTTCGATTTTTGGGAGTTGCACAATAGAAATCCGGGGGTTTCAGTTAGAGGATTTACGGTATTTTATTTTCTTATAGAAACATCGATTTATTTATATAATATAATCAAAATAGGTATCGCTTGCTCCGATCAAAGAGTGGGCGAGAGCGCAGAGAAAGAGTGCGAATAGGCAGTTTTCTGTCTTTCTCTCTCATTTCAACACTATTTCTTTCTTGTTGGCCTAAAATAAATGACTGCGATGCATTGTACCCACTCTTATTCGGCCCTCACGATATCATCTCAATATGGCTGGTTAGTAAATCAATTTACCCTTATACAGAGATTGATTATTCCAACCATCTTGAGGGTTGTTTCCATCGATAGGAGCTTTTCAAATGTCGTGAATTTTCCACTGACTTTACTAAGGGCTCTTTTCATAAGTATTATTAGTATCAGTGGTATTATAGATAAGAAAAGAAGTATATTATCTTGATCCAATGAATTGAAATACGTCATGACTAAATAATCTAATTGAATAACTGAGTTTATAAGATTTGAACTTTGTATAAACTTAATGTCAACATATTCAATATTAATACTTATTATTGGTACTTATTTTAGTAGAATATAAACTATATTCACATACCAATTTCAGAATCAGTTACTACGTAATAAAATGCCTGTATGTGCCATGTGCTATTTTCAAGCTCTATTATTTTAAATACGCTTAATTTTCGGCATTATTAATATAATTATCTTACTTTGGCAAATTGGCCCTTCATAAAATCCATTATTCCGACCCTTTATGCATTCATACATCTAAAATAAAATTCGAAGGCTGCGCTCGCAGCTGCTTCGCGGCCGCGAGCGCAGTCTTCTAGGACCCAGCCTTCGGCTGGGGCACGTAGGCGTCGCTCCGGCGCCTATGGTTAGAATATTATCATTTCTTATCACTAATAATGAAGTGATAAAATTGGGTTGGAAATGATCCACAATTCTTATTTTCATAATCCGAACTAAAATAATTCAAAAATGAGCTCTTATCACTCTTATCAGTGATAAGATCACTGCATATTCGTAATCAGCGTAAAATTCTGAGTGGAATAAATCTTGTTTTGTCTCAAAACAATGAATTTTGAAAAAAGCGATATCTTTGTGCAGATGAGAAATTGGGTGTGTGGGTGGGGTTTAAGAAGACCTTAGTTGTAGTTCTCTACTAGTAACTCGCACTGCACGAAATATTAAGAATCCTTTATTGATTAGCACTCGTTTAATACAGTAATACCAGGTACAAAGGTAGAGAACATTAGGGCGTGGGTAAAACTGAATGAACAAATTAACGACGAAAGGGGCGTATTTATAGGCGCGAGTTGCGACTATGAAGTTAATTCGCCCTTTAAGGCTCAAACAGACTAATTATAAGGATGGTTCTAGAGATGGCCTTTCGGCAGAAATGAAAATAACAAGTATTATTCATCAAATGAAACAAGTCGGTGGCGACAAATTATGCCGTATTTTGATGGTAAAGGAACTGCAAGTAAAGTTTCTAGAACAGGAAGAATGACTTAGTAACCAGTGTCATTGAAGAGCGTTTTTAATCTAATGGATTAAAGGAGCAATATGCTGATCCGGATGTCGAATGACATCAAAGATCATCAAACTTTTAGCATTTTGGTATATAATTGAAGTGTCAACGAAACAGTTTCTATTTCAAATAGAGATTTCACCTATGAAGTTTCCCCGTCAGACATTGAAATTTATGAAGACTTGTAATTATAAACTGCTTACGCACGAAAGAGGCGTAACTATGTAATTTAGAAATGTAATCTTGGGAATTTAGAAGAAATGAAGCACTACTAAGCAAACATTGCGAGCAATTCTATTTCTGAATATTCACTAGTATGGAGATAATCGACATAGACAAGAAGTTTAAAATGCAAAAATGACCGTCCCTTTCAAGAAGATGTCAAAATAACAGCAAGCACAGGAATGAGTTGAATGAGTGCATTTGGGAAGAAGCTCTTTCCAATAACGTCTTGAAGAATCAATCGTCAAATAAAATTGAATATCGTTACTGATTCTATAAATTTAATATTAGATTTGTAAAATAAAGTCCATGAATGTTACTTTCTAAAATCTGAAAATGGAATCATTGCTGTTTGTCACTTCACAATAATTCATGACTATTTTCACTCGCATCTTTCCGCGTACCTCTCTACAATTTATTTCCTGATATTCCTAATTATAAAAAATAAATCATCATGTGTGACTTCATCCAGATTGAATGTCTAAATGCTTCAATCCTAATCATGCCACAAACCTGAATTAAAATGGCTTTGATTAATGGAATTCGGTAATGTTTATCAACATAAATATGCCAAATTTGATCAGATTTGCTCCATCCTGACTCTGGTTCCATTAGGGATAATTTTGAGAGCATCACTTAGAATCATCAGATTTATAATGTTCAAATGATCAATAACGTCAACATGCTTGAAATATATTGATTTTCTTGCTAGTTGATGATTTTCGTATAGATACTAAAATAGAATAATTTGAAAAGTTTGAATTCTTGATAAATGATATCGAATATGCGATAACCTAAATCGGGCTCGTTAGGAATTGAAATCGAATCATAGCTTTAATATAAATGTTATGGTATTCATCGAGCACTTTTTTTCGAAATTTTTCGAGTTTATTTTCGTAATTTCGATTTTTAAAAATTTTCTATCGATTTTTTTTTATAAATTCGCGTGAATAAATCCGTTGCACTGTTGAAAACAATCGTTGAATTTTCTTCCTCTCTTCCCCATTCTAAATTTTCCGCTTTTTATGTAACAAGTGATTGGATAACGAAATTTTTGAAAAATTGTCGAAGTCGTCATTTCTCATTTCCCCTCTGGCATTTCTCGAATTTTCGTAACATTTTTCGTCGTTTATTTGTTTATTTGGAAATTTTGAGTCTCGCAATCACGAAACTTGAAAGAAGTTTTGAAACTATAGAGAGCTACTTTTCTACTCAAAACCAATGTCCACTGCAGTGGAATTTTAGAAATTTCACCGCGCGCGTCTGGTTGCTTTCAGTAAAAGCCAGAGCGGGAAAACCGTTCTTTTCCTTAAGTTTACCTTTTGAGGAATTGCAAAAGTTGGCGCTAATTGTCAATATTTCAATTTACCACTTCCTTATTTTCAGAGATGTCAGTTAGAGCGGATGAGATTCTGACGCTGCTGGCCAGTGAGATCAAGTTCGAGTCGACGGGCCCTGATATTCCCGACGATCCAGATGAACATTTTCAGCGGAGTCTGCAGCTGCACGACCAGGGCGACAGTGACCGGGCCAGGGACAGGAAGACCAGGTGGATCTACACTAAGGAGGAGGTATTCTTTGTAAAGGTTCTCATTTCAACTGGGTTACGCAAGATTCGATTTTTCTGGGACGGGTAAAAATTGCACGAGTCTGACTTCAACAAATTTAACAAGAAAAAAATCAATTTTTAGCTGCTGATGAATTCGCCGAGCATTCTGCAGGGAATGAGCCCTGAGGAGGAGCTGCTGCATCGATCCAAGGCCGTCTCCTTCATGATCTCAGTCCACGGATCACTCAATGAAATCGCTGCGGAGGAGAGACTCAAAATGTAAGAATTATCTTCGGAAAAAATAACGGAATCGTTATTGAAATTGACAGGAAATACTTGAATTTTGAAAATGTGAATAGGATTTGGAGCTATTCCATCCCAGTTGTGGTACGGTAGTCCATTTTTCGGCGCGATGTGGTTGTATGTCGTTCGGTGGAAAAAAACCATTAGAAAAATTCTAAGTCCTATCTGGCCCAGAATTATGTCTCATCTGCGTTCACAAGTTCCTAGAATTAAATTCGAATTTTCTTGTCAGCTCCAAAATGGCCCTCAACATCGGCATCATCTTCCTGCAGCGATTCTACACCATTCACTCCTTCAAGGATCTGGACGGAAGGGTAATTTTGTTTTTTTTTGCAAAAATGGAAGAAACTGAACAAAATTTCAGGATGTGGCAACGACATGTCTGTTCACAGCGGCCAAGGGAGAGGAGTGCCCGAGAAATCTGTCGCACTTCGCCAGGGCCTACTTCGTCATTCGATTCAAGGAGAAGCACATGCCTAACGAGGTTTGTCTTCAAATCTTCTTTTTCGCTGGGAGAGTATTTTGACGTCCATGTTGCCTTCCAGCAATATTCCTTCTTGGCAACTCGTAAATACCGGAATGACGAAGCCGATCTTTTTCCGAATTACTTCTCCCAACTTTCACCCCTTTCTCTACCCAGGAGTGCTCAAAATTGATTTTTCGGGAACGGGGGAACAAGTAAGGATTACAAAATTTGTAATGAAGGCGAATGGGGCGGTAGGAAACTTCAACCTTTGGAACAGTGGCGGAAAAATTGCCAAGAACCTGAGCCGAGGACAGATAAATCTTGGGCACTCCTGTCTCTATCCCCTCTAACTAGAGGTCTCACCGTCCCGTCATCTCGTAATTCATGAGTTACTCCCTTATTTTTTTCTTTGTAATTTTTGCCCAGATAGTACTAATAACTAACAATATTTGTTTGCAGTACATCGATAAGATGAAGGCGCGCATCGCTCTGCTGGAAGAGCTCCTCATTCAGACGCTCGGTATGAATCTAAATTGCAAGGATTACGGTAATTTGATTGTTGCAGGCTTCGACTTCGTGGTCGACACTCCACACAAGGAATTGTGGAAGATTTTCGAAGATCTCCAACTTCACACCAAGGAATCAAGTAGGAAGAAGATTATTTTGGGAGAAAAAATGGAAATCCTTCTGATTTGGAAAGCACGGCCTTACAATCCCTATCTGCGGTTACTAAATGACGACCTGACGGTCACTATAGTTAGAGAGAGGGAAGGGAGGGTCGAGCTGGGTAAAGTTGTGTGGGAAAAAGAGAGCGGTCATCTGATTGTCATTTAGCAGTTGCCCTCCTATAATGCGGAAGCTTTTTGTGTTTATCCTTAACTGCGCAGAAAAAACCTTCAATTAGTTACTTCCACTTTTCATCTCCCTCCATTTTTTTCCAAAAGAATAATGTCAAACAGGCTGTAAAAGTTTAAAAAATCAATTTTAGCTCATGTGGACATTCGTCACAAGGCGAAATTCTTCCTGCAGGACGCGTAAGAATTTCATTTTCCTCCAAGAAAATGAAACGCCCTTTCCAGGATATTTTGGACTGATTGGATCATGCGATATCCGACGAAGACGATAGCCATCGCTGTCACACACATCACCACTCAGTACTGTCAGTACAATGTAATAATTATTGCATTTTTGACAAGCATATTGTTAGAGGCTCACTATTCAATTCACTCTCTTTCTACCATCTCTCACCTTTTCCCCAATCTCTCTCTCTCATAGCAGTGCCGCCTAACGACACTGGCTCATTCCCTATACAAACACTGGATAGTTTCCTATTGCCACGCCTACTCGGCGTCCCCTTTAAATAGTCCTCATTTCCTTAACCAATTCATTCTATCCTCCTGCTCTCCTGACGATCGGCAGTTCTCCCACTTCCTCCTCGTTCCAGGATTGTACCTTTGACCCTTGTCTCTCGTAATAAATCCTTTACCCGAGCACAAGTGTTGACTGGCATAAAAAGGGCACCATAACAACTGGCGACCACGATTCGAGTTTTCTGCATAGAAAACAAAACGAACGAATCTGCCCTGCTGCAAACGGTCCACACTGTCGGACCGCAGCAAACCCAGTCAATCCAACACAATTGGCGTGTTGAAAAGGTACTGAATCTGTCGCGGATTGGCCCGTGCAGATTCTGAATAACTCCACACCGAAATTGCCGGTCTGTGCGAGTTGTGAATTTGGAGTTGCTCACTGTCAGCAAACATCCCTGCACAAATTCACTGCCAAGTTCCTCTCTACGAGTCTGTACGCTACCTAGCGCATGTCCGTCCCATTGACTCGATCCAAAATGGCCGAAGTTCCTGATTGGGTTCAACAAATGATCAAGAACCAGGAACAGTCGATCCAGCTGATGCATCAGCAACTTGCACAATCTCGCGACGAGACAAAACTGGCCAGAGAGGAAAACAAACAGGCAAATAAGACAATTCACGAGCTGATTAGCAAGTTGTCGAATCAAAGCCTTTCTCAACCCCAGGCTACAATGCACCAAATCGATGGATACTCGATACTGATGCGTGACCTCGCACAATACACATTCGATCCAGAAGACGAGGCAACCGTGTTCAAGGCATGGTACGCCCGCCATAAAGATGAGATCGAAACCATCGGTGCCAAACTCTCGGACGAGGAAAAACGTAACATTATCGTGCGAAAACTCGACGGCAAATCATACCAGACGTATGCAAACAGCCTACTGCCGAAGGAACCGAGAGAATTCAGCCTGGATGAGACGGTCAAGAATCTCGAGAAGCTGTTCTCCTCCAGCAAGACGTTGCTGAGAAAACGGTTCGAATTCTTGAATCTGCAATGCATGCCACTCACCCCTACAGAAGTCCCATTCACGGATTACATGAATCAAATCAAGCGGACGGGTGAAGATGCGATCGTCAAGGACATGAACAACGATACACTCTTATCATTAATGTTCATCCTGGGACTGAAGGACAATTCCCTATCACAGATACGAGAGAATCTAGTCCGGAAAATTAACGCCCTCAAAGACACCGAGGAAGTCCCGAAAATTGACGAACTCGTCAACGAGGCAAATCGCATGGCAGCATCTCGAGTCGATTCCCACTCAATCGGAGACAAGCCGTATACCGTTCGGTATGTTCAGAACAGGGAACAGGAACGGAGATCGCGAACTGCAAGAAGGCGCAGTCCGACACCGCATCGGAACGTCAGGTTCGATCGGAGTCCGTCTCCAAGAAGTGACTCGAATTGGCGTCGAAGCCCATCCCCACAAAAGCCCTCACATTATCGCAAGTACGATTCTAAGCCCTCACAAAAGTGGACCAAGAACCGAGGCAAATCGGAAGTCGACCGAAAGTCGGTTTCAGCTGTGAGAAGCGAACACACTGACAAGAACCGTACGGTCTGCAAAGTGGAGATAGATGGCAAACATTTAAAAATGCAACTGGACACAGGCTCAGAGATTTCCATAATATCCAAGAGAAACTGGCAGAAGCTTGGACAACCTCGTTACCAAGACACAGCTCCACAAGTCAAAGCTGTCAACGGCTCTCCAGTCAGGGTTTATGGCAAATTCGAAGCAAATTTCAAGATTCTGAGCGAAGGCAAGAAATGGGTCAGAGGCACCGGAACAGTCTTCGTTTCCGACGAGATCAATCTGATCGGCTTCGATTGGTGTATGCAGCTTCCTCAATTCACCTCGCTGCACAATGCCTTTCACTCTCGTGAAATCCATCACGACCTGACCAAAATTCGCCTCAAAACCGTGTCAGATCTGCAGAACGAGTTTGCAGAAGTGTTCGAAAAGTCAAACGGATCCACCCATCGATCCAAAACGACAGCGACACTGCAACTCAAACCAAACGCGACGCTCGTCTTCAGACAACCTAAACCAGTGCCAAAGGCGCACAGAGAAGCATTCGACAAGGAGCTTGACAGACTCTGCAGAAAGCAAGTCCTAAGCCCCATCAAACATTCAAAGTGGGCAGCTCCGATAGTCATCAGCAAACAGTCAAACGGAGGAGTGCAGATTTTCGCTGACTTCTCGACCGGACTCAACGATGTACTCGTGTCGAACACTCACCTGCTTCCAAGGTCTGAAGACATCACCAAACAGCTGAAAGGAGGCAAGCTGTTCAGTCGTATCGACTTTGCCGATGCCTATGAACAGATCAACTTGGAACCCAGATCGCGTGAAATGGCAACAATCAACACGCATCGCGGACTCTACCGCTACAACAGGCTTCCAAATGGCATCAAATCGGCACCCGGCATTCTCCAGCAAACTCTTGAGAAAGTCACTGCTGGACTAAACGGCACAGTTTGCTACTTGGATGAGATAATTGTGAAAGGCCGCAATTCCCAAGAGCATCGCCGCATTCTCTTTGCCCTCTTCAATCGAATCCGAGATCTCGGGCTACGCGTCTGCATCGACAAATGCACATTCATGATGCCAGAGCTGCGAATTCTAGACCTCGCACTGAACTCTGACGGACGCAAGATGGAATCTGAATCTGAACAGACCATCAACAGAATGCCGGAACCCAAGAATAGGAAAGAACTGGATTCCTTTCTTGGTCTTATCAAACTGAAAGGAACGTCTGTTCCCGAAATGAGACACTATCGTGGACCTCTCGATGAAGCTCTCAGGCAGGACAAACCGTTCACCTGGTCCCCTGAATGTCAGCGAGCGTTCGCTAAGCTCAAGCAAATGCTGACGTCAGATTCACTCCAGATGCGCTACGATGAGTCGTTGCCAATCGTAGTCGCGGCCAAAGCATCTGAATCCGGAATCGGAGCAACCCTCATGCATAGACTTCCAGATGGTAATTCGAAGACAGTCTGTCGAGCCTCGAAAAGTCTCATTGCAGCCGAGAGGAAATACGGGCAGATCGAGAAAGACGGTCTTGCACTCACTTTTGCGGTACGCAAGTTTCACAAATACCTCTGCGGACGCACCTTCACGCTGGTGACCGACAATCAGCGACTGTTGGCATACGGTAGAAACAAGAGTCTACCAGCCACAGCAGCGAATCGTCTCATTCGCTGGGCTCTCATCCTCCGTTCGTACGATTTTCACTTCGAAATCGTCGACACTTCACAACTTGGCGAGGCAAAGGCAATTTCAGTCCTCAACGCGCAGTCTGAACACTCTGAAGACATCAAAATCGCGCAAGTCAAGTTGGAGGCAGAGCACGAGTGCAGATCGAATGCGTCGAACGTCCCAGTCTCTCTGGACACCATCGCATTGCATACGCGAAAGGATCCGACTCTGACTCAAGTCATCGGTTACCTGAAATCTGGTGAATGGCCTAGCAAACCCCCACCAGCTCTTTCTCGATACTGTAGCTTGAAGGACACCTTATCGGTTTACAAGCGCTGCCTGTTCCACGAGAATCGCCTTGTGATTCCTGAAAGTCTGCACAGACGAATCCAAAAACTTGAATCCAAGAGCGACAAAAGCCTGCATGTGGTGTGCTGGAAAAGTCACGAAGACAACCACAGAAACGCAGCATCATCCAAGTCCACTCAGCATTGGTGGCAAAACTCGAGCGGAAAGTCAACCTGAATCCTGGACAAGCAGAACAGCAGTCAATGCAGCTACTCTCCAGTCGTCATTCCCATTCCCGCAAGTCTTTCTTTCAAATCCTTGTTATTTTCATTCATACCCTATCGTTCACCTCTAGGACTTTATTTTATGTTCTCATAATCACCCATCCAATTTCTCAATTGTAGCTCACGTCACTTGACCTACCAAAAATCAAAATTTTACTTTTTCACAACCTCAGGTCAAATGACTTCTTCTCTACAATTTTCTAAATTTTATCCATTGGGGGAGATGTTAGAGGCTCACTATTCAATTCACTCTCTTTCTACCATCTCTCACCTTTTCCCCAATCTCTCTCTCTCATAGCAGTGCCGCCTAACGACACTGGCTCATTCCCTATACAAACACTGGATAGTTTCCTATTGCCACGCCTACTCGGCGTCCCCTTTAAATAGTCCTCATTTCCTTAACCAATTCATTCTATCCTCCTGCTCTCCTGACGATCGGCAGTTCTCCCACTTCCTCCTCGTTCCAGGATTGTACCTTTGACCCTTGTCTCTCGTAATAAATCCTTTACCCGAGCACAAGTGTTGACTGGCATAAAAAGGGCACCATAACACATATTCGGTAAAGATATGAAAACGATAGTTGTTTTTTTTTTATATGAAACGGACTACTCGGATGTTTTCAGATCCCATCAATGCAGCGTCTGAAATCGGCTCCAGAAGAAGGTCAACTCTCGCAAGATTCGGCTGACGAGCTCCCCGAGTGGTACGCCAAATACGACTCCAAAATCAGGCACAAAGAGCTCAAGGGTTAATTTCCCGATCTTATTTTTCCTTGCGAAAATCAGCAATGTCTTCTTTCAGACATGGGAGCGGAACTTCTGCAACTCTACGCGATCGAAAGTCACGCGGTGCGGCTCAAGAGTCATCTCAGCAAGTTGCCGGCTGTCGTTGGAAATGTATGTCTTGTCCCGAACTATTGTAGATTTATCCAACTGCAAATCTAGACTTCTTTTTAATGAAATACTAGTGAGATGAATTTGCCGTTTTTCCCCTTTACTGGGACGAAACGAAGTATCAGGAATGAATTTTCGGGATTCCAACTTCGTAAAATTCCAATTCCAGATGCCGAATGATGTGCCCAAATCCTCGAAGGGCTCCTCCTTAGTGACGACTCCAAGCAGCACTTCCTCGGGCGAGCAGCAGTCCCAGTTCCTGTCCGCGGTTAGACCTAACCGCACGAGCAACAGCTTCAACTTCACTTCGGCCATTTTAACCTCGACTCCCAACTCGTCTCTCAACACCTCGGTCAACTCTACCTTCAGTTCTGTTAGTCACTCCAGCCATGCCAGTCATAATTCCAGTCCCCACCTCCACTTTACCCATTCCAGCAGGAACTACAGCGGCAGATTCAGCGATTCGGGTTACAGGACTGGTTAGTCGAATTCAAATATTTTTAACGCTTTCATTCCAAAAATTTGGAACTTGCGAAACTCTTCAGTTGGTGTGAAGATTAAATTCTCTAATGATTTCAAGAAATACCTAAACTTTTTTTATCGAATTTCATTTTAATTTGTACGCTTTCAGAAAGCCATGACTATCCATCCGGGAACTACAGCAACCAGGGCTATCAGCGGTCGTACAACTCCAATTACAGCCACCACCATCACAGCTACACTCACAATCACAACCCGAGCTATCGAGGCAGGGCTTACAGGACTGACATTCGAGGCTTCAACAGAAACAGACACTACAACAACTCTCCCTACACCAAGAACAATCCATATTGAGAGGGTATGTTTTTCCTTTCCAATTTTCCCGAACATTTACCACTCTTCTTTAGACCAATTTCTCTAATATTTTTGTTTCTAAAATTTATTTTTCGTATTTGGTTTTTATTGACGCAAAATTGCGCCTAAAAATACCATTATTTTGCTCTTTCCCATTTTTTTCTTCATTGAAAATTTATTGTCTTTTTTATTCGACTTTTAGAACACATCCTTAGGTCTAGAGAAAATCATCATTATTTAGTGCCATTTCAAAGTACTTGCTTTCTAATGTCTTCGGGAATATACTTGAAAAGTTATCGGTAGATTTTTATTTCTTTATTCCTAGTCAGGGAGATCAAAGTGTGATAATTGTGATTTACGCAAAACAGTTGGGTTAGTGATTTTTTGCCACTAATTCATTTTTAATGTTCCTTTTTCATTCAGCAATATTTTGTGTGTTGACTTCTTGATTGTTTCCTTTTTGTTCCTGTTTTCTGGTTTGTTTGTGGTTTCTTCTTTGTTTTGCTAGAAATTCGTGAAAAGGCGAATAAATATTTCTGTGAAAAAGGAAAGTTTCTAAAATAGCGAAAGCCAACTTTTTATTGCGAGATAGCGTGCCAAAAAGACATGCAAATGGCAGCAAACCATGAGATTTGCACTTCCTCCGACAATGTTTCGGACAGATTTCTATTCTCTTGTCTTTTTCTTTGGTACTTCTGCCAAATCCCTTATCTCTCTTAATCTCTTTCGTGTCCTTGGACTTACTCTCATCATTGACCCTCCATATCCCATATTGTCCCTAGCGGCTCTTTTTGACCCAACATATATTTATTAGGCCTGATTTAAGAGATTTTTTAGCTTATCCAAAAATGGCGAGTTAATGAAACTTCGAAAATTTCGCAATATCCAGCATCTTTTATGAATCACTCTTGCAACCTATTTCCTCTTCCGAAATTTCATTTCATATATGGATAAATCGAAAAATCAGCTGGGTAAACTTTGGATTTGGTCCGAATCGAATCTGATTTCTCAGTTCTTTGTTTCCAATTTCCGATTTCATTTATTTATCGCTCGGTAAATTCCTTTTCGTCTCGATTTTCACGTATTTTTTAATTATTGAGCAAAATTTTTCCTATCTCAGACTGTTGCCTTGGCCTATTATTTAGCGCGCGATGGTAAATTCTTCTTGAACCATTTGCAAAAATATCTTGCCACTACGAGAGCTGTTCTTGTCAATTTCGATTTGGCTAGTTTTCCGTCCGTCGCAGAATTGAGTATCGCGATACACGGCCATTTTTCGAGCTATCTCCTATTTTTCTGTCGACAATTTGGTCGGTTGGTTTTCTGGCATTGCAGCCATTTTTCTCGACCTATTCCCTATCGTTTCGAGAAAGTGGTTTATTTGCCGGTAATTTTCTGCGTCGCGCGTTCTTATCAATTCAAGGTAAACTGATATAAATGATAGATTGATGACGGTACTGTTTCAAAAGATATGTTTGCATTTCTATGGTTTAGCAGGAGTTCTCCTATTTTTTGTTCTTCTTCAATTTCTATTTACCCATTCAGAATCCAGCAAAATCATATGGATCTAGGTAAACATAGTTTCAATCGAAATTAAATAATTAGAGAACATGGCATATGGAAGGAGACTACTCAAACAAAGTTGAACTTCATGATAAAATCAGTTCAATTTCAAGAAATTTGGAAATCAGACCAGAATTTCTTACTTCTACCCTCTAAAAACCTTACCTAAAATGCCCCAATTCCAAAAGAAGAAGGCCGGTAATTTGCCAGCCCCTGTCGGGTATAATGTCCAACAAACGCAGCAATTCCATCAAAGTCAAAGCCAGGGTCCTGTTTCTCCAACTGTAAGGTAGGATTCTTTTCTTCATTTTTATCTAAATGTTATCTCCAAGTTCTAGAGATTCAGGAAAAAGCTGATCTTCATTAAATTTAGCAAAAGAATAACTTTTTTTTTAAAATTTATATGAACCCTAGAACTTGACGAAATTTATTTCTTTATCAGCTAACATTAAAATGCTTGATCTAATCAACACCCGATTTTAATAGCCTGTGATATGCAAATATCTAAAGGGATTTGTTGAAACTGGATTTTCGCGATGTGATATAATTTGGATATGCGCCAAATTAGGGAAACTCTAGAAATATTATTGAGCTTTGAGAGGGGAAAAGATGGGGATATCGTTTGGGGCATGAGAATCATGTTGTATCTTGTCCATGATAAAGAATGGGTACTGAAAGCAGGGTGACATATTCAGTGATAGTAATTCCTGATCTGAATAATAGTGGGATGATAGAGTCATTATCGCCCTATCTTATTCATCATTCGCTCTCTTCTCCATTCCTCCATTTCTTTCTCCAGCAACATGATATACACCTTTTGAATATCTCCCATTATCCTCACATATCTCTGTCGAATAGTACAAATCTATTTTAATGATTATATTTTCGCCTGCATTTAATCCTAAAATATCCAAGGTCTAAAACAATAAATGGTGAGTAAAACTTACAACGACGCTCAAAGTTTGGAAGAACTGACTATGAATGCAGCCTGGTAGGCCTACTAATTATCGTTGATCAATTTGAATGAAAGTTTGTACACATATTTTTCCTACTGAATTGAACAGGGAAGTGCATAAGCCGGAAATCGCAGATCTCGACGAAACTTTCCAAAGAAGGGTTTTCAAAGGCGGGGAATAACGATGGTGAAGTCAAAAAGAGCTGAATAGGAACCTGGAAGTTGAAAATAATTGAAAATCGTCGATTCTTCACTTGTATTATTCACAAATTTGCATACGTTTTTGAAAGTTTCGTCAAGAATTACGACTTCCTACCTGTGCATCTCCCTTGTGAGAATGCTTGTCAGTTTCATTCAAATCAGTTCCTGATGATTCATTCTATCAGACTACATTCGTAGTCATACTGTAAAGTCTTTAATAGGAGTTCTCTCCCAGGAATTCCAGAAATACTCATAATCAACCTCAGATAATCTTGGAAGTAGTTTTACTATGTTCTTTAGAATGTGTAGGGTGGATTTAGCCTTGATTAGAAATAATTACGATCATTGGATGAAAAGTTACTATTCCGTTTTTAAAAATTCGATTTTTTAGAAAAAATAAGGAGATTGAAAGATAGAAGTCTATACTCTTATTTTGGATTTTTCGATAACTGTTTCAAGCTTTTGACCGCCACTTTAGATTTTTTTTGTAATTCTGGAATTAAATTGTGATTTCTGATCATAGTATTAATCAATTTTGACGTATTGTACAGCGAAAAAATAACTGTCAGAGAAAAAAAGGAAGAAAAGTGACAATTTCTCGAGTCGAGTCAAGTGCACTCTTGTAATCTCTTGATCACTCGAATGTGTCCGACCAACCTGCCGCTCGCTCACTGCCTCTGCCTCAATTGCCGACAATTTGCACAGAAACAAAGCTCGGCAAACGAAACAGAAAAAGTGGGCGAAGTCAAGGGGCTTTCACACTTCACACTCGGAACAGTGCGAAACAAAAATGCGTGTCAAAAATATTTGCCTAGTCGTGTGTCATTTTTACTTGAATTCCATTTATCTAAACATTTTAGATATCTTTCCGAAAATGGTTAACTTAGATGTTCGCACTTTTAATCTCCAAATCATACATGCTAGGTTATTTTTCCACAAAACGCTTGAAATTACCTTCCAAAGAGCAAACATAATTTTGGCCTTATGACACAAACTTGCAAATGATCAAATATCTAACGGCCGTGGTGAAGTCAATAAACCTCCAAAGTTGTCAGTTATTATGTTACGCGTCTGCAATTTCCTCATAATATTTTCGACTTTTCGCAAAATCTATCCCAAGCTTCGCATTCATATTTGTGAATCTCTATAGAAACCCTGCTAAATTTGCTCTAAATTCGAGATTCTGCACACACTTTATAATTTAATCTTCTCAAAGCCTTTTTTGTATTCTGTACTTCCGACGCGTTCGGTTTTATAAGCGCATTACGTAATAATAAAAATCACATATTTAGCTCATGCTATCAGACCAAACTTAACATCAGGTTCAATATGAGTCACAATAATACCACCTGCGAAGTTTCCATTTTAGATTTTCACTCGTAATGACTGCTAGTTTCGAATAAGACCTCGATATATGATTATTTCAAAATTCTAAAACCTACTAGT
The DNA here is from genome assembly GCA_964036155.1 of Diploscapter coronatus. Lineage (NCBI taxonomy): Eukaryota > Metazoa > Nematoda > Chromadorea > Rhabditida > Rhabditidae > Diploscapter > Diploscapter coronatus. The sequence goes on along the minus strand of OZ038423.1, from coordinate 74,995,743 downwards.
CGATATAATTTTCTGTCTTCAATGTTTACCGGTTTTCATGCATCTTTTGTTTGTTCAAACTATCGGGGTTGCCAATTTCAAAATTGCAATACACCAGCCACTTTTCGAAGCCCACCTTTCAAAATGCGGACAAACTCCACAGGGTGCAGTGGAAAAACCCCGAAAAATGAAGGAACGAGCAACAGACTAATTTTTTGCTGGTGTAAAATGATCCAAGTGGGCTTTCTCGAACGCCACTTTGCTTTGCTTTCATTCCATAGGATATTGGTTGCTAGAGCGAATGTCAAGTTGTGAAAAACCATAGGTGAAATTAGCAGTTTTTCAATTTTTCCTATCCTCTGAAAATTTGATATCTTAAATTTTTCTGCTCATGAAAAATATTCCTTGTGCATCGTGCTTTGAGCTTCATTAATTGTCTTCGTGATTTATCGCTAATCGCATGATATTCATTGCTATGACGTTCCCCTGAATAATTTGAGATGTTTCCAGATCCCCGACTCTCTCATCTCCCACCGTAATCCCGAAGATCACGATGTCCGACGAAGGGTTCACCGTCATTCCTTCTCACGAGCAGAGAGACGCATTCGGTCAGCCAATCCGCCAAAACTCGAATCCTCGTCAGGAGCATGAACATCAACACGAGTACTGGCATGACGAGGCTCATAGACAGGTATGAGAATATGGAGTTTTGAGAGAAAATCCAATTTGAAGATCACACGATATCATAATATAACATTCCATTGGAAATTAGTAAAATTGAAAATATTCTGTAACTTCTTTATCGTTTTCACGTTTCGACATCACGATATTGTTGTTTTTCCGAGTTATAGTTTTCGAATTTCAATCTTGAAAAACGAAAACTAACAAAAAATAAATAATCTAATCTGAAAACCAAACTCCGAACTACAAAACTATCTGAATTTAAAACAGCACTGGTAAAGATGATTCAATAAGGATACGTTGCGGACGCATTCATATTCCGCTCACGCTCACGTGAACTGAAAAAAATAGCACACGGGTGTGAGAGACGCAAAGAAGACATGATTTTTCCTCTCTCCTCCTCGCGTGCTATTTCTTTTTGCTCCCGTGAGCGTAAGCGGGGTATTAACGCATCCTAATAAATACATCCATACACAGTTTTCAGGACCACGATGATCTGCATCACGACATGCAGAAGGCCAATATCGAGGAGCACCGTCGTGGTTCTCAATCCAGCAATCATCCGTCGACTCCACCAGCTCTGCAGAAAGGAGCCAGCCACGAAAGCGATGACCTGGCTCACTTCCGTGCCACTGAACAGGCCATCATTCAGCAACAACATAGTCAGGTAACAGGTTGAGAAGTTCAAGGCCCACAATATCTTTGGAGCAGACCTAATAAGAGAGACTATCGTCGCAAACTTTTTGCGACCTATCTCCTGCAATAGTTATTTAAAATGTGTTGTATCTCAAATTTCAAATTTTCAAGAAAAAATGGCGACCTGGAAACCTCAAATCCTCAATCCATGAGAAATAAGGGTGGATGAAGAATCTTTTTCGATCACCTCTCATCCAATTTAGCCATGGCTTAGACTTGAGATTTTCATGTAGTCGAACAAAATAGCTGTACTTCATGACATCATGACTATGCTTGTTCTTACTACCTACAACCCTATTCTTTTTTTCTCGTCAAATGAAAGTACCCCTCCTAGTCTGTCTTCAGAACAGAACCGCATCTTACATTACAGGCAATGACAAATTGAATAGAATGTGAAGTTTCGACTTATTTGTCACTCCTATCATAAAATTCGAGTGTGAGTCAATTCTTAACACTTTGCTCTATAACGCAGAATTGATAGTGGAAAGACTTCGCCCACACCTTAAAGAGTCATCCCCATAATTCATTTCCTGAATTTCAATGTGTCTTTCAAAAAACCTTTCATCGAATATATTTATTTCAGGAAAGAAGAGCCAGCGACGCTAGTGGAAATGAGCACTTCGTGAATGGAGTAAGTTTCAGGCAGCATACTTATAAATGAGTGCCATGTTCGTTTGAAATTTTTACGTTAACTCTGTATACACTAACTATCTGCATGAATCTAACTTATGAATTTTTCGAAACCTACCGTATTTTTGATAAGTTATGCGAGTCTATCCAGCTAATAACATATGGAATATGCTCATCGTTTTGTCATTTTCAATTCATAAGTTTCATGTTTCTTTCCTTCGTTTTGTCTTTTCCGTTTTTGCATGCCATTTTCAGGCTATTTCAGGCAGGCAGCGACTCCATTTTCCGTCTGCAGTATCGATTCGAATTAGAGCGCAAAAACCCGGGGCTTTCGAAGTGGAGCACGAAAAAGTCGGCGATGCTTGGCTGGTCCGAGAAAGGAAATGGGGCAGAGCCTTGGAGCCTGGAAGCAGCGGGAATCAGAGGGAAAAGAATCAGATAAACATGTTAGCGAAATTAAGAACGAGAAATAGCGCTGCGAAAAGACGCATCAAAACTTATCTTGGGCAGGAAATGATCAACCAATCTTCTTTTGCTGAAATTGCAGCAAGATTTTAGAGTTCAGATTTTTTCAGGCTATATTTCGCTTCTCCATTTTTCTCTCGCGATTTTTCTTTACTATGCGAAGGTTGTGCCTTGTGGCCCTCTTGCCGGCCGTCCGCTTTTCTATTTTCCCTGCAATAACTGACTCACACGCGCTTTTACGATGCGAATATAGCCGATTCATTCGAAAACCCGGATTCCTTTCCGATTTTCTGCATGCTGCATTGTTGCATAGCGGCACAGACGGCATTTCTCCGCAGAAATTCTCATTTTCCTGGCATCATGTTTGTAATGAATTTTTGTCAGGTTTCATTACATTCGTATATAATTTTTAGATTGAAGGAAATTTTCTTTTGAACCTCAGGAAAATTTTGCCCTTCTATATTTCAAAAGGAGCAAAAGTCAAGCCTCATTTTGTGTAGTCATCAACACTTTGAGATTTTTGAAATTTTCGGTGAGTCAGCTGGGAAATTTCCCCCGTCAGTTGCAAACCTGAAAACCTGTTTCTCTTTCAGTTTCAAAGAGGTTTTCCTTTCGAAAATCGCATTGTTAACCGCTCAGACCTATCGATTTTCAAATGCACAAACCCAGGTAAACTCGTTGATTTTTCAATTTTCAACGAAAAAGTCAACAGTAATAGAACGGCACCCTTCTACCGAGTTTTTCTCGAAAGTTTTCTTAATTTTTGATAAGTCAAAGACTTGTTTTGCAATTCCCGCAATTATTACATCAGCGCCTTTTGGGTTTAAGGAAAAATGGAAAAGACTTGGTTTTTGACTGAAAAACTATAGTAAGAATAGAAAGACTAAATATTCAATATCGATTTTGCATAGAATATTCCAGCTTTCCCACGGCTAATATGAAGCTTCATTACATTTCGAAACATTTTTATTGCATCGATTTTCAGTGATATCCTATTTTGCTGAATCTGTAATCGATATGGTTTTGATTTTGGTTTCGAGTGTTTTTCGCATTTTTCATTTCTCCTACCAGTTTTGAGTTCTTCTATCATCTCAACCACTTTTTCATTTGTAATTTCTCTCTTTCTCCTTTTTTTCTAATTCTATATTCCCCTTCAATTTCTCTCCCAATTTCCGTATCTTTCTCACTCCTTACTCGCATATTCTCTCCCAATCGCTCTTCAAATGGCCTTGATGGTAGTAACGGCATCGTGGCATGACGGCTTTCCGCCAGCCGCTAACCCCGCCCTTCTCTCTTTCTCGCCACTTCCCCTCTCTGCCAAAGGCGCCAACTCGCGTCACGCCCATCGGAAACTCGCATGTTTGCATTTTATCAGTTCGTTAACTTTCAAATTCCGACCATACTTTCAAACTAAATTACAATGCGTTATTCAACATATCATTTCCTATGCCATTTGTATAGACATTGTACAATACTCATCAAATTTCAATCGACCATAACTTTTCAGTTTCAATTAATTTCCAAAAATTTTACATATTCTTATCCGGATTTTCGAGCTCTACAATTTCGTACCAAACTTCCTGCGAAATGTCCTTTCCGTCACTCAGCTTCAGTCTATAAATCATAACATTATTCTACTGGAACATCTCATTTCTCTTATTTATCCCTCTCACTATGCTCTGCAGAGCCGATGGCAGTGTGCGTCTGTCATCTCTGTGCTCTCTCGTCTTTCATAGATCTCTAGCCTGTTTTCTGCTGCTTCATTCTTTGATATTACACAGACACGCTTTCCTTGGCTGATTTTCCCCTACTGATTTCCGTCTTTCCTTCCCTTGCCTTCTCCCTTCTCTCTCTCTCAGATTTCAGCATTCAGCAGGCCACTCCCTTTGATTTTCGGCAACTTCTCTCTCTCTCTTCTCTCCTCTCTATCGCTCTATCGGACATGTATCGGTTTTGTGTTGTTTTCTTCTTCTTCTTCTGCCTTCTCCCGTAGCATTATTGCCTTGTTTTGGCTTTGGCAGCCCCTACTTTTTTTTATCAATTTCTCTGTCGCCCTCCTCAAATCCCTCATTCTCTTGAAAAATCCCTCCGTAATCAAATCTCTCCTATTCTCACATGTATCCCTGCATTTGCCCCCACAAATAATCTAGAATTCCATATCGTCTTACTTTCGAGTGATTTTTTCCCACATTTAGTTCGTAGTTTAGACTTCTCCCATGCATGAATATCAGTATAGAGGGGGAAATTGGATTTATTTCTAAATCCGCTGATTTGCTAGAGATATAAACTATGTGAACTTTCTATGATTAGCATTTGCTAACCCAAATGCTATCTTATTATCTTGGGACAACAATAACATGAGAGAAATTGCGAGGCTAGCTCAAGAAATAATCCAAAAATCTGTATGAAAATTCAATTCCACCTCTCAATACTGATGAAGTCCACCTTTCCGTTGCTCCTCCCCTTTCTTATCAGTTATCAGTTCGTTGCGTTTTCGTTATCACTTCGTATTTGTCAATTTATCATTTTTGTAAACGATCAAATTTTAGGGTAATTCAAATTCTCACGAGGAGCCAACCGCTCGAAAACACAACACACAAACTCTTGAACAAATGGCCTTCGAATCCAACTATGTAATTAAATTTTCATAACTTTTCGAATCATAAAAGTGGATTATTTGAGGTTTCAAATAACAACGCCGAAATAGAGTGTGGGGCATGAAAGTTTAGAAAAAAAATGAAATTTAGCGCTCTTCATTTTCCACTTTAACGAAAAAATTATTTGAATTCAACCCTTCCTTCAAGTAATACAAATTTTCTCTGCATTGATCCAGTACAAATGGTAACACGAAGTCCATCAAATATCTTACATTATTCCAAACTTCTGCGCATCACCTATTTCATTTACCAGATCGGATCCTGAATCAACTTCTTATCACTTTTTGCCTAACTCTGACAAATCGCACTATTTCCGCTTACTCAGCGCCCGATTTTCATTACTTCGTTAATGCCACAAAAACAAAGATTTGCGCGCGTTTGGCAGAACCACAAATATTTGCAAAGTGAGTAATTCGGTCTTTTCGGCACAATTTAGCAGCCAATCATTTAGCGCTTAGAGTATTAGAGGATATGATAAAGTTGAAAGAAAAAATCGAGACTTTTTTCTGACTATGAAAATTTAGCCTGTTCCATACCGCTCTCGACTGACCGAGCCCTTCGAGCCCGGTCAGACGCTCATCGTGAAGGGCAAGACCGGAGAGGACTCCGTCCGGTAAGATAGTTTTCTCGCCTTAGAGTTAATAGTACAGATTTAAAAATTGCCTAACTCACCTAAAATTTCAACATCCTTAATTTCATTTCGTCGTTAGTGGCGTGTGACCAAGAACTATGACTCATTATCAGTACTTTCACCTTTTCTTATTTTGAAAACAAAAAGATTCTTGCTTGTCATAGAGAAATATCCATTTCATCATCACTGATTTCGGATGAAATTTCAATGTCTTGTTCTCAAATGAAAGTGATTCTATTGGGAAATTGCGAAAATTGCGCCATCTCTCGAACCTCCGTCTTATTTTCCCGTCGTTTTACCACGCTGCTTATTTTGGCTGGCTGGCTGGCTGATTTCACTCAACCTGTTTGCGAGTTTCTTGCAGTCGTGAAAGACCTGAAGACGAAAATCAAAGCAAATCACCTCGACGCGGGCGCGCAAAATTGCTATCATAAAATACACGCGCGATGACAGGGCAATGCCATCTCGAATATGGCATTTTAAAGAAGCCAAAGTTTAGTCCTTGTAAAACACGAGATTACTGAGACTTAAAATAACGCTTATCGGTGCAGAAAAAATGCCAGTTCTTGTCGAATTTTTATCGAAATTGATTCATAAAGGCCTCGGAAATATACAAGACGAAGTAAATCCAATTTGGAAAAAAACGAGTAATTTTTCAACGACGAGGAGAACCAAGGGGTGGAGAAGATCGGAAAATATCGAATGTAAGGAATAAAGTGACATTTGCAACATTGACCTTATTTTCCTTCTGCACAGCTGCACTGAACACACCATGATGAAATGAGCGTGCATTTTAGATCTAAAATTATAAAACGTATGCATTTTAAATCGAAATACAATTCTTCTTCGAAATTATGCAAACTACGATTTTCTTCATTTTCAGCTTCACGATCAATCTGCACAGCACTCAGGCAGACTTCTCCGGCCACGACGTGCCTCTGCACGTCTCCGTCAGATTCGACGAGGGCAAGGTAAATCTAATCTTTCCTAAATTAAATCAAATTTCAAATTAAGATCGTCTGCAACACCTTCTCGAAGGGAGAATGGGGCAAGGAAGAGAGAAAGTCGAACCCGTGGAAGGTAAAATTATTTTTCTGGTGAACAGGGCCTGGCATTTTGGACACTTCTCGGGCACCGACACCGAAAATATACTTCAGTGCCCGTCTAGTGTCCAGTGTCAGTGTCCAAAGTGCTAAGCCCTGCTGGTGAAATCTTTTCTGTACTCACTTAAAATGTTTGGGTCGTTTCAAAATGTCGTAGCGCTTTGCTTTCGTGAAGATTTTCACCGGCTTTCGTTTGTATGTTAAAGGATTCAAGTTTTGTTCTCTCAAAGTATTCATGATTATTATGTAACTAATAGTTTTGATTTAATTCACCATCAGCTAAACCATTATCCAAAAATAACAAAAGGAGTATGCAAAAAAAATCTCATATAGCTTTTATGCAATTATGGACGACCTAACATTTTTCTGACGTGCGATTGGATACCATATTAAATTCAAACATAAAAAATGTTTTTTTTCAGAAGGGTGATGACATCGACATCAGAATTCGTGCTCACGACAGCAAGTTCCAGATCTTCTGCGATCAGGTGCATAGCAGAATTTAAATTAATTAAACTTTGAATGGTAAACGAAAAGTCGAACCTGATAAGAAACTTCGAAAAGTAGTCAAAAAGATAATACGAAGAAAAACCATGTATTGTTATAGCCAAACCTATACTGCATATCAAAATTTTTCATTATTTTTCCATATATCTTAATGTTAAATTAGTTGGATTCCTCGTCCTCAATAATGTCAAATTTCAGAAGGAACTGAAGGAGTACGAGCACCGCGTGCCTCTGTCTTCGATCACTCACTTCTCCATCGACGGAGATGTTCTGATCTCTCACATCCACTGGGGTAGGTAGCATAAAATCGCTGTGGCCAGATCCATGAACGACAGGAAGAGTTCCCAGTCTTTCAGGATACATGGATCTGGGCACTGTTAGCATTGAGAAATGTTGATTCCGCTAAAATACTAAGATTATTATCGTAAATATTCCTTGGCACTACCGGAATGTCTGCCTAATCGTGCCAAGGCCTAGTTGATAGTTGGCGCGGTTCGTGGATTCGCGAGCTTTTTATGTTTGGATCATATTATTTTCCAAAAAATCTGCGAACCGCGCCAACTATCAACTAAAGTCCCATGCTAAGAATTTTCAATCAATGCCGCTGAATATCTAGCGAAAGTTCCTATCGTTATGAGGGATGTACGGATTTCTAATTCTATCAATTATAAATTACGCAGACACAAACAATTAATCTGTCGGTATTCCCTCAGGATGCTAGTGAATGCACTGTTTTAGTCCATGCGAATTGATTTGAGCCCATAGTCATTGAATTTGAAGATAGAAGATATTTATTTTACTTGGAGTTTGGACAACTAACAAGACAGCCGTCTTCTGTCCTGTCCACGAGAAAAGAACCAAATTTTGGAGACACGATAGAGGAGGGGATAATCTCTTTATCGAGGGATGACAAAGGAACAATAGAATAATAGAGGAACAGAGTGATATGAGAAAGTCGCTAGGTTAGACGAAATGAGCAAACGTTTTCCGACCAGCGAAAGATTAACACCCAAAAATTCGAAGAAAAAAAATTATAGAAAAATTGGGTGTGATCAGCGCGTAAATAAAGTCTCATGCATTTCTGTTATGCATCGACATCGAAATCGATCACAACTTCAAATTATAGAATAATGCGCTGAGTGTTTGATAACTGGTGGATAATTTCTTTCTGTTTCAGGTGGCAAATACTATCCGGTGCCATACGAGAGCGGACTCGCCAACGAGGGCTTGGCCCCGGGTAAGACACTTGTCATCTACGGCATGCCCGAGAAGAAGAGCAAGAGATTCCACATCAATCTGCTCAAGAAGAACGGAGACATCGCTCTTCACTTCAATCCGAGATTCGACGAGAAGGTAATCGGAAAGAGAGACACTCAACTGACCAGAAATTTCTTGCTATGGCTTACTTTTTTTTATTTTCATGAAATTGCCGCGAACATTTCGACTTCTCCAATAGGAAGGAAAGTTGACTATTGCTACTGGATGAAATAAACACCTCTCAATCCCATGTCAATATATTTGTTTCGGAAATCTTTTCTAAAGAAAACGTCTTTCACTCTTAATAGATAGATCCAAATTCTGCAAGAATACATGACCAACATACACATTATCTTCCCATCACATCTCAATCATCATCTTAATTAAGGCTGTCGTCAGAAACAGCTTGGTTGCCAACGAATGGGGCAACGAGGAGCGTGAAGGCAAGATTCCATTCGAAAAGGCGACCGGATTCGATCTCGAAATCAAGAATGAGGAATACGCTTTCCAGGTAATAAATCTGAAGCTATTTGAAATCTTTATCGTATCATCATCATGGTACTTCTTCACGCAAGGTGAAATAGTTTGGGAAGGTTTGTCTTTTCAACCTTTCCTAGCTATCTGACAAGATTCGAATTTGCTCAAATAAAGGGTCATATCAAACAGGCAACTCACACTTGACAGTCGATGGCAAGATTTCTATACTTTGACAGAATAACTTCTAACTGATAAAGAGAAAGAAGAACGCTTTCACATTTATCGAAAATCAGCCCGTCGTAAGAGAGAATTGCTTGTTGCCATCGTTGTGCCAGATGTCATTTCCAAATTCTTCTTCAAATGACCTAAAACAATTAATTTCTAATTTAAATGCTAATTTTCCTAATTTAGATTCTGGTGAACGGCGAGCGCTTCGCTTCGTACGCTCACAGACTCGAGCCACACGAGATCAACGGCCTCCAAATCGGAGGAGACGTCGAGATCACTGGAATCCAAATCCACTAAACTATTCGCTAAATCTGACTTGACGCAGCCACATGATTTCTTAATTTAAATTAGCTTATGTCGCTACGTCATTTCAAAATTAAGCCTAAAATTAAGAGCAAACCCAAAAACTCCCTTTTTATTCTATTTTTAATATTCTGAAATATGGTCGGTGTTGAAAGGTAGCTAAACATTCTATGAAAATTTCCAAGTATCGACATATTTACTCTTTCAAAAATCTTCAAACATGCCCAAAATAATTGATTTGAGAGCAGCATTTTGCCGAGTTTTTCTTCAAGCAGATTTCGTTAGCATTTTACGTTTGTTAGCTACATGCTAGCTTTTCTATGTTAAATTTTTCATTAAATCAGTATACTAATCACATACATATGCTACATTTCACTGTCCCTTATTTTATAAATGATGAGCATCTATTATTGTATACTTCCCTTTATCATAATTCTTCTCTTCATTTCTTTATAAATTTTGTAAAAATTCTATTTCGCATGCCCGGACGTAATAATAAAGTTAACATGAAAAGTATACAATTCCGATTTTAGCAAACTACACAGATAATTTATATCGATTTGTTGGAAGGTTATCTTTCAGGAAACGGAGATAGTTGATGAGTAAAGCTTGGGCAATTTTTAAGCTAACCTATCGATAAAGTAGGAAAAACTGCGCAAACTTTCCAAATGAGTAATCGTCAGAATAACCTATCTTTTCAATAAACGATGACACTTAAAGCGACCTCATTAATGCCTAAAGTCGTTCCACATTTCCATTTTACGCTAAAAACTAGGTGGAACGACTTTAGACGATGCTAAAAAGTCAAACATACTGATAAGTCTGCATGAAGATTAGATATGGCTTATACGTATGTATATAAAATTTCGATTTTATGCTAATTTCAACCAATTTTGAGGTCAAAAGGGTCTGAAACGATTTTTTCGGAATCAGCGTATAGGATTTGGGTATATGGTATTATAAAGTTTTTCGATATTTTAATTTTTGATGGGCGAATGTTATATGAGGGGCAATAATTCTATCCGATTAAGGATCAATTTAATTCCACAAATTAGAATTTCAATTTCAATAACATTGAAATTTCTCATTAGCTGAAGATCACAGCATTATCAAAATTGCGTCGTCTAAAATCGGCAGTCTCCTAAAGATCAAAAGTACGCCATGAAAACAGCAGCATCGCCAAAGGCCTCAGAAAGATCGATGGTCACAAAGTCACGCATATCTCTACACTTCCATGCTGAAATCTACAGTTATGGAATCTGTCACACTTCTTGGAAAATTCATGCACTTCTTCATAGTGTGTAGAAAAATGCCATGAAGAAGATTTCTTAAGAACCTATTTGTATTGATCACGTAAAATAATAGGTAAAAATGTGTTTATTTTCAGTCATCTGACGCTCAACGACAATGCGAAAGACGCCAACTGCAATAATATCTTCAGCTACTTTCCGAATTTCGGTAAAGCTGGTTTATTCGAAGAAAACCTAAATAAATTTATAAAGGAAAGTCGCTACTTCAGAGGGCCATTGATTTGCGGAAACATGGTTGGCCAATGGATGAGTTAGAATAATTTATCTTTTATTATAATGATGGCGAAATGCAGCATTTTCTTGCAAGCGTTGGAATTCTATTTTCATTTCATATTTTTAAACAGATAGAGAAGGTTTAAAACATACATTTCCACACCTTTACATCTACAACATATCACAATTGTATTTGATAAAGAATAGCCATTTCAGAGGCTGAATGCAAGTGAAGCGAAGAGACTCAACGAGATCGATGCGTACAGAGAAAAAACTGGCGAGAATCATCTGATGGGCTACAAAGAAAATACTCAAAATCCGAGTTGCCCCATTCCACCAAGTAATCAACAGATCTATTGTTCAAACTTCATACTATAGTAAACTGAGCTTCGTTTATTATCAATGGAATCGATGCATACTGTTTGCATTCGATAGAATACACTAACAATATAAAATGTTCGAGTGTTCACTTTGGTAATGTGTTCTATCAATGGCATTGGTTGCATTGATAATCAACAGTAAAAATATTGAAGCTAAAATTCTGAGAGTCTAATTATTTAGTCGGATTCATAACATGCACGTCGGTCGCTAGCGCTCTCAGTGTTCTTCTTCTCACAATTCACTGTGTCAGCGTTGTTCTGCATTTATGAAATAACTTCCTCTCAGTCTCCACAGAGCATTATTTACAAACAAAAATAAAATTTTCATGAGAACATTTCTGCCAGAGTTTCAAGTGAAAATTGTTTGAATTTTGAAAGGGAAACGTCGCTTCATTTCGAAGATCGACTGCGTAGAATTCATTACAAGCAGACCTAGGGGGACGATCGTCAGAAAGTCTGAGACCTACCCCCAATAATTCTTCTTAACAAGTTTCTCTCTATAACATGTAGTTAGACAACACTTTCACCAATGCGATCTGGTATCATAACTGAATTCGCCCATTTTATCGGTTTATCGTCGACTTAGACTGGGTTTTTGAAGCATTCGGGTTTGAAGGGTACTTCCTTCCTAAATTTTTACTTTCAAACTACCACAAATGCATTTCTGCAAGGGGCGAAGCTTGGAGACTCTACCTTAACTATATCTTCTATGCATTATCGCATAACATCTTCCCCCATTGATTATGTTCATTTTTGGCATTCTTCCATACGCTGCTCGTATATTTACACTGGCTTGCATGCATGCATATTGATCCACATATCAAAATACACTTCGAGTACAATCTTGAATGCTGGTTAGCCAAAGATATATTGAAATAGTTGGAAAAGTACGTGGGTCGGCGATACATCTGCCATTTTTCATTCGAAATAAGCATTGCAAATTTAGACAAATATTACAGACGATGTTGTTATTTCTGTTGTTGCATGTGTTGATAGATCTTTCTCGCAGTCTGTTATCGTGCGAATCTTTCACAATTCGCTTGCTTTGAGTCCAATTGAAAGGTTTTTGCGCCCCATCGGCCAATCGTAAAACACTGATGGTCGAGTGAAAGTAGACACTTGTAAACGCAAAGAAAATGTTAGAGTAAATTTGAAAGAACGCTACATTCTATTGTGGGATAATTTATGAAAGTCAGAATTATTTTCAATTTATTAAGGTCGTAATGTAGAAACGTGCGTGTGTTTGATAAAATTTTTGACAGTTTGTTCATCACTCAGCATCACGATTTAAATATTTTGGACGAGTGCCAACAAACAGAGAAACTTTGAAATGAAGCTGAGCCCCATGTAATTACAGAAAGCTTCATTCTTTCGAGTGTTATTTTGAGTTCATCAAAGTGAAAATTGTCTGTAGTGTCTCATAGAATTAGTCAATTTTTTTTTTATAATTATGAAATTGTGCCCCTTATTTTGAGAGGCAATGCGCGTGTCCTAGTTGCAATGCTGCATTGTTTAGTGCACGTACAGAGAGAGGCCCGCTTCTCCCTACAAGGCAATTTTTCCCTTCCTCTTTTTGTTCTACACCTAGAAAATAACCGCGGGGCTCTCTTCGTCGCTCTAAAATATTTCCCTCCTAAAGTCTACGCTCTCTAGATCTTTTTCACTCCTTATTCTCCCCAATCCATCTCCATTATTTTTCTCTGCTTCTCCTCCTTGTCTCTTTGGAAGGAAGGTCGACGAGAAAAACGATAGGCGCACTGGAATGGCTCTATTCTCTCGGTCAGAGTCGCGAGAAGCCAGAATCGGCCGGGTCTGTGTCAGAGATAGGGCCAGAGACGAAGAGTAATCGCGATGGATGGTCGCTCCTCCCCACTGCGGGAAACAGCCGTCGCGCAAAGAAACTGAGATACGGCTAGAGATCAGGGAGAATTGCGAGGAGAAGAAGCAAAGAGCGAGCGAGAGAGCGCGAGGCCGTGTCTGTGTGTCCTAGAGCCCCAGCCAAGCCCTTTCCTTCCCTTGCATCTCTCGTCTTCCTCTCTCCGATGCTGCTTCCCTTTCACCCGCACAAACCGAAGTCGGCCTCCTACGCCGGCGGCGCGTCGGTCTTCTTTCAGAATCTCTTCTTCTGAGCTCAAATCTATCGTAATCCCTATAAACTCCTCGATTTTCTTCCGTTTTCAATTTCGCGTGTTTCCTATTTTAACCACTCACTCTATCGACCTACCGTATCCCCGCTAGTGGCATTTTAGGCCACGTAGTAGGGATGGAATTTCGCGCGAAGTTGTCGCGCTGAGAATGTCACTTTGCGTGGCTACTTGTTGAGGAGTCGACTTGTCAAAATGGTCACTTGTTTTTCGCATTTCGACCAGTGATTCGCGCTATCCGAGTGGTCTAACTATTCTCGCGAATTTGTCTCGGCATTTTCGTAAATTCTTACCCAATAATAGCTCTCGGCTCGGATCGATTTGTGTATTTTCTACAAATCCCGCGTAATGCATCTTTTACCCGCATCCCCAACTTCGCCTTTTCCCCATTTGAAATTGGCGCGTAGCGGCCAGAAGCCAGAATCGACTAGAGAGTGTGGGACTCTGAGAGAGCGGAGAGTGGTCGGTCGAGGGGCGGGGTTTTGCTTTGGCGCGCGGCCAAGAGTTCGTCCCTTCACCACTGCTGCCTCGCTTTCCCCTCCCCTCCTCTCTGAGGCCCCTCTTTTGCGACTCCCCTCTATTTTTCTGCTCTCTCTCGTTTAAGATCGCTATTTCTGTCTCTCTCTCGACGATTTTTTTGGTAGCACAACTCCTAATCTGCCACCATAATGCAGTTTATCCATGCTAATTTCACGCGTCTTTTCCATTTCTCCATGATAATTACCGTAATCTAAGCTCGTTCAATTTCAGGTATCCCTCGCCTATTTTTAAAAACCTAAACCCCCTATATTCTAATCCGCAATAATGTCGGCCGTCGAGGAGAGAACCGCTGAGAAGCGCACTCACGACAAGGACGAAAACGACGAGGTCGCGGCCAAGGAGCCCCGTGTCGAGAATGGCAAAGCTGAGGTTGGTTGTCTATTTCTGGCCTAAAACGGGGTGACACTCCCAACGACAATAATTGAGCAGATGTCCCACTGAATACACACCAAATGCTACTTTTCTCAAGTCAACCACCAAATCCGTACAATTCTCATAGGGAAATGTCGAGCCTTAGACCACATTTTGAACCATGGAGTACGGTAGCATTTAGTGTGCGAATTCAGTGATTTCTAATGAAATCGAACATGCTCGACTTGATTAGATATAGCCGAAAGAGAATTATCGAAAATCGCACAAACCTCGATTCTTATCGTTCTTCATTTCAGGAGGAAGTCGTCAAGGGCAAGGAGAAGGAAGTCAAAGGTATGTCGTCTCTTTTCCATATTTAGCCTCCCCCAATTGTGATTGCAATAATTGCCGATGATATATTGATTCGACTTTGTGCTTTTAATTTTGAGACCCGAAGGGATTTTGTGAAAGTTTCGCTGATCGTCGTTGTTTCGCCCCAACAGCGCAGCAATCTCTCATTACTTGCGCTCGTCGCTCGCGCGATCTCAACTATCGCTCTCACATCGCAATTTCGAGCTGACGCGTGCACTACCCGCGAAAATGTCCTGACGCGTGCGACGCCGCACGCGTCATCCCCCTTCCCTTCTGCTGCTGCTGCTGCTATCTGAAGGGAGGAGGGGAGTGTGTGACTGTGAAGGGTAAGGACAGCCAGCAGCAGGCGCCCAGTGCGAGGAGACGGGCTGAGAGAGAGAAATTGAGGCACAGCCGTCTCCCAACAGTGAAATAGCACACGAATGAGCGCTGACGAGACGAGTCGAGCACACGCAACGCGCTACGCTCGCGTCAGACCCAGACCACCGACACTCTTCTAGAGACCATTTTCAGTTGAGAGGCCGCAGAGATATGGTTTCCCAAGCGATATCAACTAGGACAGGCGCTCAGAGTAGCGCGAAGTGTCGAAGGGTTTGGCGCAGCAAAGAGAAGAGACATTGAACCGTTAGATGATGGAGGACGCGACGCGGCCGCGCGCATCCAAAATCATGACAAAGTGCCCGCTTATGTATGGGCGAAGAGAAGTGGAGATGGTGAGAAGATGACAGCAAGTGAGAGAGGAGGTCTCATCGATCCACACAAATTGATCATTCTAACAAGTTGAGATTTTCTGAGATACAAGGAAATCTATAATCTCAAAATTACAGTATAGTTAGGGCAAGCGACGAGTCAGCGAATTTCACAATAGTTATGTGACGTCAAAAATTTGAAGCTATTATGAAACCGACATGACGTCATGGGTGCGACGAAACGAAAATCGATAATTTCAGAAGCCGAGTCCGCCGAGCACGATGAGGACGAAGACGACGAGGTCGGAGACGAGGCATCTGATGTGAATGACGAGTCGAGCGGTGAGGGATCAGAAGGTTCGTGAGACTAGCCAAACGAGTCGATGAGCTTGAATTATACGATTCAAACTGAGAAAACGCTTCGACAAATGAAGATCCGGAGTAGTCTCGAACCTTCATATCGTGCAGTGAAAATATGTGTATTGTGTTGTTTGAGTGAAGTCGAAATAACTTGGAGTGAAATGAAATTGGTCTTGGCAGAATATTTTGCAAACTCCAAATGACGATTGTCAACTTTCAGGTGAAGACGATGGTGAGGGCGAGCCAGACGAAGACGAGGATGGCGAGGACGGTGAGTGATTTCGAAGAAATTTCCACTTCCATCCCAGCATGGTGTGGAGATTCGCTTCCATCCAACTTATCTCAAAAGTACAACAATTCCATTATTTCAGGCGATGATGGAGAAGGCGGCGAGGAGTCGGACTAAACCTGCATCGTCCAGTTCAACAATTTCCCACACTTCAGTACTCTCATCAGTCTGCGTTCTTTAAAAATTCAAAAATTTCGTTTCTTTTTGTTGTTATCCACTATTTATATTCGATACATTTTTCTTGATGTTTCGCAACAAATTATTACATTGACAGACGGGATGAGTCGTCCGATTGAAACTTGCACAGCAGCCAACTACATCCTTGACAGAAGTTGAACGACGTTCTATTGAAATTTTGCCCAACCGAGTACAACCTCTGTCATGACATTCTAAACTCATTAAAGCAGGCAAATTTTGATCCCGTTCCTCTAAATCATTCTGCTTTGTGGCGCGGCAACCTGTTTACTATCCGCTGTCGAATCATAAATGCAGTCTGTTGTTTAAAATATTTCGCTGTCTTCTTTCCTTTATCCAAAAGTTCAACATCGGTACGCGTCCTCTGAGCAGCGCTCCGATCTCATTTTAGCTGCTCAGATCGACCACCGAAGTTGCCTACCTGAAACAGCCTCTTCGAAGTATCTCTCATTGATTTGTGCGTGAATTCAGAATATTTGACGCGATATACAGTCCTCTTGATTTGAATCGACATTGAAACGTGATTTCTTGATGACTTCAAATAAGAGCAGATGTCAATTCAAACTTCTAAATTAATTGTTGTAATTTGTGTTTCGTTGAACACCCCACTGAAGCTTTCGAAGTTGATAATTTTAACTCCGAAGTTCATTAAGTAAATCGATATTTCTCCCTCTTATATTTGCAGTCGTTACAGATCCTCGTACATCAAATTGTGCTGATCCAAATCGATTTTGATCAAATATTTTACTCTCTCAAAATCGATTTTCATCCAGCAATCACCCACATCCAATTAATTATTTTATTTTATCCACATCCACCATGTGTTTACTGTTTTATAATTATTTATGTGGTTGTTTTCGAAGAAAAAATATAAAATTCCAAAAAAATTTCTGTATTTGTAAATGCCACGAACACAAAGCAACTATTTATTTTTGTTGTAAATCTGGAAGCGATTATATCTGAAAGCAATTAGAAAACAGACGAATATAACAAGTAAAGAAGTCGAGTAAATTCCGAATCCCAAAGTGAAGAAATGGATTGATCCTAGTTCTCGCAGGGGTTTCTGCATCAACGCAGGTGGAAAGGCGTGGAAGTACAGAAGTGAATTGCCTCTCATCTTCGAACACGCCGAAACCGTGTAGATCGGAAGCTTCAAATAGACATTTTTTAATTTTAAATTTGATACCAATAACTTTAAAATTCGAAGCTAATTGTAAGTTCAAACTCCGAGGAAAGGTTTCTCATGTGACCCCGTCTCTGATTTCAGAGCATAGACAAATTTCTAGACATCGACAACGAATCTGAAGTCAGAATGTGTCTGATGTATGGCCACTCGTGCAGAATAAATCAGAAAACCTTCCAGGCAATGATGAAATAGCATGCGAGGTCTATATTATAAATTAGAATGCACTATTTCTCTGCTAAATGAAGCGATTTTCGGGCTTCTTGTACGAGCAGTCGCATGTGGAAATCGTCTGACTTCAGATCTCAAATTATTATCATGGAATACCCGTCTAGTGTGAAAATCGCCAAATCGGAGGCAGAAACGTGGAAAATTTTTCTAGTCAGTTAACTTGAGACTGAACTGAGTCCGAGTTCGCTTTGCGCTAAGTTGCCGAATTTATCTTCGCGTTAAGCTCGTTTTCGATCAAGTTGCTCATATATTGTATTTTAGGAACAGCTGTTCGGAATTTCAACTATGCAATTCAGAATCGCAATTGAAATTTCTAGAAATAAACCCGCAGAATAGTAATTTCGAGCAAACTTGATTCGGATAAAAGGCGATATGAAATTTGTATCCTGACTTCAAAAAGTAGAGGTGAAACATTGACTTCGCATTTCAACCTTTGCATACTTTTAGAGCGATTTCGTACTGAAAATTTCGAACCTCTTTGATCTTCTTCGCCAGAACCTTGGTCCTTTCACACCCTATGACGAGTTCATGGGTTTGGTTGTTCGAGAGCATCGGAAGAGGGGTTCCTGTAAAAGAGGTATTAGTAAAACATCCACTAAATGAAAATTACCCATGAAATTTTGCTGTAGGATGGCATATTCTATCCAGAAATGCGGCGAAATGAGTCGAATTCCATCGAACGGTAGCGATTGATCTAATGGATGAATTGGCAAGCCAGAAACGACAAATGACACAAGATTCAGACAAACTAAAATGTCGAAATGATTGCTAAAAATATCTTGTTCCAGTTTTACTTGAAACTATGGTCCCAAGCAGAGCTGATTTGAATAGATGAGCCACTAGGAGAGAAATCATGTAGAGGTAGAAGAAGAATAGGAAGGTCACAATTGAAAACGAACTCAATCCAGATAAAGAAAATGGTGCAGAATCGAAACCTAGATTTTGATCTCTTTTTGAAATTTCTATATAGCTTACCAGTGACGAAATAAATAGGTAGTGTGAAAAGTAATACCGAAATCAGCAGAAATGATAGATCAAAAAGTGTCTAAATTTCTCAATTTTTCTATCGTCTTTGGAATAAAAACCTTTGCAACCCCATAAGGCAATGAACCGTAAATGTGAGCTTTGAACTCCCAGGAAGCCGACTTACGCCGAGAATAGACTGAATTTCATTATCTTTTGCGCACTATTCTAGGACTCACGATAAAGTATCATGGTGGTATTAATGGGTATGGTAGAATAGAAGACCAGAGCCTCAACTAGTCCAAGCCTTTCACTGGCTCCAGCTCTTTTATCATTTGATAGACTAACAAATGATAGGGATATCAATAGCGATACAATATTGGAAACCAAAGGTAGAATGATGAAAATATAGGGTCGATTGAGCAGTTCGTATGACATTCGTCTAAAAATATACTTCTCAAAATACTTTTAGGAGTGATAAAAAAAATCTACCTAAATAGGGCTAAAATAACTTGCAAGAAATTTGCTGTTCCGACTTCCTCGGGTAGCAAATCTAATGGTCGTATAACAGGAGGTGGCGCCTTTCTGAACAATCATGAAAGGTGCTTATGATCATAAGCTAAAAATGAAATTTGAAAACTTCTAATCAGAGGTGAGACCTAATAACGATTTTGGAGAATTTCGATGAGTTCAAGTATTGACTTCAATTCCGATAATTTTTAAATGATAAATTCTATTCGAATTCGAAAAAAAATTCGAGGCAAGATTCCAATTCTGCTTCGGTTTTTAAAATTTTAAATCGTGTAGTTTCAATTCCAACCAATCATATTTTAAACCGCTAACCTTTGCCACTCGGAAATGAGATGTCCGATTCTCATCGACGATTCGGCCTCTGCTTCATTTGTCAAATAATCATAGGTTGCTAGATCGACTGAATTATGAATAATTGAAAACAAAATTATGCAACATTGAACTACCGTAATAATCGCAAGGATTTTTATATGTTGGGCAGTTATAGTTTATCGCCGAAAAATATGAACACATCTTCGAGGGGCACCCGAAGTAAATCACCCTTCCAAGTGAGAGAATTATCGCTGAAGATTCGAAAGTATTATATTTAAAAAAAACAATAATAATATTCGAACCTTTCGAGAACATGTTCAAAATATCGATAGTTGGCGGAGCGATAGCCAATATCACGATTCTTTTGGATTTGATAGCCCAATCCCGTAGGCCGTTGATAATAAAGGCCAGGTCATAAATATCCAGGGAATTTAAGACAGTAGAGCAGACAAATATGCCTAAAGCTACGAATTACGTTAAAACCTTGAAGTTATTATGGACATGGATCTTTCAGCAGTTCAACAGCGATTTTCAGACGAACTTTCTCGGGTTGAGCTAACCGAGATATCCTACAGTCTTTAAAAGGACCCAAGGCGAAGGTATTGGCGTATTGGTGGATCTGGAATTTGATGCAACTTATATATGGATTCAAACATTCCATATAAAATGTTCACCATGCCATCCATATGGTAATTCTTCGTTTTGGACGGGTAGAACATGGCGGAAATCGTGAGGAATTGTTGTACGGTTAGATCTGGTGGTAGATCGAAGGAGGTTGGCAGAAATCCTAAATTACTGTCTGGCTATTTTCATTTTAGGACTAAACAGACCAATCCTCTGCCTCAATTGATGCTTATCTAGACGATGCCCATTTATGGTGATCTCTCCACCGGCTTTGCCTCGGCTCATCTTGGCACCGGACAGAAGTCGGATCAGGCAATTCATTTCCCACTCTGAAAATATTCATTTTAGTTGAGAATAGTAAATTTTCAGAAGATTCTGGTAGCAAGAGTTCATAATGACACGATCTTGATGTCATCATCAATAAGAGGCGAGACAGAATTCTGACCCCTGGCTTCGAAAAATGTCTAAGGTTGTCTCAAACACCGAATTAAACAAAAATTTTGATTCTGTCTCGCTCCTGCCGTCGATCATATTCTTGAACGCCATGATGCTATGAGGTAGGTAGTCGGATTGGCATTTTGACTGATGGATTTCTTTTCCTTCCTACCAGAAGTGTACATCATCGCCATGACGTCTCCAGCATGCAGTTCAAAGTTGATATCAACCAGAGTCGAGTGATATCTGGGCAACCGGAGCAGAGCACAGTCCCATGAGGATCGAAGATCCGTGTTGAAAGACAGATGCGACACGGTGAAGCGAGGCGAGCCACTGAATTGAAAAGAAACTTTCATATAGATAGATATTGCCAATGATCGATTGTTTACTTGAGGTGAAGTAAATGACACTGACTTTTAATGCGCGTTGTTTGCAGCTGACTTTACGTTAATACCTCGTATTCAAGTAATGAGTTTGACGACTATTTGTATATATACGTAATGCACACTTTGCATGTTCGAATTTGTGCATCGTTTATTTCGTCCTAAGTTATCGGTTATTGAAACAGCTTTCAATCTATTCAAGAAGAGGAATCTTTAATTTAGCAAAGTGAATCAGACCGATAGAATGTCATAAGGCTTACGTGTTTTCCGTCTTCTTGACTTCGGAGTACTTAGCATATTTCAGATAATTGTAGCCATTTGCCGCCAGAGCTTCGATCCTCGAAAAATAGTGACTCTGATGTCGAATCGTAGAGAAGTGTTGAGAGTGTCTGAAGTAAGGATTCACCAAATATAGTCTCTTCTATTTACCGTATTTCTGTGTCATTGCCTTTCACCGGATCTGTGTTCGTGTCGACATTGAGCTGGATTTTGCTGAAAATGAGTAATTATCCATCCCAAAATGTCTTCTGCGTTTACAATTTACAGTATCTTACAACATGGCATATGATTGATTATGATGAATGAAGAAGTCCGTAAGATAATGAAAATGTAAACAATTGGTGCAATGGCATGGAAGACGAAAAACAAATCGGAATAGAAACGAAATTGAAATATAAAAAATACTAGAGTTGAAGCCAATTTCAGTCTCAACAGTGCTGAGAATGATCATTCTAATCGAATCAACAACCCACCTCAAATCCCACTGAGAATGTTGTTTCCTCGGTCGATTCATCATCGTTATCTAACCATATTTGCTAACTACTCCACGAACTGGTAATTATCTCTATAATTGGAAGCCGAAGTGCAAAGGTTCAATAAGAATAAGAATAGCTACTGAGGAACGACACGATAGACTTAGACCATCTTATTGAGAAGGATTGAAGATGTGAGGTGCTATGAGTCGAATATTTGAGGGAGTGTGGGGATTCGGGAGGGTGGAAGGGAAAAGAAAGTCGGAGGAACCTGTCCCCCTGTCTTCCAAGGATAAGAGAGAAGGAGGGAACCCATACACATTGATGCAGTGCGGTGCGCGCGGCTACAATTAAAGCATCACGGTACTCGAAAGGATGGGCGAGAGAGGCGCGGGAAGGGTAGGTGGAGAAAGAGAATTAGGTGGCTAAACAAAGTAGGAGAAACAGACTCCCACAGCTGGACGCCTCCATCCCAAGAGAAGTCCTAATTTTTCATCCTCATCCTTACACTCCCTCCCTCCCTTATACTTCCTTATAAGCATGATGCTTCGTATGCTTTCATGAAATGACCTCTGTTGAAACATTTCTTTGATGTAGTTCGTTGGACAAAAACGGATCTAAAGATACATCTTCGCTCGAGAAACTTCTTCACTTTTCGCTACGGATTATCTTGCAATTCAAGATCCCGAAAGTTCCACTATCCTATTCAGTAAATCCTGGATATTTGAATTAATCTAAATCATACATTTATAGCCCCCTCCAATAATATCCATCCAATTAATTTTTTAGGATTCGTCATAGCCTGAACATAGTTATAATTGGCTTACTAGTGCTGAGCATACTCAATGTCATAAATCGTAAATACTCCGTCCATGGCCTTGCGCTAAGAAATGACATTTTATTCACCAATCCCGACAAATCTCGTTACTTTTTATTCTCATTTCATATCATCCGAATCTCTGCCTTTTCACGCACATAAGAATGCGAGAAGTGTATAACTCTGTCACTGTCTGCGTCGCGTTCATTCAGAGTGAAGAGCGATTTTGCAGACAGTCTTCAAGTCTTTGCAGTAAAGTACCAGAAGACACACTAGCACTTGATTGACAATTATGGAATGATTGCGTTTATGTGTTTGTTAGTGCTATTCGACTATTCAAAACAAACCTAAATACCAAATACTCTATTCTGACTATTCAAACCATTGAGGTATTGAAGAATGCTAACCGGAAGCAGCGGACACGCTTTGGAATGCCGAAATCTGTCGTGTTTGAGTACAGTCAGCGGGGATAATTGGTAAGAAAGAATCATAGAAATCAGGGGCGAGACGGAATTCAGGTTGCGATTCGGGCAATTTTCATCCAACCCCGTTTAGGTTCCGATTTAGAACATTTTTTGAGTTTCAATTTCGATTCTGGTTCAGATTTTCAAAAATTCAATTCCATCTCACCCCTAAGAGAAAGTGCACACATGCTGCAAGATCAATTGAGAACGGTCTAGCTCCTTTCAAAACGATCAAGGGTTAGCTTTCATTAGATCATGCAGTATTTGAAGATCACGCAGATAGTTCGGAGTTCTAGGTACAATCGCCTCTATTCACCACCTGTAGTAGCGCAATTTCTGAAGGATGTCAGCATCGAAGCTCATTCTGGTGAACTTCACGGCATCGTGGGTGTATCTGGTGGAGTCTTTGCCTGTTAGGATATTTGTAGTTTACATCTTTAGGTTCTGGGAAATCTATCTTGTTGAGTGCGATAGCGTGTGAAAATGATGGTCAGCTATCCGGACGGATGACGTTGGATGGACTAACTTTGACAAGTAAAATCATTTCAAATCTGCCATGTTCGAGACAATATTTAGAACGACGGTTCCAACGCTTCTGTTCATTCACGAATTTTCGCTATCGCTACCCGGAATTTCTTACCGTTAGCCGATTGCTCTACTTCGTCGGAAGGATTTCATTGAGCAGCACCATAACAAACAAGGAGTTGCATCAAAGAGTACACATTGTTTAGATTTTGGAAAAAAAAAACATACAAAGATTAGGTAACTTTGCTGATGAAGCACTTTGAAGTCGACCATTACGCCAACACGAAGTTATCGAATTTATCCATCAGCGGGCAAAGAAGAGTTCTGTCAGCTGCAGCCTTAGTGAAGGATCCAAGTTCGTTGTGCAATTTTAGATATTATCAAATTTTTACCCAAAGTGAATGCCAGTTCACACGATAACAAGTCCATAAATGAGCAAAATTTGATATAGGATGCTCCGTCTGCCATTTCTTTTTCAAAAATGTCACCATATCCAATGACAAGCATTTTCCAGTCATGCTTCTCCTGGACGACCCAATCCGCGATCTCGAACCGTTAGCATCATTCCAATTGATGACCTGTCTCTTCGAATACGCCAAGCGATATGACCGCATCATAGTCGTATCGATGCGAGCTCCAAGATCTGATATAAATCAGTTACTCACAAAAATGACCATGCTGTTCTACGGGGAAATCGCGTATTCTGGTAGTGCGTTTCTTTATCAGTTATCTGAGTTGGAAATTTAGGCTCAACAAAAAGCCTTCCTTCTTACTTCAACGATATCGGATTCCCGTGCCCAATCAATGAGAATCCAGTCGTCTATTATTGTGAGATAAAAATGATCAGTTCCATTCAGAGAATAATTTTAGTATCACTTCTAACAGTGGATCGAGAATCTGGAGAACGCTTTCAAGAAAGCCAGGAGCAAGCTGATAAACTTGTCGAGAAATTCAAGGTAACGAATAGCTCCCAGAAAAAGTAAACTCTCAAAAATCTAGGATCATTCGAGCAATGGCTTAGTGGATCATTCCTCAAGGTTACCTAGCTCCAGATCCTGCTTGAACTCTGTCGCTCTGTGCTCATTCCACTCCGCTGAAGTCTCATTCAAAATCAAGACGTTGCTCGAGTAAGTCACCCATAAAATAAACTCGGGAATAAGAGACATGGAGGATGGTATAAAATTGCTATAAGCATCAAGACGTTTTCATTCTATCTCAAATATTTTGCAGACGAACAATTTATCTACTGCCATCTCAATTGCTGCAAATTTTCCTTCGGATTTTCGCGCTGCCTTTCGCCACAATGTGCCTTGCGATATTCTGGTAAATTTCTCCAAGTAAAATCTAAATGATTCTCGAAGTCCAGTCCAAATTTCGTTACCGGGTCCTGGACAGCCCCGCATTCGTCATCAGGAATCTTACGACTCTTCTTGCTGATGCTGCCAATCGTGCAATCGCTCATCACATTCGTGCAATGTTGGGATTTTCTGGAAAGAATACAGCAATTTGACATTCAGATTCACCAACAGTCTCCATGATGTATATAGAATGCGGAAATCACTTGTACAACCCGTTAATACCATTCGGCACCTATTCGAGCACATTCATCATATTCGACCTATTGTCGGTAGTCTTATCCGCGGCTTTATTGTATTGGTCAGTTTTGAATTGATCATAAAATAATGGCGTCATCTTCATTTCTAGTTTAGCTGTTATGCCAAACTTTACAAAATAGGCAACATTTCGACTCTTCCCACCAGGGACGAGACAGAATTCCGATGTGAGAGTGCGTCTTTCTTTCTCTCCCTCACGCGTCCTTTTCACTCTTTCTCCCTTTTTCTTTCTCTAAATTCGGATCAGACCGGAGCCGGAATTTAGAGAAAGAGAAAAGTACGCGTGGGGGAGAGAGAAGGATACTCTCGCACCGGAATTTCGGTTTCATCCTTGCTTCTCATACCGTACGGTTTCCTCTCATTTTAATTCGAAGAGTATCGATTCTTCAACCTCCCTTGTGAGGTTATCGTTTCTCCCATTCTGCTCTCAAGGAAGACCCTTTCCAAAAATACGAGTGGGAGAATCGGTGCGGAATGAAAGAGAACGATACGGTCTCTTAAAATAAAGTATTCAAACTTTTCAGGACAGCATCACTCTCGTACATTTCCATCTATCTAAAAATGTGCTTCGTCTTCGTGTCGGTGGCCTTGATAGCGCAATTCGTTTCAATGACGATTTCGATTTTCATTCGACGGAATTTCAATCGATTCGTCGTCTTCTCATCGCTGCAGATGTTCTTTATCGTGCAAGGAAGTGGCATGTTGCGGTATTTCTTGTGCAATTTGTTGCCGAAGGTTCGACAATGATTTTTAGACCCTTGATGACACTGGCTCCGAAAGTCTCGTACCTATTTTCATACGCGAATCCCTATCGATACGCGTATTATCTGCTAATTTTTGACATTTCTGGTCGATTGCCGATCAAGGATTGCAGGAGAGATGAAAAAGCCGATTCCGGCGAGAAACCTCTGGTCGAATTCTGCCGGTAGGGCGAAAATTCATGTCTTTGAAGAAATTGTGACATTCAGCTGGACGGATTCTCTAAGTTTTCGTCGTGAGCTCTTTGGAACCGACACAGAGCCACTGGACTATGCGACCAATGCGACATTTCTCTGTCTGATCCTATTCATGATCATCATATCATCCATGCTTCTCCATTATGTAAAGAAACCGAAATTCATCATTGACAAATTCAGATTTAGAAAGTCGCAGGTTTAAAGTTTATGCGAAAAAACATTAAGCAACGACAATAAATTATTCAATATGGAGGAAGCAAAGAAATATTCGTCATCAATAAAGGAAGTGCACAAATCGGAACTCACAGACAGGCTTCCTCAAATTTATTTTCTATGGGATGGGAGCGGATTTTTTTCAGAACGAGTTGAGAGCGTGTCAAAATTTCGCATCTCTCTCATTTCTGCATTGAAAAAATTTTTTAAAATTGTGAGACGGGGACGAGAATGAGTAAATTTTGAGGAATCCTGCTCACAGGTTTTGATTACACGAATAGTCTTTCGATGATGGGCATTACGGTGTTAAAATCAAAATCTGTAAACATAGAAACCTGGAGCGAAACAGATTTAGCCATTTTCACTCGTATTTTGTGTAAGTAATGAGTAAATTCGCTTGACAACACATGTAAGCTAATTCTGCAAATTCGTTAGTGCAAGTTAAGAATGGATTATTTTCACCGATTTCTTGATTCCCATTTTGTCGATTTTGATGCTACCATCGTGACTCCCATCAACGAAAATCCCTATTGGAAAGTTTCATCGAGATCTGCGAGGTCAGGATTTGTGCATTCCTTTGCAAGTTAAAATAAATTGGATTTTATACAAGCTGCGCGAAGTTGCTAACTAGTTTCAATTGAACCCCACTATATTTTTGATGAAAACAAAACATTTGTTCCAACCGAAATTTGAAGTGTAGTTGGAAAACATTGATTTCTAAAAAAAAAAAAGCCTGCTATGCATTCCCTTGATATGATCCTGGCCAGTTTCCTGTAGGTTGCCCACCGTTGTGCGACGACGCAACTCCCCTGGCTCTAAACATAATGAGTGTGTTAAAACCGTACGATATAACGAGTCCGATCGATATTGCCGTGAGGACGATGAAGTTGACATTAAATGCGAAAAATATATTTAGGAAATAGTACAGCGTTGAAGAGACTGACATGAAACAGAATATCGCGCTAACTCCCATTTCCTGAAATTTCAAGAGAGTTGATATAGAAATCGTTCGGCTAAGGCTAAAAACTCGTTACAGTTTGAAATGATTCTTGAAAAGAAATATACTTTGATTGGTACTCTTTACCAACTCGGCAAATCGCTGGTTAAATTTTGACTAAAAATCTAAATGAAAAACTTACAATCCATGGCCACCATGACTTGTAAATGAATTTAAGATTGATCACAAAAGCGGCAATTATTAAGACTGAGGCAACAAATTCCAGGACCGAAGTTAGACAACACCACCAGAAGAACTTTCTATGTGTAGGAATGGCGAAGAAGATTATTTGCAATAAAGTTAGTAGCTGAAAAATAGTAATTACATAAAGATACACAGAGAGAAATGCCCCCGTTCGTGCCGAGTAGGGCCCGTGTCGGCGCCTACTCGGCATGAACGCGGCACGAACGCGGCCCGAACGGGGAAATTTCTCTCTGTGTAATCCATAAAAAACGAAAAATCATAATAGTTGTATTACTTTTTATTGGACCCACTAGCCAATTATTCTAAATTTAAATAAACTTACCGATATCAATAGCTTGTTCATATGGGGCATCTTGAATAAACTTGAGAAGCCCATCTTTCCAATCTTTTTATAGTTTAACTGAATTAATGTAAAGTTGAGCGTCTAGCTTTAAATCATGCAGCTGCAAAATAATCAATAAAGAAATTGATAATGGGAAGCGTCCGCGATTTCGAAATTTTAACATTATGACCATGTTTGTGATAACACTTTGGGTGAGTAATAAATTCATAATTCTTCATTTTTCTCAAGAATTTGAATAATAAAATTTATTAAATTCAATGGATCTTGTTAAAATTTACAATCATTCAGACAATTGAACATCTCATCAAAATTTGCATAATACTTTCAGAACAGAGAAAGATTCAAAATTAAGCTCCGCCTACACTTGATTAAATAATTTGGAAGAATGGCAGAACTCTTGTAATTCATAAAAAAAATACACAATAAAAATGAGATAGAGGTCATGAAGACGTTTTAAAAGGCTCGTGAAATATTTACATTAGTGCATGTGTCATGAAAAATCGACTAGTTATTGTTGAATAAATAATTGTCATTTAGGAAAACTCCCTAGTAGCTTTCTTTTCATATTTTATACCAGTCAGTACCGATCAATTAACCAATGGTAGTGAAAAGCCAGGCAGTACAGGTGCATTTCGCCATCGGTTGTTATTTTTGAGGAAGAAAAAAGCCAATTGATTGCTAGTCGTTACTGGTCGATAATTCAACGATGCTACTAGTCAGTACATCAACTGGTACTGATTGGCGGCTATTTGGTTCAAAAGTAATTATCGATAGCGGAACGCACTGATGCTTGCTAGTTTTTTCACTACCATTGGTTGACTGGTATAAAATGTGCAAAGTTGCTTCAACTCTTATACCAGCATAAAATTTTCTTAGAAAACTTTCCGGAAAAATAAAGTCAGAAATATATCGATTTGAGAATTTTGTTGATATTCAGGAATAAAATCACGATCGACCCGTATCGAAGGATTTACGAGATTTAAGCCGGATTGCCTCCTCCCGGGTATGAGCCTGCAGGCCAGTTGCCGGTGGGCGGGGCCGGGGTTGCAGTCGCCTAAATCGCACTTTGATCATCATCTTCAAAAACTAGGCAAAAGATTCTTCGAGTCTAAATACGCGCAAAATGCACGATGCTAAATTTAACCAAAAATTGTCAGAATTGGGATTCCGCTTCGCCTTTTCATTACTTTAAATGAGTTTGGCTCCTTTATTCTTACGCAGATTTATAGCTCGGAAATGAGATTTCAATTATCAAATAGGTTCATAAACCTATTCGAGTATACACACATGGACGAAACCTAGAGTGACTACATATGGTATACCTGATTGCCTCCGTGCTGTGTCGACGCAATTCCCCTAGCCCGGAACATAATCAGTGCGTTCAGGCCATAGGCCAAGACAAGACCAATTGATATTGCCGTGCATAGCAGGTAGAAGAAATTAAATTTGTAAAATATATTGCAGAAATAGTAAATTGTGGAGAGAGCTGACATAACACAGAATATGGCACTAACAACCAATTCCTGAAATATGTTCTTCTATTTAAAATTAATTTGAATAGATACACTTACCGCCATAGTCCATTGTGGGCCATAAATCAGTGCAAGATCAACGAAGAATATCACAACAAGGAGAATTGCTATGAGCAATTCAAGAATCGCAGTCATACATGCGAACCAGAAGAATTCACGGTGAGGTGGGATTGCGAAGAAGATGATTTGCAATAAGGTTAGGAGCTAAATAGTTATAGTTATCTAGTTTCATTGAATTCACAGAATCATTGAAGAACATAATTCTGTCTTCTTTTCTTTTACTTTCATGTGTATTTGCACGCAATCATCAAGATATCGTAAACGAGAGTTGAAAATGTTGAATTACCAATATGAACCCCTTCATCATATGAGGCATCTCCTTTAGGTGTTGGTAACTCATGGCTGATCGACGTTTGGTTTGCCAAATTACCTATTCCGAATCTGAAAATTAGAACACTTCAAAACTGCATAACCAAAATGGACTCTAAACTCGGTTGACATGAAATGTAAACAAAGTCCTTTTGCGGAATAATCAATAGATAAAATGGTAACGTGATATGAAGGCGAGAAATAAGTGAGTTGAAGAGAGCGAAAAGAAATTAAAGTTGGTGAAATATCATATGGAAAAGGTGCAAGTTATGCATAATCAAAAATAAGCGTCAAAACAAAGAATATGCAATGCACTCACTCTTTCAATTTTTTCTAAAAGAATACCATACGTTCAAAATCAATAACTACTGATTTCATATGTCAAGATATTATATGTGTAATCATACATTTCAGTATCGAAAAGTTTTTTTTTCCTATTTCTATTCATTGTTTATCATTCATACCGAATATTATTCGAAGCAAATAATAATTCTATCGATCGAAATATGCACTATAAAATGAAACTACTTATCAAGAACCGGCACTGCCTAACTCCACGAATAGCCTAGGCTTATGAAAGTTTCTTTGAGGAGAAAAAAACGCTGATATTTACAATTCGAAATGTTCAGATTGGCAACAAATCAATTCCATGAGAAGTGGGGAAATCGAAGTTTTAACTATTGACGAAATAGTGAATCAGATTCAATAAATGTTTTGAAACAAGGCGGGTTGCAATTCGAAAGGTTTGTACCTGAACAAAAATATCACATGAAAATAGGGAATAGCCTTGAAAATTGTAAACAGTTCAATAGATAATTTGTACGCGATGGATAAGTTAAGAAAGACTCAATTCAATTGGATTGGTTTATAGATTAAAGATAGGCTCACTGAAGGATCATTTAAACAAGACACATAGCAAATTATGATTTGAGAATTTGATAAAATAATGTATAGAAAGAATTTCTCATAGGCACCTATCAATATTGCGTTCCAGAAAATTGTGGAAATTGTAAATGTTTGCCAACTTTCGTCTTTCTCCAACATCTATTCTCTCTTCTCATCTATGATTCATCTCGGTTTGTGAATCTAACATATAAACGAAGATCTTTGGACTATATAAAAAAGTAAAAGAATTATGAAATTGTCGGTAATCCTGAGGAGATTATGATCAGGATAAAAGGAAAATGCTCTAAAGAATTGTAAACTTACCTTATCTTATCATATTTTTTTAATCTAATATTCCAAATTCAGACCTAAGTAGGGTCTAAATCAAATCATTGCGCAGATCCTCATTAACTCAAACTATTCCATAAAAATCTCGATTTGAATGCTTCATGTAGAGGATATTAAAAAATATATAATTTTGACTTTGCCAAAACTTTTTCACACAAATTTTCCATTCTAGCTGAAAATCTGCTCAAATGTATCCAGAATACATGTTTTCTTCAAAATGATCAAAAGATGGCAGACCTATGACATTTGTAGCATAAAATCAGATATTGACAAAAATTTTAGAGGAATAATAATGAAGTCCAGCTTTCGAATTTAAAGATATTCATAAGCAAATCGACAAATATCGCGAAGGATTTCGCAATATAAAACTGCTCGAAACGATGATAAACTGATATAAGCCGAGTCAAAACTGGTTAGAGAACACATTAGAGATAAGCGTGCAAAAAGAGATGACTGGCTGTATTTTGAAATGCAAAACGAGAAGCAATTCTAGAAGGACCACTTTATGATATCATGATGCAAATTTATCTAAAAAAATACAGACAAAATTTTCTGAAAACATTTTTACCAGTAACCGATAAATTTTAGATTTGAAAAGCGTATTCTTCCACGTGAATTGTACATTTTGCATGGGAAACAATAACGCCTTTGTATCGAAAATACCGAAAATGCTAATAAAACAAATGTCTGAAATTTAAAATGTTGAGCAAGTTTCAAATTGAAGTTTTCGTTTTTAGTTTCCTGAGCTACATGCAAGATAGTCCTCCCCTTTCTAATGAGAGATATTTTTAATTTTAGCTGTTTAGTGAAAATCGAACAAAATGATGAAAATTATGAGAGCACATCATTTTGAGAGTCAGAAAAGAATTAGGCATTCAGCATGAGCAAATAATCGAATGAAAACGAAAATTTATATAGAACAAGTCATTGTCGTTGGCGAAATAATCTACTCGAAACGAATGAGAAGCTGAAGGTAAAGAGAGCTTTTCCTGGAGAGAGGGAAAGGAGAATAAATTTCTGAGAGAAAGAGTGGAAAATAAAGAGGCAGAAAAGTTAGCAAACAAACGTTTCTCTCCTCTCTCCTGCAAAAAATAAATGCACATATCTGTCAGGTCTAATTTTCGTCTAACCTAAAGATTACTGAATTTCGCAACAATTATTCGCAAACAATCTAATTTTGGCAACATAAGGAAAGCTCTGAGCATCAGCAAAATATGTAGCAAGAAGAACGAATTGCCTACACTAGCCCTATCTAACAAGAATTAACTTTGTTGAGACTATTCCATGTTGGGTGTCAAGATGAAAAACGATTGATCTGGTGTTTATTAGGAAAAGGCTTGATCTTCGCCACTTTGTGCATAAGGCAATTTGAAAAAGTAGTAACGTAGTAACGTAGTACCGGAAAAAGTAGTAACGCTTTCTTGTAAACGTAGTAACGCTTTCTTGTAAAAGTAGTAACGCTTTCTTGTAAACGTAGTAACGCTTTCTTGTAAAAGTAGTAACGCTTTCTTGTAAACGTAGTAACGGATTTTAAAAAGGTCAATAGCATACCGAATGACCCAAAAAATTGCCAAATCGATATGCTAATTAGCCTAATTATATTCTACACTTAATTTCCTTCAATTTCATGCATGATTTCCTTGGGTATGAATTACTACTTATCTCCAGCAGGATCCTCTAGAGTTAACTATAGGAAGTTCATAGGACCTGACAGAAATAGAGGTTTTAGAGATGTCTGATTTCAGAAGTACGTCATAGACCCCTGAATCGCCTATCAAAATGAACTATTCTATCATGTCTTACTATTTCTGAAGTCTATAGGTCAATACATCCATCTTTCTGGTCACTAGGTTCACTTATTCACTCAAAATCGAGATAAATTTACATTACGTCCCTACATGATCCTACACTGATCCAAAGCATATCCAAAAGGGCTTGACTATAGTCTACAATTATGCCCTAGCATCTGTAGTCCGCATATCAATAGACTTTCGCTACCCTTGAATACGTGTGTATGTACTAGAGGGCACTTTTTGACTTCTTTCGCGAAAAAATACGAAATTTTTCAAAAATCGACCAACTCTAAGTCCTGCAGTGATTCTGATGATATCCAAAAAGGTTCAACTTCTGCCTATATTCCACCTACAATATCTACTCTGAATATTGCATATCTGTTTCGATAGGTTCGAAGAAATCTTGGGTCACTATGTCGACTTTTTCCGACCAAACCGAGATATGACTGCAAAATATGCATTCACCTTCACCGAATGACTCGAAAAAGTGGTAAATAAATATGCTAATTAGGTTAACTATCTTCTATACTTAATTTCCTTCAATTTCGTGTATGATTTCCCTAGGTACTGAATTTCCACTTGTCTTCAACAAGATCCCCTAGAATTACTATAGGAAGTTCATGAGATCTGACAGAAATAGAGGTTTTCGAGAGGTGTGATTACAGAAATTCATTATAGATCCCTAAATCGCCTACCAAAATGAACCATTCTGTCATGTCTTACTATTTCTGAAGTCTATAGGTCAATACATCCATCTTTCTGGTTATTGGGCTCACTAATGTACTCAGAAATGATGAAACGTTCACTATAGACATACTTGAGCGACCGTAGTGATCCAAAACATATCCGAGAATTATCGTTCATGATTTATATTTCATCTCTGGTATTAGTTCTCCTAATATCATGTCTCAATTACCTCATTCGGATATGTCTAGTTGAGTTATGGGGTTACAACTGGACCAAGCCAACATATGGCTGCAAAATATGACTTTCACCCCCACTGAATGACTCAAAAACTGTCAAATCGATATGCTAATTAGGCTAATTATCTTCTACATTTAATTCCCTTCAATTTCGTGTATGATTTCCCTAGGTACTGAATTTCCACTTGTCTTCAACAAGATCCCCTAGAATTACTATAGGAAGTTCATAGGATCGGACAGAAATAGAGGTTTTAGAGAGGTGTGATTCTAAAAGTATGTCATAGACCCCTAAGTCGCCTACCAAAATGAACCATTCTGTCATGTCTTACTATTTCTGAAGTCTATAGGCCATTACATCCATCTCTGGGGTCACTGGGCTCGCTCATGTACAGGTTTTTCAGGGTTTTCTCCCTATTTTACTTTTTGAATAACTTTCTTTTTTATTTTTCATCCAAATTGAATATGGTTTTTTGCGTGGTACTCTCCTTGTCTTATAGTTTTGTTTTATACACCTCTTGAGCCGAAACAAAATATCCATGCCCATAAAATCACTTGTTTTTTTGGAAAAGCTAATTCTTGGTACCTAAGAAAATGTTCAAAGATTCATAACTTCCTTATTTCTGAACCAAATTCGATAATTCTTTTTTTATTCGACAGCATTTAGTCTCTAGATCATCAAAAAATAAAATAAGAATTTTTTGAATATCAATTTCTGCAGAAATGCGCATTTTTCGTGTTTTGATTGCGTACTTTTCGGCCCGTACTACGTTTACGCGTAAATGACGTTGGAAAAATTCCTCCTTCCAGTATGTTGTGTAGAATGACACGATGAACAATTTTCGTCATTGGACCAACTCTCGAATCGCTACCGTTGGAGCTCCAGAATTTTTTGAAGTTCGACGGCCAAATTCAGCATAATGCTTTTTTAGCACAATTTTTTAAAAATTCATAATTTTCTTATTTCTAAACCAAATTTCATAATTATTTTTTTGTTTCTTAGATCTTGTCGAGGAGAATATGGGAAAAATAAAAAGAAATTTTTTGAAAATTAATTTTGGCGGGAAAAAGTTATTCGAAATTACCCTATACACCCGTACTACGTTTACGCGTAAATGACGTTGGAAAAATTTGCCTTTTCGATATGTTGCGTAGAATGACATGCTAAACAAGTTTTGTTTCAGGACTGAGGTCGGATTCACATCGGTATGAGCTCTAGAATTTTTTGAAGTTCAACGACCAATTATTGCAAAGTGTCGTTTGGACAGTAAATTTCAAAAATTCATATCTTCCTATATTTCTAACAAAATTTCATGATTATTTTTTTTATTTTGTAGATCTTGAGTAGGAGAATAAGGTAAGAATAAAAATAAAATTTTAGGATAATATTTTTGGTAAGAAAAAGTTACTCTAAGATACCCCATATACCCGTACTACCTATACGCGTAAATGACGTTGGAAAAAATTGTCCTTTCGATATGTTGTGCAGATGGACATGATGAACAACTTTTGTTCCAGAAGTTATTTTAGAATATGCACACACAGGGAGTTATAAATTTTTGAAAATTTTTACTAAAAAAGCATTATGCTGAATTTGGCCGTCGAACTTCAAAAAATTCTAGAGCCCTAATGGTAATGAATCCAGGGTTGGTCCAACGACGAAAGTTGTTCAGCATGTCATTCTACACAACATACTGGAAGGACATATTTTTCCAACGTCACTTACCTGTAAACCCAGTACGGGTATATGGGGTAATTTCGGGTAATTTTTTCCCTACAAAAATATTTTTTTTACTTAAAATTTTTATTTTTCCCATAATCTCCTCGACAAGATCTACAAAATAAAAAAAATAATCATGTAATTTGGCCTAATACACAGGGAGATATGAATTTTTGAAAATTTCTGCCAAAACGGCACTTTGCAATAATTGGTCGTAAAACTTCAAAAAATTCTGGAGCTCCAACGGTAAGGAATCCAGGGTCGGTTGTGAAAGAAAAGTTGTTCGTCGTGTCACTCTACACAACATACTGGAAGGACATATTTTTCCAACGTCACTTACCTGTAAACCCAG
The DNA here is from genome assembly GCA_964036155.1 of Diploscapter coronatus. NCBI lineage: Eukaryota > Metazoa > Nematoda > Chromadorea > Rhabditida > Rhabditidae > Diploscapter > Diploscapter coronatus. The sequence continues at coordinate 74,959,821 of OZ038423.1, read as the reverse complement.
TACGGGTATATGGGGTAATTTCGGGTAATTTTTTCCCTACAAAAATATTTTTTTTACTTAAAATTTTTATTTTTCCCATAATCTCCTCGACAAGATCTACAAAATAAAAAAAATAATCATGTAATTTGGCCTAATACACAGGGAGATATGAATTTTTGAAAATTTCTGCCAAAACGGCACTTTGCAATAATTGGTCGTAAAACTTCAAAAAATTCTGGAGCTCCAACGGTAAGGAATCCAGGGTCGGTTGTGAAAGAAAAGTTGTTCGTCGTGTCACTCTACGCAACATACTGAAAGGACAGATTTTTCCAACGTCATTTACGCGTAAAAGCAGTACGGATAGAAAAGTCCGCAATCGAGACGCGAAAAGTGCGCATTTCTGCAGAAATCGGTATTCAAAAAAATTATCTCTTGATGCATGATAATCTAGAGACTAAATGCTGTCGAATAAAAAAATAATTATGAAATTTGGTTCAGAAATAAGGAAGATATGATTTTTTGAACATTTTTTTTCGATATCAAAAATCTGCTTCTCCAAAAACAGGTGGTTTTATGGGCATGGATATTTTGTTTCGGCTCAAGAGGTGTATAAAACAAAACTATAAGACAAGGAGAGTACCATGCAAAAAACCGTACTCAATTTGGATGAAAAATAAAAAAGAAAGTTATTCAAAAAGTAAAATAGGGAGAAAACCCTGAAAAACCTGTACATGAGCGAGCCCAGTGACCTCAGAGATGGATGTATTGACCTATAGACTTCTGGAATAGTAAGACATGATAGAATAGTTCATTTTGATAGGGGGTTTGGGGGTCTATAGTGAACTTCGGGAATTAGGTATCTCAAAAACCTCTATTTCTGTCAGATACTCTGAGTTTCCTATAGTTAACTCTAGGGGATATTGCTGGAGACAAGTGGAAATGTGGCACCTAGGGAAGTCATATATGAAATTGAAGGGAATTAAATGTAGAAGATAATTACGCTAATTAGTATATCGATTTGGTACTTTTTGGGGTCATTCGGTGGGGGTGAAAGTCGTATTTTGCAGTCATATGTCGGTTTGATCGAAAAAGTCGACATAGTGGCCCAGGGTGATTTCAGCACTACCAAAAGAAGTATGCTATTTGAAGGTATGTTATCAGAGAGAATAATTAATTATTCCCCGATCGTCAGCTAGAAGCTTCGAGATCACTGTGATCACTTGTAAGGGTGTAATAAGGATTTACCTCGATTTTGAGTAAATAAGTGAGCCCAGTGACCCCAGAGATGGATGTAATGGCCTATAGACTTCAGAAATAGTAAGACATGACAGAATGGTTCATTTTGGTAGGCGACTTAGGGGTCTATGACATACTTTTAGAATCACACCTCTCTAAAACCTCTATTTCTGTCCGATCCTATGAACTTCCTATAGTAATTCTAGGGGATCTTGTTGAAGACAAGTGGAAATTCAGTACCTAGGGAAATCATACACGAAATTGAAGGGAATTAAATGTAGAAGATAATTAGCCTAATTAGCATATCGATTTGACAGTTTTTGAGTCATTCAGTGGGGGTGAAAGTCATATTTTGCAGCCATATGTTGGCTTGGTCCAGTTGTAACCCCATAACTCAACTAGACATATCCGAATGAGGTAATTGAGACATGATATTAGGAGAACTAATACCAGAGATGAAATATAAATCATGAACGATAATTCTCGGATATGTTTTGGATCACTACGGTCGCTCAAGTATGTCTATAGTGAACGTTTCATCATTTCTGAGTACATTAGTGAGCCCAATAACCAGAAAGATGGATGTATTGACCTATAGACTTCAGAAATAGTAAGACATGACAGAATGGTTCATTTTGGTAGGCGATTTAGGGATCTATAATGAATTTCTGTAATCACACCTCTCGAAAACCTCTATTTCTGTCAGATCTCATGAACTTCCTATAGTAATTCTAGGGGATCTTGTTGAAGACAAGTGGAAATTCAGTACCTAGGGAAATCATACACGAAATTGAAGGAAATTAAGTATAGAAGATAGTTAACCTAATTAGCATATTTATTTACCACTTTTTCGAGTCATTCGGTGAAGGTGAATGCATATTTTGCAGTCATATCTCGGTTTGGTCGGAAAAAGTCGACATAGTGACCCAAGATTTCTTCGAACCTATCGAAACAGATATGCAATATTCAGAGTAGATATTGTAGGTGGAATATAGGCAGAAGTTGAACCTTTTTGGATATCATCAGAATCACTGCAGGACTTAGAGTTGGTCGATTTTTGAAAAATTTCGTATTTTTTCGCGAAAGAAGTCAAAAAGTGCCCTCTAGTACATACACACGTATTCAAGGGTAGCGAAAGTCTATTGATATGCGGACTACAGATGCTAGGGCATAATTGTAGACTATAGTCAAGCCCTTTTGGATATGCTTTGGATCAGTGTAGGATCATGTAGGGACGTAATGTAAATTTATCTCGATTTTGAGTGAATAAGTGAACCTAGTGACCAGAAAGATGGATGTATTGACCTATAGACTTCAGAAATAGTAAGACATGATAGAATAGTTCATTTTGATAGGCGATTCAGGGGTCTATGACGTACTTCTGAAATCAGACATCTCTAAAACCTCTATTTCTGTCAGGTCCTATGAACTTCCTATAGTTAACTCTAGAGGATCCTGCTGGAGATAAGTAGTAATTCATACCCAAGGAAATCATGCATGAAATTGAAGGAAATTAAGTGTAGAATATAATTAGGCTAATTAGCATATCGATTTGGCAATTTTTTGGGTCATTCGGTATGCTATTGACCTTTTTAAAATCCGTTACTACGTTTACAAGAAAGCGTTACTACTTTTTCCGGTACTACGTTACTACGTTACTACTTTTTCAAATTGCCGTGCATAACTCTACTTCAAGAAGAAGATAATAGCATCAAGATTTTCAGAGTTGAAGTATCATGCTTAGAGAGCGCAAATGGTTTTTCCGACTCGAGTTTCGTGGAATTTGATCTATGCAGGCTTAAAGAAGGCCTTCGAAAATACTGTAATAAAAACTGCCCAAAATAGCTCAAGATAAAACCCCTAATTAGTTCGATAATTGCCATCACAAGTGTCATAGAATTATCGTTTTGTTGAGGAACAATAATGCCGACGATTTTGGCAAATTAGCTTACATTATTACGAATATCAATCGAGCAAATCAAACAAATCGAGTAGCATTACCCACTTTGCGGTAGACTCATGCTGCTCGTTTGCGCTCTTGATTTGATGTGTTGGCGCATCACCTATCTTCAAAACCATTCCCACGGGTTCCCACGTATCATTTGGACTTGAAAATTCGCAAGCGAACTCCTTGTATAGAAAGACACAACATATGAGACGTGCAAGAGTGTAAGTGCAGTGAGAAGAAAGTTAGGATTTTCAACCTCGAAAATCCGGACTTAAAAACGCACTTCCAGATTCGTCATATCGGGAACTTTTGTCCGCCTAATCAATAGAACATCCTTCACAAACGTCAAATTCCATTAAAACACATATTTTACCCAAAAAACCTGGTTTTATATTTCGCCGACGAAAGTTTGAACAAAGATCTCTAGGGCTAATTGACCATTTGCACTCTAATCATGCTTAACTTTCTGTCGTTACTTTTATCATTTGATGACTGAGTTGCAATATTTCACGTTTCAAACCAAAGTTTATTATTTGAGGTTGGAAAAATCTTCACGAGTGAACGAGAGGTATTGTCGTCAGAAATTTTTCGTTTATCACTGGTAGAGAAATTTTCATCGTTAGTGCATCTGTAGGTGAATGTATTTTGTAAAATCAAATGGAATAAACTGGTTTCCAAAACGCACACCTTAGAGTTTTGACTTATTAGCTTTGCCCGTGGACGTTTTGATGATATTTTCAATATTTTCCCAGGCCTGTTTGTCCATATCGTAGAGGAACGAGCCGAAGTCCGATTTCTGCCTGAGTGACGTCTGGCCGCCGTCGAAATCGATCGTCTGGAAAAGTGTTCATTCATCATCCCATGAAAAGAAAATTCCAGTTTTTCATAATCTATAATTTTCTCATTGATTTTTACTTTGAAGTTCAAAATGACCCGAAGAAAAATATGTAAAGTTCGCGAGAATAAATAAAGTTCCGAGTAAGTTTAGTAGTTAAGACCACTCACCGTTCCGTTCATCCACGAGCTGTAATCGGAGCACATGTAGGCCGCGAGGTTGGCAAGCTCTTCGCGCTCTCCGAATCGACCAGCGGCGACGCCTTGTTTGCCGAGCTCCATCGCCTAAAAACACTAATGTAAACATTTAGGATAATTATGATATTTTAAAAATACCGTACTTGATCAGGAGTCGTTCCGGGCATCAGACGGTTGAAAGCTCCCTAAATATACGTTCTTTCACAAGTGACTTCGAGCTCCAAAATAATAAGAAAAATTAAGAGGCAACATGATTATTTTAGGAGATATTTCACCCAAGATGTTCTTTTATTCTACGGATTTTCAAGCATTCTTTACTTTTTTTACTTTTAGAAAGTTGCTAAACCGAAGTACGACTTACAGGCGTGTAGATGGGCCCAGGCGCGATAACGTTGAAGCGGAAACCGTATCTGGTCCATTCGGCCGACAGCGACTTCATCATCACCTCGACGCCGGCCTTGGCTGTGGCAGACGGCACGACGAATGGCGCGCCAGCCCTCGAATAGGTCGCAGTGATGCTCAGAACTGTGCATCCTTAACAGTTCTTCAGAGTAATTGTTGCAAACTCATTTCCTTAGCATCCCACAAAATAGTTACTATCTTCACGCCACAACACGAATGCTGCACATTCTTTGCAGCCCGCTTTTACACGAGCTCCGCCTTTCTGTCTCTACGTAATTTCTTCCATCCTCTCCTTTCTTTCTCGTCTCTGCGAGAATGTATGCTATCTCCTCGGGTGAAATAGCACTCTAGCAGACGAAAGGAAGAAGGCGAAGCATGGCAGAGGAGGGATGCAAAATCCTCGTTATAGCGTGAAAAATAGAGAATGTCAGAAATTTCAAAGAAAAACAATTCATTGTTTTCATTCCTTTCGAACAACAGTTTTCACTAACCCTTATTCTGTTCAATGCATCTTCGACCGACTTCCTGAGTGACAAAGAAGGTGCCCTTGAGGACGATGTCCACGATGGCGGAAAAAGCGTTGGGCGACAATCTCTCAGTCGCGGCGATGAAATTGCCCGCTGCGTTGTTGACCACGATGTTCGGAAGGCCCAGCTTGCTTTCAATCTGGTCCACTGCCTACAACCGTGTTCATTTTTACTTCTAGCTCACGAGAATGTACGAATATTCCGAATCCTTATATTTCGATTTTATTGTCCTCCTCTTGCAAATTTGCACTAATCGCAAAACACTCCAATAGCACCATCTGTCGTGGAAGAGGCAGACAGAATAATGCCACGCTTTCTAGATGTCTTTTGAATAGCCGAGTTCATTTGAAGTGATCGTAATGTAGCGATAAGATGCCTCTCCCGAGAGGGAGAGCAGTCGTTAGATCGACTTTTCTTGCTGGTATGGTTTTTGCAAAACAAGCTTTTCTTCTAATGCTGGCTGTTTAATTGGAGCGTTTGTGATTAGTGCAGACTTATAAGAAGACAACAATATAGCTAACTTTCTCCTAGTTTAACCAAGAGCTTAATCGAACTTAACGCACCATACCTGAGAAATCATCTCCGGCTTTCTGATATCCATCTGGAATGCCTCGCAAACGCCGTTCGTTTCCTTGCGAATTTCTTCAGCAGCTTTCTGCAGAACATCAAGACGCCTGCAAACTGTCATAATTATATGCAGCTCCCAGAAATCATCGTTCACCGAGCAGCTATTGCGACGCTGGCGCCCAGCCGAGCGAAAGTGGTGGCGATCGACCGACCGAGACCCGTTCCGCCGCCAGTCACCAGAGCGATTTTGCCCTAGAGTTGCATTCATTTGCTGCTTACTCAATCATTTCTCCAACTTGACTCTTGACATCTTTTTTCAATGGAACTCAACATTCCACTTAGGATATTCTGCCTTGTTCCTATCATTTCTTGATTCCATGCTCGTTCTTTGTTAGAAGTAGCATAAGAAAATTCGAAAGAATATATAACACAAAAAGTTATGGAGTGAATTCAGTGCAGGGCTGTTCGGAATTCTGACTCCTCCGGTTCCGGATGTTTCAAAATCTCAACTCCGAACAGCCCTGATATTCAGTGCTTTTCGGAAGTTTATTGGTAAAAATTGCATACCTTGAGAGCACCATCTTGGAGCGCGGGAGTTTTGACGACAGGGAAGAATTTATCCGGATTGGGGCAGTGCGCTGCCATAATAGCTAGCTGCTCGAACACACGAATTTCACCAAACTAAACTGAAACAAGACGCTCTTCTCTTTATCTATTCTGTCAATGTTTGTGAACGCTACATTGTAGTCATGACACAAGCATGGGAACAATGTAGCGAAGTCCCACTCTGCTTCTTTTCCATCTTTCAACATGCTATTTGTCAGACATGCAGACACTTGCCTTATTAGAATAGACTTCTAGCCAATTTGGAGAATTCGAAGATGAGACGTATAAAAATTCATCAGAATATCGAAATATTCAAATTTTTGAAGATAATGAAAATCGACAAATAACATGATCATTACCCACGTCGACATCAAAGATGATGGCATTGTCCGTCGTCCTCGTCCAACTTCTGATTCTCGCTACCGTAATTCACGTAGTCGTTTCGAAATCACTAACTGCAACGTCGAAGGATTCAGGTGGAATTTGGAGTTTTTTTTTATTACCACTCGAAACAAGATTCTTTTACAATCCTAGAACTAGAATAATAAAATGTTCATAACTTCACGATCAAGAAAAATCTATAAAATCACGAAATAACAAATTTCAGGCGGAAAACACTAATAATAGAAATATCGTCGTTTCTGCAGTCAATTCACATTAAAAAATCGGTTTTAAGAAACCTCGGCTACCGATGCGACTGTGAGTCAAAGGACTACACCATCTCACCATCCGCCTTTAACGGACGTCATTTCTGATGACGGTTAGTTTATTTATTTTTTAAAGTTCACCAATTTTTGAAAATTCTTGTAATTTTCCAGACTATCCCTTATTAGACGATCTTGTGAAATTCTGCGATTCGAATTTCTTTTTCCAAACTCGAAGGATCATTCTTCTCATTTTATCCCTCAATTTTCTTTAGCTACACTCATCATTTTATTCGCCTAGCGGTAATCTTAATCTAAACGAAGAAATAAATCTTGTTTCACTAAATACCCTATGTAAATGGAAACAATCATGAAAGGCCAAAATTTTAGAAAAAAATTCCAACTTTCTTTAAAAATGAATCTAATTGAGCGAATGAAATTTAATTTTATTATTCAATCACCAAGTGAACAAAAATTCTCGAATGTCTTCCAAAATTTATTCCAAGTCAGCGTGCAACTGCACAGTCCCAGCAGCCATATTCTTGTCCGTGCCGTCCTAAAAATGCACTTTTGAAAATTATTCTGGCAATAAGTTTTAACAACTTTATATGAAAGGTAAACACATTGCCTAAAACCTTCCCAAAACTGTCAGACAAATTGGCAACCTGAGAAATTAGTTGCAATAGTTGCATCGTTACATACGAAATAGTGAAGGGAGTGAATATTTTCTTTAACAAATCCTATACTATTACTTGTGCAACTACTTGTCCAAATAAATTAGTGGGTTACCAATGAGTTCAATTTTGGGAAAAATTTACTTCTATTTTTCTTAAAAAAAAAGCTCACAATGCAAGGCGTTCTCAGATATTCGGCAACCCTCGACTCATAGAGGCACCTGCTGTTGCCGATCGTCCTGAAGATTTTCCGAATTAAATAAAAATTTTAAAAAATGCATACTTCTTGAACATGTCCATGGGAGATGTGCTGCTGAATGTGGTGTTTTTCATGCCCAAATTAGCGCGGTACTGAAATATTGAATCAAAAGTGGGAAATTTTCAAATTTACATACTTTTCTGTAGATCTTGTCGATGTCATTCAGGACTTCCAAATTGGACGACTCCAAGAACGCGGTCGCTTTGGAGAGGGGAGACTGAAAATGAGGAGTTGGCAGAAAAAAATAGAGAGAATTTCAATAAAAACGTTCTCATTTTACTAAAAACACTCCGAATTAAGAAAAGTCTGAGATTTTTAAAAGAAAGACTGAAGTCAACCTCGATGTCCTCGTAGTGCTGCTTGGTCAGATCCAGCAAATCGTGGCGTTTGAACGTTGCCGGGTCATGCTGCAATTTTTCTCATAAGTGGAAAAAGGTTTTCTATTATCGTCGGGTGGAAATGAACAGAAGAAGTCCATCCCGCGAAAAAGAGAAAAGGAGAAAGAAACCTTGCGTACTCCCTTTCCCCTTTTCAAGGAAAAGCTTTCTGTCTTCCACTCCTTTTCTTTGCGCACTTGTTCCCCGCGCAATTCTCGTTTTGGCATCTGAAGGGGAGAGACTTCCGCTAATCCTCCCCCGACAATAAAAGTCAATCGACCTACCACTTTCTCGAAGACGACAACCGAGATGGCGTTCTCGTCGAATAGTTTCTTGAAGCAGAGCACTGGCTCGAGAAATTCCACCCTCTGACTGAGCTTGTCGATAAAATCCACCACGTCTTCCTTGAGGGCCACCGACATTCGGATCTGAATGTTTTGTTTGGAATCCTTTTAGAAAATATACGCTTCGGAAATTTTCAAAATAGTTTTAATTTCGACGAAAATGATTTCTAGTGAAACGTTCTTGAAAAATGTGAAGAATGAAAGAATTCATCGCATTTGTAAATCTTTGAGAAACTCTGAAAAGTTCAACTAACTCTAACGATACAGCTTTTAGGCTGTGAGTAGTAGAGCGCGTAGGTGAGGTAGATGCCGAAAATGCGTTCGTCGAGGGTCGTCTCGCGACCGCCACGAAAATCGTCATCTAGTTCCTGAAAAATCATCCGAATTTATGATGAAAATCCCTAAATACCTTGTTTTTGGTAGCGACTCCTCGATGCGAGGCCATGTAAGTGGCAGCGGTTTGCAGGATCGTTTCGGAGAGCTGGATTTTTTCAAAAAGTTTTATTTTCTTCTTTTCAGCCAACCCCAATCTGCTCATTGATAGTTTGACGGCCAACAAAAATCATGCAGAACTCGGTCTTCTCGAACAGCGTGATGAACTTGTCCAGACTGAATTAAATTTTCGGTAAGTTTGTAAAAAGGTTACAATACAATAACATGGCAATTTGGTTTTTTACTTGCCTGAGAGATTTGTAGAGTTTGAATTTGATGAGCAGATCCTCGATGTCCATGACGACGCCCGCATCGATGGGAGGCATACAACTTCCATAGCCTTTCATTTTTAGACTTCTAGATCACCTAAAAATCAGAATTGGAAATTTTCAAATCACGGAAAACAGCATGAATCGAAATAAGATTCTTTCGAGAGGACAACGTCATTTTTCCGTCTCTAAAATTTTTACTTCGTTTTATGAGGCTTTCCGAAGTTCAAAAGGTGCAACTCTGAAATTTTCAGATATTTCACGATTTCCAAAAACCGTATCTTTCCTGAAGAAAAAGACAAGTTTTAAAACCAGCGATTTATTGAATGTCTGCGATAAAACATGCGGAAAAGTTCGCGCATCAGTGCCTAACACGTTCTTCTTTACCCATAAAATTAACTCGAAGAAAAATAAAGAAATAGCTAAAACGACCATAAATGACGAAAGTATACCTAATATTCTTGACGATAAGTATGAATGTGAGGAAAACTACTCGTAACTCACGAAAGAAAATCTTAATAAAAATTACCCAATTAAAGTTTACTAATACAAAAAATAAATGAGATAGGGTTTACGGTAATTGGTACCAAAGTTGCCCAGATGGAACTACACTGGTAACATTGGCGGCTTAAACTCAGGAAGGAAAAAAGACAATTTCCAGTCTCCCATATGCTACAGCATTCCAGTTACAAAAATATTAAGGAAGTTGGAAATTCAGTGCAAAATCATTGATTTTCGAATTTGAAAATTGAGTAATAGAAGTCATTTGCTCATTCATTATTTTCAACCTCGAAAATCAATTCGATTTGCCTGATTTAGAAAAAAGGATAGTATCATGATTTGAGGGGAGAGTTGAAGAGAAATTTGATGCTTGGGATGCGGAAGTTTTGCAGTTTAGTCTAGCCCCGCTCACGTTTGCATGTCCTGCCGAATTAGGAGTTGGGGCGACCGAATCTGCGCACAAGGATGCGTCGACCTGCCTGGTAGATTCCGGAGATCGGCGAGAAGAGAGTGAAGCTCTGCAAAATTACAGTATCGAGAAATCGAACGTTCTGCGGGTTTTCAATCTGATAAGGGAGCTTTCCACATAGGAACTGTATTTGATGTCACTTTCATTTCAAATATTGCTTGCAGAAATTTTAGGGCTTGATAAATCAAAATAGCTTACCCTGCTGGCGTTAGCGTTCTGCACAGAATCGCGCTGCTCATCGGTCGTCGCAGAAGACATCGCACTCGACAAACGGTCCATGCGCTCGTCGTGGAGCTCTGAAAATCCCATTTTATTGAAAATGAAAATAACCTGATAGAAAAACATGTAATAGGGTAAATTATCAGAAATGAGCAAAAAAATCCATGGAAACTACTATATGACGACCTGACGGCCCGTTTTCCCATACTATTTCGCTTTACTCTCCTATCTCTAACCATGGGGGTGGTCGAGTCGTCGTTTCGTAACTGCTAAAATCGTTATTTTTCAAACACAAAGTGTCGTATTCCCTGATTTCCGTGATTTTTCCCAATGATAAAGTGCACTGACCAGCCTCGATGAGATCGATGAGTCGAACGGGTTTGAGGTGGAATTCCTTGTTCTGAGGGCGCTTGCGACGGACACGCAGAGGGGCGTTGGGCGGTGAGAGGACGGGACGAGCATAGCGCTGCACGGGCGACTGCAGCGAGGAGTCGGAGTCGTCAGACGAGTGACTGATGTCCGAGCGACGCGCCTCAAACACTCGTTCCTTTTCAAGCTTTAGAAAAGTATTCTTTTAGAAAATCCGACAATTTGGAACTGCCGCAACTTGAAGGGATAGCGCGTGTAAAAACGAGAGCATCTCCGTACTCTCCCCAACCTAATCCTAGTTCGTCAAGTTACGGCGTTGCGGCATTTCTGAGCGATTGAAAACTTCGAGCATTCCTTCGGAAAATACGAAAGACTCCTCTGTTCCTCTCAATTTCCCCGCAGATCGGTGTTGTCTAGCCACTCTGTGTCTGATCAGCGCGAGCCTGAACTTCGTGACTGCTTTCTTATTTTTCCCTATCCCAATGCGTGCGTCTCGCAGGCTATAGACACAGAGTGACTAGGCAACACCGATTTGGGAGACAATAGCGAGTCTTTATCGTAATGTGTGAAGAGAATGTGCTAGGAGCCTAGAAACTTGAATCTTATATCATCTTCCCACTAACCTTCTTGACGAGAGGCGGAGAAGCCCCGAAAGCGACTCCCTCAGGCGGAATGTACTCGTTGTGCATGTCGTCCTCGCTGTCGGTGTCCCAGTCGATGGGATGGCGACCGAATTCGGCAATCGGCTCGAACAGCTTCACTGGGGTCCGCATCGGGTCTCCGCCCACAGCCATCGTTCTTTCTGAAACGATCACTTTCAGCGATTTCTCGAACAACTTCAGACAATAGTCGCTGTTTTATATTTTTCACAACTTCATACATACGGAGAACTTTCATCAAACGAATAGAAAATACAGGTAGCAGGTCGCAGGGATAACTTCATAGCTATGATGTAATAATTCGCAGCGAAACTTGAACAAAATAACGAGCTCGAAATACAAGATTTTGAAGAAAATATTATAGCGGATAAGTTGCACGAGATTTCTTACAATCGTCATCTCTATATCTGCGGAAATCTAACGTGAAAATCTATTTTTTCTTCATTTTCCTACCCGGCGTTCCAGGCGAATGGAGCATGGTCTCGTGAGTCTGAATGATGGACGACTCGTTCATCTCGAGCTCCTCCTCGATGCCTGGCAGCTTGCCGCTCAGACTGGCAGAGGCCGCGGACGAGTAGGACGAGTTGGACGGGCTCTTCAAGAAGTTCTCCACGAACATCGGCGAGCGCAGACGGTCCGCCTGAAATTACACATTTATTCTGAAGACAAATTCTTGGAAGATTTTTGAGTTTTTGAAGGAAGGAACAATCGTCTGTTTAATGAGTGGTGGGCAGCGCGATGTTCGAACTTTTTAGCACTTATAGTTGAAGTTTTCATCTAAAATTTCACTTCGAAGTAGAAATCAGAAGTGTTCTTTCGTCAAATTTGAAATCGAAACGACTCCGCCTCCTCAACAAAAATTAAGAAGTTTTAGATGTGACGAAGCCGACATTCTGTGCGTTCCTAGTTTTGGTTCAGACGCGATTCCTACCGATCCGAAACTGCCGATCGAGCCGGGCGTGCCAGGGAGAATGGGCGTGGGCGGGTTGCTGAGTCTGGCCAGTTCGGGCGAGGCCACCAACTGCAATTGCAACGGCAACGGGTTGTTATCATCCGCGCTCACGTCATCCAGGGCCGACTGAAATTATTCTCGTGAAAAAGCAGCGGAAAGGTGAAGAAATTAGACTTTTTTCTTGAAAAATCACTTTTTGCTGGATTTGTGTTGCTTGCCTGTTCTTGAAGGCTGTCGTCCTCAGCCAGCTGCAGCCTTCGTGCGTAGAGTCGACGTGGTGAGGTGCGGTGCTTGACGATAGGGGAAAATGGCATCTGGAAAGGGAACGGAATCGAAAATGAAGTTGAAGCGAAGCAAACGGCAGAAATGAGAAACGAAAAGTGGAAATAACGCGAGTAATGAATTGAAGTTGGCTTACGGCTATAAAACGCGAGCGCATTATTCGAACCGGATCATTATCGATTTTTTCTAAACAGCGGATAGCCGAAAATGGAGCTGGATCAACCGAATCAGGAAAACGCGCAAAACCTCCATGTTCCCGATACAGTCAGAGTAAAGGTCCGCCCAGTGCAGGGTAAGAAATGGAAAATATACAATCTCGCTCTGAATTTTACCTAGCAGAGGTGTGCCGAACTGAATATTCGGTGAATGTTTGGTCTCGGAATTTCGTTTTCGAGCTTAGGTAAATTCTTTTTGTGCTTTTTCAATTCTGTAAGAAAAACATTATTTTGTTTAGAGAACAAATGACCACTTGCATAATTTTTGCGAAGGAAATCCGTTTGATTTTTCAGGTAAAGTTCCTGATGCAACTCACATTCGACTACCTGTTCAAGAACACAGAGTTCGCTGAGGGCACTGTCACGCAGGTACATTTTTCATGGACTGTTTCAAATCTCCTTCATCTAAAAGAATATTGATCCGATCTCTTCAAAATTCCCTCTTGCTAAATTTTAATCGTTTTCTTTCATTGGAGTGGAAAATAGTTTCTTCATTGTCATTTGACAATTGAATAGATTTATTCATCTGATTCCATACATTTCTTCTAGTTACGAGTACTTTTAACCCAAACGCTACTTCTCTCTTTCTCTCCCTTACTCTATTTCACCTTTTCTTTCGCTCTGAAACAAAAGTACTTGCTCTTGGTACAAACGTACTCGCAGTAATTTCTTCTTTGGTATAGCCCTCCAAATTTGACATGATTCCAGGACAACAAACGAGAGTTGCAACGTAAGTTCTCGAGCAGCGACGTTCACGCGATGACTGGCGAGAGCGGCAATGCCTATGGAAAGGGCAGCGATTCGTCTGGAGAGTATCTTTCCCTGAAGTAAGCCATTTTGCATCCCAGACAGTCGTCGCATCCTATTCTTGTCCATATCACGAGAACCCTTCTTTCTATCCCTTCAAGCGTATATCTCAAACAATAAACAGATAAAGCGTTCTGCTGCAGTAACTTTCTTTGCATTGTTTTCGCCCATTTGTGCAAGTTCATTTGAAACCAGAAAAATTTTCTCGAAAAACCCATTTCCCTTTTAGAACTGAGTAATTTCCGGCTTAACCGATTCATTTCGAGCCTCATTTTTCATTCAGATCTTGAGGTCTGAAATTTAGCAAACCATCGCTAAGTTCTCACGTACTTATTAAATTTTCATGGATGATCATTAGATGGGATTTTATGGGTTTAGGAATTTCTAAAATTTTATCGGGTATATGAAAGCCCATCGATGTTCATGACCCAGTGAAAATTATGTTTTTATTGAGTAAAACTTTATTTCAGTTTTAAGATTTTTAAAATTCAAAAGAATCGTCTGATTACGATCTTTTCCCGCAGGTTAGATTTTTAATCGAGTTCTCTTCAAATTATCTATTGATCAGGATCGAGTTCTAGAAATTCAATAACGTTAAAAAATTCGCTCTTCAACTAGCCTTCTATCGATCTTTCGGGTTCAGGCGGTTTATCGGTTGATTACTTTTCGCCACTTCTCACTCCGCGCAGCTTTCCCTATTTTTTCTGTCTTCTTTCTCTTCCCTCTCCTCATTTCCCCTGCTATTTCCCTATCTACTTACCTTCCAATCTAAAGGCTTGTGCGCATCCGAGTACTTGTTCCGAGGGTCTATTTCCCGAGTTCAACATCCCTTCATCGTCCTCTGCCTTCCCCCCTTTCTCCTTCTCCTTCTTCTTCTCCTTATCCTCTTTTATCCGGCTTTATCCACTTTCATCCTTCCGGATCTAATCTAAATCCACCAACCTTAAATTCACCTTGTTTGGTAAATTTTTTTCGTCCCATAAATTATCTTTTGAAGACAAATTTTTCATAAAATTACTGTAACTCTTCTGCATGAAAAAAACATGGACGGAGAAAATTGCAGTTTCTTGATGTTATGAAAACTTCGATGACATTTCCGAGAACTTAACAAAAATGTCTAGAATTTTAAGCTGACACAATCAGGGATGTACAAAAATCAACTTTTTGATTTGCGCTTAAACGGAAAGTCTTTCAAAAATTTGAGCTATGCGTTGGCGTTTAACGGAGTATTCATCTAGATTTGCGTGTGCGTGCGCACTATGAAAATTACCCCGAAAAGTGCGTTTTGCGTTAGCGTTAGTTAATAGCGCATTATCTTTGTACACCCTTGGACGCAATACTTGAATCATGAAGTCCGATTTTCTATTTATTCTCCACACATCCCTTCGTGAAACACATCCGTTAGAGTTGACAGTTTTAGAGAGTGGGAGGCCACTAATTTTCGTGAATAAACAACAGGGAATTTCTGAAAAATAGACGTTTTTCACAAACCATTTATTTCCTGCAAAACTATCGGAAAAATTGATTTTCATTTGGGCCTAAATCTGAATTGGATATTCTGTGTATTTATTTGTTCGAGTTAAATATTTTATGAGGTGCAGGGATAACGTTCAGCTTACCTTTGAGCTTATTCAAGACGGACTTGTATTATTTCCCTAAAATTTCAACAAAAATCCTTTTAATTTCCCCTTTCATTGTCTAAATTTTTATATTTGACCCTTTGTCTCCTCTTTTCTCCTTGTCCCGCAACTCTGATCTCTTTCTCATCTCCCTCCGACACTTAGCCTTATCATGACTCAGTCTCTCGTCGTCATGCCAACCAAGGCTTTTGATTATCTTTACTGATAGAGCGGATTTATCAAATCCCTTAAAACTATTTCTGCTTCTTTGAGCTCTCTTTATTCCTTGTTATCTGTAATCAAGGACTTTCCTTCTTTTCAATTTCCCCCACTTTTGTATCCAATATTTCTTCTATAACTGCTGACAATCTAGAATGTATCGAAAACAATATTTTAAGTCTCCAATATAAAATTTATGGACTAGATTTCTGTAGTTTGAAAAGATTGACTAACGAAAATTTCAGAATTTTCAATCTATCGTCGATCTCAAGAGCGACTTTGAAATTCAAGAATCCAAGGACTCGATCAAAAATCTCTGAATTTCAAGACGGATGACCCTAGCGATGCATCCGATAGCCGCTTCGTTAATTCGAAAGGTGCGTCTTTTGATAAAAATAGACTTTTCTTCAAGTTATGATGAACTTTTTCCTCGATAAAATAGGTTAGAATTCATTAGAATTTCAAGTTTGCATCGTTAATGGAGTCGAGAAATGTGGTTGATTTAGGCTGTCGGAAGGTTAGAATCACCTAATTCACTAAATTTCAATTTCTTCCTACCTCTCTCTCTCTCATCTCGCTCCATTAGTGACTTTCTGCATCTATGCCTCTCGCTATTCTCAATGCTCTCGATTTGCCTCAAAAATTCCCTACCTCCCTCGCATCCTCTATCGTTTTCTATAGAATTCCTTCAATCTAGCCCTCCCTCTATTCCTTTCCTTCTTCTTTTCATCTTTTCATTATTGCATCATCATTAACATTAACACATTCTGCATTCATCATCGCCCAGTGCAAATTCACCCCAAGACCGGATTGATTTTTTGGGCCAACTTTTGCCATTTTTTGGCAATCTTGAGATATCTTTAGACACTTCTATTTTTATTTCTAGAAACTTTGAGAATTTTATAACGGTCATTAAAATCATAACAGGTGGCTCCTTTTCGAAGACACTATCATCGAAAGTTTTTTAGCAAATATAAAAAAATTCAGTAAAATATGTATTTTTCCTGCAACTTTTCTGACCGAAAAAATCGGTCGATTATCGTTTAGCCGTCATTCGGTTTTACGAGTTCCCATAACATTTTCGCGGTTCGTGCACCGTTTCTTTTTTTCTCTAATTCAAATACTACTAAATCATAGGTAGAGAAAAAAAATCGTTATGCACTTCATCAGAAATGCTTTCATCCTAAAATCACTAGTTCCATGTTTTAAGCATAGGGCCCGAAAATCGTTTGTCATATCGTAAATTGTGCCTGCCTTTCTTGAGCGAGGTGATCGGATCGATAGTGATATGACTCACATCGACGCGCACCGCCCAGGGCTCTTCGCCCTTTTCAGAAAATCAAGGCCTTTTAAATTTTGTCGCTAGCAATTTTCTTTTTAATTTTCATAAACCCATTGATATTTTGGCAACACTTTCTTGAATCTTCCTAAATTTATTGAACTATTTCTCACTTTTCCGAAAACAATTTATAAGGAAGTGAAATTTCTATTTTTCTGGAGAAATTCAAATTATCGTTATGGGATCCAAAATCTGTTGCAATGATGGATCCTTTTCCAGTAGTAAGTGTGCGAGTAACAAAATTAGTGACGGTTAGTTTCCTAGCAGCCGAGAGAGTGAGAGAAAATGAGAGAGCGGATAGATGCAGAGAAGAAGAAAGATAGGCTAAATGAGAGAAAGAGAAAAAGAAAGAGTTGGATGGAGTATTGACAAAGTAAGGAGGAATGTGCTCAATTGGCAGGATGAGAACAACGAGCTCTTCAAAAACAGGTTTCATTTTGGCATTTTCAGAGCATCATTTCCGGAATTCCGTTTTTGTGCCTTTTTGGAATTGCAATAGGCACCGCTACATTTTTACTGAATTTTATAGAAAGTGATAAAATGATGTCTTTTGGGAGATTCCGAGTATTCATTCGCAATCTGTGACTTTTTCGAGAAATCTAGCATCATTCTTCGTTAAAACTTCTCGATTTGTGGAATATAGTCCTTTTCCTTTGAAACGTGTGAAATTTCGATAATTTCCCCACCTTACCTGTCTGTTAGGTTTCAAAAATGTTGCTAACCCTCAAAGAGGTGCGCGAGACAGTTTGTGCAAATCGTATGAAAACCAAAGAGACGCGAAGAGTTAGAGAAAATGAAGAGTGCATTCGAACTGAAGAGACGGACAGGAATTCTGACAGAGGAAGAAACACTCCTTCATTGGTCTTTCACTTATGACTGCCTTACGAACCTTTTTCTAACTGTCAATAGGCTGACGAGAGAATGCGGGAATGGAGAGAGGAGGCCAGAGACGGAGAAAGATAAAAAGCGAAAAGAGAAGCGTCAAATAGTGTGCAAACGGAAGCTCGCAGTGCAGCCTGTAGGGCTTTCTCTTTCTCTTTCTCTGCTTCTCTAGCTCTCTTTCTCTCTGTTTCTTTTGCAACTGTTTGCTTTCAGCAAAGAGCCCCTTTCCTTCCTCTCCAATTCATTCTCGCTCTCTACAGTCCCCCCTCTTTCTTGGCGACACCCGTCTTCCCCCCTTCCAATATTTCATATAGTTTTCGAAGGCGAAATTTTAGTCCTTCAATAGAGAAGAGTTCTTTGATAATGGCACATCTTGGTTTTTGAATTGGAGATCAACTTTTGTTTGGTAAGATGGCTACGAGTAATTCAAAAGAATGACTTCATAGGAGGCCGAGTTTTGGCAAGAGCTCTATTTTTATTGTAGGAGTAGTTTGAAAATGTGCAATGTCATCCTTTTTGTTTAAAATATTATTTTCTCACTATTTGTCCTTTAGATAATCTTCAATTGCGAAGTTACTGTATGCTCTTCATCAAAACAATCTTTTTTGAAATGATACATGTTTTATCCAAAAGCCATGATTATCATTGCTAAATTCAATTTGAGATATTCTTCCTTCATTGACCACGCTACAGTACCCCCATTTTCCTTAAACTTTTAAGTTGCAAAATGAAAATAAGGTACAAATTTTCTTCCGAAGAAAGGCTTTATTTTGATAAGCAGGATTTGATCGAATACCTCTGTCGGTTTCTTCTTCGAAGGGTACAAAACTAATTATTTTCCGAAAATCTTCATCCCTGTCTCCATCTTTTCTCATATTTCTGTAATCCGACTACAATTTTCTCTTTCTCTACTCTTTTGCTTGTATTGCTAATTTTTAAGCCCGTCACTGACACAGAGAACGCGTAATTCCCGGATTATCTCTCGTTTCGTCTAATGTTGTATCTGATCCGTTTTTATCCCTTCATATCTTTCAGAGCATGCCTTCGGGGTGCTTCTATCAGACACAGAACAAGTACAATTTTCTATAAGCAAATCAACCACGTCTCTTAACTACATTTATGTCAAAGGTAAGTTGTTTCGTTATTTTCCGAATAAAAATAACCTTTTGATAGGTTTAATTTTAATTAAAGCTGCACATAGGCACTAATTAAGCACATTTTGAACTCCTTTCTCTTACCAAATTTGATTCAGTTTTCATTCATTTTTAGCCGGTTTAATTCATGAATAGACCCCCAAACATA
Organism: Diploscapter coronatus; assembly: GCA_964036155.1. Classification (NCBI taxonomy): domain Eukaryota; kingdom Metazoa; phylum Nematoda; class Chromadorea; order Rhabditida; family Rhabditidae; genus Diploscapter; species Diploscapter coronatus. The sequence goes on along the minus strand of OZ038423.1, from coordinate 74,940,691 downwards.
TCTTTGCGTAAGGAGTTATCGAATTTTCGGCAAAAGTACATGAAAATCGTTCTCATTTAGTAAACTCACCTCTTTTTTGGTAAACTCACGTTTTAGTTTTAAAGTGTTGGGTACTTGTGAATAGAAGTGAGTTACATTTGTCCAAGGTCAATTTATTCGGAAAAAAATCGAGATTTCTTTTAGTCTTACCTCCATAAAACTTTGAAACCTACACTCTATTTTCGATTTTTCCTTGCAAAATTTATACTACTGTACTTTTTAGATGATGTAGATATGGGTTTTTGCAGGGAGGGATATTTTAGTCCTAGACGGATGTAAGAAGATTGCATGATTATAAATATATCTCTTTTGTTTAGGAAATGATAATCTTTTCTATTTATCTCTAAAATCCATTTTTGGAAACAATATTTGAAAATTTATTTATTCTTCGTACAATTTTTCATTGGAAATACGATTTTGGAGCCTCTTAAAATGGGTAGTAAATCTGGAATTGAAAAATCGGCTTTACACAGGGATTAACATCCTAGACTTCATCCCTAATTTTCTTCATTCTAGAACGATCCATCGCCCTATAATAAAATATAGAGCATGAAAACTGACTGACATTATTTTTGTTTCAATTTAAATTTGACAGACTTATGCAACGTATGCATACAATTTGTTTAGATTTTCACCGCGCCCATAAATCTATATTTCATATCGCTTTTCATTGAAAAATTCGTTCCTCCAAAATTAAGAAATCAATAGTTTTGATTTATTAAAATGATATGCGCGGTTTTGGTTATTTTATGATCTAAAATACTTTATTTTTAAGTTTATTTATAACCCCATTCCAAGATTCCCAAGATTCTCGTACTTTTCCGATCAACCCTAAAATCCTTGATGCCGTTTCAAAATACATCGTGTATCAATTTTCGCATTTCCCTGGAATTTCTTCCTTTTCCATCTTCGAATTACTCTATCAGTTCTAGTTTCTTTTCCGTCTCTCCAATTTGTGCACTATTTCCCGTCAAGAAGGTTCTCTCGTTTCAGACCTCAAGCCCTTGTCTATCGTCAATTAGCATAGTTAATCTTCTAGTTCGTCTTTCGCAAAAAGAAGGGGCGGCTTCTCAACCCACTGAGCCATTTAACCATTACCACTTTCGCTATCCATTTTGCATCATCGTTCAATACATTTTCTAAAAATATACTTCCTTCCCTGATTTTTAAAATAAAACATGGATTACTGTAGCTCAAATTAAACGTTGAGTAGAATTTTTCATTTTTGATAATTTCATTGAATGGAGATCTATTTTCAGATATCATTTTTAGCTTAAGAGACTTTATGCAGATTTGATAAAACTTTAATTTCCCGGCTCCATTTAGGGATGCATAAAAGAGTATAATTTTAAAATGACGTAATTTTCGAAATTTTAGCGAATTTCTGATGAAGTTCTGTGCTCGGTAAATGGCGCTGCCCTGTCGTCTGTTATGACCGCTGACTCAGAGCCAAAAAAGGTGAATTCATTTGATTTCTTTTCGGTTTACGTCTAAAATCAAGGATTCTCCAGAATTATTTCAATCCTCAAATGCATATATAGGAACTTCAGGTTGAAATTAGAATTTATTTAGCTAGGCCGAGAATATTTTTATGAAGTACAGATTAGTTGAATTTGGATGTGTCGTGCAACTTTGTTTTCTTTTCCGATTCACAAAGGAGCCAAAAATTTACCAGTATATTTTTCTGAAAAAATTGGGCTCATAGAAAAAGACATCACTTTTCGAAGAAATAGTATGAGGGAAAGAAAAAGGATGAGCAGAAGTGGTGTCTTTTTCTAGGAGCTGAAAAATTGTATCGATAATTTCAGGCCAAACTCGATCCTTCCGCTTTCTACTCCTCCCCATTCCTTCTGCCTGTCCCCTCCATGCCTCAACTTCTCACTGGGGTGCCTCTCGCTTCCGTGGCTGCGTCAAACGCTCCACCAAATGGCGCAACCGTCCCACTCCCACCAACCAGCGTCTGTCTCGCTCCTATTACGGTAATTGTAATTCTACTTTGAAATATTCTGCGACATACAAATTGTAATCGATTAAACAGATATGTACCACAAATGGTATGATTTATGCCAAAAATGACTAGGAGAACTTTCCATCTCTTTATCAATACTATTTTTGTTAAGTTGCCATCGCGATTTTTATTCCTACAAATCGCTATACTTTAAAATATCCTTGAACAAGATGCTATTATTTCTAAATGATCCAATATTTCATTTTCCGAACAAGACAAACAATTTTGTAGTTTCGAAGAAAAAATTCAATCGCCATAATTCATAATTTCAGATGCCTTCCTGTAACAATAGTCAGCTGCAGAATAGTGGTTCTTTATCCAAAGTCGTCCACATACGGTACTCGTAAAAATCAAAAGGAATGAAAGATGCTGATTTTCAGAAATTTGCCTCTCGATATGAACGACGTCGAATTGTTGCAATTATGCCTACAATACGCTCGAGTTAGCAATTACATGATGCTTAAAGGGAAAAGTCAAGTAAACTTTGATGTTTTCGAAACCAAAATCTAAAAATATTTGTAGGCCTTCGTCGAATACGAGTCCGAAGCGGGAGCAGCGTCATTTGTTAACGCTATGAATTCGATACCGATACAGGTAAAATAAAAATCACCTCAAAAAGTGAAGATCAACTTTATCCCTAACGTTATGAAATGTAGGGATCAAAACATACAAGATTATATAATTATATATTCACGATGGATTTTCAAAATACTGATGGCATAATTTACGCTCTTTTACAAAGTATAAAACTTTCAGGTTCGTGGCCGCACGATATTTGCTCAATACAGTACGCATCAAGAGTTGAAGCTGGACAAAAACCGGCCATCGCAGAGCAGCCAGGCTGATCAAGAGGTACGCACATTGTTGCCATTTATTTATTTATTTTTATCTTCACAGTCACAAAATATCACTTTTGACAAATCAGGTTCATGATTTATCATAACTGCTATTTTAGATCTTTTCTAGTCTTTTCCTTTTCCTACATCTTATTTTTACCAGAAATATTCAATCCAATAATTTTTGAGTAGCTCCTTTCGTGCTTTTTCATCTAATAAAACCCAACGAAATTCCCTCTCCTTCATTTCTCCTTTGCCTGAGGCAACGAGATATGCGAGGCGGCGCCACATCTGTAATAAATATGTTATGTTTTGTGGGATCGAGAAGAAAGGCTCTATCTGAGATTGAAAGAAAAAATGCTGCATCTCATATTTTATCGAGGAAATAATATTTGAGTTTGAGAACAAGAAAGTCTTGATTAAGGATTTTGACAAAGTCCAGCTTCTTCAGTTCCAAATCTTTGATAAGTTGATTAGACCAAAATTCACTATGCAATTTAGTTTCTTTGCTATTATTTGCAAAATTTTTCACTTTCCTCAAGTTGATAAGGCTAATTCAACTATGTTTCATAGACCCAACATTTCCTCTTCCACTCATGAGATTATATTCCTTTTATCTCTATTTTCCACAATATCTTCTCTGACGTAGTATAACATGTCAAGGAGAGCTTTATATAATGGAACTTTCACGCTATTTAGCTCCATCCTTCTAATTACTGCTCTTTTTCTTTCTCTCACACCAATTTTCTAGCTATTTCTCAGCTTCTCCATCTTTTCTTCTCTCATTTTCAAGCTTCAAGCATTGATATTCAAGTCAGCTTTGGCTCTCGCGCATTTCATTATACAACTAACCACTAAATGAGCAGAGGAAATTGCGGTATGCCAGCTGACTTTCAATGCCTATCCTTAATCACGTAATGTTATAGCAAAATGCATTTTTGGCAAATGGCAATTTTAAGAAGTGTTACTTTTCTTTTCCGTCTCTTATTTTGCAATACTCTCCAAATGTGAATGAGATCATAATACCTAAAAGAGTAATAGACCAGATATGTTTCATAAAATGTTGGCCAAGCAATGTGGAAATGTCTTATTGACTTTTAGCTGATAAATTGTAGAAATTTTAGTCTTACCTTTGATTTGTCTCGCGCGACAAGTAGGGAAGGATCATTTCGAATTGTTACATGAATTTTCGCAATTTCGCTGAATCGTAGCAATTTCATTCTCATTTCTTCTAAATCCCAATAAATATTCACTAAATTTTCTCGAAACACCTTCATATCCTCTCCATTTCTTAATTAGAACATATTGCCCTGAGGCATCTGCTACTCTTTAGATCGCGCACATCTGATCCCGATTTATCTCAGACTGCTTTACTATTTCCTACTTCTTTCACTCTCTTCATTTGCAATTCTATCCCTTCCACCTTAATCTTAATTTAGTTTGTCCTGAGTTGAAATATTGCCTCTTGATTTGATATGCCCTGAGGTGACAGTCGACTGGAGAAAATTGAAAAATAGCATTGAATGTTAGATAGCGTAAAGATAAGAATAAAAGAATTTGATTATAATGAGAGTCGCTAGACAATTAGAAAAGGCGCAAAAATAACATGTAAATTAAAGAGAGTTAGAGAACTAAAGATATGCCACTGCGCAGACATGCACACACACACACATGTAATTGCGATGCGAGGGGATCTCTTTCATTTTCCGAGTCTTTTTCTTTTCCCCTCTTCTAATTTTCATGCTATTTCTTTAATTCTCTCCCACTTGCTTCGGGGGCATTTTTTTTTATCTCCGTCGGCCTAATCCCCTTTTCTTATCTCGAGATTTTTGTATCACAGTCGTTTTTTCTAATTAACAAACACTGCCTGATCTATTTGAGATTTCTCGATTTAGGGGTTAGTTTAGAAGGAAGACTGAATTTGCGCTTTGTTACTGTTGTTTTGACAGAGATATCGGTTGACAAAGATCCGTCGTCGTTGTTTTTACTATATCGTATAAGTTGAAAATAGATTTTCCCGTTACCCTTCATTAGGCGTCGGGCTTCATTACCTCCCTTCCGCCCTTGCGGCTATTTTCTCATTAAAAATTCCCCACTGGCAATTTTTGACGTCCTCTCGAAAACGGCCCGGCCTTTGTTTTCTAATATCGCATTTTGCGTTGAGTTGCGTAAAGAGGGCGTGATCAGGATTTTCGTATAAATGCAATATCTCTGCGCATTTTCTCAGTTTATGCTACTTCCAACATGAGTCTTTGATGAAAGTTTCCTGGCCAAATATACGCATATTTGAGCGATCTCATTAATTTGATCGCTTATTATATCTTATCACGTTATTGCGTCACGGCGAAGTACAGCTTTCTAAAACTAGATATTATAACTTGTTGTATAAATCAAGCATCGGCCCTTTTCTCGAATAGTTTTTGTTTGTTGACCGACCCACCCGCAGCCTATTTTTCGGGTTAAAGGTCCATGAATTTGTGATCACGTCAGTTTTATAATTTTGCAGTCTTCGCATTCTTACACACTTGCAAATTGAGTTTTGGCTCGAAAATTTGTTATTTATTTAGAAACACTTCACTCTTCCAGAAAATATATCATATTTTTCTCACGAATTTTATACCAGCTATCATAAATCTTTTTTATTTCGTTGATTTTTGCAAGACGTAAATGATTTTAGAAATTCTCTGGGAAATCAAATAGGCTATCAAAAATCCTTTCAAATTTTATCCTGATCTTCTTCCCCTTCTTGACTCCAGATCTTCCGCTTTTTCCGTGCAAGCTTTTCGTTTGTTCAGCCTACTTTTATTTCCGTTCTATCCTCTGTTTTATTTATCTCTTCTCGTCTCTTCATTCGGCATTCTTCCTCGTCTCTCGTAAATTTCTTTCTCATATTTTTCTCTTTCTGTGACCTCTCGATTTAACGCACTATTTCGATGATTTCGACTCCGATATCGATTTCATCATTTTTGTATATAAATTTGCTAAAATGCGTGCTTTCTTTCTTATGCTAAACTTTCTTTGAAAATCTACTTTCCTCGACATCTAACTTTGCTAACATTTTGAGATAGGGAGTGCATAGTTTTACGATTTTCCTCTATAGTTTTTAGCTTACTCAAATACTGGTTCAGTATAATCTTTGCAGATCTTTATTCGTCTGTGAAAAGACATGTGAAATCTGGTTTACTCGTAAAATCTCAAATTTTGCATGCTCTGATAATTCTAAATCTCTGAAAGTCATCAAAGCGTAAATATCAAATTTTCACCAAAGATGAAGATCGTACCATATTTTTATTTTTTTTCTAAATAAAAATGTTCTGAGGCCGCAATTTTTCATTTTCTCCAATGGCCCCTTCCTCGTTTCGCCATTCCGTCAATTAAAATCCTCTGCCTTGGCCAAGCAAATATTTATTATATCCAAGCCTCAGACCACAGGTACCTCTCGAAATATCCATATTCTGCGTCTCTGCCTCGTTTAATAATATAAGACAGGAAAAGCCAGAATGTAGACATTTGGAGCTTTTATCCAAAATGCAATTATATCTATTTCAGTTTTAATTTCCTAATGATCCCCATGCTTCTGAGGATAAAATAATTCTATCTTGCGACGTCGTGGAACTACTGTAATAGCCTAAAACTGAAACTACCATCTATTAAGTTGGTCTCCATACGTTTGTAGCACTCCCTATAACCTGTTTCGCATCTAACGAACCAAAATGGGGCTTTAATACCCCTAACATATGGGCTTTCATATGATACGTCTCAAAACTCCGTGGCTTCACCGAGTACGTGCGAAACGACATGGTTTCACATAATGGTCCCCCTTAGATGGGAAGTCGATTTTTTAAGTCATCGAACTAGACCAACTTTGGTACCATTCGACTTGCCATTGAATTCTAGCAACTTTTGTGAAGCGACTGTAGAAATTCTCACATCCAACACTTTGGAATCGATTTACTGAAATGACTTTATAAGGTTTTTGTGAAAATTTCACGCGCAAACTGTGTATAACCGCAACTGAAGTCAAAGTTTTATATTATCGTGGAGTACTTGTGCAATGCTTCAATATGATATGACATTGATAGAAAACCTTTGCACTGCAACAAGAAATGAGGTATTTATTGGGATCCTAAAAGTTAGATTCGTTTTTCATAGCGTTTACCCGTAATATGTGAAAGCACGGAGTCGAAAAGTATATCTTTGAAAAGCCAATACGTTAAGGGTACTAATACCGAAAACCCCATTTGGGTTCGTTAGATACGAAGAAAGCTATAAGGGGCGCTATGAACCTATGAACCAAGCCAATATTTTGGTATCGGATACTTGTATTCCTTTGCAGATCTTCTAAAATGTCTCTTGGTACTTTCAAAAAGTCACAAAGTTTGCAAGCATTTTTGTCGAGAATTCTCTTTCGCTTGATTAATTTTCGATTTACGCAAAAGGTTGATTTTCTTAAATTAACTTAACTCTCAAGGAACATTTAACTTTGTTGATTAAAAACTAGAAATTGTTCAATTTGGAAAAGATCGGTCTTCGAAATTTGGTCCAAAGCCATTTTTAAACAAATATTTAGAAAATGATATTCTTCTTCTCTTGTAAATAGATGTTCTTCATTTTCCTGAAGCTGATCTTCGGAGTTTGATCTGAACTCGAAATGTTTTGATATTTCGATGAAACCCCTTCTATTTTAAATTCAATGATGAGTTTTCGACTATACTCTTCGCCTGCTTTATTCTCCGTATTCATGCTTTGACCGATGTACCATCATTTTATTGAGATTCCTATTCAATTGAGTATTCCATTTTGGGACATAGAGACTAATTATATCAGAGAGGGCATGGAGAAAGAGATAAGCTGAAATATAGTGCTGAAATTTGAGAGATTACAGAGATAGAGAATTTTCCTTATAAGGGTCTGAAGCGCGACACACATGCACATTTTAATTCGTTCTCATTTACAATTTTATGCTACCCCGAGAAGCATTCTCTTTCTTTTCTATCTATTATTTTGAATGCTATTTCTCATTTTCTCCATCTTTCTTTCCTCATTTTTCTTTATCTCTAATTTCGCTCTTTCTCATCCCTTCCCCTGCCTTCCTTATTTCGCTCGTATCCATTCAAATGCTCATTTTGTTATTGACTCCTATTTCAAATTCAAGCATCTCCTGTGTGAAATTTTCTCATTTACACGCAACGATTTGTCAATTGGAATTGCGGTTTCACTTCTTTGAAAAAATGCGCCGCATTCTTGCAAATTTTATAACTTTGCAAGGTACCGCACGGTTTATCCTTTTTTCAGCTAATTAGATAGGTCATGTTCTCGAAATTTCGCAAGCTTTCCGAACCTTACCGAATTCCGACTTTCTTTAAAGTAAGTAGCCTTGAGATTGATAAGATTTAAGATTATTGATTGCCTCCCAAATTAGGGAATTAGACACTTCCGTCAATTGTTCTTTTCTCTAAATTCACTGTAAACGCCACTATCTCTTGATTTCTCTAATTCTTTGTTTCTTCTCAATGTTTCACGCTCATTGAACATACTGCCTATCTGTCAGATAGGTGATGAGTGTTAATTTATCTCAGGCATCGTTTCTTTCCTTCCCTTCTTACCTAAGAATACTTCTTCATAGTCTGGAAAGTAGACGTAAGTTAGAAAGTATCGTTAACATGAATCTTTTTCTTTATTTTCTTATTTGTTGGTAGTAGTAAGGCTTAGTGCGTCATCAACTGTATTACAAATTTGATTTATCAGCTGAAGCGTAATCTTTTGAAACTCGTAATGAAATGTGGATTTCTAAAAATCTTGAATGTGACTTCAAAATATTCTATTTCATGCAATTATTTTAAAACACCCATTTTACTAATTTGCACATGCAAGGAACTTGTTTTTCGAGATCTAATTCTTATGATCTGCATCTCTCGATCTCTTCAGCTTCTATATTCCCTCATCAGTGTCTATTTCATTCATCTTCTTTAGAATGCTTCACATTTTTATTATGTGTTGCGAGCCTGCTCAAGAGTATCTTTTCCATTCTGTTTTGCTTCTTTAATTCTCTTTATTGCTATTTTTCTCATTTGGCTATCATCACATGTCTATCTATGCTGTTCTATTTTTGTAGGCATGTCATCATCTTATCATAAATTTTACCTTTTTTATATTGTTCCGAGAATTGAGCATTCTAAAAATTACTTTTTAAAACCTTCATCAAAAATTATCCAAATTCAGCCTTCATTATTTAAACCCTCACCGTTTATATCGTTCCATTTATGGATATTCCTATTTACAAGTATCTTCTTCTCTGCACGTTTATTCATCGGATTTCTTTTTTCTAAACCATTTCTTTAGTTCTTGAAGCCATTGACCTCGCTTCGCACATCCATAGGCCGAAATAGTGCCCGAATTCTGCTATTCCAACAAATTTCCTACATTTCTCGCATCTCTTCTTGTATTTATTCATCGTTCCACGCGTTTTGTGCGTTTTGGACGATTTTCCTCAGCGCTTAGTCTTGCGTGCAAAGGCCACGCATAACCCGTAACCAATCGACTGACTGTTGTTGGAAACGATAGATTTTTCGATCTTTTCATTTTCAGCGATATGACTATTTTCAATGTGCCTATGAAATTTTGCATTATTTTTCGAAGTTTGCTAATATTTCATTTCGAAATTTCAAAGAAACTTTGTATCTGCTCCTAATTTCCTGCTTCTTTTCCCCTCTCTCTATCCTTTATTCTTTCCATATGTCGTCCTCTTTCTGTCTTTCTGTAACACTTTGCCTTACAATCATTCAAAGCGAAATCGCGGTTTTGAAACGAGAGAGATAGAGGATTTTCTAGAGAGTAGAGAGAAAGAAATCTTTCTTTTGACTACAACTTTTTCTCTTTCTTCGAATACCCAAATGTTGGTGCGGTTTTATTGAAATCGCCGTCCAAATTCTTCCCTCCTCTTTTCGCACGAATTTCAACTTTTTATGATCATTTCCATTCATCAGAATTTGCAAACATTTGCAAAAGTTATGCTCTAGCATAAATTCATGCCAAGCGGTTTTCATCTCTATTCTTCATCAATAAACCATCATTTTCTATGAAACATTGAAACTCGTATCGTTCACTATGCGATAAAATACGAACAGATTTCGAATATTTGAAATAACTCCTATAATTCCACCGTATTATCTGTATGTGTATTCGCGGTTCTCTGGTTTCTCTGTGTCTCTTACCTGTCCCTATTCGAAAATAGCGATTTGTGCCTGCCTTATTAGGGCCGTCCCACGATAATCTGACTCGTTGTTCTTCACGATTCCCCTTCTCAAATTCTCACTGATTCACGAACTTTTTACTTTTTCTCTCTATTCTCTTTGTATCGATTCCTTTCCTCATATGTTTCACATATTGTTGCATCTCCATCCAATACTGTACCAATTACCTGCTACCTATTCTTCTAACTATTGGTCTTGATTCAGTCTCGATTGAAGCTGATTACCTAAAATAGTTGCTTGAAAGGCATTTTGATATTTTTCTAAACCCTTATCAAACCTTTAATCCATAGTATATTTATACGTTATTATTCTTGAATCTGTCATTCGAGTCGAACTATTGATTCGTCTCCATTGAAATTGGCCTCATATCGCGTGTGCCGTACATTTTCCGTGACCCTGAATCGATCTATGCCCCATCACTGCAGTAAGACGAAGCGCGCACTCGATTGCGGACCTCGTTGCGGGGACGCAGCTGGTGGTTCAGTTGGGTCTGTGAGTTCGGCCAAGAAACGGATGGCAGCCCCCACGACGTTGCTCGCGCAGCCTCTCAGCCATTCTCATTCCCTCACGGCTGCTGCTGCTGTCGTTCAGGCCGCTCAGGCCAACCCTAACGACCCTGTGGCCTATGCCTATGACTTCAGACAGCCACAAATCGTTGATCAGGTAAAAATTACTGGAAACTTCTTTTCAAAAACTCCTACTGAAGTAAATAATTCTCTCACAAGCGGTAGTTTTTTTTTTAATTCTATTTTCTACTTGGAAGAAATGCAATGAATTTTGTTTAAGCAGTATTTGAACTTTTCCTAATCTTAAAGAAAAATGATCGATTTTCATGCAATTAGATGAAATATCTCCATCACGATGATATTCTTCCCCATTCTTTACTCTTCATCACGCTCTTCCTTTTCATTGCTCCATGCCATTCCTCCTTCTATGGCTGCAATATTCCACTCTTTCGCGGATAGTCTCCTTCCTCTCATTTAATTTCCTTTGAAGCATTGAAGATATGCTGCTCCTGCTCAATTATATTTGTATATCTACCAACTGAAGAATTCTTCTGTCTGTCTACAATTCATCCCTCATACTTCATATCAATTTCTAGCACTTGAAATTTTCTTTAGTCTTTGCTTCGATTTTGTATTTCATATTTTGATTTATAGCATCTTTACTCATATTCCTTTTCAAGTTCAATATCTAAATTTCTTCTTTATGAAATATCTCCCTGGCTATCATTCTAACAAACCCCCTTCTATAACTCCTGCATCTTTTCCTTCTTCATATCCAGCATCCAGCATTCAGTATCTAGCTTCTTCGATATATCAGTCGCCATTTCTTTAGTGCAGCTACTTTGCATTAGTTCAAGTACTAGTGACTGACTGACTCCCTTCATAATGAAATGCCGCTATAGATCTAGGCATTCATGCCCAGCCATAAATGTAAGCTCTATCCAAATTTGATGTTATTTGCTCATTTTGGGCATTTTGGCGAATGCCAAATGATATTATGAAAAGCACTTACTCAAAGGCTGATATTTTGTGACTATAAATAGCCGTTAAGAACTTAGAAAAGATATGATATAATTATCTACCATTTCAGAGTTTTAAAGACCATGTTTAATTCAAATGCTTACGAAGATAAACTTTTATATTTAGGAAAATAGTTTAAAAATCATTTATGAAAATGCAATGAAGATGAACTTCTAAGAAAACTATTTAAAGAGCCAGTTTAGAGGGATTATTAAAACGAAGATCAGCTTTAAATAACCTTGTTTGCAGAATTCTGCGAACATAGCAAATGGCTCGTCGATGTCGTCTCTGGACATGTCTGCAGGCACGCAGCAGGCTCCCAACTGCGTCCTCAGAGTCATCATCGAGAACATGATCTACCCCGTCACTCTCGATGTCCTGTACTCGGTAAGCTAATATTCCTAAATGAGAGAAATGGGAGAGTGGCTTATTTCGTGATTTATCAAAAATTATTCAGCATTTCATACGACAAACTCGCAATATTCTTTTCAAAACATTTCGCTTATGATTTCGTATAAATAGTTTTAATCGTTTCAATGCTTATCTTGATGATGAAGTTCGTTCAACTCTTACATTTTAAAATGAAGATCAGCTTGAACAAAACTGATTCACATATCTTTATAAATCTTTGGATCACTCTCATACGCAAGTCTCTAATAAAAATGCGCATCCTAATTAGGCATATTTTTACTTAAAAAGTAGAAGATCAGGAAATAAGTCACGCCCTTGAAAATAAAATTTGTAAAAAATCTCTCGAACTCTTTCTATGTTTTAGCCCCGTCCCTATAAAATCTCATGCTAAATTTTGAAGGTGAATTTCAAAATTTGGCTAGAGGGTCGATTTTTCGCTTTCCTATTCTTATCTCTACCAGATATTGCATAGTTAGAATATTTTTTGTAAAAAAACCAAACTAGTTCCCTAACTACCTGAGCTGTGCAGTATCTCGAACACCTTTGTAACTTCTATATTTTGTTACTGACTTCTTTAATATCGGTACACAAGCAGTCCCCCCTAAATTTCAAGTCAACCTATCCGAGATTTATCAATTCATTTGTGTTTTTACCTGTTTCTTCCAGCTTTTCTCCCGTTTTGGCAAGGTCCTTCGCATTATTACCTTCAGCAAAAACAGTAAGTCCGTTGCTGCTGTTTTCAACCACTTGTCAGAATACGGTTTTAAATATGCCATAGGATTTTCAAATCTATACGATTAAACTCGAATTGAATTTCTGATTACTATATTTTGACAAGTCTGGATGTTGTAGTGAAGATAAGCTTCTACCGAAATAATCAAAAACCATAAAATTTTATCGAATGTCAATAAAAATCGATAGAGGCTCAGATTTAAATAAAAATTTCATAGATGGCTCTTTTTTATCTAAAGCTAATCCTTTTCCTTGAAAATCGAATAGAAAGAGTCATAAAAGTAAAACTTCTATTCGACTGAAACACTTTCCATCATTTTCAACTACTAAATTTTCCGATTTCGCCTCTATTTTATCGGTTATGCTGTAGATTTGGCTTGTCTTTTTTATCGTTTCTGAATAATACTGTAAAGGATCTTTTGAAACACTTCGTGATATCGTGACAAATGTGAAAATATAGGGAAACAGGTGGATTATATCGCGAGATTTATTTTCTCGAAACTCTTCTTTCGCAATGCCACGAAGTTTCAGGATTATCCTGCTAAGAGACGAAAATATTGAAAATCTACAGTATAAATGCCAACTATACCGGAAATTCTAAAAATTATCTGAAAAATGGTGGAATTTCAATGATGATGCCGTAATTTTAGACACGTTTCAAGCATTGATTCAAATCAGCGAAGCGACTGCTGCGCAAAATGCCAAGCAGAGCTTGGACGGACAGAACGTTTACAATGGGTAAAAAATAAAAGTGGATATTGGAAAAGAAATTCGAAATGTCCAAATTTAGATGCTGCACTCTCCGAATCGACTATAGTAAACTGAGTACCCTAAATATCAAATTCAACAACGACAAGAGTCGAGACTACACCAACCCGAATCTGCCATCCGGTGAAATGTCTCTGGAGCAGCAGCTTGCAATTAGTAGGATAATTGACCTAATTTGAGGTAATTAACTATTCCAATTAAGGCGCAATCCCCGGACTGCAGTCACTTTTGCCGCAGGCCGCTCCGTTTTCCTACTCCTTCGGTGCCGCTAATGCTAACACGATTTTCTCGCAAGCAGCGGCCGCCGCGGCTGGTGGTAGGTTGAAGAAAAAATGAATGATAAGAATTTAGAAATGTCAATTTATCGTGACTAGATGAAACTTTTAATGTGTTTTGTAGATTTGATACAAAAAGTTGACTTTTTAATTATGAAGATCAACTTTTTTGTTATCAACAAAATGCCAATGAAAAATAAATTTCAGAGGCACAAGCCCTGAACGCGTTCGTTCCCTCGCTGGGAGGAATCGGCGCCTCGATCTCCCCAGCTCTGTCGACCCTACGGTTCCCTGTTGGAATTCTCGCTCCGACCAATGTCATTCTCGTGTCGAATCTGGATGAAAACGTAAGCCGATTTTCTTCATGAGAAAGAGAAAACTATGATTTTTAGAAGGTGACTACTGATGGACTGTTCACTTTGTTTGGTAAGTCGAGGAGAAGAATGATCTTTCAAACAAATGCAATTTTGTGATTTCTTTTGCAGGAGTTTACGGCGACGTCGTTCGTGTGAAGATTCTGTATAACAAGAAGGATAACGCCTTGATTCAATACGCTGAGCCTCAACAGGCTCAATTGGGTGAGTTCGAAAAGAGATGATGGCGTAAGGAAAGAACGAAATTTAGCGATTCAACATCTGGATAAAGCGAGATGGCACGACAGACTCGTCAGGGTGACTGCGTCGAGACACACTTCGGTGCAGATGCCTAAAGAAGGTAAGGCTGATTTGGGAGTTAAAAAAGTTTCACCAAATATTTGGAAAAGTTGCCAAAGAATAGCTGAAAAATTTTAAGGCCAACCCGACGCTGGCTTAACTCGCGATTATGCTCACTCTCCTCTGCATCGATTCAAGAAACCTGGCTCGAAGAATTACATGAACATCTACCCGCCTTCCTCCACACTCCATCTATCGAACATCCCTCCGAACATCACCGAAGCCACCCTCACTGAAGCATTTCAATCTAACGGATTCAATGTCAAAGGATTCAAGTTTTTCCCGTAAGTTGAGAAAAGTTCATTGATTTTCTTTCGTAATCTCGAAACAAAACAAGTCAATTTCACTTTAGGATATGGAAGCTTCGAATTATTTTCTATCCTTAGACAAAAATTATATTATTTCTTGAAAGCTTAGAAAAAATTGCTTTATGTAGAAATTTCAATCTAACATTTTAGGAAGGACCACAAAATGGCTCTATGTCAATTAGAAGACGTCGATACGGCAATCAACGCACTGATTGTGATGCACAATCACAGACTCGCGGAAAACGCTCATCTGAGGGTGTCCTTCTCCAAATCCGCTATTTAATTGGCATAGTTATTCGATAATTGCCCCCTTAATTAGTCCAACTATCCACTTTATCATCAAGAGCTTATCGTTTCAATGCATATTTCTTTCTGAAATGTTGCATAACTTCGTGGATCTTCGCATAATACCTACAAAATTTACTACAAAAACGTGAAATTTTACCAAAGTTCCTATGAATTAATGGAAAATAGTCGAAATTTACAGGCATTTTATAACAATTAATGAAAAACTACCAAAAATAAGTTTTCTTGATAAGGGACAGGTACGCCACATGCAAACTCATGCCATTTCTAGAGATGTTTTGGTCAAATGGAACAATTGTAATCCTTAATTTTTCTTTAAACTTGTGATTTTCTTCGTATTTTTTTTAGAAACTCTTATCAAATTTACTTATCAGACATTAGATCATAATCATAGAAATTTTATTATCAAAGATGTATTTCTTTTCATAATTTTGTGCATTTTTTGTTTGTTTTTTCTCATTCCATGCGTATTCTACTCATTTTTGTAACATTTACATTTCCCTATTAAACCGCGATCCAAGAATGCACCATATCTAGAGAAATGCTATCTTCTAATATATAGACTCAGATATATTGTGAATTTGAAATTCTGAACAAAAATCTTTGATATTTCTGAGTTTTGTAAGGAGATGCATCTGTAGTTTGTCAGAACTAATATTGAGCTTCCGCAATATAACCAATTCTTTTAAATCTTATGATGTATTTAAAAACGAACATTTTAATAGCATTTATATTTTGTATGAAATTGTATTTTTAAGGCTATCGTAATTCTGATGATTCTAAAAAGTTGATTTACTTTCATACTTTTTTTTTAGATTTTTGAATAGAATTATTTTGATTTTCACATGGTATTATTTTATCGGATTTTCAATGAAAATTTTACATTTTACACCAATTTAATGTGCAACATTGTTGTCGTGTTCTGTGATAATAAAATCTGAAAAAAACCATTTTATGATTAGGCATTCAGGCTAAACTATTAGAAATTTAGATTTTCAAAATTTTGCAAATCGAACTCAACTCAAACCTACAAAAATTTTCCGAGTCGAGCTCGAAATTGCTAATGAGTTGAATTCTTTCATCTTGAACTGTATAGCGAAGTTAGTCTCCGTTAGAAAACCTCTTGTTGGGAAAAAAAACATGAAGAGGTGTTTCTTTTTTATGTGCGATTTGACGCTAAAAGCTCTGCAAACAAAGATTTTCGAACACCTTTCTCTCCGATTCGGACAATGTCCCGTATTTGGAAATATCTCAAACGCCGAGGACAATTTTTAGATTCTGGATTCGTATTAGCGTTTGGAAATCAAGATATATTTAGTGGACTCGATAAAGTGGGCGTGGTCTGATTGCACCATCTTGAAGGCCGTATTGACCATTTCGAGTGTTTCCACTTTCCTCCCGACACTTCAAAAATCTATACCTATCGATTGGTTTATCATCGCTTTACTATGAAGCTATTCTTGCTTTTTACAGCATTTTTCTTGATTTTTATTGTCAATGGCTATAGCATTTTCGATCCAGTACCTTTGAGTAAGTATTTCTTCTCAAAAATCCATTTCTCCTCCCGCGAAGTTTAGACGATCATCATGATTATGAAGCTCTAAGAAAGCTATTGGAGACGATTCCTGTTCAGCCGAAAAATCTGTTCATGCCACAAGGTAAGATCTCCGAAAAATAAATAAAAACGCTCATTTTAGCGATGATTCGATCACGGAGGTCAAGCTTCAATATGCAACTTTGAAATTTTTACTCAAGTTAATAAACTGTTGAACTTGCTACTAAAGTACATTCAAAATTCAGAAATGTTAACCATTTCATCGACACAAAAATATCAAGCAAGTATTTTCTGTCAATTTAATCATCCTCATCTTTATTTCAAAATCTTTGTCTCTATACTAAGAGTGCATTTGGACAAAAGTCCTTCTACCGGGATATGGCCTATATGAGTGGATAACCCCTTGGTCACTAATCACAAGAATAAGAAAATCAAGCCCCGTCTCCTTTTGCATGCGTGGCCACGCCCACTTTAGGGGGCGGGACCTGGCCTCCCATTTTTGTGATTAGGGCCCATGGGTGTATCCACCATATAAGTTTGGTTCGGATCTGAGATACTTTTGCCATTGTCCGGACCCCCTTTGACAGTTGTTCTGTTTATTCGTGAAATCGTTCTTAATAGAATGTTATCATTTCAATTTGTGATATGGTGGGTATGAACTTTTGTATCGATATTTTACTTTTTATGAAAATAGTTTTCTCAAAATTAATCAACACAAATTCACCTGCAAAATATGTATTTCTTTGAATCAAAAATGTCATTACAAAATTAAAGAGAAACTTAAAATAAACAAATATTTGAATATAAAAATCGAAATAGAATAATAAATCCAAAATATCCGTAAGTTTATTAAGAAAAATAAATATTGTTAAATTGTTCCATCTATCAGACAATATTATTATCGTTATTCGGAATCGCGATGTTATAGATTTTATTCCTTTGAATTTGATTATTGTCTGGTTTTCGTGCCAAAGTCTTCACCACGATATTTTTCGTCTTCGATTTTTCACGATTTTGAGCTTCTAGGCGCTAAAATTCAATGGGAACTGTATAGATAAATAACATAATTATTCTAAATTCCAGTGTTCTACCTGAATTGCACTTCTAGTCAGGAAATATAGTGTCAAAAACTGAATTTGTGAGCCATATATTGCAATATGAGATATACATTTCTAAATTCATTTTAAGAGCTCATTTAATTTTGGAGGGCTATATGGAAGCCTTACGGCATCATGCGAGACTTGAACAAAATAGGGTGTGTGAAATCAGGGAAGTACTTATTTCCCTACGGCAATTAATAAAAGTAGTAACTAATAGATACCCCCGTTTTCCCACAAATTGCAACTTTTATGAGCGAAAGATTTATGAATGAGAGAGTGCAGAGAAGATAGAAAGATTGCAATTTGTGGGAAAACGGAGTAGTAAGTAGTAAACAAAAACTATTGAATCTTTTGTTTACTACTTTTATTAATGAACTTACTACTTATTATTTTTATTAATTGCCTTCCGCTACTATTTCGTCACGTCTCGTGTCATGATCGCCTTGCGATTCTCATTTTGCCTTTTATGAACATTCTTACATAAAGAAAACTTTGATTGTCGATATTCAAAGCCAGTAACCCAATTATTCCAGCACTATACATTATTACTTCAATGATTGTCTGAAACAATATCCATCGTTCATAAGAAAGATTTAATGCAAATTTCTTACATGAGCTATCAGCCGTCGACTCAAACCATTTTCATTTTTCCTCAGATTCATCGATATTTTGCTAAGCTGTCGCTTGAGCTTCTTCAATAGATAAACGGTACTCCAGATTAAAATCGGAATCAATATTCCATTTATTATAACAATTGTCGTGAGTTGAACATACTCATACTGAATTTGGAATTATATTTATCCTGGTTGAAGAAAGTATAATTCAAAAAGTCATATTGGTCAGTGATGTTCTAAATGTTGACTTCTGAGGTTTTGGAATTCCAATTTCGACTTCGAAATTTTAAAGATTCAAATTTTGAACACCCCTGATATGGATTTTCTTACATAGCTTTGCATAGATTCGTATAAATCATTGAGCATCCAAAAATTGTAATAATCATCCTCCTGTAGCTTTACACCTAATTGATGCACCTCACGCTTCACATTATTCAATCCTTTTCTACGATTCTTATATGGCTCATTGCCAACAAATATGATGTGATAAAAGGTTTTTGCATTCATAAATTGATAAACAAGCGTAATAATTATCGTTGAAGCAACGAATATATATTTGTTGAGGCTTGTGATTCGATAATTTGGTTTGCTAAAATAATTTTTTAAAGATTAATGAAATTTACACAGATCTAGGAAGAATTTAAGTCATACTCAAAAAATAGACGAGGGGAATCGCAAAACGAAATCATAATTATGACTTCAAAATTCTCCCCGAAATATTTTTTGAGAATTTCAAGCTAAAAAGAAAAAAAACATTTTTTTTTATTTTATGAAGTTAGGTCGCAGGACTATTTTGGCTTAAATCCTCCCTAAATCTCAATTTATACTCATACTCAGAAAATGCCCTCGCTCGTTGAATTGCCATTGCACAGGATACAAATTTGATCACACTTCCAATCATCAAATCCAATGATAGAATCATGTGTAAATAAATCTAAACAATATAAAATATACCAATAAATGAGCAGAATAAAGTTAGGAGTCAAGTAATAATACTTGTTTTTAATTGCTGCACGGACAGAATTTCTTATTCACAAAATTAGCATTCCCCAAAAATCTCATTTCTCATTTGATCTCAAACTCATCTCATTACCACTCCTCTCGACATGAAATAAACACGCTTTGGAAGTCAGCGTGTTTTCTATGTAAAGTGGAATAAGGAAATCAAGTAAAAGAGGGTTTCCGAATCAAAGTCTTGCATTCGGTCATTGTTGAGTGGATCGTGACCAGGAAAGGGGTCAAAAATCCTACTAAATCAAATGGAATCAGGCTCAAACTTTTCTGTATTACAAAAAACATGAGATAAAATATTGCATGATTTGACTACCTTCAATTTATGAACATATTATCAAAAATATAGAGCTTAAACCCAATTCATTTAAATCAATGACTTATATATATAAATGTTTACCACTGCATCAGTATGGTACCTACAATAGGGTACGAGTCAATTCCCTCCACTGCTGCCCCAAGTCCCCTCATTTGTTCTTTCAAGGAAGAGCCTTCCCAAAAATGAAGGTGGGGGGGGGACTTGAAGCGGTTTCAAAAAGTGAGAGAGTTGACCCGCACCCCCTACAACACAGAATTTTCAGCATTGCATAACTCTCATAATATTCCTAAAGTATACATAGAGTTATGTCGGAAGCAATCAACTCACAGAAGTGACGTTAATTAACGTATGGACACATTTCAATATTAATAGCGATAGCAACTGTTTTTCGAATGTGGAAAATTCTGTTAATTTCTTCATTAATATCGCAATCGTTCGTATTCCAAGTATGAATAGGATTAGTTCTAATAAATGTTTTGAAAAGAAATCTGCATACATCCCAATATCAGCATATATTCCAACATCATCATGAAGAGGAAAAATTGCTAAAAGTATGCATATGTTAAATTTAATTAAAAAATAGGTAATAATTTAAAAGAGATTTTCAGACACAAAACGTCTTACTTACCGAGTGGATGATGTATCAATAAAGTGAAGAATGAACCATAATGTGTAGTGGATTCGACAAACCCTAGGAAAATTCTATATGTATAAAATTCATGCATAAGATTTTAGTTTCTAATATTTTGCTAAATTCATTAACTTAAAAATTGATATTATTATATAATATGTCACTAATGTACGAAAATTTTCTATAATGCTTTAAGTGAAAAATGCTGAATATACTCTCGCAGAGTTCCTCTATGCCAAGTTCATGAATATATTTATTCACATTGGGATTGATAGATTCGTTCGGACAAATATACATTGTTATATCGAATTATATAAAATCGAGGAAAGCTTAGCGATTTTAATTCGAACTCGTTGTTTTGATAGTAGAATCAATTTTCAAATAAGAAGTTTCTAATAGCGAAGTTTTATTGGGAAATTAAGCAGCAAAAATATTCGGTTACCAAGGAAAAATTGAGATTTTTTGTTGTGAATTTCAATTTACATCAGGTGATTTTTTTCTAAGAACCTATCATAAGATTTATCTCGACAATCTTAATTCGAAATTTATCTAAAAATGATATCAAGATTTGTCTATTTATGAAAGGTAAAATCGAACAAACATAAATACGAACAATGAGACAGATTTTTTATCATTGAAATTGTTATTGAGCAAGGCGATATTGTATATTTTATTCCTTTGAATTTGATTTTTGTCGTCTTTCTGAACCAGTGTCTTTGCTACAACATCAACTTCTTGTTTTGATTTCTCACGATTCTGGGTATCCAATCTCTAAATTTCAATAAATTTGAACTTAAGATCAGTGGCTTCTTTGTATAGGGAAACTTTACAGCCAACAATGTTTTCCTTCTTAGAAGCGCATTTGGATATATTTTGTGATCATTTCAGTTACAAACAGGTGATTATTTTTATCTGTATACAATATACCCATTAAATTTTAATTTTTTATTTGAGAGAAAAACTCAAAGACCGAGCACATTTTGTGATGGAAAGCAGGGCTGCAAATTTGGGACCCGATCGAGCATTGAAACTCGAACATGATATAAGAGATAATCAGAAAATTATGAAATAGTATAGGGGAACATAAAGTGCAAAAGAAGAGCAAAGAAGGGAGAGAAAGACCCGATCGGGTTTTATTCAGGTCTAAATTTGCAACTCTTCCTGATGGGGCGGGCGGGTCCTGCCATCCCGATTTTTGTGATTAGTGACCAAGGGGCTATCCACTCATATAGGCCATATCCCGGTAGAAGGGCTTTTTTTCCAAATGCAGTCCTTTGTTCGGCTCTTAGAAATACTCCGTCCTAACTTTTCTTTAGAATTCTAAAATTTTTATCGACAGTTGAAGTTTCCCCTGTGTCTGTTCATATTTCCCCTTCCCCTTCACAATTTCCATTCCCCGTTTTCCGTTCCCAGGTGCATGATTCAACCGCTTCCGAGACTTTCTTATAGAGACGCGCAGCTCGCTCCTCCAAGGGGGGCAGTCTTTTCTCAAATATTCCACCACCTCTTTATCATTTCTTTTCCCTTTCAATAGAGAAACTTCCATTCCACGCATGCACTCGCGTTTTCTCTGAAAGATAGTTGCAAATGTTTCAAAATTCTCGATAACTCATACTTACCTCTGAAATATTTCTGATTTCATTGAATGCTCTGAATTATTCTAGCAATATATTGAGTTTATGCTTGATCCTGTAACTGGGTAAAAACCAATCTAACACAAAATTTTATCGATAATCTATGAGTTTTTAATAAAATTTGGATTTACATCCGGACATCTTCACATCCATGCAACAGTAATCATGCAGTCTATTGGGGCTCAATATGAGCCATGAAGACGGATGGTAGACAATTGTTCTCGAATTGCAAGCTCCTCATCTTTCACTAAGCTTTAGCCTGTAATGAAAAGCTCTTACTCTGTCTCTTCACCTCTCTCGTGCTTTCGCTTTCCTCTTTCACAGCATGGTTTAGAAGCTTTTCATAGAAGTTGTGATTCAGGAAAAATTAAGCGATATTGCCGATGAAAAAATTCTTTTTTAAAAGACCAGTCATATTGATTTTCTCTTGCTCCCACTTAAAAATGCCAACTTTCTTAACTTACAAAAAGTGAGTGTTGGAATCATCGGAATTTCCCTCTCGCTATCTTCGCCCTCTCCAATTCTCATACTCTCTAGCTCATTTGCATTTCGATTGTTGATGTCTGTCTTGGTTGCCTCGTTGCCTTCTTGCAACCAGATTTGTCCGTCCAATTGTTAGACACAGGGACACAGGGTCGTGAACCGAGGCGATTCATGTAGAACTCTCTTTACTCTTTACTGCCATCCCTTTTATTGATGTGGGAAACTCTTACAAGAATTCACTTTTGGCCCCGCCCCATTTGATTCTCTAGGAAACATAATTCTATGCAGAAAAAAGTCAACATTTAAAGCTTATAAAAACTGAAAAATTTACGCTATTCTTATCATTAACTCACCTCTAGTTATTATCTTTCCATAATTCTGCAAATATCAATCTATTGAATATGTTGGCATTTTCGTTTTGATTAGAACTTCTTAGAAACCTATCATTAAAGTGACTGTGTTTGAGTTTCTCAACATAAAAGTGTCGCAAACTCACATGATTTTAAAATTCGAAAATTATGCCTGCCACTTTTTATCGTCTATTCTTCATCGCTGAATGAGAGATTTCTGACAAACTTCCCTTTGACATTGTTGTATTGCTGACTTCTTTATGCAAACACTACGAAAATAGTTTTCCATAAAAAGAGTCAAAGAAAGTGATTCTTATTATCGCCACTAATGGGAACTTCACTTCTCGCTCCTCTGCATACTGTAATATATCAACCTCGTTTACACGTCATCTGAATAAATATCGTCGTAGGAAAATCACATGTCAGCCAATTTCCGTCTGCTATTCTCCATCATGAAATGAGAAACAATGAAGTACAGTATTTCATTCAGAGAAAATGGTTGAGTTGGGATAATTGCAAGGCTGGGGTTTTAGAGGGTACGTTTCGGTTGAGTGAATGAGAAAAGAAAGGATGGGAAGAAAAGAAAAAGGGCCTCTTAAATGAGGTGCGCGATTTCAAATAATTGTAGACGTGGCTTTATGTGAGAGATTCCTCTTTCAAATGAAAGTGCACATTCAAACTGTTTGGGATACATCACAATAAGGTTGATATTCGAAAACTAAAGCGTCACTCGAGGAAAGACGTTCGAAAGACCTCAGAACCGTCATTTGCGGGAATGGCGTTGGCGAGGATTGGCGCGAACCGATTGGTTCTGGTTATGGGCATCGAAATCAAATCAAATGCATTGTCAATGATTATGTGATGCCCATCTTTCAATAGAGCGGTTTTACTGCCAAAAGTTATTAGATTGTTGACAGATAGAATGAGGAAAATCGAGTTCGGTTACCGTAATCAGAAGTTGGTGTGAAGTGTTTTAAGAAAGGCCATAGTTTCTATACTTTCACAACCAACTAGAAATGGCTATTTTGGCAAACTTCTTTCGTATATTTTAAATTTCGCGTGAAATTTATTCAGAATTAATATCATTAGCTTCTTTTTAGATTTAGCTATTCAAATAAAAAATTGAAAATACAATGATGCAACTTTTTCACCTCATTTCCTGAATTCATTAACACTTACCCAACGTAAGGTATTTTATCTCCAAATCAACCGCGCTCAATTTCACACGCTAAACGATGAATACCCACTAGCTCCAGGAAATTCCTTGCTAGCCGGTTTTGCCATTCCACACTTTATCACTGAATAGGAGATATCCATTTCTGCAGTGAGAATATCCGGAATGGTAACATTTGGCATAAATAACATATTGGCTGGTAATGGCTAATAGAATGACAGCAGACAGATCTTGTTTTATCTCTTTTTCCTTTCCTCTCTCCTGGTTTTTCATACTATTTCTTTTCTTTTCTCATTTTCAGCAATGAAACTTGCCTTGGGGGCTTGAAATGAGCATCACTTCTCTGGGCAAACTTAATGCCCATTTTGTGGAGGATAGGTGTCGATAAAGGGGTATCTCTTTCGCCCTCTTTCTCCCTCACCTTCTCATTATCCCTATCTGTTCTTTCTTTACCTAATTCCAGTTTCTGCATTCAGCAGCTTCGTACATTCGACAATGCGGCCGTTGGGAAACTTGCTAAGTTACAGTATGAAACCTATTCCTCGCAAAGGCTTCTCATACCGAGGCATTTGCATTAGAAAAGGAGTCAAGGTGAAGACATTCTTTTCTAGCACGACCTTCATATTTGCCTCTTTTCTGACCGAAATTTTTCAAATTTTACCAAGAAAATCAATTTTCCTTTAGGACTATAGAGAATTTTGAAGCTGATCTCCATTCTTTTTTTGTTTATAACTTTTCATTATCGATAAAAATAACTTGATCTAAAACTACTCCCACTTTCATTCGATCAAATCCTCCATTTTTGGAGCACATTTCAAAATAGTATTTGTCTTCTTCCATTTTGCAAATGCCCACTATTTGTAGCGAATCTCCATTCTCATATTCACTTATTGCCAGGCTCATCATACTTGAAACATTTTTCTTTTCTTTCACTTAGTTTAGATATACAGTATCCATTACTTCAATCCGGATAATCCTTTCTCATTCCCAAACTCCTTCGAATTTTCGCTTCCCCCCTTCCCCGATTGCGCCACCCACTTGTCTGTATCTGAAGCTCCTTCAAAAGCGGCCCCTCTTTCTTGTTCCCTTTTGGAGAAGGTCTGTTTCTTTCAATTTGCAGTCTGACTCAACGCAAACGAAAGCTTCTCTTTTTCAAAACCTCTTTCCAAAAAGAAGCCGTAATTTTCATTGAAATTATGAACAAAAGAGAATTTTCGAAGTTTTGGGAAAAATGTTCAAAATTTCAAAGGGAAAAAGCTGATCTTTATTGTTTTAAAGACCAAATCATATTTATGTCTACGAAATTTGGTGACCAAATCATACGGAGCATTGGAAAAAAAACTACGACATTAATCAAAGTACAGTTCCTGAGCACTTTATTTTCAATCAGTTCGCTTTACTAATGGACCAATCTGTAGTGTCACTCGCTTTTTCCCCGATTCAATAAAACTATTCTGATCGGGAAGGTGATCTGTTTTCGATGCGACAGTTGTCAAAGATTTTTCCGAACTACGGGAAAGGACTCGGTGCGCGAGCGTTTTCGACAAGTTTACAGCCCGGTTTTGATCGTTTTGTGATCGTAACTCTCGGGGGACAGGCTTATTGTCAGTGTGACTTCGATAATCATAAAATACACCCACATATTCGAATTGCATAACCTCTCTTGCCGATAATCATTCGACAAATGTGCCTTACTACTTGAAAATTCCTACATAAATAGGTTAAATTTTTACTAATCAGTGAAGAGATACATTTTGTAAAATACTTTTCTTTCAAAATGCTCAAAATTTTGTGGAAGCTTGATGATAATAAGAGGAAAATCGTACATTTTTCATCGTTTTATTCCCTAAGCACATTATACGCCAAATTCTGTTTTGTTTCTTATTTTTGACTCGCCATCTTAATAATTGTTGCTGCAAATGCTAAATTTTCCTCTTCCTATCTCGTATTTCCATGCTATTTCAGTTAGAAACAGAAAGGCAACTCTCCCTACCAAATATGAGTTTGGCTCTATTGTATCGCAAATGTCTTGGGAAAAATGAAGTCCCGACGACTATTTTGGGCATTGACTTTTTTGCACTCACAATGCATTTTCTATGACTCAATAACTTCGTCTGGCTAACGAAATCAGAAAATTAGGAAATTTTAACCCAAAAATCAATAAATTTCCGCGAAGATCAACTTGGTTTTACATGGAAAATCTGTAATTTGATCGAAATGTCGTGAAATTATGCGTATGTTTCTAAGAAAAATCCACGAACTACCGTAAGATCGAGTGCATTAACGAATAAGCTTTCATTTAGTGAACTAACCCTCGGTTAATTCTCTCTTTGCCCAATGAGAAAGGCGACTGACTCCTCCCTCTTTTGAGTGAGATGAGTGATTGACTTCTAGCACTGACAGACTGAGAGAGTGCAGACATGAAAAGTGAGAGGGAAATAGAGAGGGTTCATTATAGAGGTAGAGAAGTAGAGATATAGAGAAATAGAGAGACCTCATGTTGAGTTAGAGAAAGGGGCGGGACTTGCGCATATCAGAAAACTGCTTTGACAGTGAGTATTAGGTTAGTCCACTCGAATGTAGACACTAACTCCTCTGCCCCACTAGCACAAGTGCCTCCTTATTTTGATGATTACTGTAGTTCACGAAATTTATTCGAAACGATTTTAACCTTATGCTTTATCATATGACTATTTTCAATGAAGATCAAGCTTTCTGAAATCATTTCATCACCCCATCTTCCTAGTCGAGAAATTTAATTTCACCCATGACAGAATTCGCGCATTTTGACGTATTGAATGGCTCGGGTAATGTTCGATATGAAAAGTCCAATTTCAGGCCAAGTCGAGAGCCGAAAAGCAAATTGAATCACATCGTGGTGCCATTCTCGAAACTACCAAGATTTTACTGGAGTGATTTCTTTGAATTACGATGTCCCTGCCTCAGCGGCCTTTGCTAGCTTCTCCTGCAGGTGGGCAAAGTTATGATAGTTTTAAAAACCATGCCGGTCTGTTTTCATTTCCTATTCTTCATTACATGACTAGAGATAGTCCCTTGTAGTTCTCTGCTTAGTTTACATCACCAGCCACAAGCTGTGAGTTTGACTTGTCGTTTTTCTAATCTCCATACTCACACTATTTTCTTTCTTTTCGCGCTCCTTCTCGTCCTCGCTATTTCTCTAATCTGAATCAAAATAAAGCCCCAGCGCGGTTTTCAGTGAAACTTTACTTTCCTCCAAGAAAACTTCTCAACTTTTTACACTTTACATTCTTTCTGTGGATATAGATAGTGCGAAAGTGGGAGAGCAGAGAAAATCAGAAAAAGGTATCCGCGTTATCATTTTATCTGCACTCTTCCATAAGACCGACTGCGTAGGAGTCAGTCTTTTTCTCTGAATTCTGTCGTATTCCAACAGTCTCTAGATGACAGACACGATTAGAAAATTCCTTCATGCTGCAGAGGCTCAGTTTCGCTATTGTTTTGTGCTTTTCATATAACAAAAGAAGCGAAATGAAAATATTGGGGAAAATGAAAGTCAAAGAAAATAGTGTGAGAAATAGCGGATGAAAATGAGAGATTCCGAGAGATTGAAAAGAAAATATGATGAAGTTAGAGAAGTAGAGAGTGGGAAATAGTGAGGCGAATCGAGAGCGCGCAGACAGGCAGTCCTCTGCCCCCTTGAGCGAATAGTTCCAAGAGGCAGCTACTTTCCAGAGGCACACCGGAAGTGGCGAAGGAAAGTTGCATCATCGTTTTTGCCAAGCTTGGAAGCCTACTGTAATGTAATTATTGCATTTCTCGGAGTTTTCATAGTTTCTAGAGCGACATCTGCTGAGTTTATTTTGTTTCAAAAATCCTTCTGCTGATATTTGATCTATTTCGACACTCGTCTAGTGAAATGTTTGCTTCATCTTTGCCAATTCCCTAAAATCGCATAAACCTGACAAACTCTTTAGTCTATCGCACGAATTATTTTCAGAAACGGTTTCGTCGTTCACAGTATTAATTTTCAGTGACAATGGACAGTGACAAGCCGCCCCGACTGAACTCGAACGGCGTCTTCCCGCCCTTCTCGCCGTTCATGGTTCCGACCTCGTCGCCCTCGCTCTTTCCACAGCTGCCCCTCTTCGCTCAGGTAGTCAGATGATTCCAAATATCCCCCCAAGAGAGATTTGATATGCTCATCTTGAGGTACAGCAATTCCAACAAATCTACAACTCGCTCATGCAAAACCCACTCCTCTTTTCCGGAAACAACTCAGCCCAGCAATCACCGACCGTGCAATCGGGTAAATAAAAACGAAGCCTTGACAAAAGAATCCGAAACAAATCCAAATAAAAATTTCAAAGTAAATCTAGAATCGATTTTGTAATTGATCAACAGGATAAGAGCATATGCTTCAAAGCGTACAAATTTCGAGTAAAATAACTAAGCTAATTTACCTCTCGGTACTCAGCAAAAATCAATAAAATCTCAAAAATATGTTGCGAAAATCGCGTCATCGACGAATTGAATTGAATTGAATC
The DNA here is from genome assembly GCA_964036155.1 of Diploscapter coronatus. Lineage (NCBI taxonomy): Eukaryota > Metazoa > Nematoda > Chromadorea > Rhabditida > Rhabditidae > Diploscapter > Diploscapter coronatus. The sequence goes on along the minus strand of OZ038423.1, from coordinate 74,912,119 downwards.
GAGCGAAATCGATTTTTTCCGCATAAAATACGCCGCGTTTGCGCATCGTTTTGATGAATAAATTGGCCTTTAGCAAAACCGCGCATTCCTTTTGCAAAAAATGCAAACCACGCCTCTTTAATTTTCAAAAATACGCTAATATGTTGATTTTCGTAACTTCAGATCTCTCCCCGATTTCTGACGAGGCTTCCGGTCGTAGCGAATCTCCTTCGGTGAAGAGTTAGTTTTACTTTTTCAACAAAATATGGTAGTCTACTAAAACGTTGAAAAGTTGTCATCAAGTACCATTTGACTATCTGACTATTGAATTGAGATGAACTTTAGCAACTTCATTCACGGTTTAGTCATACAGTTTGTCATTCAACGTGCTAACTTTCTTCTTTCTGTTGGTTTCGAAAGTTCGAAATCTCTCATATAGAACGCGCTTTCAAATTCAAGTAAACTCTCACAGATCGTTACTTTTCTTTTCTCTTCTAGAAATTCAGTGCTATTTCTAAGAGTAGAGAATCTTCATCTCTTGCAACTCTATCTCACTTTTCACATTATCTCCAAAGATTTCAAATAGACAAAGAATTTTGCAACACTTTCTCATCGCCGAAAAAGTAGTCGAATCGTTGAAAAAGTCGAAGAGGGAACATTTGGAAGGCTTGCACTAATTTTCCCATGAATTCGTGATTGACATGGGGCTTATTCATTCCATTCGAAAAAAACCATTTTCGCAATTCACTCTTGAAATTTACTGCTAGAAAAAGACAAAATGAGTAAGTACCGTACCTTCTTTACTCAGAAATGGAAACTTTTAGTGATAAAATTATTCTTACCAAAAACCAATATTTCTTTCGAAACCCCAACTTCCCCCAGATCATTTGTATTGGTGATCTATCGTGAGAAAACTTCGATTTATCCTATTTTTTCTCTTCGCTCTCTAATTTGCATACTATTTCACAATCTCTAATTCTCTTACAACCACCTGCTATTTCTTCCGCACCCTTGAGTCTGGTCCACTTCCGGTCTTGGTTCGTTGCCTTTGGCCATCAGTTTTTTCTTCTCTGCTCCTCTGTTCTCTAATTTCACAGCACTATTTTTCACTCTTCTTACCTTTACCTAATAAAGAAATTCTCTTCACCTTATGAGGAGGGAAATACTCCAGCCGAGTTTTCATCCTTCTCCCTCCATTTTCATCTTTTGAGGATTACGGTAGCTAAGGGAGTCAGTCACTGAAACGAGGTCTCTTTCAAAGGGAGTCAAGCATACCCTTCCCTCTCAAATTTCGATGTTATTTCTTCTTCAAAGTTAACAAGAGGACAACATTTCAGACACTGGTTTTGTGATGATAACACCCTCGAACTCCCACTTTTCTCCTCCTTTTCCCTCACTATTCTCTCACTTCTGCTTCTTTCGCTTCTCCTCTTATTTACACATCATAAATGTTCTCTCTGCGACAAGAAATGTTCACACTTACACAATGGTCGAAACGAGTCCAATGACAATGCTAAGGAGATGAGGAAAGTATCGTAATTCGAGGGGCAAATCAAATTCTCTAGGATTAGTAAAATGAACTACTGAAAAAGAAGGGATCTGGTGCCTGTCAATCAAATACTAACTCTCGAACAACATGTGTTACAATTTACAAGCACTCTCCAAACTATGTCATCAACTTTTTAAGTCTGAATCATTTTGAATCGCTAATCCTCTCAAATCCGCCATATCTCATTCAATGATGAGGAATGTTTATCGAAGACCGTCCGAGATATTTCAAATCCCAATCCATCTATCCTCGTCCTGACATTGTAATCCTTTCATCCTTTCAAATAACAGGAGCCTATATCTATTCGCACTTTGTGAGCTGAGAAATTTGCGGAGCTACAGTTTTACGATCCGTGAGAAAAAGCAATACTTCCCACGCCAAAAATCCCGAACAGCCTATAAAATTGGAATACACCAGTCGATTTTTACGCTCTACTCTTTATCATTGAACTAGAGATAGTAATTTTATGACTCTCTAGCATCAAAATCCATTTTTTTCGAAAGATGGGAAAATCTTTCACCATTTATGGGGTCAGCCTTTCTTTCATTCCTCGATTTCATTAATCAACTACAGTAATATGGAGGTCATCCTTTCTTTTTCGTTTTCAAATGATAAAGAATAGAGGTCAAAAATGTCTCAGATATATTGGCTTTATTGGGAAAATGATTGCATAATGTTTTACGACTTTTCATACAAATAGGATAATGTTTCAGTGTTTCAATTAGGAGGCAGAATCTATTGTTTCCAGGCACCTGCAGGGAATTTTGTAGAGTATTGGGAAAGAGTTGAGAATGAAGAGAGAAAAAGATTCACAAAATGATGCATCAAATATGCTCTGAGTCAGGCAAAAAATGCGAGAAGAAGCGAGCTTCTGTGAGAAAGTAAGATTTCAAATACAGACTAAAAATAAATGGAAATAGAAAATGGAGATAGGCTCCACAAATATTCTATTTCCAAGCCTCGAATTCCGCAATTTTCGGAACCTTATCCTCGAAAAGAAATATCATTTCGGTCCTAAAATAATCCAGCTGATCTTCGCCGAATTTCAGAGGAAATCAATAGTTTTCAGGCGAAAGTAAAAATAAACACGATAGTTGCATCGTCAGAATATCATCCGATCTACCGAAATCTGTCTTGCCACTAGGCTCATTAGCGCCTTTTTGGCATTCTCCATCTCCTCCAACTCATTACTCATTTCCTCGAACTTACCTTCTTCGAAGGTAAGGAGTCATCTGATCAAAGGGGTGCCGACTGTCTTTTCCGTGCTATTTCTTCCTGTTACTCCTCTTTTTATCTCTCGTCTCCCCTACTATTTCCGTGTTATTGTGCATTTCCTAAATTGGATGTGTCGAGTCGTTTTGTATCGATAGTCGGCACCTAATTCTCTTAAATAGTCAGTGAAGTTTGCCGCATTTCAGAGAAACCTCATTTCCACACTTCAATAGAAGCAAAGTTGATCCTCACAAAACACAGATCAACTTTTCCTTCTCTAAAAAGATCCCACTCCAGAGTATCGTACCTCTTTAACGGTTAATTAAAGTGCACTAAACCTACAGTATCCTTTCTTTGACTTTGACTCGGGCTAACTTCTTTTAATCAGCCCCTAGCTTCTCTCTCTCTCTGAAATTGAGCCGAGTTTATTGTGTTTGTCGAAAGCCTAAAATGGTAGAAATGAAGCGCTAAATTGACACTAAACGTGCCCCCATAAATGGAGGGAAATAACACATCAGCAAAAGGCAGAGGGAGGGCCGTAAAATGTGCTCCATTCCTAATAACAGCCAAGAATTGAGAAAGGATCATCCAGAAAATGGGCTCAACATCAAGTTGGAAATTTATCTTGAATGTAAAGGGATCTTGAACATTCTATTTCTCATGAATACTAAAATTCGACTGAAATTTTCTTGACTTGTCAACGTTCTCTTTGCCAAGTTTTTAATTCAATTTTTAAAATTAAGATTATTCTACTGACCCTACAAAAAAATTCGACAAACTCAAATAAATTTTAGAATAAATACCGTAAGCTTCTCCCTAAAATCTATCCTGAGATAAAATATATCCCCTTTTTTCCTCGAAATCTTTTAAGCAAACACTCATAATTCTTGTCGAGACTCCTTCGCTGTGCAGTCCAAGTTTTGTGGACCAAATTTATCGCCTCTCAAAGCTTATCCCAGTCCACTAATAAAACACTGCCTTTTTGGGGTGTAAGCTAGAGATCATGAAAAAAAGAGTCAGAGAAATATTCAAGATCTCATAAATAAGTCTATTCCCTAGATGTTTTCAGTCTGATTCGATTTGAAGTTGAAGTTGAAAATTAAATTTGAAGCTAGAGTAAAATTTTGAGGTTCTAAAGGATAAGTCGAAGGTTACTCTCCGAGAGACCATAACTCTGACCGAACTTGGGCATAATTGAAAGCCCATTCCTTCTCGATTCTGATAACTATTTGCATGTTTGGCCCGCAGGCGGAAGTCCTTTGAACTCGCCGCCCAAAGTAGTTTTGGGCTTGGCGCCGATGGCTGCAATTCTCGTGGGACACATTGACAAGATGAACAAAGTGAGAAGAGAGCCGAATTGGACCGGAAAAGAATTAACAGGGTCGAGAAGAAAATGAATCTCGATTTTGTAAGAGGATGTAGGAAAATCCGGGAAGTTTGGATACGATATTCGATTTAAAAATTGAAACAAGAACAGCGATCGGATTAATCGCATTCGAAAATTACTGTAAATCATCCTATCATCTTCAAGCGCAAATCAAGGATTTTGTAAAGCCGATATAGTTGATTTGTGAATAATCTTATCGTTTTTCTCCTGATAAGGTTCAGGTTACGGTGTCGTCATTCAATTGTAATGATTTCCTGCTGATTAATTATCACAACTGTTACTTATACCTTTGATCAGGATTTCATATATTCGGCTTTTATCCTCCTGGTTTCATAAATCAACTTGTCACTTTTTATTGTACCTCTCCTCTGCAGTAGCTGATATTGTTATCTCCTATCTCTGCGTCTCTGTTATTCTAATTTCCTGTATCTGTAATCCTCTTGATTTCTAATGATATCTAACCAAGCCATATTAATTTTGCCGCTGTCACCAAAATGCGAAGAGCCTTTGGTCTTGACACGCCGACCCATTTATCAACTTCTTCTCAATTGGACGAAATAGTTGGGCAAGCTAAGAAGGGAAAAGATAGAGAAAGGAGGGAAATAGTGGAGGAGAGGGAAATTTGCTACAGATGGACCATCTAAGAGATGAATTTGTGGATATCGAGGTAATAAAATCAGATGAAGAGATCATAGATTTGCGAGAGATTAGGACAAATAAGGAGATAAGAAAGGATAACACAATTAGACCGCCAAAGGCTGAAAGATATCCGACAGACAGTGAGGCAGAAAGGCAGATACTTCCGACCACCATTTGTCAACAGATCATATCTCCGAGTTTGGATAAGATCGAGTCAATGATAAGACTTAGGAAGTTTGTTATTTTCCGATTGATCACCACTTTGTAGGTGCATTCAATTTTGCTGAAAGCAAGAATGTACGAACTCAACTCGTTGGCTAGAATCTGAGTGCGACCTTCGAAGTTTCCAAGAGTTCGAGTTTGAAGTTCAAGAATTTGGAATTTGCTCGAAAGATATTCATAAATAACACTTGTCAAAATGACTATGATCCACACAATAAGCTACAGTAATCCACTCCACTCACATCCGTAAATCCTTTCATTGTGTTTGTTGCTGGATGAATTCATTCCCACTGTTCTGTCTTTATTTCGCGTTTCCCTTCCCATACTGTCTGTGTCTTTGTCTGTCTGTCTGTGTTTGTGTGTCTGTGCAGTCATCCGGAAACTCGTAGACGTGCATTCCGCATTCATCTGCTACTGGGCAAGGTGAGCGAAGAAGCGAGTCAACCTCCCCGAACCTAGTCCTATTCTTCGAGGTTAACTTTGGGACTAATCTCAACACAAATCAAAATTTAAACGAGTAGAATTCGAACGAACCGAACTAATCAGAATTTCACACTTGAAATCGAATGTTCATTTCATTCTTAGCACCAACTATTTGGCTTTAATCTAAGTTTCCTAAAATTAATATTCTTCTTTCATCAAGAGAGACTAGCTCTCAAATCCGATCCTGCATGTTCATTTTCTTATTCTTCTGTGCTCATCTCGTGGTCAAGGAGAAGAGGCGATAGTCGTAAAAATTAACATAAATGGTTGCGGCGCGCGGCGAGGGTGCTTGTAAATGCAAAGGGAGGATGATTACAAACAATGAACTGTGCAAACACACAGAAACACACAAACATAGTAAATATTCATAAATTCGGATATGTCTTAGGATTGTGGGTTTAGAACATCTCGAAGAAAACGATCAATTTAGAGCTTCAACTGGATGAAAATGGCTGCCCGATCTGCCCGCTGTGCAACGAGAAAGTCGCCGAGTCGAAGTGGGAGCAGCACGTCAGATATGAGCGTGAAAATCTAGTCACCATTATTGGAAGGTACAAATTTCTTCGGATATAGACTAAAGTGGAAAATTTAAAGCAAAATTCCAGCGAATATCAGCTTTAAAATTCTAGACCTATCGAATAAAAATTAGATTCTTCAGTCACTATAACAGCGTAGCCAGCTTATATTGATTTTGCTCAGAATCTTCTAGTTAAATCGACACGAAGATTTTTCAGAAATGTCAAATTTCAGCGTCAAATGCCATAAACTCTCGATCGAAGCTCATTCTTCCACCTGCACTCTGCCGACTCCGAATGACTTGAAGAAACGGGAGATCGAGTTGAATCGGATCAGGTCGAATCAGCAAAAGAGAATCAACCGTAAGTCAGCCTTACCTGATTCAATAAAAAATCTAAAATTCAGTGAAGCGAGGGGCGATCGCAGGATTCCGAGACTCATTGACTCCCTACAGCCGACAGGTAAGAAAGGAAAATAAAAATATCGTACTTTAAAATATTTTAGTCGAACGAGGAGAGCGGGACGAGCGAGTCTCCGGAGATCAAGAAAGAGGACGATTCTTTCAGCAGTTTGAAGTGCTCAGTGTGTCAGGTGAAACTGCAATTTTTCAACTGCAATAACTTGGTCTAGTTTAGAATTCCTGTGAATTCGCAATCGTGACGTCGCAAACTGACAGGCCGAGATGTCAGCAGTGCTTCGGAGCGGGACGACTTCTCGTGGTAATTAACTCGAGAATAATTAACTTGATACTTAGGGCAACTAACTTCCAGTATATAAATTTGAAGTGATAAGCATAGGAATCTAAAGACCACAGAAATATCTCGTTTCTGAGATATAATTTCTAATATGGAGATTTTGAAATTTATGTGTTCTACAGTACATAAATCGGCAGGTGTCTATTTCTGAATGAGTGGCGCCTTTGGACGTATTTCCTTGGAAATGATCGAGTGCCGGAAATATCGTAGAAATTTAGAGAGTTAAAGAAAATCTGGGAAAATAGTTCGTAGAAATGAGAGATAGCCAGGCAGTGCGACAGTAGCGCATTCCTTTGTGAGTCTAATGAGGTTACATCACTTCGCACCTTCGATCTAATTTCTTTTCGCCTCTCTCCCTCTTATTTTCCATACTATTTCTCTTCGCCTAAGTATCTAATTCATTGATATTCAGAGTCCCTTTGATATTGTGCGCTTGCCAAAACTGGCCAAAACAAATAGACCAACCGATTGAATTATGGCCAACATGGCATATTTAGGTTCGCATGGATGAGAGGATAAATTAAATCCTCCTAGATAAAATAATAGGGGTATCGAAAATATCTCATCTCGTCTAGCTTCTAAAAAGCATCAATTTTTCAGAAAAAATAAACAAATTTGAAAAGATGAGCAACAACGATTTTCAGACGAATCTGAATTTCTCCGGCTCGCCCCTGGCCCTGACGACCCAGCCCCAGGCAAACAGTCCTCCCCCCTCGACTTCTCTGAACGGTCATTCCGGATCACCCCCAGAAAAGAAGTTCCGGTCGGATCAGCCCGTTCACTGAATTATTATTTTTGCGAAGCAGATTCTAGTTTCTCTCGAAATTGCCGTATAATTAAAATATCGATTTTTCATGAAAACTGATTACGGTAATTTATAAAATTGCATTTTATGCAATTCTCTATCTACCTGCGAAATAGTCAAATTGTTAGCTTTCTTTTTCCTTTTCTATTTTCTATTTTATGTTTTATTTTTATTTTTATTTTTTTAAGAATTAAAATGAAAGCTTTATGGTTTTTATCCGGAATTGAAAAATCTCGGCAACTTCCTAATTATGATAGATTTTGTACAAATATTTTCAGCTTTTTTTTTTGTTGAAAAAGAAATTTCCCTTCGTAACTAGTGAAACTTTTTAACTCTTTGAAATTTAGATATGAAAGTTTTTGAGGTTTTCCGATTCTTCAAAAATTCGTCTATTTTGTCAATCTTAGAAGTCTATTTTCACACAATTCGAATAAACTTATGCGTTTATTGTTTCGTTTGGAAGTTGATGTAAAAATTTGAGTGATCAAAGAAAGTTGATGGCTGGCTTACAGGACCAGGGCTGTTGCGGAAGCTCCGACTCCGACCTCTTGAGAATTTTAATTTCACTTCCAATTCCGATTCCGAATTTTTTAAAATTCGATTCCGCAACAGCCCTGCTAAGCACCCAAAAATTAGGTCAAAAGTCGTCGAAAAAGTTACGTTGCACAGGATGCAACTGAGACCTATCGAATGGTGTGTCATACATGGGGTACGATAGAGAGGTGGTTAGAAATAAGCTTAAACACACATACACAGACAGACACATTTTATTTTAAAAAATACTAAAAAAAGAGATGTCTCTTCCAAGATGTAATGGTTTCCAATTTGCCGTTAGTTCAGTAATTAGGAGTGCAACTTCATAACATTATTAAACGTCTCGGCAATGACATGGAAGATCAGTTTGAGTGCCAAAGCCCCTTAATATCTATTACACAATCATAATCAGTCTCAAAGTAGAGATTTTCAGATCTGCTCAATGCCAGTGTCTGCGTCAGTGTCACGAAATGAAACAATTTGCAGCTTTGACAGTGATTCTTCTTGTTTCAACTCACCTTGTGGCACGAAGCCTCCCTTCAATTTGGAGAGCATCTTTCGTTTGATTAAAGCTGTTAATGATTCGATTTTCTCTCGCGAATCTCAAGTTCTACTCTCACTCTAATTTTACCAGCTCTCATAGAAAATCTCGTTTTTCTTCCCTTCTTTGTTGTAATTTGATGCGATTTCAGCGGGCTTTGTGGGGCTTTTATCGCCCTCTGCAGGCTTGGACGGTTATGTATACTCAGCAGGTTGGGAGGTAAGGAAGAAGCCTCTGGTCGGGTCCATTTTCTGGCCAGAGCAGGGTCACTCTCTCGTTACACCTGTCATACTGCAGCAGAAGCTTGGTCTACCTCTATGCTTAATAAGGATGTTATTTTTAAAATTTATTTTGATAAACTATTCTTCACATTATCTTTCTGAAAAATTACCATTTCAGACTTGTTCAGTTTGATGAATGATGAATCTAGTCCAATTCTTATTGATCTTCCTACAAATTCTGCACCGAATTACAGCTAGGATAATCCAAGTTCGAGAACCAACCCCGTCTCCGAAATTCTCATCGGTAATTTAAAGTTAATTAGGCTAATTTAGTCCCTGAATTATTTCCCATTCGTCTTCAGGGCATCCAACCCACTTCCCTATCTAATGAAATTGACTCTGCCCTAAATTCGATTTTGAACGACTCTATGAAAGAACTGCGGTTAAGATTGAGAGAAGCCTTCTATGCCCATACTCCCAGCAAGGTAATTAACATTAGTTACTTTAGTCAGCTTGTTAATTGCACAAGTTTAGCATTCGAACAAACCCTTCGAAGCATTGAGTGCTTTGGACTATGAAAATTGGCTCATCGAGCAATACTTTTCAAAGTCGTTGAAACGAGATTCAGGTAGCAGATCTTGGGTAATTGATTTAATTATCTCCACAACTTCAGTACCATCTTCAAGCGTACCAGATACTGCCAAAACTGGCGATACTGTTCCTTCACACAAAATGACGATAGCTCTGGAAACGTACACGATCGGTCCTGACACGAACACTGAAACTATAGAGAAATCAGTCTCGCAAATATCCAAGGCAGGGTTGCCACGACTCGATGACGCCGCCTTGGATCCGTCTAATGTTGATGCGCTACAAAAAGTAAGATTTGTGAAAACTGCTCCCCTTGAAGATATATAATCTCAGATATCTGCACAAATATCGAAGTTACCACTTTGGTCTGTCTTACTGTTGAGTGCCTCGTTGATTTTCATCCTGACTTTATCTCTTCTGGCGATTTTATTGGCCGCTAGAAATAACCGGAAATCCACAAAATTCGACTCCTTCAAGAGGCCTATGATGCCAAATCCATTTGCCATATCAGGTAAATTTCAATAGAAAATTAAAATTTTGTCATTTTAGAGCATGAAATTGGTTCAGGATATTCTGCTCACTTACCTTCGACTCGACCTCCACTGTCGCACTTTCAGGTTGGAAGAGGGCCTTGTTACCAGATAAATCAAGTCAGAAGGCTGTCGCCAAACGATGATGAGCCGAGAGAAATTTGGACAACAACAAACCGAGTCATGTCAATAGAAAGCTTGACGAGAGCTTAAAATTCCGAAAAAAAACGTTAAAAAATCTTCTACCAGTTGATTTCACGAAGCTAACCTCAAATTTACACATTTCTTTCAAAGAATATGGGTGTTTTCAATTTTTAAATGAAAATAAACGCACCTGAACTTTTCGTATATTTATGTTCAAGATCGAATTTATAAAGCCTGTTCATAGTGCCATTTTTTACTCAAAACTTATGACACAAGTTTGATCAACTTCAAAACTAATGCGTCCCCATTGTTAGCCCATGAAATTACTCGATCATGGAGGTTCACGAATGACTCTGAAAAGTGAATCTTTCTAGCAATGCACATTTCCTAACTATCGTGAATAAGGTGTTACAAAGGAATGTTTCTAGGATTTTTCTTCGCAAATGTCCAGCCGTATTTTTCATCCATTTCTGCCGATCTTCTTTTTTAATAAGATATCGTGGGTTGGTCAGCATGGCGCAGTTATTATTTGTTCTGTTCTAGTTATCGTCGCTTATCTCGAAATCATCATTCCTCGGACGTTTTTAGCCTTGTCGCTGAGATTTCATATATCCGATCACATATTTTGCTTTCGAGTATCACGTTTCGCTTCTTTTTCTCTGCTCTATCCTAAAGTTATCTTTTTTATCTGTAACTCTCTCATTAGGCGACAGCTGTGTGATGGGAGAAATAGTGCGTGGATTGGAGAGCCGAGAGAGACAGAAGCGATGCTTACAACGTGCGAATTCCCCTTCCGTCTCTACGCCAAATTCCAGACGACTTTCGCCCGTCTTTTTTGTATCTGCGTGTGCTCTTTATTATGCTCTTCTCGATTTCCAAAGGTTGCTTCTTATCAATTCTTACATCATTCTTAGTGAATTAGGTCGAATTCTGAATCTGATTCGTTTTTTTTTTCAAATTTGCATTCCGTTTAGTCATTGGTGAGGTTCTACAAATGATTACTTGTTCTTGAGAAAATTGGAGCTTCGAAAGTTTCCTAGGTTTGTTGAAATTTAGATCCTGCTAAATTACCTGGACAGAGTCTGTTGATTCTGCTGGGAGTCGATAAGTTGCCGATCTGTGATGATCGAATAATTGCCATCGATTTCTAATGTGAATTCTGGAAGTGATGCTTCTTCTGGCCACTCGTCTTCTCTGTTTCTCTGTGGCTCTTTCCTATTCACTCACCCCCTCGCTCTGTCAAGAGGGCAAGTTGACCGTCAGAGGAAGAGATTTTATTCAGGTTAGGTGATTTTTATATCTGCTGAAACAATAATTATGCCATACTAAAACTTCTACAAAAGTTATTGAAAGCTTTGTTAGCTTCCTGTATTTATCATCGTTTTTTTTTCTCTCTACACTCCCTAACCCCTGAAGTCGATTAAAACGATCGGCCGATTGCGAATACAGGAAGCTAACTTTGTTGCATGATATACTAGAAAGATCATAGAAATTTCGATAGGTGCTGGACAGATATCAAATTTAGGACTCTAAAGGTCAACTAGTATTGGCTGTATTCTCACCTATTCAATGTACACAGTGCTATAAAATTTTTAGAGAGTAAGGAATTTGTCCAGCTTACAGAGATTTTAGACAAAACTTCTAGGTTAAATTTCCTAGCCGCTAAAATTCGTGAAGTACGGATAGTCGTTTTCGTGCCGGGCTATGAATCGCCAACGAGTGTCGATAGAGCTCAGAGAGAGGTAATTAAGTCAGTTAATTCGCCTAGTCGACTGTCCTAATTGCAGTTTAATTACTTAATTTTCGAGCGAGACGATCAAGATAGGTCTTGGCTGGATTACCAGGCTCAAAGACATGATCAAATACTCTTCGATCGGTAAGCTAATGAGCGAAATCACGCGAACTTGAGTTTTTGCTAGATGTGGTCGACTGTCCCAGCGACTGTATCATCCAAGAGCTGACTTGACCCAATATCAGGACACAGTTGGTAGGTCAGGATTTATTGTCTCCCGAAAAGCTGATTTTTAGAAGCGATTCAAAGAAATCTTCGTGACGAAGTTTGTGGTCCTTGCATCAAAAACCCTGATGGGGAGGCGAAAAGCCGAGAGCAAAGAAGTCGAATGGTACAAATTTGTCTCTCATTATTTTACACTACTACCGGTATTTATTCTCTTCGAAGTCTGCTAAATATGCTCCCATCATCCACGATTTATAGATTTAGCAAAAATTGTTTTCAGGGAATCAACGCCTACATTGCGTCCAGACCTAAGACATCGGACCGAAACGACGAAGAAGAACAGCGACGTCGTGAATATTATCAACGACAACAAAATCAAGGTATCTCCATTCTTTATCACTGACGACTTTTCTGAATTGCAGTAACACATCGTCAGAATCCTGATCCTCGGCGTCAAGAATCAGATGACCGACGGTACGCCGTGAGGACTGATTCTCAAGTTCGAAATGACATACGGCAACATCAGCATGTTGAGACGCAGCGACGCCAAGAGCCAATCAGTTATTACGCTGCGGGAAGTAATGGACAAACGGCGAGCAATCAACAAAACCAAAGAAATCAGCAGAATTATGGCAATCAGTGGAATACGGTGCATCATCAGAGACAGGGTACGATATTTCTTACCTTCCAACCATTGTTCATTTAATATTTAGAAACTCCTCAATATCGACATGTTTCCAATACGCAAGGCCAACCTCAACAATCATCAAGCCCGCAAAATTATCATAGTTCACAAGATCGACATAAAGCTTATTCACAAAACGATGTTAGGGTAAGATTACGATTCACGAAAATTCAATCTGTCAAAAATTTCAGTCAGATTTCCGACCTAGCGTGCCTCCAGCAAGTAGCTTCCAACAGGCTGAGCCTCTGCAAACCACGAAGAGGTCATTTCTGATCACTACTCAAGCCTGTAGGAGTTTGAAAAATAAAACTATCGGTTGTTATAATTCAGCGTCGAAGGATTCTGACACTGACGTTGACTATTCTGAATATTACAACGATGTCGATCCTGCTAATATAGTCGCTACAACTCAACAACCAGAGGTGAGTATTTGAAATTCCAAATTGATACGGCTGGTGGTTCGGTCAAGATCAATTTTGTGGGGAATTTCGATCTTTATCTCGAACTTTTATGCTGAATTTCGAATTTTCCTGGTGAAATCAACTGTTTTTGATTACTTCACGATGCCCTAACGTTATATGCAATTCTAAATTTCTTTACATATTGTAAATCCGTATATAGGCATTCTTGCGAGAAAAAAGCTGATAGAGTGAGATATACAAACATTACCTTCGCCTTCTCTATTTTCTGCCATACCCTCTTCTATTTGATGAGTTCACCGTACGCAAATACAGCAATAGGGCGTCGTCTCAGCGAAAAGCCCAGGCTTTTTCTCCATCTTTTACCAATACTATTTCACTTCTTCTTATGCCGCCAAGCGACGATGCACAAACAATCTTGCGAAAATTGATTGAAAGACTACCCTTTGGCCCGAGAATTTTGGGGAGAAAAATATTTTCAGACCCAAATTCCGAAACCTCAGCCTCAAAGGGATGACTGGCCCACCCAACTACCACTGACCCAAATCTCCAAGCCGCAATTTGAGTCGAAGAGCTACAAAGTCGACGAGCCATTCGGACCTATTATTTCCGAGGGAAACATCCCTTGTACAGCGTATACGGATGAAATCTGCTATGAGCAGGTTCCCCTAAAAATTCCGTATTTTTTTGAGAATGCATAAATTTATAGCAAGAACGTCAGGGCACATTGTCAAAGTGCTGCAAGAAAGGAGTCTACTTGACAGACGTCTGCACGCCAGGAAAATGCTCTAATTCAACAGTTCAATTATGTTGTTTCCAGAAATTCTTGCAGGTTTAAAACTACAGTAATTCTTTAAAACTAAAAACGCAAATTCAGGCCAAATTTACATGCTGTGAGGATTCGTCACAGAGTGAGGGCACAAACAGCACGAACAACTTCAGCAAGTGCTGCTACGACAATTTTGTGGAATATGTGGGTCTTGAAATGCAATATTTCCACGAGAGCGCAAAATACAATGAGTAAAGCCTGCTCTATGGGTAGTTTTAGGACGAATGTTGCCCGAAAGAGTCTGCGAGAGATTATTGGAAATCAGTTTATGACGTGTGCTATCCGAACACGAAAGTCGACTATTCTACAATCAAATTGGAGGTCGATGCGTAACTTGTGGTTGTAGCTAAATTTAGCGTTTTAGGTGCATACTTCTGACGGGATAAGAACGGTGGATTTCGGAGTGAAAAGGCAGTGGGATTTCGAATGCAAACACGGTGGAAAGCGGATACAATACGCATATCTCCCTGATATGAAAAATTGAATAAACGTTTGAAAATTTCATGCAACTAGTTCAGTTTTTCGAAGACAAAAAAGTAATTCGTGGCAGGAATAACTTGGCCACGAATATTTTTCATCTCAGCATGGAGTAGAAATAGCATTTTGGAAAGAAATATGCATCAGAGATTTAGAGATGATCTCAAAACTCGAACTCTGCAGCAATATTCGAGTTCTAATTTCGAAACATAATGATTTTCTAACACTCACTAGTGGAAAACGACTACTCTGAGGTAAAACTAGCATAATATAGTGATTCTCGGTGCGTGGCCGCATGTGGCGCAGCTGAGCGGAACGTGTTTCAGAAGCAGAAACCTCGCAATCAGCTATGCCAACATCTTGCCTGGCACAGGGAACCTTGGTCTAGGGGGATTTTAGCAACCCTTAGAAAAATAGCATAGACGAACTTACCTATCTACCATCGAAAATTGTAGCAATTCCTCGAAAAAACGAATATTTAGAAAATCGAGGCAGAAAATTTTAGGTAAGTCGATTCCCAGACGTTGTGAGCCATACTACTATCGGAATGAGACATACAGAGTCAGAAAAAAATCACAGAGACTATTTATCTCTTTCATCTAAAACTACTGTGCTCTCTTACTCTATCTACGTCTCTTCCATACACTATTTCTCACAAACAAATACTTACCTCAAACAGTACTCACTCTATGTGAATGAGTGAGAGTGAAAGAAAAACAAAAAAACGGTAAAGAGCATTTCTCTGCGTCTCTTCCACTCTCACACTTCTCCACACTATTTCTTTACAGTTTGCAAGACTCCGGCCACGCCCCTTTTCATCGATATAATTTGATTCATCGAAATGTGCTCTTGAAAAAATGAGTCAATAAAAAGACAATTTTTTAAATCGATAGTTCTGGGAAAATAAAAAATGAAGAAAGAAGCAGATAAGTCTAACAGAATAATTTGTTTGAAGTGAAATAATTCATCAGAAATAGAAATGATACTTTGGGAACTGTGATAAATCTCTTAAATTGAGAGGATAAGTGTGAAAATCCTTGTATGAAAGGTCATCAAGTAGGTGGTCTGAGAAAGTGACTCGAGGTTATGATATATCCATCCCAAAATGGAATTTAAGTGAGATAGTCCTCAAAGCAAAATATCACAAAGCAGACAATAACTTGCAAATGCCATGGAGAAGGAGCGAAAGAGTACAATACCTCCTCACGCACAAAGAAACGAAAATACCCGCCAAAATGAGAATCCTAGATATTCCAAAAATCATCCAGTACTATGGATTTTATAGTGAAAAATTCCTTCGGGATATTTTGCTCCTCTTTCTTTTCCTCTCAAATTTTCAGTTATCTCTCTCTCTCATTCCTTCTTTGTCAATTTTTCCAAAGAGTTTTTGGAAGAAGGCAGGTCGAATTTCAGTCAGCTATATAAGGCTCATAGAAAAGTCGATTTGTTCCATGAAAATAAAGCCATTTTCGGAATCTCAAAATAGAACGAGTTTTCGAAATAATTCATTTGAGAAAGTAAGAAGAAGACGATGATATCTCTCTTCATCATAGACCAAATAAGGACTAATTCGGAACGCTTTATGAGTTTCAGATTTTGACAACCGGCCAAATTTTTAGGTATCGATTTTCGGAATAAATCTAGAGAATACGGACAGTTCTAGAGTTCAGATCTAGAAGTATGGTATGAACCAAAGAGAAGAACTCTTCGACTTTTCCCTTTCCCTCTACTCTCTTATTTTCTCTCGATCTTTCGCCATATTTGTGCAAGCTCTTTCTTTCTAACTGTCTGCACTCTCTCGACAAAACAAATAGACTAATTCACTATTTCGATTTATTTACGTGAAATAAAAAATGAAAATTGATTTTAAAAAAAAGTCAAACGAAAAATAACGCAACACTTGCGTTGTTTTAGCTCGAAATGGGAATAGAAAGAGAACTAGCATTATGAAAAGAGAAAGAAAATGATAGAAAGATGAGGAAATAGTACAGAAAACTTTGAGACCGAAGGAAGAAAATATGCAGTTCTGTTTGGTATGATTCAGAATAGAGGGCCGTGATGAAAAGCGCCAAAAGGAGAGAGGAAGAAATGAATAAGCACAGGTAGAGAATGGAGGCGATTTGATAGGAAAGATACAGAGAAGGAATAGTATGAAGAATGAGAAAAATCTGGAAATCTCGAAAGTTTGACATAAGAATATGTATAAATTTCAAAATATAATTTCACACCACTTTCTGAGAAGTTATGCATCCAAAGATGAAAATTTAGATAAATATGCAAAAAATATTCAGCTTATTATTTACTACGAAAATATTACGAATTTTAGGCGCATTGCATAGGCCCGAATAAAAGCGCGAAAAATCGATTTTGTTCAATAGACGGAATACGGAAAATAGCTATAAAATCCAGGCTGCAAATAAAGCGATGAGCAGAGATAAGGCTAATCGGAGAGGGGAAAGAGAAAGGAAATATTACGCGACAGCCGAAAATCTGCTTTTAGGTGTGATGATGCAATTTCGAGAAAACATCGCTCTTTTGATGACGCGATATTTCAAATTTGCCATTCTTCCAAATTATGTAAAAATGTAATTAAATTATTTATTATGGTTAAAAATGCATTTATACAGTACAAATGAGTTAATAAATGAAAGTACTCGTAGTTAATAGTCTCATATAAAATTATATCTTAAGTCATTTGAAATATTTCAACTTTAAACCATCATATTTCCAAGAAATATTTCATTTTATATCACATTGTAGGTAAGAAATTATTGAAGGCACAGCATGGAGGATAGGTTTTAAATTTGTATCTAAAACAAGATTCTGGAATATTTGCAGAATAAAATAGGGAAATTTTCACCGTAACCGATAAATACGGGGTCAAGATGATCAAATTTCTAACAATGATATGAGTAGATAAAATGCCGCAGGATACAAAAATTTAACTGCATTGAAGTTTAGATATCATTTGGCGTAGTTATTAGTTTTAAAATGACATAATTTTTCATCATTTCCGTCAACATAATCAAACTAAAACGATCGTTCAAACTATTCTATCTTCCAACTCAAAATGATAATCGGACGTAGTGTTTACGAAGCGTTATTTGCGTACATCGAGTAGGGTTAAATCATGGCTGATTCCTCGACGATTTCATTTCTCGTGTAATTGATGTGAGCATAAATTAGCACTCCAATGTCATTATGACAGTTTTCCAGGGCGATTGACAAAGCTGTTGAGCTATCCTAAAATTTCTAGCTTTGAAGAAAATTTGCAATAATTGAAACATACACAATCAGTCAGTGTTGCATTGATTCCCTTCTGAGACAGCAACAATTTGACCAATTCCTTGTGACCGTGCTCTGCAGCGCACATCAATGCGGTTGAGCCTTCTTCGTCCTAAATTTTCATTTTTAGTTAGTTTCGAAAGTAAAGTTAGAAAATCGATCATTATTTTAAAAAAAAAACTAACATCGATATTTTTATCTTCATATAAACAAGTCAGGAAATTTTCATAGATAATTTTTGTACCTGAATATTAACATCAGCGCCGCATTCTAGGAGCAATTCAGTGGTTGCCCTCTTGCCGTGAGACACAGACAGCATCAGCGCTGTCTGTCCGTGTTGCGTCGCTCTCGCATTCACATCGCCCATAGAAAACAGTCTAAAGACCAGCATTTTTCTTTCTGATAAAAACCAAAAGAGTGGTTGACTTTAGAGAGATCTAGAAATATCAGCATAAACGTATCATTTCTACCATATTTTTCATGCTATGATATCAACTTTATTCTAAATTTTACCTCTGAACAACAGTCTTCTCAACTTCATCTTCCAAGCCGCATAGGGCTGCTAACATGACAGCGGTGTAGCCAGCCTAAAATTCGATGAAGATCAACTTGCTCGAACAAAAATTTCATCTTTACCTTATTACAAAGATTCAATTGACATTCATTCGAGTCCAATAACGATGAAACGACTGCGAAATTCCCATGAGAAACAGCATAATGAAGAGCAGTGTTTCCCTGAAAATGGAACACCATGATTCGCCAAATTTTTTTTTCTAAATTATCACATTCTGATCGGTGATATTCGTGACGGTTTTCAGAATCGCAGGTCCCAACTCCTTCAACTGCTCCACGAAAATGTCGACGTGGTCAGATCGACTGCTTTTTCTGGCCGCGGTCTTCAACCATTCGTGTTGAACATATTTTAGAGCCCAATCCTAAAGAATAAAAAAATGAGCAATTTGCAGGAAAAAATCTATCAAGTCTTTTTCTTTCTAAACCATGAAAGTGCATCAGCGGCCGATATGAACTATCTTACCTCTCGTTTATTCACTAAAATAACAGTCTCTTACCGCAGTTTCAGCCGAAACGCTTCCAGGCTGCAGCAGGTGCGAGTTGAGACTTTCCAGAGCCTCTCTCAGAGGAGTTGAAATCTCGAATCCAGCACCGTTGTCCCCGTTTCCATTCGCATCCTCGTTCGTCTCGTAACTTCCCTCGGAAATGTCTGATTCAGAATCGGAAGAGCTAAATATTATCATTTGGGAGACTTTTACAATATTTTGGGCATATAGGTTTCAGGATTTTTTTTTTATAAACAGTCAAAGTATGACTCTTCGATGGACAACTAATTTTATTTGACACTAATGAACATAGTTTTTCAATCAAAAATCAACACCTCTTCTAGGTCTATCGATTTTCACGATCTTACAGTATTTTCCAGACAGCGTAATATTTGCCTAAAGTGGGGTTCTCAGGCCAGGAGTGATGGGTCACTCACTTTGCATGACATTCCCTCTCACTCTCACTGACTTGCCTCCAACAAAGGTAAACACAACGTAATGCAAATCCTCCTAGCTGGGAGATCTTTTAAATCCCTCTATATCCAGGACCCTGGGTCATCGACTCGTTAGCCTACCTTTCTTCGTGATGGGATGAGTAGGGAACTCGAGGACTGCCACGGGGCCAGCTGAAATCGAACATAAGCGTCTAACATTTGGGAAATTCGGCATGCATCAAAGTGTTAGCTTTCAGGTAGACAAGAGTGGCAACACTCCAAGGGTTAGCTTAGTTTTTAGGCTATCAAAAAGGATTAAAACTTTCCTAAAACCCACCTAGACATGGTTCTCATCTCGCTCCTAAGCGGCGTCAATTTGTCAGCAGCCTCCTCAGCTTCATCTGGGGTTTCCACATCTTCATTCTGAGGTGGCACGTATTTGGCAATTTTCGGTCGAGGAATTTTGGCAGGAATAGGCTCAGGGACTTGCGAAACAACCATGGGTGGATCCTAAGTGAATAGAATAATTTTAGTATAAACTTCATTTATCTTGCCTTCTTCAAGTTGACCTTCGATTTCAAGGCATCAGATTCTCCGGGAGTTGTGGGTGGAGCAGAAGAGGCCTAATTATCTGATTTAATTGGGATAGCTGTCCCTCTAATTACCTTGGATTGCTGCTCAACGTAGTCCAAATTATCAGTGTCCTTTCGTCGCTCGAACCTCGCAGATCGTGAGATGTGATTTCCTCGGACGAAGTTCTGCTTCTGTTCAGAAGTGAGCAGCTTCTTGACTGCGGCAGCTCTAGTGATCTCGCATTTGGCAGGTTTCTCGGTGCCGAGCCCTGGAGCGTCATTTTCGTCCACCTCGTCAATATGCTCGTCACAACCAATGCAGATCTGAAATTCCATCTTAAATAGAATCCACTTTTATCTACTTATTCTAGCTAAATGTAAATCATGATTCGTGAACTTAATTTTTAGCTTTACGGTATTCATTATTTTAAAGATCTAAAAACTGATCACTGGACGAAAAAGGCCGTTCGCCATCGAAATTAACCATTCTCTTACAGATTTCAGTATGAATTCGCAAGTCTTCTGCAGCATTTGGCATAGGATTTGAAGAGTTTTGATGAATAAAGGCACAAAAAGTGACAGAAACCAGTTACGGTCGCTTAGGCGATGGCGTCAGAATTGAATAGAAAAGGGAGGGGAGTTTATGGAAATCAGATCGATTTTAAAGACGAAGTTTCAGATAAAAAATAGTATGAGAGAAAGATACAGAAAAAAATTAGAGAGCATGTAGTTTTAAGACGCAAAAAGTCACAAAATTGCAGCATGATAGGAGTTTTACATAGGCTTTTCCCCACTTGCATCGTCTTTTTTCACCTTCCCATGCTATTTCTCCGTACAAAATATTGCGTCAGATGGGATTAAAATTGTCGAAATTCGTGATCACGTTATTGCATCATCACTAATGAACAGAAACTATACAATTTTCGGAAATTCAAGGAAGGACGATTTTTGTTAAAAATCGAAAACCACTCACCCTATCCTCTATACTACAACAGCCAACTCCAACGTGTCGAGTGAAGACTTGCTTCTTCTTGGCGCATTCCTGACAAGGCTGAAAAATCACAATCTTCCCAGAAACTTGTTTTCAATGACTACCTCCGGAGCTTTTTCCTCCTTTTCTTTCTCCGCAGTCTTTCCAAAGACCTGTGTTTTATCGAATTCTGGTTCATCGGTTTGCGTAGAATGGCACATAGTAACCTTGGGAAGTGGAACTTGTATAGGTCGACGCTAATACGATCAAATTTAGGATAACTTTCTTTAGGAGCTGGTTCCTACCGGAGCGAAATTGGGAATAGGCGTCGATTCTCGATCAGTCTGACTCTCAATATTTCTGTAGTACTTCTTCGTAGTCATCACTTCTTGACTGACCATTTCAGGCGATTTCTTTTCTTCGACGGGAATTGGATCTGAAAATTTACTGATTCGATAGAAAATGTCATTACTTCACTCCCAAGAGTGTCAGCTTCGTGAAAAATATTCTAATTTAACTGAAATCTATGGATTCATTGTAAAATAGCAATTTGAAGAGGAGAAAATTCAAGTAAGCTTACCTGTACCTATACCAGCCTCAGCAGTAGTGACTACCTGTTTTGGTTGCTCCTCTTTCTTCTCCTCCTCTTCAGTTTGCATTCCGATAGATAAAGCTGTCGGCTTAGCCATCACAAACACCGAGCTGCAACTCGGTGGTGGGTCGGTTTGCGAGTCCTAAAAATTTCAGTAACTTGAACAGCTCTTAGCAGTACAATTCAAAGAAAAACTTCAAACTCACTCCATGCTTGATGTCACTCTTCCAAGCATCTGATCCTCTCTCAGTCAGTGTTTGCTTCGTGGTTTCGATTCCGATCGTTCTCGATTTCACTTTGACTACTGGCTCAGTAATTGTACCCACTTCACCGACTTTGGGCTTGTTCTTTCTGAAAAACTGTTCCTATCAACAGTTGCTTCCGTCATCGTGACATCAGAACATATCAGGAAGAAATAATAAGATAAAACGACGCCCATGATATGGTCTCATGAGATTTTCGATTTGTATAAATTCATACATCGTCAGTTTCTCGAGTTCCTTCTTCAAATTGGGGCACTCAGTGCACGGTTTCGCAGGCGGCAAAGGCCCGGTGCTGACGGCAATCGACCTCGTGACTTTGTCGATTTTCTTTGGTTCTTCCCTCGGAGACATCGAGGTTCCTTGGGACTTGGACAGCTTCGTGTGGCCATCCTGTTGGGTGTAGGTGAATTCAGATTCGGCTAGAGGAGCGACTGGTTGGAGCTTCTGAAATTATTTGATTTGCTGAAGATTCCCTGGATTTCTATCCATCTAATTTCTTGATATCTCCGCGTGTTTTGGTATCTGTGATATACGCCTGGTCAGCCTTCACCCGAAAGAGAATAGAATTAGGAAGCGATATCATATGCCCCCTTCTGAAGGATAAATGAAGCTTTCACTAATCTCCCAAATGTTATGGATTTCGTGAATCTGAGGAGATAAATGCGGTGAAACGGAAATCGAAGTTGACGGGTTGTTTGCAAGAATTACGTCTAATTATATGGCAATCGTGTAGTTTAAAATGTAGCCAGATCTAGGAATGCATTACGTCAGATAGTCACAAGAAAATTTCTTACTAGAGAATTTACCGCAAGTAATTTAGGACTTGTTCAGATGTTTATCTATGTAAAAATGGACTAACCCTCGGCATTTTAGGTGACGCGGAGTAATATCTGACTTTGTGCTGCATGCCTTCACCGTCTGACAGAGCATATTCTCGACCACGACGCAGAGAGGCAAATTGTTCTGAATTTGTCGAACTAAAAGAATTTATTAGGAAAGAAGAGATTCAACCTGTGTTGTTGGAGTCTCCATTGCCCGAGGTTTTTCTCCACGAAGGACTTGTTCCGTTTCCATTAGTGGGCATTGGGGGCAGTTGGAGTTGGTTTGGTCGGTCAGAATCCTAAATTTAAAAAAATATTTGAAATTTGTAAATCCTTCAAACTTTGATTTTTATCAAAGTAATGCAAACGAATGTTCCGGATAAGTTTCAAAACGTTTCAGGATCTCATCTTATTTTCATTTAACAGCGAAGATTTATTATTGTATGACTTATTGTATAACGAAGAAAAATGTTTAGAGAAACAAATTGAAATGTCAAAATTTTGCATAAAAATATCTTACCCGTTGAAGCCTCGACATGATCGGCGTATTAGGCATGGAGAGATGCCCATTCGGATGCAGATAACTTGTCGAACCATTGCTGCCATTTGCGGGAGTCAATGGGATCCCCAAATCTATCGGGGTGCCAACACGAGATGCTAAAAGACAATTTTAGCTAGATGATTTTCCCTTCAAAATATACCTGGATCAATAACGATCTGCCCTCGATTACTCTGTCTGGAATTGCAGTCTCGGTCCGGAAAAGGGCTATCCGTATTCCTGGTTTGAGCCTTGATTTCGGATATCGTACGTCCAAGAGCAGTATAGGCTGAATTCGATGCTATCTTTCATCAAAGTCTCATTTTATGTGCAATTTAGACAATTTTAGGTGATGATATGAGAGCATGTCTTTTTCCAGTTTACACAAATTATGCACTAATATTATCTTTATTGTTTTCTGAATTTTTGCACTAATTTCCGTTAATGATACCTGTGGGTGTAGATCTGCCATTATTGAGGCCGTTTAACCCATTGGAATTAGCATTTCCTCCCGCCGCTTGGGAATTGCGAACTGGTTTGGTGATGCCGAGCGGTTCTGAAGAGAATACATCATGATATGTTTGGCATTATTATGCACGCGCTTCGGTGTAAAATGACATTGATATCAATGCTTAATTCCTTAATTCGAAGATATCTAGGAAACGGTAAATAACATCTAAGAATATGAGTTTCATGAAATTTCCTATCGATATGTCAAAATGATTGAGCATTTACCTCATTCATTCTGGACACCGAAATCAAGGATATTACAGGTAAGGTATAATTGCTGAATTTTCTCTATAGGTGACAAAACAGGTACGAAAATGTTGTATCGAATACAGGTACAAGTAAGAGTAAGATATTTTCATGCGGTATGCATCACTGATCAAATGAAGTTTCTCACCCAAATTGGAGTTGAAGTTCTTGACACCGTTGTTCGTTCTGTATCCAGTGTAATCGGACAGATATCCGTTCTGCATTCTGTTGTCCCTCAACTCGAACGAACTGCTCTGCTTCATATTGCCCCGATTGTTCCGCCCATTCGCTCCGAGGGCCGCTTGATCTCGATCACTCAAAAGACACTCATCGAAGTCGGAGAGAATATTTTCCAGGGAGTCACTGAAATAATGAATAAATTATTTTTAAAAACCAAGAGATTCTGAACTTCAATCGCTTCTCTTCGTAGATTAATAGAATTTGCATTGTACTAATTCAGATAAAATGTTAGCAAAAAAGCGATCAATTTATCTAACTTCCATGTAGAAAATGCGATTTATTCAGGTCTTCGGATAACCATAAATAAAAGTAGTTCCTATTCTTAATTTTCAACGCTAAAGCTAAATATTTACCCCAAAATATCATCCAGCGGGCTCGTGAGAGTTCTGTCCCCATTTCCATTTACGTGTCCATTCCCGTTTCCATTTTGGAAGTTGTACTTTTTCCTCGGCAAAGTAGGTGTCTTCTTGGTGGCAAATCCTTTGTTGACATCTTCAGCAAAATGCACGAAGTCCAGGTCAATGTGATATCCGTACGGGCAGCAGCGACATTTCTGACTCTTCGAATTCGAATGATGATTTGGGTTGGTTTGAGGCGCTTTTGCCATCCTGAAAAGAAATTTTAGCTACAACTGAGAGGCAAGCAAAAAAATGAGTCTCCCGAAGAATTACCACGAACATTTTGGTAAACGAGTATGAAACTGAAATTCTTTCAATGTTTACCTTAGAAGGTAAAGTGTAAACGAGAATATTTTTTTCTTGGGAATAAGAATATCTAAAACCAGAACACGCCCACTTCAGATAAAAGTCGGTAAAATAGGAAAATCGAAAATCTCAGATACATACAGATTCGCGCACAGCTGGCGACTGCCAAAGGGCGTAAGAATGCGAAAAAACGTTGGAGAGAAATCGAAAGAGGAAAAGTTGAAAGGGAAAAGATGTATAGAATTTTCGGCCAAATAGAAAAAAAACACGATATCCCAAATGTGTTGAATCTAACGAAGAAAAAACGGTAATAAATTACTCAACCAGTAAAGTTATGGAATAAGGGTTCCATATATCCGGGTATAATAAAAGGGGGTATTCAATAGTCTTTAAAGTTATTCTTCTTTCCCTCACAAACATGAAGTGTTTCATCCATGCATTAGGCTATAATTAGAAACACGGCTGGCATATCATGTTTGACGTGAATCTGTCGGTGCGAACCAAAGCACGCGCCAAATGATGAAATTGTGTAAAATACCTGGGGTCAAATGGAGAAATAGTGCAAGAAAAAGGGAAAAGCAAGAAGATAAAATACAAGTGCAAGGTAATAAATAACTTTTTGATAAATTTTATCAGTTTTGCTAAGCTGTGATAAGGAAGTAGCAATATCAATAAGCTTGAAGAAATGGCATCTGTTAAAAACCAGAGAAAAGTTATGCCAGACAGTTTTTTTGCGAGCGATGAAAAAGTGTTCGCTCGTTGTGAAGTCAAACAGCGTGGTCTCTTTCTATTTTTGTATCTCTTTTCCTTGTTACTTTCTGCTTCCCTTCTCCCCCCAAATCTCTCGCTCTCTAACTCTCGTATCATTTTTATGCTTTCGGAATGGCACTTCTACACACAGACGCAAATATTGATTTGGGAAGGAGGTGATAACTTTTCAACGGGGTGATTGATTTTGACAGACTAGAGGGCATGAAAATGTTACAAAGCGTGGAAGTTTCAAGCAATTTGAAATGTTATTTAGAAATCGGAAATCAACATTTAATAATGTTTGACCGAAATCCCAAACTATTTTGAAACGTATGAAAAAGAATATTCTGCAGAGGAAATATTTATGCTGCGAACTAAACTAATAATTAGAAACCGCAACTTCGCCTCTTGCATTTTTCGCTTTTGTTCAGAAAGTAATTGAAAACGCCAAAAATAAGAAGCAAGTCTCCTTCAATGCAGTGTTCACAAAAGATCGCTATCAGAATCGATGGACCACTCATAGAAATGGTTGTTCATCAGAAAATCTTGCCAAGAAGTGCACGCCCGCAGGCGCTCGCGGAGCTTTTATACCACGAAATCGTGTTCATTTTCCTGGTCGATTTTGGTGGCATCTTTCGATCAAAAATGATTTTTGTTTTACTTTTCACGAATATTTTAGCTATATTAGTGTATTTGAGCATTTAGAGTTGAAAGTTCAAGAAAATTATAAACTATGCAAAACTATTTGCAGTCCCTACTAATAATCGGAAAGATCGATTTGTAACGAAGTGTTGATTTAGCAAATAAATATTGGTCCCACCTCCTATTTTCATTTTTCATTTCTCCTTTGTTTTAGTTTTCATTTTGAGCTGTTCGGAGGCAATTTCGGCTCGCTCATCGAGTATCAAATTGCATAGAAACAAGCCAAAAATGCAGGAGAGTCATCACTTTGAGAGAAACATATTCTGGCAGAACGTTGGAGAAAGGGTAGGAAAAATTAGAGAAGTAAAGAAAAATAAAAAGTAATGAAAACAAAGCAGTACACAAGCCGATAAGATAAGTCTGGGCAAAGAGTGCGAAAGAGGGAAGTAAAATAGAGTAAAGTGGGGGAAAACTACGAAGCGACAAAAATAACAAACTGTAGTGATAATGGGTAAAAATGATAAAAGGATAAAAATGAAACATAACGAGAAAACACGGGAAAAAGAGGCAAAAAGAAAAAGATGCAAAATTCGCCTGCCGAACAGCTGTTGATTCGGCCTCGACTCGACCCGCATTTATCAATATCAACAAGGCAAGGCGTCAGATGAAAATGAATGAAATCGAAAATCGCCCTGCACAGATTCTTGCCAAACGGAAGCTGAGAATAGTATTGAAAAAAGAGAGGGAAAATATTAAGAGAAATAAAAATAGTGTGGGGAAATGAGAGAAAAGAGGACAAATCATAAAGATATGCCCAGTGCAAACACCTATCGGACTATCGGAGTGCGCGAGAAAGAAAAAGAAAGAAAGAAAGATAACCCCGTCGGATCAGTGAGAGCAGAACGAGAGATTAGGGGAAAGTGAGAGAGGAAAAGATAGAGAAATTATTGGACGGAAGCTACACAAAGGCAATACAGGCTGGCTCTTTCCTACAGACAAAAAGCTGGATTTTTCCTGGATTTATTGGAGATTTGAATAGATTGGAATAGTAAGATAATTTTCAAGTGTGGAAAATGACCGCAGAAAGAACTGACCATCAAATCTCGAGATATATTATTGATATCTCTACAATTTGAAGCATATTTGAAAAGTTGAGAAATTCTATCATCCAAAATTGATTCACGGAAATCTGACAGAAAGAAATAGGAAAAAATGTTGAAAAGGTTCATGACCCGAGAAAAATCGTTCTCCCCTCGTTTTGATTGGGGAAGATGGTGATTCGGAAAGAAATTCAATGATGCAAATACGAAAAAACGAGAGATGTTTTGAAAAGAGAGAGGAAAAGATAAGAAGGTCGGGATTTCGTCTGATTCTCTATCGATTTTAATTTTCAATACTATTCTCTTTCTCTACGTCTCTAACAAGTAAGAACTGGTACGTTCCCTCCCCTTTTCCACCGCGCCTTCAAATCCTTTCAGATAATTCCATTCAAACCCATTCGACTTACCATAAACGAGATTTACCAGAGTCGATCGATCGACCGATCGATAAGGAAGATATAGGAAATGTCTTTTATTTGACAAGAAAAAACAGGAATTTATAGCATTTTGCACGAAGATCAGCTTTGCTTTAAGAGTTTTGATAAAAGTATAGATTATCTGGGGACAAAACATTTTTCAATTATGGTCAACTTGGTTTCAGAATATTCACTAATAAAGCCTTTGAGCTCGAAAAAATGAGAATATTCAGAAAATTTGAAGAAATACCATCTCAAAAATGATGCATGTGAAATTTCATGAGATATTTCATACAAAACAGCTGGAAATATCGGATTTCAGCGATTATAAAAGAGGGTGCTCTCGTGAAAAATTTCAAGCATTGACCTCATATAATGAGCCGATTATGTTTCATCGAAGAGTGCCGCATGGTTGCGAAAAATTCGGTTCCGCAAAGTGCGGCGTACTTTCCAGAAAATATCTAGGTTAACGGGTGCAATGATTTGATAGGCTTGCCTTATCTCTAAGTGAGTGGCCTTGGATATCGTGAAAATCGATTGAAAGTACGGATAGATTTCGAGAGTCGAATTTTCTCTTCGACATCATATATGCGATATTTCAAACGGTTTTTGTCTATGCCTAATTAACCCTACAAATGATACGAGATTTAAAGTTGATCAATAGAAAGTGCAAACGTTTGGAACGTATTTAGTCCATATTTTAATCATCAGTGATAGGATATAACAGGGGAAGGAGAAGGAGAAGGAGAAAATGACCTTGATTTGGAGACGGAAAGGAGATTAATGAGGATAGAGAGAGAAGAAATAGCGTGACATTTTGCGAGGGGAAAAGATGGAGAAAATTTCGAAAGAATCGGAAAATATTACCACACTACTATGGAGTGGGATGTTCCCAAGAATTCTCGAAGAATAAATATTTCGAAAAAGTAATCCTCTCAAATATTACAGAAAAATAGACCTGAAGAACAGGCTAGGATGGGTTTGCCAGATATGGTCCGATTCTAAATAACTGACAGTTCAGCAGTCTTTGAATTGATCGATAGACTGCATAAAATATGATCCTTTTCCCAGATGAAAAATATTATTGTCTGTGTATAAACATAGCCATTGTAAACCAGCTGATATGTGCAAAATCAAATTTACTGGAAAAGCGTTTACTAGCCGCTAAAATGTCAGTCATCTGTCGTCAAAATGTTGAGGAAGAAAATAGTGCACAAAAATAATAGGAAAAAGATAGCGAGTAGCAGAAATAGTACGATTTTTGAGAGAGAAGGAGAATTTTCCTTCAGGGGCCCATAAACTATTTACGATCATCTTCTACTAGTGCGCCGTACTCACAGAAAGTGTTACTTTTGCTCACACTATTTCTTTCTTTCTCCTACTCTCCTACGTTATTTCTCCGCATAAGTAAAGTAGAGGTAAAAGGTTCTACATCTTCGTCTCTCTTCAATTTGCATACCATTTTTCCCCCTTCAATCTTTTCTCTCTATCTATCCTCCCATACTATTCCTCTCGTTCCTTTCCGGAAGCCCTGTACTTTTTAACAGTCGCCATTCTTGTATGATTCACACAAAGCGCGCGACATTCTTACAGCATTGAACAATGAATAGGAAGATTGGAGGAATGGAACAGCTATTCGGAAGGAGCGGGGCTGACTCTGCGTCTATGACCTGGAGTGATAAAACTAGAGTCATTGATGGAAAGCTTGAATGACGTGATTCACAATCAATCAATTAAAAAGTATTCATAGAAAATTTTAGAACACTGATAAATTATGCTTTGAAAAATAGTCTCACTCTGATCTTCGTCTATGCTTCTCTACAATAGAATAAGCCTAGAATGGAATGATACGACGATATGCCTCTGCCCAAATAAGGATGTGCAACTGCAGACGCAGCAGAATGGTTGAATGGCGAACAAGGCAAACAAATCAGCGACAAACAAGCATCGCGCACACAGGTAGACAGTAAGACAGACAACCGAACAGATGCTAGAAAACATACGCAGAACAAATTTACCTAAAGGATAAAATCAGGCTAGCAAAATTAAAATGAATTTAACTCTTAAAAAAGCTAATCTTCACCGGATTTCGGTTGGAATATTAGATTCCAAGAGGCAAAAAATCAGAACTAAACGGACCCGTTTGATTTTCGTGATGTGATTTGCGGGTGCAGAGCAAATTTTCGACCGATGCCCTAATCACAGAATCAGTGCGCACGAAAAGCCGGATTAAAAGTGATGAATTTCGAAGAAGAACGACGAATTCTGACCGAAGTCAAACAAATAAAAAGGTCCCATCAAAATAAAGAAATAGCAAGTTGTGCATACTTTATAGAAAAGGTATTTTAAAAATTTTCGAAGAAAATTAATAATCTTCAAAGCAAGTAGAAAATCGAAAAGCGTGAATTTCCTTGAAAGATTATACCATTTAGGGAAAGTATCTATGCGCATTCGCGAAGATAGAGCAATTAGGAAATAATTAGATCATGCTGATGATACAGAGAAAGAGTGAGTGATAAAGAAGAGGGGAAAAGAAGCAAATTGGAAGAGAAAGTGATGCAACCATATAAGGAAAGGAGAGAGTGAAAGAAGTAAAGAAAGAAAGATATAACCTGAAGTCAATTCCCTTTCCTTTCTTTCTACGTTCAGGCAATAAAAATCGAGCGGAATAATCGCAAAGAAAATTGACTTCTCAAATATGACGTCAGAAGTTCTCTCACCACACGCTAAAACTTAGGAATCTAAAACCGGTTGACATAGATTCCGTCATTTTTTTCTGGAACACAAAATTCACACTAGCAATTTTCATGCTTTAGATGCCATCTCGCGAAAATAGAAGCACCTGGAATGTCTTGAAAATGAGAAATAGAGAGGAATAGCAGAATTCCACTTTTCTGCATCTCTTTCTCTCTTGCATTCTCTTGTCCCCTTCCTTATCATTGCAAAGTGCTGAAGTGATGAAAATGGCTCCCGGTGCAGAAACGTGTGACAATAAAGCGATAAAATCCAATGACAAAGACGATTTTTCGATTCTCTAATCATATCTTCGTCTAATACTCTAATACTATTTTCTTTCGTGTTTTCTATCAATATTTCCTCTCGATTCAGAAATATCGATTTCCCTCTCTTTTATGGAAGAAATCCTTATCAATGATCGATCTTCTTTGTCAGTGAAATGACGACTTTCGACATTAATTCGGAAAGGCTTTTCAGGGCGTTTGACGCGATAAAATTTAGGGCCAAAATATGGAAATGAATTGAGAACATTGTTGCATTTCCTTCCGTTTTCGAAAGAAATGAAGAATGCTATCAACAAGATGTTTTTTCTACGAATAATCAGGAAAAAACTTTTCTGAAACAAGAAAACCCTTGACTAAATACCTTTCTTTCTCACATTTTTCAAATGTCGTTATTCTCTATTTTCTACAAGGTTACTCCTTGTCTGTTACTCTTAGATAGGTAACAACTTTTCGAGGTAAAAATTGCCTATTAATTACGTCGAAAGATGTCGATCTAAATATTTATTTCAATTTCAAGAAAGGATAGAATTGAAAAATGGATAAATAATGATGAATTCATTACATTATCACAGGGAACTACATAGAAAGTTGGAAATTTCGAATTACGAAAGCTAGGAAGGAAAAAATACCAAATTAGGACTAAATTCATGAGATCATGATAGGGAATTATCTTCTGAAAGAATCAGTCATTATTATTTGACATAGTGACGTAAATCGTGATGCCACTATGTCAAAGTTAATTTCTAAAATATTTACATATATTGTGATGCTTCCAAAATATACCATATTCTCTCTAATTGAAGGCATTTCCATTGAAGGGCACTCTCTAATAGTAGAGTACCCCTAAAATGCCAAAGCTACCGATTGCCCAAAAATTATCTAAGGAAGATCTTGCAATGTTCTTTAGTGCGTCGAGTTGATTTAGTCTTGATTTGAAATGATTTCGATCATTAGATGATGAGTTAAGGCGGTTTGGAAAATTTCAATTTTTCGAAAACTTAGGGGTTGAAAGTAGAAGAGCATGCCCTTCAATTAGAGGGAATACGGTAAATAAGGGTAAAAAATAAATATAACTTAAAAATCGCTGTATGAAAAGGTGGAAGATATAATTTGCACTGAACATATGCTTTTCTGAGATCAATATGAAATTTAAGAATGGCAAGTTAAGAGGATTTCGTTTTATGAAAAGAAAGATAAAAACTCAAGAAAACTTCTAAATTAAAGATTCAATTTAGCAATAATATTGAAAACATTATAATGATTTATAATCCTTTTTCAAGTCGATGTGATGATTTTCGATGTTTTCCTCACGAATGAACTAAAGTTAGTCATTAAAATAAAAAAGAAAATTTGTAAAATATGCTTCAAGATATTATCTTAAGGGGGCATTCTCGATCTCGAACTGACAAACCCATAACTATTTTGTATGGGCAGCTCAGGGATGCCCATACAAAATAGTTCTGGGTTGGGGGTGCCCCATTTTAAGTTATTCCAACCAATGATGGGTAATTAATTTTGAGCAAGTCCTACCTTATCATGATTATTATCGTCGTATTTTATCGGGAGCAGATATTGATGAGATACTGGCTCCTCAAATAACGGCAGATCTTTGTCCTATGATATTTAGTGGTTTAATTGCCCCCAATTCACTTCACTAATTACCTGCTTAATTATGGTAATTAGTGGTTGCTGTGCAGCTTTAGCAATTCTCGTTTCAACCAGGTAGAACATGTAATCATCGGCCAGAAGTCGGATCAGATGGAAAGATCCGAATGAGCTTGCGGAACGAAGAGTCAAATCGCGGATCACCATCGAACTAAAAGTTCGAATTTATGAAGAATTAATTTGATTCGAGTCTATCATACTGAAGATTAAATAACAAGATTTTAAACTGCGTATATTACTCTTTCATATTGATATGTAAATCAGACTTGAAAGTTTTCGATTCGATATAAGGTTTGTCATTGAAGAAAGTAGGCTACGATATCTCTCAGCAACGATTCAGATGTCGTATCAAAAGCTTCCAGGTCTGATGTAAATATGTAATATGAATTCAGATTAAACGCTTCAGAATATTTTTCGAATTTCCTCTAATCTTACGTATAAAAACTCCAATTTAGCAAAAATTGTTTCCCAACATCAGCGATAGTTTGCACGGGCTTATCGTGATATTTAGCCAGGATCTAAAAACGATAAATTCTTTTGTTTGAGCTTGACACGTAATGCCTATCGAATTGATTTGAATTTCAAAATTGATATACGATTTTTACAACGTATTTTCCTTTCTAACATTTGACTGGAATATTATTGCCAACCTGATCAACGATACTTTCCATCCACTCAGCCCACTCTTCCATCGGTGCTATTTTTTGAAGGTTATGCTAAAAAATTAAACTATGATTATCAGTATTTATGAAGTGCAATATAATAACAGTCTTAATTGAGTTTGTCGAAACCAACAAAATTAGATTGGTATTATGCTTTTTTGAAACATTTGAAATGTTTGTCTGTTTATCGAATACCTTGAAGGCATCATGGATATGCTTGACCATCAAATTATCACACCCAGCGACCCAACCTGCCTGCTCTTGGACTTGAGTTATGTCGACCCTAAAATATTCCCACTTTAGGTATTTCTAAAATTCCGATTTCTACCTAACATAATCATGGAACATCGCAGTGACTTGTTCCTGTTTCTGCAGCACAGCCCTAGCAGCTTGTGCGAGATGGTTTAACGACGTGTATCTGCGAGAAAAAAACATTTATTTTTTCAAAAATCGACAATTTCACCTCTTTAGCCCCTGAGCCATGTAGCGCACGGCCTGAAGTTTCTTCTTGACAATAGCATCCGGAGCGCCATCCATTGCCTTCTTCAAATAAGTGTCTGCCATTTTTGCGAAATTTCGGCATTGCTGGGTTAGGAATGCTGAAAAATAAATATTTCAGAATTGTTGTTTTATAGTCAGAACTTGGATTCTCTCAAAACTACTAGACATTTCGTATTTTACGTTACTTCGTTATATGATGACTGAAAGAAGTCAAGCAAGGGTATTATATTTATCTACTTTCCTATTTCGCAATGACATTTTAATGTGATGAAATAGTGAAGACTTAAAATATCCGAAAGTAAAAAATACGGTATTTCTGAAGAGTGAAAACTTACGAGTCATTTGAGACATCAGCACGCTGGGGACAAGCACGTCGATAATGACTTGATAGAAGGCGATGTCCATTTGCAGGATCCAATTCTGAACGGGTGGCAGAGTGCACAAAGTGAAGATCTGGGGCTGCGTCAATTTGTCGATTTGAAGCATTCTAAAATTTAGCAAATGCAACGAGGCTCTTCTATTCCTCTTCAGACATGTTTCTGACGTGTATCCTATGAACAAAGATTTCCTAATGCATCAATAGAGAACAAGATATTCGAGCCCACAAAATATTCCTTTTATAGCTTCAACATTCAATATGGCTTACTCTTCGTCTTCCATTGAATCATCCTCAGCCTGCCAAAACGCAGTCCAGCAATCCTCCACTCCATCGAATTGCAGCTGCTTTATCATGTACAGGACATCCTAGAGACAATTAGCCCAATTAATTTGATGGCTAGTTTAGTTACCGCGCAATTCTGCGTGTAGGCATCGACGAATTTCATGAGATGAGTCAGATCCATTCCGATTTTCCTCAGGTTCTCTTCGGTGGTCTCCAAACTAGGCAGGGGAATCTGGGGAACTTGGCCCTCGCCGAGGGACTGCTTGTCGATTTCAGTGCCCCTAGGCAGAGACGATGCAGTGATGATGACGGACTGATGCTGAGACTGAGTCGGGGTGCCATTCTGGACGACTGGCTGAGGCTGTTGAACCACGGAGATTTGCTGGGGATCGGTTGCCTGGACTTGGGGAACTGGGGAAGCGTAGGTCGGACGGGGACTGCTGAAATCAAATGAATTGATCGATTGATCTCATATTGACGCTAGCCTAAAACTAGAGATAAACATTGTCAATGTATGGAAATGCACCTACAAAGACAATCGAAAAGATCTGACATTTACCCATCTATCATTTATTAGATCTCTCTCTGAGCTCATAAAGAATAAATTAGTTCTAAGGTACAAATTTGACCTGCTGGAATGTCTGCTGGCCGTGTTGGTCGGCGCGGACCTCTTGATGGCCGTTCTCGGAGTGATATGTTCAACCGGAACGTAATCTTCCAAATGAGACCGAAACAGTGGGGAGTCCGGCTTTATCCGAATTCCGTAGTAGTGATACCTAAATATCATAGCGTTGAAACACTTTCAAAAGTTATTAAAATCGCCTTGAAAAGCTGTACTTCATTGTTACACGAATTTTATGACTTATAATTTTTCTTACTTCGAATTCCCTCGGGTTCCCAATCTCCTGGTTCGAAGTCCAAGAAAAACAGATCGAATCAACTTCCCGAACGATGCCGCATTGACCGGCTCAAGTCTATGCTCTGCACAATGGCTGAAATTAGGATTACGGTAATTTATCTAAATTTGGTCTTCTATAGAATGTTATTCCTAATTTAACATCCTCTGTTTCATTCTAGTAATTCTAAAGTCTTCCGTTTTCTTCCTCTCACTTCCGTTTCTTTCGAGCCGAGTTGCCATGGCTACGGTAGTCTTATTCGACTATGCCCTTTACATTCGCCCTATTTGGCGATTTAAAAATTAACTATTTCGCGGGTAAATAAGGATTTTGCAATTGGAAAATACTAAGATCTTACACCGAAAACAATGTAATCTCAGAAAGATGACGTTATGTTTGTCATATTTAGAAATCGAAGAAAGACCATTACATTGTTCTTATCAAAATCTTATAGAAATGTCTGAAAAATCAAATAATTTGACTCGCCGCTTATAGTGATCGTAGAGAGTACAGCGTGGCAGAGAAGTACCATCAGCGGTTTCGTAGTTGTCCAACAACCATTGAATCTAAACGTCTTTAGTCAACAATGTCAAATTTAAAAAAAAATTCTAGGGTTTACATGAAGTCTAGTTTCAGGATTTAATTCGATCAGGGGACCGTTATCGTCCGATTCCGAGCCTTCGCCCATACGGGATTACGGTATTTTCATTCAAATATTAGACTTTCAAAATAGTCTAAAAATGTCGGTGTAAAAATAAAGTGTCGCAATATTCTACGTGAAACAGAATGGCAAATAATTAGCGATGTTGAAATACGCTACAAAAGGATTTCGTAAGGTTGAAGGATATGTGAAATGGATAGATAATTTTATCTTCATTTAGTCAAGAATAGGTAAAAGGAAGAGCATCTTTGAAAAATTCCCGAAAGAAAAAATAAGTATTTATAAGAAATGGGCTCATAGAAAAAGACACCGGTTTTTCTTCTTTTCTCCTCTTGCTTCCTCATACTATTTCTTAGAAAAACCGGTGTCTTTTCTAGGAGCTGAAATGAGGAATTTGGAAAATTAAAGAACCTGATTTTGATAATTTCGCGTCCATAAATGTAAATTCCTATGGCTCAGATGGGCTCTATAGCACTACCTCTCGACTATCCGTTGCTAAGGATTAAGATATTTTTTGCCCCAACTCTAAGAAACTCTCCTCTCCTCACTTTTTGCTCTCTAGCCTTTAGTGAAATTTCAGTTTTTCTCTAGAAGTTTAATAAAATTTGATAAATTCATATCAAAATTAGTGTTCTGACAGAAATGCAACTTTAGGTTTCTAAAATAAATTTACTCATTGTTCACAACATTACGTCATTTTTGTGCGCTTTTAGAATAAAAAATCGTGGGAAGTCGAAGAGCATAATAATTTCTAAAGGTAAATTTTAAAAAGAGCCAACAAATAAAAAATTTTGAAATTCTCTGTGAAGTTCGAGATTCTAGCGATCTGGATAAGGTAAGAAAGCCTAGGAGTGGGTAAAGGAGATTTAGTAAAGTGTTGCCTTGGCGACAAGGACCTTCGGATTTAGTATATTTTGCTTTTCTTTTCCCCTCCTTCACTTCTTTTTCTTGTTCTTTTTATCCTCAGGATATGCCCTTAAATGCGAAGCATGAAAGGAATTATTCCATCCAGGCTTCTTCGTCTATTCTCCAGCGTTGAACGAAATGTTTCCATGAAAAGATACAGGAAGTGCATTATAACATGCACAAAAATGCGTAGAATAAAAGCCAATAAAGGGTATTTTGATGCACTCGTAAGGTACTGTAATCTAGCTTTAAATAATCATACGAATTAAGTAGACTTTAGTCGATTTAAAAAAAATGAAAAATTCTGAAATACAGTATTTACAAAACCGTATTCCTGTATTTTGCTAAAATTAATTTTCATTAAAAAAACAAGCCTATCATTTTCCAATTGGTAGGCCTTGAACAAACCAATAAAGTCAGTCAATAAACTCATTGGTATTGACAGTCAGCCAGAAATCCTTTCTTTCTATACTGAAAGATGGAACTAAAAAACTGACTGGGATAGTTCTCAGCTATTATTTTTTATGTAATTTGCGTATTGTGTTGTGTGAAAATTGAGCATTCACTGAACTCATTCGCAAAGCACCTGTCGCCTGTCGCGCAAAAAGATATGTCATTACGTCAACCGTGAAAACGGGAACGAAAAGGGGTTTTGGCGGGAAAAATGGAAATTTCAAAGATTTTCACGCTTGGTTCAATGCTTCAGGAAAGAATAAAGCAAGATCCTATCTCTAGAGAACATTGAATGAATTTACAAGAAGAATTAGGCTAGAATACCGTAATCCCGTATGATTTAAGAAATCAATACAAATCGACTTACCGTAGCAGGCGAAGCTCTAGTCGTATGTCCCAGCACTCCGCTGTCATCGTCCACAGAAATCGGTGATTGACCTCCGTTTTGAGCCAGTGGCATGTAGCTCTGAGTTGGGCTGTGCACAGATCCGGAGTACTGAGATTTCAATATCATTAGAAAAAGATTTAGGGTAATGGTATAATTTTATCATCATTTCTGGTCATAAGTTTGATTTTCTTCTTTAAAAATTTAGGATATCTCCAGGAAAGGTATAAAATTGGCGAATATCGGGTTTTTTTTATTTGAAATAATAATAATAATGACGTCATGGCTTCATAAAATAATATAAGATCGTGTTACATTGTTACCTGATAGTAAGTGGCATAGCTGCTCGAGTCAGCTCCGTAGACGGAATAGGCTCCAGCCCCGGGCGCGACCGTACTGCAAACCATCTTCTTGTCAAGTTTCAAACTCTCAAGGAATTTTCGGATTTAAGAGATCTGCTGACAGTCCTAGGGAGAGGCCAGATCGGTGAATAATGGCATGGAGATGTGCGGAGGAGAATGAGAATATTTTTATATCGTAAATCTTTCCTTCTGCCTCTTTTTTATCTCTAATGATCTGAGGCTATATTTTTCTTCCTCTTTTCCTTCTTTCATTCTTCGCCCTCTCCCATTGCCTAACTCTCTCGCCGACCACCTGGCGGCATAATTTCTAAGAATTACCTAAAACCTATAATTGTCGCACACTGTATCTACGGTCTGTTTTAAAGTTCCAGAAAATAGGTTGAAATTAGTGAAGATTAAAGCAATTCCCGCTCACTGAGCAGGTGTCATCCAGAAAATGCGTGGGAGACAGGAAAGTACCTTATCTAAAAGTGATTTGTTTACGGTATCTTGTTGTATTCGTATGCCTCAGATTTTTACAACTTTAAATAACAAACCCATTCAAGGACTCGGTATTTGTTTTCACACGACGAAAGAAACTATTTCTTCTTCCACGAATCGATTCATACTAAAAATCTTTTCAATCCTCAAAATCCCTATAGTCCCTACCAGCTTCCGCCCTTGCATAAAAATCCATGGATATATGAAATCTCCTTGGAACTTTGGTCAATTTACTGATTCTGAATCCCACCGCCTAGGATACAATCACCAAGGACTACGTCCAATCCCCCACGACTTCTAGAACGTTACTGACTGATCTAGGAGCCCTATCCTGGATACAATTGCCTATGACTACAAGCATTTGCCTGGCCGGAACTTGATGCGAATTACAGCCTGAGTGCCCGAACCACCGTCCCAGCTCCAGGCTGGTGCTGGTGTCATGGGACTGTTGTTAGGGACGCTGTTCTGTATCTATCGCTCTATCCTCTATATAAGAGGGCAGTAATCTCCAAGGCTGTACATTCGACTGCTCAACTCGAAAAACTACCCATGGTTACCATTTCCGGCCGCCAAAGCATTTTATTCACCTCGTATTACACGCCTAGAGATAAGCACCCAGCTACTTCTAAATTTTATAACTCGAACTGGTGTATCTAAAAGTGTAACTCCTATTTAATGAAGATCCATGCTTCTGAAGGGCATCTTGTCTACTTTAAAACAAGCGAAGTACACCATTTCACAATGGTAAGCTACTTTTTTCTTTTAATCTTCCATTTTCACTCATTTTACGGCTTATTCATATCCTCTTCTTTTCCTCCTGTCTCCTAATTTGGTATTCTTCTTTCCCTCCCTCCTGAGCCAATGGCATTGTTGGGCGGAGCCTAACGAACGTCTCCATTCTCGTAGATTTTTCCAAGATGAACAATTACAAAAAAAAAAAATGAAAACAATTTAAGTTTCAAAACAGTTGAAATAAAATTAGGAATCTCGTCATTGATTTTGCTCTCATAGTCAGAACCAATTCAAAGAGAAATAAACTTTAAAAATTAAGTCATTTTTTACTCCAAACCATGCCGTATTGTGTAAATCTATATTTCACTATATTTTAAAACAGTCGATTCTATTTCGACGACAATTCTGTTTTCTTCTGCTGTCTTAAATCGGTCAAACAAACCTATTTTATTTATCGCAAGTTTATATTCTACGATTCTCTGATCTCAACATCTCAACTCCATATTTCGCGAATCTCATCAAATCCAGTGTTGATGTTCTTCGTTTGGCATGGTAACCCTTCTGCTCGACTCCTTGGATACAACCACACACCTTGCCTATAGACCGGATGCAACTGCCGCAATAAGAAATAGGCCAACTTCTTCCCTTCGCTTCCCTCTTCCTTGACTACCTTTTCTACATCTCTAAACCTCTTAATTTTTTCCGTCTCTTTTAATTTTCTGCTTCTTATTCCCCTATTTCTTTCAATCTCTCTACATTTCTCTGCATCTTTCCCAACTCCTTCCCAACCCTCCTCAAACACAGACGTTGTTGGCCCAGTAACCGTCTCCATGATGATGGAAGCTAGCGCAACGACGAAACCCCCAGAGAAATAGCACGAGAAATTTAGAGACCGAAAGAAGTGGATGTCGAGAGAGCAGGCCTTCTGGAGAGACGAGCAGACAGGCAGACACAATGTTCTGCAACCGCCGGTCGGTCCTTCACATTTACTCGCTAAATCCACCACCAGCAACTCGCCCTAGTTTTCATCGTCAGGAACCTGAAGCTAGCAGCGAACCACCGTCAGGATTCTGAATCCCTCACCACGGTGATTTGAGAGGTTAGTCCTCCTTTCGAAATTGAAAACCTTTC
Source organism: Diploscapter coronatus (assembly GCA_964036155.1). Classification (NCBI taxonomy): domain Eukaryota; kingdom Metazoa; phylum Nematoda; class Chromadorea; order Rhabditida; family Rhabditidae; genus Diploscapter; species Diploscapter coronatus. The sequence goes on along the minus strand of OZ038423.1, from coordinate 74,871,988 downwards.
TTGAATGTCTAATGGACCCATCCCTTTCAAACGGTTGTCTCGGTTACAAAAGAATTAGTGTTTCGGGAAAATGGAAATTTCGACTTTCTCCATCTTTAGGTTTACTCTAAATGCGCACTATTTCTTTGCCAAGCTTCTAAATCTTTTTTGCCTCCTTGAAACGCATACTATTTTCCGTTTCGGATATGACCATATTTCATTTGTGCTTTTAGCAGGAATCTTCTTGATGCAACTGCTAGCAGAAGGAAAGAGATAGCATAGAGAAAGATGGGTGCGGAAAGAAGTAGAAGGAGAATTGATAAATGACTGTAGCTTGATTAAGATTTCGTCAGCAAACAGACTTTTACCAAAATCAGGATTACTGTAAAAGAACTTACGTAGTAATATGACTGGATATGGGATAGTCCATGGTGGAGAAATCCGTTGAAACATATTGCGGAGCGGATGGTGCATATCCACTGCTCTCGACTAGATCCGTTGTTTCCACTCCTAAACTAGAGAAATGATCCTCTTTCTTCCTTTATTCATAGAATAATCTAGTCTTATATTTTCGTCCCAAATAGCGTAATAAACTGTCATAAGATTCATTTCGCTACTGATTTTTTCTTGAACATATTTGCAAAATTCCGCACTTATTTATTCTGGATCTTTTTCTAGTGATAATCTGAAAATGCTGCTGTATTAGCAAGCCACTTCGTCGAATTACCAAGCCCTCTATCGCTTCTACATTCTCTAATTAACCTACCGTATCTTTTAATTTAGAAAATTTACCGATTATCCATTTTGACAAACATTTTCCCGCATCCCTTTATTTTTTGCCTATGGCTACTTATTTTGCTCGGAAGCCGACTTTGGCTGATTGCTTTCAGGTAGGCACGCAAGCGGTCGCAATTAGAAGGTGGATAATGAGAGATAGAGGCTACAAAAGAGAAGCGGAGAAGTAAGAGACGAGAGAAATAGAGAAAGCAAGAATGGGAATAGACGAACAGAAATACCTTGTACATTTCCTGACCGCCCTGAGCCCCAATTATCCGCTTTTATCTGCGGATTTCATATGTCCTTCCCCTCTAGGCTTCTGAGATTATTATGATGGTCGTTAGAAAGGTTGATAGTAAGCGCGTTGACATTTATGGACACGTCAATATTTTACCTCATTTCGAAAAAACCCGAGTAAATTTTAGCTTTATAATAAGAATCCATGGGTATTTCTTTCGAAAAAAAAGAAAGGCTATAATCAGAAATTTTCTGATTCATCATATTTTGCCGACCAATAATCAGGCCCTATTCAACTTTGCTCAACCCAGACGGAGCTCGATTTTTGTAAAACTAAATGCAAATCCACCTGTGTGTTATCGATAAACCTTATCTCGGCAAAGTGCAGCCAGTGATCAAAAAAAGTATGAGGAAAAAGAGCGTGAGACAAAATCGATTCATTTTTTATTCTCTGAGAAAGAGGTTTTGTAGCCAGATTTGAATAGTTTTTGCAATCGAAAATGAAAATGTGCAAAAAAAATTGAAAACTTCGACGTAAATTTCAGACAAAAAATAAATGAAATCTGGCTTTATAAAATGAAATATAGAAGTCAGCTGAGCTTTACCACAATTGAATCACCTAATAATATTTTGAAACTAATTCAATTTACTGTTCGTTTTATCTCGTCTAGCAAATTTTCTGAATCATACTTGGAATAAACTTCAAATTTCACTAGATACGAGGATTAAAGGAATTCGCTACAGTACTATTCGAAATAAGAACATATTAAACCAAAAAATGAAACTTATTTTAAAAACAATCATTAAGTTTTCATAAAAAGTCAAAGTGTTAACCTCTAGCAATATTCTGAACGGTTTGTTGAATTACAGTAGTTGGGTTGGTTTGCGGCGGCAAAGGGGGTAAGTCTGCGAATAAATGTTGCCGCGCATGACGCATTGCGGCACTGTAGTCGAATAAAGGGTTGAACATTTTGGTGGAGAGGTTGGAGAGATACGGCTTTTGGAGCAACTTCAAACTAATAACAAGAAGAAGTTTAAACGAACTTCGCTACATGTCATATGCCCTTTCTTTAAAGGGTGTGTATATGAATTTGCGAATTCCTTTTGTCCTTTCAAAATTCTCGCGACGAAACCTCGAACCGTTTAGCTTCACAACACTTTTAATGTATGCAAAATGCATTGTCTCTCTTCCTTAAAGCCGTACCTTCACTCGTTGAAAATTCAGACAAATCGATTTTTGCTTGCAAAATTGAGAATTTCTTAAGTCCGTTTCAGACAATTTCGAGGGTAATTCGGGGGTTCTTGAAATAAGTAGGGGGTTTGGTTTTGGATAAAAGTTAAACTTCATCTCGCAACTTGGCGAACCTTTATAATGCAGATTTTGCAAAATTCATAAATTCTCGAAGTGGTATAATATCTCCAAATAATAAACGAAGTAGTCAAAAGACAGCCATCTCAGATAACTTGAAATATCGTAATCGTTAGACCTTACCAATTTGAATGGCTAATAGTTCGGAATCGGGCATGATTAGATCGAACGAATTGATCTGTAAAGTCGATGTTTCAGACTAGATTGAAGAGACTATGTTAGAGCCTATGGTTAGAGATATCGAAATTAAAGAGGGGGGTAGAGAAGCAGAAACTGCTGGTTCGTTAGTAGATTTGTATGTGTGAGAAACGGAAATCGAGGGGTAAACGGTAGAAGGAAAGTGGAAATAGTATGGGAAAAGGTGGAAGAAGAGATAGAAAGTAAAGAGAAATAGCATATGAAATGTAGAGTGCATAAGATAGGGATAATGAGTGCATTTGAGCTCTCGCCATCTATGAGCAAAGGCAAAGGTAAGAGACAGCCGGCTTTTCGGAAATAGTATGTGAAAATGAGAGGGTTACAAGATAGAGAAGGAGAAGAGAAATCTAGATAAAATGAAGTGATATGATATGCAGAACGGATATACATGGCAATTTCCCTATTTTCTGATAGACAAAGACTAGGAAATTCATGTTCCACTATGTATTCTCATACAGTATCATTGAAACATGCAAAAATTTGTTAACTTACCAGAAACATATTTCAAGGAAAAGATGATAAGATTATCTTCGAATATAACTAGGGTCCCCAAGCAGATATACCGAATTGATGTTTCGGACAAAATTTTTGTGCAGAAATGTCACTAGGGATGTAAATAAGACTTTCGTGAAGAAAATACAAATTTTCTAGTCCGTAAATATAGAAAAAAAAAACATCAAATTCTCGAAATAAACACATTTTGGCAAACTTCAAACTGCATAGACACGCGTGGACACAAAGTTATGCGCTGACTTTTGGCACAGAACCGTTTTATTGGATTTATCGTCGATCTAGACTGGGCTTTTTTAGACATTTGAATTTGAAGGGTATTTCTCTGTTAAATTTTGATTTCGAACTACCAGGTTTCTACCACACGCATTTCTGCAAGAGAGCGGAGCTTGGGGACTCGAAATATAACAATCCCAACGCAATTGCTTATGATTCTCACTATATTCAAAAGTGAACATTGAGATCTAGCATTTTTAGATTGAGTGAACATGACCTAACTAAGGTTCATCTCCTAATAACCAATTTCGCATTACCTGGTAAGAAGGGTGGTCTGAATCCAGCTACCGCTACTGCGGCTCTATGCTGCTGCTGCATAAGTGCATTGTACAGATCCATATTAGTCGAGGGGAAATGAGACGCCCAATTACTCATAGCGAGAAATAATTGACCAATTAGCTAATTATAACTGGTCAATAAAATAATTTTAAAATGCTCTAGAGACTAATAGGTGAGTCGGCTAGGTTTCAAAACGGATGGAGTCGCTTTAGCATAATAGCGATGCTCTCTTTGCCAACCGACAAACGAACATTTTTTACCCGAAATTTTTCCATAGTTACGCAACGCAGAGATTTCAGCGAGAGTACAGAAATTCAGGAGAGAAAACTATGCAGAAATTATGAAAAATTGAAGAGAAGCTTACCTTTCATTTTCAGAAATTTATGATTTTTTTTTCTAATTCCACCCTCGATTTTTTACGGCGCATTTTATGAGATCGGAGATATAGTGAGACTATTACTCTCAATTGTAGTATTTTAATTTGTGTAGTAGGAAGATGGTTACCGTAATCCTTAACTGAATTACCGTATTTCCTCTAAATTTTACCTGCTTCTGATCTCTCCTCGCTGGTTGTCAGACGGATAATTCCTTTCGGGGCGAGAACAGATTTGACGGCTTGAAACGCGTGCTGAATCAGGAATTGCATCATCATCTCCAATCTTATGAGCAACCAATTTTTCACACAATACTCGGCTGATTCAAAGTCACTTTACCAAGAATGTCATTTTAAAAAAACCTCTCTGGAACATATCAAACTCAAACTTGTCTAATTTTCAATTCTTACATCAGTTTTCTCTTGTAAATTTCGAAATGTTTCAACCCACCTTATCAATAATGATGGCTTCCTGCGCCACGGCAGTAATGGGCGTGTCAGCCAGAGCTTTGACGGGGATGGGCGCGGAGGGGCTCTGCCGCTCCGTCTTGATCGACCTCACCGCGGGCTTCGTCTTCCCCATTTCCTTCTCCTTGCTGCTCGACTCAATCTTTCCGTTTTCTAATCTGAAAACACATTCACTAGAAGAAGCTCAAGTACAGTAATTGTATCGAAAAATCGATAAATGAAATGTGCAGTTTTTCGTGTAAATTTAGGATCTTGCGCATTCATATTTTCCATAAAAACCGAACATAGAAATGAAAAGTTCGAGTTTTGACCTAAAATTCTTAGCTCTACTTTTCTTTCCAAAATCGATAAATTAATCACTGAGCCTTTCTGCGGTTTTCGACCTCGGATTACACACCTTGCGTGCCAGCCCCCTAATTATTCTCTTCTAATGGGGCGGGGCTAATCTGTTAATATTCTGGCAGAAGCAAAATATATCGAATTTTCTTCTGTTTTCACCTGTCTCTAACAGTAGCACTCCCAAAATGGTATTAGGGGAAACCATTTACCACCGAAATTGGTATTTACTTGGGTAGAAGCTACCAATTCTAAGGCCGTCACTCGTGCACCTGTCTGACCCATTCCATTCTTTTCATAACGGAAGATTTTCATATTCTCTTCCCACCTACTCCTTCTCCCCTAAATGGTAAATGGCGCCTATTGGACTACCTAAAATGTGCGCGGTCAGGCTGAATAAGACTAATTATCCCGAAGGTAAATGAGGAAGTCAACATTCGCAAAATGCGATAAATTTTAGAAAATATAGGAAAAACGATGAGAAATCATGTTTGAAAAAAAAGAAAGTATAACGCACAAGAAGAGCTAGATTTTTTCAAAGTTCTGCAAGATTCAGAAGTGCATTTTGGTGTGAAAAATTCATGTTAAGAATAAGGTGCTCAAACACAAATTTTCGAGGATTTATGGGCGGAAGAGTTAAAAATGGTGTATTGGCGTGTTTTTCACCAATTGGTCGCTAAGGGCCTTAGAAGTGGGGCGTCGTTGTGAAGTCGTGGAGCCTCGTGCTCCGCGTTCCTCCCGCTTCTCGCCTTGCATCGCTGCAGGCCTCCCCGAGAGGCGTAGACTAGGCAACCGTAGTCTTCTTTCTCTCAACCTCTCTATCCACCTAGCTATTTCTCCATTTTCAGATAGCAAAAGGAAAGCTTAGATATAAATCCTTCAGAAGCCCGCGGCACTCATAGGGCTGCCGTCACCCGGGTAACCGCACGGAGGCAAAAGATGGAAATATGGGGAGAAAAGAAAATTCCCTCTCAAAAATATGTACAAAAGGGGCGGCTGAATAGAAGAGATTTGTCCCTAGCAGGGTCTCGCATTTTCCCTTCTCCTCTCTTTCAGAGTTGTGAGTGATATACCGTAAAAGTTAATTTCCTTTCGTGATAACAAATGGGGGATTTTAGGAAATTACTATTCTTTCTTCAGATATGTTTTGAATTGTGAGATAACCAACTTTTTTCTCGAAACTCATTTTAAAGAAGTAAGCGTTCGATTCTATGGAAAATTTTGGAGTTTTACGAGATATTCGGAAAATTTCAATACGTTTCCGAAATATTACAAATTTTAGCAACTTTCAAAATTGAATGATAGTTGTAAAGAAAAAAAAACTACTTCCAAAAGACTTGCATTTCGTTATCCTCGCCAGCTTCATCCTTGTCCTTGTTGATCAGAATTCCCTTCTTTCTCCAGAGCGCATCCACGTCCAATCCGCCTTTCTTCTTCCCGTTCTTTTTGTGGTTCAACTTTTTCTGCGAGTTGAAAATGCCCCTGAAATGCTCACTTCAATGATTTTTATCGTGTTTTTCTAGTAAAATTGCAAAGATTGAGAGATGCACCGAAATTTGAGCAGGTTTTACAAAAGTTCTCGATGAAAGTTTGAGTTATGAAGTAGAAGATTTGATAGAAAGTTCTTCATAATGATAAACATTTTCATACAAATTGAGGAAAGTTCTCCAAATCTGATGTGTGTAGAAACAGGGATGTTCGAGGTTAACTTTTCGTAAACCGAATCGAACAGCAGTCATTGAACCGAAATAGAACGGTTCAAATCTAATCGCGAGCAGCATCCCTGTGCAGAAAGGTGTATCTCTTGCATGAGTAAGCCTGTTCAAACTTTCGACGCATTTCATAGGCATTCGGTGTTTTTAAAGAATAAGAAATCCGCCAAATGTTAGCTTTTGTCCAAAAAACTCACGATAAAATCTGAACGGCTTGAGAATTTGCGATGTTTGACGAGCACGGCTCATCTGTCGATGACGGCAAGACCAGAATCGAGGGCGACGTGACTCGGGACATCGTCGGGGGCTTCTCAAGTCACACGATAATTTTGTAAAACTTGTAAACAAAATAACAAAACGGGGATAAGCTTCAAAGATTTCCTTGAAACAGTAAAAACTTACATGAATTGATAGTTACTCGTTTTCAGATTACATTGGTACAAGGATCAAGAAAAATATCAGCAACTTTAGCAGAAATGGGACGGAATCTAGTCTTTCCTGAAGAAAATCGAGAAAAATCGGAAGAATCAGTGAAATCTCCAATTGTTGAAGTTCCAGCTGACCTGCAATCAATAAATCGATATTTTGTAGCGTTGAATTTTCACGAAAATGTATGAAACATTGAAAATAACTCGATAAGGAATTGCCAAGGTTCGGTTAATTTCTCTCTCCTCATTATCGACGACGAAGAAGAATCGATAGAATTTGCGGGTAAACGTAGGAACGCGTTTTGAACCATTCCGAAAAGTTCTATTTTCTTCCTGATTTTTCAAACTTTCACCATCCTTTTACCGTTTTCATAAGTTGCAATTCAAAAGTCGTCGTGAAATGTTCGTCTTCTTGCATGAAAACCTTACTTTCTTCCACTTTGCCAACTTTTCGAATTTTTACAATCTCCTCTTCTCTAATAGAAGTCTTTAGTTTATTACAAGTCCCAGGGTCTTCTATTAGGGAGTTTTGTTTCCGCCAACAGAAGATGCGCTACCCCTCTGGAGTAGACCTGCCGTGGTACGTCCGTCTGCGGACGCACCCCCGTATCAAGAACATTTCGATGCCGGCCCTGGGGACGATCGCCGTCGTCAGCGTCGTCACCGTCACTGCCGCTGGAGTGTTCGCTGTCATCGGGTATCCATATCTAAACGAGGTAGATTTGGAAAAATAAAATAAAAGAAACGGCCTAAAATGGGTAATTCGACGAAACAAAAACGAGAAATGAACATGATTTCATTTGTCACTTGCTCAAATGCACTTTTTTGTATTGATTTTCAGCGAATCAATAATTGTGTTGTCTTTGTTCAGGACTACTACAAGCAGCAGCAGACGGAGATGCGTTCGCGAGCGGGTATCACGAGGGAGAAGGCTGCTGGAGATCAGAATGTCTGGAGAGACCCTTTCGACCGCAAATGATCGGGAAATCCAGAAAATGCGGAAGGAAAAATCTCTACTTTTCCGTCAAATCAGTCCTCCTGATCTCGTTAGGTCCTAGACTCTTCTAGAATTCCATCTTCCTGCTCATTTTTCGTCGTTATCGTTTTCTCGATTTTATACTATTGTTTCTGTTGTACAAACGACAAATTGCGAAAATAAAGAATTTAGGCTGGAAATGAGCGAGCGACTGCGTCTGCGTGATGCGGATTCTGACGATGGAGAGCACTCCGAGCCCGAGGCCGAACACGCAGATGGGGAGGGCGGGGACAGACAGGAAGGTGATGACGTCCCGCCCATTCTCAGTGAGTATGCTGATACGGATGAGGTTGGGTTTTTTCCAGATTCAAGTTCTGATAATGCGAATTTTTTGATACACGAAATGGTCAAATTTCGTTGGAAAAATCGTATTCCTAGATTAACAAGTTCTATCATGTTTTAGTATAAGAAAAAATTTTAAAAATTGACCTATCCGAAGTTTTCAGTCCGTCGACTTAACGCACACGCGCATTTACAAGCTGCCGGATATGAGTCGATTCACCAATCTCGAGGTAACTGTTTTCTGCGATATACGAAAGAAGAATAAATTTGCAGAACTTGTGCGCGCGTACCAATCTGCTGAAGGCGATAAACACGAACTTCCTGTGCCTGTCGCTGCTCACCGAGTTGGATCTGTACGAGAATCAGATCGAGGAGATCCAGAATCTGCAGAACTGCGTCAATCTCGTCAAACTCGATCTCAGCTACAACAGGTTAATTTTCCTCTTTGACTTTTTGAAAAGTTCGTAGATTTATTTTTTCGCCAAAATCTATCGAATTGCTATGAACTGTTCTAGCAAGGTTATTTCTTTATTTATGAAAAGCGATTTTACTGACGAAATTCGTTCTTTTTATTCTCCATTTTCAGAATCCGCAAAATCAAAGGCCTCGAGACGTTGACCAAGCTGACGCACTTGTACCTTGTCCACAACAAAATCTCAGTGATTGAAGGACTCGGCACACTCACCAACCTTGAATACTTGGAATTGGGGGATAATCGGTCAATTTTTATCCTTGGTTTATTTTTCAAATGAGATTATTTTTAGGATCCGCAAAATCGAGAACATCTCGCATTTGACCAAGCTGCAGCAGTTGTACCTGGGCAAGAACAAAATCAGGAAGATCGAGGGAATCGAGACGCTCGCCGAACTCATCATCTTCAGTATTTCGGTATGATTTTTTGGCCATGAATGCAATGTTGTCAAGAGTGAATACATTGTGAACAGGCGTTATTGTCACCTCTCGTTCTGGCCAAGGTATTCGACTTTTATAGCATTTTTCAACTTCAATATTTGATGAACTTTTATTCTCGTTCTCTTTATTTTAAAATCTTTGATATTTAGGCGAACCGTCTCGTGAAGCTGGAGAACATCAACCACTTGATCAAATTGGAAGAGCTCTATGCTAGCGATCAAGGCCTGCAAGAAATCAGCGGTGTCAACAATATGGTATTTTTACCTTCTTCGATTTTTTCGATATTTTTCCTTTCAGAAGAACATCAAAATCCTCGACATTTCGATGAACGAAATCAAGACTGTGGGAGAGGCTGTCGAATTGCCGAATCTGGAAGATTTCTGGGCGAATGACAACAAAATCGAGGATTGGGCTGAGGTTGACAAACTCAAGAACTTGCAGTAAGTTTTTTCCTTACTTTTGTTGCTTCAGATTGAAAAGACATCAGGTTGTTTCGATGTTTTCCTCATCCATAGAGGAATGGCTTTGAAACTAATCGTAAACAGTTTGGAACTATTGTGATTTTTATTTTTATCCTAACGATATAAAATCTAAAGGAAGCAGATATAAATTTTTCTTCTAAGAATTGAGAATATTTTTAAAATTGCATTCTTTGAAACCGATGACCACGATTTTTTCAGAAACCTGTCCACCGTATACCTGGAACAGAATCCAATCTACAAGAAAGACATCACTGGCTACAGAAGGAAGGCGATGCTCGCTCTGCCACAGGTCACTCAGATCGATGCAACCAACTGCAAATGAAAGGGTGATAAAGGAATTACGGTAATTCAACTATACAATTCTCTAATTTCGTGAAAATTATAGCTCGAATTAGGGTTTGCTTATTGAAATATTTATCAGTTTTTTGCTAAATATGAAAAAATCCCTAGGGTAAGGATAGAAAATAACCAATTCTTTATCTTTCAAAGTACCCTAATCCACTTCATTTCGATTTTTTCTTGAATTACACCATTTTTCAATATCAAAAATGAAAATTCCGGCATTAGGCCTCTAGAAATGAAGTTTCATGTGAAAAACCTATAATTTTTCTCGGGTGCAAGATATTGTGAAAAAATGTGGGGGCTTATGCGCAATTTGGGATAAATTTATTTACTCACTTTCTTCGCTTGAATCTCGAAATTTGTATTTTAAGAACTTATTTTGTGTTGAAAATTTCATTTTCTTGGAAATAAATTTTATGCTCTACAAAAATTTAGATTAAAAAAGAACATATTTACAAATACAGTACCCTGAGATAATGAAACCCGAATAAGTATAAGTCGTTTTGTTTTAGCGAGCATTAGAACAATCCTAAAAAGCATTGCAATGTCGTAAGAATCATAAATACAGTAATTTTGCGTATTGGTTAAAATATACTCTAAAAAGACTCAAAATCAGTAGATCTGGAATTCTAATCGATTGCTAAATGTTGATAAGTCTTCCTCCTTTGAACATAAAATGGAACACTTTCTAACATTCAACATTGAAACCGATTTTCAAAGATGACCATTGATGAGCTTTTTCGATCATAAACCAAGGTACCGTGAAATCACAAGATTGGTAAAAGAAATCTATAAATACTCGGACAAGATTACCGGAGATGATAAGATCTCTAAAAACAGCACGGTCTAGAACTTCAGTGATTTTCAAAGAATAGGAGAAATTCAGCGGAAGAGAAAAAGGAATGTGATGGGGTCGCGCCTCGGTCCATCAGTTCCATTTTCAACTGCGAGAGAGAGGCCGTGATGTGTAATTTATCATTGACGAGAGAGGCGTCGATTGTCGATGGTATTTTGTCGATGGTCAAAGCGACGTCACGCGCATAAGAATCAAATGCCGGAACGCAAGTGGTGTCCGAGGATCTAAAATTATAATATTTTTCTGCAGGAATTTGCAGTTGTTATTTTTCGTGAAGATCCAAATTCATCTTTCGATGGGACATTTAGAATTCCAAAACTTACATCAGAAAGCCTCATTCTTCGAAATTCCCTGAACACGACATGCCCCTGGCCATCATTCAGGAAATTAGCTGATTTATCCGATTTGAAGGTCTCATATCTGAAATTCATAGATCTAAATCCGGATATATGAAATTTCTCTTACTCGGCGATCTTCGGATTTGGAATGGGGATTCCGTAGGGTACTGATTTGGTGATGAAATCCGCAAGTTGTTTGTTCTTCACCTCAGCCTGCTTTTGGGTCATGATCTCGTAGAGCTCTTTTAGATCGTACGAGGATACTGTAATTTGAATTTTGATCAAATAATATTTGGTTGGTACGAAATAGTAAAAATAGCATTTTTGTAGGTGGTATCATTTTCTTACCTGAAACAATGGAAAACCCTAGAATGAAGAGGACGGTGAATTTTGTTGAAGTCATGGTTCGATAGATCAAAAATAATGTGATAGTCTATCAAGTATCAGATCAAAACAAGTGGCTAGATTACTGAAATGGGAAAATGAACTTTTATAGAGGCCTTTATAAGGTCTGGTCACCACATGCGATGTGTAAACGACAGTTCAATGATAGACAATCAGATCAACGTTTCAAACATACCAACCGTTTTTCTAGCTCTATGTTTCAACATATAAGGAGAGTTTTAATTTTTTGAAAAAGGGGGCGGAGCCAGCGTATTGCAATGTGCGTGGGCGGAGAAAATAGAGAAAGTTTGAACGTTGAAAGACGAGAAGCGAAGAGAAAATGAAGGAATTGATATTTTGACAAGTGATAGAGGGAGGGGGAAAAATTGAAGGAAGAACGTAAATTTCGCGAATGAGGACGAATGTACCCGAAGCTTGTTGGGCTGATAGAATGATAGACGAGAAATATCAGCCATCAACGGAAAGGCAAACATTTCTTTCATCAAAATTGAGGACATCTGCACCCAAATAATGCCAAAGTCGTGATTTTCACATTTTCACGATGTTCCAAAGCGAATTTTCCTGTTTTACCTTATCATCTTCTCATCGCTACAGTATCCCTACCTCTATGATAACATACATACCATTGTATTAGTAGTCGTTACTGATGAAGATTGTAGAGTAGAAAATTGACGAGTGACCGAAAGAGACAAGTGACCATGATTGTTCCAAAGTCGTCATCACGAGACATGGAAAATATTAGCAGCAGCAGACATCACATTTCTCATCTTTTCAAACTGGGATAATTTTTTTTGTAAAATGATCGAAGTTTAGAAATTTTGTCAACTCATTCCAACCAATCTCGTTAGGTTATTTTCAAAACTCATCAATTTATTTTATTTCTCTGCACAATAGCAATACACGTTTTCTCAGTGTAGTTTGGCTTTGAAGTGGGCGTGGCCTATTTGCTCTGAATTGAAAAGATGCACCCACTTCAAATAGATATCTAGAAAGTCTAGACAGGTTGAACGATACATGGCATGCATGACTTAGATATTTATATACATGGAATTTAATCAGCTTGGCATTCGGGAATTTCAAATTTTTCGATTTGAAATGAATAGAAGTTAGTTGAGGTTCCTGAAACCAAAAAATTAATCTTTCGCTGAATCGATAGGAGTGATCCACGATAATTTTACAACTCATTTCTTGAACAACTTTTTTCCTAATAATTATACCTGAAAACGGTCAACGGAGTCTTATTTGGATCGATAGGACATCCATGAAAATGTATATGGTTTTAGCTACTTCTCTTCTACAGTATGTCCTGGGCATGTCGGTGATGAAGTAAAATCACTCCGTATTGATGCAATTTAAAAACTGGTTTCAGACTTGGAGTCGGCATAAAATTCTGCATACTTTACATACCAAATTTTGCCAAAACCCATAAAATAAACATTTTGTTTTTATGCCAACAGGCACACTTATTTTGTATCTTACCTTTTGCCGCACTATTTCGCAGTTTAACTTGAGAATATTTCTTTTGCCGCTCAAGCTATCTCTCATCTTTTGTTCTTCAGTCCTTGTTTGATACAACGGAAAAAGCGTGGCCAATCCGAAATTGCCGATTGACAGATTAATAAATTCTTAGGTATTTTCAACTTGCAATTCTTGTCCTCCAAAATTACCAATAGCCAAAAAGCATCAAAGAAACCCACTGACCGCTCAGTCATTAACCCAAATTCCCCAGGTCTCAATCTTCCTTCTCCGACTTTTTCTCTTTTCGCAATTTTTGCGGCTAAATCCGGTAAAGGAGCTGCCACCGGTATTCTCAGATCTGCTTGTAACTGGAAAATGAGCAAAAGCATACATTTTGATGAACTTTCCACTGATCTATATAAGATCCCGTTGACCGTTTTCAAAAATAATTATTAGGGACAAGTTATTCAAGAAATAAATTGTAAAATTATCGTGGATCATCCTGTCTATCGCCTTAGTCAAACGAGTCATAATTTCCTTCGATAAATGTCCAACAGTGCGTGAAATACGCGCACGTACAGAAACTTAGAGACCTGAGAAGAAGAAAAGGTGATTTTTGGAAGGGTGAAAATTGGATGTATTATTTCCTCTCCACCCCTTCTTTGATGAACGAAATTTAGGTGCGTCTGACCAAGACAATAAAAAGAAGAAAGCATATTTACCTGAGCCTTTCGAGCTGAGATTCGAGATCGGAAGTGGAAATGGAGCTGCTTTCTGCACCGACGTTTTTCGGCATCGCGGGCAGTTTGGACAACTAAAAATAAAGTTCTAGTTTCAGGAAAAATCATAGTTGAATTCTTCTGCTTGTCAAAGGTAAAATAAATTATTCGAAAGAAAAGAAAATGTGCAGAGGTTTCATGTAAAAAAGTGCACAGCATCTCACTCTATCGCAAGAACTTTCAAGAAGTGTCAATGAAAAAGATCTACAGGGTGCGGACAAATTATGGAGGCACTTGCTAAAGCGTCGATTTTTCACGAAGTGCGCAGAGTTTACATGCTATTTTTATTTTTTCGTCATTACCATGTATTTCGTGATCATTTTCATGTATTATTTACCATTGGTAGGTTTTCTATTCAGAATGGTAGCGCCGAGTTCAAAGCGATCTATTATCATCATATTGTATCAGGCTGGGCATCAAACGAAAGACATCGTCAAACTGCTGAAAGTCAGTCGAACGATGGTCCAAAAGACTGTAAAACGGTTCAAGGAGACTGGATCTACTACTGACCGTCCAGGAAGTGGCAGAAAACGGAGTGCGAGGACGGAACGGAACAAGAAAAACTTCGTGAGCTGATTCTACGAAATTTCCGCAGATCCATACGAAAAATGACCAAAAAATTGAAAATCGACGAAAAATCGGTCAGAATCATCATCAGGAAGAACTTGGGACTCAACTCCTACAGAATCCAAAAAAAGTTCACGAACTTATGGACAAAATGATATCAAACAGACTTGAAAGATACCAACAGTTTCCCAAGAGGCTTTCTTCGGCACGCTACAAAACGATTATTTTTTCGGATGAGGAAATATTCATAATTGAACTTTTCATGAATCGTCAAAATGATCACGTCCTGTCCCCAAACATCTCCTCTGCTAATTCCAATGGTAAACTGGTCGGAAGACGGGCTCATCCTCAGTCAATCACGGTTTGGGCGGCTACCGCCTATTATGGAAAGTCCCCCCTCGTGTTCGTCCCCCAGAACGCTAAGATCAGCACCGAAACCTATCAAATCTTATTTAAAATAAAGCTCTTATTCCCTGGACCAAAATCCATTTTAAATCCCGTCCCCCCTGCTTTCAGGAGGATTCGGCCCCTTCCCATAAGTCAAAATCTACCTAGTCCTTCTGAAAAATTCACTTCCCAGATTTCATCTTTTCTTCCGAATGGCCCTCCAACAGCCCTGATTCGAACTCATTGGATTATCCCACTTGGTAATACTTTGAGACCAAGGCCTGCTCTACTCCCCACAAAAGTTTCGGCTTCTTGAAGTCTTTCCTTGTCGAAGCATGAGACAAAATGTCCAACGACTAGTTGCGTGCCGTCATCGATGCCTTCCCCGAGCGACTCAAGGCCTGTATCAACGCTAAAGGCGGCCATTTCGAAAACTCTTAGTTGATTTTTTATCGTTATGTTATCAATAAATTATTTTAAAAATTTGAACTCGATTACTTCAATATTTCGGGTTAAATCTCAATTTATCGGTGCCTCCATAATTTGTCCGCAGCCTGTATGTAGTTTAGAATTTTGTTTGTATTTTTTCGAAATATCTACCTGACTGTTGGTTTCAATGCCGATTTCATCGAGGACCTGTGCGACGATTCTGTCCTGCTCGGCCTCATCTCCGGGCTCATCCAGAATCGAGTCCAACGCGTCGTTCATCATCTGCAAAAAAAATAAATGAGTTAAAAATTGAAAAGCAAGAATTTTTGCCCTTCAGAACGATTATATGATCAATTATAAGGCCAAAAGTTATCATAAATTCAGTTTGAAAGAGAAAAACCATTAATTACTTCTTCGGTGAGTCCGAATTTCTCCTGCTGCATCTGGAAATCCCTCATGTTCTTGGCCAGTTTGTCGACAGGCATCTGCTTCTCCATGGTCTTCATCACTCCCACTGTTTTCCCCATAGCGTCCGCCATCTTTCCCATACTGTACATGTTGCTGAAATCACAAATCAGCAACCGTATTTTCTTTGAATTTGAACAAAATCAAGTTTGGAAAGTAGTGAACGATTCGTAGCACAGGTATAGGGATTTTAAATAAACCTTAGCGGAAAACCAGTGTCGTTAAATTTTGTTACTTGTGCCATAAATCTGACCGTATCATGTTTTGTAAAGATCTTTGTTCAGTTGCAGAATGCAAACATTCTGTTTTTTCTCCAGAAACCTAGAAATGGAACCCAAACATGTTTTTCAAGTAAAAATACCTCTGCTGCGCCCCGATGCCCGAAATCCTAGCGCCCATGGCGACGCTCTTTGTTTTCTGATTCCTGAGTTGCACGAGCTGCCTTGCCAGCGACCGCGCTGCGTCGTTCTGTCCCTGCTTCGCCAGTTTCTTGATTTCGGCTTCCTTGAAAAAGAAAAGATTTTTCAAATTTATTTTTTTTATTTTACCAGCTCCTTCTCCCTTCTTTCCATGCCCCTTCTGTCAGAATCCAACTCGCGGTTCGTTTTCCGAATCTCTTTGTTGTTGGCTCGCATCATTTCTGGAAAATAAACATTCGCAAGGAAAAATAAAGTCATTTTCGAAAACTTCAACAAACCTTTGGCGTCGGGTTTCTTGCCGAAGAGACTCATGATGATCAGCTTCAGAAAATAGACGATTTACCCGCTTCTCGGCAAAATTTATAGCGTCAGAACGTCAGAAATTACGAAATAGACGAAAATGAGTCAGTGAAATTTGACGACTAAAATGCGCGTTAAGCAATAGAAAGTACGCAGTCAAGTCCGCAACGCTGCTTCTTTTCCTCGTCGATTTATTTTTCAAACGTTTTTAGGCATTTCGTGTTAATTGTCGTTCATTGCTCTGTCAACTATGCTAATTTCAGGTAAAATGGACGGCAAGAAAGTCGCCAAAGTGAAGAAAGTCAAGAAATTGGGCGTGGCATCGGTGGAGAAGAGGTCTTTGAAGAAGAAAAAGCTGGAGGTAAATTTATTTTTCCACTTTTTTAATGTAATTACCCAATTAAATCAGCTACAATTGGAGTAATTAAAGTAGCTAATTTTCAGAAATCGTCGAATGACAACGTTGAGCCAGCCAAGAAAAAAGTCAAGTTGGTCAAGAAGAAGAAACTCAAAGTTGTCGAGGAAGCGCTTCCGAAAAAGCAGTTATTCGAGGAGGACGATGAGGCAATTAGCTTTCAATTATGACAATTAAATGGATTAATAATGATAATTTTCTTTTCAGGAAAACGGATTTGGTTCAGAGGACGGCAATGAGTCTGAAGAGGAATTGCCTGTTGCAAAACCTCTGCTGAAGAAGAAAAATTTGGAGGTAATCATTTCGGTATATTCAAAGCATATGGCTCAACTCGTTAGAACCCATATACTTGGGGCGTGCCATTATTTCTTTGCTTAATTACCTCAATTAACCCGAAGGTAATTAACTTTCAGAAATTGACTAATGGCAAGAATACTGACTCGACCAAGAAGGTCAAACTGCTCAAGAAGAAAAAGCCCAACGTTTTCGAGAAAGCGCCTTCAAAGGGGCAACTTTTCAATGATGATGAAGAGGTGAGTTTACTAATTATCTCAGCTAACTATTGCAATTATCTTCTCAGGAAAGTGGATCTGGCTCGGAAGAAGATGATGAGTCTGAAGAGGAGTTACCAGTTGAAAGGAAATCGAGGATTTTGGACAAGCAGCAGAAGAAAATCAGGTTCGATAATTCAGATAACTAGTTTCTTAATTACCCTAATTATGACGAGTTAATTTCCTAATTCGCTAATTTCAGGAAAGAAGGAGAAGCAGAGTTGCAGTTGAACATCGCGAACAACGAGCGGTTTGAGTTGCCCTCGATCGAGGAGGTCGAAGTCGAGATGAAGCAGGCTCCCAATCTGCAGATCATGAAGCAGAGGATCGCTGAAATTTTCCAGGTACATTTTACTTTTGCTACTTGAAAGATCTATTGAGTTCACTTGAATGATTTTTCTTTTAGTTTTTTAAACATACAACTTAGTAAATTGAAAAAATTGCCCTTCATTTCAGGTGCTGGGTGACTTCAAGAATCGTCGTGACCCGAACAAAAGTCGCCAGGACTACATCGATATTCTCACTGTAAACGAGCTTTCGTCTTTTTTCTTGTTCATCATTTTCATTTTTCAGAAAGACCTCTGCAACACGTACGGCTACAACCAGTACCTGATCGAGAAGTTCATACAGCTGTTCCCTTCTGGCAACGAATTGCTCGAGTTCCTGGAGGCCAACGATCAGCAGAGACCCGTCACTATCAGAACCAATACTCTTAAGACTAGGAGGTAAAATTTAGCTTTGAAAAAATACGCGGTTTTTCTGCCACAAATTTGATTTGATAAAAACTTCAGAGGAGACCTCGCCAAGACGCTGATCAACCGAGGCATGAATGTCGACCCGGCAGCTGCATGGACGAAAGTCGGACTCGTCGTGTATGACTCTCAAGTCCCTGTCGGTAAGATTTTTTCTCACGTTCCCGAGTTTTATTTTTTAAATTGCAGGAGCAACTCCTGAATACTTGGCTGGACACTACATGATCCAAGGACTCAACTCTCTGCTGCCTGTCATGGCTTTGGCACCTCAGCCTGGAGAAAGAGTAGGCTGAAAATTTTTATTCGTTTTGTTCGATGTAAAGAAAAGAAGGAACCACTTTGTCAGAATATTCCTATAAGTGACATTCTGAAACCTATTTTTATGTTAAGTGCACTTTCTGAAAATACAATTTCATGTGTTGGATATGTGCGCTGCCCCAGGAGGCAAGACGAGCCACATCGCGACGCTGATGAAGAATTCTGGAGTGCTGTTCGCAAACGACTCGAATCTGAAGCGCTGCACGGCGATCATCGGCAATCTGCACAGACTCGGAGTCAACAACGCGGTCGTTACGAATCTCAGTGGGCATGACTTTTGCAAGGTAAAATTGGCGTTTTTTATTTTTTTATTTTCCAGCTTTGAAGTACGGATCTTTGGAATATCATCCGTCTACTACTCGGTTAATTTGTATCATTTTGCAAAGCATATTTTAAGTAGTTAAAAATCTCGAAATGAGAAATAATAAATTCAGACCCATCCTAACGGTTTCGACCGTATTCTTCTCGACGCACCCTGCTCCGGAACTGGTGTCATTTGGAAGGACCCATCTGTGAAAATGAGCAAGGACAGTCAGGATATTCAGAGGAGGTCAATTCGTTTTTACTTCATTTTTAATTCACGATAACTCTTCAGACACACTCTCCAACGTGAACTGATTTTGGCAGCTCTCGACGCTCTGGACGCAAAATCTCCAACCGGTGGATACCTCGTCTATTCGACTTGCTCTGTTTTGGTAGGTTTCTGCTGATTTTCGATTTTTCAAACGATCATTTTAGGTGGAAGAAAATGAGGCAGTGGTGCAGTACGCGTTGAGCAAGAGGGATTGCAAGCTGGTCCCAACTGGGCTCGAGATCGGAATTCCCGGATACACTAAGTAAGAGGGGGATAAGGATGCATTTTAGCAGAAGAGAGAACAAGTTTCAAAGATGTCCAAATCGAGAGCGGTGAAGGAAAAATTTTGAACGCCCGAATTGGATCTCCTCTCACTTGAAAGAACAAAATCCGAGTTTTTATCCATCTCTGCTCCTGGTTTTCGATTTTTACAAATAACGTGCATCTTTATTTTTCCTAAAGAAAAATGTCTCCTTCCAGATTCCGGGACTACCGTTTCCATCCCTCGCTCGAGCTGACTCGTCGCTACTATCCCCACGTTCATAACATCGACGGATTCTTCGTCGCAAAAATCAAGAAACTCAAGAACCCCAAGTCCGAGCCAAAACCCAAGCCTGAAGAGAAGACAGCCGCTGAGCAGCAAGAGAGCAATGCAGAAAAGACTGAAAAATCCCCGAAGTTCCCGAAACAGCAGACCAAGAACGGCAAAAGCAAAAAGAACAAAAATGGAAAGAAATGATCATCACCTCCTTGATTTTTGTCCATTTTTCTGCGAGGTTTATTTGGTTAGTTCCAGAAAAATGACCGTTTTTCACTTGTTCCTTGTTAGCTCAAAGTTTATTCGAAATTGTTATCACTTTTTGTTGAATTCTTCGTAAAATAAATTTTGTTGTTTGAATTTGAATTTGACGTCATTTGCTCTTCAAAAATGCATCCTCCAAAAAGCAATGTTTCCTCATTTTCAACTCTTTACGGTACAAGATGGGTCTGAAAGGTGGACAGAAAGGCAGAGAATGAGGGTTCAAAAATAGTTGCAGAAACAGTCAACAACGACCTCGTCAGGTACGCGCTGGCGGTCTTCGAGAAGCACGACAAACACTGCAACTTCTGCATTTCTCCGCTACAGGTTTGCAAAATGAGCGGAGCCAAAATGCAGGGATAACCTCAGCCTTTCAGGCGTTGCGCGCCTGGGCCCTGCTGCAGGACGTCGCCATGTTCCGCACCAAGGACGTGATCACCAAGTTTCTCATCAAGTGTATGAAAAACAGATTGAAAGCGAACGAAAGAATCGTATTTATGTATCCTTTGAAGAAACGCATTTTTCATCGCTGATTTTTGCGAAATGGGAGTTGAGTTTCATTTTTCACTTGTTTCAAAATCTATTAACTTTCTTTTTTCGACAATTTATCTTTTTTCGCAGGCGGAAGCGAAGCCGACCTAGACCACTACGATGGCGACGCGATGGCTTCTGTGCCCCGAGCTGTGCGGCTCTACTGCGACGAGGCCACGGCTGTCGCTTTCAATTCCAACGTCGAAATCGACACCCAGATGCAGCTCAACGTCAATAGTAAGGTACGATCAAGGGCTTGAGAAACTCAAATCGGAACGCGAACTCGGTAACGGACTACAGTTCGATTTTTTTAAAATATGCCGAGTTTGTATTTAACTTGATTCCAACTCCCAAAAAATGCCGATTTCGAGTGTCAAGAATTTCTAACTTCTCAAATTGCTAATATGCTCACTGTGAAATAGGGCATGGGGGTGAGCGAAATTCGATTGTGAGAATTTCCGGAAATAAATCCTATTCCTCAGAGTTCTTTGAATTAGAAATTTGGATGAAGGAAAATCTCCAGAATCCCAAATTTCTTCTATTCCTGTTCTGCATAATTCTAAATAAATTTTGCAAAAAAAAATGAAAAAGAAACAAACTTTCGAGATTATCTGCGAAAAATAGATTTTTTGCAGATGGTGACCTCGAACGGCATCAAGCTGATGTCATTCGGCTCTGACCACGACGGCCTGGCAGCGATCCACCACATCAACGAGGACATCTCCAAGTCCACTGACCACTTCGTACAGTACGTCGTTCCTGAAGAAACTGCACCTAATTGGTAAAAGGAATCAATCTTGAGCACGAGTCAAGCCCATCTTGTTCAGCCACGCCCAGTTGGTGCTGGTCTCTGCCTGCGCTTTGCTGTTCGTCTGGAAGCCGGATTGCGGCGATCTGACCGTGCTCGATAACGTCACATTCAACATGACTGCGGCCAATGAGGAAGTCAAAGGGAACACTGTAAGCGCAGAGGGATACTGTAATTGTAAAGAATAACACTTTGATTTTTATTAAACTATTAAATCATGAAAGTGGATTACAGACGATTTATGCCAAAATTTACAAGGGAATTCCCTACAATTTTAGTACAAATCATCTTCAACCTGAAAGAGTTATGAAGATTGAAACTGATTCGAAAAATAAGATGAGAGTTGGAAGGAGATGATTAAATTTTACGAATTCCGTGAACCGCTGCTGAAAACATAAAAGGATAAATTCCAGCTGCGTTTTTACAAGAGCTCCGGCTCGTACGAATACGAGGAGCTGGGCAACGGATTGACGATCGTCGGGCTGCAGGGCGAAGACGATGCACAGCTCTATTTGATGAAGCAGGACGACGATAAGTAGGGATTAAAGTTTGAAACTTATTTAACTTTTTCAATTTAGAGGCGAAACGGGCGCCCCGATCAAGGCCAGCCACATGAATGTCCTGCTAACCTACGTACTCAACTCCGATCATCAGACCAAGGACATTACGGTATTCTTATGAATTTTCAACAAATGTTGCGAAGCTATGATTTTCAGATCCAAATCCCTGCCTTCACGGTGGCCTATCCTCTGTGTCTGAGCAAAGTCGCGAACAAGAAGGGCAAATTCGGAGTAAGTCTTCAAAAAAAACTTTATTTACTTGTATCACAATTTGGATTTGTCGAGACTTCATATCCTGGCGAAATAGTGTGTAGAGTGAGTGAACGTTTTCCGGCAAGGATCTACTTTTTGGGAAACTCAGAATTTAAATTGTGAATATTACTTTATTAACGCTAGCAAAAAGAATGGCAGTCAATGTTTCTTTATCTTGAATTGCCAAAAAATAGACTAGTACATTATTCTGCCCCCTTCTAACTTCGCATCCTATTTTGCCATGTTGCGAAAACTCGAAATCGCCAATTTGGCTATTTTCATGAAAAATGACGAATTTTTTAGATGAAGCGAATCTTCGATCGCGAGAAGTCGGAACTGTACGGCCTGTCGCGGGACTGCAAGGAGGTCGGTCTGCGTAACCACGTCACTCTCTGGGATCACTACCACAAAGCTCTCTTCACGGTTCGTTTTACTCACCATTTTATTCTGGTCGATATTTCTTCAAAGAATCTCAACTAATCCATCGTCATCATTATTAGAAATCTAGATTTCGCTTTGAAAACTTCTATTTTGAATTAGAATTTTTCTGAACTCCAACCTATCTTCTAATCGATTTTTATTTGATTTTTTAGCTGCTTACAAAGCGCCCCGAGAAGAGAAGCATCAACGACTCGGTCTATCAGAACAAAACTATTTCTCCAGGTTGGAAATAATTCTATTCTTTTCCTTCAAAATTATTCCCCTTTTCAAACAACGCATTCACGGCTCGTCTTCCGAAGATATTCAGCAAGAAGGGGCAGCTCAGCGGAAATGGAAGTGGTCGGTTTTCTTCCCTTTCGATGAAAATGAACGCAGAAATTATTTCTCGACAGTTTCTAGACATTTTATATTTGAGTTTTTCAAAATAACTATCTGACCATCCTTCCTTTAAAAACGAGTTGAGAATTAAACGTTTCAGAGCTGGTCACGTCCTACGGCAGATACGTGGAGCAATGGATTTACTCGGAAACAGTCATAAAACCCGAGAACGAAAATCGACGCGCCTCACAGACCACGAGTAGGATATTTCTAAAATCGTTCTAGAAGATTTTTCACGAACTAAAAGTCGAAGGCAGATGTATGTTAGTTGCGTGTTTGACGTCCGTAAGCTATTCTGCAATTAATAATGATCATTTAACAAATATTGATATCGATACGAATGACAATAGTGAAAATGCTGCCAGGGATATTGAGAATTCCGAGTTTTTCAAAATTAAAACTCCGAACTCGATTGCAACCTTCTTATGATGAAGCTTCTTCTAGCATTTCATGAAGTCAAAAAGTGAGGAAATTTCAGGCAAATCGATCGAATTCACCTCGCCTTTCCTGTTCGTCATGACGCGCACTGTCAATAAAGAGCGACTCGTTATTGCTATGGGCAGATTTGTGAGTTTTTTTTTTTTTAATATTTTCATTTGAAAATTTTTCACAAAGTAGAATTACTTTTCATTGCGATATTTTAACATGATTACCTGCCTCTCCCACTTTTCATCAAACTCATCCCTTAATTTGCAGTCCTCGATGGAGCCATACGACTAGAATCGCGTACGCAAAATCCTCTTTATCCCAAAACCTCGATGAAACAAACATTCTTCACCAACACATGAATCTAAAACTGGCGAAAATAGACTGAAAATGCAGAGTTTATTCTTGAAAACCTAATTCGGTGAGCAAAACGAATTGTCAATAGTGCTAGGAAAGACGCAAGGTATGGGGATTTTCGATAATGAGAATGAGGCGGTGCTTGCCGTGAAAATATTGGGATTTTGGTAATCTTATGCGAAAGAAATAGCTCTAGAAAACCGACTAACAGGAAATGTAAACTGTATTAATAATAACGGATTCAGACCAAATTTACGAGAGAAATCAATTCTCTACCATGCTGTCACCGAAGATCAGATTAGAAGATTCTCTGTGAATCCTGATTTCAGAATCTGGCACCGAAGTCTGCCTCCTTCTTTTGCATTGCAAGCATTCACGATGAAACACTAGCGTACATTGTGATTCGTGCTTTGACAGCGTCATTATTCGCTGCAGCAGCGAAGTCTAAAAGGGGAAACTTCGAATCAGGATGCACGGTCAACATTTTTAATACGATTTTCGGTATCAGTATGGTAGAGTTGAATTCTCCATTCGTTTTGGGTCGACTCTGTTAACGATACTGTGTTGCATTCCTCGTAATTTTTTTCCTACCAAAATCCCTGATTTTGCAATTTTTATAACAAAATTATGGACTGCTTACCCGCTTTAGGCAAGCTAATGGAAAATCAACGGTATCATTTTTCTCGATCAAAAAGGATTCAACTTTTCTAAAAGTAAACAAACATTGACTAGATTCCGTATTTTGTATGTGAAATTTAGCGCAAATAAAAATGAGTATCAAGCATAGCAATTTTAGACCTTATTTGAAATATTTTAAATAATAACGTAATCATATCTAAAATTGGATTACGATAACTAAAGCTCGATTTAAAGGAGAGCCCGCAAGAATACGAACATAATAATGGATGAAATGGTGAAGTGTTGAATAACCGATGAAGTTTTCGGCGAATCCTGATCGATAATTGAGTTTCCGTCGATTGTGGGTGGCGGAGGCGTTCCCTGAATTTGACTTTTACTTGAATTTTTTTTTTTTAATTATAAGATTCGGAGCATTTTCGCAAAAAAATTTTTCCTTCCACTTTTCCATTTCGATAGGTAATCAGTCTAATGCAAGCTAAATTTTGTTACCTTTGTGCAAGCTGCCAATAGATTATCCCTCAAGCTCTGGCATAGTTGGTCTTCTCTTTCAGTACAGGTGCAGTTACCTAAAGGAGAAGAATTGTCATATTTATTACGCTATTTTATTCCTTTAAAGCCATCTTTGATTTGTATCTTTACCTGAAAATGACAATCCAAAAGTCATAAATTAATTCATAAAACATCAAATGTCGGAGAATTACCAGGGGTGCGCGAAACTTCTACTTTGAGGAAACAAATTTCTTGAGTTCGATTTTCAATTTTTTATTTTCAGCTTCGCGCAGTCCTGATTCTTACTATCCTAGTGCTTATTTACTAGACAATTTCTATCATCATAAAACAAAACTTACGTAGTTTTAAATTGACAAGTTTAAGAGTAAATGTCAAGAAAAATCAAAGTCTTAGCAAAGGGGTGTTTCCAGGGGTCCGTCGATTTGGCTGATTTTCACATATATCGTTCAGTTTTTTACGCTGATTTTCGTAGTGCTATTCGTTTTTCATAAAAATGATCGTATGCAGGATTACGGTAGTTTGAAGTTTTGACAGATCCGACCTCGGGAAAAAATTCATAACTTTCTTATTTCTGAGCCGAATCGAACGGGGTTTTCAGCATTGAATAGTCCACGAAAAACTCTACAAATAATTTAACTACGACCACCTGCTACGGTCAACAATTTCCTGCCAAAAAATTAATTTCCGAAAATGCGACCCTGGCCGACTGCAGTTTTTCGATTTTTTACCCAAATTAGAGTTTCGTCCCCAAGCTGGAAATTGGCTTATTTTGTAGAGAATTAAATTCTGCATTTGAATATGTACAAATTTTCAAAAAAGAGGGTAGTCGAAACCACGAAAAATGCGTCCGAACGTGTAAAACCAGGGTGATTATTGCATAGCATTAGCTTTGACCCCCCACAACTTTCTTATTTCTGAACCAAGTTGAATGATTATTTTTTTATTTTGTAGATCTTATCGAGGAGAATATGGCAAAAATAAAAATAACATTTTTAGAAATTAATTTTGGCGGGAAAAAATTGCTCGAAGTTACCCTATATACACGTACTGTGTTTACGCCTAAATTACGTTGGGAAAAATTCGTCCTTCTAGTATGTTGTGTAGATGGACATGGTGAACAACTTTCGTTCCAAGACTGACCTCGGATTCACATTCGTATGAGCTCCAGAATTTTTTGAAGTGTGATGGCTAATTATTGCAAAGTGCCGTTTTGACAGTAAATTTCAAAAATTCATATCTCCCTGTGTGTGCACTTCCTAGAATAAGTTCTGAAACAAAAGTTGATCAGCTTGAAGAGCTCTACAAGATTCTATGAGAAATTCCGAAATTAACTCACATAAAATCTGTAAACACAGTACGGGTATATAGGGTAACTTCGGATAACTTTTTCCGCCAAAATTAATTTCTAAAAATTTTCTTTTTATTTTCACATTATTCTCCCCGACAAGATCTACAGAATAAAAAAGAATCATTCAATTTGGCTGGAAAATAAGAAAGTTATGATGAGTCAAAGTTAACACTACGAAATAATCATCCTGATTTTACGCATTCGGACGCATTTTTCGTAGTTTCGACGACCCTTTTTTTCAAAATTTTTTACATATTCAGATGGAGAATTTAATTTTCTACAAAATAAGCCAATTTCCAGCTTGGGGACGAAACTCTAATTTGGGGAAAAAATCGAAAAACTGCGACAAGTCAGGATCACATTTTTGAACTTTTTTTAGAGTTTTCAAATTTTCCCACCAAATTATCGATTTTCAAAAATTGTGATAGTTAGATAAAATGAAGTATTTTTCATGGGCTATCTAATGCAAAAAACTCTATTCGATTTACTTCATAAATAAGAAAGTTACGGGGGGCCAAAGTTTGACATTCTATATAGGAATTTACTGGTTTTACGTATTTTTCGTGGTTTCGACTACCCTTTTTTTTGAAGATTTTTATATATTCAAATGCAGAATTTAATTCTCTACAAAATAAGTTCTTTTCCAGCTTGGGGACGAAACTCTAATTTGGGGAAAAAATCGAAAAACTGCAGTCGGCCAGGGTCGCATTTTCGGAAATTAATTTTTTGGCAGGAAATTGTTGACCGTAGCAGATGGTCGTAGTTACATTATTTGTAGAGTTTTTCGTGGGCTATCCAATGCTGAAAACCCCGTTCGATTTGGTTCAGAGATAAGAAAGTTATGAATTTTTTCCCGAGGTCAGATCTGTCAAAATTTCCAACTACCGTAATCCTGCATACGATGATTTTTATGAAAAACAAACCACACCATAAGAATCAGCGTGAAAAACTGAACAATATATGTGAAAATCAGCCAAATCGACGGACCCCCGGAAACACCGACTTTGGTCCTTACTGACATTCACTCTTAAGGAGATTTCATTACAAAATGCGGTAATTAGAGTAAATTGCCTAATTAGCTGTCTACCTAATGGAGCTCCCTGAGTAGTTGCCAAGGTATCAGCCAGCAGCTGGTTGCATTTTGGAGAGCATTCTCCTCGAACCGACTCCCCTTCGCATTCAGAAACGAACATCGACCACTTCGAGTTGCACTAAATTTAGTCATTAAAAATACCGTAACTTGAACAAATCATAGTTTTTATGATTTTACAAACAGGTTTTACATTTGAAATGACGCAATTCAATTATAAAATTATTTTCAGGCTCAGGGAAAGCAATAAATGTTTGAATCAGCTTTATATCATTCCAAGGAAGGTACCATCATCGCCTAACACACTACCACTCGACCATGAAACCATCAACTACGCCGCGTTGAAACTCGTCGAAAGCACAGCAAATGTGAATCATTTCTACCAAAATTTGCATTTTTATGAGAAATTATAAATTTCTTTAGATTTTTTACAAAATTGCTTTTCAATATGTTACTTGTCTATTCTCTTTATCTTCTCTCGTGCTGTTTACGCGTTTATATAGCGTGTCTAGAGCGAAGAAAGAGTCAGACAGTGAAAGTGAAAATGAGAAAACGTTTGGGATATTCCGCGCATTATTCGTCTTCTATCAATTTTGTGAGAGGTAGCAGTTTTTTAACTCACTACAAGCGTGGTTCGAGTCTTGTGTAAAAGGTGCAATAGCACTTTATGGTATTTTATCAATTTTTGCGCACCTAATAAAGGTGATAATTTGACTATTTGTGTGAAAAATACACGTTCCGATCTTGTTATCCTCCCTTTTCTCGTTTATTCTACTTTTTAGCATTTTTCTAAGCCTACAATGAAAAAATCTAAATATTTTGATGCTTCAAGTTCTTTTCAGAAATATGCGACAGATGCAGGGAGAAAGAAATAGTGCGATAAAACAAGAGGGCATCAGACGCTGGGAAGTAGGAATGAGAATCGTCTGAAATGTTTCGAAAGATGTCCGATTTCTAGTATAGGTGTGGGAAATTCCAAAGACTCGCCGCGTCGCGGCTAGAGTTAAAGGGTTACTGCGAAGCATATAATGCCACTAGCTAGTTAAACATGTTATCTTATATATCTATTTAATAAATTCAATTTTTGGAAACCCGGAAGGGTGATAAGAATGATTCAAATAAAGATAAAACAAAATGGGAGACTGAGAACGGCATTGATAGTTCAAAATGGAAAATATAAAATCGTTTTGATTAGGTTGCTCGATTTTCTGAACGATCTTCCAGTAATTTTGTTTGAAACTTCTCGCATCGCGGCTTTAAATTCCAGCTTTTCTCCAATAGATGGTACATTTTAGCTTTTCGTTGAAATTTTTGGGAGCGCGTTTTTTTCCATTCGATGACCCAGCAAAGCCGAAAGTTCCGCCCACTTGTCCTTAATCGGGACAAAACAATGAAAGAAAAACCGCGAACTATCGAGTGCAGAAAATAACAGGGAATCGTTGAATTGCGTCATTTCAAATGGAAAGAATTGTAGATTTTAAAGAAAAGTAAAATTTACTAACCTGTAAATCAGCTTCACAAGCTAATTTTGCCAAGCTGCAATGAAGTACAGAGCCAAGAGGCAGGAAATTGCATGTACGTAATTCTTCACGTCCAGGAATGCATGTGGCATCGGATCTAAAACTAGTATTTTTCAATGACATTTAGTTTCGTTTAATTCTGTACAAATCATCCAAAATTAGATGAATCGAAAATGCATTATTTTTGATAACAAAATTACGCGGAAAATAATGAGAAGAACCTACAATTCGGTATTAGTGAAAGAAGTTTCGCCTACAAAGCAGCGATGAAATGATTTTGAAATTTCGAAAATCGGTATCAGCTTTGAGACTTCGAATTTCCCGATATTTCTCAGACGAAAAACTGCTAGTTTTGTCTTGACATCTGTTTTATTTACCGTCCCGCTTCAATTGGGAAAGGAAGTTTTCATTTTTATTTTTATCTTCTTTTCGAAGAATCATGGTATATCTTCAAGTTGTTCAAATTGACAAGAAACCCAGCAAAATTATTACCTGAGTAGTGCCCGTCCCAACTTATTCTGGTAAACGTTCAACACGGCATTTCGGCATTGTGGTTGACAAGTTCCGGTAGTACTAAAATTTTTTGCAATTTTATATTTTCTCCCTTAACTTTTCGTTATTTTGCAGATTTAGCCACTTGGCTAATACTGAAGAAATCTGGACAACTTGTCGTGTCCTTACTCAATTGAGACATTCGGTAAAGCGGAGAGAGCTGGAGAGGCAGAAAGAGGAAATAGTACGCAGCCTAAGAATTAAAGGGTCAGAGAATTGAAGAAATAGTTCGTGGAATAGCGAATTCAGAGAAGTAGAGATCATCCAGAAGAAGCACTTATGCAGACATTATTCAATTGAACGAATTGTGGTGGTCGCCGTCGGTGAAACCAGAAGTTTGATTGTTTTTCTTTGAACCCTCGTTTTCTTTTAGTCTATAGCTTTTCCATGTATTGCATCATCTTTTGTAGTGTCAAGCTTTAGGTATACAGAAGAATTACTACGAAACTAATTGAAATCCACCTCCCAAAATGCCAGAACTACCTAATGCCCATCTCAAGTCACTTTGTAGAGTATTTCTATGTATTGTTTAGATTGTATAGAGCATATTTACTTCTGATTCGAAGTTTCTACGATCATCAGATAAACAGTTATGGCGGTTTGAAATTATTAATTTTTCCAAAAATTGAACCTCTGAAAATAGAAGCCCATGGGCTTCAATTAGAGGCTTTACGGTATGCGCCTCAAAAGTTACAAAAAGAGAGATTTTTTCAAACGACATGTAAATAGCTAATATGATTATGCTTGCATATCATAGTCAGTGTAAATTCTCTGAAAAGTGAATGTTGCGGTTTTTTCTCTACTTTTGTTAGGCAACTAGCCAGATTCGACCTATGATCTTCGTTAGTTCACTGTCAGGTTTTTTTTCTGGAAGTTGCACTTGCATCCTTAGGAAATAAGTATTCACTTGACATGATAGATCAGTTAGAGCGTTTCCGATTGGAAGAAGGCCATTGAAAAAGCAGAGAACAATGCGCGTTAGTGATAGTGATGAAACAGTTGAATGAATTGAGAGGTCGAAGGATAGAAGCAACAGCAAATAGACAATGGACGAGTGAAGTGCACGATTTTGGGGGGATTAGCAGTGAGGAGTCTGGGAGAAAAAAGCAGCGAATAGTGGTGTAATCCCCAGATTCCTTCTTACAGAGCGGCGCTAAATTTGACACTTCATCTTCAGTGAACTTCCAATTTCAGAGTTGAAATCATGACGTTTGGTAGCTAACATTTGGAAATTCGCAATTGAAACCGATCTTTTCTTGTTCAAAATAGGAATTCCAAACGTTTCTGATTTGATGCTAATTTAGAATTTAGAAGACTCTTTCTATCATCTCATTTGAAATGCGGATTCTCACATTTCGATTACTGTAATATTTGATGATTCAATGTTTGCATGATCATGAAATATTTACTGGAACACGCGCCAAATAAGATTAAATTACGATTCCAAGAGAGCCAATAGAAAAGAGATTATGGAAATACAGGAAGAGAAGCAGAACTGGAGAAAGAATATGGAATTTAGGGGGGAGGGAAGCTAGAATGAGGGAAATAGTGAGGATTTTGTTAGAGAGCGCAGGGAATCCCCTTTGCATCTATAATTGTTGCCAATATATGGAATCGTAGGGCTATTGGCAGAATGTTACAAATGTTAATTCAAGTGCCCTATTGTGATTCATGAGGGTAAAGGAAGAGGGAAGGATGAATTGAAGTACGAAATCCGAAATTTATGGAAATCGAACTAATAATAATCGAGGAAGAACTGATATGATTGAACATTTTGCATTAGATACGAAACCTTCATTTGAATCAAGGAATATGCATAGTGATTCAGATGTGAATGTTATAGAAATTTTAGTCTGGACAGAAATGTGCCTCCAAATTTTATAACTTGAAGAAAGAAATATGTACTATAGAATCAAAGCGAAAACACAAAATTTGTGGAAATTATAACAGGAATTTTTAGGGTCTCGTAGAATTTCGAGACAAAAGTAGGTTCATCTTAAAGAGCAAAAAATTCTTAGTAGATTGATGCAATTTTTCAATAAAAATGGATATCTGCGACAAGTGGCTGGCTTTAAATCAGTGTCTTTGCATTGAAAATTGCCTGTAGGCTAGTTTGTATTGGAAAGCTTACTGAAAATAGGTCATCTGGTGAATGTATTAATTTTTGTTGAACGTTTTAAAATCAATTCACTCCGACTTTTTTGCTCTTTCAGATGCACCTACTTTTATCTCGAAATTCCACGGGACCCTAAAAAGGCTCTCTTGTAAGTTTGTAAGATTTACGCCTATTCGAAAGTAAGAGGACTTTACTATACACTAGGACAGTGTCAGATAAGAATAAGCACGTGAAGTTCGGATAATTGCTTTATCAAAATAGATAGATCTTTGCTTACCAGGCTGCCATCAGCGGTGCTAATCGATTCTGGCACTCCAAATCATTTTCGCATTCTTCGAGGGTCTTCTTGCAGGCTTCCGAGGCTTCTTCTTGTCCAAAAGAATAGGGCAAAAATAGCAAAACCGAATAAACCCAATGGTGTTTCATCATTCAATCTGTAATGCTTTTTATTTCAAATATATACGAAATCGTAAATTGCGAAAATTCTTTCGAAATGAGACCGAAAAATCGGAGGAACGTTTGTTTTTCTCTAATTCTGCTTAACCCCGCTCTTCGATGGGCAGAAGCTTGAAGGGGAAGAAGAAGCTCAGAAAAAGCAGAGCCAAGACGATGAGAAACATGGAAAGACTAAACGGACAGTGCTTATTTCTGTTCTGTTCCGTTCCGCTCCGAATTTTTTTCCTTCTTTCTCTCCCACTCTTTCTCTCCCATTCTTTCTCCCGGTCTATTTTCTCTCTCAGTCTCTAGCCCCGGACACTATCTGACCACAGCTCGCTCTCTCGATCATACACATGCTGCTTGCGCCTATTTGGATAGGCCGTGAGAGAAAACAACGGCGAAATATTGGAGATAGGCGAAAATTAGCCGGATAAATATACGATTGACAGATTAGGACCTACGAAAATATGGCTCATCTTTGAAGTTTCACAGAATCTATGGGACGATCTACAAGGCATGCTAAAATTGGAAATGTTCAAAAATTTTGAAAACTAGGTTGCTGAAAATATACGAAGTCCTAGCAAAAACAGCCACGCAGGTGATCAAACGTATGAAGACACAGATTTGAACAAAAATCGAACAGATGAAGAAAAACCCATCGCTGTTTTCGCTTCTAATTCAAAGAGACTCCTTATCTTCGTCTCGTCCAAGTAACTTTGACATTGTATTGACTGCATCTGCATTGATGGGTTCACGAAGTATGGTGATGGAAGTAACATGTTTGAAACTAACTTAGGATGAAAACGCACATTTTGGGTAAGAGACGAATAAGATTTTCAGGAAAAAGCATTCCGTTGAGTAACTACTCTCCCATATTGATAGAATCGAGTGACGATGCAAGCAGTAGAGACTTGCTTTCGCTCGTCTACTTTGCTTACTTTGGGCAATAGATTGGAACTGCTGCGCGAGCGGTGTTCATGCTAATGCATTCGACGAGAGATGGCGGGGAAATCAAGCAAGGGAAAGTTCATCTGCGAAATCACACACGCAGGTGCTGCTGGCGATGGACATTTAGAGCGAACGCTTTCGTCCTAATGGATTTGGATGGGAAAATGATAAATGATAAATGATAAACGATAAAACGCGCGTCATGAAGATTTCACCCAAATCGACTTACCCATAGGAGAACTTCAAGGGCAAGAACGGATTCATTAAAATTTCATTGCGATAGATTCGGCACAAGTGGATGAGGCACTTAGGAAGATGAAAAACGGCTATTTTTTATGGGTCAATTGTCAGATATGAAAGTTTGTCAATGAAAGGGCAAGTTTGAAAGTTGACTAATATGGTCAGCAGGCTATAGGCATTGGCAAATTGAATGATTTTCAATCTGCTATTGAAGATCGAGCAACCGAGAAGGAATAAGCGAAGCGAAACGAAAAATTTTAATACGGAAGATGTGGATAGTTGTAAAATTGAGCTTGAAACGCAATGGAGTCAGCTTTCAACAATATGCTAATTTCTGACTGCGCAAACTTCTCACCAGATGTACAGTGAGGAATAATGATTTAGAACAAGGCGTAAAATTTAGAATGGTCTGATTTCCTGCCTAACTTTTCTTGAATCGACGTGGAGGAAAATTGGATATTTACCGCCCAATGCCGTCTTTAGACCAACAAAAAAGGAAAGTTGTTTCAACAAACATTCAGATATGAAGAATTTTAGAAATCACACCTTGTTCTAAACTTTTGTTCATCGCCAAATACTGATGTCAATTGATTAATCTCTGAAAAGTCGATAGAAAAACGATTCTTTAGAAAGAAGGCTCGAAGAAGACGGTTTTTGAGGAAGGGTCATCAGCAAAAATGGCGTGCAGATGTTTTCGTTGAACTGAATGTTTTGCTGCCGAAATTGATCTACGCTGAGTGATTCATGCATCGATGAGCTCCCGTTGGTCAACACAACATGCGCGTTGTTAGCCGCACCACCATAGCGGTAAGCAGTCAGAGAAAAACGATGACGGCTCACTGAGAGATCGAGTGAGCAAAGAAATAGACTCTGAGAGAGCACAGACCTAAGCGTCTCGCTTCTCCATCTCTCCTTCTGATCTATTGTTCGGGCCAAGATTCCGGATACACTCCGTTAACTCTCGCCGGCACTCTCACCGCGTTTTCCGGTTTTGATTTCAGGAAATGGAGAAGGAATGTCTATGAACGGGGAAAACATACACCAAGTCTAAATTTCCGGGGCAATTCGATCACCTTTTACACAGAATTAGACTTTTACCGAATGACCGACGCGTAAGATTGGGGCAAAAGGAAATCTTTGATGGAAGTATTGTGATTGTTGACATTGCCTCGCGAATCTTATGTGAAAAGGTGAAAAGGAGACCCTTGCAAGTAGCCCCTCACGTCTCTATTCTTCTTTGCGGAGGGCGTGAAAAGTAAATGAAACCTGTCAGCACAATGATGACCGGAGCAGCGGTCAAAATAGACGGGAGTATCGATTGTGGAAAATAGAAGGTATTGAAAAATCAATGGTACCGTAGTAAAATCAAAGGAAATACAAAAGTAAAAAGATCGCTCTGGAAATCCTGATCCAAGAGACGAGAATCGACTGCGACGGATTACCCCTAAGGATAGGGATGCTCTCATATGTTGCAGCAGCAGCAGCAGCCAGCACCTCTCACAGTCAGTCAGTCAGTGGGGCGAGTATTCGTCGCCCCTCTTCTGCCCGGAGGGCACTTCAATATCTCCTCTCCTCTATTCGATAGACGATAGATGATGGAGGAGGGCGGGCCGTTCTCTCACCCCGCTGCACTCATCTTTTTGATCTGTCTCCATATCTTCTCGCATTCGCGACCCGCAAACGTAATTTTGCCCTTCCCGACTATCTTTCCGATCATTCAAGTTACTGACTACCTGTTCGAAGAGAAACGATGAAAAAGTAATGAAATCGAAGATTGAAATGTAGTTTTTTCCTCTTGTCAGTCTCGATGTCACTACTTTCAAGATCGTCGATGATTGTTCTCGAGGATAGCAAGCACGATATGGAATTGAATGAGAATGGGAATTCAATCCACTCCAAAACATGCTAAAGCCACACAAAACTGTCGCAATCCAATCAAGTTTTTCCCGTCGTTGCGTCGTAATTTAGCACTTGAAAATACTCTCTTAGCGGTTCTCGCGGTAGCTTTTCAGGTATTTCTTCCCTGGCTTTTCTCGATTTGGACAAATTTCTCGCCTTTTTTCGCTGCTTGTTCTGACAGCCGAGACACGATGAGTCAGTCAGTCAGTCAGTCAAACGTCGGCCGGAGAGCCGCAAGAGCGAGAAGTGCAAAGAGAGGCGAAGAAAGGGCTGGGAAAAGCCAACCAGAAAGAGCTCACAGGACGCAGACAGGGCAAAAGACGAGTTCTACGCGAACACTGGAACACTCCAGCAATAGAACGCCGGTGAAATCACCCACTACATACTATACATTTCAAATAGAAGCCAGACAAACAATTGTTTGATGAATGAGGGAAGGATTTATTCAATTGCATTGAAAATTTGAAAACTGATATGGATAAATAAAAATGCAGATAGCTGATCAGTCCAGCTGATATCTATCGCCTCCCATATTGATTTCCACCACCGTTGTTGTTGTTGTTCCATCCGCCATTACTGCCTCCGTTCCACCCGTAATGGTTTCCCTCGTTCGACCCGTGCTTTCCATTATTCCAGCCGTTATGATGACCTCCTCTCTTCGTAGTAGTCCATTTGCCGGGAGATTTTGTCGTTTTGACTGTCTTTCCTCTGAAACCAATTGAACTATTTTTACTCAACTTTAAAAAAAAACTTACTGTTTGGTTGTAGTCTTTGGCTCCCAAGTCTTGCTAGTTGATGGCCAGTTGATTGTCCAAGGCTTTTTCGTCCAGGGTCGCTTCGTTGTAACTTCCGGTGCAGTAGAAGTACTCACGCCGAAAACTGGTCCATTACTTTTGTCTGTCGAGGGCTCCTCGGTAGTATTGCTTCCTTCTGCTGTCTGGGAGGAGTCAGTCGAGTTCGGGTTCGATTCTGTTGTAGTTCGTACGACAATTCTTGTTCCCCGAGTCTCGGGGGCTTGCGAAGTTACAGGGTTTTGAGCAGGTTGAACAGGAGATGTAACGGCCTGTGTGCCGACCAATCCCGAAGTGCAGCCGATGATTGGGAACTGGCTTTGAGCTGTAGCTGGGTTTCCGGTGGTTTCCTGTTGCTGTGGCGTAGTTCGTGCGGGTTGTTGGGAAGTTGACAAGTCTATGGTTGGGACTGTCGTTCTTACAGCTGGCTCGGGCGTATTTTCAGGAGCAGATGTTGTTGATTCGAATTTTTGAGAAGTTCTTCCAGGATGATGCATATGGCCGGTCGTTGTTTCTTCCAGCT
The DNA here is from genome assembly GCA_964036155.1 of Diploscapter coronatus. NCBI lineage: Eukaryota > Metazoa > Nematoda > Chromadorea > Rhabditida > Rhabditidae > Diploscapter > Diploscapter coronatus. Next base: position 74,835,813 of record OZ038423.1, on the reverse strand, counting down.
CAGCAGTAGTAGGCTCTTGTTCAGGACTTTTTGTCGTGATTTCATCCTGAGACTGTGTCGTCTCATCCTGGGCTTGGGTATTTTCGTTCTGAGCTTGAGTAGTTTCATCTTCAGCCTGAGTAGTTTCATCCTGAGCTTGCGTAGTCTCTTCAGGATTCTGTGTGGTCTCATCTTCAGCCTGGGTAGTCTCTTCAGGATTCTGCGTGGTCTCATCTTCAGCCTGGGTAGTCTCTTCAGGATTCTGCGTGGTCTCATCTTCAGCCTGGGTAGTTTCGTCCTGAGCCTGAGTGGTTTCATCCTGGGCTTGCGTAGTCACTTCAGGATTCTGTGTGGTCTCATCTTCAGCCTGGGTAGTTTCATCCTCAGCCTGAGTAGTTTCTTCGTTCACAAGGGTTGTCTGAGTATCGCTAGTTGGTGGCACTGTTGACGTGTCTCCTGATTCTTCGGTTGTTTGCTCTTGTCCAGGAGTGGTCTCGGGGAGTTCAGTTGTCGTGAATTTACAGCCACCGTGGTGATGTTCTTCACTGCTACTGCTATCTGAAATTTAAAAGTTTTTCCTCATCTTGATTATTGAATTGTTACCTGATGCAGAATGGCTGTGCTTGTGATGATGACAGTCGCAGGTCTTGTTCTTCTTCTCATGTGATCCAGATTCGTGAGATCCTGATTTCTCAGGCTTTTCATGAGATCCAGATTTGCCTGGTCCTTCATGACTGCCGTGCTCATGGCTCTTGGGTGGATGCTCCTTGCTCTTCGGACCTGACTCATGGCTTTCCTTACTTTTTGGTGGGTGTTCCTTGCTCTTTGAACCAGGTTTTTCGTGGCTTTCCTTGCTCTTTGACGGATGCTCCTTGCTTTTCGGGCTTGACTCATGACTTTCATGGCTCTTTGGTGGGTGTTCCTTGCTCTTCGGGCTTGACTCATGACTTTCCTTACTTTTTGGTGGGTGTTCCTTGCTCTTCGGACCTGACTCATAACTTTCCTTACTCTTTGACGGATGTTCCTTACTTTTCGGTCCTGGTTTCTCATGACTTTCCTTGTCTTTCGGGGCGGGTTTTTCTTGACTCTTCGGTGGCTTCTTCCCAGGTTTCTTGTTCTCCTTGCTTTCTTCACTGTCATCGCTTTTACCAGACCCTTTGTCGTTCTTCGGCCCTTTCGGTGGTGGTGTTGGTTTGGCAGGTTTCTGTTCCTTCTTTGCCGGTGCTGCGATGATGTAGGTAATGACAGCTGCTAACACGAATAACGTGAGAAGTCTCATTTTGGAAAGTTCTGGAAATTGAAAAAAGACGAATTTTTTGATAAGTTATCAAATGACTTACTTTATTGAGCACTATAGAAGTGTTGAAATATGAATTGATGTCAGAACTATGGTTGCACTCACTTTTATACTCTTTTGTTAGGATGTGTGTTGGTCTAGCTGCGCGATTTCTTGTTCTGCGGAGATTCTCCGCTTGACATGACTTTTCATGTTATCCATGCCCACCCACAACATCAAACTTTGGATAAATTTAGAATTGTTGAATTTCTGTCTACTTTTTTAACAAATTGAGGAAGATCTACGTGGCTGTCCAAGTGCAGGGACTGTTGGAAAAATTGGTCACTTGGTTTTTGCGAAAATGGAATTTATTGATGCACCTGCAGACGGAAATCTAAAGGCATGTCAGTTCGCAGGTTAAAACGGTCCATTTCCGCGTTTTGCATGAAATATGTTGAATTTTTTTCTGTCTGTCCCAAAAAAATCTTTGCTCATTTAGAGTTATGTTGTCGTTTTTTTATTTTTTATTTTAGGCCACCACCCATGCAGTTTGTCAGTCACGATGGTTGTCGATTTCCGGAAGTGATTTTTTCTGAAAAAATAATGGCTTTCCAACATCGATGTCTTTCTAAAGAAAACTGAAACTAAAGGAAAAAGGTGTTACTCATCTTCAGAGTCGCAATAACGCTATTGTTCTTCCATGCAAAGAAAATGCTTGTCAAATTTCTTCGAATTTTCAGTTTGACATTTATTTTGAAGTGTAATGGTACAAGACGCTGTCTCTCCGATTTCTCCAAACCTACCCAAGCGCCGTGCTTCAGAGCCGAATTATCGAAGGAAGCGTAAGTTTTTCAGCTACTTTTTCGACAAAAATATTCTATCAGGCGAAGAACCACTTTGGGAGTTTCTGTTCCGACTCTGCACCGATCCTACCGCCAGCCACTTGATTGAATTCAGTGGCGATGGACTCAAGTTCATTATTGTCGATTTGCCTCTTCTCGCACAATATTACTACTATCCAAACGATAAGTATCTGTTGAATAATGAGGTAGAATTTTCAGAGTTTTTATAATGATACTCCACTTTGATAGGAACTCAACTTTATGTTTGCTTATGCAATCATCTCGAACAGTAACATTCGGAAATTAAGCGGTAGGCCTTCTTGAACTTCATGTTTCAAACAATGGATTTTATTCTGATAAACTACTAGCTGACTACTATCTTTCTGAATTGAATAATTTTTGGATAGTTTTTCTTCGAAAATTTACGTTGTTTCTGAATAATAGGATATTGTCTTCATCTTCTTTCATTTCTAAAAGTTCCACAAAAGTGTATATGTTGGAACTCACTGCTGATCTTGACGAAAATCTCCAAATAGGGAAAATTGGTAATGCAAATCACGATTATAAGACTACTCGGCATAGGTTAAACCCTAAGTCAGTCAATTCTGGCACCGATCGCAAAATTTCAGTCGATCAGTTAATCACTCGATCTCGGTAAGATTTTTTCTCCAGAAATGACCGTGATCGGCTGGTTCCGGTCATTTCCGATTAAAAAATCGTACCGGGATCGAGAGAATAACCCTCGGTTGAAATTTCATAACTTCTTAGGATCAACATCTCCCGAAACCTAATTAGTTTTTGGTCATCATTTTTTGCCTTCATATTCAGATCTGGAATATGAGTTCCAACTTCTGCATCCATCAGCCATGGAGAGAGTTGCCAACATGCCAATCGAGGAAGTCCGCAACTACTACACAAAATATTCCGTGAAAAATTTCTCGAAGAACATGCCAAAGATAGGATATTACAGGAGTTAAAACAAGTTTTTTTGTCATTTTTTTTATTTGAACATTAACTTTTCCTTTCAAATTGATTTGTTGGACCAATAAATGCAGACATTCTCTGAGTTTGATTTGATTCGCTTCGAGGATCAGCAGGGGTGAGGGCGATCTATAGGAATGATCTGATAGCGACGCGATGTCGGGTCGGGTGAAACGACCTAAATTTGTGAATAATTTCTTTATTTAGTTTTCCATGAAGTTCGGTCAATATTTTCAAAACGAAGTCGAAATGAGTTTTCTCAAGATTTAAAAATACATACGTTGAGCTGTTTGCTAGCGAACTCGAGAAGGATATTTTCCCGCCTGCTGAGTCCGGAGCGGTTCAGATGCGGTTCTAGCACGGTGAACGACACTTCCAAGTTCTCGCTGATATGCAGAACCTGAAATATATTTTCCATTTGCTGCTTTCCTTGGCATTTTCAACGTACGCATGCCATGTTTCCATCACGTCCGCAATAGTTTGGCGCTGAGAAAATTGTGTAGAGTCGGTCATCGAAGCAGGGTATGTATCCTTTCTGCAAGTGCGAATTGTATTGCGATTTTCCGTCACTTAAATCTTCCTACCAGAGCCACTTCGTGCGCTCTGACAATCAACTCGATGTCCAGTCTGGTGCATATGTTTTCCACCGCTTCGTTCCCGAATATTACCGATATAGCTCTAACCTGGAGAGGAGCTTTATTTTGATTGATATTTTTCAACTTATCCTACTTCGTTTGGCGCAAATCCTGCGACTTGACTAGTTGGGTCGCTCCTATAAGTTTCTAGTTAGTTATATGTCTAATCTAATTGGCTTCTCAGCGTTTATGGATTAATTTTTTACTCTTGCTAGAGCATGTTCAGACTTTGTTCATCCTAGCTCAAACTTTCGAAAACTGTTGTTCGAGAATAGGGCACTGCTTCATTCGCTTCTCGAGCAACGCTATTTCTCGATGTTTTACCTAACAATTAGACCATTTGAAGGGCCCCACAATATTTTCGGCGAGCTTCCAACCTCAATATCATCAAGTTTGAGAACCACTTGCGCTTCCTAACCCTCACCATGAGAATTTACTCACCAGAGCAAGTCGCATGATATTCCGGCGTTGGTATCCCTCTGTGTTCGTGGTTTCTGAAGATGTGCCACTTTGCTCAGAGAATGAAGCTCTTTTTCTAACTTCTAGTTGAAACAAATCGTCCATGTCCTTGATCTTATCCGATATGCCACCGTGCATGCAGAAAATCACCTTGCCAACGAGTGCACAGAGCGGGACCTCGCAGAAGACTTTCTGGAACCTGACCCACATTCGCGGATTGCGTTTATGCTTCATCTCCTCGTAGAACCTGCAAAAATCACTATTGTTTCTTGAAAGTTCATTTCTTCTTTCTGCGTTAACATTTTTGAAAGAAATGAGTCATTTCAATGGAAACTAGAAAATCTCCCAGAATAAAATGAACTGATTTTAATAAATTGAACAGAAACTAATATTTTTCATTCTCTTCACAAATGGTCCGAGTCGAATGAGAATTCCAGATACGATTCTTGATAAATTTTGGAATATTCTGCCGCTAGTTATTGACGAAATGAAATATAATATGCAATGACAGAGTAATATTTTTGTCAAATGGTGGAGGCTTTCTCGTTTTTCAAGCAATACACTATATTTCTCGACAATTATCACTTCGTTATTGCACTGTTGCTTCGTCAATTACAGATCTCAGAAACATGCATACCCGTAAAGTCTATTCATTTTCGCCGACTCGTGGTTGCCTCGCAGCAAGAATATGTTCTTCGGATAAAGAATTTTGTAACACAGTAGCAAAGTTATCACCTGAAAGATTTTATTATTTACCTCTTATTGGAAAAAGAAGTTTTTTTTCTTTAAACTCGTTCCTTTAGATATGGTTTTAGTGATTTTATATTACTGTTGAGCATAAAATGAACACAGACGACCTGCCAACACATCGTAAATTGGTGTATTGTCGCCGTCAAGTTGAATTTTCCCTAAGGATTTCTTAGCGAGCATTGTTTCAAAAATCTGCAACTCATTTCTTATAACTACAGGTCCTCACTATAAGAAATAACAGTTGCAAGGAGAAAAATAGTGTATTAGAGAAGCTAGAAAATTCAGCCCTATGCACCGCTTGACAGACCGTGCACAGAGTCTAAAAGTATTGTATTTTGAGATGATAAACTATGTTTCAATTCAAGCACTTGTGAAACTCGTAATACGGGCTTTCATTCAAAAATTTGAGTGTCTCGCACTCATTGATAACAATCTTTCTTGAAATCGGATACAGGAAGACTTACTTCGAACGACTTTTTGCAGCGATCCACGTAGTCACCCAGAAACAGCATGCGTTTATCGGCAGGCGTTCCGACAATAGTGAAGAGTCTGTAGACTTCGATATTTCTTGATTGAAAAGCTCATGGTTTAGTAATTCCTGTTTAGAGAAGAATATGAAACTCAGAAAAATAGTAATTTTGTGAGGTATTATTTTAGAGGCTATTCAGACGTCGCACGACATCAAAACTCCAAGACATGCGAAATAGTATATGGCTAGTGTAGGGTATTGGCTGATAAGATTTCTTTTCCCTATACTATTTGGCATGTCGTGCGGTTTACAACGTTGCCATTTTAGACCTTCTCCTAGAATCGTTTTCAGAAACTCGTTCTTTTCTTTAAAATTAATACCTCAGCAGGTCATTAAGCTGGCCGTGAATGTCTCCGAACATGTTTATTGGCGGTTCGAGTTGCAGCATCGCCGACTCAGGCGCCATGACTTTGATAGCCTAAAAGAATGGAGTTAATCGGTGAGAAAATGCATTCCTGAAGGATTCACTCTTTTTATTCTGTATAAAAATGAGAGAACTCTAGAAAGCGATGTAAAGATACAAAAATTTGAAAAATTCATTGAGTAATCTAATAAAGGATGAGAGCATGAACAATGCGAAGGATAAGTAGCTGTTTTAGATGTTCAGTTCATGAACTTCTTGATCCTCAGTAATTTTCCAAAATCTCCAAATCCGAACCTCGTCCAGAATCGTATGTACTTGTTTATTCGAGAAGATTGAAAGCGTGCCATCAGTCGTGATCCGATTGATCATTCTCTGTGCGAGCTGGGGCGCAGTGTCGGGCTTAAAATGTTTAAATATCTCCTTCATCTGTTCATCTATGATTTTTGACGTCTTTATTTCTTCTCCAGTGATCCTTACCGGTCGAACACATCGCATTTTGTGTTGAAGTGTGCAGTGATTCGAAAATGACGGTAAATGATTTCGATCACTATTTATAGGGATTTCTAAACTACCTAATTTCAAATATGCCAATTGAAAGATTCAATTGCCTTGCTTTCATATTTGTGCACCGACTTGATGAAGTTATTTTCTAGTTCCTCAGGAACAACTAGGAAGGTCCATCCTTGGTCTCGTTTTGGTCGACGTGTTCCACACTCGTTTCCCCAATGTTCTAAAATGTGTTCTTGATGAATTTGAAGGTTTTTTTTCGAATTCAAACAGCAAGCGCCGGTCTTTCCCATGGCGCTTTTAGAATTACTGCTGGAGCGGACTGATGGATTTTCAGAGGTTGTAGATTTTCCAGACAGCCACGAAATGCCGAGAATCTGAAGTTTAGCGTTGAGATTTGTGCGCTTTTCCCTAGGCCTAGAGAAAAGCACTTCAAAAAATGGGTGCGGGGAGCTGAAGAACCACTTGTGGCTAGATGCTTCCTAGGAAGATACGAACACCGTGCACTGGGTGTGGTTGTATAAGGCTGCTTTGGCCAAGTTGATAGACATGGGGGACCCCATTCATGTCTAATGCACTGAGCCGGGAGGGTATACCTCGACTTCGACTCATCGTCCTGGAAGTCTGCCATCAAGAGGATCAGCTCATCCTGCTTGACACGTTTTCCGCTATACCATCTGCACAGCCATTATTTCTACATATTTTATGCCGAATCACAAACTGTATTGCAAAGCTTCAACTCATGCCTGGGGCTCTCCTCTTTCTTCCTACACTATCTACCAATCTTGTTTATCGATTGGCTGCTGCTGCTGCTTCTTTTCAAATCTGCAATGAGTCATTCCAGTGGACAAAGTAGTGATTTCATCTTTCTTTCTCTATCTTGCGCATAGCTATTGAGGTGAATTCATTCCAAACTCGAATAAATCGATGAGGCAGTGACAGAAAGAAAGGAATAAACTTGCGAGAATAATAACAACACATTTCCTTTGAAAGTCTTACTGAAATCGTTGATCGTGAGTTTGGAAACATCCGATGAGTCTAGGCAAAAATGGACGAAACGATTCAAGAAGTCCATACAATTCCAGCATTGTTTCAAGCTCATCAACTGTAAGAAGCTGAAATTCGTTCTTTTCAAGCGAACCAAAGCAGTTTCACCAACTTTCTGATTCGTAGCAAATTTTAATCTTTCAACCTGCAACCCCGGTTGTCTCATCATGAGCACTTCAATATCGGTCATGACCTAGATTTATGTGCTCCGTGATGGATTTCTTCCCGTTTTTTACCTGCAGCCGTCCCCTTTCTCGTCTTTCTTGTGAAGATGACGGTCGACTTGGCAGTTGTGGGAGCATAGCTTGAACGTAATGTTTTGACGTGAGAACATCAGGTAGATTTGATCTGAAAATATAAAATCGATAACTTCGAAAGTTTTCTTTTCGTCAGAAGAACTCTAGCTTCAAATATTTTTGGGGTTAAAAATTCACTCTTAGGTAGGGGACGCAAATGGAGTCAAACTTTTGAAGTGAACTAGTGAACTTTATAAAGCGATTTTCGTCGCCTATGTATTTTTCGAAAATAAAGCGGTTTCAAGGAGGAACTTCTTTGCAAAATGTAACCGACTAATGGATAAACAACTCTCCTTTCTTGACACTCGACTGATTCACGACAGAGCCTGTCAAAAATTATCTAAAAGTCTTAAAATTCAATAAATTTGGAACTTTTGGCGATTTTCATGCATTAAATTTTCAAACGATAATTGATGGATTGGTGCCTTGTGGTCATATTTCGATCGAAATCTCGTCCTGACACTTGATTTTGTGTTTTCTTGCTATAAAATGAAAACTTGAGTGCATTATTCGAACCCAAAACGAGCGAGCGAGCAATTGAATCAGTTTCCACTCATTATTGCCATTTTTCAGTGAAATCTTGCTGCTGCTCTCTTTCTCTAACGAACAAGAAATAGATATGAACGCGAGACTATAACTCCGCGTGAAGTGCCTCCCTCGAGGAAGTTTATTTCCCTCCCTTAGTATCACATGCTCTTAGCGATATGGAGCTGTTATAGCACGGAAAAGAGATACCAATACGAATTTTTCCTGGGTAACAATTTGAATGAAAAACGCGAGGTATCTTATTTGTTTGTCACTTTTCCGAAGAAAACATACTCATTTAACGAAGTGATAATAATTCGACTCACATCGAATCCATCGTCGACATTCTTCTCATTTTTCTAGGTCCAATGCTCACGGTTGACTTGATCAAATCAGCGAGTCCTTCGTAATCTATCAACTCTCCGTTTGGAGCTATCGATCTCAAGAGTTGACTCCAAGGAGATATTGCAGATGAGGACTGAAAATATAAATTTCTGAATTGCCTGAAAATATGCGATTAAAATTGTGATTTTTGAAAATTTCGAATCAGATCAGGAATTACGAGACTTGAAAAACTTCCAGAATAATTGGCTTTCAGAGATGGAGTAAAATATGAGCGTCTTATTCAACTCTTCTTCTTCTTCTTCAAATACCTCTGGAACTATCTTCTTGATGCATTCTAAAATGGCAGTTTCGTTCAAGAGACCATGAGATTCGGTATCGCATTTTCTGAAAAAGTAGCGGATATTGAAGACTTTCGAGATTTTTCTCTGACCTACAAGCCATGATAATTTTGTTGAATTCGCGCATCGACATTGACTCGATCACTTCCTTCAGGCCTGGGATATCTAAATCTTGGATCATCAAAGCTGTCTAGACCATAGTTTTGAGATCGAACCCGGAATTTTATTCGGAAGTTGAGCAAATTGATCATGAGGCCTGAATGATGCTGCTGACGATGGCTGAGTCCGAATTTCACCTATTGAATGAAGTTTGGATTCGGATAGAATCGAAATGCCTAAATTCCTTCTCTGTTATCATCAAATTTCACCGATTCTCAAGGAATTCTTGTAAATTCATGCAATTTAAAATCATGGTTTTTGTAAAGTCTGAATAAACTTTCCAAATGCCGATGTGTATCATTTTCAAGAAAGTTTCCGGGTAAATTCAGACCTTTCGAAAGCTTATTTGGATTCCTCGGTGTCGTTTCGTAGGAATTCATACTGCTGGTAGTTGACAGTCTTCGCGATAGAATTTCGTCATCCGGAATCTCATCAAGGTTGAGATCGTAGCTGGAAGAGTCAACATATTGAAAACACGTGACGAATGAAGATTTTCCTTAGAAAATGTGCAAAGATGAACAAGACGGACTTTATAAGAAACGAGTTTTGCAAAAAGAGGGGTGGTCGGCAAAATTCGAGGTGCTCCAAATGAGCTGATTTTTTTACCGGACTCATGTTCCTCGCCTCGAATAGCCTGTATATGCCAAAAAAAATCATCTTATTTGAAGCACCTCGAACTTTTCCGACCCCCTACGACTCGCTTTTTATAAAGACTCATAAATTCTAAAGACCAACTCTATTCCTTCAATCTAACACCGAGCTTAATTTTCGTCTTCCTAGCTTTTCATTAGAAGAATTAGTACCTTGAATTTATACACGAACTTACTCACTTCAAAAGAGATTTTCATTCTTCTCACACATTCAATAATTCCAGCAAATCTTCAAAAAATACCGTATCTCCTTCTCAGATGGATCGAAAATTCCCACGACTTGAGGTTCTCCTATGACGCTGAATTTATCTATTAGATCATCGTCAGGAATTCTAATCGTGTTCATGTCTTCTGCCATTTCATCGAATTCCTTATTTTCCAACGATCGTGGCGATAATTTCGGATAGATAGAAGGGAATGTTTCAATCTCTGCAGCTGAGTCTCGTATCTTTTTGTCAGAAACAACACGGTACGTTGCTGTACTCGGAGGATCTTCTTCAATTGTATGATTACCACTGATTGGTGGTAGGACTGGAAGCGTGATTTTGCCTGATCCAGATATACTTCTCTCGCAAGACCTCGATCTCGATCCACTAGCCTGATCCTGTTGCGACTTGATGATATCTCGAAGATCCTGCGGCAGTGCATCGCTCATAGGTGGGTTAGTTTCCTGCTACATGAGAATTTTAGTCGCGAATAGTAAAGTCCATCCTTTCGAAATGTGGCACACTATAGTAATGACTAAAAAGTAACAATACGACTGATGCATAAAAACTGGATTAAGAAAAAGGATTGTCGTGTGTTGTCATGACGACTCCTTGTTAAGGGAAGGCTGGTTTTTGGACTATCACTTTCTCTATCAGCTCTATGAGTTGTATAGTGAATGGCATTGCATGGCACTCGGTAACTTATTCGAGTTCTGTTTTTCAGATTTCCAATCGTAAGATGGATTCTGAAATATCGGAAATCTCATGACTTCCTGCAAATTTTCAGGTCTTTTCTTCTGTTTCCATTCCTTTTCATTTATAAAGTCAGAGACAGAGAACTCATATTTTGCTTCAAAGATCGGCGTTAAATCCGCTTAGCACATGTGATAGAGCAGCTGCATATTTATACCTGTTCAGCTGATTGCCTAATTTACTTAAATTTCGTCATTCATTAGTCTGGGTTAGTCAAAAGCCGGTCAAAATCACAAAATTTCACGTGAAAAATGGAAGAAGTCTCAAAGCTGCCCAAATTCGCATATCGAATTAGCGATAGCGATAGAAGATGCCTATAAAAGGCTTTTCTCGTCAGTCTGCAGGCACTAATCGGTGCACTCCTTCCAGAGCAGTCGGAAACTTCTGTTCTCTCGACCAACAACCAACACAGCGATGGCATCTCTCACTGCAGACCCTCCAGCTACATCTGTAAGGACGACGAACGAGGCAACCGACAACCAAACTCTATCATCAGATGTTGTTGTTGTCAGAGCTGGTTGTCCAAGTTTCTCAGAAAATAAGTCTTGAAAACAACACGTGTGAAAACTCTGAAATACGCCGGAAAAAAACTTGGAAAACTAATGAAATCTTCAAAATCTTGCAAAAAATAACAGAATTTATCTTCTCTAGCTCCCCGCCGCCGGTGGAACCAGCACGCATAAATTAGTGAATGGTGGCGCTGAAAAGCTGATGTTCAAAGTAAAGTCATCGAACAACAACGAGTACAGGTACGGAGGGAGAGAAAACTGCCGACAAGAACCAAACGTACTGTCGAAATATTTTCATTGAGCATGCAAATTCTGATAAAAGAAACTAAAAGTTTGCATTACCTGCTCGGAAAGAGCGAACGTTTTTGTTCTGTCGTTAGAGAGCACGCATTTGATTCTTGCTCTTCGTGGATAATATCTGCATAAGATGGGCCTTCATGTTTCCAATTTACAGAATCAAGCCCGTATTCGGATTCGTCGACGCCGGTGGTTCCACTGATCTCGTCGTTACTCGCCTGGTGAGCAGCACAAACTAACGTCGACAACGGGCTCTGTTTATCTGTGATACGTTGGATGATCGAGTTCGTTGGCGTGAAGTTGTGAAGATCAACTTAGGCAGTGAAATGAATGTTCACGATTTCATGAAAGTCATAGCTTCGCGAGCATCGTGAGCCGTTCATTTCATGCTGACTGCTCCTTTTCAACGATAAATATCGCCAGAAAAAGATGAAGCTTCTCTTCGAGCATCCTTTAAAACACGAAAAGTCCTGGAAAAATTGTTAGGTTTTGTAGGCCGGCGCCCCGAAAGAGGACAAATTGGTCGTGCACTTTGCCCCGGCACCTGCCGACGCGACGGACGCTCAGGCTGCGTTCGGCTCGGCCCAACCGTCCGGATCGGTGACGATTCCTCTGACAACGACTTAATCGTGCCGTAGTCGCCTGCTGCATCACCACCCCACACTCACGCTCCCCTTGACATTTGGGGCGCCGATGCCTCGTGTCCTCGCATCTCCCTCTAACCTCTCATCACTCGCCATATGAGGTGAAAAATAAAGAAAAAATGAAAGACATTTCGTCTATATGAAACCTTGTTTATTGATAAATACATCAACAGCAATTGTGGAAGAATATTGCGAGGTAAAGCTTCGAAAGTGGTATCATGGAGAAAGAAATAATTATGATCTAGAAAACGGTTATGATACAGACAAGTCAAATTCTAGAAATGTACGGAGTTTGGAAACTTCACAACATAAAAATGGCATGGGAGGATAAAGTTCAGCTAGGAATTCACGTTACTTTTTTCAAACTTTCCCTAACAGTATATAGCTCATTTCCCATGAAGTGAAGCATGCATGAAAATGGAAGACTTGATGAATTTCCTATCTCTTCATGTTATTATATATGATGTCATGAAGTTCCCAAGTGCCTCTAATTTATGGTCTGAAAGTTCTGGCTCCTCCTCCTCTTCGTTGAGCTCGTGGTGCAGTGACAATCGAGTCGAAATCTCCATCTTCCGAGAACTCGGCAGCCGGCGTTTGTCGCCAGGCCTGCTGAGCTCGTGCCCTCTGTCTCTGCTGCAGTTGCTGCATCTGCATCTGCTGCTGCTGGGTGACCCCCGTCCAGAAACAGTTCTTCATTTCCTCGAATCTGTCGTAGCACGCAATGTAGGTCATGTCCAGTTGAGTCACGTTGCCCGGTCGCTGGTCGCAGAAGATCAGGCACTGAAAACAGCTGATGACTACGAACAAATCAGCTCGTCGATTTTTTCAAATCTTCTTTCTCAAAATGATGAGTTTGTTTTTAGAATGTTGTACAAATTTTCTTGGCTGTTTACGATTGAGTGGCGTGCAACATAAAAAAAATCTTCGAGATGCATTAACTTCCAAGGCCTTCAGGAACTGACCCCGAGGCTTCATGAGATTTGATCAATCAAATTCCATCATATTCTTACTTTTCCTCCAGCCAGAGTCGTTCCGACTCCATTGTTCATGCAACATTGTCTATGATCCATTCCTTGTGCCGCACAGTATTGAATATCAGTTGCAGCTTGAATTGGACAAGCGTCTTGTTTGAAGTACATCGCCTAAAATTATACGCTTTCTTCAATTTATGTTTTTTTTTTTTTATTTTCTGTTCTTACCTGAAGTGCAGCCTTGGTGTAGGTTCTGTATGTGCACTTTGACAAACAGCTATCGGGCAATTGTCTATCTTGGCAACATTCCATGAATTTCTCATCAGGGCTTTGAGTGGCCTAATTTTTCAATGAATACGACTATTTTTCTTGGAATTTATACCGCACTAGATCCGCCGATCGATAGAGTTTTGGACGATTTGGCACGGGCTCTCATTCGGTAGCATCCCTAAAATGCACTCTTCTGTAAAGTATAGTTGGCCTCCACATACATTACTACCGCAAGCATACCCTCCTCCGCAGCCTGAAAAAATTCAGTATTTTCAAAAAATTATTAGATTTTTCAGCTAACCTCCCATACAGCTAGGCATTGGAGGTGGTGGCATGCATCCTGAAAATCTTGGCTAATTTTAGAAAACTGCACATTTCATTAACCTCCTCCACAAACTCCTGCAGCTAGACATGTTGTTGATGGCACGATTAGATAGGCAGAAAATATGACAGTGGACACGAGCAAATGCATCTTCAGGTCTTCTGAAATTTCAATGCATACGATAACGTAATCGAATAATAGACGTAAAAGTGAAAAATTGCAACATTTACTTGAAGCAATAGCGATATGAAAATTTGAAATGTTTCAGAAATGATGAAATGAAACAAACTATCAACTGAAGCGAAGAGAAAGTAGCAAAACCAGAACTGTTCTGTTCTCTCCTCACTAGACTTTATACGAGAAGCCGCCCTGCTTGGCTGCGTGGGGCGGTATGAAAAATGAGTAAGCGAAGAAAAGAGGCACAAAGAAACAGAGACAGACATTTTTGAACGAGTCGGATTTCCGAAGAGCGATACTTTATTCTCGAGAAGGAATCACGACCGATTTTCAAGGTGAGTGCCAACTCGAATGCAGAAAGATGCATAACAAAAACATGATAACTAAAGCAAGAAATAGCGTGGAAAAGATAGAATAATTTCTGATCTCTCTTCCACATAACTCCTTTTTCTAACTGATGGAAAATTCTGACAATGTATCTGATACCGAGAATAACAATGCCATCGCCTTCTTATAGACGGAGGGTCAAATGATGAATCAAACATAACAGCGCATTAGATAGCGAGAGAATGACGGAGATGAAGAGAGTCAGAGACAGGTATAAGTTGACAATGAATGGAGGAAGAAGCTGCGTGTTTGAATGTATTGTCTGTTAATTCTTGTATTTTATTTTGTCACTAAACAGTTAGACAAAGCAAAATAGCATTAGGCTTCGGGAGAAAATAGACATAATTCTCCCATTTTCATACTATTTCACTCTAATGTTCTAGTCTCTATGCTAATTCTCCTTGACTTTCGCTTTCTCGCGTAAATGATACAAAAGCAGTAAGAAATAATGCGTTGCTTGGTGAGTCAGCTCGATGCTTGCGACAAAACAGGTAAAAGTAGAAAAGACGCGTAAAGTTTTTAAAGTTCTTTTGGCATTCAGCGAAGAATGAATGTGATGACGTAAAACAATACCCATTACTCATCTGTATGCTGATCGAGAAATTTTTAGCAAATAGTGACAAATTGCCAAAATTTGAATACATATTTAGCCATGATAATTAAGAGAAATTATTCCTGAACGTTCGAATTTCTCACATTTGGCCTCCTGTATTATACGCCGTCTCTTTTTCTTATTTATCCCTCTGCCTGCACTTTCACTCTAAAATCCGGTGTCGGTGTTCCGGCAGTGTATAATACAGGGGTCTAAATGACAAGATCAAGGCTGTCTGAGGTTCGAAAAATCGTACTTGAACTGAACTGAAATTCCAGATAGTTCAAAGTTCAGTTCGTATAGCCCTGGTTAAAAGGAATATTTATTTCAGTTACGATTATTCTTCATTACTTTTAGATGTCTTCGAGGGTTGTCTGTATCATGTCCATTGAAATTAAGTTATTACTTCACATTTATTGAATAAAATTTCAATATGAAATCTGAGATTATTATAATCAAGTTTTTATTCTATGTTAAATTCTCCAACTTCTCGCCATTTATTTGTTTGTGGATCGTACTCCTCGATTGAATCACAAAAATGTTTCATATAAAATTCTTGAAATCTAAATTAACGAATATTTCGTATAAAGATGTGCAAAATTTCAACTCACCCTCCAATTGCATACAATTTTCCATTCGCAGTAACAAGAGAATGGCATTCTCTTATATGATTCATATCAGCGATTCGAGAAATTCGACTGTCAACTGGAGCTGAGGGATCGAAACATAGACAGGATTTCAATACATAATCATCATAACTAAATACATAATGTAAATTATTTATCATATAAAATTAACGACTAGTATCCTCCAGTTATATAACATTTTCCATTTAACGATACAGCTCCGAAAGCAGTTCGTGATTCTGGAATCTTTCCAATTTCAATCCATTCCCGTTCATCGTCTGATAATCGATATATCTTTGTACTTTTATATCCATCAATAACTGAATATCCACGATTTGAATAATGAATATGCTATAATGTGACCATATAAAATCCCATCGCATATTATTGTTTGAGCACAATCAATTGAAAGAGGAAAAGCAGGTCCTGTTTGCCATGTTCCGTCTATTAAAACCTGAATAGATTATTTCATGGATTTTCATTCGATCTCCTTACATCAACGCGATTCGTTTGCTCATATGTTTTAAGATATTGTCCACCCAAATAATACAATTTGTCTTTGAAATAAGCCACTGATGCACCACTACGCCATTCAGGAGGATCTGGTCCTGCAAAGAATGCAATAAAATTAAACCAATCCATTGGCTTTTGTAAAGTAACCTCTGGTGATTTGTCGAGTATTCAGAACGAAAATTTCAAATAACTTTTTCTCACTGTTCAATGCAAAAATCTAAAATTTACAAAATTGGCAATGCCAAATAAAATAATCTACCTTATCTTTTGTAGTTGCTACCCCATTTGCTTCTGAATCATCAGTAAATCTCGCAATCTGCTCAACAGAATTAGTATGAGAATCAAACAGACAAATTCTTCCTTCCCAAATGAGTTTGTTGTTATAAGGCACTAAATACTAAAGTTAATTTTCGTTCATACAAGAAATATTTTCCTACGATAGAATAAAGTTTTCCTCTCGAGCGCCATCGGCAGATGTCTCTTGACTATTTGCATCATTCGACTGTTATTCCAGGCCGATTGTTCCAGATCTTTCAATTCGGCATATTGGCAGATCAGAAATATAATTTTGACTAATAAATTGGCTAGCATTTGTTAAGAGACCCAAACAGCCACCATAGTATCATTTCAAAATGGAAATAGTAAAAGAACATTGATTGCAATTACGGCCTGTCACGAAGTACATAGAAGTGAATTTACTCTAAGGATGCGTACAGAGTCGGCTCGGCTCGGCTCGGACAAACAAAAGAATAGTATGCGAAAACGAGAGACGAAAGGGCATGCCTCTTACTTTCGCAACTATTTTTCTGCTCGCCCGAGCCAGGCCGATTCTGCACACACTCTAACCTTTCTCGCATCCCCCAGGGGTTAAAAGTTTGGCTCAAACGCTGGCCTGGACTTAATCAATCCGGGTCTGAACCTGGACCTGGGTTGATATCAGGACCTAGCCCTGATCAAACTTTTAATCCCTGATCTCCCTATCGCGCGCTGCTGAGCGAAAAGAACGAGAAGGGGGAAAAGAGGCAAAGGGAATGAAAAGAACTTACCATTTAAGAGTGAATATCAGTAAGAACCAGAGTGGGGTATAAACAGGGTCCCCATTGTCAGATTGGACTGATTTTCACACATATTGTTCAGTTTTCGCGCTGATTCTCATGGTGATAATCGTTTTTTGAAAAGCGATTACTGTAGTGAATTACGATAGCTCGTAAGTTTTCCAGATTCGACCTCAGGAAAAATTTATATCTCTGTATTTCACACCAAATTTCATATTTTTTATGCTGTAGATCTTGAGCAGGAAAATATCATAAAAATGAAAACAAAATTTTGGACATTAATCTTGGCGGGACAAATTACCCGAAGTTACCCTATATACCCGTACCGCGTTTGCAAAAGTAATATGAGTTAGCATCTGAGTTTTTCATAAAATTTCGTAGAGCTCATCAAACTGAGCAACTTTTGTCCATCTCCAGCTTGGGATCTGAAATTTATGTGGATTAAATTCGCAAAGAAATTACGGTATGACATGACCACTTTTCGAATATGCAAGTTTTCCCGCGCAAATTTGGGGTGGTCGAAAATGACTAGTTACCTAACATGTAGTACTGTGAAAGGGCTACTGAATGCAAAAAAAAACCGCATTTGATTTGGTCCAGAAATAAGAAACTTATTAATTTTTTTGACATGGGGTATGTAAAAACTTGAAATTAGCATAACTCCGCCCACTTACATTTTTGTGAAAAACGATTATCACTATGAGAATCGGCGTGAAAAACTGAACAATATGTGTGAAAATCAGCCAAATCGACGGACCCCTGTTTATGCCCCTTTGTTAAAACTTTGGTTTTTACTGGCGTTCACTCTTAACATGAACATTCGATAAAGGTTACGAATCCCTTTTCAGTCATTCCTTACATCAAACTGATGTCAACATAGGGCAAAAATCACGGCTAGTGAAAGAAGATTCGCAATTGATGGCAAATTGGTCAAAGAAAGGGAATGTACATCGATCTTTATGGAAGAAAACACAGAAAAACATGACAACTTCGTTTAATTTCGCAGTGTCTACATAAGATAAGGTGTGAGTATTCATGCCGTGAATATCATTTTATTTAGAATCTTGTTTCATTATCTTCACTCACCCTTAATACTATTTTAATTGGTATAAATGTGTGCTTTTAATTTTTATTTTCAGATCAGATCAAGTATGCAATCTCCAGTAGTGGCTGTAATTGTGATATTCTTCCTCATAATCTTCTTCTTTGCCTACCGAGGTCTTTCGAACAAGCAATGTTCGTATTTTGAATGACTTATTTCATGCTGAAGCTATTCAATCGAATGAGATTTGTTTCATTATTATGGCAAATCGTTTGCAGACATCGTATTTGTCGTCAAAAAGTTAGGATAAAATTTAGGATATCAGATAAAAATCGCATTTCAACTTATAGTAGATGTGTGCAAACTATGTGCATGATTTATTTTCCAATGTTTAGGGTGGATAGGAGGATATGATATGGAAGGAATCTATGAGTACAGCGCTAATGATTCGAATAGAGTCACTCATTTTCGTTTGACTTCATCACGGTAAAATGGAATTATTGAGCGTTTTTCATTAAATTTCTTAATTCTCAACTGGCACTTTGAATGAGGTTTTACATTCTCAAATAATGGAAAATTTCTGATGAGACAGTGCGACGCTACTTGATTATTTTCAGATCGTCCATAAAATTATCGCCATTTTATGAAGACATGGTTTATCAAAATTCGCTTTATCCTGATATGGACGGAAAAGATGGTAGATTACTTTTCGACAATTCAACTGGAACTTACCTCATCACAAATTCATCAGAACCATTAGGGTAATTGTCGATGTGCATGAATATCTATATAAAAATATCTTTACATTTTCGATATTTTAGACATTTTTCTCGACATTACTACTATCATAGTAAACAGAACTCTACATATGTTCATTCGAGCCAATCAATAGTCTGCATTTATGACGTCAGTGATTCAAACGTTGAACCATTTGGAAATGTATGTCATGAAATATTACTCATTCTACATAATTTCATAATATTAAACAAACCTTATACTGTATACATATGGTTTCCGGACTCGCTTTCCTGAAAGTGGGCGAAGCTTCCTCTTTTTCGCTCCACCCTGGGCTCGATGTTGTGAAGAGTGCTTCACAATTTTTCATATTTTCCCAAAACCCATTTAGTGATTCATACATTTTGACTTTCTAGCAAGATCACACCTTTTACAATCTGACCGCCACATAAATAGTCTGATTTATCATTCCTCTTGACTTATTATTCTCTTTCCGCTCAATCCCAGGAAGAGCCCCAATGTGATTGAGCTGATCACTCCACCTTTCCCCATACAATCGTAGCTAAAGAATAAACTGCAAAATCCAAATCTAATTGAGAAGATAAAACCAATTACTCCTTCGCCACTATGCCATGCTTTACTTGCTAACCCACAATTTTGCTTATCTTCTTTATACTCTATATTAGTTTATGTTTCTTTTTCCCTTTTCTGCATACAGAAAATAATCGACGGCTTGCTTCATCCGCAGAAAAGGGACACAGAAAGGAGAGAAATAGCATGGGAAGAACAGAGCACAGGGCGATTATAGGCGAGGGCCACGCCCACTTTTAGGCAAATGGACCGGGAAACCGTCTGTAGCAGACCAATACATATTATACTGATTTTCTCGCTCTTCATTGGTAGATAAAATTATTTAATAGTAATCAAAACAAAATTCGATCAGCCCTAGTAGTTCAAGAAGCTGCAAAATATGGTCATGAAATAAACGCTTGAGTTATTCTGGAAGATGTGGAAGCGTGAGAGAATAAATGATTTATTGAATCATGGCTAATAGATAAAATACTTAAAACTAATTAGAAGATTATTACTGTAGGAAGAGGTGGTGAAGGGTAAAGGGTGAAATAGATGCGAGATGGGTCATTCGATAAGACTCATCTCTCTTTCCTCTCTCCCTTCTCGTTCCTAGTCCAGGCAGAGCTTTTATCATATGAGAGCTTGGATTATGAAGCACACAATCAATCGGTTAAAATCGTTTGGGAGATAAGGGAAGCCTTGAGCACAACTCTGACTCATGCGTTTACAATAATAATGGAAAAAAACGAACATTACAGATCTATTTCAAAGCTGGATCAAAATTGGCGCAAATATTTTATGAGTGCAATTCGGGAGAAAAATGTTGCAGGTAGGAAAAGCATTCATTTACGAAAAGAGGTTATTGAGAATGTGGAGCTTCGACTGCTGCCAATTCGACATGGGAACAATTTACATATTGTAGGAGTTCATTTATTTGTTATTTTCCATCCAAATGCAACCAATGACTATTTAATTCCAGAATCGCATTGACATTCTTGTTCGGGATTTTTATATGGGTACTTCTTAGTCCTTTCGAATGGATAAAGAAGAACGTAATTGGAAAAGTTCTAAAGAGTAGCGGATAACTTCATTAATCGATCAACATATTTTACACAAAGATATCATTTATTCAAAAGAAGAAATGGTCATGATAAATGTGTGTGTGTTATTTTCAGCTTAGTTTTAAAATCTCATTCTTTGTGTTTTGGTCAAACTAATTGGCAAATTTGCAAGTGAAAATAGGAAAACCTAAGGAATTTCATGACAGTGTATTGCACAAATTATATCAATATCCATCTTTACAAGTATCACTGGCGCGCAGAAAACTGATCATTTGTTCATTGAGAGCCACGCTTGCTCACTGTTCTTCCTTTTATTATTTCGACGAAATAGTCTGTTTAATGAAGAGGGTTAGCGTAGATTTCTCTGTCATCTCTAGCCTATATCTCATCTTCAATAACCAGTTTTTACGCTTTAGCAATACTCTTTAGGTCTGACTATAATCATCTCGGAGAATTTTTGCGGATAAATTTAGCGAGGGATGCGAAGGGTATTGGTAAGTTGAAAAATTAGCAACAGATCGAAGTGAAATACGAAAAATAACTGACTAATTTACGAACCAGCATCCATGGCACTAAATAGCTAATTTTTATTTTCATTTGCGTTCCCCAAGCTATTGCATTCCTTGCTGAATTTATTTGGAAACATTTTCTGAGATAAAGAAAATGACGATAAGCCCTACGATACTTGTGCGACTGCGCACACTTTTTATATTCTGATCTGCATCTTTCTACCATGTTGTATCATTCTGCAGCATGTTTTTCTTTTCACCTTCACATTTTATCTCTCGCTTTCGTTGAGTTAGAGAAAGCTCAGCTCCTTGGCTGGTTTGGGGTTTATTTTTGCTCTTTACAATTCCTGAATAAATCCTTGGTATCTTACCAGAAACTCTTGTTTATGGGACTTCACAGTCCTTGGAATCTTTCCAGAACTGTAAATAGCCGGCTGGGTTTAAGATTTTATAAGATTGCTTATGTTTTCTTCTCTCAGTCACACAATACTTGATGAAAGTTTTCATCTTCTTGTCTGCATACAGAGAAATAACAAGATTAGCCAAGCATCGCTATAGTAAGCCATCGTCGCTGTTAACTTGCTCTTTCGTAAAATATCAACTAATTTTTGCCCTTTTTCCGCACAATCAGAGCATTTGCTTCATTGCTTCCAGATTTTTAGGTGCTCTCATATTGGAGACAAACCCACATTTATGACGAAACATTAACGAAAAATAAAGCAATAAATCTGCGGGTAAATTATCGCGTATATTTCTGCGTTTTATATACAAGATTTTAAGAATCAAACAATAGAAATGGCTCCTCCGAACTTCGGTAATTCGTTGGTTTCATGTCTTCGCTTTCGAACTTGGGCAATGCTATTATCCTTTATATTCTTTTTATTGGGTTTTACCTAGCAAAATTTGATTTTGATAGGAAGAAACGTAAACTTATTGCTATAAGCAACGATTTCAAAAGGTTTGAATAAACGGTTTTATGAGAAGTCAGGAAAACTTCATGAAACTTCGACATTTTTTATCGAATTCGAAATCAGGGCTTGTACTAAAGTCCTCTCGTGCGAACTTTTATTTCATGCGAGGTTGAGTTCACGTGAGGGGGGACTTTAGCGCGAGCCCTGCTTGTAACGTGGATAAATATGAATACATTTTTAATAAACCAAATATCGAAAAAAAAACTCGAATTTCAATAACTCGGTTGTTCTCAGACTATGTATCACCAATGCGAATGGACATTATGAACAATCTCCTATCTTCCAATAACTCGTTTTGAAATTCAACAGATTTTCAGCAGCAATAGAAACGATATCATAACGCTAGTAATCGTGGAAAATACTTGGTGATACGAGGTGTGCATTTGCGTCGTTTATAACTAATAAGTAAATACACGGATAGTTTTATTTCTATTTCAGTATTCATATTCAAGTTTAGAATTCCTAGATGATAAACCATGTTTGCGAATCGATTTTAGTCTGATAAAAATTGTGAAGCAACAATCTAGTAGTTTCATTCCCCTTTCTTCAATGATCAATTTTAAACTCATTAATTGCAGACTTTCTCATTCAATCAATACTCTTTTACTATTTCCATTTCGAAATAATACTATGATGATTGTTTAGGTCTCTTAACAAATACTTAACAAAGATGCTAGCCAATTTACCGGTCGAAATTATATTGTTGATCTGCGAATATCCCGAACTCAAAGATCTGGGACTATTGGCCTGGACTAACAATCGAATGATGCAAATAATCAAGAGATATCTGCCGATAGCGCTCGAGAAGAGAATTTTATGTTATCGTAAGAAATTATATTGGAAGCTAAGAGATTGAAAAGATTCGTAATAATTTAGTTTGTTATCCAATTAATTCTTATGATTACGAAGGAAGAATAGGCTTGTTCAATTCATTTACCTACTCAGTAGAAGAGATTGTAAAATTTGACAATTATTATGAGTCATATGAAGTAGCAACGACACAGAATAAAGTAAACTCTTATATTCGTTATTTTGAATAATTTCTTGGGTTTCAGATTTTTGGAATTAACAGATATGCATCCTTTGAAATATATGACTTGAATACTCGACAAATTTCAAGAGGTCTTATCAACAAACCCATGAATGATCGATTCAAAGAATTTACAGGTCCAGATCTTCCTGAATGGCGTGATTTTGCATCTGTCGCTTATTTCAAAGACAAATTATATTATTTGAGTGGAAAGGATCCTATAACAGGGAAAAATATGAATCAAGTTGATGTAAGAAGATTGAATGAGGTCCATGAAATAGTTCATTCAGATTTTAATAAACAGAAAATGGCATACAGGGCCTGCTTTTCCTCTTCCAATTGAACATGCTCAAGCAATAACATGCAATGGAGTTTTATACGGTCACATTATAGCATTTTCATTATCGTAATTATGGATATTCAGTTATTGATGGTTGGAGAAGTAGAAAGATATATCGATTATCAGACGATGAACGGGAATGGATTGAAGTCGGGAAGATTCCAGAACGACGATACTCTTTCGGAGTTGTATCGTTAAATGGAAGAATTTACATAACTGGAGGATGGGAGTCGTTAATTTTGTATGATAAATAATGTATCATTATGTATTTAGTAATGGTGATATATTAAAATCATGTCTGTGTTTCGACCCCTCAGCTCCAGATGGCAGTCGAATTTCTCGAATCGCTGATATGAATTATCCAAGATATTACCATTCGCTTGTTGCTTCGAACGGAAAATTGTATGCAATCGGAGGGTGAGTTGAGATTTTGTATATCTTTATACGAAATATTTGATAACTTAGATTTAAAAATTTTGAGAAAAGATGTAATGGTTTTTACTATGAGTTAAACTTCTGTGATGTCATTGAAGAATACGACCCACAAACGAATAAATGGGGTGAAGTCGGAGAAGTTAACATAAAATAAAGCTTGATTATAATAATCTCAGATTTCATATACAAATTGTATTAAATAAAATGAAATAGTAATTTAATTTCAATGAACATGATACAGACAACTCTAGAAGACAATAAAGAGCTGAAAAATTGCAACTGAAATAAATATTCCTTTTAATCAGGGTTGTACGAACTAAACTTCGAACTGTCTGGAAGTTCAGTTCAATTCAAGTCCGAGTTTTTTTAACTTCAGACAGCCCTGATCCTGTCATTTACTCTCCATTATTTGCGACAATGTCATTACCAGAAAATTTAATTTAATTTTAAATGCGATCGAATAAATTCAAGAGAAGCAATAAATAATTGATAGCATATCGAAAATTGACCGACATTTTAACACACCTCTTGAAAATACCCACTCTGAAATGAGTTATTCCTGAAAGGACGATAATTAGTGGTCACTTTCGAAAAACGAATAGCGCCACGAGAATCAACGTGGAAAACTGAAAAATATGTGTGAAAATCAGCTAAGTCATCGGACCCCTGTTTATACCCCTTTGCTAAAACTTTGGTTTTTGCTGATATTCACTCTAATTTACGTTTTCATATTTTGATTTATGCGAGCGCAAATGCAATTTCTTTTTGTGTATATTTTATATTAAGAGAATGTTATCATTTCAATTTGTGATATGGTGAGCATGAAATTTTGTGTTGATATTTTGCCTTTTATGGAAATAATTTTCTCAAAATTAATCAACACAAATTCACCTGCAAAAATATGCACTTCTTGAGATCAAAAACGTCACTACAAAATTAAAGAGAAACTTAAAATAAACAAATATTTGAATATAAAAATCGAAATAGAACAATAAATCCAAAATATACGTGAGTTTATTAGACAAAATAAATAGTGTTAAATTGTTCCATCTATCAGATAGTATGATTATCAATTATTTGGAATCGCGATGTTATAAATTCTATTCCTTTGAATTTGATTATTGTCTGGTTTTCGTGCCAAAGTCTTCATCGTGATATTTTTCGTTTTTGATTTTTCACGATTTTGAGCTTCTAAGCGCTAAAATTCAATGGGAACTGTATAGATAAATAACATAATTATTCTAAATTCCAGTGTTCTACCTGAATTGCACTTCTAGTCAGGAAAGATAGTGTCAAAAACTGAATTTCTGGGCCATACACGGCAATATAAGATACGTTTAGCTAAACCCATTTTAAAAGCTCATTTAATTTTGGAGAGCTATATGGAAATCTTGCGGCATCATGATGCGAGACTTGAACAAAATAGGGTGTGTGAAATCAGGGAAGTACTTATTTCCCTACGGCAATTAATAAAAGTAGTAACTAATAGATACCCCCATTTTCCCACAATTTGCAACTTTTATGAGCGAAAGATTTATGAATGAGAGAGTGCAGAGAAGCTAGAAAAAAGTTGCAATTTGTGGGAAAACGAGGGTAGTAAGTAGTAAACAAGCTATTAAATTTTTTGTTTACTACTTACTACTCCGTTTTCCCACAAATTGTAACTTTTTTCGAGCGAGAGATTTATGAATAAGAGAATGCAGAGAAGATAGAAAGATTGCAATTTGTGGGAAAACGGAGTAGTAAGTAGTAAACAAAAACTATTGAATTTTTTGTTTACTATTTTTATTAATTAGCTTACTACTTATTACTTTTCTTAAATGCTTTCCGCTACTATTTCGCCATGTCTCGCGTCATGATCGTCTTGCGGTTCTCATTTTGCCTTTTATGAATATTCTTACGATAAAATAATTTGGATTGATGACATTCGAAGGCAAGTATATAACTATTCCAACACAATGGGTGACTATTTCAAAAACTGTCTGAAACAATGTCCATCATTCAAGAAATATTTCATGCAAGTTTCCTACATGAACTATCAACCGTCGGTTCAAACCATTTTCATTTTTCCTCAGATTCATCGATATTTTGCTAAGCTGTCGCTTGAGCTTCTTCAATAGATAAACGGTGCTCCAGATTAAAATCGGAATTAATATTCCATTTGTTATAACAATTGTCGTGCATTGAACATAAAGATGCTGAATTTGAAATTATATTCAGCTTGGTTGAAAGTATATTCAAAAAGTCATATTGGTCAGGAGTGTTCTGAATTCCGACTACGAAAAATTCGACTTCTGGAGTTTTGGAATTCCAATTTCGACTTCGAAATTTTAAAGATTAAAATTTTGAACACCCCTGATATGATTTTTTTTTACATATTCCGCCATAGATCTGAATAAATCATTGACCATCAAAATATTCCAATAATCATTCTCTTGTAGTTCTCCATGTAATTGATGTACCCAACGCTTCAGATTATTCAATTCTTTTCTATGATTCTTATACGGCTCATTGCCAACAAATATGATGCGATAAAAGGTTATTGCATTCATAAAGTGATAAATGAGCGTAATAATTATCGTTGAAGCAACGAACATGTATTTGTTGAGGCTTGTGATTCGATAATTTTGTTTGCTAAAATAGTTTTTGAAAGATTAATGAAATTTACACAGATCTAGGAAAAATTTGAGTCATACTCAAAAATAAACGAGGGGAATCGCAAAACGAAATCATAATTATGACTTCAAAATTCTCTGGAATGTTTTTTGGAAATTTTAAGCTAGAGAGAAAAACATTTTTAAAAAAAAATCTCATAGGGTTAGGTCGCAGGACTATTTTGGTTTGAATCCTCCTTAAGTCTGAATTTATACTCATACTCAGAAAATGCTCTCGCTCGTTGAACTGCCATTGCACAGGATACAAATTTGATCACATTTGAAATCATCCATTCCAATGATAGAACCATGTCATAATAAATCTGAGCAATATAAAATACACTAATAAATGAGCAGAATAAAGTTAGGAGTCAAGTAATAATACTTTCTTTTTTTAAATTGTTGTACGGGCAGAATTTCCCATTCACAAAATTAGCATTCCCCAAAAATCTCATTTCTCAATTGATCTCAAACTCATCTCATTACCACTCCTCTCGACATGAAATAAAGACGCTTTGAAAGTCAGCGTGTTTTCTATGTAAAGTGGAATAAGGAAATCAAGTAAAAGAGGGTTTCCGAATCAAAGTCTTGCATTCGGTCATTGTTGAGTGGATCGTGACCAGGAAAGGGATCAAAATCCTACTAAATCAAATGGAATCAGGCTCAAACTTTTCTGTACTACAAAAAAAAAACTCATGAGATAAAATATTGCATGATTTGACTACTTTCAATCTATGAACGTATTATCAAAAATATAGAGCTTAAATCCAATTGATTTAGAGTAATGACTTATATGTATATTAAAAAAAATGTCTACCCATGCATCATTAGCATACATACAACATTCGTATTTCATATATAGATAACGCATATAATATTCCTAAAATATACATAGTTATATCTGAAATAATCAACTCACAGCAGTGATGGCAATTAACATATTGACACATTTCAATATTAATAGCGATAGCAACTGCTTTTCAAATGTTGAAAATTTTGTCGATTTCTTCATTAATATCGTAATCGTTCGTATTCCAAATATGAATAGAATTAGTCGTAATGAGCATGTAAAAAAGAAATATTCATATATGTTAACAGAAGCATCTTCATCAGGCATTACTAAAAATATGCACATGTTGAATTTAATAAGCAAAAAATAACTAATAATTAAAAAAAATATTTTAGATACAAAATGTGTTACTTACAGAGTGGGTGATGTATAAATAAAGTGAAGAATGAACCATAATGTGTAGTGGATTCGGCAAAACCTAGGAAAATTCTATCTGTATAAAATTCATGCATAAGATCTTTAGTTTCTAACATTTTGCAAAATCCATTAACTTAAAATTGATATCATTATATATGTTACTAATGTGCGAAAATTTTATAACGATTTAAGTGAAAATTCTGAATATACTCTCGCAGAATTCCGCGCTAATGTTCATTGTATG
The DNA here is from genome assembly GCA_964036155.1 of Diploscapter coronatus. Lineage (NCBI taxonomy): Eukaryota > Metazoa > Nematoda > Chromadorea > Rhabditida > Rhabditidae > Diploscapter > Diploscapter coronatus. The sequence continues at coordinate 74,808,008 of OZ038423.1, read as the reverse complement.
AAAATATTCATCCACATTGTCGGAATCCATATATTTGGTTGGACAAATGTACATTATTATATCGAATTATATTAAATCAAAGAAAGTTTAGCGATTTTAATTCGAACTCGTTGTTTTGATAGTAGAATCAATTTTCAATAAGAAATTTCTAATAGCGAAGTTTTATTGGGAAATTAAGCAGCAAAAATATTCGGTTACCAAGGGAGAAATTGAGATTTTTTGTTGTGAATTTCAAATTGCATCAGGTGATTTTTTTCTAAGAACCTATCATAAGATTTATCTCGACAATCTTAATTCGAAATTTATCTAAAAATGATATCAAGATTTGTCTATTTATGAAAGGTAAAATCGAACAAACATAAATACGAACAATGAGACAGATTTTTTATCATTGAAATTGTTATTGAGCAAGGCGATATTGTATATTTTATTCCTTTGAATTTGATTTTTCCTGACACCCACTCTTAAACTCTCCAATCTAGTCATTTTCTAGCAGTAAAAGTTGGGACAGAGATTGATGTTCTCTAATTTGGGCACTTTCCCTTATATATCACATTATCAGTGCGACGACCGACGCTTTTTTGTAGTGCGCTAATTATCGCAAATCGGTGCACTCATTTCCGAAGCATGGGAAACAGAATATTATCTTTGAAGATCGCATTCTAATACCGTATCCTAGATATTTCTATTATGAAAATTTGTATTGAGCTAACAATAAGATTGTCATTAGAATCAATCGTTTTGAACTTATTTTTTAAAAATCTTTTATTATGTTTTTTGTTCAATTTACAGTATTCTTTCCTTTCTCAACAATTATTCCCCCAATTCATTTTTCCAATCCAACTTTCCGTTCTTGCAGGGCCTATTGAGTAAATCGGGCTATTTGCTATAGATAGCCATCGTCTTTCTCTTTCTTTCACTATTTCCTCCTTCTTAATTCACACCTTCAGACTCGTTGACGCGCGCGGTAAATCTACACATTTACGAACTGTTTTTACGACCTGGGGAAATATCGTTGGGAAATAAGAGAAGGAAAGAAAACCGGGGTATTCTCAAACTTTAAATGACCATTCATCCATATTTCTTCTTCCTCCGTTCCAGTGATGATAGCCAAATTTGAGAAGATGATGTGGAAAAGTTAGAAAAAGTTGAAATATGATTCCCTAAAAAAGTAACTTTTATTTAGAATTTATTGGATTACTGTAAAAGTTAGCTAAACACCATAATTTTCTCTTCTTGAAGTTATTATCTCTATGAAGCAACCATTTTGGAATTCCATAGATTTATTATTTAGCATACACTAATTAAATCAAATTCACAATCGAAAAAGATGCTCCTAAAATGGATTCAACATAAGGCACGATCAAGAAAAATGAAACCTGTAAAATTGCTTTAAAAAAATCTTAAAATCCAAGTGGAATGTTTGCATCAGAATGTACACGTAATTCATATGAGAAGCATGGAAGGAAAGAGATTTTTCAGTGACTCGACATGGCATAAAAATAAATAGTAAAAAAGAGATCACAAATCATGAAATTAAATTAATTAGCGATAAGTTTGGGTTGTTGAGAACTTCCCGCCAAGAGTTGATTTATCGGAAATAAAGCCATCGAATATAGCGGTAAAGGAAAAATGGGCGGAGCCTGATTTAAGCTGGCATTTTGTCCGTTCAGTAGCTGTAGATTGGGCAAGTTTGGCAGAAATGGCGGGAAAATGTTGGGTGTGAGGCTGCACAGTGAAGACGAGGCACAGGGCGTTCCTTGAGTCAGCAAAGGACTCCCGATCGAGTGACTCTTTCGGAACCGGGCTCGACGATTCGAGAACCAAGTCTGAAATTCTCGAGGTTACAAACATTTCTTGGAAGATTACTCATTAAGTCGCCTAAGAATATGCTCAATGCGCAATCACTCCGGCTTCTTGTATTTGCACACACACCGATCACCTCATTGATTGCACTCGTCATCGAATTTGGAGTAGTGTATAAGAAAAAATTGACAAAAAGTCCGATGACAAATAAAGGGGGTCTGGACTAATTCAAATTTGAAAATTCTCTTTGATTAGGGTATTTGAAGGACCCTGCAAGATTCAAATCCCATCAACTTCATATTTGGAAAAAAAAATCCGCTGCGTTCTCTAGTCATAGCCAATGGAAAGAAGTATGGTTTAAAGTTATAAAATGGAGTTTTGATCCGTAGAACACAAAGAAATGATTGAGCTAGGAATAAATCAATTGCTACCATAATCTTCTCCTCAGAGAGTCCCGTATCCCTAGCGATGATCCTCTTCTCTTCCTCGTTTGGGTAGGTGTTCTGACTGAAGGCTGCTTCGAGCTGCTCAAGTTGTTCGGCAGAAAACGAGGTTCTGTTCCGTTTTGCATCAGGATCGTCAGAATCAGAGGAGCTTCTGCTATCGTCTGAAATTTAATTTTGACGCTCATAATTTGTTTTCCTTCCAAAACTCGTTATTTTCATTGACTGAAGGTGACGTAAAATTCTCAACACTTCTCCAAATTGATGTCCTTTGATAATCCGCATAATTCGGCCCCAAGTTTACCCTCTTTAATTATCCCATCAGCTAAATCCCTCATAATCTGCCTCTTTTATTAGATGCGCCACAGGAATCGGTTACTATCTTCATCCTCTTTGTATCAATCTGAGATCATTATAGTCGGTTTTGCTCTGCTATATCTTAGCCTAGGTTAAGCGATTCATCTTCCCTTCCTTTTTGGGGCTGTCTTATCTGGGTAACCGATCCTCGCACCGGAGTTAATTTATAGGCTGCTAAAGGCGAAGAACTTTCTTCTCTACATCTCTTTCCTCTTACAAAGTCACACTATTCCCCACTTTTTCGCTTCTTTTCCTGATCTTTCACCCTATTTCTATGGTTTTCTAATCCCTTTTCCTCTCATAAGTTACGCGCTATTTCTTTATCGCTAACTTATTGATAGATTAAAGTGTCAATGACAATGACTATATCTAGGCCTAGTACGTGCGACTAAATTAATTGCACAATTTACCGTCTACCGATTAGATAATTAGGCACCATAAAACTGTGGCGCAAACATAAATTTTCTCAAGTCAGGATACGCGCATTTTTAGGTCTATAAAATCAGTGAGTATGCAGAAATTGCATAATTTAGACGGATCATGAGGTTTTTGGTATCATAAAATTTTCAGATTATGCAAGAACAGCTATTTGATAAGTTTAGCGTAGAGTCTCCAAACTCCGCCCCGTGCAAAAATGCATTTATTGTAGAAACGTGGTAGTTAGAAACCGAAAACTTGGGAAAGAAGTGCCCTTCAAACTCAAAATGTCATAAAAGAGCTAGTCTAGATCGACAATAATTTGATAAAATGGTTCTGTGCCAAAAATCAGGCTGTAATTTGTGTCCACGCGATTTGAAATTTGCCAAGATGTGTTTATATATTTTTCTCTTCACAGCCCTGATGATATTTCTGCACACGGAGTTTGTCCCGAACACCAACTCGGCATATCTGCTTGGGGACCCTAGCTTAGTGACCTATGAAATAAATCTGTACAGTCAATGAAAAATTTTACGATTCACCTCTTTTACGCGCATTTTCATATAATTTATTCGAGTAAAAATAGCATCATTCAAACTCGTCTGGAGTACGACTTCCTTATTTGCCTTTCAAACTCATCCATCTTACTGTATTACATGAATGAAATGTGTTGGTTTAGAGAAATAGCATATCTTTTTGAGAGGTGCAGAGAAATCCCTATTTGGTAAGTTGCAAATAATCACGGCCTTTGCACAGAATGCGTTGGAAAAAGTGGTCATTTGAGGTCGTACGCAGAAAAACTCGAACGAGCGACGTGAAAAACGCGCATCGCTTGATTGGAAATGTGTGCATTACGGACCTGCGCGCAATTACAAAACGCGCAAAAACTCGTGTCACTTTGACAATTGAATTGAAGACGGACAAAAACCGTATTGAGGTGGAATTCTCCTCCCAATTTGAGGAGTGGTGCAAGAAAACTGATTTAAAAACAATAGATGTTAGTGTAAAAGTGAACTCACCCAGAGAGTCTCCCAATATCTTGGCTATGCTGTGAGGTAGCTGAGGCGAGGTCTTCTCTGAACTTTTCCTTGGATACCCTTTCGCTCGGATAAATCGACGGATTGATGATACGGTAGGCGCATTTTGGCGAGAGCAGATATCTGCAAAGAATTTTTCATACAAATTTATGCTGTGATTAGATAATAACTTTCACGAATTGATGACTTGCCGCTCCTAGAAGAAAGTTGAAAAGCATGAATTTTCAACAAACTCACTCTCATGTAAAGATCTCATTCAGTTTGGGAAAATGATCAAGACCAATTCTTACTCTCATTGATTAATGTTTGTCGCAATTCTACGGGTGAGATATCAGGTTTGTCCGCTATCCTCAGCTCGATTTCCTTTTCGATTTCGACGATATTCATTCGAGTCTTGGGATTTCCACCTATCTGAAACCATAACGGATTTATCAACTATGAAATATGAAATCTCTTTCACAGGATATACGGAATCTTATCATCGGAAAAGTGAAATCTCGCTATGCATATCTCATACCGTAACCTCTCTTCGAGAATTTTCGAAATCGTAAAATCCCTTTCGGACAAATGATATTCCTATCATATGACATGCATATTTGCCGCTTCTATCATGAATACTGTAATCCATTCTCCATTTCTTTTAGAGATATGTGAAACCCCTCATATAATTGAAAAGTGAAATCTGGATATGCATATTCTCCACCTAACCCCCGCTTATCATAACAGTTACCGTACGCCTTTCTCCTTTCTTTACCCTCTACCCTTCCCTCCAACCATCTGTCTCTATCTCCACAGGGGACTCTTTCTTTACCTTTTCCTCTCTCGTCTTTCAATGCTATTTCTCTGAAAGGCATTCAGACGAAGTCCTTCAAATTACCGCTTAGTCTATTGAAATTTTTGGACAAAAAGAAGATTTAAATTTCCCGGAAAAAGTGAATATTGCTTGATCTCGAAATTCGCAAGATTACGGTATCTGCAGTATTTACTGGTGGAAAAAGCACTGTAAAAATAAGAATATGGGAAATAGTTTTCAAAAATGATAACTTGAAAACTTTTGGTTACCTGTCCTGGTGCTATTGATCCCGTCTCAGAGAATCGGGTCAGTATCTTCGAAACGGCTCCATGAGAAACTCGCAATTGACGACTGATCGTACAAGGTCTGAATTCAAAATGAGTTTTTGAAAATTGAAAACTTGGTTCATCGTAAATTCCATTCATCAACAAAAGATTTTCGTGGATATAGAAATTTTCATTTCAAAAATGAGTGAGGCTACGACGGGCCGTAAAATCCTCACTTGTGTCCTTTCTGAGCCATTTCGACGATCTTCATGCGGATTTGGTTCGGCAGAGGGCGGCCGTTGATGAAAACGCCGCCTAGTTGATTTACTCGGCCCTGAAATTCAAATGAAGCGATACTTTCATTGACCCAATCAATACTTTACATTTTTAAGCGCGAAGATTAACTTTCAAGATGATTTTATCGATTTTTCAATTATCAGTGATTGTTTTCGCCCGCTGCGCTTATCAGTCGTGAGAGAAATTCGCCTGTGCGAAAATGAGTTACCGTAACCCAGCCGAAATGAAATGGAAGGAAATTCTGATGCGCTGATTTCACGCTATCATCACATTTTCGTTATCTTGAAAAACAAGAAAATCGATCGATGTTTGAAAATTTGATATTCTTTCCCTCGATTTCGATCATTTTTTCATTTCCATTTCTTCAGATGCCAGGAAAAAGTTACGAAAGAAAGAGATTTCAAAGATTTAGATACTCTTTCAGCAATATTCACTTGTAGCGGAAAAGAAACTTTTCAAAAATATCATATCTATTATATATAATACAACGAAATTCAAAATGATCAATTCCATTCTTGATTCAATTTATTCGAAATTTACCTGTCCCAAAATATGATTGAAAGTTAGCATCTCTGGTGTGGCTTGTTTAGGTAGCTGTTCCATTTGTACAATGATAATTACTCAGAAGTCTAAAATAATAGCAAAAACTTTAAATAATAAATTTGATCGAGTTTAGATGAAACTTCGTGAGGAAAAACTTGGTTAAGGTTGAACGGAGATTGAAGTTATTGAAATGCTAAGGTAGAGGAGAAGGAAATGGAGTGAATCTTTCTCTAGGGCGGTCATAGAAAAGAGCGTGAGATGAAAGGGGTTACGGTATGTTTAGAGATGGCCGAAAGGGAAGAGAGTGCAGAGATATTGATAAAGAAAGAGACCCAGAAAAAGAGAAAGGCGATTTTCTCTCCGAATGCACACTAATACTCTTTACTTTACGACGAAAATCGAAGAAGTACAGTAATCCACCTGAATTTTGAACTACGCGTCTGACGAGAGAACGTTCAGAGAGAGATGGAAATGACACATGAACCGGCAGTTTCTCAGTGCATAAAGGAGTCGGGAAGTGGCGCCAAGGCGCGGCCAAATTCCCACCTGCGAAAACCCAAAAACCTACACTTCAATCATTTCCCGAGAATTCTCAAATCACAGTAAAATGCGCGGGAAAATTGACAAGTTAACAGGGAAGTGATATGTGATTTGGAACATAAATATTTTCCTTTGAGAAAAACTCTTTGAAAAGTAAACAAGGAAGATAGTGAAGTTAGGGTATAGGAGCCTAGAGGATTCGAAGATAAGGTAATATTTTGAAATTTTCTACTCGCGAGATTTGCCAAATCATTAACTGATATCAAGAAAGCGAAAAAAAAACAAATTTAGGGAAAAGAGAATGATAAACGAAAATGAAATGATCCATTTCTGAACTCCTCGTCCCTTTTATAGCCAAACGAGTCAGGAATCGGCCACTAATAATGACCGAATTTACTGATAATCAGCAATGTATAAATAATAAATACACTTATGCGCTGTAATCCAAAAATCTCAAAATATCTCCCAGCATAACATGGTGTCTGATCGGCCCATCAACTAATCGCGCGAAATCCCATCAAACCCCCGATCATCCCCGGTAGCATTGTGAAGTCATCCCGAGTCAAACCCCGTAGTGTTAGGCTTTCCCCCGACTTAGTCTCGGGTTTATCATATCACGCCGGCCACGTCCCCGGTCAAGATTATGAAATCTGATCGAGGAACCCCCTTATTAGTTTTTTTTTTTTCGAAAATCTACCTATCTCGTGACTGGGATTCACGTGAATTTTTTAGCTTTCCAAAAACAAACCGAGATATTTGCTAGTACCGTGTAAAGTGTGCACTTTTGTGGACCATCATGACGAGTATTTTGGGTTTTGAAGATTTGGAGAGCATGATATGATTCTGATACGGAACAAACAAATTAAGAGTTCAATAATGATAGAAATTAGAACATTTTTTTTATTTATACTTTAGCGCAAAACTTTGTTGATCCATTGTAAATTGCAAACATTATAAAGTTGTAAAATATTGAAACGCAAATATATAATCTTCCATTTCAAAGTTTAACAAAACTTCATAATAACTTGTTGCGAACACCATTCTAGATCGTATGATTCATCTTCGGGAATCTAAATCCGATTTTGCCTAATTATCCTGCTACTGATCATTTTCAAAATGGAAAGCTGTTCTTGATTTTTTGTTAAAATCCCGAAGATAGAGTTTTTTCGGGATCAAAAAACCCTTTTATGATTTTCATGACTCACCCTCGAACTTTCCTAACCTATTTACCTAATTATGTTGCTACTTTGAATGTTTCTATCGGTCTGGAGGTGCTAAGTATTGCGCAAAGAGTGTTAATATTCTTGACCACATTGACTGAGATTGACTGACTTATCCGGATATTATCGTCCCTTATCTCAGATTAGGGGAAATAGCATGAAATCGCGAGAGAGGCATACATTTAGAGATCAGAAATTTGCAAAATAATAAATTGGGAACAGATAAGAGGGGTGGGATTTGTGAAGCTGATCTGATTTACGAAGATCTTTGGAATTTGGAAAATAACCGTGATAATATAGCAAAAATTGAAAATCAAACATCTCGCAAAATGCAGAGAATTTATAAAACTTCAAGACGAAATCTTAGAAGCACGAAAAGATGTAGAAGAACTTTGAAGAATTTTATACGACTCGTCAAATTTACACAAATTAAGCAGCTATCTGCAAATGAAGATCACTTCAGAAGAAAGATTTCAAATGTTGAAAACAAATCACGATAAATTCAAGTATCCGAGAAATCGTTGGGAAAAATTCGCGAAACGTGGAAAAAATGAAAATTGAAAACGAGCGTTTTGATAAGTTGGAAAGTTTGGCCAGAGCGAGTTACAGTACTCCTTCAAGTTTTGGTTCCAGAAGGTTGGTTCGCATCATCATTGTACGAAACGTGCAGTGATGATTATCTTAACTTTCCGTATATAGAAAAGTTAGGAGTAGAAGGGGGAGGGACAGTCTAGGGAGGTAGAGAAAGAGTATGAGAGAATGGCGATAAGAAGGTAAAAGTTCCAAAGAAATAGTAAAGAAAGTCAGGAAAAGGGACAAAAATCAGAAAATAGTATGGAGAATTTAGAGACACGAAGGAAAAAGTTTCCCAAAATGGAGGAAAGTCAAAGGTGCTAGGCGGCTCGCCTTTTGACTGTCCTCTCTGGCCTCGTTGTCAATGCTGTCAATCATGTCGACACCCCTTATCGCTGTCTAATTAACGCATCTCCGAGATTCCCACAAATCCATAAATGGATATATCAAATCCCACAATCAGTGAAAAGGAATAGCAACATTGCGTAATTCGTTGAATCCGAACGAGCTTCAACGATACTTAACGAGTGAATCGTGACATTCAAGAAACGCTTGCTTATATTAGGATATCTTCTTTTTTCTGAATTTTCAATAGTATATTTTTAACCCAGAAGTTATTTTCGAAGAGAACAAATTTTAAATCTGCCAACTGCATGAACTGTAACTAATGTTGATTGGCTGTAAATCCGATCTCAACTTATCTAGAATGTAATAAAATCTCCCCGATGTGTGAAGATATGGATAATTACGGTCCTAAAACGACAAAATTGCACCGTCATCCCAAACACGTGTAATTCATTGTTTTCTAACCTCGCTCCTTATCTAACTAGTCCAGTTAGGCGATTTTCCCCCATAAGCATTTCGGCTCACCTTTCAAAAATTCGCACTTCTCTTTGATCTAGGGGACTGTTTCTACTCGATTTTATCAATGCACACAAAATATTTGCATCTTTTTGGAAGTTGAACTAGCTTGTGAAAGATAGCAATTTTGGTCAGGCAATTAATTTATTTTGAGCAAGAACGTCAAAATTCAGGGAGGTAAAAAACACAAGAAAAATCCATTCTAAAATTTCACCACTCTCAAGCACCGGGTCTAAAAGTTAACTTTTCGAGAGTATACCTGAAAGTACCGTGGTTTAATCTTATGCACCTTCCAAACTACGCCCTTTCAGATATAAGGTCACAATTATAGTTTAGTCATGGTTTGTTTCAATACAAAACATTCCTGAATAGCGAAATTGTAGCAGGTTCAGTCTGTCTCCAAAAATTTCCCTCGACGTCCCTTAAAAACTGAGAAAAAGTACCGAGAAAAATAGTGTGCATTTTAAGAGACGCTGATTTAAGATTTTCTATATTCCTGAATTTAGATAGCAAAAATACGCACAAACATATTATCACATAGGGAGAAATGTACTTTGAAATACGATGGTTTAGCCTATGTTCCAAACTTCAAAACACTAATTCACAGACAACATTTGAGTCATCAGAAATTTTCCCTACATAGTCAGACATAGCCTCTAAAACTGACTGAATTATTTTCTGGAAACCCTCACGTCTACAAAACATTAACTGAGCTACAACATCTTCGAAAATCATAAAATTATGCTATAAATGAATGAATAATAATTAGGCATTTTCATAGGCAATAGAATTTAAAATACCCCGAATTTAAGCTTCTAAAATTGCACAGAAATCTAAAAGAAAATCCTAGCAATGAACTGAAAACATCATTAATTCCAAAACTGCTAAACAATCTAGAAAGTCAAAATCCTTAAATTTGTGGAAGGTGAAATTATTTTGGGTATCGGAATAGGATGGCTTGTTCTGGACCGATATCTATGGATCTTGATGATAAATCTATAGATTGTCGTGAAACGAAGTTCTCAACATTTGAAGTTGTTGCGACGACCTTAATTAGAGTAATTGGCTCCAGTCAGGACAATTAGTTGATTACCGCGGCTTTTTCGAGATTATTGTACGAAGGAAAGTCGTCGAGAGGGAGAGTGATTGATTTAGGGGAGAAATTAACGGCTACTGTGTAGATCTAAAGTTGAATTTTTGTACTATAATGTTCAACTTCATAAATTCAATTTTGATGAATTATCAGAATTCAATAGGAATTTTGAAACTAATAGCATTCTTTAAAAGTCACTGACGAAGATAAACTAATCAAATAAGTAGCGTTAAAAATGCTGAAACTTACATTCGAACTGGTAGAATTGTCTCCTTCGATGAATCTCGTGATAGTAAACGCGCCCTTCACCAACTGTCCCACCAAAGTCGTGCCTCGTTTGAGAGTTTCGTCGCGAAGTCTCAGCTTTGCCACTCGGCGGAACATTTTCAGCGAAGAAGTTGTTTGAGAATACTGACGCTAAAATAAACTCTTTAGAAGTCAAAATATCCTATTTTCAGATAATAAGTTTTCAAAAAATCATAATGTTTACCTCCCAGTTGATATTTTTGACGTCCGTATTCACAGGAATTTTATTTGCATCGGAGCTCGAAAACCCTCCCTCAGCGGTCCACTGCATTTGGCCTCTTTGCTTTGGGACCTGATTGATTTATCATGTCGTAGAAGATATTTTAAGTAGAAATACCTTTCTATCATCGGGCAGATCGGTCATTCCGATTTCGTCACCGTAGTAGACATTAATTGTGCCAGGCACAACCAACTGCACTAGAAGCAAAGCCTCTGCTTGGGCTCGGGACTCCACTCGAGTGGCAATTCGAGAGGTAAACGCGTCTCCAAGCTGAAAATTACAATAATAGAGATGCATTCAAACATTCAAATTTTCTAGAAAGGGAGATGATCATTTTTATGAATGGGTGAGTTTATTTTGATTCGGATCTAGGCACTTTCAGCCATGCTGAACAACTATAAGGTAAGAGGCGCAAAAGGAAATTTTCTATAGAAAACTGATAAATAAGGGAGTACGCAACAGTATTTTATATTTTAACAGAAACTTTTGGCTTGATCGCTGACTAAGTCCGTTTTGATTAGATTTGTTTATTCTGTTTATTTTTGTTCAAAATTTCATGCTTTAACAATAAATTTTACCTGCCACTGAGGCCAAACTTGGGGATAAAGTAGATGGAATCTGAGCACATCCGACAGGATTTCATAGACGCAATACGCGATAGATCCCTCGTTCTTGTGGCAGATTTCTAAAGATTCCATTTAAAATTGCATAGCTTTTTGGGAAGTTACTCGAATTCTTCTCGACTTTGGAGAGTTCATAATTGATGACTGTGTCCAGACCACTTTCTACGAGTTCTTTCTTGTCCCTTTCTTTCGCGTCATCTCGACTTGCAAACAGAGCTCTGAAATATTAGCGTAAATTACCAGATTTAGACGGATGTTTATGTTTGGAAGACTTTGTAAACAGAAATGTTCTATGCTCGATTATGTTTATCTGGATTCTCTCTAAATGATTGTAGAAATAAGAATATATAAGACCTCCCAAGTAAATTTTTTTTTTCTATTTTAAATCGAGAAATCTGATTAATTTTCTATATTTCTATTCTTCGTTCATAGCAATATTTTAAGATCTACATTTTCTTTCCCTGAGCCGTTACAGACTCTCTCGTATATGCGTCGACGTGCCTTCGTATTTCCCTAATTCTTTCTCGAATTCCGCTCCAATCCTAAATGATTTTTTTTGTTTGTCAATTCCGTAACTTTAAATCAAATTTTCGAAATCCTACAGGCTCAGTTCCATTAGGGGACCTCGCGAGATATTCGACATCTGTGAGGTAAAATCCATCTATGCCCCTTTCTATCCAATCAGACAAAACTTGCTAAAAGATTTCTCATTTTAGTATTCTTGTTAGAAAAATCTAACCTTGATCTGTTTCTGCACATGCTCATCCTGCCAATTTAGCACTGCCGCTTTCGAATTATTGAATTCGTGAAGGTAGAACAGATTCTTGTGGGGTGCAAAATACGAACTATCCGATGATTTCGAGGCCCAAATATAGAACTAGAAATTAAAAATTGGAAAAAAGATCAAATTCAGTCTTACCTGTGAAAAATTCTGATTCTCAGGTTTTGATGCCGAGGCTGAATTCTGGAACCACTGATGTTGTAAAGAAGTCGTCGCTACAGGCAATGATATCACTAGTTTCATCCCTAAAATTTAGAATAAATAATATTTTCAGCTAATTTATTACCTTTATCGCGAATCGTCTCAATCAATTCATCAGTTTGTTTCACAGCTCCTAATCTCGGATCAATTTCGTGGTGACTATTCACTGCTAATGAGAAATCTGAGGAGGCAAGTAATGGGTTAGGCCAAATTGTCTGAAAATTTAGCTTGATTGTAAGATTTTCATATTTTTAGTTGGTTTCGGAAAGAAAAAAGAATAAACAATCTTTATGATTGCATTGAAAAGAATTATATCCTCCACCTGCACACCGGACTTCCTGAGATGTTCCATTCTGTCGATAACTCCTTTGATGTCGCCATACCCATCACCATCCGAATCTTGGAACGATGGAACCCAAATCTGAAAATTTACAAATTCCATAAGCACTTTTTCAAAAGCTGAGATACATTTTCAGGCTTGTAAATTCAAAATTAGTTTTTCCTTCATGACTAGTCTTACGTTATAAGCGACAGTGGTCTGCCACCAATTCGGCCCTTCAATAGCTTCACATTTGGACGAGAAAAATACGAGGAAAATAACTGCCAGAAAGAGGAGCAGCCATAGAAGACAACAGGCCACGAAGAGGACTCGGCTGAAAATATTCAATCCTTCAACATAGTTGATCTTTTTCTCAGTTTTTTCTTCTTTTTGGCAAGCTTCCTTAAAATTTTGCAACACAATTTTCTTCTTCCTCCATTTTTGTTGATATTAGTGATTATTCTGCAAGTCTTCTTACGCAAAGACGCAGTAGAAGTAATCAAACAATGCATTATTATTACGCTAATCTCCAAAGTTGACCATTCACTTGCGCATTTTGAAGAATAGACGTAAATGTAGAATTTTTAAAGTACGTTTCAGAAAATCATTATCCCATACAAATTCCCATTCAGTTGATTAATTTCGCAGAATAACAAGTATTGCAAAAATTAGCTATAATTCAAGAAATGCCTACCGTATGGCTTTCCAAACAGGATCATCTCTGTATTTCCTGAGCTGTCGTTCAGTCAAACCGACTCTGTCCCCGTCAGGTTGATCATCTTCTTCTTCGGCTGGAGGAACCTGAAATTTCAGTTCATGAATTTAGGCATGGTGCAATTATTCAAATTGTTATCGACTTTCTCTCTTGCTCATTATTTATCATTCATTCACGTTGTAACGTCGCTACACCCTTTCAGAAATGCCGCACTTTAGTGATAGATACACGTAAACAATGCTGTAATGGAGGAGAAAGGAAGAGAAGTAGAAAACCGAGTTCAAAAGAAAACAATGCATAAAGGATATACGCTCTCGATAGATGAGCTGATCCTCCTATGCATTGAAAGATTTTTGATATCGAAAATTATTTTCAGGCTGTTTTCCTATCTTATATTTTGACATTGAAGATTTGTTCTTTAAACTCTCTCAAATTACATCACTCTTTCTTCCATACTTGAATCTAGCAAACAACATCGTTCATTGACTAATTAGAAAGGGAGCCTCCAAAATAGGAAGGATTTGCTAAGGGCCTTATGCGAGGACAGAGATATTGGCTTTATTTCTGAGGATTAGTAATTTCCTTATTTTGGACCGAGAAATTTATGATAATTATTAAATTTGCTATGGAGAAAATGGCAATTTTCCGAAATTCTAGAATTTTGTTTTTCAAACTTTCGTATATTTTCGCTTCTGCACCTTGAAACTTTAGTATTTCCCACTCAAAACAAAGGAACTCCCGAACGCTTTGAGGCTCCGCGCTCGAAATAGAAGGAACGTGTGAAAATGTGTGCATTCGTTAAACTTTCGGCAAGCCTCTCGCAAAGCCATAAAATCCTGTAAAATCGTAAAATTCCTATTTCCCTCAGAGTCAATATCTAAAAATTTCACCATATGGTGAAATAAATAACCTAAAAAGTGGCTGGTGTAATTCTGAATATCACAAAAAATTGTTTTTCTACTCCACAAAAAATAGAAGCCTACTGAAAATGAGATGGAAAGCATTCTTCGACCATAAAAATCAAGTGTAAAATGGCTTTTATCAAAATATATTGTTTCCAAATTCCAAATAGGGATTTTACCTCTGAATTTCTGAATGCGAAAGAATAACTTGTCACTTCAGCCCCTCTTCTTGTTTTACAAGCGTACAAAAACCGGTCATTTCTTTCTGCCCATCCTTCGTCCCTGACGCAACCTTTCTTCTTTTGTCCCTCACTTTTCCATATTATTTTTCATTTCTCTCTATCTATTTCCTCTTTCTCTAACCTTGTAAAAATGCGATAGCCTTACCTTGACAACCGACTAACTTTCTCCACGCAACTCAATGAAAATCGCGTTACCTAATTTCAAAGGAAAACAGCCATTTTGGGAAAATTGCTCAAATTGGAAGAAAAATGCCGGGTTTAGTATGGAACCTCGAAATAAAAAGGCAATTTGAACTTTTCCAATACCGCCATAAAACTCCAATTCTTCCTCGGACATTAAAACCTGAGATTTTCTACAAGATATTACGACTTCCGGAGTGGAGTAGGATTTTAATTCGAATATATTCGAGCCTGAATGTATCATTTTTCAGCGAACTACTATCTCGTCCAAGAAATCGAGATAAGACAAGATATGTAAAAGATAGATCGAATAAATGCTTGTAACGCCCCGACCTGCTCGTATCCGGGTCCGGGGTATTTCGGATGTATCGGGTTACTCGTCACTGCAGTGATGTAAGATTCTGTCTTGTTGCCTCGATCCACCTCAAATTCCAATATCATCTCATTTACACCTCAGACGTCTTGTAATGTATTTAAAAATCATGAAGAATTAATGAATTTCTTGAAAAATAAGCTATTTTTAAATAAAAGAACAATGAAGATCAGCTTATTTATACTTCGTATAAATCTAGCAGTGCATAAACTCCATAAAGTCATAGAAAATTCACGATAGTTCTTGAACTATAAACTACTTTGATTAAAAGAAGATATGTGAAGGTCAGCTTTCCATAGCACTATATTGATAAGATGTGTATTTCAAAATCAATATTTCCTTGGTTTTCTTAGTATATCTTAGATTTCATAAATCCACTTAACCCCTTTTAAATCCTAAATCCTGCATCATTTCGCACCTAATCGCTCCTACTCTTGAATTGTCGCAAATACGTTGCCAAATTACAGACACTCTCTCAAATCAAGCGTGAAATTTCTTTCGATTAATAAGTCGAATATGCAAATATGAAATTCTGTAAACTCAAATTATTTCCAGCTAGCTGGCTGCATACGCGATTACCTAATGCAATTAGCTAATTGGAAAGTGGGTAGAGGCACTGATTTGGCAATTCATACTTATATTACGAAAATCTTTATATTCTTGTGAAAAAAACTCAAAATATTTACTTTTCCCGAAGAAGATCAGCTTTTATAGATAGGGAGAAATGACCAACCTCATAAAACCTGGGTATTTTGCCTTCGGGACCGGGCATGAGTCGTGGATCATACTCCTCTTCGTCATCCGCGTACATGCTTTTCATCCTGCCAAACCTGCCCAATTTCAAGGGCAATCGACTCGAATTCTGCTCCTAAGATGACAAGGGATTGGGAGCCAAAATCGGAAAATGCAAATGGAAATGGAAAATGTGCTCGGAAACGAAGCAACGAATTCGAGCAGAGAGGAAAGGGAAGAAAGAGGGAGAAAGAGGGAGAAAGAAAAAGAATGCCGACTTGAAAGGGACTCCCCTCTCCCATCGCTTCTTTTTCGTTTTGCTGCTGTCTTCTCTCTTCTCTTTTTCGCATTTCAACTCTCCGCCTTTTTCTTTCTCTCCTCTCTTTCATTCTTTTCATTTCTCGTACTCTCTAACTTTCTCATTTTCTCTCTAATCGATACACCCGGCTGCATGCAGCACAAAGAATGAAAGCATGGATTTGAAGCGCGCGCGGAGAAATTGCAAAATTTGAAATTTTGCAAAATTGTGTACGCTTTTTTCATAAGTAAGAGGGGTAGATGATAAACATCAAGAAACGCAATCTCTATCATTTCCAGGCAGCTGTCACTTTTTTGTTAAACTTTTTCTTCTCTCGAAATTTCATGTTATCTCACTTCTCTCTCAAATTTCGAACCCCCATTTTTTCGATCCCAGATTCAACCAATTACCCGGTTGATGAATGGTCACGTAATTTTTTCTAAAATCTTGAAAATTTCAACTTTTTTTTTTATTTATAAAAGTCAACAATTTTCACTTCCAACTAAAAGTAGATAGTTTTGGTAGAATCGGATAGAAAAGTACCCATTTGAAAGCATTTTGGACAAAGATGGCCACTGAAGAACAGATAAATAAATTTTACTTACATTTGAGAATCAAATCTGCAAGTGAAACAAAGAAATAAATTTAAATTTTCTAAAAGAGTAAATATTCTTGGAATTTTTGCTCTGAGAAATAAAACCCGGTTTGAGATCATAACAAGCGAATTTTGATTTTAAAAAATAAATAGATAAAGATTATTGATTGGTTATTCCCGAAAAAAGATTAGATAGAAGATTTTCTTCTAAAATTAAAGCTCATAACATCTTAGTAAAATGATGAAAAGAAATCGTTTTAATAGACCGAAAAATTTCATTTTTGATCACTTTTGCCTCCTTTTCAAAGACGACCACAACTCAAGGAAGGTGATAGAATAATAAAATCAACTAGCTGTTGCACTACTTCGTCATTTTTCTAGATTTTTAACGAAAAACTCATACACATACTACTCAGTGATCGGTTCAGTTTATTTCGATTTTCCCTGCTGTTCATTTTGTTCAGCTTGTCCCGTATGTTCTGGCTCGACCTGGGAATTGTTCTGTTCAGACTTGGAGGAGTGCGGCTGACTGTCCAGGATTTTCCCGTCGTAGTAGAATCTGCCGCAATAGGCGCACGAGTAGAAGAAAATGCCCGGACGCGAGGCAACGTTTTCGGGGATCTGAAGGATTGAAAAGTTGAATAAATTTACAATATATTTGTATCAAATGTTTTAAAAACAATCAATTCAAGATGGTAATTTATTGTTCTGGTCAAACGAAGTGACAGATCGCGTGTTGAAAAATAGAGAAAAGGCGAAAGAAGCAGAGGAAATTGCGTACCGCTCTTTCTATTGCCTCCCGCTGACTCTCCTTTCTCCGCACTTTAGCCTCCTCTTTGCGCATTGTCGTGACGCGCATTTCCCGCAAGGCGCTTTTTAACACACGAACTCTCACCTCATTTGACCGATGCAATATGCAAAGCTTTACGATAAAATTTTCGTAAAAATTAATCTTCGATTGAATTCGAAAAATAAAATGCAAGAAATTCAAAAGGTTGTAAGAATATCACCTTGTTGATTCCAGTCATGATCGGCATGGCGCGACTTTCAGCGACGATCACGTTCTTCCTCAAATTTCAAATTCGAAGAAAAGATACGAGTCAAGAAAGGGCTCGAGTCTATTTTTCGGAAAATATAAAATCACGAAACTTTGAACTGCATATTTTCATCCAAATGAACAATATAATATAAAATGAAATTGGGATTTTGAATCTTGTGAATTGCCTGAAAAGTAGACTCTTATTAAGGAAAGAGCTTACGTGATGTTGACGATGCACCCGGTGTAGGGTTCTTTGAGAGGCACTCTGACGGCGATCCAGTCGGGTTGGAAATGACCGCCCCCGTAACGGGCCACCTCGCACTGCACGTTGTCGTAGTCGAACGGGCTGATCTGGAAAATTCCGGCATTTGTTATACAAATTTTAGGACATTTTCAAGATAAAACTCTCTTTACAAGCATTCTAACAATTAGAAATTCATATGATGATTTCAACCATACGCATAAATCCTTGAAGATATTTAAGTCAATGGAGTTATGTACAATCCTGCTCATTGTTAGAGTAAAATGGAATCTCTTTCAAAATAAATTTCAAGTCATCTCGATAAAAAGATATGTGAAAACCGATATTAGTCCGAAATCGCTTGTGGAAGAAATGAAAAAAAAAAAAACCAACGAAACTTACATTGATGAGCTTGCTGAACCACTCATCCGGATCGAAGGGGTAGATTTCGAGCTCTGGCTTGGGCTCGCGCCACATCTTCGATGTCAGATGTGCATCGTGCGCATACAGAGCGTGCACGATCGGGGATGGAATGCGCAGGATTTCGTCGGAGTTGCACTCCTGCAAATCTCATTCCTCGACAAATACTACTACGCAACGTTTCAAAACAAATCAGTTAGTTTTCTTGTCGATAGAAATTCAATTTATCGTGACGTATTATGTTCAAAAGGACCGTTATTTCATAAATTGTAATTCTTTTTTTCCCTCTTGTTCTTATTTCCATATCTTCTCATTGCAGAAAGAAAATGCTAAAGATTTCTCAATACTCTTAAAATGTGCAAATCATGAGACTACAAAATTCTCACCATGCATCTGTAGAAAGGCTGCCCGTGTCGGATCATGGCCTTGGTGCTCTTGAAGACGAGGGCCAGTTGCTGCAGCGAGGTGATGGTCGGATTGTTCGGCACGTCGATCACTCGGCAGATACGACCCCACTAAATTATTCGAATTCATTTGTAGGAAAATCATCACTTTTCATACTTCTTTTCTCTATCATTAGAAGATAAAATTCGGCATTTGAAAGAGAATCTATTTCATTCTTGGTAACAATAAAAGCTCACGAGTAATAATATCTAAATGAAAAGTCAGCGCATCTCTATTTCTCGAAAAATATATCAAATATGTTTCGTGACATTGCTTTATAGTCAATTCTTCATAACAAGTCGATTATTTTCTAATACTACATTATTTGATAAAATCAAAACATTTTCGCACCTCCTCCAACCCCTTTCCAGTGGTGATGACAACTCTGTCCGTATTCTTCTGCAGGTATTTTCTCGTCCATATCTTGTCCTTCGCCATCGCCACGTCGAAGCCGAATCTTCTGGAAATTAACCATTTCTTGAGAATTACTAGTCATCGTTAGAATAATTGCAACTGAAGTATGTTTAGAAGATTACTGCAACTACCGTGGCCCGTACCTGAGATATTTGCCTAGTCCGTGGTGCATAACGTCAGCCATAATCTTGACGCTTTTCGGATCTATCGTAAATTCCTTCAGAGTATCTTTGCCAATCTCCTTCACAAGGCGCTAAAAATTTTATTTAAAATATTCCAGCCTTAAAAGAATCATTATGAAATTATAACGTGATTTAAACATTCTTAATAAAGACTTGCTGAAACATATCCATTGTCATTGAAATTAAAAGAAAAACAAGTTTCGGAAAAATAGAGGAATAAGTCGAACCTTGATGAGATCCTTCCAAACGCTGTCGGAAATCTTCTCCTTCTTATTCTTTTGCTTCTCCTTCTGGAAATTCATGGACGAATGCGTGAGGACACCGTCCCAATCGTACTGGTATTTACTGAAATAAATCATTGTATTGAAGAAGAACGAACTCTAGTTTTCTGACTCCAGGCTAACTTTGCCAAGTTGTAGGACCTGATTACGAAGAAAATTTCAATTATTACTTGACGAGTTGCATGAATGTGATGTAGAGCTCGGCGACGACGTAGGCGTCGTTTGCAGCGTATCTGATCTGGTCGACTCGCAGAGGGCGTACACCCCAACAGCCAATCTAAAACTGTCGAAATTTGACTTTTTTATCTCCTTGTTATTATTAATTTCAACCGATTATTATTAGGAACAGATCAAAAATTAAAGAATTTAGGATACAAAAATGTCTTTCCTCCTATTTTAATTTGGTACCAGCTCCTATGGTTGAATAATTTTTATTTAAATTTCTTATTCCTGCCTGTTCTCCTTTGGGCATTGGCTTCTTGAGAAGTCCCTCACTCAAATCGCTGAGCTTGTAGTTGCCATTTTTGGAGTCGATCGGTATGATCGATGGGTCCATCAGATGCAGCTGGAAATTTAAAGATAGAAACTAGAAGAGCAGGGAAGTGTACATTTTCAGCCATTCTCTTGAGACAGACGACGTTGTTGGACTTGCTCAAATCGGCCTTCATATCGGACAGCGTGCCGCGGAACAACTGGTTTATGTCGTTCAGAATGTCATAACCTACAGATATGAAGCTTGAAAATGCATTTATCAAATTAACCTCCCTTAAATGCGTACGTTTCAATATATCAAGATATTGAAGCACTTCAAACGCTTTCTAATGCGCACATGTGTGAGTAAATGTGAATATGTATTCGAAATTTCTATGTTTCATCAAATCTAGATATGAATTGACTAGAAATTGTTGATATCGCATTTGTTGAGCTTTCTAAATTGCACTCACCAATGACGAGAGACGGCCCATAGAAGAAGATGTCGATGAACTTCTCCCAGTTCTTCATTGGTTGATTCGTGAGGGCTTTCGACTTGAAGTCGAGCAGGAACACTTTCGAGTTGATGTAGAACTGCATAAGGCACACGCTGCAAAAATCGAATTTCAAGAAATTTAGCATAAATTGATTTCACATTATAAACAATTTCAATTTATAGCAAACTTAAACGAATCTCTAATTAGCGCGAATTTGAAGTTCCTGTCAAGTTGTTTTCTATCTAACCTGCTGAATCCAATGTCCTGGGAGAATTCCGAGTCCATGGCCGCGAATTCGCAGGTCTCGAACTCGGTCAAGAACTCGTGGAAGCCGGCCTCGTTCGTGATCTGAAAATAAGCATTCGCAATCCAAGCTAGATTTATTTACAACCCAGTAAGACAACTTGGGATCCGTGAGATATAGCTGAATTAAGTGGAAAGGGCATATTCAAAACTCTTCTACTGTATGTTGGCTAGTTGTTTGTTTCTAGATATCTTGAGGTATCAAAACAACTCTTCAGGAAAGATTTTCAATTGTCATTTGTTTTTAAAATATTCAAAAGAGAAAAAACAGACCATGATGATTTTGATGCCCTCTTTGAGCTCGTCGATGCGCTCCGTGGTCTGCGTTCTGATTTGCTGCAACGTTCTGCAAATGTCAAAATATGAAATAGAAAACAAATATCCGAAGATGCAAACTTCGAATTTTGATGTTTTCTTTATTTGAAAAGAAAATCGGCAACATAACTTTCCCCACTCACACTTTTGGGAAGGCCCTACCTTGAAAGAGAAAGTGGGGGAAAAATTACGCTGCCAAGAAAATCTACGACTCAAGGTCTGATAATCGGAATTTCATTTTAAAAAAATGAAGTGTAAATTCTCCCTACTTTTCGAGTTGGAGTCTGATCTCTTGGATGGACCTGGGATTTTCTGCGAGGTAGCTGAGCATCGTGGGCGCCAGGCAGTACGGGTCTTGTTGGTCCAGATCGTAGTAGAGGCACTCAAATTCATTAAGTTCAAATATGCTTCAATGAAGCTCTAAAACGAAAATAGAAGAAAGAAGTCAGTTCGCTATTGATTTTATTTTCGAATCGTTTTATCGACTTTAAAAATATAAATCTTCCTTAAAATAAAGAAAAAGAATATTCTCGAACAAACCCAGCGAATAGCGTCATCTCTGTACAGTGGATTGGCATTTTCTTTCCACAAATCCTTAACGAATCGAGCCACCGCTATCAGGTCGCCTTGAAGAAGTTCCTGGAAAATTATGCTTCAATAACACCAAATACAACTATTTTCAAATCAACAGTGAATTTTAAAATTAGATAAACTTCCTCTCGTGTGCAATTTATCTTTTTTCACGTTTGGATAAAAACTACCACATTTTAGGAGTAAAGTAGAAAAAACAGCTAACTTGGCACTTACCGTGACATTTTGAAAGTAGGTGAGATCTGACGAAGGGGCGTCCGTGTTGCTCTCGTTCTGCTCGAGTCTGAAACATATCTAGTTGGTACCATTTGATACAAGAAGATGGAAATTGAAAGGGGGTGCACGGTTATTTCTAATGCTAGAAAGGATGAAATAGTATCTTTTCAAAAAGAGGAAAAGAAGAAATGTGCTTTTCTTCTCTCGATAAGACACGCTATTTCGTTCATTACAGTACTCGCAGGCTTGAAAGTTACAATTCAGTTGAAAGTTTCCTAACCTGCTATTGGCGAAGAACCTGAGTCTTTTGCCTCGCATGGTGCGGTAGTAGTGGGGCGCGAGGTCCATGAATTGCTGCTCGTCTCTCAGGAAATTGTCGCCCAACTCTTTCAGGTTCTTTTCAATGTTCGTTTCTGAAAATTCTCCTATTTTCTTCAAAAAAATGATGATTTGTGAAAATTTTAGTGTTTCATATTATTTTGTTACAAAACTCGCAAATCTTTCCGGAGGAATATTATTCGAAGAAATAATGTTTTTACTATTGAACCAAAATCTATCTAAAACTGAGAATAGTCGGACAATTAAGATAATGGTTGTTTTTTTAATTCAGGAATCTTTTACCAATAGCCCTAGAGGATCCGAAAGTGTGTTTACTGGTGTCAGAAACGCCGTATTTCTCCATTTCCTTCATCAGCATCTCGTAGCGTTTCTTATCCGTCGCACAGCCCGAGAATTCGTCCAGGTAGTTGATGAATTTTCTCTGAAATTTAAAGAATCGTGAAAAGTAAAGAAAACATTTGACTGGGAGGGAATCTTCCCTCCCAAACATTGCATCTTTCTTCTGTCCTTCCCATATTTTTGAAGAAATGTACTAGCCGCCAAGGTATATTTACCAGGAGATTAGGTTTATTCCTGATGAAATTCCTCAGCACATCATCCAGCTTCTGACGGTAGTAGTAGAAAAGGAGAATCTGAACGAGTTATTTTCTGAAGAAAAGGTAGGAAAAAGAACATCGAAAACGGCACTATCGTAATTTTCGTCCTCGTCGAATTGGAAAGCATCGATTATCTTGAGCGCCATCGGGTACTGACCGATTTTCTTTTTTTCCTGAAAGACAAATTTTGTTAAGCTTCAAAATCTTGATATAAAATTATGGTGAAAATAGCTCATGTAATGCGGTCCCATATGTAGAGTCCTCAAGCTCAGTCCACTTGCAAAAATGCATTTTTGGTAGAAATGTGAGTTTGAAGCAGAAAATTTGGAAAGGGAGTATCCTTCAAACCGAAAATATCATAAAAGAGCTAGTCTAGATCGACAATAATTTGATAAAATGGTTCTATACAGAAATTCTACTACCACAAACCGAGGTTTGGCGTATCTACTTGGCGACCCTACCCTACCCCACCCATACGCATCATCATTTTCAATAAACTAAAAAGTGTTCAAACGTTTGATTACAGAAACATCTTTTTGGTGTCATCGTATAGAAATTGCCTACCTCGACCATTTCCCAGACGGAATAGAGCGTGGTGAAGAAGACTTTGGCGACGAATTTGATGCCTCCCGTCTGAAGTCCCTTCTCGATGGCGTCTCTCTTGACGGCTTCCGACAGGTACTTCTTCCTCATCTCCTCCTCTCCGTGCTTCTTCAGCCACTCGCCGAAATGCTGCAGAACCAGGCCTGCAATCAATGCCTTCCAAGAAAAACAAACGTTTTAACTTTGAACTTTATTCAGTAATTTAGATATTTAGAAAGCTTGCAGAGATCCTCAATTTAAAATTAGTTTTTTCTGAAAGACTTTTCCTTACCAGCAACCGTGTTCGTTCCCTCCTTCATGAGCTTGCAGTCCACCGTGCAGCGGAACAGCTTCAGCAATTTCTGAAAATAATTTCCTTTTCAGAAATCAGGAATTCATGAAGTTTTTAAAAGATTCAAAACTATCTTCACATTTTCAAAAAATTAACCGAGAAAGGATTTGCAGTCTCATCCCCGTCGGTCTCATCGCAGATATTGTAGACGATGTCCTGGACCATTTCAGACTTCACCGTCCAGTCCACCTCGCTTTTCATTATTTCCTGAGAATTGTCATTTTTTCAACAATTACAAATTCCCTACCTCGGTGAGAGTCTTGTAAGCGACCTCCTCGGGACTGTTCATGCCGTAGAAAATCTTCTTTTCCGCTTTGGTCATCTTCTTGGGAGACACTTCTCCATTCACAGCAGGAATGGATGCGGCTGCCTGAAATTATAATTTTGTAGGAAAAATAACAACGATCAACAAACTATTTCCCCTCCCAACTTTTCTCCTCGATTCTTTCAATCAAGAATGATATCTTTGGAGCGAGATATGGAAGTCCATTCCGATTATTAACTAGTACCTTTCTATCTTCAAATTTTAAAAAATCACTCGTTTCGTTTATCTTAGATACTCATTCCATTCGGTCAGCGTCAGACTTGGCACTTTTTTTTTTTTTAATTTAAATTTGGTCATCGCACCGCATTTGTGGTGGAAAAGTCCCAAGGCTGATCAGCGTCCCGAATTTTCGCCAGGTACCACCGCTTCTGCTTTCACTCTTTTTGATTTCACCGCACCCCATTCGACTCCGAGGTTGTTGCCTCGTTGATCTGCGAGACTGTAGCTTCGTCAGCCATGCTGCTGCTCTGCCCGTTGACTCCGGTCACTTCCTGCACTCTCCCACTACCGCTAACACTTGCCATTCCTCAAACAGCGAAGATGATTCGACCGAATTAAAGAAAATCAACTGGAACAAAATAATCACGGAAAATATCGAATTGATTAGAGTTCAAACAAATTGCAAGTAGTACTCCAAGTTGTCATCAATTAACTCGCAAATTGGAGATAATTATACAGTAATTGGCGAGATAATTGGACAACTAAAATCGAAGAAATACAGAACAGAGTTAAGAGAAAATTCGAACTTCGAATCAGGTGGGTGAATAAAGTCGAGAAGGGATGTTTACGCGTAAACAAGGGGGCAGGTGTCGAATCGACTTGCATCTTTGTCATGCTGCTGGACTTGCCTGAGGACGTTTTTCACCGCAAATATCCCTTATGCGGTGAATTATCTCATTCAGTTTTGCAATACTGCCTCTAATAATGAGACGAGATAATGGTGAATTTTTGCTGTGTCGGTGCTGATCATAAAGTCTCTTTCATAAATATTCATACCTCTGCGAGTTTTTTACCGACTTTATCACTATACTAATGCAATTTACACTCGAGTCTTCTGGACGTCTTTGCAAATTGTATTTATCATGAACATTGAAATATTTTTGTTAATATGGTATCCATGAGATTGATAAACGAGAATTTATTTTGATTGTTAAAAATAGGAAAGAATTATTTTATTGTTCGCAAAACTTTTCTAAACAGTACAAAAATAAGCCAAATAAACTTGACTTATTTTCATCAAATCACTCCACCATTTTCAATTTTCCTACATCTCTCCATTTATTTTCAATTGGATCGTATTCCTCTATTGAGTCACAAAAATTTACCCAGTCAAGCTCTTGAAGTTCTTGAAGTCTGAAATAAATTCAAAATTTTTAAAAATCGCTTCTTTGTATAATTTTATCACCCTCCGATTGCATACAATTTCTCGTTAGCGGCAATGAGCGAATGATGCTTTCTCGCATAATTCATATCAGCGATTCGAGAAATTCGACTGCCAACTGGAGCTGAGGGATCAAAACACCAGCAGGATTTGGATACATTTAATATACTGAACGTATTGAATATTTCAACTCTAAAAATATTATGATACATTATTTATCATGCAAAATTAACGACTTCTGTCCTCCAGTTAGATAAATTCTTCCATTTAGCGATGCAACTGCAAAAGAATCTCGTATTTCTGGAACCTCTCCGATCTTAATCCATTCCCGTTCATCGTCTGATAGTCGATATATCTTATTATTATCAAGTATATCAATAACTGAATATCCATAATTACAGCAATGAATATGCTATAATGTGACCGTATAAAACTTCATCGCATATTATTGTCTGAGCATCACTAATTGGAAGAGGAAAAGCATATCCTGTTTGCCATTTTCCATCTATTAAAACCTGAATAAATTATTTCATGGATTTTCATTCGATCTTCTTACATCAACGCGATTCATGCCTTGTCTTTTTTTAGAATCCCATCCACCCAAATAGTATAATTTGTCTTTGAAATAAGCCACAGATGCACCACTACGCCATTCAGGAGGATCTGGGCCTGTAAAATTCTTTGAATCGATCATTCATGGATTTGTTGATAAGACCTCTTGAAAGCTGTTGAGTATTCAAGTCATATATTTCGAATGATTCATAAGTGTTTTGAATTGCAAAAACCTGAAACATAAGAAATTATTCAAAATAACGAACATAAGAATTTACTCTATCCTTTGTAGTCGCTACTTCAAATGACCGATAACGATCGTGAAATGTTGCAACCTTTTCGACTGACAAGTTATGAGAATTGAACAAGCATATTATTTTTTTGCCTCTATGATTATTTCGATAATCAACTAAATTATTATGAATTATTTCAAAGTCTCTTACTTAGTTTTCAATATAATTTCTTACAATAAAATAAAACTATATGCGAACTATTGAATGAACTGTCTCCGTCAACTTGCAAATTACTGATATTCCAAGATAATTCATGCATTGTATTATTAATCAATGGAATTTCAATTCCGTTCTGAAATTATCATTTTCCATTTAGTAGTAAATTATTTATTTTCAAACCTCCAAAGCATTTGCAATAATCGCAGCTCCATGAGCTACAGTCTCGTCGGAATTTAGATCAAATTTCAATTTTCCCACTTCTCGCCATCTATTCGTTTGTGGATCGTATTCCTCGATTGAATTACAGAAATGTTTCCATATCTTTTTTTTAAATCTAAGTTAACAAACATTTCGTATAAAGATATGCAAAATCTCAGCGCACCCTCCGATTGCATACAATTTCCCGTTCGCAGCAATAAGCGAATGAGAAAATCTTGCATAATTCATATCAGCGATTCGAGAGGTCTTGTCCGAGGCTATTTGGTTACCAAAAATGATATCAACGATTCGATAAATTCGACTACCAAATGGAGCTGAGGGGTCGAAGCACAGACAGGATTTTGATGCTCCTCCATCACTAAATATATAATGATACATTATTTATCATATAAAATTAACAATTTCCATCCTCCAGTTATGTAAATTTTTCCATTTAGCGATGCAACTGCAAATGCACCTTGTATTTCTGGAAGCTCTCCAATTTTAATCCATTCCCGTTCATCGTCTGATAATCGAAATACTTTTGGAGTCCTCTGTCCACTAATAACTGAATTCTTCAATTAAAATAGTGCCTATCTTAGAAAAATAAACCATATAATACTCCATTGCATATTATTGGTTGAACAATAGAAGTTGAAATAGGTAATACAGGCCCAAGTTCCCATCGTCCATTTACAAAAATCTATGGAAAAGTTATTTATATAATGATCATCTTTATTTTACATCAACGCGAATTGTTCTGTAACCTGAGTCAAAATCCCTTCCATCCAAATAATACAATTTTCCTTTGAAATAAGCCAAGGATGCATATTCACGCCATTCAGGAGGATCTGGTCCTGCAAAAGATGCAATAAAATTAGACCAGTCCATTGGCTTTTGTAAAGTAACCTCTAGTGATTTGTCGAGTATTCAGATCAAAAATTTCAAACGATTTTTCAAAAGGTTCAATTGCAAAAATCTAAAATTTACAAAATTGGCAATGCCAAATAAAAATAATCAACCTTATCTTTTATTGTTGCTACTTCATTTGGTGGTAAAAGATTAGTAAATCTCGCAATCTGCTCAACCGAATTAGTATGCGAATCGAATAGACAAATTTTTCCTTCCCAAGTTGTGCCGTTTTCATAAGGTACTAAATACCAAAATGAATTTTCGTTCATACAAGAAATATTTTCCTACGATAGAATAAAGTTTTCTCCCCGCTATTTGATTGGGTATTTGGGTCGATCTTCAAAGAATTATTAATTCATATAAATGTTGATTAGTGGTAATGAACTAGCACCTGCCGACTTTGAAGAGTTAGAATAACAACACCGGCCAAAAGAAGCGCGCATAATAGAACTAATAGAAAAATGAATTTTTTTAACCAAGGATATTTACGATTTTCCCTGAAAGTAAATAATTTAATATTTTCCAGGTAAAACTATTTAGAAAAACTGCAAAGTTCATCGATAATAATTAATTTCGTAGAGTAGCTCGGACAAAAGAAGTGCGCATGTATGCTTCAACTAAAAGATAAGTGGAATTGCATGGAATAAATGATTATTTATTTATTTTTATTTTTTCGTGTATTTCGCGCGTTAAACTGTTCGTTCTATGCAATTTCACGTTTCAGAATGCCCCGTTATATCGTCCGCGTTTCACCTCGTTTTCACTGCAGTTTGATTGCCTGCATCCAGTAGTTGACGAGATTCAGGTGGACGGACAGTAGGCTTAACGATATATCGTAAATGTATGTAGAATATCAAATGGAAAGATTGAGCTTTAACTTACAGGATTTGAAGAGTCATTAAATTTTCCCATTTCTATTATCCTCACGTATATCGAGTAACAAGCTAAAAAAATAGTAAAGCCAGAAAATAAATAAAAACGGTTTCGATATCTACATAATGAAAATTTCGCTCTTCCTGTTCAACTCCTCATCAATCGAGTATCAATCATGCTAGGCGTGGCTATCATTCAACGCCTTGATTAATGTTAGATAGCAAATAAACTAGTGTAATTGACATCGACATGCAAACTGATTTTCGAAAATGGGATGAGGATCATTTCCCCCACTTCCTACACTCGTTGAACGATAAAACATAGTGACGGGAAAAGTAGTTGCTTTAAGAAGTAGGGGGAAGGGGCACACCCTCGGAAATGATTCATTCTCATTAAAGTAATTTCGAAATAGAACAAAACAGAACAATGCAATGTCAAACGCTCATTTATTGATTACGAGTGAATGTCAGCAAAAACCAAAGTTTTAGCAAAGGGGTATAAACAAGGATCCTCAGATCAGGCTGATTTTCACATATGTTGTTCAGTTTTTCACGCTGATCGTCATGGTGATAAACGTTTTTTAATCGATTACTATAGTGAATTACGGTAGTTCGTGTTTTCCAGACCCGACCTCGAGAAAAATTCATTTGTGTATCAGGCTAAATTTCAATTATTTATTTATTTTATAGATTTTGAACGGAGAATAAGCTAAAAATGAAGATAAAATTTTAAGATAATATTTTTGGTGGAAAAAGTTATTCAAAATTACCCTATATACCCGTACTACGTTTACAAGTGTAATGTGAGTTAACGTCGGAGTTTTCATGGAATCTTGTAGAACTCGTCAGGTTGATTAACTTTCATCCCAGAACTTATTCTAGAATGTGCACACACAGTGAGCTACGAATTTTTGAAAATAATGTATAAAAGGACAAGATGCTGAATTTGGTCATTGAACTTCAAAAAATTTTTTGTTTATTACCTGATAATCTATGGACTAAATGCTGTCCAATAAAAAAGGAATTATCCAATTTGGTCCAGTAACAAGAAAGTTATGGGGGTCAAAGTCGACACTATGTTCGAATTGTCGGAGTTCGCTGCCCCGTTGATCTGCGAGGCTGCTGCTCTGCCCGTTGACTCCGGTCACTTCCTGCACTCTCCCACTACCGCTAACACTTGCCATTCCTCAAACAGCGAAGATGATTTGACCGAATTAAAGAAAATCAACTGGAACAAAATAATCACGGAAAATATCGAATTGATTAGAGTTCAAACAAATTGCAAGTAGTACTCCAAGTTGTCATCAATTAACTCGCAAACTGGAGATAATTATACAGTAATTGGCGAGTTAGTTGAACAATTAAATCGAAGAAATAAAAAATAGAGTGAAGAGAAAATTCGAATCAGATGGGTGAATAAAGTCGAGAAGGGATGTTTACGCGTAAACAAGGGGGCAGGTGTCCAATCGACTTGCATCTTTGTCATGCTGCTGGACTTGCCTGAGGACGTTTTTCACCGCAAATATCCCTCATACGGTGAATTATCTCATTCAGCTTTGCATTACTATCTTTAATAGTGAAACGAGAGGTGATGATGAATTTTTACGATTGAAAAATCCCAAATCTTCGTGTTGCATTTTACGCTTTTTCAATTTTTCTCGAAATTGCGAAATTATTTCTAATAATATGAAATTGTATATGAGGTAAATCAAGTTAGTTTCGCTAATTATTATCCATTCTTGACCGCAAGTATCCGACATTTTCTTCTCACTTCTGAGATACTGAAATTGTCTAAATTTTCTCGATTTTCGCGTGTTTTTCGATAATTTATCGACATTTATCGCTTTTTTTCTAGAATCTACCGATTTAGATGGGTCCAAAAAAGGATCAAAAAGAGGAGGAAACAACTCTGTCTGCCGTCGTTATTGCGGACAATTTCAATGATTCCATATTCCTGCACGAGGCAGCCTCGGAAATTCCACTGGTACTTTCATAGTTTCTTGAGAAATCTTTCTTTCCTTCAAAAGATAAATTTTTCCCAGAAACTTTTCTAAAATTTAACAAGGAAATGTTTTGAGGCGTGTCGCCCGCTATGCAACGCTCCAATCATCAACTATACCCTGTTGTGGCTCCTCAAGACAGGCGTCAAGCGGGTGTTCCTCGTTTCGACTGAATCTCGCACAGAGGGACTGAAACTCGCTGAAAAGTAGGCATTTTGTGTTTTTAAAGGAAGAAAAGTCTGAAATATCTATCGCTGTCTGCTCACTTTCCTTGCACTCAATAATTACTAAATTCTAGTGACAAACGCATAACCAGAAAGAAAACAGGCTAACATTTTGAACTGCTCATAAATTTTAAAAATTTGTTTAGGAACTGGTCTCTACAATTCGAGCAGTTCCAGTGGATTCGATGTGCCGGGTCGAAGAGCGTGGGCGACTCCATCAGAGAACTTTTCGCTCTGGAACTTTTGAAAGGCAAATTTGCGTTTATTTTCTTTTGGCCGAATAACACATTTTCAGGTGATTTTCTGCTAATTTCGAACCCAGCGACAATCACAAATTCGACGCTCGAAAAGAACATCGCCAAGTACTACGAAATGCGGAAGAAGGACAAAAGCAACGCGCTCAATCTCATCTATGTCGAGGTAGTGCGGGTTTTTTCCTTCAAATATCACACGTTCAATTATGTAGTAGATTTTGAGAAATATGAATTAGCCGTGCGAAATGTTTGGAACTTAGTTGAATGGTTTTTAAAATTGCAGTTCGGCAAGGAGAACCCGAAATTGGCTCTGATGCGGGAGACGAACCAACTGATCGCCTATCACTCGCCCAACAACATCCATCAGCTGGAGGGGCATGTCAAGGTTCTTGTCTTTAATATTTCTAAAAGTACTTTCCTATTCAAAATCTTCGCCTTTTTGATAATGAATTTCTTTTCCTCAAGAGACTTTCATTTTCTTTAATTTTTTAAATGGGTATTTTAGGAATCAACAACCGTTTCGATTCGCACCGATCTGATGTTTTCCGGAATCGCTATTTGCTCGGAAAACATTTCCAATGCGTTTAAGGACAATTTCGACTTCGAGACGTTAAGTGACGTCATCAGGTGTTTTGCTTTCTGATTTTCTGCTTATTTCTGAAAAAAAATTGCAGAGAGTTCTTCGACAAGGAAGAAATTCTTAATCTCAACATCCACATCGACGTGCTGCCTGAGGACGAATCTGCTTACTCTGCCACGTAGGTCTCACATCTTTCGTCAAATCTCGAATATAAATGGCTCAACATGGAGAAATTGTGTGGAACTAGAAATGTAGGGAACCACCCTACACACTATTACTTCGTGTTGTGACGTTTTCAAGAATCCAAAACTATTTTTCGCAACTTATTCCGATAATTTAAAACTTTAGCGACTACGCCACTCTGATGAATCTCTCGCAAATGGTCATGGATCGATGGTTCTACCCCATTGTGCCAGGCAACTCGTAGCAACTGTGCAGTAATACCTGATTTGTATAATTCCAGAAAAGGCCTCCCTCGACCAATTCATCACTTATCACCCGGGGAATGTCTATCTGGAAGAGTGCGATGAGAATTGCGGAAGAAGCACGCCCACGCAAAAGTTCGAATTTTCTATTTTTTTTAGATTTTCTTTTGATATGTAGAGGGAAGAAAACAAGATGTCTTGTCCTATACTGTTCGAAATTGTTTATCTCCACTTTTAAACATGAGACAATTAAGATATTCTCCGAAGTCCTACCAACTGGGCGTGGCCTACGGAAAACGGTGCAAAGTCGGGGAGCATCTGGATCTGGTCTGCGCGATTTTTGGAAGCGACTGTGTCATAGGTAAAATTAAAGCTAAATGGGAAAATCTATTTTATTTTATTCCCAGAAGACGGCTGTTCGCTGCATCGTTGCATCGTCGGTTCGAACTGCAAAATCGGGAAGAACTGCATTTTGGAGGAGATTTGCATCGGAAACAACGTGCAGATTCCGGACGGCACCAAAATTACCAGCCGACACGCCGTCATCGGTCACGGGGTAGCCTTTTGAATTGTTTCGATTTAGGTGTTTTAATTCCCTTTTGCTCCACGTGCGACATTTTTGTTCAGATTTATAAATTGGTCTATGATTTTAAATAGACTGTTGAGGGTCGCTTCAATTCTTTTTCTAAATGTCTTGAAACGTACACGAAAATTACGCATTTTTAGATTAGTTTTCACAAGAATAGAGCTTCACCTATTGGTAATTCGCTTCCGAAGCTTCATGACTGAAAATTGAAACCTATTATTTTATTCTTCAGGTTTCTTACCCACCTGGTTTGGAGTGCCCCAGGAATTGCATGATTTCAACAGCACAACCGCCTGAGGATGACATGGACGACTTCAAAGTGCGCGAGGAGCAGGGAATCTTCATCTGGAACATGCGGTCTGGAGACGATCTCTGGAATGGCACGAAGAGACGGAGGCGTACAACCAGTGGAATCGAAAGTGTATGTATTTTTTTTATCTAAGGAAACATGTTGAAATCAGAGCAACGTGTGTTGTAAACATCTTATCTGTTAACTTTATCTGAAACGCATCACAATCACGGCAATTTTCGAATCCAATTTTGATTGAAGGGTAATGTTTCCAGGACGCTCAATCACTGAACCAAAATGTGCCAGCCGGGCACGAGTCCGCAGACGAAGACCCGGATCAGATACCTGCTGCAGTGTTCTTCGAGGAGGTCGTCGAACTCATGCAAAGGGTTTTGGAATTGGAAGGGCCTGAAGGCGAAGACACCAGGATGAGGAATGCCAAAGAACGGGTAGGATTTCTATTCCTCGTAAAATCTACAAGATTATTACGCACCTCCCTTTTATTTTTAAGTTATCAACAAAAGGTTGAAGAACGAGAAAAGTTTTCAATAGAATTAGACGAAAAGAACCGCTCGTTCGCTTCTAATCTCAGAAATAAGGTAGATATGATAATAAATTGGGGAGTTTGTATTGAATTTTCGATGATTGTTTCAGATGGAAAACCTAAAATTGGAGATAAACTCGCTGCGATTCGCGAACAACGTTCCGTGGGAGGACGTTCTCAAATTGTCCGTCCTCGCCATGCTCTCTTTTCAGCAGGCACATACATTGAATGATTTGAAAAAGGTAGAATTCTTTTTAATTGTTTCAAATAAAGGTTATGAGCGGAACAATAAATACGTATTCAATTTTTGAGGCCTTTTAAAAAAAATCGACTTTGAAGAAAATACGGATTGTATGCTTCAAACTTTCTATATCTTTCTGACATGTGTAGTTCATCAATTAATCTATTATCTCTTCTTCGTCAAAAATATTCAATGTTCAGTTCTTCTGTCGTTGGAGTCATTTCTTCACCTCCCTGTACAAGAGGTCAGACCAGCAAGTGCAGATTCTGACGGCTTTCGAGACAAAGTTGAAGGACTCCTCAGCAGAGTCGCCCTGGCTGAGTCCTAAAGCCATCACAGTGCTGATTCACTATCTCTACGAGTTGGACTTGCTCGAGGATGACGCTATTCTCATTTGGTTCGATGAATTGGAACATGTGGGTTTCAAAAAATTTATGAAATGTCGAGATTGGTTCTTTCTCTTAGTTTGGAATTAAGAAAATAATATTTTGATTACAAGTTGTTGATAAAAATAGATCATTTTTCAGGTAGAGCTGAAAAAGGAGATGCAGAAGATAGTCGATTGGCTGGAAGAGAGTAGCGACGAAGAGGAAAGTGGGGAAGAAGTCGGGGCTGATGATTTGGATTCCGATTAGGATTGAAAATAACCTAGTTTTAATTTTTAAGGGTCATATTCATTTTTCCGATTTTTTGTTATTTTTTTCAAATTTGTTGGATTAAATAGTTCTGTTTTTATCTTACTATTGCTATTTGACAATCACGCCGTTAAATCGGTTGGATATCTCTGAAATTTATGAGTCGTTTTCATAAATATCTAATTTTCAGAATATTGTAAAATGTCGTTCACGGATTTCGCCTATTTTAATGGTTCGGTGCGCCGTGACAAGGCGCAGGAATCGGTCATGCAGACTTTCGTGAGTTTTTGAACTCTTATTTAAGTCCACAAATCGAAGAATGAACATTTAACAAAAGTCCACTAAATTTATCATTCTGTGAAACAGCTAAAATATTGAAATTTTAAAAAGTAAGGATTTTCAGAATGCCCGTGAGAAGTTCCTGAAGAAGTTGGAAGAAGAGAGGCACATGCGTCAAGTCGTGCAGAGGAAGACGAACGCGGCCATCATCATTCAAAAGTTCTACAGACGGAATGCTGCAATGAATGTCATTCACAGACAGTGGAGGCAGCAATTCGATATCAATGAGGCTAGTTCCGCTAATAACAAAGAGGTTGGCTTTGCTTTTTTATTTTTAGTTTGTCTCTTCAAGAACTCAAGGTTTTGAGCAAACGTAATAAAACATAATTTTTGAAACTCATTAATATCATTTTGCGTAATTCAAAGAATCAAAGAATTCGAGGTTAAACAATTCTCTAAAAGATAACGAGATAGTTATAAATTTGTTTTGAAGCGCATTCCAGTCTTTTCAGATTTTGTTGGACCGCCTTTCTCGGATCGCTCTTTTCTACAGACACCCTCAAGATGATGGAAGACTTGTAAGCCAATTTCTATAGGGTAAAATATAATACAATTGCAGATTACGATCTGCTCTCAAACACTCTCGTTCATGAGGACAAACAGCATCGCGCCTGTCGAGATGATGACCCCCAGAACGCGTCTGCTCGTGCTCAAAACAGTGCTCAAGTTTCTCGTCAAGTCGCAAAAGAACACCAACATCACTATGCCCGTCAGGTAACAAAGATATTACAACACTCCTTTTATTTTGATACAGTAGTTTTTTCCTAATAAAAATTAGAGTTTTCACAAGTCTAACAAAGGGCACTTCAGGCTAGATGTCTAGTAAGATGTGTGTTTCAGAATAGGAAAAGGCAAATTTTAGATTCATCGAGACATTCGCTTTTCTTGATCCGGAATCGGTCCACAGGCTGATCAAGGTACTTGTAAACAGATTTTCATAAAATGCCAGTGTTCAAAATTTTAAAAATATAAAGGCTTCATTGAACCCTTGAATGTAGACTGTTTCTAGTTATATACGTGTCAAACAACGACAATTTGCGAGAATAAGAATAATTTCGGCCAAAATACATTCTACAGGTGGGCTACATGACAGCGATGGTATCAGTGGTTGTGAAGACCTCCGAGGCGATGGGCATCGGCGCGGGGGCGGACGGGACATTCCATCTGGAGGAAACCGTTCCGCCCAAACTCGACGCAATTCTCCAGTTGCTCCTCACTCCGATAGACAAATGCGACAAGGAAAAGAGGTCAATCGATGTATCCCTTTTTATTATATTTTCTTTGTTGCATCAAAATATTCTCTATTATGCCTACAGATATTTCGCTACTTTAAAGATATTCTGAAACATATTTTAGTACTAAATTTTTGGATTGAACGCATGAGAATCATCTTATTCTTCCTTCTATCGTGATGAATTTTATCAAGGAATAAGATAACAAGGAAGTAATGTGAAGAATACAACTCCTGACTCGGCGTTCAAACTGCGGATCCGCATGTTACTCCACATGGATCAGTGTGGATTGGCATAAATTACGCTGAAGAAAAAGGGAATAGATGAAGCAATATGAAAATGAGACTGATTTTCGAGATACGTCTCGCTCAATTCATATGAATAATGCTAGAATTATCATTGTCTCGTGCTTCCCAGATGAACTATAAAAATTCAAATTTCAGATGCACTGTGCTGAACTCTCTTCTGTCCGCCATCAACGAGAACCCGAATCAGTCTGTCGCCGTTCGCGTTCTGCTCGCTTTCATCAGGAAAAATATCAAGGCCAAGAAGTTAGGCATTTTCAGTTTCACATTTCAACAAAAATATTCCAGAATCTGCTTTGAAGATTTTATGTCAGCCTTTGAATTCGACCAGAATCAGAAACTCGATGTCTTCTCGGAACAATCGACTTCTGCCGAAAACATCGTGGATAGGGCGAAAGCCCAGGGAAAATCTGAGACAATGATGGATCTGAAGTTGACCGGACAGAAAATGGCGTGGATTTTGACGGAGATCATGACGATTGGAGAAGAGGGTACATTTTTCACTTTCAGCGGATAAATTTATCATGGAAATTGATAAAATAATATAGGAGTTTTGAAACTTATTTTTAAAAATTTAGACGGCTCCCTTCAAAACTCTGCAGCAAAGGTCCGTCTTCTCTCTGTGATATCGAAAGTCGTTCCTTTCGCACTCAACCCATCCTCGGATTTCGATGATAAATCCATGGAAACTGAGGAGAAAATGGTGAGATTTAAAAAAAAAAAGTTTGTATTCGGATGAGTTTGAACAGGACTTCTGTTTCTATATAAAATTTAAAAATTCTATTTCCGTCCATCACTAATTTGAATTCAAAAACCCAACCTTCAGACCCAGTGTTGGCTGAAGGAATCGATCCAGAAGCGTCTGACGCTGCCGATCTTCAAGTCGATGATCTTCTCGGCCCTGCAGCAGGGCGACAGTCTCTCGCTCGTGGTCGGATTCGAGAAGCAGCTCAGTGGAATGATCTACGAGATTTCTATGTCTGAGCAGTTCATACAGAGGTGAGATCTAGACATTTTAGGAATCCCGAATAAACCAGCGGTAGACGTAAATTTGGGGGAGCTAAATGGGATGACAACTTTCTGTTCTATCTAAATGAACCACTCTTTGCAGATTGTGGGACTCAATCTGTGAAGTGGGTGAAAATTCGGGTAGCGGCACACCTATGGTCGTCTTCAGTCAGTTCACTCATGGTGAGTTCCCCCATTTCAATGATCAATTTTAGTTAGATTTTTTATTTGAGTAATGCCAACAACTGGACGAAACTATTAATTACCGTATCTTATTTGCTTATTTGTAAATTCTCTGAACATGACCTTAAAATTAAGTCATTTGAACTTGCTAAATGTGAAATTTATCCCAAGTTATGAAAATGGAATTTGAGTGAACGCTTCTGGAGAAGCCCTTGCCGCAGAGCAATTGCTCGGCTCCGCGATCGCGCTCTTCTGCAACTCCATCAAGGCAGTCATTTCCACGATCCCCGATTCGGAATTTTCCGTCGAAAACACCCTCCATTTCGACAAGAACAAGTTCCTCTTCATCCTTAGATCACTCAGGTTAATTTCAAATAGATTACTGTAGTAAACAATTTGTGTAAAAGTGCTATTTATGCAGACTGTTTAACATCAAGATTGAAAATAACTTTTCAGAGAAATCTGCCTGAATCTGATCAATTTGGCGTTTCCCGAGTGGTGCGTTACGTCCAAATACACCCCAAAGCCTGAGGTGCTTTCTCTTATTACCTTGAAAGAAGAAAAATATGAAATTCGGAATTCAGCACGAATCTCTCCTGAATACAGTCGTTGAAATGTTGCAGGCGGTGTATCAGAAGGACACGAGGATGCACTTTTTGCCCGAGGGATTCTGGAGCGATCATTTGAGACAGGTTCATTTTTCTAATGATTTAAAAAATTTTATTTTAAAATTTTCAGATAGTGATTTCCCGTGGCTCGTGGCAGGCACCGACTCATTCAAGATTCGGAAGAAATCGCCTTCCGGGCGTTGGCGTTCCACATAATAGGTAACTAGCGTATCTACTTCAGCAAGGGAGAGCTCCCTTTGAAAAGATGATCTTTCTTATCAAGATTGTGCGAAATATTTCGCTCCGTTTAAAAAAACTGTTTTGGACCGTTTTTGACCATTTTCCTTTGTATTCCGCATTCCTTATTTCGAAAATCTCAAAACCCATTCTGCACAGCCTTGTTTCTAGCAAGAAACCACGATTTCTCAAAATCCATTTCTTCCAGAAATGTATCCGGCTACGTGTACGAATTGTTCCGTGCCAGACAGAGGAATTCGAGCGATGAGGACAGCGACGAAGAGGACGATGCACTCAGAGAGGTGGGTGAATTTAGAAATTATCGATTATTCTGGTGATATTCCTAGTGCAAAAAATTATTTTTGGTTATATTTCGTAAAGGGGGAAAGGTCGAACAAACTGATTAGACATTTCGAAACACAAAACTGTTTGAAACCTATTTTATTCATTTTGTAAAGGAGGCAAATATTTAATAGAGTAGTAAATTTTAAAAAGGAAAATTTATTAGAAAGAGGCGAAAATGGTCGGAATTATTTGATCGGTTCCTTTTGCTGGATAAACCCTTCGACAGATCTTTCGAGTTGGGGATAGATCTAAAAATGTCCATAAGGAAGTCGATCGTTTTAAAAATTACCAATTCAAAAAGGCGCATGGTGTCTTCGAAAAACGGGTCGGCAATTTCGGTGACTTCTCTCTTTGGGTCGAACGACGCTAGGAGCAATATCTCCGCATGACGGTCTTCCGCAACGCATTTTTCGTTCACGTAGTTTGTTAAGTCCCTAAATTCTCAGCAGAATTTAAGAGAACACTAACACATCTTGACAAATTGAATTTGATTTTTGGTGAAAACTCAAGTGTTATTTTACTTTTTCAAATCCATAAACCACAATTTTGCAAAGAACTTATCACTTTGTATTTCGTTCTTTCTACCTGATATTTCCTTTATCCATTGCCAAAATGTAATCGAAGATTTTGAAATCCTCGGGGCAAATCTAAAACGAAGAATATAAACTTTTTGTATTTTAAAATTTTCCACTTTTTGTGAGGGTGGTAAATAATTCATTGCTATTCTTTCGAAATTTTTCCGATTTTCTAACTTTGTAGCTACGGACTTTTCAACTACAAAATTTTGGTGCGAGAAAAAAGAATAAAAATGTCTAAGGATAAAATGAATAAATATTCGAGTATAAAATAGCATAAAAGCCGAAAAAGGCTATATTCCCTTTGTCTAAGAATCAGAATATAAAGGGTGTGGTTGCAGTTGAAGATTTGAAGGTCGACGAAATTATACGATAAAGAAAGTTCAAAGTTTTTTTTCAAAGATCGACAAATTCGAAAACTATCATAATCAGCACTTCTTTGATGCTTTGAATGGGGTGATACGATGGACTAATTTTAACGCGATATTTGATAGAACCGAAACAACATTCGAGTATTTCAATGAAATTTTATATTTTTCTTGAAGCCGCCTACCAATCTGGCTCTATGTTTGTAGTCGGTGATTCCATTTTTCTCGAGCATCTTCTTTGCCCGTTTATCGGGCGATTTATCCCTCGCATACCCATTTATGGCTGCACTATCGCAGGTCCATCTAAAATTGTCTAGTTAGGTAAAAGATTTGCAGAACTTCGCGCTGACTTTTTATCCAACCCCCTTTTCCTGATTCGATCGCGAAATATCGCCTCGGACATGGCAGAGCGACAGGTGTTTGCTGAAAATACGACTCGTTTTTCGAAAAATTAGAACTTTTGAGAATAACAATTTTCTTTTATCTAGGAGATTTGTATTGTTTTTTTTAAATGGTTTGGATATGTTTTGAAGAAAAATCAAAGTTGGATAGAGTTTTGTAAAATGATACGTGTTCTCGTTTCTTGCAAAATATTTGAAAGTTTTGAAAGGGCTCAAAACGATAAAGCGATGTTTAAATTCTCAACATTACTCTCCCAAGTTCCAAAATCTTCGACAAAGTTCGGAATCAAGTTACCATAGCAAACGAACAGCACATTATGCCCTCGGGTTTTCGACAGTCCAAGCTCTGTGCCCAAATTAGGCGATGGCTGTCCAGCTCTCTGTTGCTCCTTGGCGGTGGTCATAGATGAATTGTCCCTGCCCGACCCTACTCCAATTCCAGTTCCAGTCTCGTTTTTGTCCTGTATCCCATTATTGCTCTCCCCCTGCGGGGTCGACTCCGCCCCCTTTTGCGAGGCCTCGCCCCCTAACGGTGCGATCTGCGCCTTGTGTTTGCGGTACAAAGTGAACGAGTGAATGTTCCGGAAGATGTTGGGAAATTGACCGCCGGACGAACAGGGGAATATGGTTGGAGCGGGAGGAGAAATAAATCTGGTAATACAAATGGGGAATACGAGTGGTTTTAGGGGTCGAGAAAATTAGTTGCTTTTTCAGTGAAATAATAATGGGGGAAAGTCGATTAGCCTATTTCGTAAAGTCCCCGCGAATTTTCGAAGTCTATTCTGATGGTGAAATTTTCTAGGTGGTCTTCTTCAAATACTATAGAATAGAAATATAAAAGGGCTCAAAATATCGGAGTTTTGGAATTAACTTTCAGCAGAGCTAGAAGAAATTGAAAAACGTCGAAGCTTTCACCTGTATGCGAGAGGAAATTAGGGAGTTTACGAAAGCGAGAGGCAATTTGAAATTGGGAGGGATGAAGATGCCGAAAAAGGGGAAAGATAATTGATAATGAGGTGGGAAAAGATAAGAAGGATAAGTACCGGCTGGACCAAATACGAAAGCGTTAAGGTTGACATTTCCTTATATAGATTAGAAAAATGAAATTATGTTCAGCCAATTTTCTAGCATTATGTTTAAACATGGATGGAGATAGAACTTCGTTTTCAAAGGTAGAGCATAATAGGTGAGGATGAAACGGATAATTATAAATGGAAATTAAAAATTCTAAAATGGGCTTCATTTTGGCTCATAAAAGCTCATAAAAATTACGCAATATTGCCACGATTTTAATGTTTCGAGAAATTTCCTTGAAGATCGTCTTCTTTTGCTGAAATATAGGATTTGAAAAGTGATTGTGAAATTCATAATAATTATAGGGGCTGAAAAAGAAAATAGAAAAATGCACTTTTATTCGACGAGGGTTGTCTAGGTGATGATGAAAAAATTCTGGAATTTGGGCAAAATTTATAAAACGAAATAAAATTAAAGGAATATTTTCAGGCGAATCTGAGCGTTACGGACAAAAGGAACCTGTGCATTTTGAGGAACATTCCATTCATCGTTCCGTTCTCGCAGAGGATCAAGGTATTTTCAACGAGTTAAATTAAATTGAGAAAATAATTGCATCTAACAGCAGTAACATCGCTCTTGCAAGAAAAACAATATGGATATTTTATTTTGACCATCCACTCTTTAGGTGAGAGTATGAGAGAGGTCAGGAAAAAGATATGCTTTGCTGAAGGGAAGTATTTTTTTCGATGCCATCTTGCATTAAGAAGACATCATTTTAACGGGTTTTCTTAAATTTCAGATTTTCCACGACCTACTTGAATTCGAAAAACAGAATGTCCCTGACACTGGGTTTGATGGTATGCTAATTTTTCGGAAAAAAATCAGGCTTTTCCAATTTCAGAAGGCTCTGCTAGAAACCTGACTACAGTGTCGATCAGACGGCATGAGCTCTACGAAGATGCATTCGCGCAGTTGGGTGATTGTAATAAAGGTAATCTTTTCTCTGCAAATCTTTATCTTTTTTCTAAGTCCCGACTTGAAACAATATGATAGTATTTATGCATCTTTCATTAGATTATGAGAAATATTTGATGCATATATCTCCTTTAACTATTTGTCTTTAAGTGGACTTGCGCCAGAAGATCGCAGTCAGGATGATAAACATGCACGGAATCCAGGAGCGTGGAGTGGATGGAGGCGGAATTTTCCGTGATTTCCTCACTGAGCTTCTCAAGACTGGCCTCGACCCGAGCAGGGGATTCTTCACCTACACTCATGATCGGTAAACGAGTATTTTTAGGAACAAAGATTCAAGAGAAAGAAAACTCAGACTGCTCTATCCGAACCCTGTCGCAATGAACATCTACGCAGCCGAATACTGGCGTCATTTCCACTTTCTCGGACGTATGTTGGCGAAGGTAAGCTAAAGTTGTCTTCTAGTGAAAACTCTCAATAGTGTGGCAGGGAGGGGTATCTGATTGATATACTGAGAAATATTGCCAAAATAATGATTTTTTTTTCTTTTAAATTTATGCAGAAAAGTTTGTAGAATTGAAATTTAACAGAACTGAAACGAAGATCAATAACTAACAAGACGAACCTAGTTCCAAAATGATAAAACGCTGAAACATATCCTTCACACTTGCAGCTGATCCGCATGAAGATGATGGCGGAAATCCGATTCGCCGAGTTCTTCATCGCCCAGCTACTGGGGCAGAGCAGGGAGAGCTGCATCGATCTCCATCACATGCTCGGATACGATCCCGAATTGTACAGGTCGGAAGATTCGATGAAAGCATTTCTAAAAGCTTGATTTTGCGCTATTTTCGGATTTTATATCGATGACTATGGTTAAACAGTATCTACAGATTAGTATTGAGAAGTCAACGAATTATCCTTGTTCTCCTGAAACTATTGAACGCTTGCAGAAATTCCAATTCTCTAAATTTCGCTTCAGACACTTGAAGAACCTGCTGCACTACAGCGAGGAGGAAATTGAAAATCTCCAGCTGGACTTCTCGATTTTGGTGGAAGAGCTGGGCAGTGTGAGGAAGATGGACTTGAAGCCGGGTGGCTCAAACATTCCCGTCACCATTGCTAACAGACAAGAATTCGTCAGACTTTACGTCAATTATTACCTCTTCCAGAGGGTAAGCAATTTGCATTTTTAGTGTGAATAATTTGCAAAATTTGAGATCGAACCGATGGTGCTGGCGATGCGCGACGGAGTCAGCAGCGTGTTGAGCATCGAGTGGCTTGCCATGTTCAGCCCGACTGAATTGCAGGTTCCTTGGGATATTAGTTTTTGATATCAGCATGGAAAGAATGTATATTCATTCTAGCTTATTTGAAATTATCGAATGATCTTCAAGAATTTCGAAAAGCAAAGTTTACTATTGGAAATTTCAATCATTCCTTTCATCTTTTGTCTGACAAGGAAAGTGCACAGATCGGAACTCAGAGACCTTGGTCAAACTTTCCAAGCAAGAATCTTCAATGATAGGGATCACGATGGTAAAGTTAAAATTCGTCAGATAGGAACCTGGGACCAAGCAATTTGCAACCATTTTCACTCGTATTTTGTGTGAGAAATGAGCAAATGCGCTTGTCAAAAATGTATGCAAATTTGCAAATTCGTGAATGCAAGTGAATAATCGAGGGTTTTTCCTTCGAATTTCCTGCTTTCAAGTTCCTATTTAGCACTTTTTGACTTTACCATCGTGACCCCCGCCATTAAG
Organism: Diploscapter coronatus; assembly: GCA_964036155.1. NCBI lineage: Eukaryota > Metazoa > Nematoda > Chromadorea > Rhabditida > Rhabditidae > Diploscapter > Diploscapter coronatus. The sequence goes on along the minus strand of OZ038423.1, from coordinate 74,764,169 downwards.
AACTCAGTATGGTAAGTCATCAAGATCTGTAAGTTCCGATCTGTGCACTTCCCTTGTGAAACATGAACAGTTTTACAAGGCAACTATTTTGAGACACTGGTGAGCGGTATCGAAGGCCCTATCGATGTAGCGGACATGCGCCGGAACTGCCTGGTCTACCACATCAGGAACGAGGCAGACGACACCTACGCGAGGATGTTCTGGGAAGTCGTCGAGGCCATGTCTCCAGGCGATCAGAGACTCCTTTTGAAGTTTGTTTTCAACAAATATCTGATAAGAAACGTTTTTTTATTGTTAGAGAAGGAATTATAGCGCGTGTAAAAGATGGCTCTAAACTCATTATCGCTTCCTCGACGTTTGATATTCCAAAATTTTTGAATACGATAATATTTTATTTAGCATTTTCCTTTCAGATTCGTGACTGGCTGCTCGCGACCCCCGATCGAAGGATTCTCCCAGTTGGAACCCAAAATGGGCATCACTTTGGTGAGAGCTTTTTAGATAATACCTTTGAATAGTTTAACTTGCAGGTTGACAAAGACCCCGAAGCCCTTCCGACATCGGCTACTTGCATGAATTTGCTCACGCTCCCTAAATACTCGTCCAGAGCCAGGCTGGAGGAGAAGCTTCGGTAATTTTTCAGTTTTCCAAAACTTTCGTTTCACAAACCTACGAACTTTCCTGTAAATGATCACTGTATATTTTTCATATTTGAAAATACGTTTCAAGAGGTTGGTATAAAGTTTGAAAGGAACGTTTTAGTTTTTCTCCTCTCCATCAATGCAAAACTAAAATCAATTTTCAGCTATGCCATAAATTCGGGTGCTGGTTTCGAGCTGGAATGATCCTCTTTTCCATATAGTCTCAACTCCAAATCACGGGTAGACAACGGACTGCTTTTTCTATTCTCTGAAATTTACTCGATGAAAAATTATTTTGGCAACGCATCTGGTATCTGGTTTTCTAAGTCATTTCGAGGTTTTTCAATTTTGTCTTTACGAGCCATTTCTTACTTATTGACTCGTTTGTAACCAAATTTATGCTTCGACGTGAAAGATAAATACTTATTATATTATATAAAAATCGGTTTATTTCAAGTCAAAGAAATAAGAATAAAATGGAAAAATCAGATCAAACTAATTCTGTTAAAATGAAAGAATCAAGTACCGAGTTAGATGAAATTGCAAAGGATTGAGTGCAAGGATAAAAAATGATTGCGGATGAGATCGTTGAACCTGTGTTTGTACACTCCTATTTTCCAGTGGACCCGAATCCTCCCGCACCTCTGTCCGTGGCCTGCAGCTCCTCGTTCGTCTCGACGAAGTCCACGTGCGCGATCCGCTCGCAGATCAGTTGCGCGATGCGGTCGCCGATGTTGACCTGCAATAGTCAAAAATGTTATTTTCTTAACTGGAAGAAATTTGCGTTTAATTTTCAAATTTCTAATGCATTGGTCAAGCGAAATTCGAATTAGTTGATTTAAAAAAGGGAAAAACTGCACGAATCTATCAGAGTTGGAAGATTTCGGAACGGAAAAATGACCTTCAACCAAAACAATCCCCATCAAATTTGTAGTTGTTCATTTAAGACTATTTTGCGAAAAAATAACCTCGAAATCGTGATCGCTGAAGTTGAAGAGGATGACCTTGAGCTCGCCCCTGTAGTCGGAATCGACCACCCCGGCACCGACATCGATCGAGTGCTTCGCTGCCAGCGACGAGCGGGGCGCCACGCGACCGTAGTAGCCCAGGGGCAGTTCCACCTGCAGACCCGTCGAGATCATCGCGCGGCCTGAAAAAAGACATTTTTACAAGGATTATTTTCGAATACTTTATTTGCTACTGACTAAAAACGCGATATTTGTACCTCGTCGTTTTCGGTAGAGAAAAAAGCTAGTGAAATACAGATCTTTCAAATGTTTTTCTTTTATATCTAACTTCTAACCTCTAGCCGGAACGACGGCTTTCTCAGCGGCATGGAGATCGTGACCGGCCGCCTCTGCAGACCCGCGAGTGGGTGCGTGTGCGGATTCCACCAGCTTACGGAAACGAACAGAGAGTCTCGACTCGTTCTGCAAATATTTCTTGTTTGGCACCCTTAAGAACAGGTTCATTTACGTGAGCCTGGTGTTCGTTCTGCTCGGCAACCGCGTCCCCAGCCCCGGTCTCGGGTTTGTGCAGCTTCGCGGCCGGCTCATTTACCGGGGAGTGGTTCTCCATCGCAGTCAGCGGCATTTCGAATCTGGGATAGGGGTTTTAGAAAATTCGGGAAATTTAATTTTAAAGGCATTGTAACGAGAAAAAAGGGAACACACATCCAGAAAAATGTTCAAATGAAGATTTTCGAGGTTTGGCAAATCGAGCGCCAAGTTTTCCCGCGCCCGCCCTTTTTTTTGTTGGAAAAAACGAATTGATTTGTAAAGTCAAAGCCAAAAATGAAAGAATTTGCAAAACTCACTGAAGCTTTCCATTTAGAGATATCCTAGTCAACCCTTTAGAAAATCCCCAGAGTAGTTTCGAGTGTTTCAAAAACATCCTTAATTTCCATTTTAAGGACGAATAAGAGACCACTGGTTCAGGAAAAATGTGAATACCAGATAATAAGTTAGCCGGAATTTAGACTTAGAAAATTATTCGCTCTAGAATTCCAGAATATTTTCGAGAAGCCGAAAAAACCGGTCCGGAATTTCAACACTTCGTATTTCAACGGAACGAGAATGCATTTTCCATTCGCCCTCCCTTTCATTGAATTTTAACTACGCGCTTAAACGCAGAGTACGCTGTAAAAAACTCGCATTCGTTGTACGGATAGTGGGACGTGGAACGTAAGTCGGTCGGAAATCCTTCGTTTTTTTCCGGATTAACTTTTTATTTCCTTTGATAAGTTTTGAGAATACTACCGCAATTCAGCCGACCGCTTCTAGAGGCGCCGCACTCAAAGTTGGTCCCCTTCAAATCACTCGACAATGATGAATTTCGAGGTGTCGTCCACAAAACGTAAGCATCTGTTGAAATTTGCATTTCTTGTTACTTTTAGAATTTTAGAAGCCAATAATAGTGAAACTAACATAAGGCTTCGTAGAAAACGTACGTTATAACGCGAAAAACTAGGTATATTCTTGGACAGAATGAAAAAATAAGATGATCAAAGTTGGTTCATTTTGTTCGAGAAACAATTCCATTACTTTGCTTGAGTAGTTAATTAGGCGCAGATAGCTTCGTTCATCATTTCGAAGGAAATATTTCAAAATAAATAAATAAACGTTGCAGAAATCGGCGTGGGTTTGACAGCGTTCGGAGTGTTCTTCATTTTCCTCGGCATTCTTCTTTTCCTCGATTCCGCCCTTCTCGCCATTGGAAATGTGAGTTTTCTTTCATTTTTTGTTTTATACTTTTCATTTTCCTGTCTATTTTTGATGGCATACAAAAGTAGTCACCTTCACGAAATAATATGAGAAAAGTAACAAGTTGGTAAGAAAGTTTTGTCATATTCTATTTTTGGATTTTACTATTCTCCAAAATGAAGAGCGAACCTGATAAAGCTAGGCTAGATATGCTTAGCCATGAACATAGGATGAATGAATAGTAAAATTTAATCGGGAACTGAGTTGAGTAGGTGTAAAATGGTAAAAGTATACTTGAAGAAGACATTTCATCTGACAAAACATTCCTCCCAATCTAATACCTTTCTGGCACGCCTATTCGTTAAAAATACTCTTACAAATGTTCATCTTTTACGATAAGAATCAGAAATGATAAATTTAGCTGCTGTTCATCTGCGGCATCACATGCATCATCGGTATCCAGAGGACACTGGTCTTCTTCTTCGAAGTCAGAAAACTCAAAGGCAGTATTCTCTTCTTTGGAGGTTCGTATTTTTGTATTTATATTTATCCTTAAAGAGTCGTGAAACAACTGTTCAAAACTATTTGTTTTCATTGTCTGAAACTTAACTGAAATGCATTTATGAACGCTAAATACTCCATAACATCTTCATGCTGCGTCTTGAAGGCGGAATACATTTTTATAATTCCAGGCATTCTGATTGTCCTGATCGGCTATCCTCTGATCGGCATCATCCTCGAGATCTGGGGCTTCATTCTGCTCTTCGGGTAGGCAATTTTTAGTTTTTTTTTCTCTTAGTATTGGTTGATAGAAGTTTCTATTTGCGAATTCTCGTTGAATAGAAATTTGGATTATTCAGTTATTAATTGTCTTTTCGACCGTCTTATAAGACTGTATAGTATTTTCTTTTCAAAATTTCAGTGGATTTTTGCCCGGCATCGTCAACCTGATGAGGAGCATACCCGGTGTCAATCAAATCACCTATCTGCCCGGAATTCGTCAGGTAAAATTACTACATTTCCTAAATATCTTTTCGTCATTTTTGATATTACGAAAAGAGAAAGTTTATCATTTCTCTAGACTTCCTCCTTTATGTTTTTGAAAAATACAAATTGTAAATTTCAAGAATACCAGTTTCAAAAGCAACTTTCGTTATAGTTTTGCGACTGTTTAGCTCCTGGACCGACTAGCTCCTGAGTCGAAATACCCTGTCTGAGTGCCAAGATGATTCCTGACTTTGGCCTCGCCCATTTCCTATCAAACTCCGTCCATTTCGTGCATTGACTGTTGCAATCCATCATCGATTATCCTGCTCAATTTTCAGAGGGGTAAGCCAAGGTTTCTAAATTAACTAGGGACCGCAAACTCCACCCTTTTCATTTTTCACTTTTGTTCAAAAATAGTCATTGAAAGCCCCAAAAATAGGAAGCAAGTCCCTTTCAAAGTTGGTGTTCACGAAAGATCGCTATCAGAATCGATGCACCACCTATAAAAACGGTTATTCACCGGAAAATCTTGTCAGGAGGTGTGCGTCCGCAGGCGCTCGCGGAGCTTTTATACCACGAAATCGTGTTCATTTTCCTGGCCGATTTTGGTGGCATCTTTCGATCAAAAATGATTTTTGTTTTATTTTTTCTTCACGAATGTCTTAGTTAATCATATTTGATTATTTACAATAGACAATTACAGAAAATTATGAACTATACAAAACAAAACGCGGTCCCTAATTATAACTTATTTTTCCAGGTTTGAAAGTTAAAATTCCTTTTATTCCTGGCTTGCCTTTCTGAATTTTTTATACTTGTCGGTTTTATTATTGCTGGAATAATTTCTTGAATAGAAGCTAAAAATTATCTACTCCCAAATTGAGTGATTTTTTCTTCATTCAGAGAAAATAGTATACTTAAAGTCGTTTTTTATCCTAAACAGCCTATTTGTGTAGTAGAATGTAAGATAAACTCGGTTTATTTTTCCTGAAATGTAGTTCGAAGTTCACTTTTCTTATCTCCCTTTCCCTTGATAATTTAGAAATTTAGCTTTGTGCCTTTTTCTATGACTGACTGTTACAAGGTTTGATCTAAAATATTTTCTTGAATATTTATTTTAGGACCTCTATTTTTCGGCAAATCCTAAAAATCTCTATTCACCTTTTTATTCGTTTTTTCTTTATTTATTTTTATCAGTTTTACGGGTTTCGAAGCGATTATTTTCTCATCTCTGATTTATTCAAATTTGATCAAAGAGGGATGAAATTTGATGACGTCATTTTATTCTAACTACAGTAATCTGACTATTTTAAATTGACTCTAAAATGACGTCGTGAAGAAATATTTATCACTGAAAGATAAAGTTGTTGTCTTTCATACGAACATCTAGTAAATATTTTATTAAAGCAGTATACTTCAGTCAGAAATGTAATATTTAAAGGTATCTTTTTATAATCAAATGACATGTTGAAACATATGAGAAATGTTTTAAATGCCTAAAAATTATCCCTGATTGAGACATGTCTACAGTTCGTGTGCATTTTCTTAATTACTCGCCTCAATGCCAGTTTTAGCGCACTCATTAACTCGCTTGCTCGCATGCAGCTGCAATCGTCTGGGATACGCGATTGCATAATTCAGTAACCTTAACTGGCACTTACCAATTCCTCATATAGGTAATGGGCAAGCACATCTCTATTTCGAGGGTATTGGAGCCAGATATTGCATCATAAGTGGAAGATTTAGGTAATCTTAATTTGGAGTGTTTCTATACTGATTATCGAAGGTGTCCCGATTTTGATTCAATTTCTAACTATTTTACAATATTTTGCCTTTTACTAATGAGCATTCCTTGGGAAAAACGTTATCTTTTCTATAATAGAAAATGTCCCCCAAAAATAGACGAAAATCTTTCCCTATCATCAATTTTTGCAAAATGGTTGTAATGCGGTACACCGGCCGGACTCTCATGAATAAATTATGCATGGTTAACAAGTTGGCATACATTGTGCTGAAAGAGGATAGGTAATGAGTAAGAGGGATTGAAAGATTACTCAAAATGGAGAGATACCAGAGAAACAAAGAAACGAATTATTCAAGAACAATCTGTTATGCCATCATTTGTACTATTCCTGGACTTTGGCAAGATAGAAAAAGAAGGAAGATCAGCTTTTTATTGTAATATTTACTTACATTTTAGTTACAGTACACCATTCTCTTCATAATGATGCTGTCATTCATATAGTGCAAGGCAAAGTGCTTTTATTCGAGCATAACATCTTCTCCCCTGCTTCTTCAATTATCCCCGCAAATCTTATTTCAGCAAATGCGAAGGAGCAAATCCTTATCAGTCATATAGGGAAATAACTTATCAGCTACAGTAATCCTTATCATTTCATTAATTGTGTCATAACTGCTCAAGGCGAGAGCAATAATGTGCGTTTCGTCGCTAATCACCTTCGCTTTGTCATGCTTCGTCGTGATTTTCGGAATTGGAAAAGGTTAACCTCATCAATGACGAAATAGTCTAAAATCTAATTAATAAAAGTTTTCTTGTGAAATTCAAAAATCTTAGGTCTAAGATAAGAATTTCGGAAATTCCCCGAAATTCTCGAAGTAAGATCCAACCTTTTGTCTCCTCTCCCCTCTCCAGGTAACCTATCACGCGCGCTTCAATTTTCCTGTCGTGATTACCCGCATGAATATGGAATTTGCTGGGTTAGAGAGACAAAAAAGGAGTTAGAGAGAATGGGGAGTGAAGAAAGACAGACAAACAGACAGACAGATTGAGCCCTTCTTCATTGAGAGAGAAGAGATGTTATGCTCGAAGCTATACATGACAAATTACCTGAGCGATCGGGATATCTCATCAATTCCTAAGTACCTACTCATTCTCTCCCCATTCTGAATGAGATTGATATTATTGTGCATCGACCATTGTTGTTGTGAAACATATCTAATTTGCTGAAAATAGTTGTTGTGTCACTGGCGAGTGGGCTAACAAGGACAATCTCGAAGTTGGGTTAACCTTTTATTGAGTCGTGCAGAGATGGAAGGTTGTCGGTCGAGAGGACGACGAATCAAATAATAAGGATTGCGGAGGAGTGAGATCATTGAGGATTGATGCGCATAGCGTATGCTAATTTGGGTTAGATCGGAATTGCGACTAAATACGAGGGACTGCGCAACAATAATAAACAAAAACATGTTTGCCATACCAAAGTGAAAATATTTTAGTTTTTTAAACAAGTCTGGAGCACATGATTCTTTGAAATTTTGGGAAAAGGACATGAAAAATCCTATCATTAGCCATGACTGCTCTCTATCCACTAGTTTTCCATATTTCTTTCGATGTCCCAAAGAACCATGATTTCTCCTAAATCGCAGCATTTCTGCATGGTACAGAAATCAGCATTACGACCTTGCGACTGTATAAATTTTCAAGCTTTTCTGTATATACGTGATGCAATCTATATTTTCTTCACATCTTTATGTTGCATAAAACGGGTGCTTTCGAAGATATACAAGTGTCTTTTCTTCTTCTTTATCTGATATGAATCACTGAACCTGTGCAAGGAAAATCCAATTTCGGATAGTGCTTAGAGAACACTCGAAAATAAGAGAGCAAAAAGAAATACGACACGCAAAAACACAATAAATTCGCTGCTCTCGCAATCACAAATTGCAATCTCGTCTGAGGCACGACACAGTATTTCTGAAGAAGAGAAATAGACAGCAACTTGCTCCCGAGACAATTTTAACAGAATTACTCGGCGACACCTACCTTCTATTGCTAGTTGGAAGAATGAAGAAAATATGAAACGCAATAGTACACATAAGAAATTCGATCAAGATTTGATAAAGTAAAATAGCTAGTTTGCCTTATTCATTTTCTGTCATTTGATGAAAAAGTCGGACGTGCAGATGATTTTGTGAAGGAAACTTTGTTAGGTATTTCAAATTTTCGAGAAAAGCAGCACCCACATTTTACTTCAACCGAACATCGAAAAGCGCGAGATTTGGCGATGCATCACCAGTTTGGCCAGATGTTACAAAATCTCATTGAAAAAGCGGCGCGTCGGCTGTTTTCTTCATACCCCGAATCGGTCGGCTTTCAGTCGAATGCTTTGACGCAATGAGACTTGGTGAAACGCGTTCGAACTGTTTCGAGAATGAGTTTGCTGTTCTTTCGAAATATCGATATTTCACCTGACTTTCACCAAATGGGCGTGGTTTGTTTATCAGCCCAAATAGATGACTTATCTTCCCCTTATCATGATCGTGCTCAAGGATTCAAGGATTCTCCCGCACTTTACCGCACTTGAGCAGGAAAAGAGCGATTGTTCGTCTTTCCTCTCTCTGTGCTCTCTAACTTTCCACTTACCGTAATCCCTTTCAAGAAGTGGCTCTGTTTGTCTGTATTCAATCGCTTCCCGAGTGAAGAACGATTCCTTATTTGAGTATTTCTCTGCATTCTCTCTCGATTTCCTCACTATTTCCCAGTTTCTGCATCCTTCTCTCCGACATTTTCTATCTGCTTGCACATTTCGACTTGTCTTGTATGATGCAAAAATCCGGACTCACTTCTTCCTTTTTGAGAGAATCTTTCTTTATTGACCTAAGCATCACACATACCGTAGCATCAATGCCTCATTTTCAGTGTGCCTTATTTTTCCCAACAACGTTAGGTAAACTTCTTGTCTATCAAGTTCTCAATCATGTTTCACAATAGTTCCTCCTATCGTTGAGTTTAATTTTTAAAATCCGTCTGTAAGTGTGTGCTTATGTGCAAATTATTGATCTCCACCTTTCAAAAATATCCCCTCCCCGTCCTTCTGCAATTCTCTCCTCATCGTAACATTGTCTTTTCCTCGTAACTACAATAAACCCTTGTGTTGAGTTACGACTTATTGACTGACTATAACAGGGAAAGCATGATATTACTAAAATTGCATTTTTCCATTTTCTATCTCCCTTGCATTGAAACATACCTCATCGCCAGCTACGTATGAGACACTCTAAAATATTGGCGCTTAGAAAAACGTTTTATGAATTTTGGTAAATTCTTCTAAACTCGAAATATGCATGCGGAGATACTTTGTTTGCACGATTCAAACTAGACATCCTACAATAATATGGGCGCATATTTTTGAATTCATTAGAAAGCGAAAATCCTCGGTCGCTTCATTTTCGTCGATTTTTATCCGAAGCTAAACCATAAAATCCGTTAGATCGGTGGCTTCTTCAAATGCGACCACTATCCAATTCGTTTGTCCTTCTGCAAGTTTATCCACGGCTCATCCTGGGGCCGAATTTCAATACTGATTTAAACTTATCCGAGGTTCATCCCGCGCCATTTAAAGAAACTTTAACACTGGTATAATCTCGGATATTATCAATTTAGCTCACTTTATCCCCGAAAAGATTTATGGACAAAATCCCTCGAAATCCTCGGTCTTATTGACTCGTCGAAATTTCATCGATCCGGGCAAAAATGACACAAAAAGATAGCCGATATGGACTATGCAAAAGTTACCTCGAACAGTTTTCAAGAGCTATGCCCTAGGATGTGATGAGATATCGCTTTTGTGATTGCCGGTGGTGCCTTTTATAATGGGAATTTTATGAACGATGACACTTTGCGGCTGATGTGAAAGTTTCGTCATGTTGTCCGGAGTTTTTGTCGAAATCCAATATCTCTGAAAAACTCTAAAATTCCCGACTTTCTATGCTAAAAGTCAATTTTTCATGTAAATTTTTGAGAATCTAATTTCTGAGATAAAGTAACCTTCAAAACAATGATTTTTTGCGTTAATGAAAAAGTACGCAAATCTCGTTTCCTCTCCTACATTTAAAAACCTCCATAGAGATGGGTTTCCCTTCCGAGTTGCATTTCGAAAAATGAGATTACCTGAAGTCCAAAGGTTACCTATACTCTCCTTCAGTATTACGCCCATTTTCCACAGGAAATCAGAATATCCAATGTTTTGTTTTATTCGTCTTTATTTTCATATTTGATGAACTTTTCTAATCTGAATCTCAGATATCTCACCTAGATTGTTTATCTCTTCTAATGTACCTCATAGATATGCTCGAATAGTGCGCCTTTCCCACACCAAGGATTTCATTTTCATTTGTGTGCGCGTCTCGTTGCTCCGTCAATTTTGTAGTCAAAATCTCCATATTTATCCTCTAGCTTCATCCATTCAATTCCTTCAATTCTCCTATCCCACTCCCCCGCTCGCAATTCAAATCAGCCCTCGTTGCTTTAGGCCTTATGATGATAACTACCATATCACATGAATGAAGTTATTCTATTTTCGCATTAGATAAAAAGTACTGTATGTTTCAAATAGGTCTAAATTTATAGTTTTGCGAGAAGATTTTGAAAGTTTTGACTCGTAGCTACATCTAGCAACTTTGGAATCCAGCCCCATAAACATAAAAGGTGGCTGAAGCTTATCCATAACTTGCCAAATTTTTTCCGATATGCTGGAACCTATTTATAGGTGTTCATGCTTCCTGCAAACGAGTCATCGTTGTTTTTCTCGCAGTTCCTAATATTTACCGTACAGTTCTCTAGTTGTGTGGTTGTGTGAGGGCGGTGTGGTGCGGAAGTGCGCGCCTTTGTCGCATTGTGCGTACTGCGCATTCGTCTCGGAGCGCGTTTGATTGTCTATTCGCATTGGGGCGCCGTTACAATCTGACGATGAATCGTCGCGTCTTTGCCCTACAAAAAGTAAGGGGGCTCTATTCTTCCACACCCACTTACTTAGGCCCTCTTCTTACTTATTCAAAGTCAACAGAGACAATTTGGATAGACCCAATGGGGTACTTGTACATGAGCAACTAAACATATCAACAATTTGGAAAAATGATATATAAATATATAAAATATTGGAAAGCATAGCAAATTTTGTGATTCATTTATGATAATTATCGAAAGCGATTTAGTAAAATGATCCTTCGATTTTTTGGAGCCAATTTTTCCTTTTCATTTCTTCACCAAATATGGGTGCGTCTTGGCATCTTCTTCGCCTGCTATGCTCATTTGACAGGTTAGCGCTGTCAATTATTCCAATCCCTTAGCCTTTAGTGATCTCATCAATCGGTCTTCAAATATAACCTAATCCTTCATCAAAGCGAGGTCACATTTTTGTGAATAAAAGTTGATCTTCACGATACATTTTTTTTCTTTTTAAATATTTCTGAACAAATCCGAAAATTTTAGCCCAACCAATGTCGATCCCTCAAATTTTCCTTTGCTGAAGATTCTGAAGACCTTCCTCGATAATGGCCCTCCTCAGACCCTCAGACAGAGACTCACCTGGTCCCTTCCTGCCTTCGTCTCTACGAAGAGCAGACCCAAGAGCGTCTTAGCTTCCGCTCTTCGTTTTGTGCCTGGAAGGCAGCGCGCAGTGCTGCCCATAATTATCCTCATTCTTTTCTTTATTTCTCTTTTCCTCTCTGCCGAAGCCCTAACATCTTTCTCTCTCCCTTCTAGGAGCCTTTGCCTCTGTTTGATTTGCTATATATCGCCCATGAGATCTCTCAATTGTCTTTGGATTTCCCTCATTTTGTATCACTTCCCAATACTCTCACTCTTTTTTCTCCTTCTTTTCTTCCTCCTGGATTCTCACACTCCCTCTCTCTTCACTCACAGTATGATACTCGGCAATTGACTTAGGTTGCCGGTAGCGAAGAGTATCAATATTTTCGTCTTTCAAAGTAAACAGTTTCGACTTTTACACTTATTCGTCTCACCAATTAACATATTCAGAAATGCCCCCCTGAAGGATTTTCATGCATCATTTTTTATCCAAATTCTTTTCGGTCGTTGTTTATTTTTAGTGCCTTCGCATCTACAGTGTTTGCGCGTTTGAAAATAGGAAGCGCGGTTTTCGTCCGTCTCGTCTGTCATGTCGCGAACCGGACGGAACGATCTCCGTTCCGGAAGATCCGAAATATATCCGAGGAGGAGGGGGGACTCTGAGACTCGGTGTGAAGTCGGAAATAACTCCGAGCAAAGCATCGGGCAGATGTCAAGCGATGCCTGGATGATTTGCCGAGGAGGGTCAAATCAGCGCGCAGCGCTCCGAGGCCGCTTCCGGTCGGAATTTTGATTTGAGGATTTGAGCCCCAAATACGGAAGTCCCCCTCCCCGTAGTGCTCAGGACTTACGCATCACTGCATTTTTCACCTACAAAAGCATCGCGACAATATGGTTTTATGAATCTTCGCGAATTTTACTAAATCCGCCAAATCTAATATAAGGGAATCGGGTATCTCAAACAATTTGCTTGCTGTATTTTAGAATGATGTAAGAATGAACCATTATTCATGACGGAATATGTTCGTATATGATCAGCCAAATTTCACCTACAATTTTGACAAAAATGTAGTAACCCACAATTCCTAAGTTACGTAAAATTATAGCATCGAATTAGACATTCCGACCACTCATAAAAATATTTTCATGCCCTAGGAAATTTCATGAATATTTAGTTTTGATGCGTTAGTCAGTGATAAGTAATATGCTTGTACAATTAATTTGATTATTAATGCCAGTCGGCTTTATGAGGATATCTTTAATTGCAAGATGAGAGAGAATTTACGAACTTAGGGAAGCAGGTGGAAAATCTCGAATTGTTTTGAGGTTGACTTACGCAAATCGCGGTGGTTCTTCATAGAATCAGACTTCTCATCGCTGCGATTTTTCCTATTTCGATAATAAATCATATGCTTCATTCTTATTGCGTAAATGAATCGAAAAACACGTTTTTTTTTTCAAAAAATCTACCTCCTCAGCATTTTATAGGGCTTTATTTTGCATTTTTTAACGTCCAAAAATGAATCTTCGCTCATAAATTATCCAAAAATAGCGTTTTACTACTTTTCAAAAATTAAAAAGTTGATCTTCGTCATGAAGCAAACGCAAACTTCGAAAAATAGTAATATTGCCACTTCTTCTCTGGAAATCAATAGCTCACATGATGCATTTTCTCGAAATCGATGATATTCTCCTTTGAACATTTTGTAGTTCTCCTACCTGCGAGAACCCCCGTCCTGATGGCTACCGTAATCCTCTCATCTCCCAACTCTTCTCCTCTTCTGCTCTTCTTCGCACTCCTCTTCTTGACTCTTTTTCTCTGCCCCTCCCACTTTGCAACCTCTGTCGCATCTCTATCTCTTCCTCTCTCCTTTGCCCGCCCATCCCTCTCTATTGGCTCTATGCCCCGCCCCCTTTGCCTTTAGGGGAGGAAGCCTCTGAGATGAGGCGATGAGCTCCGAGAGCATTCAATTTCAAGGAGGGCACCGTAGAGAAAGAACGTCTTCTGTAGGGAAATTTTCTTTTACTAATCTTGGAGAGGTTTCACGATTTTTCATAAAGTAATTCTTTTTCTGTGTATTGTCCAGCATTGAAACTGATCATTTTCTGAAAGATTTAAATAAGTCTGCTTGCGTTTTTGGATACATTTCTAAAATTTTTTAAAAATTTTGTGGCTGATTTCTAAACTATGATGCAACCTTCATTTTTCGGACTTATTTCTCGAATTATATTACTTTATCATTCGTCTTTACCCTATGAGTCTCCCCAGACGCGGTCCTCAGATACAATTTCCCATTCACACTTCTTATTATTCATCACTCAGATTTAAAAACTCCTCAATACTTTTGCATCGCGACTTTTATTTGCTCGAGCATGCCATCCCATATACAAGTCGTCTCTTGAGGGAATGAGCACTATATTTCACACAAAAACTGCTACTTTCTCTGCCTTCTTTTCCTCCCTTCTCTCTCTCTTCCTTCTCTATTTCTGGCAAGTGTCCTGCAACAGTACTTGACTCTCTCCAGTGGCGCTTCAAGTATGCCATACAGAGATTTCACGCATTTTTCCCGGACTCAGACTCGTCTAGATCAATAACAAGTATCGCAATGATTCAATATTTTTTACCTAAAGTTAAATTTCCAATTTTTATCCTGAATTATTGATTTTCATTTCTGTTGTGATCTAATGTGTACGTACATTTGTTACCTTGCCTACTGCTAATCTCGAATACTTTATCTTTCATATGCATGAGAGCTTTTTATCTGATTTTCCGCGAAATTATTAGAATTCGTTTTTCATAAAATCGCGTTTTTTTTCAGAAAACCTCAAGAATGAGCATTGACGGTGAATTTCTACGCAGCGTCGAGGTGAAAACCGACGAGCTTCTGGGCAACTCTCTGAACGCACTCGTTTCCATCGCTTCTGGCAAGATCATCGGCATGATCGATAAGGTCGATTTTTCATGAAATTTAAAATTATTTCGCCAGCATTAAAAAATCTCACTCGACATCTTCATCAGAATTTAGTCTCGAGATTTGAAAATCTATACAAAAACTGGGAATAATGGCGAACTAGAGAAAGAAGAGAATGAACGTCGGATGGGATAATTGAAGTGCTCGACTCGCATTATGCACATTACGAAAGGGGGCTTGTACGCATCTCAGAAATACTGAATGCGTTCAAGATTACGACAGATACGAACAACAGGTGGCTGTTAGGAAATAGGTGAATGGAAGGGAAAGAGCATGTGAAATGGAGAGAGAGGCAGGGAAAGAAGAACAACAAAAGGACAAGAGAGGTCATTTATGGGCAACAGCTAACTCAGATTAGAGGTGGATTATTCAAACCGACTTTGTATTCGCGTACTTTAGCATGAAATGAGAAGACATGTCTAGATAAGAATTCCTTCTACTTCTTTTTGAATTATATTTCTCAGGCCAATTATATTTTCTTAGACAAACATTTTCTTTTAGGTTAGGATAATTCATAGGCGTGTCTGAATTTTTATGAGCAACCAATAGTTCATTTAAGTGTCAAGTTTATCTTTATCGAAACTTCATTACTTTCTTCTCTTTGAGGTAGAGATTGACTTCTCATAACAAATGCATAGAGTTGTGGCATCATCTTTCCTGATTACCGTAATCCTGGGATTCTTCCCTTCCTTCCTTTACCCTTGTAGTTTGAGATTCTCTAGGTAAACAGTCAACTTCACCCTTTTCCCAGACGATAAATCTCATCCCGAGAAAATCGCAAACTTATCCAGGGAATCTGGGTAAACTAATGAATTTATGAGAAACTGGGAAAATCGATATTTTTCAAAAATTGCAAAAGAATGATTTCAGGGAATGCCAAATGACCCTAACGCCCTTCTGATTCTGAACCTCATCAAAGAAGCAGAAGAAGGTGAAGAAGCTAACATCATCGTGCGACAGGCTGACAGCAAAGTAATTAACTCGTGGTTGTTTTAATTATCTCGTCTTAATTACCTAAATTAAGACCTACCTTCAAACATCTCGCCCGGTAAAAGTCGGCGAGCGACTGCTGTTGCATCGATTCACTGAGGATGAGGATGAAGAGGTGGATTCTGATGGAAGGTAGTTTCGAATGATTGAAATCATTCTTCTTCGAAAATGAGTCCAATCGTTTCAATGCAGAGAGCAGAAATACATGCAATGATGTTTGGAAGAGTTCTTACTTCATTCTTGAGAGAATTGTTCTCACTCATAGAAAGATATACTCACTAGTTTTGAACGAATTAGAAGTATTCGGAATTTAATCCAAAGACTTCTAAAATCCCTTCCTATTAAGCATATCCCTTATTTTACTGACACCACTCTGTCTGCATCTGCAAGATGTTGGTTCTCAAGGCCGGAAACATTCTTCCCATTTTTTCAGTTTCTGCTTTGCGACAGTCGTTTGCCGCCTTCATTCTTCATTCCCCACTCTTTCATCATCATTCATTTCACAGCTCATTTACCCTCATGAAATTAACCTTTTTATGCAAAATGCGGCAAAATCATACGGTTTCTCTGTAATTTACACGCTTCTCAGGTAGTGTACGATCTCTTTGACGTGACTTCAGTTATAAGAAGCTCCGCCCATCTTGTTTTCTATAAAGATGAATTGCACCTTCCAAATCATCTTGCTTTGCATTAAACCATCCCTGAACACGGTATCTTCTCCATTATTTCCATATTTAATTAGATACTTGTTTCAGGAGCCTAAACCTTCCAAGATTTTAATATGTTGATTTCAGATACTTCGACGAGTGCGATCCTTCTTCAGCTGATATCCGTGAAAACGGTGAACTCGAGCCGGGTCAGGCAATTCCGGAAGGTCTTCAAGCGCACAAGTGCAATGTCTGCCCAAAGTCGTTCTCTAGTGCCAGGTTAGAAGATTCGAATCATTTAGCTGAGATGAAGGAACAACCACTTAGATTTTTTATCAAGGCTTATCGTCATCTAATTTATCTTTAGCTGATAAGGGTTAACAATTGACAAGCGACGGTCATAGGTTTTCATTATTTCAAAGATTCCCTCGATTACCGTAATCCAGCCTCTTCATTCCCATCCCTCTCTTCTCCTCCTCCCTTCCCACACTTCCTCGCCCCCTGCTCCCTGGCACATCCCCAGGTGTGTATTTCCATTAGTCCTCTATTTGCACAGCATTTCTATCTTTCCTTCCTATTATTTCCCTTCCCATATAAGGATATCTGCTCATATCTTAGCCAGCTTCCTACAGCATCAGGCAGCTTCATGTTCATCATATCTAATTTCATGATGTTTCCTAGTCTCTTGTTCCTGTTGCGGAACATCAATTTTAGGAAAACATTTAGGGGAATTTAAAAAAAAAAAAAGATAATAATTCAATTGTAATCTTCTAGTCAACAAACCCGGTTGATAATTGTTCTCTTATAAAAATAGGATGATTACGGTGGACTTGAAAAATTCAGCAATTCTCCAAAATGCTCTAAAATGAATATATTTAGCGGTCTGAAGCAGCACTCCCACATCCACTGCTCGACGAAACCGTTCCGCTGCCACGTCTGCTCCAAGTCTTATACCCAATTCTCGAATCTCTGCAGACACAGGAGAGTCCATTTGGTGAGAAAATTGAATAAATTTTTTTAAAAACTCGGGCAATTTATAATCTTTGAACATAAATAGTCGTATGTATAATTAACCATGAGATTTTTTATCACCTCTTATGAAAGTTTGAAAGTTACGTTGATCAATTTGTCCAGATGGTTTGCAAGTAGCGCTGATCTTTGAGCAAACAGCAATCCTTGAATTATTGCCAAATTGTTAGAATCAAGAGAGAAATTTATAGGACGGTTGGCAGTGCCCGTCTTGTCAAGTGACCCTTCCCTCCCACGCTTCACTCGTCAAGCATCGCACCCTCTGCGAGATGTCTTCGCTTCTCTACAAACCATCTCCGAGGTACCGTAGTTCGAAGGATATTCAAAATACAATAATCCTGTTTAGTTCCGGTCTGTTCCCTTCCCCACCCACCCAACTGCCCACTCAAATGCACCTTCCTCCACAAGGTGCATTTCCCCAGATGGCTATGCTTCATGCATATTGGCCTCAACTCATGCAGTTGGCTCAGATGAGGGTAAGTTTGCATTTTTTCTGAATATTTGTTTTTTTTTTTTTTAGAAATTCAAACAAATTTTTTAAAATTAGATTAGAAAATCTAATTTTCAGATGGCCGGTTTCCCTATGGCAATGTTTCCTAATTTCGAGGCATACAGCAAGATCATGGCTCAAAATCAAGGAAACTCCGATGGAGAAAGCTCGCCGAGATCGAGGTAGGTTTTTAATTCGTAGTTCTTGAAGAATAAAAGGTAGCTTTTTACAAAGTGCCATTTCATCAAAACATCTTCCACTTTTGAGAGTTAATGAGATGAGAGGCGACGATGAAATCATGAAAAACTCCCTTGTGAAAGGACTCATAAAGAAGGCATTGACCTCCATTAAAGATAAATGAAGACTTTATGAAAAGAAGTAATCCTATAAAAGTGACTTCTTTAACAATGGACAATACTCTAAAATTATTAGTGTCTAAGATATGGGATTTGAATTTGGCAAATATCTGATTCTTAGATACAGCGTAAAGTTGAACATTTTAGTGGTCAAGCCTCTGAACATTCCCCATGCACTAAAAAGGATGAGGGCAACTCACCATGCAGTAGCATCAGAGGCATCTCACCTTTGGACTTGACGAAAAATACCGATGCTCCGAATGCGAAGGATCAAGGTATTCATTATTCGTTATTTTTTATTCAACACGAAAAAATACTGAAAGTCTTATTCAACAAATTCATCATTTCTGCGAAAAAAGCTCAAATGAAACAACCATGCAATCACTCAAATTATGACACATTTTCAGAAACAACAAGCAATGCTCCTTCAACCAGTCCTGGTGCAGACTCGGGCAACGACGACAATGACGCAAACGAGAATTCCGAATCCAAATCGAACAACGTCAACGGCAAGACGTCGCCTCTTGACATCATCAACAAACTAACGATACCCGCCACTTCTTCATCTACAGTGCCACCGACTTTGAATATCAATCCGTTCAAGTGAGTATTATGGATTTAAAAAAATTAATGACGTTATCTAATTACAGTAACCCTGCTTTCCTTTCCATGTTCCAACGCCATCAGTCGACTTTCCCATTCACATCCTCGGCGTCTTTTCCCAATCTTTCTAATCAACAGTCGAAACCGACGAATCGTGACAAATACGTCTGTAAATTCTGTCAGAAGGTAGAAGATAATTGGCCTAATTAGTTCTTTAATTATTACGATCATTCAGGTCTTTCCCAGATCAGCTAACCTTACAAGACATCTGAGAACGCATACAGGTTTTCGAAACTACCGCATTCATAAATTTACAGTACTTCAACTTTCAGGCGAGCAACCGTACAAGTGCCAATATTGTGAACGATCATTCTCAATAAGTTCTAATCTACAACGCCATGTTAGGAATATTCACAATAAGGTTAGTTTTTTCTTGATCTTGAAAACGGATATGTATTAGTTTGCTGTTATGTACTAACAATAATGAAATCCTGGAGAACGTTGCCGAGTTTTAAAACTCGTTAGAATAAATTGGAAGATTTGAGAAGGATTTCTTCAAAAGATGGGAGTGCATCGTTTGAAGTGTGTAGCTTCTTCAAAGAAAAGATTTGAAAATTTCTACTTTTCTACAAACGAACTCTTCCAAATTGAATTGGCTTGAGAATGACTATTTTTCGACAATCATCGTCTATGACTTGCAGTTCTTCTATTTCAGAGTGGAATGCCTCTGTCTTGTCGCCTGCTACCTCCCTCGCTCCTCCCCTCTCTTTCTGGTCTGACTGGGTCAGGCTCTTCATCAGGCAAATCCTCGTCCCGTTCAGGAGCGGCCGTTCCGCTGTCCTCGTTGTGAGCGATGCTTTGGGCAGCAGACCAACCTGGACAGACATCTCAAGAAACACGATGCCGTCGTCGTCGTTGTCAGGCCTTCCGAGTCCCAAACAACAACCAAAGAGGGATTCAATTTCGCTAAGCTACTCAAAGTCTAGGTTATTATTTGGTGTATTCTAGAAAGTAATGATCAAAAGATTTTGACTTTCTGTATTTGTCACCTATAACTGAGAAGTTAAGAAGAAATGTAGTTAAAAGAATAGTCAGTGACAATTATAGTGCGGTCACAAATACAGGATATCAAGGAATTTAATTGAAGAATTCAATTCATCGTTACTTTCTAAAAGTGAAATTTTGCTTCCGTCTGAAAATTTACTCTGAAAAAGTATTAGGCTATTCTTCGAAAAGTACACAGAATGATTGTATTTTTCAGTTAATTCCCCTAAAATTTATATTTTTAATCCTGGTGCAAAATTTTCGTATTTTTCAATATTTTTTTCTCTGATCATATTCTCCTCATTATTGCGTGCCAAAAGTTTTGGTTTTCGAATATTTGTACTTTTTGGCATATTTGCTAACTTTTCTTTTTTAAATCTAATCTTCCCATGCTGATTTGTTTTTGTTTGTATAATTCAAATTTGCTATTTTTAAATAAAGGTAATTTTTCTTGGAGGAAAAAGCAACAGTTATTCTAGACTTGGTAAACGATAGGTAATCTGCCACTTGTAAAAGCGGTAACTTTTGATCTTTATCTCTTACTTTTCTACACTATTTCTTCTACTCTCTAAATTACCCACAGTCCATCTTTTCTTATCCTTGGAGCACATCTTACACCTGTCATCAGTCGAGCTCTAATTGTACATGGTAGAGGACAAATAAAGTCATCGTTTAGAGAGAATGGATAATGAAGAGGGAAGCAAGAATCAGAGTCCGGAAACCGTCACAGGTGTTTTATTGAACCGTTCCCTAGTTTTTTTAAAGAAAACCAAATAAATCAAAAGGAAAGTTAAATATTTTTCTAATATTGTTGAACTCATTTTATTTTGAGGTAGAAAAATGCACAACACTTTATAATTACCGTAATACCGCTTTCACCAACTTTGAGAAGATTGAGTATCGAGAGTCCCGATATGAGAAAAATAATCATTGCAGCTTGCAAAATACTGGCTAAATTTGACATGAATGAGAGAATAATTTAACAAAATGGTTGAATATAAAGCTTAGAAGAAAGTCGTAGCCTTAGATTTCCGCGAGTTTGCTAAGTTCCTTTGTCTTGATGATGTTCTCGTACGCAATGCGGACATCCCTCTCTACAGTATCCTCATCGTTATTCGCGTTGATTATCGAAAATTGTTGGTATTATTTCTATGAGTACAAAAATCTACTAGTAGCTAAAAATTGGACAAAATTTTTGCATTTCTTGAGACATGAAAAGAAATCTTCATAAAGGTAGAAAATTACTGACTATCCAATTTTCCCCCCTGAGTCCCTGCATTTCCTTGGCGACACTTCGTTGCAGTTCCTCCTTTTCGAGTCGCTCCTCACCAAACCCACCACGGCTCTTCGCGACTTCGGGAGAAATCTGATTAAAAATATTATTGATATGTTTAATGCTTTTCTATCAAGTCTCATGATCGGGAAGGTAATCGCTATTCAGAGCAATTCATGTATTTTTAAGGGTCTAAAATGTTCAATGTGTTTCAACCATTCATGTTTAGTCGCGTGAAAAAATTAAAAAAATTATTTGTACACCATTTTCCCCCAAAGTTAAGATAAATTTTACCTCGAAATACAGCACGATGTCGGGTCTGGGCAGTCCGACGTCTGATTGCCTCACCCAGTTTCGATCGAGACCTGAAAATTTGACTTTTATTCTTGACCTAGGATTTTAACTTGCTGCTCTTATTACAGTAGTCTTGTCTCATTTTGAGTAAATCATATTGCGCTTTCTCAAATAGGGAAGAGCGTGAAGATAGTATGGAGAAATTAGAGAGATAAAGAAACGAGTGCCCCTTAGAAGGAAGGTTGGCTAGAGAGCTTCAAAGGAGGAGCGGAAGGAATTATGCTTGTGGCAACAATATTGGCTCTTTATGACAGAAAGAGGATAATCATTGAGGAGAGATAGCGGGTATAACGAAGAGAGGGGAAAGAAAGAGACAGGAAAATAGTATGAAGAAAGGGGCGAGAAAAGAAGCGGCTTTATCTAAGAGGTTCCTTTTCCACTCTCAAAATCATAAAAGGGATAATTGGCTGAAGAGTGAATTGGTGAATTGTCTTCTCTAAGCTCTAAGCAGCTCCAAAGGTAACACAGGAAGACCCGACTCTGTCGAATGTGGTAAATCGAGGTAAACATTTAGGTTCGTCGATATTTAGGGACTTGAGATATTTTAAATTGGGATCATGTATGACTCAATTGATTGACTTATTCGACAAATTTAGAATCATATCGTTTTCTCTGATAATAGATATCTTCATGGGTCATGATGAAGGTTAGTTTCAAATGGTAGTGAATCACTACATTTCAACATTTTTAGTGGATCTAATGATTTTATCATGTACGCTCCACTGATTAGGTATCATCCATATTGATTTCTAAGGCAAGTTTTTTCACTAAAAACTCTAAACTATTTAAAAGTTATGCATCTTTGTCCTCATTTTTCTCGTTCTCTGTTCTCTCTACAATTTCCTCACTTCCTCGTTGCTCAGTTAGTTGCTCGTCTTCAATTCTTCAGTTGTCGTGGCTCTAAAGACCGGAAGAAGATTACGATGGGAAGATGGGAAGGGGCAGGGAAATAGTGAAGGAATGGGAGAGAGGAGAGAGATGCAGACAACAGGAATATTATGAAGAGCACAAAAGATGAAGGAAGAAGAACAAGACATATTTACTCCTTACAAGGAACCAACCAACAACGTTATTCCTTACTTCAGGGATTTTCAGATGAAAATTACCAAGGATGCAAAATTGGGATTATTGGATAGATTTCAATTCATCACAAGTCGAAGTTTGCTTGTTTCCCGATCAGGTCTCAAAAATTCATATAATTTTTGAATTTTTGGTATGCTTCATCCTTTCAAACAGTAAATAATTGCATCATGTCTCCCTAATTCAGAAGGGTTACTGTAGTGATGCAGCATTAATCGCTTCATTGTCTGAAACGCGCTTCCCTCGTAATGAAATCGGTACCGAGATATGAATGGGATCTTTCTCTTCTCTTCTCCTCTTTACCTATATTCTCTCTCATGATTAATCCCTTTACCCGAGAAATTAGCCTGAAGGTGAGCCATGTAGTTAGCAAGCAAATTGGCCGAGGGTAGCTCGTTCGCGAGAGATAATTGGAAACGGAGAGGACAGGGAAAGAGATGAGAAATCTCGTATTGTGCATAACATATCAGATCCATTTCCATTTACGGGAGCATTGAAAATATCAACTTCAGGGGTTTGAAAATAAAATTCGACGAGTAAAGAATATGTTTCAAAACCAATTTGTAATCTTAACAGTAAGATTGACAGGCGAGTAAAAGTAAGCCAAAAACTCAAAAGAAGTAGTTTTTTTTAAACAGTTGCTTCGAATTTTTAAAAATTATATTCGTTTCAAGTTGCTAGTGAAAAAGTCTAGTATTTAGCGCAACTTTTCGTGCACCGGTAGGAGGAGTGTCTGCTGTGCACTTTCCATTCCGATGGACAACCTCAGCTCGGATGGTTGAACGGTCAGAACCTGGCTTTTGCTAAGGCACCCATCGGAATAATTTAGTCCTGATTCTGCTTGCGCTCTCTATATAATGTCCTCATTTTTGGAAAAAAAGCCTTCGGAAAACAAGAGACGATAAGACAAAATAGAAACAGGAAAATCGAAAAGTATTCAAATTTGTACGGACTTGTGCACCATTTTGAATTTGCGTCTAAAATAATATTAATCAGTACATACTCTATCTTTTACCACGTAACCAGATTTTTGAACTACAGTAATCCATTCACTGTTCATCACTTGAAACGAGTACTGAAAAACGAGAGGTTTAGAGAAGTAGGGAATCAAGAAATGAATGTTTGCATTTGAGATCATGCCCTTATTTGGGGAAATGTCATGACTCTTCTCGAGGGAAATAGTGAGGTAATAGAAGAGAGGGAAAGAAGACAATGGTCATGGGTACTTTATTTGATGCGGTAGAAAAACTCTTCCTTCTCTTCCCTTTCTTTCATTCCTCACCGCTATTTCTTTCATGCTCTATTGACAACCATCAGCACTTCGCGCTCCATTGTCAATCACATCCTGACGCGACATTTATGCTCCTTTGTACAAATATCGAGCGAATAAGGCAGATAGACACCTCTTTGGTTTTCAGAAGTTGCAAGTTTCCAAATTTAGGGATTTTTGAAAAAAAAAAAAAGTTCAAATAGAAAAGAATGATATGAACGAACGTGGAAAAGTCTACTTTTGCATTTTCGTAAACTATATATGCTTTTAAAAATGAATGAATTACCCGATTATAAGAAGAGGAAAAAGCTCAGGGATTGAAAACGAGAGCGCGCGCCGATTTGAGTAAAAATTGAAACATAAGATATTCTCAAAGAAAATAAATTATTCGTGCTTTAGAAATAGAAGAGCTCTAGTACCAAGTGAAAAGCTTGTATATTGTGAATAAATTTTTAAACTTACGCTAATAATTTAAAAATCGAAAAAAGTAAAGAAAACCGACCTTTAGCCAGAGAATATGCGACTCCACTAAACGCGTATCTGTCGCAGATCACATCGACGCCCTTGTTGATCGTCTCCAGAATTAGAGGCTCCTGCAAATTTCACATTCATTTCTTGGAACAAGTTGATTTTATCTCAATATGCTTCTGCGTATTTCTAAAAGCAGTAAAGGGAAGAGAAGGCGATATTACCCAGAATTGTGACCAAATCTAATAATTGTCGAAAAATCCTTCCTTTCTCACAAATGAAAATTTTCAATTTCGATCTGTTTCAATCCGTATCCAAAAACCGTAAATACGAATGACGATAATGTGGTCGCGCATCGCCGTTAAAATTAGATCATTTTTCAAAATTTCAATTTTTGACTTACTTTTTGCCATCTATTAGCCGAGAACGCCAAGTGAAGTGCCTTTTCAGAAAAGTCGATTTCCCGTTTCAGATACCGGTCGATCAACTGACCGATGGGCTCGTTTCTATCTGTAACTTGCAAATGTCATTCACAAGGGAAAACGAAAGGACGCCGAGAGATGGGGAGGTTTGCAGTAAACGGACAATTATACCTAATGATCTCGCGCAACTGAGCTTATTCACGTTTTTTGAGTTGATAATCGTGATCTGCATATCCGAATTGGGCTGTGTCAAAAATGAGCAAGAAATTCGAGTAGCAATTCGTGAGATTCCCTTGCCAGTACTAGTATTCAAAATACCGTATACCTGGAAATGGCTGAAGTATGGCTCCGTGCTTCGTCGTCGCGTTGATGTGATTCAGAAGACGTCGCGCTTGCGTCGACTTGCCGCTTCTGAATTTGATGACGTCGAAGATAATTCAGATGAGCTACAATATACCTGTCCATGCCTTCGAAAACGATCAGAGCGCCTCGACCTGAGTTTTTTACTTGATAGGATTTTGTGATTTCCAGATTTGCAAATAAAAACCCGCAGGTGCGGGTGATTTTTCGACATTTTTTGAAAAGTGCGGGCGCGAGCTTCGAGCATGCGGATCCAAAATTTAGAAAAGCGCTGCAAGTCTGTTCATTTCAAAAGAAGAATTAGAAAAGGTTTTTCAAGCTACTAGAATTCTACTAACCTGAAGTTCCGTTTTCGCTCGAATTAGTCATAATGCGGCGCGGCGCTGTCAAAATTACTCGGAATGTAATTGACGTCTAAAATTATTAATTGTTACTTTTTCAAAAAAAAATTTACCGCAAACAAAAATATGAAAGCTTTTAGAAAACTAACGAAATTGGCGGAATTTCTCATTCGTAATGAGAAATTTGCCTTCTTCTCAAGGAGATAAAAATCAAGATGTTAGATATTCAGAAAAGCGACCTACTTTCTGCAGTCTTTGAAAAAAGGTTTTCAAAACAAATTCCGTACCCAAATCTATTTATTTTCGCATAAAATACCATAAGTTTTATCAACAAACTCTATCATTTCGAGTTTGAAATGATCTCAATCTTCACTACAAAAATTTAGAAATCCTAGCTGAAAAATGATGATTTTCGATAAAAATTTAGATGTGATTAAAAAATTAAATAAATCGAAGGCCAGTGTCGGATTTCCAGGGGTCGGGAATTGTCTAGCTTCTATACGAGAGATGAAACAGGTAGGGTGGGTCGTCTGAAATTGTTAATTTAAAAAAAAAAAAAAATTTTAAGTTATTCCAGAAAATTTGTCACAGACACGGTCAGACAAGACTAATACTTTGGAGAGAATAAGGGCAAAAGAAAGACATGTAAAAGCGAGAGAAATTATTATTTCGTTAGGAATTGATTTTTCCGCAAAAAAAATCAGATGAAAAAGAGCCGTTCTGAAGTGTATTAGCCTTGTCATGCCATGTGAAATTGCTCGTCTATAATTCATCAAAAATAGACCTCCATTCCTGATCACCAGTGATATCTGGTCTTCTGGAAGTCCCAGTATCTGTGCATCTTGCAGAACCAGTTGATGAACGAATAGAGGAACACGAAACGGAACAGCGTTTTCACCTAAACAATACTTATTAGTTGAAGAAAAAAGAAGAAATGCAATTATGGTGAATCATTGGATATTTATAAAGGTTTTCCTCAATTCACTGAAAAGTGAGTGTCGATTGCATTTCCATGATATTTTTCATTCGTAGGTATTTTGAAAGATTTTAGAAAAGCGAAAAATCTCACGAAAGGAGTGTAGAGCGGTCCGGACCAGTAGAGGTTGTGGACCCTGTAGATGTTGCGCATGAACTCGTTGTAGAACGCCCCGATCGACTTGTCTCTGCGACCGATCCACGCGGGCAGGTCCGCCAACTTCACGCTCATCAACTTCGTGTCCACTGCAAATTATTCATTTTTAAGAAAGGAAAACGTCCTTGGAATAGTATCGAGCTCGCCTTTAATAAATGGAATGAAAGAATTCGAGCTCCAACCCTAAAACTCTTGCTCCAGTCAAAAACGAGTGCTGTACTTTTCTCATTTATCAAAGGGAACGAGAAAGAGAATCACTCATTGTTGACTGGAGTAAGGATTTGAGGGTTGGAGCGCGACTTCTTCCATTGCACGTATTAAAGGATAAAAGGCGAGCTCGATAAAATAATTGACTGAAAAGGACGCTTATTTGGAAAATTCGTAATCGGGGTCCAAATGATCGAAATGGTAATTGAAATTCAGTTTAGAACAGGATTAGTTTATCTTGACAAGAGTTACTTTTTCCGTAATAACGCCCGTGGCAGTAGGGTCCGTGGACGTTCTTGTTCCAGCGTTTGTCGAACAGACCGATCTCCGTCTTGTTCAGCACTCTGGAATTACAAAGAAATAGTGTTGAAAACTGAATATTCTTCAGACTTCTTATTTCGCATCTCGATTCTTGATAAATACGTCGCTTATATCAAATGAGATCTCATTATCTCGATAGTCAGCCTAATCGTTGAACATATAACTGGCAATTAACCCGTAAGGTTGCTAATTGTTGAGATCTAACTTTAAAACCAGAATGTTTCAAGCTTTGCATATTCTCATATGTCGCGCGCAGCTATCAACACTGGCAAAATAGTACCCAAATTTACCAAAAAATATTATAATTATCCCCTGCTTAATTGGTCAATTAATTCTCGTTAATTACCGATTGTAGAAGTAGACACCGAGACGCTCGATGGCTCGCGAAATGGGGATGAAGATGGCGTCGGGAACCCAGGGACGCAGTTGCGTGTGCGGGGGAGGCGGACGGAACCACGCCATCTTCAACTGCCAATTACCTTAATTAGGACGGTTAGGATAATTAACTCACTTAATTTGGTAAAAAATGGGTCGATGGTTAGAGAACAGAGGAAACAGAATTGGTTCAAACGATCAAGGATTTCGACGAAAGAATCAGGAAATATTTATCGGCTTTCAGCAAATAGCCTTCAACTAGACTAATTGAGCCGCATAATTGCCCTAACCAAATCGTAATAGGCCTAATTACCGAGAATTCTCGGCAATAAATTTGAAAATTTAAAAATTGGTCTTTCTTAGAGAATGGACGGTCCGACAAGAGATCGATAAATGCACGATCGATAGGTCTAATTATCTGGACTTAACTGGGTAATTAGTGACATAATTGGGGCAATTAAGACAATTAAAACGCGGGAGAGGCCGAAAATCGAATGGGCGGTCACCGCGCGGTTAATCACATCCTACTATCCGTACAACGAATGCGAGTTTTTTACAATGTACTCTGCGTTTAAAGCGCTTCGATTTCTCAAAATTTTAAGAAATTCGTACTAATTTTTCTCGGATTTTAGGTGAATTTTGGGGCGATGCCCGATGGTGACAGGGCCCTGAAGAACGACAGAAAGATCTGCCATTCTGCTAGGTAGACGAATTTCTTTTCTACTTTTCTAGATTAGCCTTTTCAGAGACGAATATTTCAAGTGTTTCGACGCGGCTTCTGATAGCGGGAAAGACGATAAACAGGTGAAATTGATTTCTAACAAAATAAGGCAGGAGTAAAATCAGAGGTTTAACAACTCGGCTTGAATCTTTTTCTGGACTAAACGAAATTCGGAACAAAAATTCGCTAGTTTTCCAGAGCGAATAACATAGAAAGGTGAAATATGAGATAAATGTTCAGGCAGAGAACGAGTGCTGGAAGCTGCTGAAGGAGTTCCGCGCCTCGTGCCCTGCAACGTGGGTCGATCACTTCACTCGCAAACACAACTTCGAGCGATACAGAGCTAAGGTCGATGCGGCTGGGGGCACTCAGGGAGTCGACCAAAATGCGATCGGCTCTGCTAACGCCGAGAAATCTGATTGAGGTTTGGATTTTCCCCATTTGTCTTTCTTTTTTTTAATATATATTTTACCCCTTTCAGTTACGCCGCTACTTCTGTTCGGCAACTCGGTCGAAAGACTCGCCAAAATTCTACAAAAATCAACAATCAAATCAGTCCAATTCCGATGAAGCCTCATCTTCCAACACCTATCAAAAGAAGCCCGTTTTGCAAGTAAACAGTTCATAGCTTCCTGTATTTATAGACGGCTGTATTTACAAACAAATAGGGAATGTAGGAAAAGCGGAGAAATGGGAAAAGAGCCGTCTATAAATACAGGAGGCCAAATTTCATTTCTTTTGAGGTTACTTTCTTTTCCAGAAACTAAATCTCCTTTCTAGTAATTACACAATAATGTCCATGTTCAGCCCCAAAAGCGGTACGTGTCCATGTACGAGTACAAGCAGGAACGGCTTGAACGAATCAAAGCACTGGGAATTACGATGAAGCCCATCATTCATAATAGCGTAATAATTTGACTACTTCATTTTTCCGTAGAAATGATGCCATTTTCAGCGCGGCCTGATCCCGATCCCGAAGAATTCCTACTTGTCGATCCTCCCGATCGAAACTCCCGAAGAAGAGGCGAATCTGGACTTGGCGAAAATCGAATTCAGCTTCATCGAGTCCAGACAAAGCCAGTTCGCCTTCGAGTTGATGTGAGTACATTTTTGAGTTGTCTTTTCGTCATTTTCGCAGTGACACAATCGTGCTAAATCTTTTAACAATTTACCCACTTTGGAGAAGATGCAGATCTTATAAAAATCTGGAATAACTTCTCAACCAACTCATGCTAACAGATCTCTTAAATATTTATGATGTTCTATGTACTCAGCATCGTGAAAATTTTTAACTGCCCCCTAGAAAACTTTGAAACCTACATTTGCATTTTCAGGCGATACGGTCTGTTTCGAGTGGCTCGCGAGTTCCTCGGCAGGGAGTCCATCAACTGGCATTCCAGAATGATCGTTTCTGCCACGCAAGTTCTCAGGGCCGCTAGGTATTATGATTTACAAATATTTTATAAAATTATCTATTCTTCAGAATCGCCGATTCAAAAGGAGAGTTCATTGAAAAAGACGTCGAATTGGCGAAGCTCATCAAGAAACAATTCAAACAGGTCAACTTCCCTGAGATCGCCAAAATGGATTTCGGTATGGGTTTAATTTTTAAGAAATTCTCAGCTGAAAACCAGCATTCATTGTTTCTGTCTCAATTACATTATTTTACTAGGGCATTTCAAAAGTTTTTTTCTGTTCTAAAAAGAAAGTCACTGAATTCTGGAAACCACAGCATATGTTCGCTTACACGACTAAGACCTATCGTTTTTGAAAGTTTCAATGAAATACCAAATGACTGAAACTTATTTTATTTTTTCAGAAGTCCAACTGAATATAATCTCCGATCCAGTCAGTTCGGTTTCAAAGTATACTTCTCCGGAATTCCTGTCCGTTTTGAGGGATCTGCAGACGGAAACTGTTCACCTCCTCTGCTGTACTGCCTTAGATCAGAAGAATTGGGACGCTTTCAAGTAGTTTTGTTAAAATCAAATTTTTTTTTCAATTTTTGTCTTTTGTCCAGAATCGCCTCATCAACTGTCCGACCGCACGATTGCCCACAAATCTTCGAAAGACTCCTCGCTTTCACTGGGACTTTGAAGGTTACTAGTTGCTATTCTATTGAAGAACCTAAAATATGACTAATTTTGACGCCATTCTTTGAGGTTATTATCCTTTTGATGAATTATACGATATTTTGAATATTTCCTTTATTCATTTCTATTTTTTTTTATAAATAATGCTGAAAATGGAACCAATTTTCAGAGATTCAAATTTGTTGATTTATGAGAGCTTTGAAACTTAATTAAAAATTTTCAGACTCCATTAAAGAAGGGAATTACCAATTGGTACATCGACAAGCTCTGCGAAGACGAAAATCCAATTCCTTTGGACATTTTCGAAAACTCCACAAAATGGCTCTTGTCGTAAGTTTTATAGGAATCATTTTTCCTCATTTTATTTCACTTTTCAGAACCTGCGGTGTCCGATATGAGAAATTGAGGATGGACGAGAATTCGGTTTTGAAAGCGGAGAAGGGAAAAATCGTCCAAGTGCCTGATTCAGTCGGAATTGCACCTGGGCAGTAAGATTTTTCTTTCTAAGTAAAGCTTGAACTTGAAAAATTCAGGTACAACGAAGTCAGTACGGCATTCATGAAGTGGATCAAAAAGGAGGCTCAGAATGAAGGTATTTTTTGTTCTATTGCCAAACGAAGAGATAAGCGAGTAATGTTGAAGATAGTTGTCTTTCTTAATATCGAATTCTCGATACTTATCTAAAGAAAAGTTCTTTAGAAATGTGTTTGATAAGTTTCAAATGAGGAATAACATTTGGAATTGCCATCATTTTGCATTGCTTCGTTATCCATTGATGAATTCGATAAATTCCTATTGTATGGAAAATAGAAATCCATTGCTCAAAAAGTCTGTTCCAGAACTAGAAAAAGCAAATGTGTTCAGGCTACCTAACATGGCGCGAATTCTTCAACATGCAAGAGAAAATTCGTCGCTGGCGTGCTGTGGCGAATTCCGAGAATTTCTCTCTACAAAATGCCCTCGTTTTCGATATGCTCAACATGCTGATGGGCGTCAGGAAAATCGATGAAATCATGCATTCTTTCGTCGATTTGACCAAGAAGTAAGAAATTTTTATGGAAAACGTACTTTCATGATGATTACCGTAAGTCTAAAGTCGAAGTCCACGAACTTCTATTTTTCAACCCCCTAATTTTCGAAAAAAATTAAAATTTTCCAAACTTCTATAATTTCTCATCTAATGATGGTAATCACTTAAATCAAAACTAAACCCACTCTATATGCTCTAAAAAACATTCTAAAATACTTCCTGGATAGATTGAGTTGAGTAATGGATAGTTCTGGTATTTTGGGACGTGGACCCCTATTTTAGCTTTTGCGGTACCTTGAAGTCAGAATTATAAAACTCTTCTCTCTGTCGCTTACATATAGCAATTTTTAAACAATTTTCTTGAAATTATGAAAGAAAAAATCCTTTTTTCCTATTTTCAGACTGTTAAACGAGCACGGTGCAGTTCTGCTGATCGGCCGCATCTTTCTGCGCTATCACTTACTTGATCCCATCTTCAAAGATCCAAGAATCCAGACTTTCTACTGTGATAAAAGGTCGGTTTTTGGCTTATTACAGTTTTTACTTTACCTTTTCCTTTACTTTTTTTTATAGATATTTTCTCTTCTTGAAAATAACATAGGGAATAAGAAAAATAAGCGAAAACTTTATATAACCGTTTTTTCTTTAAAAACATGGACAAAGGATAATTTTCAGATCGGATGATGACCTTCTCTGCATGATGGCCGCCATGCAACTCGGTCCGAATGCACGCATTTTGACCAACGATCGATTCAAGAAGTACTACTCCATACAGTAAGATTATTTTTCTAGAAAAACTTATCTCATATTTTGTATTTTTGTCCATTTCTTATGTTATTATACCGATTGTTGTGATACCAAATTTGGCAATTCTTATCTTATTCGATCGAGCAAGTCAAAATACGACTATTTCAGCGAGGGCGCTCCAAACAATCCGAACAGCATTTCGCTCGAAGATTACACCAACAAAATCACGATTCGATTCGACAAAACCAAATTGGTCGCAGAGGTAAAGGTTGGCATAAAATAAGAGAAAGAGGTTTTTTTGCAGAAACATCCCAAATTCGACCGCATCGTTCAGAAACTCGACAATAATGCTGTACTCTTCTCAGTGTGCGAGGAAAACGAACACATCCCAAATTATACCTACTATTTGCTGAAATTAGAGCGATAAGTTGGTTAAAAAGCAATCAATGTTTTTACTTGTTACCTTCAAAAACGTGTCAATCATCAATAATTAGATTTTAGGATAGAAATTTGTTGATTTAGGAAAAATGTTTCGTTTCTGCTCAAAAATATTCATTTTTCTCGGAAATTTTTGATTATTTTATTGTTAATTTTTGTTGAATGAAAATAAACTTCTTAAAAGTATTCGTCACAAGTAGGAGGATAAAAATAGCAAAACTTTGACAACAACTCCATGTTTTTACGATGATATTCCGTCAGAGCATTATTCATCAGTAGTTATTTTTGCCAATTTTCTAAATTTTTATCAGAACCCCACCTTGTATATTTTCTTCGCCGATGAAGTATAGCTTCAAAGAATCAGCTGGAATAGCTTTTATGTATTATGAGACATTTTTAGACTTTTCTGAATCGATAAATTAGAGAAAAACGTGAACAACATTGTCGAATGACTGTGCCCATGGGGTGAAATATCGTTAATGGAATACAATTAACAAAACATACAACGCGCGAATGTTCAGGGTTCGATCAAAGCCTAAAAAATCACCCCTAAAACCACATTCCTTTTTACACATTCGACATTTTAGCCTTATTTTATGTGTTTACACAGACCACACTAAGGTTTATTTATGTCGTAAATTTGATTATTATTATCCAGACTAACAATCTACAATTGCTGAAACTATATTTCGACAATATTTATCGATTTTCGTTGTTTCCTTTTGCTATTTCTCTACAAAATTTCGATTCATTCCCAGATGAAGTTTGTCGAATTGTTCCATTTTCTAACGCTATTTGCAATTATTGAACTCGTTCAATCGCAAGATAAGGCGAACAATAGCAAGCGGGAGTTGATCTTCAGTCAATTGGCAAGGGTCTTTTTAAAAACTTTATCTATTTTAGCAAAGTCTAGATTTTTCGACATGGTGCTAGAGCTCCTCAGAGTTACATTTCAAGTCGAATGTACAAAAATTACTTCAAACGAGGTGCCGGTGAGCTAACTGATGTGAAAGAGTTCAATCTTTCAAGTCACTGGGTCTAAATTTAGAAAGGCATCGAGGAATCATACCAATTAGGGCTTTATCTGAACAAACGGTATGTTCAGACAGGATTCCTAAATCCGATATTGATCCCAAAAGAGGTAACATTAGAATTTTATGCCCTGTCAAAGTGAAGTACAGATTTACGCCTATGGAATAAACGAAAACCGCTGCTTGATGACGGGAAGTCTTGTCGGAGCCGGGCTCTTTCACAATAAATCCGCGAATTCCATACCGATCTCTGTACCAATGAGGACTGAATTCACCGAGAAGGTAAGCCCTTTCCTAGTTTCAACTTCATAGCGAAGTTCAGCTTCTTGATTACGACATATATGACTGTCCAGTCGAAGAAAATCACTTCAAAGAACTATGCGGAAAGATTTGGAAAGGCTACGAGAATTTCAAACATGTGCGTGACTCAATTTTGCATAAAGTACGATTGTATCTCTAGTGGCCTGACGTCGACGCAGCGATTTTCGAATGCTTCAACATCACGATTCCAGGACTAAATCGTTGGTCAGATTACGCCACAGTTGAGTCGATATGGAATGAGGTTAGTTTGCTTCATGAAGCTTTCTGAAGAGAGTTCAGTATCAAAACGACCTGCCGCTGCCAATGGGCATTGATGCAAAGTCGTTGGAACGAGCGTACGCAAAGGTTAATCCGAAGGTAAAGAATCCTGAAATGGAATATTTCTAGATGATGCGACATCAACTATTCATTGGTGAACTCTATGACCCGAAAATGATCCGCATCAAAGTCGGATATCTGCTCTACACGATGCTTCATGACCTTCAGTAAACAGGCAATCCTCATAACTCATCAAGGTCTCTAAAATAGGGAGAAGTGGAACTGCTACAGAGGAAAATGCTTTAGTAGGAGTAAAAATGGTTCGAAATCATTAGCTCCATGCCCAAGAGAGTTCTGTCCTAACTTCAACAATATCAAGCTGATCTATTATTCCAGCGTAAGACTTCAATCGAGAAATCTCGATTCACGAATCATTTTAGCAAGATTGGATAATCCATCTCCTTCTCGAATCAATTGGAATAGTGAACGTCACTGTTGGCTACGACTCTTTCCCCCAATACAACGCTGCACTCGCACTCGAGATCTACGACAATGATGGTGTGCCAGAAGTTGAGGTAGAATGCATGAAAAAGAGTTGACATTCACGGAGTAGTTTCTCTTTCAAGATCTACTACAAAGCAGGAGCTAAGAGTGAAATGATAAACTACACGAAGTACGCGAAAGGGTGCAATGGAACTAGTGCAGCAGAAAGAGGCGCATGCCCTTTGAAGGTTGGATTTGAAAGAAACTGACAGAATTGAAGCCCAAAACTTTTCAATTTGAAAAATCGCTCAAGATGTGTTTAATTTTACAATCAGTAATGCCAACATTTGTTCAATATCTACAAGATCTGAGCGAAATTCGTAATTCTGTCTCACCATTGTTCGGAAACTTCTAGATTTACAAAAAGATGCACTTTAGGCCTTCCTTCGATGCTGTGACGATCTTCAAGAGTACTACCGAGGATACACGTGCCATGACGCAAAGACGCTCACGAACAGAATTCCATGGACCAACCCGAACAATCGAAGAGAAACAACGAGGCAGCGGAGAAGTTTGCGATCAGTTGGCTGCGAGTCTTGAATAACTTATCACGCACTATTTATATCTCAGGTTTATTGTTTGTGCATAGAGGAAGATCTAATAAATTCAGTTTATTCGAAATTTCTACCAATTCCAGTTCATAAACCCGTTTCAGTAAGAACATTCAATTTCAAACAAAAGGAATGACTAAAAATTCTGCAAAGAACAAGACAAACACATTGCACAGTATGCTAAAAATCAAAGCTTTACAAGAAAAAACACCTTGAGAGTAAATAACATTATGACTAACTCAATCTACAAAAAAAAAAATCTCAAATAAAAATGAACAGATTACATGGCTAGAGTCTGTTTCTGAATGAGGTTGTAATATTTGCCCTTCTTATGCATGAGTTGTGAGTGAGTGCCGGATTCCCGAACTTTTCCGTTTTCAATATAGACGATAAGGTCAGCGTTTTGGATGGATGACAGTCGGTGAGCAATGGTGATGCAGGTTCTTCCTTCTCTAGCACGATCCAGTGCTTCTTGAACTGCCTGAACCAGACTTTTATTGATCCTCTGGGATCGACGAGACTCACTCTTTCTGATTCACTGTCAAGAGCTGATGTGGCTTCATCCAGCAGAAGGATTTTCGGGTCTCTGACAAGAGCGCGAGCAATTGCAATTCTCTGAAAACCGAAGAATTATTTGTAAAAGTCGAAGTGGCCTAGTTGAACAAACACAATTGTGTGTAAAGTTTGAAACAGGTAAGACTTGACATGCTTCGTTTGCTCACTTTGACACAACTGATTTTCAATTTTCAACACATGGAGACCGCACTGAACCATTAAACTTGAACCCAGATCAATTCATACCATACATCGTCGTATGGTCAGACATGTCAAATATCACTCATTTAATACGTTTTTCTATGCCACTATTTTTCGAGGAAAAAGAAACTTGACATACCTGTTTTTGCCCACCGCTCATCTGCGTTCCTTTCTCACCGACCTGAATTGGATAATTTAGCTTTTCATTAAAAAAACTGTAGGCAGTACCTCAGTGTTGATTCCATCAGGCAGATTCGCCAAGAAGCGAGATGCGTTTGCCAATTCCAGCGCTTTGTCGATCTTTTCTTGAGGTACCTACAACTCTTCATAAGGTTTCGAACGTCTTTGTTCATGAACTTACATCTTTCAATCCGAACGTGACGTTATCTTTGATGGTACCGGCGAAGAGACGAGGTTCTTGACCGACCAATGCCATTTGAGTACGAAGATGATGAAGAGATAGAGTCTTGGTGTCATTTCCATCGATCCTCTGAAGACTAGGCCATAAAATGAAATTTTCTCTAAACCGACCAAATATCCTCCAGTTGGGTCGTAGAATCTTTCCAGCATAGCGATGCACGTGGACTTTCCGCAGCCTGACGGCCCGACGAGCGCAACCGTCTGACCTCGCTGAGCCGAGAAATGAAGTCCCTTCATGACTGGATGACGAGGTCGCTGAGGGTAGGAGAATTTTACGTCTTCGAAGAGAATGTTGCCTCGGATTTCCTGGAAGATGAAGAAATTGACACATTTTCAGAAATCTCATACTACTCACCACTTCCTTTCCAGCCCTGCAGTCGCCCGTCATCGGCTTTCTGTAGATCATCGAGAACAACAGTCCGGCGGCGGTCTTCGCCTTGACGAATTCCGGGAAGTACGTCGCCGAGTTCATGATCGCCACACTTCCGAGAAGCATCGCGTTGACTGCCCTAAATTTTCCTCGTGGTTTCTATTTCTGTTGAACAACTTCTCACATGAAAACACCCTGAGAAGGCGCAATTTCCTTGTAGATGATGTGGATGCCGACGGCGTACCCGACTGCAAGCATGAAGTACATGAAGCTTTGCGAGATCGTGAAGTTGACCGCTTCGATGAGACCTACAATTTGGAGTTTATTTTCTCTCATAGCATTTGGTCTGACCTTTCTTCAATTCCTTCCGCTTGTTCTTCTTACTGGCAGCTTCGTAGTGCATGTAGAATTCATGAGTCCTTGTCAGTAGCTGGATCGTACGGACATTCTCGATGATTTCAATGGAAGTCTGGAATTGTAAGAATCGGTTTGACAAAGTAAGATTCAGTAATACCTTTCCAGCTTCGTCATTCTTCGCCGTATCTTCATTCATGAACGTGATGTAGAAAGCGAGTCCAATCAGGGCGAATCCAAGAAGACCCATCATTCCAGTGCCCACAATCGCTACTTGCCAGCTGTAGACGAACCCAATAACGATACAGGCGATAACAGCACCGACTGCATACATGATTTGAAGGCAACGTCCATCAATCACCTATATTTTGTCGAATGTTCCAATTAGGTTCATCAGTAACTTACAGCTTTGATGTTCGGCGCATCTGTGGCCAATCTGGTGATCAGCTTGCCAGGAGTATGAGCTGGGTTATCGAAATAGGAGGCATCCTGATAGAGCATGTTGCTGAACGAAAGAACACGGAATCGCATGGCCAGATTTTCAGAAACTATCGCAAACATCACCGACTGAAAATCAAAGTGATTATGAAAAAATTCAGAAATTGTGCAACATACACTAATGTTCTGAGTCACCCATGTGCCGAGACCAACCGCAATGAACATAATCATGGTGTGAACCTGAAAGAATTTACTTGAAGAACGATATCCTCGAAGATTCCCTACCATTCTATTCATGAGTGTGAATCCGTATGGAGCAGCTTCGAAGCCTTTGAAGGCGTAACCGAAAATCAAAGCGATCGCGGGAAGTTCGAGACCACGGATAGCAGCGAAGATCTAAAAAGCTGTTTTTCAATTGAAGATAAAAATGTGGAACTCACGCATCCAATCGCGAGCCAATGATAGTTTCCGGTAGCGTTCTTGAAAATGTCGATGAATCCAGCCGTGACTTTGTCGTCTTCATCCATGACTCGCTGAACTTCCTTAGCAAATGCTTCGTTCTCAGCGTCTTGCTGGACAGATCGACCGAATGAGTCATTCATCGATTGACCGCGAACGAATTGCTCCGAGCCAGATCTGAAGGAAAGATTTTGAAAGCTAAAAAGTGATGAATCGCAATACCTTCTTGATGCATAGGAAGTCGATCTGGAGAACCTTCTGTCAACAGACGCTGCGTCTTCCAACTCAATTTCGTCATCCAAGTTTATGTCCTCCTCGCTGACCTCTTCTTCGTTTTCTGGCTTGAATTGCTGTGCTTTGACGAGGTCGTAGTATCTAAAGAAGAACTATGTTTTCATTGTCAAGAACACGAAGTTCCGTACCTTCCCTTCAGGGCCACCAACTCTTCATGGTTTCCTGCTTCAACAATCTTTCCCTTTTCGAAGAAGACAATCTTGTCGGCCTCCTTGATGGTTGACAGCCTGTGAGCAATCATTATGGTGGTTCTTCCTTTCGATGCGTTGTTCAAAGCCGATTGGACTATGGACTCCGATTGTGCGTCGAGAGCAGACGTTGCTTCATCGAGGAGGAGCACTTTTGGATCTCTGACGAGTGTTCTGGCGATTGCGATTCTCTAAAAGTGAGATTTTTGTTTCTCTTCACGAAGAAATGCGCTGCTAACCTGCTTCTGACCACCAGAGAGCTGGACGCCACCGTCTCCGATGTAAGTCTCATAGCCCTAAAGTAGGTGTTTATTTTCATTTATTCTGTGACGCTTCTACCTTCGGTGTCTTCATGATGAAGTCGTGCGCATTAGCCATTTTGCAGACGTGCACCAGCTGTTCTTGTGTGGCATGTGGATTTCCGAACTTCAAGTTGCTGGCGATGGTGTCGTTGAAGAGGACTGGCTCCTGTTGTACGATTCCGACGACGTTGCGCAGCCATTCAATATTCAGCTCTCGCACATCACTTCCATCAAGCATGACGTTTCCAGCTTCGGGTTCGTAGAGACGCGTCAGGAGACCGACTGAGGTGGACTTTCCACACCCAGAATGCCCCACCAGAGCGACTGATTGACCAGGCTCGATGACCAAATTGAGACCATTCAGAACTTTGGCTTCCTTTCTGAAAATTAACGACTGATCATGGCTTTGTAATTTGGCAAGAACCAAAGTTGGTTGGTCTTGCGATTTTACGACTGACGCTATAATTGAAGCTAATCATTTCCACAAATGACGTTGACTGATTCAGATACTAACATCGGTCAAAATCGAAATGTGGCATTGATACCAGCACTAGCAACTAGCACTACTGCACGAGCAAATTTACCTTGTCGGATATCTGAAGTGCACGTTCTTGAACTCAACTCTGCCTGTGACTCTGTCCAGTCGCTTGCCAAGAGAAGAGTATGCATCGATTTTCGGCACCTACAAGTTGAAACGTTAGCAAACTTCGCAGAGGCTCAACACCAACTCGATTGATCGTATTGTAGATGGTAGCGGCAGAGACTCTTGCATTGAGAAGCACCATCAGATGAGGAGAAATGAGGCCAAGGAAATAGGCTCCCAGAAGCATGGACATGACGACGATGAATACGTCCCCTGGCTTGTGGATGATGTCGACCTTCAGCAGATATGCACCGTATCTAGAAAAGAAGAGTCTATTTTGCAATCCATCATTCGTCTTACAGAAGACCACATCCGAGGAAAACAAACAGAACGAAGTAAAAGATGCCGCCCAGGAAACCGCTCCAAAAGCCCTTCCAGATGGCGTACACTTTGCCCTTATCGAGTTCGACGGAATATCTAAGAAAAAGTTGTCAATCGTCGGAAGTCAATAAAAATCTCAACCTCTCTGTCATTTCTTCTTGGCCATTGAATGCTTGGACCGTTCTGACGCCCATGAGTGATTCTTCAGCGATAGAACCAGCTTTGCCTACATTGCCAAGCTCCTTTAGGGTGGTCGACGTCATTTTCTGAAGTTCAGTTTATTATGCCAGATATTTTTCTCCACAATATTACCCTGGCCATCAAACTCATGATGATACAAGTGGCTGGAGCAACTCCCAGCATCATGAAGGCCAGTCGCCATTGGTAGATAAAAGCGATAATGACAGCGGATACAAACATAGCAGCTCCACGAATCAGCAGGCCGAGCTTGTCGCCGATACCTTCGCGGATTCTTTCGATGTTGCTGAAATCGTTTTATTCAAAGATTACTTCTCTGAGAGTATTACTCGTTAAGCTTCGTCGTCAATGTTCCAGAGTGATTTCTGTCGAACCATCCAGCATTTTGCCTCAAAATCGCCTTGACGAAATTGTGTCTCATTCTCGAGATGATCCTAGTGCAGAGTGAATGGAAGCACATGTACTAAAATCGAGATAGCTAATGGGTGTCTCATTTTTACTGCTGGAACCTGGATGAAGTTTGTGATGAGAAGGAAGACTCCGATTCCGAGGAAGATATAGACATTCTCATAAGCCTTGGTCCGGAATTCATGGCTGTTGGGGGGGTACACGAGGAGGGTATTGGTGATTCGACCACTGAAACTTTACATTGAACTTCTTTCTCATTTCCTGGAAGAACTAACGCGACGAGGGCTAAAATCGGCTGTGATACGCCTGAGACGATGGCGCACATGATTCCAACAGCAAGCATAACTTGGTCCCATTTCGTACCGAATCGAAACTGCAATTAAAAATCACAAATTTTACAGTATCCACTTGACTTATACGGTAAGTGATCTCTAAGATTTGCTCTTGAAGTGGCTTCTTAGCTCTATTTCATGCGACGCCAAGGTCTTGAACTTCAAAATCGCGCGTATTACAAAAGAATATTGACAAGTTCCACAATTCGCGGTTCATAGGTTTCGCGTGATAGTCGCAACACTTTTCAGCTCCTATACTTGACTTAAGAAGTCGAGATTTTTGGCCGATTCATCCCAGACCAATTCGTAATTTAGTCAATATTTGCTCTAACTTGTTCTCGCTGCTGTTGGCGCGTTCTTCTAACGATTCGCAGGGTTTCGGAAAAACGGGGGTACACAAAATACAAAACTTTAGTTTAACTTGTACACATACACATTTTTGATGGCAATTTTTCTCGGCTCAGGGCCGACTCCACCACTCTCCAAAAACTCGTTGAACGATAAAACATAGTGGCAGAAAAGTGGCTGCTTTAAAAACGTGGGGAGAGTAGAGGCATAGTGGGAGGAGTCGGCCCTGAGCCATTTTTCTCAGTATGAGCTTCCGAAACGCTAACCGAATAAAATACAGACTACGAGAAAAAACTACGCGCAATTCTGGCTCACGTTTCCAAATATCGCTTTCAGACTGTCCAAAGTCAACACTACCAGTAGAGCATTTTGAAGACTTTCACCAGAGCACAACGTGTCTCACTTTGTGATTTTCGAAGTGTTTCGAATTGGTTTTGGTGAACTTACCAGTCCAGCGAGCGTGACGGGGCGAACATCGAGTTCTTGGCTGGCGAGGTCGCCACTGAAATTGGACAATGATCCGGATCAGTTAGATCAATCTCAGATGGACATTTCATCATCTTGTACAGGGTTGATGTGAATAAGCGTTCTCTTTTAAATCACTCGTAAAAATCTCGCCAACAACTTTATGCTGCACTTCATTCCAAAAATTGATCTCAGAAGGAGTAACAACTATGCTTTCAGACTGCATTTTAAAAATGTTTAATTAAACAAAGCGGCAGCTTGATCTAATTTCGCAACTTCTTCAAGTCTTAAACTTTCTTTTCACTCACCGACAGAGCATGATGTTGATGGCCTTCTCGATCCTGGATGGCTGATACTTAATTTTCGGCTCATCGTCATCGTCGACATATTCGCCGTCCATCGGAATGACTGTGGCCTTGTCATCCACGAGCGCTGGAACTGCCAGCACCTGAAATTCGCCATTACCTGAGAAGCCGCATCAAAGAATTACCGTGCTTTTCGTGGACCGCGTCGACCTTCTCGGTTCATCATCCAGACGCCCTAGTGGGGCGTCGTCCTTCGGGGTCGGCGGCATTTCTTAGGCTCTAGTTAGGTCCGACCTCCGATAAGTAATAGGTAATCATAGACGATATGTAATATCTGAAATTAAAGTTTGAAAATACGGTAGCTCGGAAAAAGTTGCAGGGTTTACGAGTTAAAAGCGAAAGGCATGGACAAGTGTTGGACTCGGTTGGTTTATGTACCTGGGAGAGAAAAGGCGAGAGAAAAAGAGGGCGGTGAAAGAGTCGAAAAGTCAGGACTTTCATATCATAGTTTGTGTTCACTTTTCAGAGTGAAAGGCTTTATACAAGTTGTCGAAAACCATCACAACTTTGCCGTTATACTTATGTCCTCAGCCTTATATCACAGATCATGAGTAAGGCAGAAACCACAATCTAGGATGTAGACTATATCTTCATATTTTAGATTAGGTCTAAAAACCATCATCAGGACTTATCTAGATTTTCACATCATAGATCAAATTAAAATATGCTTTAGATGTCTTATACTACTAAAAGCTTTAAGATATGCATGAAGTGTAGCTTTTCTGTTCTCTGGTTACGCTAAAATTGCACAACATTTGAGCTATTATGCTGATAAGCTCTGCCTCTTTTTGCTAAATCTTTGATCAGCCATTTTTTCTCTCTATTTGCTCTAATATCAACAACAGATTATCATCATGCCAGACTAACATGTCCCGCGTATGGAATTTGAAAATTATTGCACAACTTTCGGAAATTTTTATTGAACTTTCTGGACCAAATGCAAATGCCTGTGAGAATTTCACGGGCTGATTTTATTGCTCCAATGATAGACGTACAGGGAAAATAATATTTCATCCATTGGATTTCTTATTTTTCAAGATTTACTGTCATTTAGTAAACCTCAAGGAAAGTATCATGAAGATCAACTTTGTTTCAGCAGTGTTTGATTTATATCAAGGTCCGGGTCATAGAAATTTCATAAAGCACTGCAATGTCGATAGATTTTCGAATATTTTCGTTCAATCTACAGTATTTGTGTTTTCCCGCTACTTTTTGATTCGTGTCGATCTTCACGTATCGGGTTCATTCGGATCAGCCCGTCGAGCATCGATACAGTCTATTGGAGTTCTCAAAATCTGCTGCCCCATTTTCTCGATTCTGTAAATGTTTGCTCAGGCTGACGAGAGACACGTGTGATTATGTCGAGTTCACACCGCATGTAGTTTGTGACTTACACAATCCAATGCAGATGCAGATGTACTTGTAAATGAGCTGACGAAAATTACCATCAAATCAAATAATATACCGTATTTTTAGCTTCGAACACATGAAATCACGAACAACGAACAAATTTACTCACGAGCCAGTTAATATTGAATAAACCTTGAAAAATACCAAGTTGTTTTCAGAAAAAACCAAATTCTGGCTACATGAATAATATTTCATCTCATCTCTTGATATCCTAAGATGACGCAATTTCACATTTACATATATTCATCAAATTCAAATGAAATTTGATACTACATAACTTCTTTGTCAAAATTACAACTAAAGACTTGAACTATTCATGCTAAAATTCGAGATGTTTAATGGAATTTTTGTTTAATTTAAAGTCATGATATCATGTTATTTTATGCTAACAATAAGTATTAGTAAAATATGATGATTTTTTCTTTGAACTTAGGGGACAAACTATAACTACTACAAATATTTACATAGTGTTTTCAGCCTACAAAACTCAACTTGCCCCATATTTTGGGCTAGTCGCCTGACATGAAGTTGTTGCATAATCTTTCGAAAATGTGGTTTGTGGTAAAATCGACTACTCCGAATTTTTCGAAAATAATTCGATCTTATGCAGATTTCATGTGAACTTCACAGGGGACTCATCATTTATTCTCCGAACTCGGAAATATTACTTCCATTAGGTGCGCTCAAATTATTATTTGACCAAACCCATTAAAGATAAATTTTTCCAACAAATAATTGATATGTTAGATTTTCAAAATCTAAAGGAACAAATAAAAATTACACAATTTTGTCTATGATAGCTAATAATTTTGCGAATCCTCACGAGTTGTAAAAAATACGAAATTTTCTAAATCCAAAACTACTTGGCCAAAAATAAAAAATCAGAGCTTTCAGATTTTCATCAAAACACGATCAAAATAGAACTAGCGATGATAAGGGATGAACTAAATATGTAGCCATTTGTTGAGACCTTCAAAAATGAGAATGATAAATGTTGTCGTCAAAGAACTAGAATTTCAAGAAAATACAACACACTAAAGACATAAGTATCACCGGTAGTTTCCATGTGTAAAACAATTTTATCAGTTGAAGTTCAGAAGTTGCGATTTTCTGGTTAAATCTTAGATCAATAAAAATTTCAAATCGAAGGAAAAAACGGCATTACCTCGAATACCATATCAGTGAAAATTCACTTGGTAAATTTAGAACTAAGAGTAACGCACAAAAAGAGCGGTTCGAAATTTCCCAAGTCGGCGAATATTTATGAATTTTATGATTTGAAAATTTCAGTTTACTTCCAAACTCATCAATAGAAAATTATGGATGAAGAAGGTTTTCACCTATCGTATGCCTATATGCCCGAATTCTCCTCCTGTTCGTATTCCTCGTGGTGCTGCGTGACTTGCTGAGTCTCGACATGGTCGTCTCTCTTCACAGGCCTTCTGTACTGCTCCATCATCGGAAAACACACCTCCAACAGAGTTCGGTATTCCTCTTTCAACTCGTCACTGGAAATTGTCCTCCTTTATGAGTTTCGC
This sequence comes from Diploscapter coronatus, assembly GCA_964036155.1. Taxonomy (NCBI): domain Eukaryota; kingdom Metazoa; phylum Nematoda; class Chromadorea; order Rhabditida; family Rhabditidae; genus Diploscapter; species Diploscapter coronatus. The sequence continues at coordinate 74,719,433 of OZ038423.1, read as the reverse complement.
AAAAAGTACTTAATTTATGAATTCTTAAAGTTCATAGTAAAGTAGCTAATAATTCTTCAACCAATAAAAGTTTCGTTAAAGTAGCTGTATGGAATAGTTATGGTGTTGAAAATCTCATGTTTCAGGCTAGCTATTTATGAAGTAGTTAACAAAAACGATCATTCTCGCTCGAAACTTCAGATAAATTAAAATTAAAATCCGACTATTATCTCAATGAGTTTTCCAAATTAGCAATCAAACTACCTGTAGTCAATGGGATTAACCTCGGTAACATGAGGATGAACGTCTTTGATGTGCGACACACAGAGGTAGCGGCGACTGAACGACGAACTGCACACAGGGCAACTGAAAACGACCATTTTCGATTTAAGATATTTGAACATGGCTCACCAAATTTATGTTACACACGAAAATGAACTGCATTTGAAACTCATTATATAAAATTTAGGATACTTTCAGAATAGCAGATCGCGAACTGTCGAATTTTCGCTTTCGAAAATGAAAGTATACAGTATTTAAACATGCCCGTAAAATGAACTGTCAAAGCTTATGCATTTTTAGGAAAAGTGAAAGGAAACTTACGCATACTGCTTCTTCTGGGCATGAAGTTTGGCATGTCTGGATAAGTGGTTGATCAGATTCGCATACTGACCCGTGCGGGAAATTGACTTCTTGCACACCTAAATTTTCGAAGATACGTTTTCAAGATTTTGATTATTTCCTCAAAGTTCATCATTTTTGATGCCTTGCGAAGCTCTTTCCAATAGATAGCTTCTAAAGAAAGATGCTTCAAAACTCTATATTTCATGTGTTGATATTCTTTGTAAAATAACTTTAGTTTCAAAGAGAAATGGGAGAATTCATTTTTAACATGCCTAATTTTCTACCTGACACTGAAAGGCCTCAGGAGAAATGATGATTTCCTCAGTGATGGTCTGTCCGTCGAGACTCTGCGCAGTGGTTGTGATGGTGCCGAGTCTTCTCCTCTTCTTGCCCGGCTCGTAGCTCGGAGTGGTAGCGCCGCTCGTTGCCTGGTGGCCGAGCATCTCGAGGGCTTGGTGCACGTTGAAACTGTCATCTTCGACGTCGATGGGCGAGTCTCTCTGAAAGAGAAAAAGGAAAATTTCAAAAATCAATAAAATCAAAAAAGTTGAATAACTGCTGCTGCTGCTGCACAAAGTCAAAAAGAATTATTACAAATGCGAATCTTTAATTTGATAAATTTCAACGTTTTCATAAATAAACATGAAAACGATCAATTTGGTTCCACGTAATTTTGCCGACTTACCACGAAATAGTAACTTTGTCAAGAAAAAATAAACTTACATCATCCATCGAATTTTCCTGTTTCATTTCGGCCACCGCGACGATCAGCTCGCTTGCAGAGTATTCGCCATTGTCGAACACGACTTCTTCTCGTTCCTGGAATGAAACATAAAGGAAGAAATGTCTCGAATCAAAACCTGAGTAGGAATGTCGTGAGATTGAACGAGTTCGCCTTTGGTGAGTGACCCAGAAGAAGTTGCGGAAGACTGAGACGAGACCCCTGGGGCACCTGGGGCAGAGCCATTCGTCGAATTCCCCACCGTCGAAATGTTGATTTGTGGCAGACGACGGTAGTGAGAAGAGCCGTGCATGCGATGACCTGAAACATACAGTAATCACAATAATCAGCCTTTCATCGAAGCTCTTTTATCATCTATTTGAAACAGTCGATTTTTTGACAGAATGGAAGATAAAATGCGCAAATGTGGGCATGAAAAGATTTATTTTATGATTTTTTTTCTCTGAATTTTCGATTATTCCGATTTCCTACCTCCTCTTTCACGAGGCGAGGGCGAAGATGAAGAGGGGTCCTGCCCAAAGATAATCTAAAAATACCCGTTTTATCTACTCTTTAGTATTATTTTCGTAAATTGAAAGCGCAGGTGCAAATGAACATGCTTCAATCTTGTCGCAAAAGTTACAAATTGCGCAATTTTATATACAAATAGTCCGTTGATGTCGTGACATCCGACAGAGATAGAATTTAAAAATAAAGAAAGAAATGCTGACACTGCTGACATCGTTTCCTCTCTGCGGGACGTACGGCTTTCCCATTCCACTCGTCTCGCAGCAACTCGGACAAAGGGACTCGATCGCTTGGCCGAGGGTTATCGCAGAATAGCCATTCGCGAACTTAAACCATAGAAATTCATCTTTTCTCCTCTAATTCCTTGTTCGTTTTATTATTTTACGAAAAATGAGAATAAATAACGATTATTGAAACCACTTGATTTTTAGTAAATTTTTAAATTACTCTTTTTTTTTTTTTAAAGATTTCATTTTACTAAGAAAACTGAAAACTTCTCACCAGAAGATTGACGACGTGCGAGAGCGAGTTCTCGTCCTTGAGATTCAGAAGCAGATACATTCCTCCTGACTCCTCAGCTTCGTCGATCAACTCGGAGGACCAGTGCGGTGGGAACGTTATTCTGAAATTGCAGTAATCTCCCAAGTATAAAACCACGCTTTTCAAAATAAACCTTGAACGAGTCAATAGAAATTGTAAAATTCAGCGATTTTATGTGAAGGCGCGCCTAGTGCGTGGTGAAGAGGAGGTGGGGTGAGAGAGTGAGTCGGAAGAGAGGAAAAGAAACAGACGAATTGGTGAGAGAGAAAGGGTGAAGGGTGGGAAAAGAGGCAAGGGGGAGAGATAGCGCTGGGAAGAGGGAAGAATGGGGGTGAGAGAGCAAGGGTGTTGGAGATGGAGGAAGAGAAAAAGAAACGGGAAAAATAGCACGATGAAAGAAAGGACACCATTGATTGGTGCAGAAAGTGAGGGGAAAAGGTTCGAAAAATGCGATGGGCTTCTAATTTTACGGATTACATTTACCCAAAAATTAAGGGGCGTTAGAACCTAGATTCTAATGAAATCTTGTTAAGAAATTTTTTAAATTGAAAGGAAAAAACTTTGATCAACCTTGCCGAAATTTCCGCTTTTGGGTGGCACTTTGAAAAGAAGCGGATGACGATCTGAAACTCAACTCTTTGGGTTAAAATACCACCAACCACCATAAGAAGATAGGTTAAACCAAGCAGGCCAACTTGATAAAATAAATTTTGGAAAGACTTTCAACCTCATCATTTATTGGCGAATAAACTATGTTATAGTATGAATCGAATAATCTTGCTTTGTCTAGAATAACACCATATCATCAAGAATTATGATCTCGAACAAGCAATTTTGCACAAACAAAAATGACATTTCAAATAAAAACCAATAATCGAAAAATAACATTTGTAATGGAATGAGATTGCGATAAATAAAGTCTTCGGATTTTTACAATCCTCAAAAATTATAATTTAGCCTAACATTTCATTCTCCAACAAAAATTAGGCTAAATTTCTAGAGTAAGTTCCGAGCACCCGGGTGGATAAAAGTTACAAATTAAGGCTCTATCATTGAATAGTGTAATTCTGAATACTTTGTTCGAAAGATGAAACAAAAGAAGACAAAGTTGATGATACATTTTGAGAGGGTAATCTGATGACGCCACAACGTCAAATTTCAATTTCGAAAAATCAATAAATCGTAAAGCGAAGTGTTTATGTTAAGGAATGAAAATTGTGTTCATCTGAGGCAGAATTGAGAAAATTTTGACCAAAAAATGGATAACGCAATCGAAAAATTAGATCATCAGGGCAAATGTTAAGGATAACCTCTGTAAATCATCTGGTAAAAATTCAAGGAAAATATTAATATTTTGATTTCGACTGAATTTTTATCAGGACATTTACTTGAAAAACGAATTTCATAAGAATAATATTTTAAAGCGGTGAAAGAAATGAATAAAGATCAGTCATTTTGAATATTATAGTCTGCATATGTTCACGTTATTATGGCTTGCGAGGAGGTAGATACTGCACACTCTTTGCAGCTCGATTTCGCACGCGCTCCGCCTTTCTTCTCTCATTATTTCCTTTTTCCTCGCTCTTGTTTTCTTTTCATCCCTCTGGAAAAGCGCAGAGAAATAGAGGGCGCGGGACTTGGGGGGAGGCGAGTTGCAAAAATGTCCAGTATCTACCTTCCTCCCATTCCGCAATATCTCCGAGCTGTCTATGAATATGACGAGAAACATAGAGATGATAGTTTTGATTTACTAAATTACTCTAGAAGAAACAAATATGAAGAACGAATAGGTCGTTTGAGAATATCTCGACAAATTATCAAGAAATAAAATCATCTTTCAAAGAAAATCTGAAAAATTTATCACTTCGATAGGTTCGCATATTTAGAAATTAGTATTCTCCGAAACGAAACAAAGTTTCGTATTTTATTTCTGAAATATGAAACTTTTTTCATTGAAGAAAGTGAATTCTATCAAAATTCTCAAGTTTCCTTTCAAATTTTGAATTTTCTTACTTTCACCATCTATTCTGCTTGATGATTTTGCATTTCTTCTAATCCGTCCTAGATTCCATTTTGAGAACGTCGAACAGACTGCTGGGAGCGTTTTCAGTCCCGCTGGGCGGCTCTTCTCCCTCTTCCTCGTCGTCTCTGCTCTCTCCGTCTCCGGTTCCGTTCATGTCATCTCCATCCATCCCGTCCATCAGTCCGTCCATTAGACCTCAAAATGTTTTTTTAATACTTTCTTTTTAAACGACTAATTTAAACAAAAAAAAAGGAAATAAAATTTATAAAATCTTACCATCATCATTTTTGAAGGACTTGAACATGGCGAGCATGGCTTGTTCGTCTCCAGCTGCCTGCAGAGCACGGATCTTGTCCTTGCGACGGCGATTTTGAAACCTTCAAATAAAGATATTATACTTGGGATTTATGTGCCATTTATCAGTTATATTTCCTGCATAGCTTTTAATAGAACGTTGTAGCCTATCTCAATCAGGCATCAAATTCAAGTAATAAAGAGAAAACTCTTTAGATATGCTTCACAAAAATTACATGTCTAAAAAATTGGCAAAAGATCGTCCAGCGATTATCATTGCATTTTTAACAAAATAAATATAAAAGAAAGAAACTAACCAAACTTTGAGCCTTTGATAGTCGATGGAGAGCAGTTCGCACATCTGCTTTCGCTTCACTGGGTCCGCACATGAATTCGGGTTCTCCTGGTAGAAGTCCTCTAGGATTTGCTGAAATTTTTCATTCAAAAATATTCCTTTATGTCATAAATAGCTGCTTTTGCTAAAATGTTATGGTTGATGGACAAGAAATGCCAAACGTTTCCCTCTAATTCGAAATTTGCAAATTTCTCACCAATTCTTTCGGAGTGTAAACGATTCTGCCTCTTCTGAGCTTGCCCGACGAGGTGATATCTGAATTCTTACATTTTCTTCAAGAATAAAGATAAAATATTACGATATTTATTGGCCTTATTGGGATCTTTCCTGGCAGAGTCAGAAATTTTGATGGGACCGATTCCACCATTTTGAGAGTCATCATTAGAGGAAGAGTCCTGAATTTGATTCTCCTTTATAACTATTTTATATTCTGTAAGTTTCGTATTTTTGTTTTCTAACTAACTGATTCGCTCAATTAGTGAAGCGTCGATAATTAAACTAGTTGGTCAATTAGTTCTCATTTTCTCCTTACACATTCGCCTCTATTTAGATGCCCAAATATGACGGCTAATTTAATTACCGACCGGTAATAAGAGAAAGGTAATGGGTACAGAGTAATTACGCTTAACATATTCTCGTTTCTAAAGCTACTGTATGGCTGAAGTTTCGAGTATGCATTTGAGATTACAAGCTTCAAATAAATAATTTAGATAGGTTTCAGAAATTCTAAAATTTGAAACTTATGACTATCAGAAATAGTGAATCGCACATGTGAATTCAATTACCAAAATTTCTTTGAAAATAAAAAAATCAGGTTAGTTCAAACGCATTCTCAATTTTATCTTCAGCAATCTTATTAGAATTGAACACTTTCTTGCGAATAAGAAAGATTTTTTGTCAAATAAAACGTAGTAAACCAACCGCAGTGAACATGTTGAGAGCCGCAGCGGCAGCCGAGTTGTTGCAGAGGGTATTGGCTGCAGTGAAGATGTCCGGAGTGCCCGAGATGAACGAGGCCAGCAACTCGGGGTTGAATGGGTTGAATGCCTGTATTATTCAGTTACTCTTTTCAAACTTATAAATCTTCTCACATCAGCCAAATTCTCCACCACGGACGGCTTTCCAGATTTAGCGTTGACCATCGCCTGAGCATTCGTAGAGGTCGGACTCGCCGAAACGTCCGCGTTTGAAGAAGACACCTGAATTTACTGCTTGTTTATGTTTCAGAAAAAAAACTGTAAACATTTTTTTTAACTCGTGAAGATGCTATTATCAAGACATACGTAATTTTTTTTAAAAACAAGATGTACCTCTCCCCTGAGCAGATCCAACTGAGTGGGGAAGAGCTGGTTGATGGACTTCTTGGTTGGGGAACCGCAATTGGAATTAGTGGCCGATTGATCCCTGTGAGCTTGTTGGCTGTTTTTCGCACTGGAAATTAAAGTATTTAAATTTTGTTTTCGAAAATCCCATCTCACCTAGAAGGTCTAGGCGGCGTAGGGCTAGGCGAAGTGATCAGTCCCATCAGTGAGCTCGTCTCAGAGCAATGCCCATTTCTGAAAATTTCGATATTAATTCTACTTTTCAAGATTGTTTTTTCCAATCAATCCAGACAAGAACTCCATTTTTCAAGGAAAAAATTCGAAACATTTTCCAAAAACCTACTTCTCCGAAGACTCCTCCTCCTTTTTATTCGAGCATTTCGGACAGATTTTGTCGATCGAATCCACCACAGAGACTGGCACCCCATATTTGGAAATCTGAAAACATCCTTTTTAAAAGATAGAAAAAGAAACTATTCTACTGACCAAACTGGAGACGATCTCGCCCATCAAGTGGGGATGATTCTCGAGGTTGACGAGCACGTGCATCGGCTCCCCACTACCACGCGTCTCGGCTGTCTTGGTCAACGAAATTGTGATCCTCAAACAGAAAGGGTCATTAAAAATGAACGAATTATTCTATGAAAATAATGATTTCGAACAAAAAATGACAAATTGAGAGAAAGACGAAGTTGAAAAAAAAGATTTAAAATTCTGAACAATCAGTTAAAAAAACGATTTCTGGAAAAATAATTCAACATTCTTATTACTTTGGATGTGATAAAATGTATGTATGCAAGAACAGCAAAATAGGTTTTTTTTTCAAAATATAAAAATCAATCAATTATGCACCAATCGAGTATTGATTTTGGTTATTCATCGCGAGATGAACTCACAAAATCGGGTATAAATAAAAGAAGAAAGAAAGGGAGAAGGAAAAAAAGGCGAACTCATCCACACATTTCGGCTAAATAACGAGCACATGTGAATTTGGACAGAGAAAAGAGGGAACAAGATGGTAATTAGGAAAGAGAGGGGAAATTGCAGAGAGGGAAAGAAGCGAAGAAAGATAATTAGAGAAGAGCAAATCAAAGAGGGGGAAAGAAAAAGGAAATAGTTAGAGATGAAGAAATTGAAGCGAGAGTAGAGAGAAGAGATATAATTTAGGGAAGAAAAGACAGCCCTCCCCACTCTCCTAATTAAGTCCAGATCCGCACAAGATGCGTCCTACTTTACAAACGAGGAATAGCACTAGATTTTGAGAGATCAGATAATAAATGAGCCTAATTATGGGCTCCGAAGAAATACCGATTGCTTGGGAAATGCTAGATTATCGTTTCTGGAGAGAATTACTTGGACAGATAATTGAGTTAATTAGCATTTTCGAAGGGAGATAATTGGGGTAATTATTGACTGGAAAAGTCTTTCTAAAAAAGAAATATAGATGCAAAAATTTCCTAGGCAAGTCTCAAGATTTTGGCTAAATTCAGCAGAATAGTGTGCCAATGATAGATGGGTGTAAAATACAGAGGTCAGAAATTGTTATTGTTTGGTTTTTCCGAAATATACGATGACCGGACTAAATAATTATCGCCCTGAATCCCGACCACTTGCATAAACCTCGAGTCTTTGAAACATTCCGAGATTTCATTGGTTAAAATCGCTCCTTAAATGAGAAAGGGGAGGGATAAAAGGAGATTTCAGAATGAGACCAATTGAGAATGCGCGGGGATAGAAATTCAATGGATAAGGAATAACGAGATGACGCCTAAAATGGGCAGAAGATAAAGACTAGGGAAATAGTGCGTGAATTGGAGAGACAGAGCAAATAAAATCCAAAGATAACAGAAAATTATGAATGAAAGAGTTTGGAAGATGTGTAAATTCGAGCGTAAGAGCTAGACAAAGTAAAAAGGGAAATTTGTGAGCAGACCTGCAACTTTTTCTAAATTTTAGACCTGCGCCCGCGGGTTCTTATTCGTAAGTCTGTTTTTGAAAAGAACAAATGATGAAGATCGACAAAAACTTACGATAATGATAATAAAATCTGGGCTAAAAGATGGATAAAAACTAAGATTTTATGATGAAGGACAAGCACAGCTACAATCTTTCTGAATTGAAGACGGAAATTGCAAATGTGCTATAGGGAATTCGTGCATGGATTATAGGGGGTAATAAGAGATCCATGGATGCCTGATTCATCGATAGATCTATTTGATCTGTCGGATCTGCGGGAAATATGAGGGAACGCGTGAGAGGTCGTTAGAGGGTCGAGATACATAAAGAGAGGGAGAGGCGCAAAGAGCGGACACACAATTGGCTCTCGGACAGACCGACAGCACTACTACACTGTGCGTGTGTACTTATCCCCATCTAAGACCAATATAGTGTGTAAATTGGGCGAATATAAGAACTAGAGAAATTAGGAAATAGTATGGGGTTGTTGGAGAGGAGAGATTCGGATACTTTTTAAATTGAATAGAATTAGACAAACTATGAAGGAGGTCGAGATTCTGAGAGGGTAAAAGAAGCAGAACATGAAATGAGGGTCAATTAGCACTTACAATTTAGTGCAATGTCTGCTGTGAGGATATTTGTCAAAGTATTTCGCGCAATTTAAGAAACTTACAATTCTTGAAGTCTATGGGTTTTAAAAGCTGATCTTCACCCCCGAATGTGTCCAATAATTTGAAATGAACAGCATCCACTTTCATAGATAATCTAAAATTTCCCCATTTCTCTGCAATTTCCTCTTCTCTCTCGTCTCTCTAAATTGCCCACTCTCTGCGCCCATCAACTAATTTCTCGTTAGTAAATTGCCCTGTCTAGGGTCTATGGGAGAAGGGGAGAGCCACTTTAGCCCCTAGTCCTCCTATTCCGAATCATCGATCGATAATTCTAGAGGCAAGGGGCAGAGGACCGACGACTCGCATTATAAACGCAATTAAGTCGGAGGGAGAGACACCCGAAAGGGGGCGAGGGGAAATTAGGGAGGAGATGCCGAAGAGAGGGGAGGTGAGAGGGAAAATTAGAATAATTAAGGCTGGGCAAATGCGCATTTGTGACCAGTTTCTGAAAATATCTGAAACTTAGATGATTCTGAAGAATCGCTCCCACCCTCAGATGATATAGCAGAATATAAGATACAGAAGACTTGGGGAAATCACAATACTGCCGATTGAAAGAAGAATCCGAGTGAGAGAGTGATTTCTAAAATTATTGCGCCGAAAGACCCGGTCTAATATAATAATGAGGCCAAATTTTCTCCCCTTACATTCTATTTCGGCATAATTTCGCTTTCCGTCCAAACTAATGCTAATGCTGTGCACACATGTGGGAGAGAATGGTTAAGGGGTAATTTACGAAAACTAGAACGACCAATGAGGCACTCTGACTATAATGCAAACGATGCAAGGGGAGAGAATAAATTGGACACGCAGTGGTTAGGGTATTTCGTTTCAACCATAGACTAATTTGGGTAAACATACTCAAAAATGGACGAGGAGGGAATTTCTAGGGGTAATTATGGCGAAGTGCAATGCTATCGAGAAAAAGCTGACCCTCATCCAAATCATGTTTAGCCCTTAGATTATGCATACTCATCACGTTTCATCAATGAACAATGCTTTAAACACAATCGAGAAAATGCCTTAAAAATCGATACGACTACTTTCAACTGAAATTGCTAAAATAAAGTGCCTGCTTCGTGCGCCGACGAAAATCAATGACTAATTATCTAGCGAAGTGACGAGATAATGATCAATTAAATGGGGGGTTTTCTTCTCTGGCCTTACACCCTCTCGCTTTCACAATCACCAATTAATTACACAGCGCGAAAAATCAAATTAGCAATTTCGCAAAGGGATCTTGTAGACGAAAATCGCACGATAATTGGAAATGTCGGGGGCTAATTGAGACAATTAAGGGTAATCAAATTACATGGGCAATTAGTTTAACCGAAAGTTATGTGCTGAAACTAGGTGAATTTTTATTTAGGTTTGCGAACATGTTCTATATCATTGTCATTTTGCCTGAAGCGAGGCTAAAAGATTTTCTTTTTACATAATTAACCAGGCGATGACAAGTTTTTGGCATACGGTAATTAAATCTGGCTCAAATAAAGCGAATCCCCCTTCAAGTTTGGGTGGCTATATAATACAGACCCCGGGGTCAAATAGATATAAATGTCGAGAGATAACGAGTTCAAAGGAGAGCGTAAAGAAAGGGATAAAAGGCCTGATATATGAAAGGCGAGCCCTCTCACAAAGAGATGGGGGCAAATCTTAGAAAGAGCCGTTCTGTCAAATGACAAAGACTGTCCGAAATAGTGGGCAATCAGAGAGGTTTCGGAGAAGCAGAGATAAAGTCAATATATAAACAAATCTAATGCAAATCGCAACTGCCCCGAGTATATTGGTATCTCAATTTATAAATTACTCGAATAAAATTGCAGTTTTATATTAGGAAGGAAAAACTATACGTAAAATTGAATCATTCGATGGACTGGCAATTTTGATACCAATATTATTCAACTTTAATAAGCCTAACTTAATCTCAAAAGAAAAAAATCTTTTCAAGGAACAACTTGGAAAATTCATCAAACTATTTCCCCAATCAACTATACAAATTGCAATATACCGACCTTCCGCAGTATTATTTGGTTGGGGGTAACTAAAAAGTGATAGACAATGAATTGCTAGGATATTTAGAGAAGAGGAATGATCACCCCCTTCGTCCAATCACATATACAATTGAATATGTGTGATTAACAATTGGTCGAAATAGTATGGAAAGTTCTGAGAGTGGAAGAGAGATCAGATCAGTCGCACATATTGCAGTGGAATGTGAGAGATAGATTGATGAATATTGGTATCGGTCGGAGGGTGAATAATGAATAATTATGGAGCGGAATTGTCTCTGTACGAATAATCGATTTTGGGCAATTGCAAAACTAATTAAAATTGGAGGAAATGAGAATTCCTTTCTACAAACCTATGAAAGGATAAAATGGAAGAAATTTCAACTCTCTAATTCTTCCTATGAAGTCTCCATTATATTAGCCGTATGCTAATTTCTCAGAATTCTCTCATCCTTTCTATCAAAAACTACTCTTTCCAAGCCCTTCGAAAACCATTCAAGTCGAACGTGTTAATGGGGATAATAGCGCTAAATGCGCATAAAAGCATTGAATGAAATCTAGCAATTTCACATCGTGAAAATCGATCGATATTCAGGATTCGTTCGCTCGTTTTTACTCTAAACAAAGACAGTAAAATTGCAGAGTTTTCGTTAAATTTGGGCGAAAACATGAGAAGCAAATCTTTGAGAATCTATGCAATCAACAACTTTTCTCTGAAGCCTTGAATATAAAGTGCACTCGCCTACAGTAAAATTGAAAGAAAAACGAAAAATCTTCGTCTGCGATAACCATTTTCCTCGTGCAATTGCAATTTTCACTGCGCATAGCAGTAATTATCACTTTCCCCTTCTTCTTCTTCTCAGCCGATAATTGCCCTATAATTATCCCTAAGGCCTTGGATGAAATGAGTAGATAATTATAGTATTGGAAAGTAATTAAATGCGATATAAGAGGGGATTTCTTTCGCCGAAAAATAGCTAGTCGCAATTGTATGGAATACCATGAAACCTTTCCTAGCCAATATGCCAGCCTTTTATGGCAAAACGATCACTTTCTAGTCCAGATACCACATATTTTAGAGAGCAACTATGGATGAAGTATTGTTTTAGCTAAAGCAGCCTAATCAACAATATAAGAGTTTTGCTTTTAGTTTCTCAATCTACTATTTGGGAAAGGACCCATTTAATTGAGAGCGGGGCCCATTAGCGGTCGCATTCTTTCAAGAACTCTCTAACATTGTCTCTGTATCTCCCGTATTTACATTATCTCTCTCGAATCTCCGTCTGCTTCTCTGATCTCTCCATCCACTAGTACAGTCTAATTCAATCTCTCGCCTCTCATGGCTAATAGCACTTTTCTTCAGAGCTAACGAACCGAATATGATTATCGATTCATCGCGCTCAAATGCTAAATATTTGCGCTCCATCGCTAATAAAAGAGAAATTATTACTCTATGTTTTACATAACCTGAAAATTTGAGGGGGCTGAGCATTCTGGGCGAAAATAATTAAATTTCTTTGTTACCTCCGATACAATTTTTGATCATCATCAAGCAATTTTAGATAGTTCAGGAATTTGCAATAGTTTAGTTTTAATGATGAAGTCCAGCTTTTTTTTAAATAGGCGAATTAACTAATTTGATAATTTTTCGTACTTCAAAAATGAATCTTTAAATTCCGAGCTAATTGATTACCCCTTTTTCTTCTGTGAGAAATTTAATTTGGGAAATTAAAGCGATGCAAAATTTCAAGATTTAATCAAATTAATGGGTGAGATGATATAACTATGAAGGGACGACGATATGAGCTAGGAAGAGCAAGCTTTGAAATCTCAGAGATAAAGCTATGACTTCTCCATAACTCGTATAAAATTCGCCTGCCCATCTCAAGATGCTATCTGATTCGACTTAATGAAGGATATTAAGGCCGCGTCGTCCGACTACTTATATTATCAGAGCGGTCGTCAGGACGACATACTAGAGATTAACTCCTTACATGGAGAAATCGGAAGGTAAGGGGTGGAAAAACGATGTAAATGTGCTATCCCTTAGACTTTATTAGCTACATCCTGTGAGCGAGGAGACACTCACACATCTTCAAATACAATTCGCTCCTTTAATAGAATTGCAAGGCTTAACACCGAGGATTTCATATATCGCCTCAACTAATGTTGATTACTTAGACACTTAGATACGAAAATAGATATCGGAGCAGAAATTATATACCAGGATTAAAATCTTCTATACGAGTCTTAATTTTTAGGTAAAATTAGGATTACCATGACTATGTGACGAAATAGCATGGGAAAAGTAAGTATCTTTAAGCTACTTAAATTTTGCAGCTTCAAATTGCATCTTTCTTAAATGTTAAAAGCATGATGAAGTTAAGATTTACAACTCTAACTAAAAACAAAATCTCTAATGTACGATTGACGTCCAAATTAGGAAAGATAATCCTATCCTACCTAGAAGTTAATAGCTACTGATAAAATAAGTGATATTTCTCGCGCTCGTGATTTTAATTTCCTAAATGCAAGAAAAGAGGATATCCATTTGGGGGGAAAATTCGCTCTCGAATTTTACTTATCAATAGGATTTAATCAGGGAGTAAAATTGCGATAACATGTTTATGACTTATCAATTTTCAGTCATTAGGATTTTAACTACGTCAAGTTTGGGGTGGATGTCTTTAAATCTTGGAAAAGAGGTTATTATATCTAAAAATGTATTTTTTCCAAAATCACGAGAATGATAGCATTTCCGAAAACTAAAAATTAGAGCCATCATCTCATTTATAAGTTAGAGCCTTTCTTCGAATATAATTGAATGCGATATCCATCTCAGTTGAAAAATTACAGAGTTTTCTATATCTTGTTGCAAAGCGCTGACTTATGGAGACATAATTGATGATAAACTGATGTATATCGCATATTCCTAATCAGATAACTGATATTCTTAATTAGCAGGCGAGCTTTGGAGGTAAATTTAAAGTTACCTTTCTTGCAAAGTCGTAATGAAATTATCAGGAAGCTTTAATTTCGAATCAGACTTGCAAATAAATAACCGTAACCGCGGTTGCGGTGTGGTTCGATTGAGAATTTTTAGAAAAAGTTGCAAATCTGTTTAGAAGGTTTCTTTAATTTTAATTATTTCTAGATCGTCTAAATATAAAAATTTTAACATCTAGTACGATACCTAGTAATTGGTTATTTTTATCTCCTTTAGAGGTGTTAATCCTTGCTTTTAGAATATAAAGATGAATACTTCAGAAAAATCCAGATTTTCCCTATTCTATGTCTATATTCGAGGAATTGAAGCCGATAATTTCTAATCTCTTGGGGATAAAAATGAGCTCTAATTCGAAAAGAATTGTCCTTCATCTTCATTTTAAGTATTTTTTACTTAAGAGACCGAATCTTTGAGAGAATCGGCTCTCTATAGAGAGGGAGTTCGGCAGGTTGAGCCTAATGGTGCAAACATTTTTCGAACCAGACCTCCTATCACAAGTTACGACTGAAACTGCAAAAATGCCAAAAAGCATGAGTTCTGATGATTCTTCGATTATTTTCAAGGGACTGATCACGAGTCTGTGTAATAAATCGTTTATACTTATAAAGTCGAAGCCCTGAGGATTATTTTCATACAAAATATTCACTCTTTTCGGCATCAGTCTAGGGAATAGCCGAGTCCGAAGCCAGACCAGAAAATTTCGAATTTCCAAAAATAAAGAGCAGATCCCGCAAATTATGTACCAATCGATAGAGCACGAAAAGATACAGAAAATACTGTGATCCAAAAATCCATTTATCAAATTCTTTATCCTTCTCATTCAGTTCTCAATTCTCGTCTTCCACGAATGGTCATTTTTCTTCTTCTTCACTTATTTTTAGCTCCAATTTGTATATTCCCGACATGAAATCTTAACTTGGTATGTCATTTAAGAGTGGATGTCAGGAAAAATCAAAGTCATAGGGAAGGAGTGCGGAACAGGGGTCCGTCGATTTGGCTGATTTTCACGTATATAGTACAGTTTTTCACGCTGATTCTCGTGGTACTATCCGTTTTTCATAAAAATGATCGTATGCAGGATTACGGTAGCTTGAAATTTTGACAGATCCGACCTCAGGAAAAAATTCATAACTTCCTTATTTGTGAACCAAATCAAATGGGGTTTTCAGTACTGGATAGCCCATGAAAAACTCTACAAATAATGCAACTACAATGAGTTTCGGCGATCGTTAATTTGGCGAAAAAATTAGAATATTCAAAAATGTGACTTTAACTCGCCTCAGTTTTCGATTTTTTTCGACCAAAAAGAAGTCCGACCGAAAGCCAAATATTAGCTCAGAAGAAAGAGGATTCAATTCTGCATTTGAATATATAAAAGTTTTCATAAAAATAGGGTAGCCCAACCCCCGAAAAATGCGTCTGAACGCATAAAATCAGGGTGATTATTGCATAGTGTCAACTTTGACCCCCCATAACTTTCTTATTTTTGGATCAAATTGAATAATTATTTTTTTATTTTGTAGATCCTGAGTAGGAGGATAAAATAAAAATAACAAGAAAAATTTTAGACATTAATTTTGGCGGGAAAAAATTATCCTAAGTTACCCTATATGCCCGTACTGTGTTTACACGTAAATGACGTTGGAAAAATCTGTCCTTTCAGTATGTTGTGTAGATTGACATGGTGAACAACTTTTGTTCCAGGACCGATCTCGGATTCATTATCATATGAGCTCCAGAATTTTTTGAAGTACAATGGCCAAATTCAGCATAATGCCTTTATAATACAAATTTTCAAAAATTCATATCTCCCTGTGTTTGCACATTCTAGAATAAGTTCTGGAACAAAAGTTGATCAACTTGAAGAGCTCTACAAGATTCTATTAAAAACTCCAACGTTAACTCAAATTACATTTGTAAACACAGTACGGGCATATAGGGTAACTTAGGATAATTTTTTCCCGCCAAAATTAATGTCTAAAATTTTTCTTGTTATTTTTATTTTATCCTCCTACTCAGGATCTACAAAATAAAAAAATAATTATTCAATTTGATCCAAAAATAAGAAAGTTATGGGGGGTCAAAGTTGACACTATGCAATAATCACCCTGATTTTATGCGTTCAGACGCATTTTTCGGGGGTTGGGCTACCCTATTTTTATGAAAACTTTTATATATTCAAATGCAGAATTGAATCCTCTTTCTTCTGAGCTAATATTTGGCTTTCGGTCGGACTTCTTTTTGGTCGAAAAAAATCGAAAACTGAGGTGAGTTAAAGTCAAAATTTCGAATTTTTAATTTTCCCGCCAAAACAGGTGGTTTTTATGATTCGTCATAGTTGTATTATTTGTAGAGTTTTTCATAGGCTATCTAATGCTGAAAACCCCATTCGATTTGGTTCAAAAATAAGAAAGTTAGGAATTTTTTCTGATATAGGGTATGTAAAAACTTGAAATTAGCATAACTCCGCCCACTTGCATTTTTACGAAAAACGGATAGCATCATGAGAATCAGCGTGAAAAACTGTACTATATATGTGAAAATAAGCCAAATCGACGGACCCCTGTTCCGCATCACTTTGAATAATACTGACATTCACTCTTAAATAAAGTTACTTCACTTCTAAATCATTATTTTAGAAGGAAAATTGTTTACTTTTTCAATATTCATTTCTCTCAAATTGTCATATTCCGATTTAAGTTAAAGGTCGATTTTTTCGAATTTCAGACAGTTCTGCTTTTAATATTTATTAAAGCTTCTTGCTCTCTCTTCCTCCTGAGCTTGTTTCGTTTGAATGCAAGATGACATTTCGGGTGACATTTGAAATTGAACAGATTATTGCTCAAGCAATTAAAAGTCTCTTGATTTGTTTATTTCTAGTTCCTAATAATTTTTCAAAATTGCTAATTTTATGATAAGATTTTTTCTCGCGAAACATTCGACATCGCTATTATCTTATCAATGTTCATTAAATGTAATAAAGACTTGCCTTCTTGCTTCAAATAATTATTGATTTTTTTTTAAAATTCATTTACGCATGAATGTATGATTTACTTCCTAAATCAGTACAAATTTTTAATGTAAAAAATTAAAGAATAAAAATGGTCTACATCGGCATCGATTTGGGGACCACGTATTCGTGTGTTTCTGTCGTCGAGGATGGGCGGCCTGTTGCAGTCATGAGTGAAGATGGTTTGTTGAAATTATTCCGACTGGAGAAGAAAATAATTACTCTTTAGGCAAATACATCGTTCCTTCTGTGGCTGCATTTTGCGATGATGAAATTCTGGTCGGAAATTCAGCTTTGGGCTGCAACACCGATATGGCGAATATTCTTTATGGCAAGTGTTTAGATAATTTTAGGACAAGTTGGTAAAAGAATGTTATGTTTGAATTCGCATATCGTTAACCTGTCAGTGCTATTCATAATTGAACTCGAAAATCTCCGAGAATTCATAAATTATACCAATACAACTTCTGGAATATGTCCGATTTTATTAAAATTAAGAATTTTCAGATTCAAAACGTTTGATTGGCTGGCACGATTTACACGATCTGCCCATCGCTGAGAATCGTCAATTGTGGACGTTCAATGCAGACACCAAAAATGCAGGAAAAATTCACTTAACCAAATTAATCAAGAAATTTAGAATTGTACTGGATACATTTTGAACGAGGGAACTCCAAATGAAAGACCTATTCGACCAGAGGAAGTTTCCGCTGAGATTTTGAAGAGTTTGAAATCTCAGGCAGAAGTAGAAATATTTTTATGCAAAATTACATTATTTAAGATTTAGAACTATTTAAATAAACAAGTTACCGAAGCAGTAGTTACGGTGCCAGCGATATTCCATCCTGATCAAATCGCGGCAACCGAGAAGGCGATTGAATTGGCCGGACTGAAGTTGAAATATTTGTTGCAAGAACCAACGGCTGCTGCCATCGCCTATAATGAGAAGAAGAAGTTAGGAAATTCGAAGCTTCTTGTTTTCGATTTTGGAGGAGGTTTTCAGATTTTTTGAAGCTCTAAAATAATTTTGATCTAAGGTACCCTCGACATAAGCATTGCTGAAATTAAAAACGAAAATTTCGAAGTTAAGGCCATTACTGGTGATGCTCATTTAGGTCGATTTTTGATGTTGTAAATTATAAATGTAATAAAATTTAGGAGGACAAGACTTTGACAGCCGAATCATGAAATTCGTAATTGATGAATTCAACAAATCATCCCCAGATTACGACATCTACAAAAAACCAAAATTGCTTAAAAGGCTGAGGAATAAATGCAGAAAAGCAAAAGAATCATTATCTTTCATGAAAAACTCGGTTAATATTCACGTAAGAAATAGCAATGATTAGGGCAAAGGCTGATTTGTAATATTTAGCTGGATATAAACGATGATCTTGAAATAAACGTCAAATTAACGAAAGAAAAGCTTAATGAATTGTGCAGTGACTTAATTCATAAATCAATTAACTATATTGATCAAGCATTAAACATGGCAAAATTATCAGCGAACAATATCGACAATGTGGTAACATTTGAAATACCGTTTTGTTTATTACTCGACTTTACGGATGAAAATTTAGATATTAGTTGGTGGCTCGACAAGAATCCCAGGAGTTCAGCAGAAAATGGCAGACAAATTTGGAAAGGATAAGCTGAAATTCGATATAAATCCCGACGAAGCCGTTGCTTACGGAGCAGCAATTGTTGCTAATGCCATTGAAGTATGAAGATATGTTTAAAGGAAAATAATTAAATATTTAGAAAGGGAATGCATTGCCTTTGATTAGCACTTCTCTGGATGAATCGAAACAGGAGTTGGATAATTCCTTAAAAGTCGATAAAAAGAAAATCCTATTCTATTGTAAGTAAAATATTGTAAAGATAGTGAAGTCATTTTATTTGAAAATTTTAGTGGATTATAAGATTGATAATGATAGTTGGGAAGGAAGAGTTGCTCTGTTTGACCCGCAGAATCATTCTGTCGAAAATATTGCCAAGTTTAATAAAAATTATGATACCTATCAAGTAGCAACTACACAGAATAAAGTAAATCCTCGTGTTCGGTATTTTAGATAATTTCTTGGACTTCAGGTTTTTGCAATTAACGGCGAGAAGAAGTCATTTGAAATATACGACTTGAATACTGGAGACATTTCAAGAGGTCTGCTCCACAAATCCATGAATGATCAATTCAAAGAATTTACAGGTCCAGTTCCCCTTGAATGGCGTAAAGATGCATCGACCGCTTATTATAAAGACGCATTGTATTCTTTGGGTGGAGCGAATCTAAAAACAAACAGATATATGAGTCGTGTTGATGTAAGAAGATCGAATGAAAGTCCATGAAATAGTTTATTCAGGTTTTAATAGGTGAAGAATGGCAAAAAGAACCTGCTTTTCCTCTTTCAATTATTTACGCTCAAGCAATAACATGCGATGAAATTTTATACGGTCACATTATAACATATTCATTATTGTAATTATAGACATTTAGTTATTGATGGATGGGATAGTAATAAAATATATCAATTATCAGACGATGAACAGGAATGGGTTGAAGTCGAAGAGATTCCAGAAAGACGACTTTCTTTCGGAGCTGCATCGCTCAATGGAAAAATTTACATAACTGGAGGAACTGGAGGATGGAAGTCGTTAATTTTGTATGATAAATAATGTATCTATATATTCAGTAGTCAAGTATTCAAATCCTGTCTGTGTTTTGATCCCTCAGCTCCAGTTGGCAGTCGAGTTTCTAACATCGCTGATATGAATCATGCAAGAAGTGGTCATTCGTTCATTGTCGCTAACGGGAAACTGTATGCAATCGGAGGAAAGTGAGTTGAGATTTTGCATATCTTTATGCGAAATATTTGTAATTTAGATTTCAAACTTCAATCGAGGAATACGATCCACAAACGAATAAATGGCGAGAAGTCGGAGAAGTTAACATAAAATAAAGCTTGATTATAATAATCTTAGATTTCATATTGAAATTTTATTCAATAAATGTGAAGTAATAATTTAATTTCAATGCACATGATACAGACAACTCTCGAAGACATCCAATAAAGACGATGAAAATTACAACTGAAATGAGTATTCTTTGAAATAGTTTTCGATGAGAATAACGAAATATACTTATTAGGAACTCGTCCTGTCATAGCTTAGATTATTGCATCTCAATTAGTTGTCACTTTTCTAGTTATTGAGAGAAATGTTTTCAATTTGTAAGGACTATTGTGAATGACTAATGTAGTTGACATAACTTTCTTCATCAAGTACAACTGATGAAATAGAACTCTTGCTGAAACTTGATTACTTAGAACCAACTGAATCATATGAATTTTCAATGTAGAGAAATCAACGCATTATTTCAAGTGGAAAATCGAAAATTAGAAATCTAGAGAGTGCAACAAATGTTCTTCCTCACAGCGGATCGAAGGACGTGGTTCGCGGGTTTTTGTGTCTGAGTCATACTATTTTCCAAAAAAGCCCGCGAACTATGAACTAAGCCCTATAAAGTAAGATCCAAGGTTCGTAAGAATTCTCATCATAAAATCCACAATTTGTAGTCTGTCTCATTTTCATTTTCAATTATGATTAGCTCAACACACATGTATCTCATAGTTAGATTTCTACTATCACACCATTTCTTCTTTTCTGACAAATCGATCTTCAACAATTTTCTATATATTTTTGTCTGACATTATATGGTGCCACAATATAAAGTCAATGAAACTCTTATTGAGAATATCAGTGCATTGTTTTATCGTTATCAAATGGCTGAAGCAGAAGAGGAGTCGTATTCCATTCCATTCTTTGTCGCGTTCTTGACTGCACTCAACTGAAAGCAAAGTATTTCACTCGCTTTTCAGGGATAAAAATTATATATAGACGGTAGTAAAGTAGTAAAAGCTAAATTTATCTTCGAAATTAACCAACCTCCCCATCTCAGGTTAGAATATTTGGAAAATGAATCATTTTAAATTATGATACCAATAAAAGCTATGAAATTGATGGGTAAGATCAGAAATATTAGCAGTGCAAATAAACTAGTGCTGATCGGCAAAATAGTAATTTTCGCACTACTGGATATTCTAGAATTAAATTAAAAAATACAATTGAAGTAAATTCATTTTAAAGCCTCTGTAATATTCGACGATCTTAACGAGGTCGGACCAGAGATTTAAAATTCTTTTTGAAGGGGTATTTGAATGTTTTCTATCTATATTCGACTTGAGAATCACAGCTCCGGGCTTTTTCCAACATTTTCAGGTTCGGGTTCGGGGGTCAAATTTCAAAAGTCATTCTGAGGGGAGCGGTCATTGCGCACAACAAATTTTTGTGCGTAATGGCATACACCCAAATCACCTCTACTATATATAAATGCAGTCACCCTTTTTTAACTTCAATTTTCATACCAATTATACAAATCGACTATGGAGATTTTAGAAAATTGTTTCAGAAAATTTTGACTTAAAAATAGTCGAAATTAGCACTATGTTAGGTATTTATGCCCGCTAATATTTCTATTTAATATTGTAAATGGGCAGATCATTCATTTTCATTTATCTCTACTCGAAAATATTAAAAATGTAGTTGAATATTTTCCTCAAAAACGCTTCCGAACAGACATAAACAGGAAAATGTAAATTTTAAAATTCACTCCATATAACTAGAGACCGCAAGTGATATCCCCGATGTGAAGACAAAGTCATGGAAATATTTTTCTCAAAATCTGATGGATTAATTAAGTTTATAGCAAAGACTGCTATTATAAGTTATTGAATATATTCAATAAATATGTTTATAATGCACTAGCATGTCTGTTTTGAAATCTTAGTCATATATTTTATTCCCATATAAAGATTGTTATCTGATTTGGAAATCGATACACTTTAAAACTAACCTAACCATTAGTAATGTGACTCTCATTCATATTATTTATATAGAAGAGGTAATTATCCATATTATTAGTATATAAACTCTGATGCAAAAAATTACGAATCCTATAAAATAGCAGTTTCGAGTTGAAGACATGAACTTCGTAACTTCTAATATTTATAGAATTATTGACCATATTGAATAACACTATTACATCAGTTTTCCGGAAGACCACTCATTACACAATACACACGATTAAGGTAATCACTTTTTGTACCAGAGTTTATTTCAGTTGACTAAGGTGCAATTTTTTTGTTATTGTGTTTATATTTCTAATAAATATTGCGATTTTTTTCTATTTTAGCTAATATTTCTAAATTTTGATAAAACTTTTCACATACTACGACCATAATTGCACTACATCTGTGAGTGAATAGACTCTACACTCATGAAATAAAATTTATAATATGATATTTTAAGAATTGTTTTATTTTCTCAAACTAAAATATTGCTAAAGTTTAGGAGAATGCTACTATTTCCTAAAATTGTTGTCTTTCTTTGGATATCAATTGAATATATCTATCAGGTGAAAGCTAAGAAAATTCCTGGCACTGCTCAAGGTATTTATTTATATTATATAAAATTAAAATAGTTACTATTCTTTTTACAAATAGGTTTGGCCGATGAGCATGCGGTGAATTCAGAATTACCGCAAAATCAAGTGAAGTTATTCAAACAAGTAAGGAAAGTATATTTTATCAGGGAAAAACAGTTAAAATATGATCATGAGCAGATTTTACGGCTCATAGAAAAAGGACCCCCTGTATTAGGCACCGGCTATTTTTCTTATTTCTCCCCTTTGCCTACAGTCTCTAACTTTAAAATTCGGTGCCTAATACAGGGGCCGACTTCAATCCATCATAAACCGTTGGGGGATTTGATACGAGTGATCCAAAATATCGCTTATTTTGCATTTTAAACATAATTCATTACTAAAGTGCAAGTAGTAATTTTAGAAAAAAGTGAAACCCGATTGATCAATAATATAATTAATTAGTTAGTCAATAATTTGCAGAGTGGTGGAGACAACTCATTCAATAATTCGCATAAAGTTTTGTTTTACTGTAAGAAATAAGAATAAATTTAACGGAATGCAAAATTTAATAATGTATTATAATTTAGATATATATTCAAATAATAGCAAAACTGAAGGAAAAATAGGCCTGTTCAATTCATCTACCTCCTCAGTAGAAGAGGTTGCAAAATTCAAAATGTTTTATTTCCCATATGAAGAAGCAACTACACAGAATAAAGTAAATTCTTATGCTCGTTATTTAAAATAATTTCTTGACTTTAGATTTTTGGAATTGACAGCTTAGCATTTGAAATATTTGACTTGGATAATACTACAAAAATTTCAGAGGGTCTTATCAACAAATCCACCAATTATCGATTCAAAGAATTTTACAGGTCCAGATCCTCCTGAATGGCGTAAATGGGCATCTGTGGCTTATTTCAAAGACAAATTGTATTATTTGGGTGGAAAAGATTCTGAAACAAAGAAAGATACGAATCGGGTTGATGTAAGAAGATCGATTAAAAGTCGATATAATAATTAATTCAGGCTTTAATAGATGGAAAATGGCAAACAGGGCCTGCTTTTCCTCTTCCAATTCGTTATGCTCAAACAATATCATGCAATGAAAGTTTATACGGTCACATTATAGCATATGCATTATTGTAATTATGGATATTCAGTTATTGATGGATATACTAGTCAAAAGATATATCGATTATCAGACGATGAACGGGAATGGCTTGAAATCGGAGAGATTCCAGAAAAACGATATCATTTCGAAGTTGCATCGCTAAATGGAAAAATCTACATAACTGGAGGATGGAAGTCGTTAATTTTGTATGATAAATAATGTATCTATATATTCAGTAGTCAAGTATTCAAATCCTGTCTGTGTTTTGATCCCTCAGCTCCAGTTGGCAGTCGAGTTTCTAACATCGCTGATATGAATTATGCAAGGCATTTTCATTCGCTCATTGTCGCTAACGGGAAATTGTATGCAATCGGAGGGTGAGCTGAGATTTTGCATATCTTTATGCGAAATATTTGTTAATTTAGATATCAAAAGGATCATATTAAAAAATTTTGTGATTCAATCGAAGAATACGATCCACAAATGAATAAATGGAGAGAAATCAGAAAATTAACATAAAATAAAGCTTGATTATAATAATCTCAGATTTCATATTGAAATTTTATTCAATAAATGTGAAGTAATAATTTAACTTCAATGCACATGATACAGATAACTCTCGAAAACATTCAAAAATGATGAGGGAAAATTGAAATTCAAATAAATATTCCTTTTAATCAGGGTTGTACGAACTGAACTGAACTTCGAACTGTCTGGAAGTTTAGTTCAGTTCAAGTTCGATTTTTCGAACTTCAGACAGCCCTGATCCTGTCATTTACTCTCCATTATTTACGATAACGCCATTACCAGAAAATTAAATTGTTTTAAATGTGGTCGAATAAATTTAAGAAAAACAATAAATGATGGCATATCGAAAATTGATCGACATTTTAACACACCCCTCGAAAATATTCACTCTAAAGTGAGTTATTTCGAAAAGTATGGTAATTAGTGGGAATTTTCAAAGCGCTTTTGGATTAAAATTGTCTTCATACTTATGATCATAGTCTGTCTAGCTAGTGAATAAGGTAGAATTGAACGGGATCTAGATTGGGGAAAAATTCAAGTTCTGAACTTCATAAACTTGTGTTATGGTGATCAGATTTGGAAGATCATTAAGCCAGCACGACAGAAGTAGATGAAACGATTCTGTCGGTCACTTTACCGGGTGCTTAAGTAAGAATTCACAGACCTAGTCCGTTGGACAGATGCGGAACTCTTCATTTCATTGAAAT
Source organism: Diploscapter coronatus (assembly GCA_964036155.1). NCBI lineage: Eukaryota > Metazoa > Nematoda > Chromadorea > Rhabditida > Rhabditidae > Diploscapter > Diploscapter coronatus. Next base: position 74,694,563 of record OZ038423.1, on the reverse strand, counting down.
GCAGCACGATGCCTCCTCCCGTCGCGAAGCGAACCGTTGAATGCGTCTCAGTGACCAGCTTGAACACTCGCTCTGCGTCCATCGATACTATCGCTCGAATAATTCGGCTGCTCATTCTTCTATTTTCCCTTTGTCTCTAACCTCTCCCACATGTTGCCATTCCCTCTCTGCCTACTCCCAGTGGTTGTACTTCTCATTTTCTCCTCTACAGCCATTGGCTTACAATTAATCATCAGCTATCGAACCCTCTACACCTTTCCAGTCTCCCTTTCTAGAGTTTTCTATCCTCACGACCACTGATCTGCCCTCGAATTGTCTACACTTTTGATCTCACAATTGATTCGAGTCTTCTGCGTTCTGGTGGGACAGTAAATTTTCTAATCTTCTCCAACTATTGTCGCTTCGACGTTGTTCTAATAAGAACTTTTCTCAATCCAAGTTCTGACTGACGCCATACAATAGAGAGCACGGCAATTTATACGTGTGAAAGTACTGGCGAGAGAAACAAATTCGATCTTCTGAAAATATCGATGGAGTATCTCTTCTGCATTGTTTTATTCTGAAAGACTTTATTTTGTTACATTTTTCGATCGAAATATTCCAAAATTGAAGAACACATTAAGGCTTACTAAAACTATTCTTCGAAAAATTATTTCGCTAAATCATTCAAATGTTACACCTGCCTCAGGTTTGTACAAATTTTACATTCAATAATTTGTCTATGTATTTCAGAAGACGTTGATAGACTTGCCACCTGAAGTTCTCCAAATCATTTTCTCGCATCTGCCGATTGGAGATTTGGGCCAAATCCAACGAGTCAATAAATATCTGCATGGCGTTGCGAATGAAACGAGAAATCCAGCTGGAAAGCGATTGGCCTGCAAAAACAGGATCGTTAGGATATGCGTTAATTTCGATGATCGCTATGTGCCTAAAGTAAAACATCAATTGGTATTTCCATTTTTAACCTTGGAAATTAGTCAGTTTATTAGTTTCAATAATCAATAATCGTGATAAATAAAAATCGAAGACTTTTCAAGAGGTCAATCTATTTCCCGTAAAATAATAGATATTTCTTTCAGAAATTCAATGACATTGCCGATATCTGGATTACTGGTACAAATGAAGCAGGTAAGATAATGTTGCCAATAGTGAAGTAATTTATTCAGCCACTACATATTATCAAAAGAAGATGTTTCTCTTGTGATTTATATCTTAGCTTAGATTTTTTATTTTATATAGAGTTATGAGAAAAGTATCTCGCATTTTCTTTATTGTTTTTGAAGAAAGATTTTTGCTGAGGGGGGCGGGGCGCGTATCCGCGAAAGGCACAATACGAAATACATAGTACAGAGACGCAAAGCATGGCAGAGCACAGTGGTTTATTTCGCGAGTACCCCTTCCTCTGCAAAAGCCTTTTTGATAGACGAGAGTATTTCGGATATACTTTTTGATTATTTAATTTAAACCTGACATCAGAGAAACGAGTATTGTTTAGGAGATCGATTTCATCCGCACATGAAAATTAGAGCTCTATATTGTGATAGACATCCACCACCAACTGAGGAGCAGATTCGAAATGTGCGTCAAAAATGGCCCACTATGAAAGTTGGAGAATTTTTAAAATCATCCCTTGAAGGTAGAATTTAGAAAAAAAAATCAGTGAAATTTCGATCAAATAATTTATTTGCTTTTTTAGCAATTGAGACACGAATAAATAGGGCTAAAGAAGCCCGCGAAGATAATCAAGATTATGCATTCAATAATGGACTACCCATGGGTGTTTACATGGAACAAGTAATAAATTTTATATTCTAGAGATATGTGATTTTCAGAAAAAATAAATTTAGGCATTTTGGACGAGAACTGAAGCTTTCGATTATCTCAAGGATCTGCTTTTCTATATTTACTATGAGTATGGCTATGTCGATTCACTAACATTGGTAAGTGCTTATATTGACTTTTAATTCGAAATACAGATTATTTAGGAAAGGGTAACTCAGGAGGCGTGGATACAAATGAGAGATTTTTTTGACACTCATGGCTATTTGATTAGGAATAAAACTTCAATGGGTATCCTGTTTTATCCTGCCAACATCAATGAATTCTTTGCGTCACCATTCTTTTCTAAAGGTGAGAAGAAATGCATTATTTTCAACGCTTTGTAAAAATTAGTGCAAAAGTTATGCTAACTTCAATTATACAGTATTTCCTCTAATAGAAGCTCCTTCTTAGCTTTTTCGCATTTGATCGGTCATATCACTCATCACTCCAAATTCGTATCGAAACATACATTTTATCAAATTTCGAGCCCATATCTCGAACATCCATGCACTTTATGACGCATTTCTAACCAGAATTTGAGTTCTAGGCCCTCAAAGTTGACCTTCAAAGGGGAGCTTCTATTAGAGAAAATACGGTATTATATTTACTCGGTAGTAAACATCATGAAATTACGATTTTAGGCGTTAAATCTTTGTCAATTTTATATTCCAACGATGTTGGGATTGAGCCGAACTATGAATTATTCAGACACGAAACTGTTATAAACGTAGGTGTAGAATAAATGCTATTCATGGGATTTTTCAATCTGGTTCATTTAGGCTGAAAGTTTGGTCGTTAGACCCATCGAAGGTGGTGAAATGAAATGCTTCGGACTTGATAATGCATTTCTTGCCAACATTAAATATGAAGAATTTCGTATTGAACGAATGAACATGACAAATAACCTTCTGAAAATCGTGCTAAAGGTATTTTTGAGGAACTATTTTAAATTATCCTGATAATTAAGTAATTATAATTTTTGTTATTTCAGCATTTCTATGAGAATCGTAAGGGACACGTCGGTAAATTGGAATACTCATTTGAAATTGTTGGACAAATCGATTTGAAAAAATCCCTTAAATCTCTACCGAAATCATCAATTCAAATTCAACAATATGGGAGAGAATGGAAAGAATGGATGCTGACAAATCGGCATAACGAGAAATTCATAATTGGATACAATCAATTCGCGAATTATTATAGCATCTTTATCAGATCAGGTTATTAGATCCTGTAAAGCAATTACTAAATGGTGGAATGTGTCTTTTCCACAATATTTCTTTCAAATTTCATCCTCTCATCTATCTTTAACTATAGTACTCCGCCATTTAGTAATTGTCATCTGTATCGATTATTATTACCTCTACTATATAATTACGTAATAATTTTTTTATTTCAATTTTTATTAAAAATTTTCATACCAATTATACAAATCGACTATGGAGATTTCAAAAATGGTCGAATTTAGTATAAAATTGACTTTTGGAAACCTCATTTTCATGCAAATATGGAGCTCATTCGACTCAGAATTTTACACTGATAACGAATATTTAATATTTTAACTGATTTAATGGGTTTATCATTGATAACAACTGATAAGCGGCTGATAATTATAGAGAATGGTTTCAAATTTAATTCCGAATCATCAGTACAAACGATAAACTATCTTTGAATTCTAATTTTCGTTCAGGAATAGCGAAGACAAGAGGCGAACGAAGAGCCTGCGTTAGCAGGCGCTGAATGAAGTTCTTGGCAAGCCAGAAAGTGAAGAAAAAGATAAAGAAATAATGTTTTGAAATTTTGACTCGATAGAAAAATGGTCCAAATTTTCGAAGCTCCCACTTCTATTTCCCATGAAAGGTAGATTTTTATGAGAGAGCAATCAAGTGCATAACACTGATGACGACAAACCGTAGTATTGAATATATATTTTCTTCGAATGTGATTTATTTTTCAAGTGTAGAAAAATCAAGACGATAATAAATATTAACAGAAAAGGTTAAAAATTTTCGGATTTTGAAAACCAAATTCTGGAATTCGTCACAGAGAAAACACGAAACACCAATACACCTTTCATTGGCAGGAATGTGACAATAATTCACATCAAATCAGAGATTTCCTTCATGAAGTCGTTGTAGGCGTCGTCAGTGGACTTGGCCTGATCAGTGCCCTGGTTGGCCTGAGGCTTGCGGATCGGAACGGCCGGTTTGCGGACAGTTTGAGTTGGCGGTTTGCGTTTCAGAACGGCTGGCACCAACTGAAAAAGATATGCATTTCATGATATGTTCCCTTCAGAGTTGTATGCTATTATTTCTGTTACAGCAGTTATGCATTTTTCGAAATTGATCATCGAATGATTTCTAAAAACGAGTCATAACGATTCACAACGAAAATCATAGCGTATAGCCCTGATTCCTTGTCAAATCTGAGTAATTATGCAATGCCGCGTTTTTGTTTATAGAAAGATAGAAGAGTGAAAAGAGCAATTTATGGAGGAAAAATGTGTGAAAGGGTTGCGTAAAATTTACTTCCATATGCTATTTTTTCTTTTTCTTGATTTTAGAAGAAGGTTTACGCAGCCAAAAATGATTAATCCAAGCTTTGAAAAAAAAAACGAAGCGCAGATACCGATGAGAATTTTAGCATAAATTGTTTAACTCTGATTTCAAATCGATTATCAGAGATGCACATAGTAAAAGTTTCATTCTCTCAATAAATCGGTAAAAAATTCAACCGTCTATGTTTATACTAGCCATAAAAATTCACAAGCATAAGAAAGAAAAGTTCCGAATTTACCTTGACCGTTTCCTGTCGGAGATTTCTGAGTTGAGGTTCAGCGGTGACGACAGCAGGTCCAGACGAGGGGGCTCCACCGCCCGAGCCCCTGCCCGAATCTGCGAACTGGCGACGAATGACTGGGGCAGAGGCGATCACCGCGCCCGAGGAAATCATCGGACCGCCACGCATCGGGTGGAAACCGCCCTGCAAGAAAATCCATTTCAATATCCGTATTTTACGAGTAAAAATCACGAATTTCGAAAAAGCTAAGGTTTATAAAAAACCTTGTATTTCGAATAAAAGATAATGAAAAGTTCACCCCAGGCGGCATATCAGGTGGAAGACCCATGGGGTTGTATCTGAGCGGCATGGGAGGCGGCATAGAGCCAGGAGGTGGTGGGGGCACTTAATTTCTCTCGTAAAGTTTCAAATTTTATACGAAATTGCCTCTATCCAATTCAGAAGCTTTCATCAATTTTGGAGATTTGGCATCTTTCGAAAGTTTTACTCACAAGAGAAATCATCTTACCTCTTCTCATCGAAGTAGGCATTGGAGTGAATGAAAGTCGTTCAGCGGATGAAGACTGAGAGGGCGCGTCGAAATCGGGAACTGTAATGAAATTATTTTCAGAATGTTTGAAAGGTAAAAATTTGTGGCTTGAAGCTGAAGAAATGGCAAAATTTCTGAAACACTTTCTTACTTGGAACAGGAGCGAGATCGTCGTCGTCAGGATTTTCGAGTTCGTCCTCGCCCTCGGAATCGCTCAGCTCGATCGGCGGACCGCAAGGAGGACCGGGTGGCTTCAGCTTTCCGCGTTGGCGGGGCAGCTTGAAGTCCACCTTTTTCCTGGAACTCGCATTTTTTGTTTGTGAAATATCAAGTATCTATTATGATTATGAGCATGTTGTTGTGAAGAAACTCGAAATTTGAATGAAGTAATTTCTCTGAACCCACTTGACAGGCTGCATTCCAGGCGCGATGGGAACAGGCCCCATGAGTTGCATCATCCGTTTGTCGCCCATTTCGACCTGACCCATCGGGAGGGGAATCGTGTCGACATCCGCTTCACGGGCGAGTTTTTCTTGCTCTAAACAGTCTGATTTTAGTCCTTTTTTCTAATTTCTAAAAGATCAAGAAGATTGAAGTTAAATGCTCTTTCACATTTAAAACTAAAAAAAGCAATAGTCACATTTTCTAACATAACTTATGAATGCTTTGAAACATACAAAATTAAAGCTTCACAAGAAAGTTTTACGAACCAGCCAATTGGGCCAGCTTCTTGCAGTCGCTGTGATATCTCTGCAGCTTGTCGTTAAGCTTCCTGATATCGTCCTCATCTTTGCTGGCCTGCAGAGCCGAGCGACGTCGATTTACCATCTCCATCAACGTCTTCTGCTTCTTCTTCAGCACGTCCACGTGGAATTGAGGCGGATCCAGACCCACGACTGAAATTATAATGTTTCTTATTCTTGCAGGCTACTTTGAGCCTCACTTAATAGTTATAAATATCTTTCTTTAGAGCTGAGTAAGGCTATAAGTGAGATTTTCTATGTGTTTAAAAATCTTGACAATAGAAGTTTAAAAAATCGAAACTCGTTTCAGGTTGTCTTTTATTGGCTAATATTTGCAGAAAACTTACCCTGTCTCTCCAACTGGAGCATTTTCGTGGTGCACTCATCGACGTTGTAGTGCTTGGCGATGGCCTGTCGAATCTGCTGTCTGTCCTTCTTGTTCTTCTTGTTTTCCCTCTTCCTCTCCAATTTTCGAGCCTGAAACGAAAGTTTGATTTCATTATTTCTACATCGGATAAGAGATTAGGAAAAATATCAAGAAATGAGATTAGAGCTAGCGATGTAGCACTAAGGATTTATTTTTAAAATCAGTATTCTTGTACGACGTTGGCAGTCACAAAATTACGGTACGATTCTTTCATGCTACAAAACCTTGGCACTTTTCTAGAGAAAAGAAGTCATTTTGCAAAGAAAGCGTGTCGTGGTTTTGTAATATGCCCAATATTGTAGAAATGCCGTGCCGCTACTTTATTGATTGTGATCAATGACTCGAAAAACTGACCTGATCCGTCGGCGCTCTGAACGTCTTTCCACTCTTCGTTTTCGTGGCTGATCCCATTTTAGCCTGGAAAGTGGAATAAATAAGTTTCAACCATTTGGAATGAAATATCTCAATGCCAAAGGACATTTTATGGGGGAGAAATTTACGAAAATTAAAAGCGCCTATCTTTATTCCTTTCAAATCATAAATAAATCCATAAATTGTCAATCCTTAAACCGGGGAGAAAGTTGATGCAACCCCTAAATATTTTCAGAAAAAAACTCGGGTTAAATTTAAGTTCCAGAACATGCAATTTACAAGAAGAAAAATAGAATTGACGATGGACCCGTTTTAGGGTAAATTACCCGTACTAGACTTAAGAAAAGACAATTCTTGGTGATAAATTAGGGGCGTTTTTCAGAAGAAAACGTCATAGGTGAATAAAATTAAAATAAGAAAATGTGTTGATAAAATGGGATTGTTGTGTAATTCAAGGTCTCATAAGAAATAAATGAACAAGTAATGAATATTTTTAATTGGCCCAGTTTATCTTTGCTGCAGCTGAGTTGGCGGATCATCATATCATCATCGAATAGACTTTAGATCTTCAGACACGTGAACTGCCCTCTAGAATTTGAATATTCCATTTTTCAAATGTGAAACAAGTAATTTACGAAATGGAAAAATACAAGTATAAGTTTGAACTAACCTGCACCAGATCCGCAAGACTCCTCGCTGTTGCCCCCGACCGAGGAATAGCCCTCCTGCTCGCGGAATTTCAGGAATTGCTTCGGGACGAATTTCAGAGGCACCATCTTGGACAACGGAATACTGGGTGCTCCTTCTGAAATAAAACGATTTCTTCCTAATATTTGGCAAGTTTTGCTAAAATACATGAAAAAATCTTTTAGAATCTCTCGAAGGTATTTTTGAAAAAAAAAAACTAGTTTCTTCAAGAGATATTTCATTGAAACTGACGAAAATAAACTGGCATATATCTCAGAAATGCAGAAATAAAAAGATTTTCAGAGTATTTGTCAGGCTAAACGGTAAAAATGACGATGGATTTTATTGGAAAAGAGGTGTGGACTTACTGGCGAGTGTGGCAGGTGGCTTGTTGTTGAAGAGGTCCTCCCTGACGAGCTGCTCCATTCTCTCGATCATTCTGTCCGTGTCCGTGTCACCCCTCTGCATCTGCATCGACTGTCCTTGTCCCTGTTTCTGGCCTTGCATAGCACTTCCGACAGTAGGAGTCGAGTGTCTGGCAGGTCTGCCGCCCACATTGTCCTCAGCCCCGATCTTCGCGTAGAACGTGATGATCGCCTCCTCGGCCTCGATGAACTCCTCCAGCGACTGGGATGCCAACTGCTCTACCGTCTGAGATTTTATTTTTCGAAAGGAAAAACAATTTTAAGAAAATGCTAATTAAGATAAAAGACATTTTTGTGAGATTAGTATTCTTTTGAGACTCGTGAAAATAAGTAAAACAATGAATGACCAACAAAATGCTCGTTTTGAAAGAGGAAAAACTAACGAAGAACTTGTGGGCGGGGCCGAATTTCTCATTCAGACTCTGCAGCGAGGACTCCGCTATTCCATCCACGTATGCAGTCAGAACTGAAAATTGCTTATCAGGAAAGGAAACTTCTAGAAAATGCTTACATTGCTCCTCATCGATGGGCTCCTCCTTGACCTCCTTCTGGATGCTGCTGTTAAAATCCAACTGAGGACTCACCGCGACTTCTTCGTCTCTGGCTGTGATTCCAATCTGTGAGTCCATACTCGTCTCAGAGCTGTTTGCAATCTTTCCAGGTTCCATCGAAAGCTGAAATTTCGAGTTTTCTTCAAGAATATCAAGACTAATTTCAGTAATTTTTGAAAAAGTTTCAGAGCAGAAAGTCTTGTCATAAGATTTAAAAGCAAAACTAGAGGCGCTAAAATTTTCAATTCAGAAAGCGTTGACCTGGAAGTAGCTCTCCTCGAAGACGTGGTTGCCGAGCTGGATGGCTTTCTTGTCCGAGTTGAGTTTGGGCGATGGCAGACCGCTGACGGACGTGGAGCGAGTGACCAGTTGACGGGATGGGGTCGAGCTCTGAATCAAAATTACGGTATTTTGAAGAATTGGGACCATGAAATAAAAAATTCGATTTTCCCCCTTTTACTCCTCGCAATGAATTCGGTTTGGTGCATTATCAATTACTTTGGAGTTTTTCTTGTTCAAACCAACTTTCAGCTTTTACTTTAAAATTACCGCACCTGGAAAGACGATTTGCCCTCGTATCCTTCGTCAGGAATTTCTTGTTTGACGTCGACCGGCTTGACTTCCTTCCTGCTCTCTGCTTCCCTCTCCTCCTGCAGATACTTGACGATGTTGGCGATGTCGTTCTCGTCGCCGAATCTGCGAGTCAGTGCCGGAGCGATCTGTGTCTTTGCCACTTCGAGCGAGACTTTCCTCTGTCTAAAGTTTCTATTTTAAATTCGCTAGTTGGATTCCATCTCTAAACATTTTGTGAATTACGGATGGACAGGAAAATAACGTTTTTTCCTTTTTTTCAAAATCGATATTGTAAACTTCGAAGTCTCATTTTCAAAATGATTCGTTTTCATTATCAAACGGTATTTTTTTTTAATTTTTATATTTCCCTACCCAAATTTGAGGACGTGTTGAATTATCTCCTTATACATGTCCCTGATTTCTGGATGATGTCGAGCGAAGTTGAGGTAGACATCGAAGAGGACGTTCAGTTCGGGGCAGACAGAAGGGTTGAGCGTCGACGCGTCCACACGCACTGTCTCGATCACGCACAGCACACGGAATCTGTCCTGGAGCGACGTCGTGGAGCTGAAAATGTTCTTCTCATTTCGAAACATATTTTCTAGCATTTTAAAGATAGACTTTTTTTTAATAGAATTATAGCGTTTTGTAAAAAAAATAAGCTGTAAAATAGACAAACTTTTGCAAATTGCACCTTTTAGAAATTTGGCCTCTTTTACAGCATTGTCTAATTAATTATACTCCGATGTTTCGTAAAGAGTTTTCTCGCTTCCCAAATGTTATAAGTTGGCATACCCCTGAGCAGTCAAAACAATCGTCTTCCAGTGTTGACACTGCTTGACACTGGTCAGGGGCAAACAGACGCAGGCACGCGGCCATCGCTCTTCCGGCTCGGCTCTCCATTTCGACCATGCGGCGCACGTCCAAATGAACAGCTAGAAATTCAATTATTTACAACAAGATTTCCTATATTTAAAGGTTTTTATCTTGTTAGGAAAAAAGCTCGTTCACGTTTTTTTTCTAAAAAAAAATATTCGAACCTTGACATCGAGCAGCGTCAAATGCTTGTCGTCTCCAGCGGGTGTTTGGGGAAGTCGGGAGAAGAAGTCGTTCAGAACGGACAGATCCGCGTGTTTGGGCGAGGTGAGGGCGAGAGCGATCAGCGACTGGAAGATCGTCGAGGAGTCCATGGTCGATCGGAGTTCTGAAGAGACGGTATATTCTTCAAAGAAAATCCTTTCCAACACACATATTTTCCGAATTTTCGGAATAGTGCAAGCCAGGAGAAGAAATAGTGCGGACAAAGAGAAAGAGAACGGGTGGATTTTCCAAGAAGACATTTTTCTGAACCCACCCCTGAAGTATCCGTTAATCTTGAGGACGATCAAATCGATGTCCGGGAGCGTGTTGTTGATGAGCAGGACTCCCTCCTTGAAGACTGCCGAGTGGAGCAGCTGCAGGTTGTCGCGCGAGGGAATCACTGCATCCGCCAGCAGCTCTCCCAACTGATCCTCGCTCCACAGATTCCGCAACGACTGAAATACAGTAATCCATTGTAGAAGTTTTTCCATTTAAAAATTTCCTAAATTATTATGTTCCGAAATTTGGGAATCGCAAAGTGGCGCACAGTTATCTTTTAGTGTTAGAAAGGAAAAGTAACACGTAAAAAGGGCGAAACTGATCTAAAATTGCTTCTTTCTCCCCACTTATCTTAAAAATTTCAGACTCAACGATACCCCGTACCTTGAGAATCTCAGCCGAACTCGGTCCCGTTCCATTCGCGTGGCTCTCCTCGGCCGCTTGCAGAATTCCCGACATAGCGATAGCGCACTCTGAAATGACGGGGGATTCATATCAACAATTCACTTCTGATGACAAAAATAGTCGTACGCAGTTTGAGGTGAACGACGAAGGCAGCGAGACTGGGGTCTCCGAATTTGGTCGTCTTTTCCAGGATCGCGTGGCACATCCCGTAGAGGGCGATTGCGCGGTTTGGCTGAAAATTGAAAATCTGTTTTTTTGTTGTTGGAATTCTCAATGATCGCAAGTCTGAAACTGGATTTGACAACTTTTTTTTTTCTAGTTTTCATTTTTCCACATTTCTATCTTCCAGACACATCTTATAGTACCTGCTCATTGCGGAGGCAGACCAGATCGGCACTCTCCTTGTAGACGATTCCCAGAACGAGTCCCCTGTTGTGGTGGTCAGCCCCGATGGTGCTGAGAATGGAGCAGGTCTGGAGGAGTCGCTTGTGGGCCTGTTGGAGGATGGGTGGCTGGTTCGACAGGGCGTCCTTGAATTCGCGGTAGCTCTCGATCGACTTCCCCAGCACGTCGTCCTCAGCGTCAGCCTGCGATTTATAATTTTTTTTTGAGATTTTTAGATTCAAGACTTTTTCCTTATCTTTCTACAAAAACTTTGTGATATTTTTTTAGCAAATTCAAGAAAACAAAACATGAAATTCGTAAGACTCGGAATTTGGATGTGATTGGTTTCGAAAAAAAAAGCACATACATTGGCCTTGGACGGCAACCAACGCATAGGCGAGCTGGCGGACATGAATCGAGCCATCTTCTGAAGTGGGCAGAATGAAAATAATAAAAATTTGAGAAAACCCGAAAAAAATCGACGAAAATCAACCGCGATTCAAAGAGTTTCGGCAAGTGGGGCTGCGACGCACACCTCGATGGAAAATGCAAGAGTGGGCGTGTTCTAGCCGCTGGCTGTGTTCATCCGTTTTCTTTGATTTTTCGTTGAGTTCCCCGGATTTGCTCAGATTGTTCGGGTTCAGAATCGATGCTGCGATGCGGGGCGGCAGCTCTCCGCCTGTACGCGCTGCCCTCCACTAGTCAGGCTCAGTTCCACACCATCAAGCGGGTCAACTCGCTTCCAAAAGTCAGTTTTCTTCGCTTTTTCAGAAAATTTTTCTTCAGATTTCAGAAATTTATTTTTATTTTACAGAAAAAGTTGAATATTTAAAGATTTTTTTTTAAATTTGGACTTCCCTTTATCTTTTTTCAGGCAGCCCCAATTGACGAAGAACTTCCTGAAAACGAGCGTGTTTTGTCTCAAAACACGTCGGATCGCCGCAAGGAGATTCTGAGCTTGGACAGTGCCACAGTCATGAATCGGCGGCCGCGAAAGAAAACAACCAACATAATCGGTGCGTCAGACGAAAACATCCAACATAAGGCTCTCAATGGAAATATAGTTTCCAGAAAATCGATCAATTTTCGGCTATTTTTCAAGTCTGATTTTTCAGTGGAAGACACTCATTTGGCACAATGGTCGAAAATGGAGCCGAATGGCCTCATCACGGCTTATCTTCAGTTGTCCAAATCAAAACTCACAATGCTCATTACGACTACAGGTTGGGTTTTTTCTTCAAAAAAAAAGTTCAATTCCGTATTTTGAGTCCTGAAAATTTTGTCCATCACCAATTTGGAATATTTCACTCATTTCGGATGTGCATAAATGTCGAGAAGGCGGAAAAATAGAAAAAAAGACCTGGGTTTTTTTACCATAAGCTTTCTCCTAAGACATTGCGACCATTTCTCTTGAAAAATAGTAAATTTTCATCTTCAGCAATAGCAGGTTGTTTCATGTCGCCGATCTCGCCCGCCCTGATGACGGCAGTTGGCTGTGCGGCGGGAACAACCTTGCTGAGCTCTGCAGCGAATGCCTGCAATCAACTCCTCGAGGCTCCCTACGATGCGCAGATGCGAAGGACGCAGAGCAGAGTCCTTGTTGTTCATAGGTTGGCATCTATTTCAAATAGGTTTCAACGAAGATTGAAATTCACCTGGTTAAATTTTTGAATGACCCCTGATAGCAGTTTATTGCAAGTATACACAAATTTTCGGAAATGGTCCTTTTCAAATTGAATGTCTTTGATTTTCCAGATTCTCCCCTTTGCATGCATTTTCCTTCGCCACTCTGACTTCTCTGTCCGGGGTCGCAATTCTGCTGGCCACCACCAACCCACTGACTGCCTTCCTGGGCGCGTTGAATGTCGGTCTCTATGCGGGCGTCTACACTCCACTCAAGAGAAGCCACATCGCATGCACGTGGGCAGGAGCAGTGGTACGTTTTTCTTCACTTTAACGTTGTTGGAAATAAAATGATTAGGTAGTCAAATAATCAATATCGTCCTCGAGAACATTTTCCACAAATATGAAATGTCTGAAACATGTTTTTTTAACACTTTAGAGTTGAGAATAAAATTAATGGATACAGTCAGTATATATTTAGCGAATATCTCTTCCAGAAAATTATACAATGAGACCTTGAAGCGTATTCGAACTGAACGGAAGTTAAATGTGACATCAACGAACTTATTCTCAATTTCAGGTAGGAGCGATCCCTCCTCTGATGGGTTACTGCTCGATGACGGGAGTGCTGGACGCAGGCGCTCTGTGTCTCGGAGCCATCCTTTTTTCGTGGCAATTCCCTCACTTCAATGGGCTCAGCTGGAATCTCAGGGACGACTATAGTCGAGTAAGAAACATACTTTATCTTTAGTTTTATCTGACGCTTACCTCGATTAGTCAGGTTTTTTTTTATCGTTTCATTTTGGAAAGTTTCTAAAACATACACATAAAACTTTTCTAGAAATACGATTTTTGCCAGAGAAATTTTTCTCTCTGATTCAGGCCGGTTATCGAGTAATGTGTGTGACTAACGAGCGGCTGTGTCGAGTGACGTCTCTCCGTCACTCGATCCTCCTTTTCGCCCTCTGCTCAGTCGGAGCTCCCCTCACTAATTTGACCACGAACATTTTCGCCATCGGTAAATTTCCCATAATTTATTTCAGATTTTACAAAAGACTTTCAGACTCTATCCCGCTCAACTTGGGACTTTTGTACTTGTCCTACAAATTCTATAAGGCACCAGATGCGAAAAATTCAAGACATTTATTCTTCTTCAGGTAGGAAAGAAATATCTGACTTTGAGCATTTTCTGTAACCTGCTATTTCAACAAAAATAGCAATTTAAAAAATGTTATTCATCTAAAACTTTTCAGTTTATTCTACCTGCCCTGCATCATGGGTTTGATGATCATCGACAACGCGACGCGGAATAGTGAGTCGAAGCTGAAAAATGACTGGGCTGAACGGATCAAACTAAAGGTTAACCAACTTTTCTGATTTCATTTTCTCTCGGAAAATGTTATCGAATTTTTCCGGTGATTAGATTTTTGTAGATATTCTAGGAAATAAAGAGTTCTATGAGTTTCTTTGGAGATTAAGCTTTATTTACAAGTTTCCGGAAGAAATAACTCTTCTGGAGATAGAAAAAAACTTCATCATTTTTCTATTTCCTATTTTTAGAGTTTTTTTTCTTCTGAAAAAAGTATTTTAGACAGATATTTGTTGTTATAGGCTCAGAAATTCAGACTCGTTGCGGTATATTTGTGTTTTGTTAATAGAAAACGAAGTTTTGAAATATTTCAAATAAAATGTTTTTGTTCTTTTTTCAAGATTTGTCATCAAAGTGTTGCTCAGACCACTGGAATATCTTTGACATTTTTTCGTTTTATTTTTCTCGCGTTTTTATTGAATATTTTACCTGTTTTGCTGAAATAACGTTTCACCTACTAAATAGGTAAAATATCTGGGGTTGCCTATTACCTAAATTGGCTGCAAGATCTGAAGATCTCCCTTCCCTTTTCTGGTGTAAAAGGGCGTGACCCGTGACGTCACAACTAATTGGCGGAATGCAGAAAAGGCGAATATTATCGCACCCAAATTCCCCCTTCCATTTTCACGTCTGCAAGCACATAACGCAAAACTGGACTAAAAGCTGTAAGGAGAAATATCAGGAGAAATAAGAGAAAAAGAAAAAGATGAAAAAAATATAAGAAGTGTATTGGAATGAAAGAAACTCGCGCATTGCATATCGACTCCTTTTCCTGAAAAGGAAGTGGAGAGAGAAAGAAAAGCCTATGTCCGTCATTTCTTCTATTCGGTCTATTCCCCCTCTCCTTTCATTTCTCGCACATTTTGCAACGACCCCTCCCTTCACTTAATATGGCCCCCAGCCGAAAAGCAGCGTGCCAATTTCATTTCGGAAAACCCCCTCTGCCAGGATCTTCCCCTTTAAAGTGGCTCATATGACTTTAACGGCGCTTAAAAACACTCCCAAAATAGGCTTGGCTTTAAATGATCTTTTTCTGAAAACATTACTTTTTTATTCCCTAAAAGATGTGATCTTCTCTTGCAAAATGTCCTAATTTGTTGTGAATTTAAAGAAAAAAACTTGACGTCTTCACTTTCTTTCTGAAATGTTGATATATTCGTGATCTGTTTTATTTAAACCCTTGCGCTTTATAGAAAGGTTGATAATTCACGACGATTTTTGCAGGGACCACCAAAATTGATGCGAACAGTCGAAGACCGGTAGCTGGGAAAGAAAATGTCAACGAACGGCGTCCCTCGGGTCATTCCAGTGCAGCCCGTTCAGGCAACCGCCAGGAGGTCACACTCCTTCCAGAAACAGTCGAGTACTGAGCGGGAGGTAGGCTGAATATTTCGAATTATCTTTTTATTTAGTCATTTTAATATGTAAATTTATTGGTATATTAAATTCCAAACCCTTTGGGCGAATTTATGAATTTTGTGAAACATACCAGAGGTGTTCTGAGTTTTTATTTTGAAAGTTAGGAACGGAAATCGGAATTTTATTTGGAATCGAAATTCAATACTCGACCTATAACACCTCTTCTCTCGATTTAGATTCAGTTTCATTAGTAAGACGAGTAGTTGAAAGAATATGGCCTTTGTAAAGCATTACTACAAATTAGAAGCCAAAATAAGTTTTAAAACTCAATTTGCAGTATCCGGCGGAAATGCGACGCACCTCTCACTCGACTGCGCCACTCAACTCCAGTTCCGTTCTATCGACTGGGCCATTCAAGAGAGTTGATGATCACAGGAGGTGAATTTATAAAAGTCAAATACTCCCTATTTTTCATATATCTGTTTCGAAACACCGTTTTCCATGACCCAATTTAGAAAAAATGCATGTTTGTTCAGACAGCACATTTACGAGGAGTTGCCGTTCGAGGCGAATCAAAACCAAAATCGCCTCCCAAATCATCAGGAAAGTTTCGGGAACAGCGAGCAGAGTAGGAACAGGGAGAGGCACAGACAACAGCTGCAGATGTACGAGGATTACATCGTGGAGGAGCGCAGAAGGAGGGAGGACGAGAACAGGTAAATTTTTGAGAGTTATGACAGAAAGTCGATGATTTTGATATTCTACTTTTCTGATGAAAAATCAATGGAATGGATTATCTCATGGGCTGGAAAACAAATTTTATAGCAGATCTAAAACGCGGAAACTAACATGGATTTTTTATTTTCGAAAATACTTTGAAACGTATTTCTTCTTTCATAACTTTCTAATTTTCGATTCATCGCTGGAAGGGAGACGGACATTTTGAACGATTCGGAAAATGAAGATGAAGACGAGATCTACCAGGCGCCAGAAAATGGTAGGATTTATGAAATTAAAAAAAAAAACCTAAATTTCAATGTCAAGCGAAGCATTAATTGAGAGGCTAAAAGTGATCGAGCTGAAACCTATCCAAAAGGTTAATTCTCAGGAAAGCATCATTTTGATCATCATACGCACATGCATTTACCAATGCTAGACATTTTTACTAAAATAAAGACCATAACGCGAAACCTATCTAAACTGAAATGAAGTCGAATAATGCTTCCACTGAAAACTCTGTCTGTATCCATGGTTATCTCATTAGATGCTGGATTAGCTTCATTTCACACGGAATAAACCTCTGTGGGAAGGGTCATATTGGCTTTTGAAATGATAAGGAGTGATAAAGCGATAAAGGCGGATTAAGTCACCCGGGCGTGTGAGTTAAATCTCCTTTCTGACTAAAACGATATATGAATCCCCCCATCGCTCATATCTCCCTATTTCCTATCTTAAGCTTTACTCATCTCCCAGTTTTCCGTGCGAAATAATTCATCGCCTCGCCTGCCAAGTGATCATCAAATATGGACGCTCATCGTGCGCATTCCATATTTCTAACAAGTTCTTCAATTCTTGTTTCTAAAACTTATATTCTCTAAAAAAAAACATTGATTTTTCTAAAAATTGTTTATTCAAGGTTCTCTAAAAGATACCAGAATGCCAAATTTATCTAAAAGAAGAGGCTCTTCGGTCCCGAACAGTCCCCGATCGAAATCCCCCATTTCTCCCTGTTCCCCCAACTCTCCCGCTCCCTCAGTTTCCTCCCAGTTTCGGGAACTAAGTGTCCCATTTTCATCGGCCGCATTCACCATCAAACACGCGAGTTTGAGGGTGAAAAAGCACCTTTTGACGTACCGATTTTCGGACCCTCTGAAGAGGGCTGAAGCTCATATTCGGGATATAAAGGATAGCATCAATAACATTCCAAAGTTACTAGACCATTTGGGGGATAAAGGTGGGACTTTGGACTTAGATATATTTCAAGATGGGTAGGCAATAATGAAGGAAGGACTTGACGTTTGGTGGGTTAACAGCTGCTGACATGAATTAGTCAAATAAATATTTTTTTAAAAATGCTGGATGGATTGCGCAAGATTAGTGTATTTCAAAGCAAAAGCCTCAACTTTAGCGCAATCTTTATGGAGTTAGAAGGTATTTCAAATTGTCTATTTTTCAGACGAAGACGCAGCCACTTCAAGTGATGATCCGGAATATGAAGAGCTGATGGAACGGGATCGAATCGTCAATTTGTATGAGAAGGTAGTTTTTTCTTTGCAAAAATGCATTTTCTACAAGTTATAAAAAGCCTCCTATATAATTATTGACCAAAGATCATTATCGCTATATGTGTAACTTCACTACAATTGTCTTTTCCTTTCGTTTCCTAGCTCTAAATTTTGATGAATTTTACAAATTAATGGTCTTTGTTGAGTTGTATACACGAAGCTCTAGAAAACTCGATGATTTTCTTTCACGAGAGGTACTTTAGGGCCCTGAAAACAAGGATATCGATGCGTGGGAGAATCCCGACTTCGATATCTACTACAAACTGGATCGATTCGGCTTTGTTCACAAAGAAAACGAGAACCTGACTGAAGAGCAAAAGGAGCATCGGAAACGGGTGCAGATCGAGTTGAGTCGGGAGAAGAAGTGGCTTAGGATGATTGAGGTTGGTTGTTTTTTCTTCTTTAAATTTTCATTCAAAAAAACCCTTCCAGCAGTGGCAATCTGGCCACCCACCTTCAAAATTGGAAGAACGAATCTGGAAGGGAATTCCGGAGAAGTTGCGAATGATGGTCTGGCCGAAACTCCTTGGCGCTGACAGAATGATGAGGGAGAATCAAGTTGGTTTAATTAATGGAATTCGATCATTATTTTTCGACTGTCACTTTTTATATCATAATTTGAAGCATACAATTTTATCTTACATTTAAAAAATGCACTTTTCAATCTTTCAGGATGTCTATCATCAACTTCTCCTTCGTGCCCGACTCGTCAGCAAAGACATCAAACAAATCGATTTGGATATCAACCGGACTTACAGAGATCATCTCGCTTTCAGAAAGAGATATGACATCAAGTAAGTAATCCTCATTTTTCGGCATAGTTTGCTTTTTCACTTGCAGACAAAAATCATTACTCAACGTGCTAGCCGCGTATTCGATGTACAATACGGAAGTGGGATATTGTCAGGGTAAATTCTATCATTTTACAACAAAAAATGCATCGAAAAATTTAGGAATGAGTCAAATCGCTGCCCTACTGCTGATGTACTTGGACGAAGAAGAATCGTTCTGGTGCATGCACGCTCTGATGATCAGTCCGAGGCATTCCATGCATGGTAAGTATAAGTGCACTCTTTTCAAGTACTATCAGTAATAAAGGACAGTACAGAAAAGTACTGTATACTTCAAGATAACCCGAAGACGATTATTCTGGTTTTTGGGTTTTTATCAAATTGGTTCGGCTACTATTCTGTAACTTCTATGTACTCAAAGAATTATGAGACATACAATTTCAGGGTTCTTTGTCCCTGGATTCCCCAAGTTGACTCGATTCGAAACCCACTTTAAGAAGGTGCTGAAGAAGTACAAAAAGGGCGTTTACAAGCATTTGGTAAGTTTAGAAAGTCGTATTTAGCTCTTATTTAATACCTAAAAACTAGTAGATGACAGTACATAAAAATTAAATTTTGATTTTCAATTTATATTTTGAAAAAATTGGTCAAATATTATCTACTCAAAGTGGATCTTCGAGTTCTAAATAGCTTGAAGCACATCTAAAATTTCAGGACAAGCACGACATTCCCTACATTTACCTGACAAAATGGTGGTTCGGCTGTTTCCTCGATCGTGTGCCTTTTTCTTTGGCATTACGGTAATCTTTTATCCTCCTAAAAAGTAATTATCTCTAAGCTCAGGTTATGGGACGTTTTCCTGCTTGAGGGTGACTCGATTCTGATCGCGATGGCTCTCAACATCATGAAAATGCATGAACGTCTGTTTTCAGCTTAAGTTTTGTTTTGAGAAAAAGGTTTTCAGGGACAATAAAAACGCTGGGCATCGAGAATTTCATGGAGTTCGTCCAGACCACGCTGCCCAACAATTTCCGGTACACGGACGATCAGACCATGCACAGTTTGCGAGAGACTCTGTCCAAAATGAGGGTAAATTTTGTTGTATAATTTACTCTTCATTGTCTTTGAAAAAGACGCTGAGGAGGCGGGGCGCAGCAATATCGAATACACGATGCAGAAATGCAGAGTACAGTGGTTAATCTCGCGGATACCTCTTTCTCCCTCTGCGAGTCTTTGAGGGACAAAAGAGTATCAAACTGATGATTTGGAATCATTATTGTATTCCCTTGCAAGTTTTGTATGAAATATTACGCGAAACCCACTTGAATTTTTCTTTTAAATGGATTTAATTATTGCCGCTTAATTATTTACTGCTTCATACGACTCTTATATTAGTTTTGTGAAACTTACATCGAAACTTTTTTCTTCAACTTTGTGTTTTTGCAAATATTATTCTCCAGAGCGATCGCCTTCACAAGCCTCCCCCTCCGTCCCCAGATGATCTGCCCGAACTGCCAACCAAGGCATTGGGCTCTATCCTCTCTCGGCCTCTCGCCACAATCAAGGACGAGATCAGCGAAATCCAGTCCAGAAAGAGCAAGAGTCGACCTAATTGTGAGAGCATTTTCATAAGTCAGAAGAGAAATGTGCGATTTTCAGCTGCCTATCCATCTCCCTACCCAACTAGGCGCAAGGAGTCGGCCAAATTGAAGTCGGGTGGATCGAGGTTAGGATTTTTGAAGAACACGCTAATTTTTTTTAAAAGTTCCACTTTTACCTGCGTTCCACAACATTGTTTTAGTTGAAGGCGTTAGAAATTGGGTGATTTGCAGTATTTATCGTTTTTTCGAAACTAAAAATCGAATTTTTAAAACAATTTTGACCACTACTTTATAGACCGAACCTCAACCGCAATGAATCTCCGTCGCGAATGCACAGCTCGCAAACGACGAGTGCCTACGGCAGCATCTCTGGTCTGCCCTCCCAAGTCAGTCATCACGCCAATCCAATGTCCACTTCCCTCGACGTCTCCACTTTTTCCTATGCCTATTCACCGTGAGTCTCTTTATCAAACAAGTTTCAAAATTTGGTTAAAAAGAATGGCTTAGAGACTTGAATTTCGAACAAACATTTTTTCGAATATATTTTATCTCTCCCTAAAAAATTTTCATTTCATTCTGTGAAATAAAAATGTAGGTTTCAATAAAATAAGAAAATGTCTTAAATCTCACGAATTTTGGTCAAGTAATATCGCCTTTCTCATTATAAACATTCGAAATCCAGAAACGCGCTCCCACCGACTTCCACCAAAACTCAGCAGCAACAGCAGATGGTCTCCTCGCGATTCTCGATCCGAGATGAGCAGACAGGCAGAATGGTCACTCTTGTCAGGGCTAGTCCTTCCGAGGTATGCATTTGGAAACTAACTTTGTTGAGAAATATTGAAATGGAAAGGAGGAAAGCGTGCTTATGAAACATTTGATCAATTTATTTGATTTTGCTCCGATTTCTCAAACTCGTTATGGCAGAAAAAGTAGTCTACCTTTCTTTTTTCTGCTTGAGATAATGTGAAGACAGCTCCTCTTTTTCAATATGGTTTACTGTAATTTCTGTGTGTCGATTTTGAGAAGTCTGGATTTCTTTTTGAAAGTGCTCAATTTCAAACTCAATCTATTTTCTAAGAAAAATTTCACTTTTTCCAGGATGACTCTCCATCGAGCTTCAGTTCGGAAACGGCCCGCATCATCCACGACAGAGACAACGTGACGCGGATCGAGCTTTGACCCAGCAAATTAGCGTGTAGTTCCTTTTGTCATGACCGATCAAAACGTCGGTGAAATTTGAACAAAATGGTCTGGGACAATATCTGTGTGATTTCGCTTGTATGAAACGCGTAAAATGCTTCAAATAATTCAGTTTTTCTCTGCTTTTTATAGAAAGAGAATCTTTTTTATGACTTCTTATCAAATAACCTATAATTACTTTTCACGTCGATTTTTTGCAAACTCATGACGGTAAATTTTTCAAGAATATTTTGAGCTTGCAAAAAATCATGAAAAATCAAGGATGAACATGCATTTATTTGATGATAGTAATTGATCTTATCTGTATTATTCTCGGCATAACTTCATTCAAAAAGTGATAATTTTCTGCAAAAAATGGCTCTTAGAATTGAGGAATTTCGCTTACTTCCACAAAATTTGACCTAGTCTTTATCAAGTCTTTTGAAAATCCCTTTTGAAAAAATACCTTTAATCAGAGATTTTCAAAGACCTGATTAATTCTCCCCAAGACATAATGCGTTTTTCATGAACAAGCGTGCAGTGGTAAATTTCAACAAATGGCTTTCGTAAACGATACAGTAATACTTTGTTTTTGCCAAAGAAATTTAACTTCAACAACTCCTTACTCGCTCATTTTTCTTATCAATAATTCTTCAAAATCACGGATAAGTTTTGTTTTGCTAGAAATAAAGGTTTATAAAAGTTTGATCAAAATTGCATGATTTAGTTAGGGCTAAATCTTACCTTCCTATGATGACCTCGTAGTGTAGTGGTAGTGAGATGGCTCGTTTTGTCAGGTCCTAATGATGATAAACCGTGAGCAATGACTTTGAATGATTTCAAATTCCATGCAACACCAACTGAGGGACCGAAAATAACAAAATTTCCTAATTTGCTAAAATTTTAGGCCAAGTTATCCACAAATTTGGTAAGCATGCTAAAATCGTACCATTTGGTAGCTAAAAAGAAAGACAAATGGTAAGAAAAGTCGTATCTGAGAGTACAGCAATACAAAATTAGTTAGAAAATAATTGGAAGCAGCAATTTGCAAACTTGGGCAGAAATTTGCTCGACCAACTCGCAATGATCCAAAAATTAGCATAATTTCGGTCGATCATTTTGAGGGGACGGGCAAATTTCCAAGGATTTCTTTAGAAAGTAAAGTATAGCGAGTTTTAGAGAATCTAATGAAATAAGAAAAATGTTAGCCTTTATATATTAGGGTCCCATATCTAATCTTATCCTGAGAGCGCTCGAGGGGTCCAATGTTATCAAACCACGCCTTCCCATACTCTTCTCTTCTACTCAAAGATAACGGTTTTGAATAGATTTAGGATGACCTTGGAAAGAAAGTCTACTATCATGCATTAAAGCATAACCATTGAAGACAGACTGGGATATTTTTAATAGAGTGACCAAATTCTTCAAATCAAACACTTTATTGAACCTTATCTCGGTTTCAAGAAGAAGAACAACACAACAAACAAAAAGGCGGAAATTTGAGATTCCAACTTTCCAAAGAAAAAAGAAGAAAAACAATCCAAAATCAACGGCAAACAAATGAATTGCAAAAATCATCAAAAGTTTCAAAGCTGAATTCTAAAATTTTGAGGATCAATTTGATAAGCGCTTTTAGAAAATTTTAAAAAATAAATGAAAAACAATGAAAAGTCAATAATTATTGACTTTTCGCATCTCTTTTGCAATGGGACTGTCCGAGATTACGCGCAGCACTCGTCCTCATCGCGTCGCGGCTTGTCGACCTTGTCGAGCTTGATGAGGTCGTCGATGCGCAGAATTGTGATCGCTGCCTCGGTCGCGAATTTCAGAGATTTCACCTTAATTAAGTTGAGTTAGTTACCCAATTAAGTACTAATTAGTCTAATTGAACAACTGCTATGATAAATATTCAGTTCCACAACTATTTATGCCTGCTCTCCCATCTTTTCACAAACTATTGAACTACGAAACTCAGGCGTCTCATAACATCCTATTTTCAATAGAATTGCCCTAATTATTTTCTAACTTCAATTCTCATGCTTAGTTAATTGTCTTTGATTACCTTGCTAATGATGGGCTCGAGAACGCCAGCCTCTTTGTTGTCGCGAATCTCACCCTGCTGCAGATCGAGTCCGGCCCTGAAAAATTTGTACATCGAGTTCAAGAATACCTCAATATGTTTCAAAAATTCCATAAAATCGGTTAAGTAATCTGATGGACGTGTACGTTAGAAGTTATGATTTTATTGAAAATTTTAAGCATTATTTTTCAATAAGTCTTAAGATTTCTTTAAATTATTCGAGAACTTCTCAAAAGTAGTAGTAGAATAATTTGTTGATAGATAGCAGTTAAACAAGAACACTAACCACTTGAGATGCTGCAGCTGTTTGTTGTTCTGCGCCTTGGTGTGATAGGCCCTGAGCTTGGCGACCAGATCTGTCGAGTCCTTAGCAGCGTTCGCGGAGAGCGTCTTCGGAATCACCAGCAGGGCCTGTGCGAATTCGGCCACTGCCAACTGTTCGCGGGAGCTCTGAAACGAGACATTCTATTTTTGAAATGTAAACAAATCTTTCTTCCAGTCTCCAATAACATATCACTTTTATCAAAGAATTTTCCGAACTAAACATTTAAAAATCCTAAATCTGATATTTTTCACGGGCCAAAATAAAATTGTCAAAAGTCTCATATTATATTCGGGGAAAATCGCTTACCAGAGTGGTAGCGAAAGCCTCGAGCCATACGTTGAGTGCAGCCTCGACGGCACCTCCGCCAGCCACGAGCTTCTTGCTCTCGAGCACGCGACGCACCACGCACAGGGCGTCGTGCATCGAGCGCTCCATCTCGTCCAGCATCGTGTCGTTCGCGCCTCTGGAGACAATTATTTGCTTTCGTTGATAAAAGTTGAAGAACAGATCCTCACTCGCTGATGCATACTATTTTATGAGTTCTTTGATGAAACGCACCTCAAAATGATGCTGCTGGCAGTTCTGGCCTTGGGTCCCCTGATGAAAATGAGCTCGTCGTCACTGATTCGCTCCTGCGCGACCTCGTCCGCCTGACCCAGCAACGAGGCATCGAATGTCTCCTCGCCCTCCAAATTCGCCAGGGAGGAAGTCAGAGTCGCTAAAGTTTAGACATTTCCTTCTCAAATGTATACGCTGATCATTAGATGGAAGCAATAATGTTGTCATAGTAAAAGTTGAAATTTTACTGAAATTTCATTAAAACAAAACAACTCGAACCTCCAGTAGCCTTGGCGATTCTCTTCAGGTCGGATTTCTTGCACCGTCTGACAGCCATCGCGCCAGCCTCCACGAACTGTTTGAGGCAGAGGTCGTCAATTCCTCCCGTGGTGAGGACCACGTTCGCGCCCGCCTTCAGGATCTTCTCCACGCGACGCTTCGTGATGTCGAATTCTCTTAAAGTTCATTTTTAGAATAAAAGAAAATTTTGAAAAAATGCTTACTCTCTGCGAATGGCCTCCAACTTCGCAGGATCTTCAACGACGACCGAGATTCCCAAGTGCATTTTCGTCTTTTGCAGCGAGAAATCCAGGCACGCGATTTTCGCGTTTTGCACGCGAAGTGGCATCGCTGAAATTACAGGAATCTCCAATTGTTTTTCAAAAGAATGAATTTCTACAGTACTGAAAAGTGTTCTTTCTAATAACAGATAATACTTTTATCCTCTTGCGTTCACTTTTTGTAATGTAAAGTTTTGCCAGAAATTCATTTTTATCGATTATCGTACCCTGACAAGCGATGGTGCAGTTTAGCGCGTAGCCCTTGACGAGTATCGACTCGCGAGCGCTCTTGCCGTGCGCCTTCAACACGTTCACCGCGTTGATCGGATATGTCACCTGTAAATTCTTTGGTTTATTCATTTAAACAAAAAACTTGTTTACCTTTCCAGTAGAATCGGTAACCTTGACGGCTTCAGCGGCCTCGACGCACATCGCAGCGAAGAAGTCGGAGTCGGCCCCGATGATTTTGGAGCTCATCGAAGTTTTGGCTGCGTTGATGATCGACTGGCGGCCGAGGTCGTCGATGGAAAACGAGAGATTCTCCTGAAAATTGTCACTTTTACCAAAGAAAAGAATTCACTGAAAGTTCGTTATGCTTTCTTCTTTTTCCCAATATTTTCACTTCTCAAAATTGTATCAATTTATCAGGAATTATTCATGCCCTCCAAAAAACCTATCACTTTGCACGATCCAAATATGCACAGCGATCCAATACTTTTTTCTGCCAAAAACACACCTGAATGTACTTGACGGCCTCCTTGCAGGCCAGTCTGTACCCATTGATGACAGTCGTCGGATGCAGTTTGTTCTTGACGAGCTCGTCGGCCGCCTTCAGAAGCTCAGCAGCCACGATAACGACAGATGTCGTGCCGTCACCGACCTGCAAGTGATTTCATAAAATCGGTCTTTAAGTATGATTTGAGTACTAATGATTCACTCATATGAAGCTGCTGGTAAGAGAAATCAGGATGATTTTTCCCACAATGAACCAAATCTACCTCTTCATCCTGCAACTGGGCCAACTCGACGAGCACTTTTCCGGCCGGATGCTCGACCTCCAGCTGCTTCAGAATCGTCGCGCCGTCGTTCGTCACGATCACATCCTGCAATCATCTATGTTATGCTAATCCAAAAATTTAATTTTGTTTTCTGTGAAAGAAAAATATCAGGAAATGGCCTCTTGTTCCGACTACCCACATTTTTAAGAGAGTAAGAGAGGGAGATAGGGGAAGTAAAAGTGGGTAGTTAGACAAATGGGTGTGGGTAGACTGTGGATAGGTCGAACAGAAGGTCTCGGGAAAAATGTTTCAAAAGTTTCTATTTGGTTGAAGATTGAAAAATGTTATAATTCCCCAATTTTCAAATTGATCATTGATCACCAACTAAAATCTTCAGTTTCTCACCCCGACATCGTCGACGAGCATTTTGTCGAGTCCGACCGGACCCAGGGACGATTTCACGATGTTGGCAATCGCTACGGCGGCCGTCACTAAAAATAAAAATGTACCCAAAAGCGGTATTTGGCATCGAATTTACCAATAATGGCACTATTTGGTAACTTTAATAAAATTTATAAAAACCGATAAATTTCATAAACTCACCATTTTGCGTCCTGATGCTCTGTCCGGACGTGCGCTTGCCGGTCAGCGCCAGAATTCCTTCTCCTGCCATCGCCATGGTTGTCTGATCTTAATTGTCCCAATTAACTCGATAGTTGCCCCCAATTAAATAGAAAAACGACGATAATTGCCTGGAGTGAGTTCGAGAAACACAACGCGATTAGCCCCAAAATTTACGCGCTAAAAACGGGACAATAAAGTGGTTTCCCAGCTTCAATAAACGATTTCGTCGATTTGCGCGTTTTCCGCTTTTTAATTAGGCAACTCTTTTAATTAGCGGGTAATTAAGTTGATTCAGGGGCGATTAACTTGGGCAGACGATGGGCGAAACAGTCGGAGATCAGAATGTGCATCCCGACATCGTTACAACGAAGGTTGGAAAATATGCCGCTTTCTTCTCTTTTCTTTAGTTTTTTTTTCTAATTTATTTCGCGTGCTTTTCCTTGTGATCAACTCCATTTCTCCATTCACCATTCTCTAAGATCTCAAAAAGGCAGCTCTTACTTGACATTTTTAAAGCTAATATTTCTTTTGATTTTTGAACAAATTTTCCCAGGTTTTCCACTATATCGACGACGACCCGACCCCTTTTCTCTCGACCATTCAAACCCCGAACGGCGTCGTCACTCTCGGGGACTTCAAGCGAGTTTTCGATCGGAAGGGGTTCAAGTATTTCTGCAAGGAAGTCGATCCCGATATCAACAGGTGCTTTACTTGTGTTTGTGTTTTTCTTCTAGTTATTTCTATTTTCCACTTTCAGCGAAGTCAAAATCGAATTGACCGACGATTTGGCGAAACTGCGGAAGTCAGCAACAGGAAGATACGAGTTGTATCTTCTCTCGATTCCCGGCCAAGGGACTCTTCCAAGAGCCGGCACTTTGCCAAGGAAGTACAAGGACGGAGTCAACGGGAATGATCGGGTAATTATCATAATTAGCCAATTTAATTGCCATGGAATAACCAAATCTTCCTCGGTATATTTTGGCCTGTCTCGAACTCTTTATCTTTCTCTTCTTCGAGTCGTTGAAAAATGGTCTTTCAGTCCTTTCTTCCTCTTTGGAATTTAAAACTCAATAACTTTTTCAATGATTTATTAATTTCCGGTAATCTCTTTAACCGTCTCAAAATATTCAGCCCCGTCGCCGTCGCAGCCTCGTCGATTTGGAAGGAATCGGTCAGTTCCCCGCCTCGCATCCACCGAGCAGCTTGAGCACTGTGATCTCGCGACGCGCTGGCGAACACTTGGCTGTTTTGGACACGTCGAACTCAGAAGACCCCTATCACTACGACGACTCGACCAGGTGAATAGATATTTAATTTTGACTGATTGGGAAGATGGTTAAAATTAGGACTCTTTGTAACTTCGAAAACCTACAAATTTGACCACTTCTTGCAAAATAGTATTTTGAAACGATACTCTGCTGCAATATCTTTTCTTTATTATACAGATGTGACAAAAAAAACCCTAGTTGTTGAGAAGTAAGTGCGAACTGAAATATTTAACCCCATTCCTCTTATAAACTTGATTTTCAGGTTCTCGGGCTGCTCTCCAGTCTACGAGGCATGCCACAATAATGGACGAGGAGTGTACGATCGGTATGAGGATGAGAGAATCAGGAAACGACGGCCGAGAAAGGAGAGGTACAGAAGAGCCTATGTACCCAGCACGATCAGCTCTGCGACCGAGTCGAGGTGAGTGGACACTTTTATTTCCACTATTTTTACTAATTCCTTAAGGATATTATAAACGAAACATATTTTACATTTCTCTCTAAAATTTAGTCACTTTTGAAACGTATTTTCTTAGTTGGGATTTTTTCTAAATATCTTCAAATTTTTAGCATGGTGAGCTTCCGCCTGCCCCGCATTCTGGAAGTCAACGTGCCAGTCAAACCGACCGACTTCCTGGGCATCTCAGTGGTCACCTACGATGGCAACATCTTCGTGAGCGATATCAACCCGGCTGGTGCAGTGGCTAAGGACGGCCGCATCGAAGTGGGCGATCAGATCATCAAGGTTCGGATTTCTTAGCTGATCTTATTTTTGCCAAGGACTTAATTTTAGGTCAATAAGATTTCCTTCGAGACATTGTCTGATGAACAAGCGATCGATGCATTGAAGGAAGCTGCGAGGTTGAAAAGGTTGGCGGATTTATTGCTCATGTTTTCAAACTAGTCACTAAGTAAAAAATATTCGAAAGTATTGGCGCTCTGTTTTCTTTTCATTTCACATACGGCATCGTCAATTAGAACAACTTTTGAGTAAAATGATGGGGAATTCGAAAATGTCGCCCTTCAAGTTTTCGCTGATTTTTCTTACATTTATCCGTTTCATTGAAGCAGTAGTACTATGGTTGCTAAACTTACAAGTTTAATTTTAGGCCTGTGACTCTGTTCATCGTGAAAACCGCGAGATCCACAGACTACGACCCTCTCTCGACGTTGGCTTCAGAAACCCTCCCACTCGACGTCGATTTGTGGGTTCAAACTGCGGTTCAGCGACAGCAAGAAATGATGAACAAGGACGGACTGCAAGAGGATATGTCGCAGACTTTCGCTGAAGGAACTCTAGCTTATGATGCGGAGACAGATGAAGAGGTTGATTTTTTAAATTCTGGATTTCATTTTTCTCTGCGAATACTCTCGTTACAAACCTTTATTGTTTTAAGAGGAAAAAAACTCTTCGGGGAAAATTATTTCCAGCCAAGAAAAGCTATTGATTCAGGAGAAAATCCTCTACGATCAACGACGAAATGGAATTCCGAAGACGGTGCTGGAGCGGAACGAGCGGAAACGGGAAAATGAAATGAATGGTTTGATCACGAAGGATTCCAATTGTAGATAGTATTTTGTGTGTTCAGAGAGACTGCAATTCGTGAACAATGCAGAAGTGCAGTTGACGTCGAGCATCGACCCGATGTACGTCATTCGGGCAATGGTTCAGAAGAGCTCCACGCTGCAGGTCAAGAATCGGAAATGGCTCAAGATTCTCGTCCCCAATTCTTTCATTGGTGAGTAATTTCGTCGAAGTTCTCAACCCGAAATTATATTAACTTTCAAACAACTTATAAAAGTACATTTTGCAAATATATCCAAGCCCAGTGATGTTTCGAGAAATTTAGAAATGTCATGATTTTCGAGAAATTGTTTGTAATTACCGAATCGATCAATTCATAATTGACTTCTTTTGAATATCGTCTGAAACTTATCCAATCTACGCCAAAGGAGATGTTTCAAGAGATCTCTAAAATATTTTGGTTTTTGATAAATTGTTTGCAATTACCGAATTGTCCTAACTTCGAGACATTTTATTTGGAAATTTACTGAAACCTATCCAAACTTATTTGAAGCAAGTGTTCCTCGCTACTTTGAAAATGTTTTTCCTCTCGACTACTTTTAGCATAGAATTGATCAACTTTCGAATGATTTCACTTTAGATTTTCTTTGAAACTACTTACTTTTTCAGGAAGCGATTTGGTCGAGTGGCTAATGGAGAATGTGGTGGACTTGAAAGACAAGAAGGCAGCCAGACAGTATGCTTCGAGACTCCTCAGCAAGGGACTCATTAAGCACGTCGTCAGCAAGTTGACGTTCACTGAAAAGTGCTATTACGTTTTCGGGGGTAAGTCGCTTGGTATTTTTCATAATTTTTTTCTTGTAGGTTTCAAAACGCTCTAAAACATTTGTAATTTTGAATATGCAATGTTTTGATAGGTTGCTTACTTTCAAAAGTTGAACATTTATAGATTCTGTAGTTCATTTACTGAACGACACTAACAATTCGAACGGTACCGGTGGCACACTCCATAACGAAATCACTACTGAAGTCACTTACGTTGGGTCTCCTGCACCGGCTGGTAAAGAAAACGCCTTTTTGGCAAAAATGACGAAAATTTAGGATTACAAAGTGCGATTCCGGTCCGAAATCGGTTACTGCATCAGCTGGAGACGACGATGTTGAGTCCGGTCAGCTACGACACAACTTGGCAGAGAAGGAGGAAGGATTGCGAGAGTCCTATGGTAAAGATTCGAAAATTACAGTAATTTTTCAACTCGTTTGACCTTTTTCCACTAGCTGAAATTATTTTTATTATCTGTTTGGAGTTAAATGTGAAAAATTTGTAACATATGTGGAATGTGCTTTTCTTGTCGAAATTCAACAATGTTCAGACGAACGACTACGCGTCGATGATCGGCGTGGACAGCAGCACGTCGTACAATCGAGGCATCAACGCGGGAGCGTTGCCCTCCTCCACCCTGCAACACACCTCCACTATGCCTTCCACATCTCGGTCGGTACTTTGCCAAGTCCTGGAACATGTTTCACTTTCTAATTGAACGTGTTTGAGAATATCTCGTCAATTCGATTGACCCCCCAATTGTTGATTAAGAACATTTGAGAGAAAACGATTACTGTAGCTCTTCAGAATCCCTCCCTCGACAGCGACAGCGTCCACGATGACGTCCTCGAACCGCCACCATCAACCCCCGAACACTCCCCTCTCGACAGACGCATTCGCGCCGCCCTACCCCTCTCCCTGCGAAACTGAGTTCGAAGACGATGACAAGAGGAGGATCCTCAACAAATCGTAAGACATCTTTTGAAGAAGAAAGAGAAGTGTAAGTTTTTCCCCCAACTAAATTGCGTGAAGTATTACTTTACTTTTATTTATTTCATGTGATTGCCGATAAAGGATTGATCGATCTAAAAGCTTCAAGTCAAGTAATTTTCGAGAAACGTACTTTGTAAGATTCGCTTATTTATTAATTTTGTGTGCTACTTCCTCATCACAGTGCTATTAAAACTTGCCTTTTGTAAAGTTCCTTCCTCTTTTAATTTAGGTCTGGCCTAAGACAAAGGCAAAGTTGAAAATTACCTACAGTATGCTTTCGTTGACGTGTATTTTGGCGCTAACTTTGAAATTTTACAACTTCGACGATTTCCTTAACATTTTTGAGAACAACGACAATTTCATAGCTTTTCGTGTTACGGTTAAACCACTCGTTCTTGCTGAAAATTTCTATGAAATGTATTTTACATGTAATTTTATTTATTTTCCGTGTATGTTTCAAGTTTTAATTTCTAAATAAAGTTTCAGGAGTAAAGATCATAATAATGACGAAAATGGTCCCAAGGCCATGGAATACCTTTGAATTTTTAGATTATGTTCTTTAAACTTACCTAAAATTTCGAGTTTTTAGGTAGCTGTTTTGAACATGTCGCGTCACGCCACTTTCGAGTCGCACACGGGCGATCCCGAGAAGGATCTGGCCTTCGAGAGGGAGGCTAGGAAGAGATACATAAGTGAGTATTGCAATCTTTTCTAGGAATATAAATGATAGGTTTCACCGAATTTACACATGTGCAACGAAATTGTGATTCTGCTAAATTCATGATAAGGTTATAAATAGCCTAGGAAAAACTAAAACTTTCTTGGAAAGACTAAACTTGTCTATTAGTTATTATGCTTTTAAAGTCGAAATAAATGGAGGATACGTTTCAACAACTTTACAAAGTCTTGACCAAGAAATTCATTTACTGTTTCTACGCTTCAGCATATCTTGAAAATAGAAATTCACCACAATTTTGTCCAATCTAATACAAGTTCTAAATTACCGTAATCTTCTCATTTTGCAGGCGACATGGACGACCCTGTGCCTCACGAAGTGCAGGACTATTTGGTGTACTTCTCGAGAATGATCGAAGAGGAGAATGTTGGGGAGATCCTCAGTCTCTACGATCAGGCCTTTCCCGAGCTCACTGAAAGGTTTGTCTCACATTCTGAGGGTGTCGATAGATTTGTATCACGAATGAAAGTATTTGTAACGTGAGGGTAGAGGAATAGGATCTATAGTAGTATATGTATGTTGAAAATTTGCTTACTCTCCATTTTTTCTAAAGCTTTTCTAAAATTTCGACTTTCAGATATTTCCTCGAGCGCATGTGGCCCGATGAGACGATCGTGGAGAATATCGTTGGAAGCGGTTAGTCAATTTTTAAATCGAGCGTAATTGCCGAGCAAATTATCTGAAAAAATTGTTGCCTTTATCGAGAGACTTTGAAATGTGCAAAATAACTTTATTGTACAAACCAATGCTTGGGATGTTTGAATTGCAATACAGTTTCTTTTCTCGTTTAAATCTAGTTCTGAAACATATAAGTTAAACATTTGAGGCAACCGCTTGTTCATCATTCTCTACAAGGAGCTGTACTATCGCCAGCTGTACGCGAGAAATTCGCGTGGTCCGTCGCTCACTCATCGCTACGAGTCCTTCATGAACTATCAGGTTATTATTTGTCTAAATTCAAATCGCAAGATATGATAAATTGATGATTTCATGGCATTGCAAAAAGAAAAATCTCATTTTTCAATTTGATAACTTTACGGGACTTCAATTTGATCCGAAATGCAACTAGTATTTGTCGAAATATCGGACCGCTTTTTCATGCTGTTTTTCCTCTACTCTCGCCCTTTGACATTTCGACAAATAGAAAGAACCCGAGATCTGAAAGAATGAGACAAATTGCAGGACCTGTTCTCTGAGCTGCTCTCGAGCAAAGAACCCGTGGTGCTGAGTCTGCCCAATGTCTGGATGTGGGACATCGTCGATGAGTTCGTTTATCAGGTACGGCATTTTGAAACGAGATAAATAATCTTTCAGCAGTTTTAAATCGAGAAATTTCTTATTCCCAAAGTAATATATATTGTTTATTTTAGTTCCAAGCGTTCTGTCTCTACAAGGCGAATCCGCAGAAACGCAATCCGGCAGAAGTCGATGAGCTCATCAGCATCGAGGAGAATCAGAATGTTAGCTTTTCATTTTAAATTTAGACTGAAGGTTCTATCACTTTTTGCTAGTATTATCTTTCTTCAAATTCGTCTGAAACTTAAAAATTAGCGACTTTGAAAAGATTTTTGTTTTGCAGGCCTGGAACATCTATCCGGTGCTGAATATTCTCTACTCGCTGCTCTCCAAGTCGCAGATCAACGAGCAACTCATTGCTATTCGCGAGAAGAGTTAGTTTCCGATTTATTTTTTATACTTTTATGAATCAAACTGATCTCCCTATCATATTACTAGTCATTCAGAACATTTCAAATATTATGTTCCTTTGAAACCTACAAAATTAAATCGCATTTTTTAAAATTTGAATACTATTTTTAAAATACTCCGAGTACCCAAATTCTATCAATTTTCTCTCGATGACGTTCAAAATAGAATCCTTTTGAAACTTACAATTTATAGTTTCGTGGTTTATTTCACGTGAAAAACTTTCAGGAAATCCCGACTCAGTTGCTGACGAATTCGGCCTGTCGGATTTGTACTTCAAGCTGGGCTATTTCTCGCTGATCGGCCTGCTCAGAACCCACGTGCTTCTGGGCGATTATCACCAGGCTCTCAAGACCGTCGAGAATATCGATTTGGATCCTAAGGTATTCATTGTTGAAATATGTTTCAATGGGTTGTCAAATCTATCAGATTGCAATATTCTAATAATGCTTTTCTGATATTGCGCGCATAGCAAGAATAGGTTTCAAATAGATTCTAAGATGATCTTCTTTTGTCTCACTGACTGATGTTGATTGGTAAAATAGAAATTGAATGAATGAAACAATGTGAATAAGTGTCTAGAATTCCTTGCTTCCAGGGCCTGTACAACACAGTGCCGACGTGTCTGGTGACCCTGCACTACTTCATCGGCTTCTCGCACATGATGATGCGCAACTACGGAGAAGCTACCAAACACTTCGTCAACTGCCTGCTCTTCATCCTCAGAACAAAATCCCTCCAGACTCAGCAGCAGAAAAAGAACTTCCAGTATGATGTGGTCAGCGACTTTGCTATTTTATGTCCCGAGTGTTCTCATGATCGAAATCAGTAACATTCTCAAAATAGGCATTTCGTGAAGCCTATCTACAACTTTTTATTTTTTTTGCATTTCAAATATTCTTGCTATCGACGTTGGTCGAGGAATGCTCAAGATAATCATTCCATGAAGCATACATGCGATAGGTTTGAAATTTTGGGCATTGATTATGCTATTGTTGTAGATCAATTACTGTAATTTACTCGAGACGTTTAAAATAATTCTCTGAAACTTACAATTATTATTTTCACTTAAAATTAACATTTAATTTTTCAGATCGGCAAAACCTTCGACCAGATGTTCCACTTGCTGGCTATCTGTCTCTCGATTCAGGTAGCTCATTTTAGCAAAATGGAAAATTGCAATATTTCATAACCCGAGAAATAGTTCGTAAGAGAGGAAGAGCGTCCTTCTATCCTTCTTATCCCCTTCTAGTCTACATGTTTTTCGTCAAGTTCCGAGTTTCCAAATACCCTTCTATTTTTATCCAGGAAAAAGTTAGATATTCCGATTTTCAGCCCGTCCGCATCGATGAGAGCATCGCCTCTCAGCTGGCGGAGAGATGCTCGGACAGAATGAGCAGAATGGCCAACGGGGAGATCGACGAGTACAAGGCTGCTTTCCAGCTGGGGTACTGTACTTTTATTACTTGCATTTTCAACTATAAAATTCTTGATGAACTCGGTATGTTCCAGATAGTTTCTTTAAAGAGCCATTTTATCTGAAGATATTAGGCGAATGGTGTTGAAAGAAATGAAAAAATTTTAAGTTACTAAAGTGATTTTGCGGATTCTTTTTCAGTTGCCCGAAATTTCTTTCCCCTACAACTGTGGTCTACGAGGGCAACAACCAGTCGAAAGAGCCTCTGCTTCGTCAGTGTCAGGCCTTCCTCGAGGGCATCGAGTCCCAGATCGCACTCCCTATCCTCAGAGGATATCTCAAGGTAGTTCAATTGCCTCTCTAAACAAATCCAATAAATAAACTCACTGAAATTTTTTATTAATTACTACTCGACAGAGACTAAACGATAACCTTAAAGTTCTCAGATTGTTAAGGAAATTTTGATACTTATTCAAAAATAAGATGAAAGTCGATATTTTGTTTGATGTCTTTTTCTGTATGTGTAGCTGATTTTTGACAATTATTTTCAGCTGTACACTTCCCTGCCGACCAAGAAGTTGGCCTCGTTCATGGACGTGGACGATGCCAATTACGACTCCTTCTTGGGGAAGCTTCTCACATACAAGGTTATTTTTTTAGAGATAGCTTCATCTTTGAATCTTGTCGGATGCAGCATTATCGCATTATTTCAATCATTTTTTTCAAATTGTCCAAATCTAGATGATCGTGAACGAGCTGGGCAAGGACTATCAGGGCTCTGCGATTCAGGACGACGACGAGCCCAACACTGACATCGACTTCTATGTCGACAAGGTTTGCATCTTTTGATAAATGGGGCAAACTCCTACCTTATCTATCTTATTCGAGCTTCTAAAATTTTCAATCCTTAAATTAGTGAAGCGTATTTTAAATTTTCTTTTAAAAAACCAGATCAGATCATCTTATTATTTTTTATCAGCAAGGTAACGTTGCTATATTAAATTGACTTGGAAATTACTTTTATCAAATACTTCTGAAACTTATGATATTTTTTGTACAATTGTAAAAGATGACATCTTC
Source organism: Diploscapter coronatus (assembly GCA_964036155.1). Lineage (NCBI taxonomy): Eukaryota > Metazoa > Nematoda > Chromadorea > Rhabditida > Rhabditidae > Diploscapter > Diploscapter coronatus. The sequence goes on along the minus strand of OZ038423.1, from coordinate 74,658,584 downwards.
ATGATTTCACTATATGCCTTTGGATATTCATTTTTCTAAACAATTTCTGAAACTTATTAAATTAATCAGTTGTAATTCAGGACATGATCTGCATCGCGGACACGAAGATCGCGCGTCGCGTCGGAGAGCACTTCATCCGTCACATCCTCAAACTCAACGACGTCCAGAAGATGCTCAAGAACATCGACGTCAAGCCCTGAACGTTTTTCAGAGCAGAAGATTTTTTTTCTTTTCTTTTATTCTTCAAAATGTTAACGATTATTTTTGTCTTGGTTTTTTTTCTGAAAATCGCTCGATGTATGATTCGGAAGTTATTGACTTGGAATTTCTCAAGGTCTTTTTCGAAATTCCTTTACATCAGCGTTAATTATCATTGTTAAAGTTTTTTCTTTCGGTAAATTATCCTTTAGTAATTGTCTGATTTATGGGGTAATTCCCCACTTATCTCTCCTAATTATCATAATTATTTTTTGTTATTGGTTGGTTTTATCGAAAATCTAAACGATTGTTGATTCAAAACACTTCAAATTTATTTAAAAGAGATGAAAATTCAACAAAAACAACACTCAAAAATTCAACGCAACAACTCGAAGAAGAAACTCACTTTGTAATTGCAAAAATCCTGTTTTAGGAAGATTGGGATATTCTGCACTTCTAAAGTGAGATTGAAAAGTTCAAAGCAAAAACAAACAAATGAAGTAAAGTAAAACTTGAGAGAAATTGCAAGGAAAGCTGGATAAGAAAATGAGATTTTTGGGTTCGGAAATAAATTCCGGAAGAAAATTCATAAGATCAAAAATGATAAGCGTTTTACTGGGGCATTTCCTCCTTGGGTCCATCTCCGCCTTGCTGCTTTTTCGTGCCGGAAACGATGTCATCGATGCGCAGAAGCATCACCTAAAAATATTTTATTTGAAATTTACGAAGCTAGGTAACTTGAAAAAATAACTAATAAGTCGTCGGAAAAATATCCATTTTGGACGGAACAATTATTACAAAGTGCTACGCTTAAAAACTGCTGTTCAATAACATGCGTATTTCTTCGGAGGGAAAAAGATAACAAGAATACCGAAGTCTCGATGGCAGTCTTGAAGACTTGGATTCTGACGGTCAACGGGTCCCAGATTCCGTGGGTCTTCATGTCCACCTAAAAATAAAAATAAATAGCTTTTGAAGCTATAAAATCCCCTACCAACTCCCCAGTGCACCCATCGATTCCCCAGCTCCAGTTGTCAGGGGACTGAGCGTGTTTGGCCCGCAGAGCGGTCAGCTCACGGATCGTGCTGCCTCCACAGTTCTGGATCAGAGTGCGCGGGATCACCTGGAATCATCACTTTTTAAATTTTTCTTATATCTTGAAACGTCGTTCAAAGAGATTGGATGTCAAATTATTGAGATTTTTATAGGTGGTTTTTGAAACCTATGCTTACTAGTCTTTATATACTTTCAATGGAAGCGAGTGTTTATAAATTGCTAGTTCTAGAAGTCAACAATCTCTTTTCAAATAAACCAGAAATCCATTCAAAACGAACCTCAAGAGATCTGGCGATAGCCTTGTAGGGCCACTGGTTGACTCCCTCGATGGACTTGCCCTTCTCGGTGATCATCTGAGCGAGGGCCATCTCGAGGGCACCTCCACCAGGCACGAGACGCGGGTTGAGCAACACGTTGCGCACCACGTACAGAGCGTCCTGCAGGTTGCGTTCGATCTGAAAATTTCCTTTGAGTTCTGCTCCACCTTTTATCCCAGAAAACACAACTTCTTGAAGAGTTGCTCACTTTATCCTGCCACCAGAAGGAAAAATAACTAGTGGTTTAAGTGGAAGTATTGGTAACTAACTAGGTGGACTTGCCAACACACTTAGGAAACAAACCTCATTGATCACATCTTTGCTAGGTCCACGCAATACCACAGTGCAGGCCGTAGTCTTCGACGAAGTCACGTAGGTGTAGTACCTAGATTTTCAGCTTTAGGCTGAATACAAAGCCCATATTTGAATAGAAGCATTTTGGAAGAGAGGTATTTTCCGGATCAAGAACGAAATCAAGCATTTTTGGAGTAAATTCGAAGTCAAATCGATAATCGAAATATCGAAGTCGTCTTATTCGTTTGCCAGATGTAGTGTAAATCAACATACTCGTCTCCGATCTTGGTGATCTCGAAGAGTTCGGCCTGCGTTCCGACGTCCTCCTCACGCAAATCGCACGTGTCGTTCAGAATGCGAGCGCCGCACACTCTGCAAACCAAAATAGTTTTTAATGTAAGTTTCAACAATTCTATATTAGTTTCAGTTGATTTTTTGTTATTAGGAGCTCGCTAAGCTAGTGAAATACCATTTCCTATTTTGTCCCCTCAAAAATATTATCTTCAAGCCATAAAGTTTGTAAACATCGCGTTTTTTCAAGAAAAATATGCGTTTACCTAGCCAATCTGTTGTTGTCAGTCTTCTTGAGTCTCCTGATGGCAGTGATGCCGGCCTTGAGCAGGAAGTGCTGTGCCAAATCGGACACGCCCTTCTCTGTGAACACGAGGTCTGGCTTGAGTGCGATGATCTCGTCGCACTGCTTGCGGATCGCTTCTTCTTCCTGAAAATTTACAATAAAAAATAGGAATTGTTTTTCAATGCAAAGACTATCTTCTTCAAAAACTAAACCTCGATTTTTTCAGAGAGCAGAAGATTTACTTTTCTTTTTCAACCTTAAAAAATAACCTGTTGGAGAATCTTGGTGATGTCCTCCTCTTTGAGAATCTCCAAGGAAGTCTGCGATTCTCCCTTCTTGTACTCCAGATTGCAGTCCAGCAGAACGATGCGCGGGTTTTCGATGCGGCGACGCATCTTCGCGTGAGTCACGTCCTGAAGCAAATATCTTTCATTTTTTCTAAAACTATTTTCAAACATCAAGTTGCATTAACCGATGAAAATCTATTCAAATTTCTAATCCTTTTGAAACATATCATTCATTTTGATTTTTTATTCATGTTCAGATTCACTTCACTCAGTCACATCTATTAACGAGAGCCTTTTGCTTGCGAAACTTGCAGATTTCAATGCACGAGGGCGTAGCTTGCCTCTGTTAATGAGCATGATTGAGTGCACCTATTAACTGAACGTTGACTGTATTGACAGTCGTGAATAGTTATCAGATTTACAACTTTTCAGCAGCTTTTTTTTGTTAAATAACAACCTTATTGAGGACGACTCCCTTGATGACGGCCGAATCCTCGATTCTTCCACCGGGAACTTTTTCGATTCTGAAGGGAACTCGTCAGTCTCCCTACATTCTTCACCTATCGCCTACCTGCAGTATCTCTTGATGTCGATCTCATTCACGCCAGCCTTGCTGACGTGAATCGTTTTGACCGCGTCCAGGGCGATCTTTACGGCCAGATCCATCCAGTTCGAGATTATCTTCGTGCCCAGACACGACTTCACCACTTCAGCAATCTGGAAGATACTCATTTCAGGATTTTTTGACCGGTAAAATCCGAATTTTATCTCACTTGTTCATCATTGGTGACGTCGATTTGCTTGCTGAATTTCTCCTCGGCCCACTGGATCATGTCCTCGAGAGCCTGGCGATAGGCCTAGAAAATTCAATTTTTTTTTCGAATAAGTTTCAAATGAAGTGTACCTGAATGATGAGAGTGGGATGGATTTTCTGCTCGAGGAAGGCCTGTGCATTGGCCATCACCTCTCCGGCCAGCACGATCACAGAGGTCGTTCCATCCCCTGTTTCCTCGTCCTCAAAAATTCAAAATAGCATTTTCCCTAAAGTCTAAAGCTTACCTGAGTTCGAGCGATCTCGATCATGCTCTTCGCCGCTGGGTGCTTCACCGTGATTTCACTGAAATTCGAGCTTCCAGAATTCAAGATACACAATCAACTCCAAATTCCTGGACAATAACTCATCTGTGTTACAATTTTTCGAGGCCTGTCTTTTTCAAATGTGTGTCCCTGTGTCTTATTCAAGGAGCCCGCTAGGTTCTTACACAACTTCAAAATGCTTTATCTTCCGAAAAACCGACCGGAGAATGGCGTTTCCGTCGTTGGTCATGACGATGCCACCCATCGGGTCCATCAGCATTTTGAGCATCGCTCGCGGACCCAGACTCGTTCGGATCACATCTGCGATCGTCTGGAAGACAAGCAAATAATATTTGAATTTTTATAAAATTCCCCAGATTTCATAAGTTTCAAAAGACTCGTAAATAAACATTTTTATAGGATATTCTGTTGTGTTTTTTTATCGTTTGAAATCCTATCCCCGGATCTTTTATTCTTGTTTCTAAATAATCATTTTAAAAAAAAACTAAAAATTATAAATTTCAAAAATTCGAGAATGTAATTTCTGACCTTGCAGGCGGTGATGTTGCCGATCTGGACCTGGTGTCCGCTCTCCCGCTTGGTTCCCTGGCTGAGCACGATAATGGGCTGACCTCCGGGACGCATCATTCTCGCTGAAAGCACAGAAATTAGCCCCGAAATCCGAAAATCCGATAAACTCTTCGAGAAGAATAACGCGATTTTGCAAAATTTCGCCCGCTAAACGCCGCACGAGAATGCATCGATTGACCCTCGGGTATCCAGCAGGCCGTCTCTAATCTTCGTGATCTGATTGATTTTCTCCGCCAGTTACCCCGTTTTCTTCGACATAATTAGGCCAATTACCGATAATTAGTCGGGCTAATTGCAGCGAGCCATTCGGTTTGTTCAACGCAGCAACTTTTGAACGGGTCTATTAAACTGGGGGTGCGACATGTTCCGAGGTGATTTTCTCTATTTTTTCACAGAATAGGCAGTGTTTTCTAATTTCTTCCTAGAAAAAGATACTTTCCCGTTTTGAAAATAATTTTCCAAATTTCAGATTACTCGGACATGAATCAGCACCCACAAATGCCGTCGAACCAGCGGGACGGGCCGCAGTTCTTCAACCCGAGTGGGGGGTCGCGAATGGCCTCGACTCCCTCTGTAGTCACTGCTCCACGCATCCAGCCGGCTGTGTTCTCCAGCTCCGGAAATGTCACTTATGGAGTGGGGCATGGAGAGCAGGTTATGGCTTGGAGGGACGAAGACATGCATCAGCAGGTCAGAGTTTAGAAGACAAAACCTGAACCTGAAATTGTGGCTTATTCGAAAGTTCAAAGCATTATGAGGAGGAGATAGTGTCGACAAGAAGAAAATGTTCGACCTTTCCAAACCACCGCTCTTTGAACTGACCGATTTTTAAAGATACTCTATGTTTGTCTCCATTTCTTTTTTGGAAGTTTCGAAGATTTGGATAAAATGATTTTTAAGATAGATGAAAACGACATAAGCGATTCATATTTTTTTTGAGATCTTAATCCTGATAATATGAAACTTCTTCAGATGTCTCACCAAATGAACCCAATGATGCAGTCGCAGCCCAATCTGATGGAAACGCCCTTCGCCAAGCAGGAAGTCTGGCGCAACGAGATGAATCCCATGGAGATGGGCGGGTGGAGGTCAGGAATTTCTATAAATTTCTCAGCGAATTGTATCTTTCAGTAGCGAACACCAATCTCCTAGTCCTCAATTCAGTCAGATGCACCCTGAAATGGGCCACAACCCGATGCAAATGCAGCAGCATCCGACTGAGCAGTTCAATCGGAACATCTCCATGGAAGAGGTGGGGTGAAAACGATACGTTTAAGAATTGCATGAAAAGGATTTGCTTGAGAGATGTAGTTCTAACTCACTGCTATGAATTCCCCTGATGCCCAAGTATGCTTACATTTCAATGGCTATTCTCGAATTTACAAAATGAACGAAATATGCACTTTAACATTAGCTTGAGTGTATTATCAGGAATATGTTACTTTTTCTTCGAAAGTAACTTGTTTTTGAAGTTGCATGTTGCTTTTTAGCACATTTGTGTTGTGCTTTCAGTTATCTTCAGTGCGCATGCTTAAGCCCGACTGGATCGCTTATTCCTCGGCACAAACCTTCGCACTATTTCGCATGGCTTGGGGTTTCCAAATAACCTCACAATCAAATGGGCCGGAAATACGATTTCGACTTCAAAAACGTCTGTCCTGACTCATTCTTGTCACGTCCACTTGCATGAGCTTGAATTTCCGACGATAAAAAATGACAAACAAAAATTTAGGCAGTCCAAGTGCAAATGGACATGATAAAGACGTTGGAGAAACAACAGCGCAGAGGGGAAGACGACAAAAGAGAATGGGGATCCTGGACCAAGTTGAAGAGTTCACAGGGGCCCGTTCAGGTGAGACATATGAAATGCTACAATGCAGACTTGCGACTTTTCCACCGCAACTGTGATAACCAAATTTCGAAAAAAAAAGTCCTAAATCTGATTACTTGTTTCCTCTCCACATCCAAAATTGTTGAAAATAAACATTCCAATAACAAAGCATATTCTGCTTTTTATGCTGTTCATTTTGATAGTTTTAATTTAAAAAAGAAACCCTCGACTATTGACTGCTCATTTCAAGATACTCTTACTTATTCTATGAAACATATTTTAACTTGAAATACGTCAATTCCAGGACAGAGATCTGCGAGTTTTCCTCCCAGTGGACAAGGACGAGAGAATGGACAGTGACCATCGACCGACCAGGCAGCTCGCCCAGAAGAGGGTCTGGAATGGGCCCGCACTCGGGGAGAGACCCACTTCGAGCAGGGAAAGGCATGGGGTGAGGGAGAGGTCCAGATCGCCTGATAGGTTAGGAATATTTTTTAAATGAAGAAAGGAGTCATTTTTCTAAATTCGTACAATTTCGAGTAGACCTAATTATATATTTAAAAAAAAAAACTGCTAACTTTTCTAGAACTATACAAAATTGTGGAATAAAAAGCAAAGAAAACTACCCTTTCCAGAAACAAAGACAAAGATGCACGCAGACGCGGCTCCCGCTGGAACGACGGCGACAAAGCCAAGGAGGACGAGAAGGGCGAGAAGGATTCGGAACAGCGCAAGAGTCAGGATAAAGACAGTAGAAAGGAAACAGAACGGGAGAAGGAGGCAGACAACAAGGTTAGTTTGAAGACTTTTCTTTCTTTATTTTTTAAAATTTGCACGAAGCATGAAAACTGAACAGGATTAATCATTTCTATCGATTGAAAATCAAAGAAAGTTATTGAAATAAGCTTGATTCGAAATTGAAGAATAGAAATTTTTAATGAAAATAGTTTGCTGAAATAAGAACTAACTTTAATAAAAATCCGAAACAAATTTCAAACATTGGATAATTTATTGAACAAGTTCGTTGTGAATTGAAGAATTATGACCCATGGAAAAATGACTATCAAAAATTCAATTCAAAATGATAGATGATAAGTTTTAAAATTGAAAATAAATGAAAATCGAAACATGAAGTGAAGGACCAGTTTTCCTTCATTCAAAAAGAAATTGAAACTATTTTTATTCATGAAGTTCTTTTAAACATATGAGAACATTTATTTATGAACGAGTTTACGTTTCAATATTATAATAAAAGGCAGAAATTTTCACATCAATGCTTCCTTAAAATATTCGGAAAAATAATAATAATCCTTATGTGAAACATATCTAATGTTTCAAGTCAAATAGAAGACTAACAAAATATTCAGAAATTGTTTATAAAAACTAAAAAAAATCTCGTTGAAAATGCAAAATGAGCTTCAAAAAATAATGAAGAGAAACAGTGTTTGATTTTGTAGAGCGGTGAAGCGTCGTCAGAACTGAAGACCGCTGAATCTGCATCGACTTCCGAAAAACAGTCTGAGCCAGAACCGGAACGTGCACCTTCCGTCAAGACCTCTGAATCGGCGCCCAGTTCTTCTCTTTCTACCCTAAAATCGGATTCTGCTCACCGCGAAGATGCTCCGAAAGATTCCGACCTCCGAGAACTCGCTAACGATGATCAATCTGCTCAGAGAACGACGCAGACAGACGAGGAAAGGTCGGTCGGACCTGCAGGAACAGAGTCAGAGCAGCTCGAAGTGACCGATGACACAGGGCCCGAACAGGAACAGAGATCTGCGGAACCCGCCCCGAGCAATAAACCGAAAAAAGACTTCCAACTGGTGGTGCTCAAAGAGGCCGCTTTCGAAGACGTTCACCTATTTCATTTGAAACCTAAGCCGTGGAAACAACGCAAGTTCAACAAGTTCCGCAGATTCGATGCAGAGGAAGGAGAACAGACAGAGGGCAATCAAGAGGAAGACAGAGAGGGAGAAGGCAGCGACCAGACAGAGTGGAAGCGTCCCAGGAGGGAGAAGAACGAACGGTGGTCAGACGTCTACGAGACGATGGTCCAGGAAAGGAAGAAGGCCGCTCAACTCGCCACGAGCAGCACCATTCCTCCTGCACTTGTCTCACAGATTCCTATGAATAGGTAAGGACATTTTTGGTTGAATTGAGAATATGACGATGGAAAAATGTTGAATTTTAAATGTTGAGAACAGGAATCGTGATCGAGAAAAACGAAAATTAGAAAATGGTTTAGTTAGAAATAATCGGCAAGTTTTCGAGTATGCTTATTGCGATTTGTGACGAGTTTCAAAGGATTCGGATTTAGTGTAGCTTCGTTGCTGGTAAAGGTTGAATTTGACTCATTGCAAAAACGACAGAATCATCGCAACACATTATTTGAAACCCAAAAGAATACTGAAAATTCAAAACTAATGCAATTACAGATACCTGAAAAGAAAGAAAAATAGTCGAATTTCAATACTTTCAAACACATTAAAACAAACATAAAAAATGATCGTTAGAATATTTCGAAGAAAAGTAAAACATCAAGATTACAACTGAACTAGAATTGATGAAAGTGGACAAAAATCAATAAATTTTACCAATCTGAAGCGCATCACTCAATCTAAAATCCGATGAAAATTCGAAGACTTGAAGATTTTTCTATCATTCTTTGTCGAAATGAAATTTGAACAAGTAAAATTTAAAAAAGAAATCTTTAAATTGAATTATTGAAACTCATCTAAACTTAGCTTTTACAAAGCTTAACAGAAATCATATAGAAAAATCATAATGCATTTTCCTTATATCTTGTTCACCTGCAGAGGTTCGTTACTTCCTGCCCCTGGTCCTGTGCCTATGGGCGTGCCATCTGGAATGGGAATGGGCCAGATCCCACTCGCAGCGGTACCGATGCACTTGCAGCAGACGACACCTGGTTACGGTCCTTCTCAGCAACTCGCTGGCCCGGCTGAATACTCGCAGGTACTAAATTTATTTTCAAGCTAGCCTAAATATCGAAAAGCTCACCCTCGAGTTTAGATTAGTAATTTTGAATTTCATGAAACGACGATTTAGAAAGAAACTCTTCTCTAATATTCTCTAGAATTTGTTTCTTCATTTTATTCACTATTATTGCGTAGTGTAGTTTCTAAATATAACCAATAAGTTTCTAGAGTTAAATTGAACTCATCATTCGGATTTCAGCAAATCCCCTATCACCAGTTGGCCTATCCTTCTCCCGGAATACCCCGCCCTTCGATGCATCCGCAGATGACGCAGTCAATGCCTCATCAGTCAGTCATGCCATCCAGTTCTATGCACATGCAACAAGGTACAAATTCTAGTGTTTTTATTACTTGTTCAGACATTTAGGATAATTCAACAATTGAAAACCATTGCGTTATGAGATGATTTTGAAACGTAGCTGAATCATTATATGAAAACTCATTAAAATATTGAAGGATGAGAACTTTTCAGCGGGAATGCCGATGCAGCCCTACCCTCGTGCACAATACCCCGAAGGCTACTCTCAGTCGTCCACTCAAATGTCTCAATCTCCGGCCAAAACGCGCGTTCGAAATGGACCTGTCCTTCAATCACAGACAGGCGGTAATTTTCATCGTGCTTTTGAGAATATCGAAAAGGAGAATATCAAATAATTAAAAATGCTATCAGTTGTTTAGGTTAGAGAATTATTCGCAATTCAGGTCCTCACACATCTCCTCCACCTCATGAAGACGAAGAACGCAGTCTCAGTTCTGTCGGACCACACAAGTCCAAAACCAAACGGGTGCCCACCATCGAGGAATACATAGAGTATAAGGTTGGTGGAAGGAACATGCTCTTTGAAAACAATTATCCATTTTCCAGAGGATTTTTGGGAATGACGCGAAAATCGACCCGAAATCGTTCGTGGAAGAGCTGAGCGACAACGAGGAGTGGAGCGAGGTGCTCGACATCGTCTCCGCAGGGGGGAGTGGAAGCGCGACAAAGGAGCAACAGTCCAACGAGGGATCCGTCTCGCCACGTAAGGATTTTCATTACTTTGACTGTGTGTTTATGCAATTTTGAAACAGCAAGACATCAAACGGAAGAATAGTGTTAGAAATGATGCCTTATCCTATTTTATCAATATCCCTTTTGGTGATGTCTTGTGATTTCGATATAGCTTATTTTTGAGAGGGAATAGTTTTATGAAATTCTCTTTGAAATTTATGATTTTTTGAAACATGCATCCTCTCTACCATTTGCAGCTAATGTCGATGCCTTAGCAAGGTCGAAAATCTTTATAATTCATTGACGTCTACAATGAATATTTCAGATTCTTACGACGCGCTGTACCATTCTAACATGTTCCAGCAGAGTTCGACTCTTCAGAGCGGTCCCAGAAGACAGCCGCTCGTTCAGACTGCACCACCTAGAATGGGAATCGGACGGGGCAGTTATTCTGCAAGGTCATCTGCAGGGTATGACCAGAGACGACAGATGCAGATGCAGATAGATCCCAATATGCAACAACAGGTTGGGATTTTTACAATTCGATAAGATACTTTTTTTTCTAAAAATCAAAATTCAAATTTCTCGTTCTTATTCTTGAAAATGGTAGTTTCAGATGCTCCAATCCTATCCTCAACCCGACCACGACATGCCTTCTACGAGCGGTGCTAGAATGCCAGTGATGAGTTCTTATGGGTATGCTGGATTTTTAAATTTTTCTCAAAATCAGAATATTTCCAGAGCTTACCCTCAAATGTCTCAGCAGCAGCAGCCGATGCCGAGTCAGGCAAATCGATCAGTCGATTCGACCAGTGGAAGAGGATATTTCTGTTAGTTTTTTGCTTAGATTTTTCATTCACAGACATGTATTACCTTTTGATGTTCTTTCTAACTATATTAGATTTTTGAAGCGTATCTGAATTATTTCAAGGGAGAAATTCAAGATAAAGTTGAGATTCGGAGTATATTTGTGATGAATTCTGTCGTTCAACAAAATATCAAAGAAACAATCATCGACCCTTTTCAAAAGAATTGATATGGAAATTTTGAAGCATATGGCAATCATCTTCCAATACTTCGAAAAGAAAATGTTTTTAAAAAAATAAATTTATGAATTTGCAGCTTATTCCGGTCCCCCAGCATCAGCGCAGCAGGCAACGATGTCGATGGCCTCGAGGAGCGGCAAATCGCTGCTCGGCAACCCCTACAATCCGATCGAGGCAGGTCAGCAGCAGCAACAGCAGATACAGATGCAACAACCACCTGCTTCTTCCTATTCGCAACAGGTAAATTTTCATCACCAAGAAACTTTTTGGAGTGAGATTTATCATTCTATATTTTATGCTATCTAGCATAGAAGTATAGAAGTAGACTTGCAAGTTTTAGAGCCGCATATATGAGTTAGTTTGTAAAATATCCTAATTCGTTTTCAATTACTATCTCTCATTGATTGAGGGATGAGGATCAATCTTTGCGGTTGCAAGCTCTTTTCTGTTCTCTATCATCGAAGTGGCGACGATCAAATTCGCCAGCACTACTTCAATGAAATTTCTTCTGGGATAACGAAGTAAAGCGCAACTCTAAAAGTGAAAAGGAAAGAATTAAAATGAAAAAGGCTTGCATTTTTTTTTAAAGGGCACCTTTAGGGAGTGGATCTTGTCGAAAAGTTGTTATTAGCATATCTCGATAAGTATAATAGTTATTAGAAAAGAGTAATAAATCACACTGATAAGTTATAAATTTGAACAGATGAACATTCTAGAAAGATATAAGATACGACAAATCAATTCCTAGAAATCTTGTTCATAGACTTTTTTTAAATGCCATTTCCAGACAACCCCGAGCCAGTCAACTCCACAAGCACCCTACAACAGCTCTTTCCCCGGCTATGCCAATCCGAACCACCGGTATTTCTAGAAGAGAAAATTATATCTCATATTTTTCTCAAAATATGTTCAAAGCAGAGATGAATTTTTTTTTAAATTTGCCATCCTCATGGTTAATATCGTCTTTCTTAATGAAATTCCTTGAATTTTGTCTTTTGATACGAGGCCCGAAAGAGTTGTCTTGCTTGTTAATGCTAACGATTTGAAAAAAATCGCAATTTGGGTAGAAAACTCATTTAGTCCTTTTCTAATCTTTCCAACCTTCAACTTAGCTTGTTCTCTCCTTTCTCATTACCGTACCCTTCAGCTTTTTTAAAGCTTGTAACGATTTTCGTGGTAATTGTTGTTTTATTCCTGAATGTTTCGTGATAATATCAGAAAATCATTATCGATAAAGAGATGTTTTATAAATTGGTATCTTTTCTTCAGAATTTCGTTCTATCGAAAGCGAAATATCTATTTTCCATCTTCGACTTTTATTGCATTTCTATTAAATTTCGACATTTCAGGAATTTGTCAAAATGACTCGTGGCGAAGAGGAGTTGGGTGAAAAATGGGACAGGTCGGTCGAGAAATCGAAGAAAAATAAAATTGCAAGTTTCAGGTGTTTCGCCGATTCATTGCTCAAAATCAGCGGCGGCGTAGCCCTCGGAATCGTCACTAGCGTCGCCATTTTCAAGGTACAAACCGAAGAATTTTAGAATGTCTAGATGATTTTTCTATTTTATCAACATCTTCAAACTGAACATTCCTAGAAACACGAAGATAAAAGGACTGAATTTCATTTTAAAAAATGGATTTTTAATTTTTCAGGGCCGAGCATTCCCGATCTGGTTCGGCTCAGGCGTCGGCCTCGGAATGGGCTGGTCGAACTGCCGTCACGACCTCGCACAGCCCTACCTCCTCCACGGCAAGAAGGTTCCTGCTGGTCAGGATGCTCAGGTATTCTAATTTGAGAGTATTCTGTTTTATTTTTATTGACTCTCTGTCTATCAAAACTCGATTATTTTTTAGAAAAATGAAGTTTTTCAGGGCAAACCAACGTACAATATCGTGGTGGAGAAGCAATGATGCGAAGGCCGCGTGCCTTATCCACTGAGCCGTTCGACCAAATCAATCAACCTGGCTCGATCTATTCGACGATTAGTATTTCCTAGAGTCAATTAGTCAGCGAATTCTAGCGGGTTGTGCATACTGATTTTTGTCAAATCGATTTTTTAATTTCATGCACAGCCCCTCACTTTGCATTGTTCATCATTTGATTCATAAATGATACCGTATCTCAGATTACAAAAATGAGAGTTTTATCGGTCATTCGTATAAATCGATATTTATCATGGTGATCATTTTCATATAGAATCTTCTCAATTTGACGCATGAAACTACGTAACAATTAACAGGAAAAACCGAAACTCTTTATCAATGAAATCACAAAAATTGTTCAAATACTTTTCCGAGAAAATGATAGCAACCCTAAAATCTTTCCGATCAAAAATAATTTAGTTAACCGAAATATAAATCAGAAATTGTGAAAACATTTCATCTCATCAATTTAAAAAAAAATCGTCAATATTTTGGCCCCCTATAGTTGTCACTCAATTTTTAGAGTGGCCACTATAAACTGATTGTAAGTATGAACGGGCCCTTAAATTAACTGTTCCCCGTTTATTATTCAAATATTTTGATTACGAGACACTAGAGATTAACGTCGCATTAAAATCTGATTGCAGGCGGAACATGTAGCCTGCTTATTGTCGATTTATTTCGTTAATTCTCTATCTTCGGCAATTAAAAACTGCCCAATTTCGTATTATAATCCCCATTTAATGCGCGAAGATTCTCAAAAATTCTAATGCGAAAATCGATATTTGACATTTTCATTATTTCAACCATAACATAACATTTTGAATAAGAGAAATTAACCTATTATAATAAAGCGTGCTAATGGCTCGTAGAAAAAGACACCGGGGTTTTGAGATTCTTAAAAATTGGAAAAAGACACCGGCTTTTCTAATTACGCCAATTATTAGGAAAAGACATCGGGTAGCTCGGCTGCATCAAGAATTCGAAAAACGCCATCGGTACTAATCGCTCGCAAGCCGCTGGCTCTGAGAAGATCGTTACAGAATCATCACTTTTTCCGATTTTTATTTGTCATCAATGACTTTGATAATTCTCTTATTGCAATGTTAGTTACTTGTAATATTTAATAACACTTTGAAGAGAAGAGTTTCATCATCTTAAACCTATTCTGGAAAAGACTGAGTTCTTCCAGAGATGCAGACGCCAGGATGAATCGCCAGGGAGCGAAGCCATATATAAAGCGGCGCCTTTATAATTTCACTTCATTTTTTACTTCGTTGTACCCCTTATTATATTCTACCAAAGAATAAATATTACTTATTTCGTAAAGTTCTACTTATTATAATCTAAGTACAGCTTAAGTCTACCACATCCTAAGTAGCCTGCACAATTTTCCTCGATTTTCATCTTTCTCGAATTTCATTGTCCTCTTTTCTTTTTGATAGAAATCACCAAGTCGTGCCTCTGTCTTGATTCAAGAATTTCTGTAGTTGAATAGCCCTCCCAATTATCGCAAATCTTCACCTGACCTAAAGTTTCTCCTTTGGTCAACACTTCAAAGTACTGATCACATTAGAAGCGTGTTCGCATGCTTGACAACTGTCATAGTGAAATTGAATAGTTGAATAGTAGTCATCGAAAATTCCATAATTTATTGAAGATTTTACAACCTCAGTAATGATGCAACTGTTGGGAGTGACTTTTCCTCGCAACGCTCTGATACTCAGTTTCATTCCAAAATAGCAATTTCTTCGGTCCGCTTTCTCCAACAAACAGGTGAGTGACTGTCGTCGGTGGCTTGACGATGGAACACATCTTCGTCGTTAGGAAGCGGCAGTACCACAGAATGATAGTGGATCGATAGGGTCGAACGAAGTAAATTGATATCAATGGAGATATCGCTGGAACCAATAGGGCTGACGAGAACGTGAGATACTCGAGTGCTGGACTGTTATAGATTCCTGAAGAAGTTCTTGATGAACTTTGATTGCTGACTTGATAATACCTAATTGTCCAATAGTGTACGAAGCTACCGATATAGAGAAGAAAAGTGGAAGGCAGGCTTGTAGAGATAGAGCCTGAAAGTTAAGGATGAGTTTAAGAAAATGGTTCAATGATGATGTATTTATGACTGTATAAAAATTGGGACTCTGACCAAAATCGATAATATTCAGGGTTGATCAAACCCAATTTTTAAGCAGAAAATAATATTTTGTTATCTTGATTGAATCTTCAATTTGACCCGAGAGATCTACTAACCCTGAGCAACTGCTGATGCATGGTTTTCGTGGCACGAGACATTTTCGCCGTTCCAGCCACGCTCGCCAACTCCCTGATGATCTTCTTTCTCAGGATTAAAATAGCGCAATAGACCGGAGTGACTGGCAGAGTCATGTGGAGAATTGTGAACATCTCCTGCCAGGACTCCAAGATGTTCAATGTCCCAGTTATGGTCTTGTTATTGAAGTCGTAGTCGGGAAATCGATTCCGAAGGCGAGCTTCTACTTTAGTTTGGTCACCCTTGGCCATCAGGAAGGTAGTCTGAAATGAGAAATTTGGTGAAGATCATTTATCAAGATAAAGCATCAATCAATTTCAGAACTACTCAGAATTCATGGGATATTTTAATGTGAATAAATGTGATTTCTTTAAGCGAACACGATCAAGTTTCAACTGATCTTACCCACTGGAAGAAGCTCGGAATATAAATGATGCAGATAATGATCGCCAATGTCGTCCGACTTGGGGATGGATGAAATAGGATATAGTATCGGTATGCAAAGGAAAGCAGCAAAGACCATAGTGAATGAGCGAAAAAATGCATCATCAGACTGTAGCCGACGTAGCAGGCTGTTCTAGAGATGTATTTGCATGGCCCATTCGAAATAGAAGCCAAAGTTATGCCTGCTGGGATCAATCTAAACAAGATGTTCATTTGTAAAAATCATGACTTTGATACCTCGGTCTCACAAACAGATCGGTTATGCATATACCAAAGTCACTGATAGCAAAATTTAGTATCAGAACGGAATAACTTCGTATGGCTTGCGGAGTCTTGAATATACACATGTAAACTAAAAAAAGCTGATCTTTTAGAACCAAAGACTATTTTTACTTAACAAAACATTGAAGGAGATACCAATCGTATTCACTGTGTAATGCCAGATTTCGAATATTGCTAAGGGCCAGTCGGTCATAGCTTTGGATTCTGAAAATATTCTGGATGGAAGAAAGTCGATCACGAGTTATTTCAGAAGAAAAATTCTAAGGTCTTTCAGGATCAATGTAACGACAATTGAAATTCAAAATACGCTCATAAGAATGTTAGGAAAAATTCGTACGAGTACAAGTGGAAAAACCTTAAAAGGCTCAATCGAAGGTCTTACTCTAAATTCATTATTGCATCAGCAATTATCTCCGAATGACTGAGATATTGACGATAATACCAGGAGAAAATATCTTCAAATATGCAAAGTGAATTGACATACGCTAGGTTATGGCACATTATGTATATGGTGCATTGGTAATAAATGAGATTTTCTTGAAGATTTTGTCAGATCTGACTGAATTTTTGAACGTACGAAAAATCATAAATTGAGAACCACATAGAAAATCCCAATTAAATTATGCACGTAAAAGTATTGTTCATAACGCTTATTATTTCTAGAGCTAATTACAAACAGTCATAATAATTGAAATAAAAAGAACTCTAGAAATTACCTCTATATAATTCTGTAGTCATCTTTTTAAGTTTAAATTTTCATACCAATTATAAAAATTGACTATGGAGATTTCAAAAATAAAATCTATTTTCAATTTCAAAAATAGTCGAAATTGGCACCACGTCAAGTATCTATACCCCGCTAACATTTTATCTTCTCAGCGAAAATTATACCTATCCGAGCCAATCCAGACGGATGTCGGCACTTTTTGTCGACCAATGCCAATCCGCACGGATTCGTGTTGGTCGGTAATTTTTATCTGGTCAAAATTGCCGACCCGTTCGGACTGACTCGGATAGGCATAACTTTCGCCGAGCCGTTCAAAAGCCGTCAATGATGTCTGGCAAAATTTACGCGATTTTCATTAGCGGAAAATTAAGGTAGCTCTGGAAAAATCGGGTTTTCATTTAGAATTTTGTCGGCTATGGGCCATTCCTGAATGGGTAAATAAACGAGGGCCAGAAATTCATTTATTGGTTCATTTCGTAAATCCATCAATTTTGGGGGCCATCGGAAGAAGATGGTGATGTCGATCAACGCCTTCAATGATACAAGCCAGAAGCGTGAAGGTCTGAATGTCTGACTGGGACAAGCGTACGTCCAAACTCAACGGCGAGAGCCTGTGCCCCCTTTGGAGACTAAATCGCGTTCGAACTAAACCTATATCCATCGCAAAAATGCACACAACCAAGCAATGCCAATCCATTTGTTAGCGTCTTGAGCGAATAAATAATACATTTTACGCGTTTTTCATTGAAAATTTGTCGAAATGTCAATACTATTACTATTTTGTTGAATTGTTGAAGCATATTGCTGTTTCCAGGGCTGTCTGAAGTTCGAACAAAAATTGAATCTGAACTGAAGAATTTTCGCGGTCGAGTTTGAACTGAACTGAACTCCCAGACAACTCGAAGTTCACAGTTCAGTTCGTACAATTCTGACTGAAAGGAACATTTATTTCAGTTACAATTATCCCTCGTTACTTTTGGATGTCTTCGAGAGTTGTCTGTATCACGTGCATTGAAGTTAGATTATTATTTGACATTTTATTGAATACGATTTCTATATGAAACCTGAGATTATCATAATCAAGGTTTATTTTATGTTAATTTTCCGACTTCACGCCATTTATTCGTTTGTGGATCGTATTCCTCGATTGAATTGCAAAAATATCTCTCGGAATCGTCTTGAAACCTAAGCTAACAAATATTTCACATAAAGATATGTAAAATCTCAACTCACCCTCCGATTGCATACAATTTTCCATTCGCAGCAACAAGCGAATGATTGTATCTTCTATGATTCATATCGGCAATTTGAGAAATTCGACTGTCAAGTGGAGTTGAGGGGTCGAAACACCAACATGATTTTAATTTTTCAGCACTAAATATTTAATTATAAATTAATTCTAATACAAAATTAACGACTTCAATCCTCCAGTTGTGTAAATTTTTCCATTTAGCGATCCAACTCCGAAATAAAGTCGTCCTTCTGGAATCTTTCCAATTTCAGTCCATTCCCGTTCATCGTCTGATAATCGATATATTTTTTGATTCCTCCATCCATAACCATCAATAGCTGAATATTCATAATTACAATAACGAATATGCTATAATTTGACCGTATAAAACTCCATTGCATGATATTGTTTGAGCATGTGTAATTGGAAAAGGGAAAGCAGGTCCTGTTTGCCATTGTCCATCTATTAAAACCTGAATAAATTATTTCATGGACTTTCATTCGATCGTCTTACATAAACCCGATTCGTACTTTTCCATAATACTTTAGGATCCCCTCCACCCAAATAATACAATTTGCCTTTGAAATAAGCCACAGATGCATATGCACGCCATTCAGGAAGATCTGGACCTGTAAATTCTTTGAATCGATCATTCGTGGATTTGTTGAGCAGACCTCTTGAAATTTGTCGAGTATTCAAGTCAAATATTTCAAATGATTTATTTCCACCACTAATTGCAAAAATCTAAACATAAGAAATTATTTTAAAATAACTAATATAAAAATTTACTTTATTCTGTGTAGTTGCTACTTGATATGGCATATACCAATTGTGGAATTTTGCAATCTCTTCTACTGACCAGGTATATGAATTGAACAAGCCTATTCTTCCTTCTTTTTTATCATTATTTCGACAATAATCTAAATTATTACGAATCTTTTCAATCTCTTAGCTTCCAATATAATTTCTTACGATAACATAAAATTCTCTTATCGAGCGCTGTTGGCAGATGTTTCTTGATTATTTGCATCATTCGCTTGTTAGTCCAGGCCAATTGTCCCAGGTCTTTGAATTCGGGATATTCGCAGATCAGCAATATAACTTCGACTGGTAAATTGGCTAGCATCTTTGTTAAGTATTTGTTAAGAGACCTAAACAATCACTAGTATTATTTCAAAAATGGAATTATTAAAAGAGTTAATTGAATGAGAGTCTGCAATTAATGAGTTTGAAATTGATCATTGAAGAAAGGAAAATGAAACTATTAAATTGTTGCTTCGCAATTTTTTATCAGACTAAAAATCGATTCCTAAACATGGTTTATCATCTAAGAATTCTAAAACGTGAAAGATGCATGTTGAAATAAAACTATCCGTGTATTTGCTTATCGATTATAAACGACGCAAATGCACACCTCGTATCACCAAGTATTCTCCATGATTACTAACGTTATGATATCGCTTCTATTGCTGCTGAAAACCTGTTCAATTTCAAATAAGTTATTTGGAAGATCGGAGAGTGCTCATAACGTTCATTCGCATTGATGACACATAGTGTGATAACAACCGAGTTATTGAAAGGAGTTTTTTCCGATATTTGGTTTAGCATAGAATATACTTTTAAGATATTAATAACATCAGTTTTGGATGAATTCAGCAAAGTATCACTGTTGAATACATGATAAGTCAAACGATTTACAAATTTCGTTGTCAAAATTAGCATGTTATAGTTTTGGACCAAAGTATCCAAGAATTAGGTCAAAAGCTGTCGGAAAAGTTACGTTGCGCAGGATGCAACTGAGACCTATCGAATGGTGCATCATACATGAGGGCACGATAGACAGGTGGTTAGAAATAAGCTTGAACACACATACAGACAGACACTTTACAAAAACACGAACAAGTAATATTCCCATTGTATCTTTTATTTTTTAACGAAATTCCGCGCTTGCTCGTCGTTCTAGTTTCCTTACGAAAAACTTTAGTCAGATAAAATTAGATGGGTTTGAAAATAAAAGTTCAAATTAACGATACTCGAAAATTAACAACGATTTATGTCTTAGAAAAAAATAAAATAAAAATACAGGTTCAGAAATAACTGGATAGCTTTATCTGTAGATTTCAAGAATACAGAGAAAGATTAAAAAGTCGTGATTTTGAGGAAATAGTGAGAGTAAGTCTTTGAAATTTACAGATAAAGGTACACCTTAGAATAAATTAGGCAAAGTTCTTTTTCTCCAATCTTCGCGGCAATGTTGCCTGCCTGCCTGTCTTCCACTTCAGTCCCGGCTCTCTCTACTGGCGGATCTGCTCTTGGCATCCCCGTTCTTGGGCGGAGACGCAGAGCGAGAGCGACTCTTCGATTTCGACGCACTGCGGCTGCGACTGCGGCGGGGCTGAAATTGACTTTTAAAATCTATCTTGCAAAAAAATTTAACGTCTTTTCAGAAAAATGTTTATTTTTCAAGCAGGGCTTTGCGCGATTCGAATAAATCGAAACCGAACCGGAAGGAACTATAGGAATCCTTCAACCAGGCAGAATTTATTATTAAAGTGGTGAATCGAACCGAATCGCGCAAAGCCTTGTCTGCAAGAACAGATGTCAGTGTTTTATTTCTGAAAAAAATATTCCGACATTTTACCATTTAAAGAGAATGTCAAGAATTCAAAGGTAAACTTACGGATTTGCTATCCTTGTCCCTCTTGGCGGGACTGCGAGAGCGAGAACGAGAGCGACTGTAGCGAGGCGAGCGCGACCTGTCTCTGCGACGCGGCGAGCGAGAGCGCGAACGAGAACGGCCTCTGAAATCAATCATTATTTCTGTAGTTTATTGCTTTCCTAATGATGATACCCAAAATAATCTAAGCTTCTAGAAAATTTTCCAAGATTTTTGTTCACAAGACACACGAAGTCGTATTTGGAGGAGCGAGGATTTCATTTCTTTCTACAGTACTAAATCCCGACTTTCCAAATATAAGAAAAAATGCGATTTTTCAAATATTAAAAAAATCGAAAGCTGAAAATCGCACCTTTTCAAACCAAACGATACACAAGATTGAGTGAACCTGTTATGTTCTGTATTACTGCCGCTTTCTGGATAACACATAATTCTCTGCTTTTTCAGGAACTACGGGATAAAGAATAGCCCGAATAAAATCGCGCCGCAGGAAGGTTCAGGAAAAATCAGCTCAGCAAAAGCGGCTGCTGACTGCTTGGATCTGCCCAGAGCCAAAGAACGGCCGAAAACGGGCCGGCCCGAGACAAATCAGGGAATGGTCAGGAAAGATGAGCAGCAACTACGGGAAAACTCTCTACCAGAGCAGCTCGCAGCAAACTGCCCGACTGCTGACAACTGGATGCACATTCAGCCTCTTGAATTTGCACAAATATTACGAGAATTTTCATTACTTGGCTAGAAAAGAGATATCTTTTGGAAATGGAAAATGCCAAACAAACCTGCCACGTCCGCGGTGCCCTCCGCGCTCGTCGATGGGTCGTTCATAGCGAGCGAGAGCCACACGCAGCTCCCTCCCGTCCATGTACTTCCCGTCCGTTCGGTCCATTGCGTATTCCGCATCACGGCGACTTAAATCAAAATATTACATTTTTAATGTATTGTTTTTCTTATAAACTAAATCATCCATCTTCTTAAAGGATTAATAAATAAGTCCAGTGAAGCATAAATCATTCAGCTTTTCAAATATTTTTCATGGCGAATTTTATAATGCTCAGAAAATTGTCTGACTTGTAGAAGCGAACGAATCCGAATCCCTTGCTCTGCCTGGTGTACTTGTCGCGTGGAATGTGGATGTCTCCAATGTCGCCGTATCTGCAAAATGATTAAATAATGAAAAAAAAAGATTTCTAATTGCTACTTGTCGAAGAGTCTTCTGAGGTCGGCGATCGTCGTGTTATACGAGATGTTGTCAACCTGAAAAATACGATTTTTTTTAAATGGCAAAAAATCAACCTTCAGAGAGTAGAGCTCGCTGATGTCGGGCGGTGCGCGGCCTCCTCGAGACATTTTCGAAGCTGATTGCTCTGAAAATTAGAAATTATGCAGAAGAAGCGATAAAAATATCGCTTTTCCAAAAAAAAAATCTAGAAACATCGATTTCTAGAAAGATAAAGTTTGAAATAAAAAGAGAACTGTCCTAGCATTTTAGGAGAATAAATTTCTGGAAGATATCCAAAAATAGAAAATCGAAAACAATCGTAATCCTAATCGAGTTTCGACACTTGCAGAGCGAAAAATCGATAGACATCCAACCACGCTATATTTACGAAGGACAGTGGTTTGAAAAAGCGAGAGTTGCATTTTTTGGTAGAGAAAGAAGCCTGTTTTGAGATTGAAAATAAGATTCGCACGAATTTGTCATCAGAAAATAAAAATAATCTGTCCTCTTTCAATAATCCGAACGGACTATAAAAACGCATCATTTGCAGAGATAATAGTGGGAAATCAACCCATTTTCTTTGAGTAAAATGTATGGAAAAGCTAAAACGATTTAAATTCAATCTACACGTATACGTAAGCGAAAACCGTATCAAATAACAAATGAGATCTCAAAATTATCCTTCGAACTGTTTCTTGAATAGGTCGACGAAGTGCTTGTGGGAGGCATAGAGCGCTTCGGCTGAGTCTGCGTCCATCCAGCGGAGATCTTTCGCGTC
Organism: Diploscapter coronatus; assembly: GCA_964036155.1. NCBI lineage: Eukaryota > Metazoa > Nematoda > Chromadorea > Rhabditida > Rhabditidae > Diploscapter > Diploscapter coronatus. Next base: position 74,635,761 of record OZ038423.1, on the reverse strand, counting down.
GTCACCAGCCTGAAGTCACAAAAATTTAATTATGAAAATTTTATGAATACCCAAAAGACTAATTATGCACACGAGTCCCCCGAAACTTTAAGGTTCTTCGAAATGTATTTTAAAAAATAAGTCGATTTTTTTTCTCAAATGAATATGCACATCTGGTACAGATAGATCAAAGAGGTGAGTTTGATCAAATTTGAAGGATTTTTGGAATTCATGTGTATTAAAAAGTGAAAGAGTTATTGCAGAGTCCGAAATCTAGGAGGTCAAAAATGGAAAGAAAGAATGATTTTAGACCAGTTTCTCTAATCTGCGTACTATTTCTTCATGTTTCTAGCCATAAAAAGAACCGTGCACCACTTCGCACGTTTCAGATTTAGGAGCAAACAGTATAAATTTAATAGAAAATGTTGCCGAAACATACCGACAATTTGATGCTGTCCAGCAGGTTGTTCTTGTCGTGAAAATTGACGACTACAGTCTCCATCCACGCATTGTCCGTGTTTCTCGGATCATCCACATAACCTCTGAAAATTTGTCAAAAATACGAGTAATTATTCAAGCGATTGTTGTTTATAAAAATCCAAAAATTCATTCGATAATTTATCAGCTATATTCAGTCTTAGGGAGGACGATCGTCAGAAGCCCCTTGCGACCCACCCCCTATAGTTTATTTTCGTCCGACGAAAGTTCTCCCTAGGTCTGGTTATATTCTGCAAGAATTTTATGATAATTCAGAAACCTACTTGTAAATAGTTTTCCCGTGTCTCCATAGCTCCTCGACCTTGGCGTGATCGACGACTCCATCCATGGCTTCCTCCCTAAATTCCCTCTTGACCGTTTCGGATATCTCCTCGCCTGCGTCCACCATTCCGCCTGGTAGAGCCCAGTTACCTAAATTCCATATGGTGCAAGAATCTCGTTCAATGAAATAATTTATCTCATCTAGATCTAAACTCTGCACGTAGTTCAGCTATTGAAGTTTAGGATGAAAATTACCCGTATCTCCCCTCTTGATAGCGACGAACTGCAATGTTCCATTCTTGACGCGGGTCACCAAAGGGTCAGCTGCATGGTTGGGGCCCCATCTGTAAACAAAATTCAATTTTTAGCCATGGTATTTTTATTAGTACAATTTGAAACAAAGTTGCTTGCATCATACTATCTAGCATAGGATTTGGTAGAAAAATTCTTATTTTATACTATATCTTGTTGTCGATGATGCAGCTACTTTCAGGCTTGTCTTCACTATCAAACAAATCGAACTTACCTTCCAAGCACTCCTCTTCCCATAAAACCGGTTCGGCCTTGCGGATTCAAAGGACGACCGTCTTTGTCGATTTCGTACGTGCTCAATAAGAAAACCGTATTTTCGAGGTAAATTTGGACCTTTACCCATTATGAGATTTCCGATTGATTTTTCCATCGATCTGGTTGAACTTGATCGATTTGGGATCTTCCGGATCAGCATAGGGGCGGCCCTTCAGATTCTTGTCGGTGTGGTCGGGCGGCGCATACTCCGGCCAGGGAACGTTCCAAGACACCTTATCGGCTGGCACGAACAAACGATATACAGTACTTCGCAGATACGGGATGTCTAAAGTACTCTACTTTCGCTTTCTTTTTACTTGACTTAAAAATTTCTATGAAAGGACTCCTGTATAATTGGGTGAAAGTCACCATGACAAATTTGTAAAATTCATTCAGCTTTTAAACTAAAGTGTAGGGAAAAATTGCTGGTGGAGTACTTCGTTAACTATACTAAAGGTCTATGAAAAGTCTGATCTCTTTTAAACCTCAAACCAACCTGTAGCCCTGCACTTTTCATGAATTATCGCCATTACTGTCGAGGAAAGTCGAAGTAGAGCAAAACTAGAATATTTCATAGATTACTTCTTCTGAATTACAGATAGTGAAAAAATAGAAACGTAAATACGGTATCCAAGCGATTTAACTATAAAATCATACAAAATGATCAAAGAGTTTCATAAAATAGCATTTATTGGACGACGATAGAACTCTCTCTACGAATTTACTGATATCAGGAAATTTTCAAATCAAATTCTGCAAAAATCTCCATTTCTATCAAATCAAAAGATTATTTTCACAGATTTGAAAATACACTCACCTCGCAGTTTTTTTTGCAAAAAGATGAAAAGATAAGATAGAACTTGCCCCGAAAAAGATAAAATCAAAATGATTTACACAAATAAGAAGAGATAGTCAGAAATATTCCGGAAATCTTATCACATGATAAAGATAGGACGTGAAAACCGGCTGGGATAAATTGAAAATCCGGAAGAGAATAAATAATCTTGATTTTGGAAGTTAGCATAAAGTATGCAGGTATTATTTGATCTCAAAAATGAGAGGAGGATTAGGTGAAGTCCCGGTTTCGGTCTGTACAAAATAGTTCGTTCTTACAGTATGTAAAAGAAACTAAATAAATATGGTGACGTTGAAGGAAAATGGATTGAAAATATTTTACATGAAATCCCGTTCCATTTTCTTCAAAAATGAGATAAAGGACGACCACTCTTTAAAGAAAAAAGATTGAAAATTTGGCTAATTTTTTATGTACATACAAAAGCACATCTATGAAAAGCGTGGAAAAGAGTTAAATTAGTTAAGGAAGATTGAACTCGTCGATTTACGGAGTGGAGGCTGCATTTTCATCCCTCGAGAAGTTGAGATATTCCCGAATGTGGAGAGGCAGCTTGTCCTGACTGGCTGAAAGCTGGTGGAAGATCGCCTCTGCAGAAGTGAGCACTTCGTCCAGATTCAGGTGTCCTGACAGGTCGTTCACGTGCTGAAAGATTATCATTTATGTAAGTTTCTGATTTTGTTTAATTTTGATAATGAATTTCTATTGTAGTAAACTCCTCGAATATTTCATTGAAAGAAATTGTTATTTTATATTTCAAGAAAGTGAAAAATAAAGACTTGTTGAATACCTCGTAGGTCAAAAAATTTCAAAATGGTAAAAATGGATATGAAGAGGGTAGGGTTAGGGTAAATCTGGTATCAAAATGACCAGCAAATCGAGCTGGACATCTTGGGTACCAGATTTAGTATATGCAGTCCTATTCCTAGTCATATCGTAAACTTTTTGGCCTATAGGGTTATTCAAACTACGGGGTGTTCAACAAGCCGATATAAACTCTAAATTATACATCTTTTTTCTTCTACAAATTCTCTAAAAAATTCACCTTCAAAATTTCGGTGAGCCCGAATTTGTTGTCGATGATGATCGTGGTCTGACTGTCCAGAATGGCCACGCAGAGCAGAAGCAGGAAATTGGGGCAGGGCTGACCCGTCCAAATCACCTGAAAATGAAAGAATTAGAAGAAATAGAAAATGAGTATCCGACCTCCCACAATTTGCAGGTGTCCGAAAAGCTGAACTCTCGCTTGAACCAGACCAGCACCCATCGGAAGCAGAAGTACATATCATCTGACTGGTGCGCTTCTGAAAATTTCGCCCTTAGGATATTCTAAAGTAGGTTTCGATGAAGAAGTTAAATGCTTTACACATGATCGTCGTAAACAAAGAAGCCAGTGGGAAAAAGAGAAATAGTATGGAAAGTTTTGAAGAGCCTCGCGGGGAAAAGAAAAAGAGAAAAACGAGAGAGCATCGTATGTCGTGTATTATACATGAATCGTATGAAAATTTACAGCCCTGGTGACCTTGATAAAAAATACAAATTTTCGTTTTAAATTATCTAAAATTATTCAATTACCCAGATAATTGGCCAATTTGGGATTAACGATGACGAGCAGGTCCTTGAGCTGGTTCATTTGCAGTTTGATGTTGGCCTGGTCTTTCTCGAAGTTCGGTTGCTGAAATGAACAAGTAATCTTTCTGGAATAAATAAGCTAGCCGTACGATTCTCTGCATCAGACCGACGAAGCACCAGAACGCGTCGATCTCGTCGTTCATCACGTACAGAATCGGGGCTGCGAAGTCGCTCATTCCTTGGACATAACCTGGAAGAAAGGATTACTGTAACTTAGAAAGTCGGAAAGAGTATTGAACATTTTTAGTCATTCCTGCTTGATTGAACTTTGCATTTTAAAATATGGATAACGGGAGATGGATCATCGAAAGTTGAAAAATTGTTCCTCAAAAATAGAAACCGTACAAATTCGTGGAAATTTTAACTTCGGCAAAACGAGAGATAATTGCAGGTCAGATTTTACAGAGGAAAAATATGTCATGAGAAACATACCCAAATCGAAATTGTACATAACGTATGTCATGAGCATATCCTGCAGGACTTTGAGGTTCGGATTCTCGTCGCCTTGGAAGTAAGGCACTGTTCGGTCCGTTCGGGCAACGTCTTTCTCTGAATATGCTTTCATCATTTTTAAATTATGACTCACGATATTATAATTTTTCAAAAAAATTAACGAGACAGCAAAAGTGATCTTAGGAAAAGTCTCAATACAAAAAATATTTAGTGGAAAAACTAAGTCTAACAGGCTTCACAAATCCATCATAAACTTCACTACTTTTACGAATTATTCCTATTACTGTCCACAATTTAATATTTTTTCGAAAAAAACTAACCAACGAGCCCTTTTCTTTTGCTGTACTTGAAGAACCTGCTCTCCTGATCAGTGGTGATGGACTGCCACTGCGACTTCATCCGATTGTACTCCTCAGTGAGGATGGCCTTCTTCTTCTCGAAAGTGGCTGCAGACTCGAACCAGTCCTTGTAATCCAGCAGGTACTTCCACGCCTCTTTTCGCAACTCTTCGCTCAGACCTGGAAATTTAATTTTCACTTATTTATTAGTTAAGAAAATTAGTTGTACTGAATAACTTGTCAAAATCTCATTTCCATATAAGAAATTCTTTAACCATGCACAAAATTATAGCTTTTCTAAATCGAATAAAATGGGGATGGGTAATAAAGTTTAAAAAATAAAAATTTCATACCTCCTCTGAAGACATTCATCTTGAGATGATGCAATTTCTGCTGGTCGAAAGTACCATCGGGCAGTTTGAACGAGTCCCACAGGGTCTGAAAAGACGAGTTATTTTTGTAAAATAGAAAACAAAATCACTTTGGTGACAGGAGACTCTCTGAAAATGTCGGGTCTGGGAGGCAATTCCAATTGGGTGACCACTTCGAATTCGCCGCCTGCATCGGAGTGCACGCTAAAAATTATACACTTAAAGTCCGAAGCTGGAAGAATATGCTTCAAGTTTCTATCAAATATACCATGATTTTGAATAAAATATTCGAATAATAAATCATTTTGAAAAAAATATATTTAAATCTTATCCAAGTCATTCTGTATTTGCGTGTAGAAATAAGAGTATTTTAGTAAATATCATTGTAGACCTACCGTAACTGATGGTCCTCGTCTTTGAGCCTCAACTCGCGCATTGCACGGATTTTCTCTTCCTGACTCACTTCGTCTGAGTCGAGCAAAGCTGGGATCACCTGAATTCGTTTTTTGATTATTTTTGAAAGAGTTCTCTAAAATAACCTGATCCTGCATAAAGCTGGTAATTTTGCTGAATCCCGTCATCGCGGTCGAATATGGATTCTTCATCAGACGCTCAAATTGAAATGGTCAGAGCAATGAACTCAGTGAAATTTGATATTCTTGTTTATCAAAATGCATACAATAATCAGCTGATAACTGATATCGAAATTTGGAAGAATTTAAAATGAAATTTCTCTGCAAGTTTTTTTTTCCAGAAATGACTTACCGATAGAATGTCGCCATTCTGATCGAGAGCAGAAACGCTTTGTGCGAGGGCTTCGGCCTTGGTGTCAACAACCACAACGAGGGTGGGGTCCTTGGCAGAACGACGGAGGGTTATGTATCTGAATGGGAAACTTGGAAAGGTAGGCAAGTTATTAGTTGAGCATCGTAAATCTATGAAAATAAAGAATCGTTGAAACATTAGGAAAAATGAATTTCTAATAACGTTCGGAACATGTGTCAGAATGAATGGCTGAGAACCATAAAGAAAGTCAGATAAAGATCCGTTGAAGTCTATACAAACAAATGAAGATTTCGCAAAATGACAGAATTTTTTAATCGGTGACTCATTTCGACGACCATAATCGTACACCACGCTCAGCTGTATAAATATGCGCGTCTCAGCGTATTTTAATCCTATTTCGAGAAATGACTATTCATTTTTGCGCCTTCCTCGAAAATTAGAATACCTACCTCTGCAGAACAGTGAAGAACGAGGTGGTTTCTCCGGTCTGGAAATACAGTGGAACATAGCTCGTCCCGTCCTTGCAAATCAGCCGGATGTAGTGCATTCCCTTATCTGAACGGAGGAAAAATCACTCTTAGAAAGGCAGCTTTATTTCCACTGCACCTTTTCTTCTGGGTTCCACGTTTCTGAAGCTGCTCAAATCGTTGACATCCAAAGAGAAGCGGAGTTTCGAATAGACATCGCCACTATGAGTCTGAAATTTCTAGATAAACCTTGTTAGTGTCGAATTAAAATAACATTTGATTTGATTCATAAAGATAAAATTTCTCTTTCAAATTCCGTCATATCTCGAAAGGTGGGTGAACAAAATCGTTATTCGAAGCCAAATGATAGTATGTTTTAAATATTTTTTCAAATTTTAAACGAATTCTTGAGTGCTACTGAATAATTGCAATTTATAAAAGCCTCACATTATTCGGACTGAGTGATGGCGGCGAAGCCCTGATGGATTCCTCCTGTCCGTTTTCTCCAGGAATTACCCAACCGGAATCCATTCCCTCTTCGTACGGGGACCACTCGATGAACACGCCTTGGGCCTGGAATGTTGTATCTATTTTCTTTTATTTTCCTTCAAATTCTATTTTTCTGAAAAAAAATCTGGTAAGGTTAAATCACTAAATGACACGGGCTTTTTCGGCCGAGAAACAAAGATAAGAAAGTGACCTGTGCCTAATCAATGAAGCTGACATGTCATTGGTAATAAAGGAGGTCTTTTTAGAAAAAAGTAAAATGTTTTAACCTTTTCAACGATGGACAGAGTTCCGGGAATGTAGTCATCGCCCTCTTCAGACAGTTTTGCAGAGACGCGTTGAATCTTCATTACAACCTGCAAAAATTAGTCTTTTTACTTTTATCAAAAAATGTCTACTTTTATGATTCCAAGTATGTTTCATAGAAGTTATGAAAAGAAAATTCATATCGACCGTTATTGGAAGTGAATATTAATCCAAAAATTAAAAATGGTCGATTTTCAAATCAAATGTATGCTAGAAGAACAGCTAGAAAGAAAAAGTACCTGATCCGGAATGATGGACCTGGTGAGGTTCGAAGTGAGAGAGCCTAACGCCTCCTCCATTTCACGCTGATTTTCTTTACGTTTCTGGTAGACTTTGTAGGCTGCGTACGGTAGCATGCACTTTCAAATCTCTTTCAAAATCTGCAATCGAATCGAGTTAATTGGGCAACTGTCGTCTAAATAGGGGAAATTAAATCAATCACCGACGAACTAACGAGTGATAACCTAATCAAAGAAGTTCTGATGCAAGAAAATAATGATGTCGAGTAAAATTCTTATCATTTTGATAAGAGAAACCAGTGGGATTTCAAAATACACTTTTTCGAACGAGACAAAAGTAATCGATACACAAGAAGTGTCACAAGGGGAGAATAGGGCGCGAAAGGGAGAGAGAATAGAGAAAAAAAAAGCAGAAATCGCCAGCTTTTCGAATATTTTTCATTGGGAAATTGCGAAATGATTCGAGTTGTTGTATACAGAAGAGAAATAGTGGCCCAGTCTGTGATAAGGAACGAGAGGGGGCAGAGAAAAGGGGGAGAAATCATGAGGCAGCCAGCTGGTAATAAGCTGACAATGGCACTCCACAGGGGCGGGACTTGTAAAATAGAGACGCAGTTTGGGAATGTCTTTTGAAAGAAGAACATTCGATGCAACGACAACAAGTAAATGAGAAAATTAGAAAAAAAAAATCAATATCAGCAACTGTTGAAACAGTTTCCTTTTTACTGGCTATGATAAAAATCGACTTCGATAGAAATTTTATCTGCTTTTCAACAAATCAACGAAAACAACAATAGAAAATCAACAAAGGATAAATTTTGTTTAAGACAATCAACAAGATTTTTGAAAAAAAAACGATTTAGAAAAAAATAATTTTGTTAACCTCAAGGCGAAAAAGCAAAACAGTTGTCTTTTATCTCTAGCTTGATCTTGTTCTATTCAAACCATTCGAATGAGATGAAAGGAAGGAATTGTTACAATTAGCAGCAGATTGCTTCCTCTGATAACCGTGACTATTTTACTACTCAACAATGAAATCAGCAAAACCATTAAGCAACGGGAGAATAGAATCTAGAAATCGAGAAACATGAAATAGCTACTTCACGAATTTACGTAACAGATTGAGTATTCACTATTTTAGCAATGTGCTAAGCCGTTTACGTAACCTTTTCAAAACAAAATGGATCTGAATTTGCATAAGAGGTTGTTGTTAGGAAAAGTCCTGCTACTGTAATTTGCCCTTTATTCCGTCATTCCCTCGATGGTCTCGGTGAGATTCTCCCCGAATTTGTGCTGCAGCAACCGAAGCACCTTGTCGCACTGCTCTTCCACTTGCTTGTTCTCATCTGAAACTTGTTTAAAGAAAAATTAGCACTAATTTTCAAAGCATGAAGAAGGACGCTTTTCTATCTATAGAAAAGTATATGTCGCCATATTCTAAAGGTAGGTTCAATAGTGCGTATATTTTTGATTAGATACTTTTGTTACTTCAGGATCCATGAAAACAGTTCAGAAATATCGACTTGCCAATCAAAATCGTGTTATTCATAGTACTTTGAAACATATGCAAGCACGCTATTCCCCTTTCCAAAAAATTCCGGTATATGTGAAATAGTAAGAGCTCTTTCTCTCACACACAATTTTACGTGTTCTTCTTTTTTCTCTTCTACTTCTTCCCCGCTACTGAAGGCAAAAGGGCAGAAGAAGAGTAAAGCCAAGGCGTGGAAGGTGGACTCGCTCTCCTTCAAGCGTAAAATGGAATTAGAGGAAAGTGGGTGTGTAACAGTGTGGCAAGAATTACAAATTTTGATTTTTTGCTTCGAAAACTTTTGAGTTGAGAACCGACCTTCCAACAGCTCGCTGATGAAGGGCAGCACATTGGGGAGGAAGGGTTGGATGCCGTCTCCGATCTTGTCGAACAGCACCTCCATCACGAGCAGGGTGCGGTAACGAATCTGAAATATTACCTTTTGTAACTCTAAACTGGAATAATAGGAAGCGTAAACGGACTGAATGAGATGAATATCCTCCTTGAAGTGATATTTTTGAAGCCTATTTTCGAGTTTCAACAAATTCTATTTTAAAAGCAACAAATAACGAACCTTAGGTCTGTTGTCTCTGGTCTTCATCATGATTTTGTTAAGCATCTCGGGGAAAATGTCCGCGTCTGCATCAGCCACTCGGTACAGTGCTTCTGAAATTTTTGAAAGTTCTCTTCTGCCGCAAAATTTGAAGTTAATACTGAGGTTTCAAATTATTGTGAGACTGGCGATTTGTAGTACCTAGTTCCAAAATCTAGCAAAACATGACAAGATGTTTTTACTAAACTCGGCTACAAATCTGGGCACTCGTGTAAAAAATAACCACGCGCCCAAATACAAGTTATTTTAGATTGTAATTTATTTAGAAACGTCTTTTCACACCTGTGAGATGATCTACGCATCTCTGCTCGTGGCCGGCCAGCTTAGTGTTCTCCAACTCGGCCACCAACGAGTCCATCACCATTTCGGCTCGCTCACTGAAAAATACGTTTCAAAATTTTCTGGTTCAAGTTTATCTAAGAAAATGAATAATTTTACTTTGGACTCCAAAAAACTCTCAAATAATCGTTTTTAATATTTGATGTTTCAGCATATGTATAAGAACAAAGACATTTTGGAAGGCCAATCTTTCCATGCCAGAAAATTTTTAAAAATCAGTTTTCTTGAAGCAAAAAACTGACTGTGTCATGAAGTCCTTGTGCTGAGCGCATTTTCTGACCAAATCGATGACATTTCGAATGAGGAAATCTGCTTCCAGAGCCTCGATCGAATCCTTCTTTCCGTAAAGCAGCAACTTGCTCGAATCTGAAACTTCATATTTTTCAAACATTCCTAATTCGAACAACACCAGTAGTGATGGAATAGTTGCAGGCAGTCAGCACTTTGGAGACCAACTCGATCAATTTGCCAAAGAAGGGTAGAGCCAGGGATTGGAACGAGTTGTAGAAACTGAAAAATGTTTTTTTTTAAACATCGACCTTGCTATAATTCATTTCTTTCAAAATGCCTACTTGTTAGCAAAGTGGAAGAGCGTGACGATCTTTGTTCTCGGCGTGACATTCAAATCGAGTTCCGACTCGGCCCATCTGATGATGTTTTGCACGAGGGGACGGATTTGCTGCTCTGAATTTTCAAATTGAGTATAGAAAAAAGGAACTCAAACTGACCAGTCAAAATTTCAGTCAGTGAGTTGAATGCAGCGAAAATCGAAGTTTCCACATGGGTGATGCACTCCAAATTGCCAGGATTTCTCTCCCTGACCCTGTAAGCCATCGCAGGCAAGAAGACGTCATTGGCGAGTTTGTCCTTGAGCTGCATTGCGTAGTTCTTGTTGATCGGGGTGAAGTAGCTGCCAAGCAGGTTGAACAGACAACAGAAGGGCTTCTGAAGAAAACAGAATATGTTTTGAGTTTTAAGATCATTCACCAAAAACCATTCGCAATGAAGGACTATGAACAACTAACATAGGTGGATATTCTTGAAACATTGAAATTATGGAAAAAAAACTAACCTCTTCGTCTTTGAGTTGGCCGACAGCTTGGGTGAAATGAGGAAAGATGACGCGAAACTCTACTGTCAAGAGGGATTTCCGGATCAGGTTAAGCCTGGAAAAGGATAAATATATTTCTTTAAAATGATGAAAAATCCCAACCTCATGATAGCATTAGGTTTATTTGGACCTCCACTCGACTGGCTGTCAGCCAAACTGTACCCACTGCTATAGACAGACTGATCCCCTCGCAAGTGATCGTTGAGTCTGGAATTTTTAGTTTTCTTGAATGTTAAATTTGAAAACCAACTTAGCAGCAGCCCTGCAGTAGGCAACGATAATCGCAGCGTATTTGTCGATGACGAAGGCTCCATAGCGGTCCAGAATTCGCTGCACACAGGTCAGAGCGCAAAACTGAATAAGGTAAGCTTCGAGAAACCTCCATTGTTTTCATACAAAAATTTTCGTTAATTCCAAGAATCATACTAAAAAATCAAGTAAAAGATTACCAATAAATTGTCAGCACTCAATTTTCTTCCGACCAGCGATTGTTGGCGGATTCTCTCACGTTTTCCGGTTTTCAACTCTTCTCGCATCGCTTCCTGAAATTCAGTTTTGCAAAATGACATTTTTAGAATTCCTTTCAACTATGGCAAATCTTCAAACCTTCTGCAGAGTGATACATTCGGCAATGATAGCCAGACAGATGTCGATTAGGGGCAAAGTGAGCATCATCGTCGATTTCATGTTGTGAGATCTAAATGTCTCATACAAGTAGAAATTACGTATTTCAAGATAATAGACGATAAACAAAGGAGTTGAACAAGCTATTTTCTCTCTATTCTCATTAGAATATTCTCAACTACAGCTTCCATGGCTCCTTTATCCACAAAAATCATACAAAATATACCACCTTACCTTATCAATTCTCCAGCGAGCAGAAGCATGTTGGCAACCAAGTAGTTATCCAGCGTTTTGTATTCAGAAACCGTATCGAAGCATTTCTGAATGGCTTCAGACAGAACTGTGGATTCGCCCTGAGCCGGTAGTCGCTTGGCTATCAGTTTCAAAGAGAACGCAGCGCTTTGGCACAGGATTATCTGAAATTGCATAAATATTTAACTTGTTGAAATTCCTATGTTATTTTCTTTCAAGATCTTCTCTTCCAAAATGGGAAGATTTGGAAGGTGTAAGCAATGAGATTTAGATGCGATTGCAATGTTATAAATGTGGGGATAAAACGCTTTGCGACAATCAATTTGTTTGTAATAGTATGCTATTGGGAAGCGACAGATTTTTAAATGTTCAGTCTATAATATATATAATTGCAAAATCTGGCCTTGTCCTTGTCGCCCCTGGATGGTTTGATCCACTGGTTGAGGACAGTGGCCAACTCGATGAGTTCCTTCTCGTTCACAGAAATGTTCTTGTACAGATATCCGTCCTGCATCAGTTTCACATTCGCCAGCTGGAGAGCCTAAAGAAAGTTCATATTTTCAATAAGTTTCTATCACGCTAAAGTCGATATATGTTACCAGTCAGGTGTAAATTCGCCAAAAACTAACCTTTTCTCTCATCTTCAAATTGACATCGTCTTGCTTCAAAATTCTGGCAACGAGTCTCGCAGCGACGCCTCCTGGCAGAAGATGGCGGATCTGAAGAAAGTAATTCGTTTTATTGAAGGGCTAGCGAACGGCATTCTACTTCTTCTGCGTCTAATGATTAGAAAATGCAGATATGAGCCACATTTCATAAAGAAAAAGGAGAATATTCTTCCTTGAAAGGTTTGAAGATGCGCATTTCTCTTTGCAGGGTTTGAAACTCCTCTTCATCAGATCTTGACAATAGCTGAATCATCAGCAAACTTACCCTCTCAGCAAGCGTTTCAGCCTTGACACTCATGGCGACCCAATATCTCTTCGTGGCTGCGTCCTCCTGGCTGACAGCCACGTTGCCTCGCTCGATCATCTCGTCCAAATCTACGCAGGCCCTCACCAGATTCAGCCCGATGGGCTCGATTTCTGCCAGCAATTCATCGTCGTCCACAGAAGAGAGCTGAAAGTTATGAAGCCATTCCTTTTGCTTCAGGAAATGTTCTCATTATTTTCAAAAATACAGGAACGATCGTCTTCATTTTCAAGAAGCTTTTTTTTTGCAAGGAGATTACCTTGTCGTAGAGCTGTTTCGACTGAAGAACTTTCGCTGCAATTCCAATAAGAACGAAACGGAAATGACGCAATTTCGGGAGAGAATATTTTGACCTGAAAGAAATAGTTTTAAAAATACACAGAAAAACATTTACTTGTCAAAAATGTCGGTGACACTCTGAGGCACCCTCTTTGCATCATTCGAATCAGTTCCGAGTTGGACGGCAAATTGAATGAGCTCCAAGCAGGTGGCCAATTGGGTTGTGGCAGGGAAGGAGGCGGTCATCGCCATGCAAATGTCCTCGTAGGCATCCTGCACGTTGTCCAGGGCTATCGGCCCCGTTCTCCTCGCACCGATTTCTGGCGCGGAACAAGTCTTCTGCCACTGGGCGCAGAAACTGAATATGTTCGCCTTTCTTTGAAAAATAAACTTGACTTATTCTTTGAGGTTCAGGTGCACAACGAATAGTAACATTTTTGGAAACTCGAACAAAACTAAAAGTGAGCGAGACTTTCTGTTCCTTGTAGAAGCGGGGAATAGGAATAGGAATTTATAAAGATTAATCAAAGAGAGAAGAATAAAGTTGTAAAATCCCACCATTCCAGGAAAACCTCGATGAGCGTTGGAATGTGCTCGAGAGGGACGGTCTGTGCGATGGAGGCGCCGATTCGAGGACGACGATGCGGCGGGATGTCGAAGGCCGACTTCGCGAAGATCCGGCACACGCAAATCAGACGAGCTCGGAGCGAGTCCTGCAAATTGTCAATGTTCTTGTTAACTCTTTGGATATGATTCAGAAAATATGCATTTCAAATTTCATATAGAAACACTTCCGACAACCCGTAAGCCTTAAAATTAACCACTTATAAATAAAAAAGTTGAAAAATAAAATTATTAGCTAATAGATCAAATTTTAAATCCAAAATCATAAATTTACCTTCGGTCCAGATTGAAGTGCTTCGAAAAGAGCAGAAACGGTCTGCTCGATGATGGAAAGAGTGAGTTCGTTGTCTCTCTTCAGCAAACCCGACCCCATGAATGTAAACACCGACATCACATGGCTCGTCACTGAGGCCTGAAGGAATATAATCATTTTTAGCATTTCCTTAAAAAGTATTATAATATCTAAATCTAATCTAAACAACTAGTATTTTTGTTATTTTTTGCTTGTGTATTCTGAGATCTGGCGATGTGATATCGGATCGGGATGTGGTTTTCAGTATCATATAGATAATTTGATGGAGATATGCAACGTAAAAATTGGATCCATTTCGCAATGATAGTCGACTAATTTGGTATAAACTGATTATTTTCGTACGAACTTAACAAATTAGTTTTGAATTGAAAATGCATAAAAAGCCAAGTTTGGCAGATGAATGTCATTATCAAAGATGATAAGTGAGGGAATGGCTGTTATTTATTGCTTGCTTTCGTTGCTTGTATTTGTGATTGTTTTGAAATTGGATTTATACTAGTTTGTATTGGAGCCTCGGTCGCGCGCCTCCTCGACTCCTTATTAATATTGCTCGATTTCACCGCTTTGAACGTCTTCTTGAAACATACGAAGAAAAACAAACCGGAGCGACTTTGACAGCGGCAGTGAGGAGTTGGAGGCAGTTCCTCAACAGTAGGTGGTTGTGCGTCGACCGCATCGCCTCCACGATTCCATCCAGCTGCAGATCGCCTTCTGTCACTTTGTACGATCCTCAAATTCAATTCTCTTTGCAAACAATAAAGATTCTCGTTTTACCCGAATTTCGAATCATCTTGATGAGTACTTGCACGATACCCTGTTGAAGGTGGGTGTTGACTTGAGCCGATTCCGAAATTCTGAAATATCACCACTTTTAAAACTCCTGGAAAATACGGTTTAAGAACGTCTTTTTTTAAATTCTCGATAATTTCTAAATGAATGCATACCTTCTTTTCGAAAATCTAAAAATGACCTGTTCATGATTTCGAAGAGCTGGTTGAAAATCCTCCTGCTGGCAGGCAATTCATCCCGCAACAGTAGCCAATCGAGTGCGAATTCCATTCGCTTCGATTTGAAACTTTCAGATTCGGGCTCTTTCTCGGCCTCAGACTGAAGGTTGAGGAAACAAAATAAGCATTTTCCTTCAAAATCTTACCTTTTTAGCAGAAAACGCCTTTCCGGATCGTAATTTCTTGATGCTGGGCGGTTTTGACTCGTCGTCCTGAGTGTCCAGGAGAAAGTAGAGGAATTTCTCATTCAATGGAGCCTGAAAATGAGACAATTTGGTTTTGATGAAATCGAATTTTTCCAGTGAGTCCATTTCTTAAAAGATTAGGGTTGGCATCTAAAAATTTACCCTGGAAATAGCGCCTGCCGCTTGACTTCGGGAAATATCGGACGGATTCTCGACGACGAGTTGGACGAGCATTTTGACGAAGTCTTCAACGTCGTCGTTCGGCTTCTTCTGGAAGTAGTCGCGACGAGAGCCCATCTCGGTCAATGCCCATTCAACCTGAATTAAAAACATCTTTCAAAACTAGATATTTATTTTGTTAAAATCTCACATTTTCCCAATCAGCCTTTTTCATCCACTCAACGCACTTCTTCATCGGATCGCCAGAGAACGATTTTCTTTTCGCGAATTCCGATGACTCCGCCATTTCCTGTGCCTTTTCTGTTGCCGACTTCTCCTGAATTCGTTATCTTTGCCAAAATCGGCATTCCAGGTGCCTAACCACTTGAGTCGCCACTTCGACATTCGTCACGCTCGTCTCTGACTGCGAACTGCGAGTGCGTTTGCGCTTCTTCTTCAGCCACGAATCGCTGTTCATCTGGAAAATGTTTAATTTCTGAAAAAAGACCGCTTCTTGCTCTTTTTCAGGAGAATATTTTCAGTCAAATTCCCGAGTGGAGATTTTTGATGAAGAAAACTTACCACAGTGAGTTGAGTGAGTCCGTATTTCTCGATGACAGAGGCCACCAAGCTCGGATTTGATTTTCTGCACTCCGACACCACACTCATATATTCATCAGAAAATCTGCAAGTTTACATTTTTAACATTCCGAAAAAAAACTTTTTTCTAAAGAATAAAAATTAGAAATTCTACCTGACAGCCAGCGAGTATATGGTAGATTTGAAGTTCTCCTCCTCGCAGAATTGGCCCTGTTCGGAGAACTCGAAGAATCGCTTGAAAAACGCGGAAGCGGATTTCGAGCTAATTGCAGAGGCGTCCGCGGTCATGCAAATCGCGTTGATTGCCTTGACGGAATCATCTCCTGAAAATTAGTCATTTCACCAATGTTCTAAAAATCATTTAAAAATAGAACTAAAGAAAAATGTTTTATGAATATTTATTTAAAAAAAAAAAAACCATTTTCAGCAGCAATTCTGAAGAACGTCTCCCAGAGCGGATCGAGCAGTTTGCTGAGCTCAGTCTTGGCATTGTGGTCTCTGATTCGCTCCCAGATCTGATCCAACTCTTCTCGACGCAACAGTTTCAGAATGGCTCTGAAAAATCAGTTCTTTCCAGAAGAAAGGAAGACGACGAACTTTCTGGAAATTTCCGGAACTTTTTGCCTCTGACAAACGATCGCCATCATTGAGACTGTTTCAGGAATCGTCTCCAATTTGGTTTTCTGAAATAATTTACAAAATTGATAAAGAAATAGCTTTAAGAAAGATTCCTGCCATGATAAGGATTTTGAGGATGGAGGAAATGACAGGCTGAGCGAGTGTCGCATTGCAGACGAGTTGGCACACGATCATGAACGAGGCCAGGCGCAGGGAGCGAACACTGCTTCTGGAAAGCATGATGGATTACGACAATTGGCAACTCTCAAAAGTAATTATTCTCCTTTCTAGAAAGGGAATGGTTTTCAAGTTATACAAGTTTCCTACTCGTGAAACCAACTCAATTCACCGGCCACCCAATGTATTTGGGCAGCGCCCAAATAAATCCCACTTTTTTCGACGGGGAAGATGGGCTCTCTTTAAGTGCTGTCATGCATTTGTTAAAGCCAATGAATTTCCGAATGAAATAGAGTTGCTTAGGAAAAATTCCATAACCATTACAAAAAGTGGAGAATTTACTTGATTCCATTAGCAATGAGCGGCACGATTCTGGAAAGCAGCGCGTCGTCGAGTTTCTTCGAGTCCAGCAGACCGCACACCAGTTTGGCGTAGAACGTGAACAGAATGCTCGCCTTCACTTCCATGAACGACTGGTCTGTTGTCTAGAAGAAAGAACCAAATAAAAAATGCATCATGAAATAAGTTGTACCCCAATTCCAAATTGAATATGGTCGAAGAATTTGTTTATCAGCGATTTCACCGCGGCTGGATTCGACTTGATCAGCTGAAAAGCATTTTTCCTTCAAAAATAGGAAAAAATACTGACCGCATTGAACGGGACGGGACTGCGTTTCCTGGCGTAAGGTTTGAGGAAGGACCACTCTTTGGAAGAGTCGAATTGGAAGTCGAGCACTGAGAGAATCCGGCCGAACACGTTCGTCTCGTGGAAAGGCAGCAGGGACAGCATCAGGGATTCCGCGTTGTAGGCGTGGATCTGGAAGTTAACGATTTGCCATTTTTTGAATAGGCAGAAATTTGATAGACATTCGGTTCGAACTGCTTTGTATAAGATTTTTCTGAATGTTCGTTTCGTTTCAAACAACGCTTATTTTTAGGCACCTGGAATCTGTAGATGAGCCACTCGAGTGTCTGTTGACAAGCGAAATGCTGAAGATAGGGGGCCACCAGGAACAGAAAGCGGCAGATTTCCCCGTCCAGCTGTTCGTTCTCCTCCTTGGTGAGCATGGACCTGTTCAAGTTGAGGGCAGACTCGTCGAACAGTCGATTGGGTCCATCAAACACCGCACCGTCTATTTTCCGGAGATGCTCCAGACCGGTGCAGCCTGAATTATTTCCTCTTTTTGAAAATGTTCCGAACTATTCTTATTTTGTTGGAATTTTTTTTTATTGTAGAAATTTATTTCGTTTTTCTTCAAAAACGCATATTTGCAGCAGCAAGTTTACCGATTTTGTAGATGGTTTCTCTGTCGTGCGAGGCAGCTTCCCTCTGGTCGAACAGAATCGAGACATGCTTCCTCTCGACAGTCAGCTGCCGTGCTGTGGCAGTCCTCAGACTCTCCAACTGCTTCTCCAGCGATGTCATCCAGTCTCTGAATCAGGAAAGATAATGAAAAAGCGGAGAATGAAGAAAAATGGGAAATTGCCGAAAATGAAAATCAAGTTCAAATGAAACGGACACTGCAAAATGCAAATGCGCGCTATCGACAATGAAAATTTCACTTTGCTTATTTTTTTATTTGTTTTTCCAAAGTTAGCATTTTCACTATTCTGAATTGTTCGAATTTCATATGTCCGTTCATCATCTATCGAGATTTCGTAACGTGCGTGGCGAGAAATTACGCTCTGCTAAGGCGACGTAGCCTATGACTCTGCATAACCTAACCTTTCTCTTTTCCTCTCGCTCTTTTGTTTTCACCATCTTATATATCGCTCGCCACAATTTAATACATTTTCGTATCTTTTTTATTTAACTTTTCAGATTTATAAAAAAGAAAAATCTGAATTTGACATCTTCAAGATGGGAATCCTCGTCAGAGCGATTCTACTGGCCCTCTGGGTATTCTCAATATCAGGTGATTCATGACTAACCTGCCCTAATCGTCTTTTAATTACCCTCATTAACTTCAGAAGCAGCCAACGAAAAAGTTCTGCTGAGAGATGTGACGGCTTTGACGCTATACAAAGGACAGATGACCACAGGTAGATTTGCGAAATTGATAATCACAGCAGAAATTTAAAAAAAAAGATACAGTATTCAAGAATTAAAAATGATAATAATATTCAGGTCGCCGGTCATCCCCCGTTCCGCAAATTCGCTGCGTGGGCGGCGCTGCTCGCGGAAAATTCGAGCCGAAGATCGTGCAGTGCACCAATCAGGGATTCGACGGTTCCGATGTCCAGTGGAAATGCACCGCCGAAATGCCTAGTGATCTCGAGCTCGGAAAGGTAGGCGGCTGTTGTTAGGACAAATTTATGGCAAATTTCTAACAATAAGAATAGCTTATCAGCAAAGAAGCTAGTCAAATTTTGCTTTATTAATGACAGAATTCGCTTCTAAAAAGAATTGTTTCAGACATATTTTCAGGGAATTTCATGTCCACAAAAATAGATTATTTGTTCTCTTCGATAAAAATGGATGCTCCATAAAACGATATTCCAAACTCAGTTGAATTTTATCAACGCTCTGAAATTTACATTGAAAAATTTCAGATAACCGTTAGTTGTGAAGGCTACAACTATGCTGAGGATCCGTACATTCTGAAGGGCTCCTGCGGCCTGGAATACGAACTCGAATATCGTTCTGGAGCTGGGAGATCGGGTAGTGGTGGAAGTTGGGTCGACACCAAATCCAAGTAATCAGCTTTTCCAAAATTAATTGTAATTCTGAGCTGTCTGAAATTCCTATTATGCAAAAACAATCGATGTAGAATTCAATTTAATCGTGACATCCTAACGGAATTTAGACGGACAAACATAATCGAGATTTCAAGCTTCCGAAATCGTAATAGCAATTCTAACCAGCATATCTGTATCAGTTTTCTCTAACCGTCTTTCATTTCAGAGATGGCGGATGGCTGAATTTCATCGTTACAGTCGTAGTGATTCTGTTTGTCGCCTACATCCTCTACATCACATGCATAGGAGATCCTTATAGAGGAGGGGACATCGGAGGAAATCGAGGTCAAATTTGGATACTTTTCCCAATAGAAATAATGAGTAATCATAAAAATAAATTGCAGGCCCATACGGTGGTGGATGGCCTGGCTCTGGACCCGATACTGGCCCAAGCCCTCCTAGAGGCCCGCCTCCAAGTTATGACGATACTTTTGGAACTAAAACCAAGTAGGGTATTTCGAATACATTTCATTAATCTGTTGAATAATTTCTGTACTTTCTGCGATATGCTTATATAGGACACGTTTATACTTTACTCGCGAAAATTCACGAACACGTAAAAGCGTGGCACGCGAAGAGAAACGGGGCTAAAACGATGTTTTCGTGAGCAAAAAGAGGGCAGCTGAGAAGTGACGGGACTTTTTGTGAAAAATCGCGAAAATTCTCAGAGCAATTATCGAGTTAATTAGGGGGGTTTAGACCGGACCAAATCGAAAACTTCTTTCTGGTTTGCGTATTTGAAAGGTCCTATGACACGTTGTTAGTAACTTTTAAACTACCAAAATCAAATCTGAGAAATCATTTGCGCTGTTTTATGAATATTTTTCAGTTATTCGGATTCGACGATGGGCTTTGGAGCCGGTTTCCGAAATCAGCGAGAAAATGCAGGTCAAGGCCAGGGTCTGGGAGGATTCTGGACAGGTGCGGGCCTCGGTGCGTTGGGTGGATATTTCGCTGGGAGAGCTACGGCAGGAGAAACAAGGTATTTTTTATTTTTAGTCATTCTGGTTATTTTTCAAAATTCAGGCAGAGAAATACTCGATTCGATGATGATACTGGATTTTCGTCGAGTCACGCGGATAGACCCAGCACGAGTGGAATGAGAGAGAGCACCGGTATTTTGAAATTTTATATTCTTGGAAAAAAGCAAATGTTTCGAAAATGCATGATTCTGGAAGATTTTTGAAGAAAAGAATGAAAATTTGATACGATAGAAATCTTTCAAAATCTAAAACGGTCGCTTCAATGAATCCTATTTAGGCTATGGAGGCACAAGTCGTCGATAAATCAAAACTTCCCATCGAATATTCTGGCCTTCAAACTTACGACAAGTATTAGATGAATGAAAGGCGGGTCTGTAAATATAAAAATTATTGGCTCAAGAGATGTTATTGTTAGTCATTTCGAAGTCTGGAAATTCTATTCGATTTATTTGTACATTGCACTAGAGAATAAATATGATGAAAGAATAAATTATAGTTCGAAAGACAAGTTTCGAAGTTTCTCCTGGAAAGTAGCAGTTATCTTGGCAGAGAGGAGTTATACACGTCTTTTCATTAAGTCCGAGCACTGAATGAGGCATGAGGTGTCCTAATTAACGGTGATTAGTCAATTAACTAAACACTAATGCTAATTACCTTTGTAATATCGGAGAGCAGATATTTGTGGGTCAATTTTTCACAACTATCTACTTTCTTCGGGTTGCATACGACCTAAACATTTAGATTTTTTTGTTGAAAATGATAGTTTTGAGATTTTTGTAAAACGCGCACATCGCTCAAATTATAACGTAAGGATAGAGCAGATTGTTTTCGTTTTGATCTAACGACTCCTTTCCATACACACATCATAATTTTGCGATCACACACTCTGACAACTCTTCTCATCACTTGTAAAATTGCTATGAAAATAATAGTGTGTGCATTACAAGAAGATAGTTTAGAGATATAATATTTTTGAAGCGGAGCATATTTTCCTGATTACAGTACCCCTTCCGAAGTGCAAGTGCATGTCACGCAGGGCGTCATGTGTGTCGATTCGCCCAAGTGAATCGGTCGACCGTTCATATCGCAATTTTCTTAATTTTTGAATTTTCAAAGAAATAGTAAGAAAAATCAAACTTCGCTCCTTCCAATGGGATAAATCGACTTGTGGGACATCCGCACATGGAACTTGAGCGTTCCTAAACTTTTAAAATAGAAGAAATGAACGAATGGCAGTGATTATTTTTTCTTCTGAAGCGAGCACAACATACCTTCAAATAGAAAGATGCCAAAAGTATTACTTTATAGAACAAATCACTTGCATTCAGAATAGTTTTTTTTATTTTAAATCTTACATCAGATCATCTGGAATGTCGAAGACGTGGGGTTGAATCGTTTTGATGTGTTTGCTATTGGCACAGAATATCGACGCCAAAGAGACTTTTCGAATTTCGGCAAGTTGCGCTAAATTCCCGATTCTTCTTCAACTTTCTAGATTTTTACCTGGTGTAAATCTAGCTGCAGTATTATCGTTTTCATAGTAAAATCTGTCACATCTTTTGAGTCGCCCAAATTGTTCCGCCAAAATGCAGGACATTGTCGTGCCGAGCTAAATTTTCGGTCATTTGGAAATATCGTCATGTCGAAACATGATAAATTACGTAGTGAAAGTGTAGGTTCAAATAGAGGAATGTTCAGATTGTTCATTTTTTGAAGCATGCAGAAAAGTTACCAGAGCTCCCTTCCTAGGCCTTTCACTGACCAGTCCGGGGAACAGGTCGATGTCATCCACAGATTCATACACGCTCTCCAACGCATCGATCGATTCCTGATCCATTTCGGACTGAAAATAGGTTTCTAAGATTTGTTGAATTTTCTAATTCATAGCTGGTAAATGATAATAAAAACAACGCGAGAAGAAAAGTTCGTTAATTCTTCAAAAGCCGAAAACACTACTTTCAGATCCGAGAAAGTCTTCGCTCGCTTCAGACCGCAGAATTCTCGCAAATCATTGTAGGGCTGCACGCCATGATCTCGGGCTCGCAAGATGTTTAGGACTGAAATTCAGAGATTAAAAGATTTGAACAATACAAATATTTTCCCCATGTCTAGAAAAATCTCGGAAAGTTGGAATTGATATTGAGATTGTGTTTTTGAAAATTATAATTTTTGGGAAAAAGAAAAGATGCATGAATTACTAGTTTAGAAAATTCACCGTTTTACGTAATAGCGTAATAATTAAGTGAAAGATATTGCTTACCAACCAAATCCATTCCACTGGTGCGTTCGCCTCGTCGCATGAAGAGATGATTCCTGACTGCCGTGGTGATGTGTCTGTCGAAGGCCATCGAGGGAGTGCCCAACAGTCCCATCAACATCGCGTCCAGACCTGGAAATTGGGCAAAATTTGGTCTGGAAAGGTAAATCCTATTATAGAAAGAGATGCTCGAATTTGCCAACTCTTTTTCAGTTTAACCAAGTTCTAATAAAATTTCATATAGCCCAAGTTTTGAGCCACGAATAAAATTCAGCCATTGCTCTGAAAGAAATTCGCTATTAGACACCTCCTTTCTCCTGTTCGTACAGAGGTCCAACGTGACCGAAGTGTTGTGCCAAATCGACGGGTTCTGACATGTTTCTAAAAAACAACAAATTATTGATAGACCTAAACATTTCCTTGAATCTACCGATAGTCGGCATTCATTCTTGGGAACATTCTTCGAATGAGCGTGTGGCCGAAACGGAACGCGGCCGTTGCGAAAGGCTGAGAAATCGAAGCATCGCAGGTCGCGTCATAGCCTGAAATTTGGAAACAATTGTATATGATTCTGAAAAGGATT
Source organism: Diploscapter coronatus (assembly GCA_964036155.1). Taxonomy (NCBI): domain Eukaryota; kingdom Metazoa; phylum Nematoda; class Chromadorea; order Rhabditida; family Rhabditidae; genus Diploscapter; species Diploscapter coronatus. The sequence continues at coordinate 74,612,541 of OZ038423.1, read as the reverse complement.
TTCACAACGCGCAACTCACCGGTATAATAGCCGACCTTCTTCGGTACGAGATCCATTTTGTTGAGCAAATCCCATCCGATCAATTTGGGCAGGAATTCGGAGAAAACAATGTGCTGCAGTTCACCGACTACAATTCGGCGGGATTCCTAGAGTTTTTATTTCTTTTTTTTGTCAAGAAGACTTTACCTGGAAAACAGTGTCATCATTCCAATGTGGGTTCAGAGCAGATAAGTGCATGGCGATTCGATTGTGCTCTCGGACCATGAAAGTGTGCATCACGGTTAGACCTGGTTGGTGGGAGTTTCTGAAATGAACGAACACTTTTAGATCTTCACATGCATATAGAAAGTAGAGACCAATTTTTCCAAATGTAACTTTACCTCTCATCCCCAGCGACGAAACAAGGCATGTTATCGCCCTTAGATCGGCAGTCCTTTTCTTGATCGCCTTGGGGCAACATCATATGACCGTGTCCTGACAGTGCAAAATAATGAAAATGAAACCAGGCTCAAAAATACCAAAGTCGGTGAAATTCAAAAGTCCTCTTGTGAAAAGTCGAAGGGTTTTAGCCTCGCAAGGAGTTGAGCCATAAATTACCGAACCATCAATGTAGGCGGTAAGCTGAAAATTATTCTTTTGAGAAAAACACGGAGAAAGTTCTACTTGATTCAACTGACTACGATATCCCAAGTTGAGTTGGCCTAATAGAGAGCGAGCGAATGGTAAGCATCTGAAAATTGAAAAATAGATGTTTTTTTTGTTTTTGTTTTTTTAATTTATGCAAACCTCGGTTCCCCACCAGGATAGTGAGTCGGGAAGAATGGATCATCGGACTGAACTCTGATGGGCATGCAATGGACGGAAATTGTCTCTTGCGAATCGCACCTGAAATAACAACAAAAAGCTGATAGGAATCATATTTTACAACAGACCTGGTGCAATTCAAAATCTCGTCATTGGGCCCTCTATGAACGGGAGAATGAGTGAGTTCGTGATCGAGCAGCTGTCCGAATTGCATCACCATGTGCGTGTATTTGATGTGCGAAATGTTACGGTCCTCACACACCACGTTGGAGATCTGCAAATGCTTGCACTTTTGAAGAGCTTCTTCTATTTAGGGAAGCGATAAATAATTTGCATTCTAGTGAGAGTGTACAAAAAATCTTCAATGATGAAGTTACTAAACCTGAATAGCTGATTTCTATAGATAGGATAAGCTAGGGATACGCTTTCGTATACTACTTCTACAAAGTGCCTAAAAATGCCGTACCCTTCTCGGGTTTGGTAGCAATTTTCCACTGACGGCCTTAATTCTGGGAGCATCAAATCCGTCGTCGTAAACAGGGGGCAGTAAATGGCGCAATGGAGAGAAGGAATTGCCGTATTGTGGATACTTCAGATTATTGCACCATCCATTGTAAGAACGGTATCTAAAATTTCCTCATGTTTATTTGCAAAATCCTTGTTTTTCATCAAGTGGCTTCCATAATAGGATAAAAATAATCGCGTTATGTCATAGCCGGTTTCTATTTCTTATTCTTTATCCTGTTATACTGCTTGAATACTTGACAGAATTAATAAAGCTTTACCGAGTAGTGTGATCGCAAGGCAACATTCTTGGATAGCACTCTTCTAAGGTCGCCTAAAATACAAAATTGAGACAAAATATTAATGGAAATACCGTACCCTATGATCATCCGAAAGTAAAGCGGTGAAATTGTTGACGAATTTGGAAACATCGACTTCAGGCAGGATTTTTTGCAGAGTGGGAATGTCCAAATTAGGTAGTTTCTCGTCTTCCGATAAGGATTCACTGAAAATTCACATTATTTCATAGAAATTCCTAGTGTCGACATTTAGATATGCCTCAAAAAATGGATATATTCTAGGAGGACAAGAATATCAGTTCAACTTCTTGATTATAGTAAAATTATGCTGAAAAATAGAGAGTGCTCACCCCTTGATGAGCAGTTTTGTGGTTTCAAGAAGGATTTCTGAGATATGTGACACTTGTTTGGCTCCTGGCTTGGCGCGCATCATGTTAGAGTAAGCAAATAGCGGATCACCTTCACGAAAGGACCGCTGATCTGCAAATTGAAATTTTAAAAGTTCCATTTTGATTCTTTGTCGATTTGCATTTTTGTTGTTTAGTTTCATATCATTTTAGAGAAAGTCATGTAGGACATCTTTTCAACGGTTCTTATCCAATGATTGAGAATAATTCATCCCATTTCTTAAAAAAAAAGGCTTAAAATCTCACTTCTCTTGATATTCGAAGATTCCCGTTTCTGTTGATCCTTCAGATTATGAACTGCTAGTTTGATAACCTAAAATTTCAAATAATTGAATCTTGAAAAAATGAAAAAAAAACTTGCCTTTTCGATGGTTTCCTCCCTGACAGGGAAAGTGGGTCTGCCCTCTGCGTCTCTCCACTCCTCCAGGTTGATTGGTTCGAAAACGGAGGAGTTGCAGGAAATGGGCATGTTTTCGAATATGTCCTCCTTCATGAATACGTTCGTCTGCAGGCGACGGATGTCCACATTCGAGCAGATTATCTGGAGGAAATTTTTGAAAAAAAAAATACTCGGTGAGTTCTTTCAGCTTTCCATCTCTTATTACAACAATTTCGTTTCCGAACTGGATGAGCTTTCAAAGTGTTCAAAGAAGGAACTTGAGAAGTTTTAGTAACTTTCTTACCTGACTTAGAGAAGTTTTCCTGATTTCACTGAGTTGCAGCTCTGTGAAACCAGATTCCGCGAAGTAGTTTTCGTACCAGAAACGATCGCCTCTTCTCGTCTAAAAATGGAAAGTATCTTTCGTTGAAAACCATTTGCAAAGTTGGTAAAAACGAAACAATGTTAAATTTCGCTTCGAAGGAAAATGCCTACTCTTTGGAATTGCCTGGCAGCGATGCAAGTGAATGTCGGTCCAAAGAGAGATCCCTTCAAAGGCTTTTCAGCCAGGAGACCAATCAGCAAATCGATGTCTTCCACAGTGAAATACACAGAGGCGAATTTGTCGGTTTGGATTTCAGGAAGGAAAACTTCTCGCAGATCGCGGAATGAGTGGATCTGAAAGTTGAAATTGAACCCTCAAATAAATATGACAAGTTTCGGCTATTACGTAACACCTGTTAAAGAAGACGATCTTATGATCATGTAGACTTTGACGGCTCACGAATCAATCTATTGAATGTTTCAGAAAATTGATAAATCGTTTAGAAAGAAAACCTCGTTTGATAACAAGAGTATTTCAAATAAAAAAGAACAATTTCTTTACAATATTAACTCTACCTTTCCTAACCCGCAAAGTGCTCTGACAGTCGTGTACCCAGGAATTCCGTGGTCTCTGCCCTGCTTCAAAGCAATCGCCATTAAATCCAAACCAAATTCCTAAAAAAACATTTATTTTCGAAGGAAACCCAGAATTGTTTGCCTGATGATCCTTCAAGAATCTTCCCCGAACCTCTTCATTCGTTCTCAAATTAGGCTTAACGACGAGAGTCGACAATAGTTCTCTGAAAAAGACTCGTTCGGCTACTTGGAAAGTTCGAGATTTTTTTTACGAAAAATCAAAACCTGACAGAATTTGTCAAGAAACCATATATTTCGTCATGAATGAAAGAAAGCTAACCTCAAGATATTCTGCACTCCATGCGGCTCGTAGAGTTTGTTTGGATTGTTGAAGGAGGTGAACATAGAGCCGGCAGGCAGCAAAGACCACCAAATGTAAGGGAAAGTGGTAGCGAATTCGTTTGCCACAGTCCCCTCTAAACCCATATCGTAGTCCGCATCGAAGCCTGAGGCATGGAGCGACAGGCCGTATTTTCTAAAAATAAAAGACTTCATAACTTTTGAATGTAAAATATTAAATTTGGCTAAAGATTAATGAAAAAACCAACTTAATGATATCTCGTCCCAAAAGAACCGGAAGGAATTCACTATAGGTTACGTGCTGAATTTGAGCAGACACGATCTTCCTAGCCTCATCGTATAACTTCTCGTCGGTCCAATGTCGATTGAGTTCCTGAAAATGAAAAATAAATAAAAGAAAAGAACTTTTGATTATTTACCGAGGCGAAACACAAAAAACACGAACTAATGATATCTTTTCAATGTTGCGAAAAAATGAAGTTTCGATAAAGGTTGGAAGAATTTGGAAAGTTACTTTACCTTCAATTGAAGTGCGATTTTATTGTGGTGCTTGATGAAGACCGTGTGCATTGCAGTGACACCAGGGAGAATGTTGACTTGGTCCGAACCAGACACTGCACAGCGACCATCAGAAGCCTAAAATTAGGAGTTTTGAAAACAGCAATTCTTCCCTCAAAAACTACCTGACAAGGCACGTCCAAATCAGTGTATGGCAGTTCTCCAACTCCACCCGCTGTACGCAGTAATCCGTTTCGGAAAGTACGCAGCTGTTTCGCTCTGTCCTGAAATAGGCAATGAATCTCGGAAAGTACGATAAACCAACCTGATTCGACCCGTAAACCGCGCTTCCATCAAGATAGGAAGAAGCAAGATTGACCTGCTCTCTAGCACCTAGACCACAGTCAGTTCGAGGAGCGATCATGCTTCTGAAAATACAGCATTTAGCGAACTATGATGATCGGCCATTTTGAATGTGTCATGCTCGAAAGGTCTTTTCAAGTACTGACTTTCTCCTCTTCAGTCTGAATTTGAACAAAAATCATAAACATACCTAACATGCGGAATGCACTGCACTCTGTTCCTGTAGTCCGGATCACCCCCACCAATGTCGATGACGTCGCACTCGGGGTGGGAGAAGCTCTTTTTACAGCAAGGAAGGGCATAGGATTGCACATCCGTCACTGCCTCTTGGAAGGGCACGATGCTTACCAAGTCGGATGCCACGAACTGCATCCAGTGCGCGAACAACGTCGTCACATCTCCATGGTTCTAAATTTGCTTTTGGAGTAGTGAAGTTTGAGAAGCATAAACTATGGGATTAGTGATTTCAAACGACAAGGTGTTCTGAAAACCTTGAACCCTACTTACCTCTCCTTGATTGTAGAACAAAACCAGCGAGAGACTTCTAACATCAGGCAAAGCACCTTCGTTCTTCGACTGGCGTATAGAAGAAACACCATCTCCGTAAGCGGGCTTCAGAAGACGTCCAAACGGCGTGTGGCTGGCGCCCCATTCGGGATGACCGACGTTGTTGCAGAGACCGGAAAACGATCTGCAAATTGGGATTTTTTTGGAAAGAAAAATCAATTTTTATAGATTAGGCTTTATCGTGTAGACGTGATATGGCGAAATAGTGCGCACAAGTCGAGGGCAGGGTAGGGAAATACTCTCACATTATGTTTGCAACATCGAGCCGTCGTGGCGTATTTAAGTTGCAAAATTACTTTACAAACTCGAAAATAGTCATTCGAAGAGAAAATCTTACCGATAATTCGTAGCGAAACACTTTTCAGTGTGTGGAATGGGACAGATCCCGATGGCTTGAGTGACCTGGCTTGAAGCCACGCCGAACCTCAGTTCGCGCTCACGAAGTCCCAGTCTGAAATTTTCAAATGCGCCCAATTTTCGAAAACCAATAAAAATCTCACTGTGTCAATCTCCTCGTGATGGCCAAGGAAATGAAAGCAGCCCGACTTCTGTCCATGGCTTTCTTGTCTGACTTGTGCAGTCGAATGTACTGATTGACGCTAGTTGAGACGGGATGACCTGCAAGTTTTTTTTCTTCTTAAAAAAAGCTATATATTTTACCAGAATATTGATATCCCGGGTCGGAAAAGTCGAATAACTGTTCGTTTTCCCGCTTGCCTTCCCTCGCGGCAACGTAAAATAGACCGTCGGGAATACGGTGTGAAACTATTATGTCTGAAAGTACTCATTTTTAAAAAACTTTAGATCTTTTTCTTTATATTTCGATAAGAGAGTGGATATTCGTATAAAAATTAAACATTCACTTCTTATGAAGCTGAATGAAAAATAACGATAAAGTTGGATCTTTCGAAAATTTTCTCCTTCTCACTTTTATCAAATTCAATTGGCAATAAAACGGCTTACTATCATTCTCATCGTAAGAGACGGGTTTGTTGAGTGAATCATTCTCGCAGGGCAGGAAGGCCTTTCCACAAGGAATGTTCGAGGAAGCTGACCAGCCGCGAGGCAACGAGCATAGGAACAAAACGAGAATCCCCAAACGGGGCATCTGAAACATTCAAAATTAGCAGGATGACAGATTTTGTCATCGGTCATAATTATCGACGAGAAATGACAAAGTAGCTTTTGAGAGAAAAGGCAATGTCCAAAAGATCTAAAAACAATCTTTTAGAAGAAATCAGAAAGTCTTCTAGAATCTTTTATACCCGAATAGAAGATTCTATCATCTGACGTCGTCGTCACAGTTACGAAAACGTCTTCCAAGACAACGACAGCAGATGATGAGTCTTGTTGTCGTGATATAAAACATTCGAGATGCTCTACAAGTGATGCATAATGACGAAATCTTCGTATCATGTGGCTTTTATCGAGTAACTTCTTTACATCTTGTCATTTCTTCATTATTTGAATTCTGGTTTTGCATTTCTTCTGTTATTCTAATTTACGATGTAAATCTCATAATCATCATAATCAGATTTGGCAAAAAATCTTTGCAGGGAAAGGGAAAGTCGTGATACAAAGATAGAGGGACAGGCAAAAAATGGCAAGTTCATCGAGGAAAAGGAAGAGGCAGAAGCATAAACCAGTCTGCCATTCGACCAGAGGATATAAGCAGAAAATGGCAGGAAAGCAGACAGGAGAAGGGAGAGAGAGAGAGTGAAAGCGAGAGGAAGCAAGATGCGAATGGAAAAAGGAAACGGTTCAAATGTCGTGTCACGTCATAGGGTAAATGACCATGAGGATATGACATGAAATGAAGTGCATATGGAAAATTACGCATTATTATTTTAGAAAGTCTTTAAAAAACTTTTTAATACAGGGTGTGGCAAAATCCTTGTGCCAATTTAAAACCGCAAGGAGACTCGACGTGGACTTATAAAAAAAAAAAAAAATGTCTTCTAGTATCGTTTTTGGAATCTTAGGAATTACAACCTATCAGGCTACACAATTAATGAATCAAAATGTTGAAATTTGCGAACAAAAATTAATGCCGTTCTAGCTATTAGCTATCAGAAAGACTCCAAAATGTAATGATCATTTAGAAAATGACTATTTGTAGGAAATAGAAACATAAAATAGTGAACTAAAAAATATTCTTGAAAAATAAAATTAGAAGTATATTGGCAAAGCAGCTAATTGTAAGGGTAGTCTCAAACACAGGCCGAATCTGATAGCTTTTGCTTCTTTTAGGCATAAAAAGTCTCTGAAGAGATTTGAGTGCTTTTGCAATGAGAATCAGTGAGAATGTTAAGGATATTGCCGACCTCAATCAACTGGCTGATTCCCTTCAGAGGCACGAAAGTGAAAGAGGAGGATATTAGGAAAAGATGAAAGCTGGAAGATGAATGTCAAGAGGTTCAAAGGTGAAAACTTGAAGCTAGTCACTACATTTGAAAAAGTTTCAGAATGAAAAATCAAGGTATTTCGCTATTCAAAGTTGATCTTCCTCACGAAAAACCAAGCATAAGAGAAAGGACATCGTAAAGTTATGGTAGGATTTCTAAAATCTAAAAATGAAAAATCACGCCTGTCAATAGCGTTACATTGCGACGAAGTGAAAATAGGAATGAAACTGGAAAAATACTGGAACAAAATAGTAAAAATCAAAGGTGAAGTGATGATTTATGAAATCTAAGGAATGAAAATCATCCAAAACTGATGTTGCAACAAAGATGGTAAAGATCTGAGATGAAGATAAGATTTATGAAGTCCCTCATAATGATAGAAATGGACACGAAGACATAAAGTGAATCCTAACTAACTCATTTCTGCGAATCCGAATCTGCCAATTGAAAGCGACACCTATGATGGCAAAAGGAAAGTCGCAAAAACAGAGGAAAAAGAAGAGATCAGAGGGCGAGATAGTGAAAGCGAAAGTGATAAGGGATGAGAGATGAAGAGAGAAAAATATGAAAGAGAAAGTGATAAAATATGAAGGTCAAAGAAGTAGAAAATGCAGAAAGTGAGTAAAAGTGATAAGCTGATAGATATGCTATCACTTGAGAGAGTGCAGAGAGGCAGGAAGATGGAAAAATAGTGCGGTTGAAGGGAAGTGTCTTTAGCCCGAGGCAAAAACATCTTCCTTCCTCTCTTCCCCTAAATTTCTATCCAGTCCCTATCCCAAGTCCATACAGAGATGACTGACTGACTGACTGACTGTGTTTGAGAACGGCGCTAACCACTTGCCCAATTAGGCAGATACGCAAAAAAGCAAATACGAACAACAACCAATGAAATGCAAAACGGGCAATTACCTGATCTAATTAGATAAAGGATAATTAAGAGGTTCGCGCAAGTTTTGCATAAACTATCGACTTTACAGAGAAAAATCGAGACAAGTGATTCAAAAAAGAGCTTTTAAATTTTTAGAAATGAACGAAAATGACATAGACCAAAGGTTTGGAACGGTAACGATAAGGAAATTAGAAAAAAGTGGAGAATTTTCGATTACTCTTAACGATTCTTCTTCGATTATAGGGTATGTAGATTAACGATGATGAAAAATGATCCAATTATTGAACTCTTGTTTTTATGCTAAATATGACAAAAACTTATTTCTTAGAGACGGATTGGAAATTTTCGATTTTGCAAATTGAAGACAATTTCGGGTGAGGTCAAAAAGCTGCAAAGAAAGTGGAAAGTTCGAAAAATAAAATAAACGAAAATAAATGGGAGAAAGAAACAAAAAGTGAATGAAAGAAACTACGAGTACTTTGTTACCATACGCAATGAAATAGACTTTTGGTAGAAAAGCAATAACTACTGGCAATAAAGTACTAAAAGCTGTGAAAAGAAGTCGTCTGTAAATCAATCCCTCTTAAATCCATCCAATTAGATCGATCTCTCAACTGTATGATTCAATAATGAAGTAGCGTTTGGCATTTTTCTTATATCGTCCTTTTCTATCTTCTGCCTCTTTTCCTTTCTCAATATCCCTCACTCTCTCAATTTACTTATTCTTTTTCTCTTCCTAATGATATTTCCTCCTCACTGACCATACCGGTCTATGCCAATGCTATGTGAGGCAGCCACTTTTGGATGTTAGCTAAATGAGGAAGAAAGTTAGAGTGAGAAAATAGTGTTGGATTTACAAGAGAATTAGAGAAAAATAGCAGTGAAATAGTGGAAATTTTCAAGATAGTTAGAGATAGAGAAAGAAAGAGACAGCAGTGGATATAGAAGATGGTTAAAGAAGTCAAAACATAATGAAACAGTAAGAGATGCAATGAAGCTAGAGAAATGAGAGTCAGTTAGCCTTTGGCAGCTTCAACTATAGACCTCATTACGTAATCAGCTCAACGACCCTCTTGATTTAGAATCGAAAAATGGGGGTCGTTAGACTTAGTTCGTCAAACGGTAGCTAATCGGACTAATAAATGAATGGAATGCGAGGATGTTTTCGTGAGATGCATGAGATTCTGTAAAACCTGTAACTGAAACAACCAATTCTATTTTCGATACTGAATCAGAAAAGATTCTTCTATACAGGTCTAGCAATACGGTTTTGAGATTCTTTGTGAATGGCGTGAACTATCGCAAAAAGGGACTTTCAAGATTAATGAATGATACGAAGAAGCGCACTTCAGAAATCATTTTTAAGATTGAATTCGAAAAAAAAAGAATATGTTACCATAATAGACGCTAGCCTGGCGAGTGCGAGGGGCGATATGCAGAACTCCGAAGACGTGGCTTTCCGAATTTGTAATGGAGTGCGATTTCAGGAGAACCGGTGGAGGGGCGCGTTGTCCACAACTGTTCAGAAGACGGCGTTTCATCGTCATCCTTGGCTATTGTCTTGGATTGCGCACAAAATTTGTTAACTTTGTCATAGAAAAGAAATATTGGAGTCAAAATCGGACTTAAGAAAGTATGATCTTACTCTTCGAAATTTAATCAAAATGAAAAGGAAAACTTTTACTCCTTTTTCTGTAAATCCTTGACAGTTTTCATCGCAACATTCCAAAGTTGGTCTTCGCGCTTTTCATGAAAATACAAAATTGCAATTTTTAATTCAAAGGATTATTGCAATTTAGAAATATTTTATTATTAAAAAAATTCAGAAAACTAAACGAAAACAACAGCAAAGTTTGGAAGGAAAAAGCAACAATAGTTAACCCAGAAAAGCAACATTAGAAATAACGGTATAATTAGAAAGAGATCAAAAACAATAATCGAGTGATACCCGAAACGTAGATATTTTCAGTAGAAATATAATATTGTGGAGAAGTTTCAAAAGTGATGTCCTGAAAAGTTTCTAGGATTTCTCGCAGAAAGAGAAAAATGTAGAATTTTCTAGTGGTTACTGTAACTCTGTCGTATTCAAAGAAGTATTGAGTTTAGAGAATTTATTGATTGATTACCGTACCCCCATGCCTAATGCCTGTGGCGATAGCTGAACTTGTCGATAGAGACATCCATGTTGTATCGATAGTGGGAATTGTTGAGATAGGCCTGATTGGTTGGGTAGCGCAGTGGTTGTCTGTCGGATCGCACGGAAGGGGGAGCGTACTCGTCGGGCGAGTTGCGCAGCCAGCACGCATAGCACATCAGCAGGATGAGCAGCTGAATTTTCGTGGAATAAATCCAAAAATAGGATAAGAAAATTCTTAAATAGAGAAAATCGTTATCGGCCTTGGTGAATGGTTCTTTTGGAAAATGCCACTTCTCGTAAACAAGTGAATTTTACAAATTTCTCGCAGATATGTAACTTCAGTGAGGTTTTCGAATGAAGAGAAAACTCACGATGACAAGAGCGACGATGACGACAATCAACCAGAAAACGGTCCAATTGAAGCCGGATTCTTTCAGCTGAAAAAACATCCTTTGAAGAGATGTAAGAAAATGCCTACAATTAGGAGTCCTCTTTCGATGAGCCATTCGGTCCTTTCCTTCTCGCACTGCGCCCGATTCGCGTTCGAGCGATCACGCAACAAGCAAACTTCCCAGTCTCTGGAAGTAAATCATCGCGATTCACGAAAAATTAGGATTGAATTTTCTAATTCTTCTTTAGCTGTAATAAATTTTAAAAATCTCTTGAACTAGTCGCGGAAAATTGATGGATCCAGTTTTTGGCAAAGATGTAAAAAAATTCTAACCTGACAACGATCATGGGCATTTTATCGAGGAATTCCTGTGTTTTGAATGTGCATATGATGGAGTGAGAGGAGTGGAAGATGTTAGCAGAGGACGGATAGGAAGGATAGGGCCGAACCACGGACATCGCTGTATTGAACGACTTGTCGTACGTCATTATCAGCGAGGAACGAACACCGCTGTTCATGCTGAAAAGGTAATTATTTCATTCATTTCGGGATCATCAATAAAGTAAAACTTTTACAGTCGATCGAATTCGTGAGTTTTAAAACCTATTATTAAAACAGGAATTACATCTTTTTCGCGTTCTCGATAAATAAAAAGCGATCAGATAAAACGATGAAATGAAATGGACCAACCTGATGTAGATTTCGTCCTTGGCGACGACCTCGCGAATCCTCGTGCCCATTTCCCCGTTGACCAGAGCAGAGTAGAGTCGGCCCAGAGGCAGTTCGTACATCGCCTTGTACTCACCGTTCTGCACCATGTAACGAACCTGAATTGAAATGCGTTTTAAGTCAACGATTTTCTGCAATTTAAAATATGGGACTTCAAACTTTACAGATGTTTATGAACTCTGAAATTCGAATGAAATAACTCCTTATTCAAACCTTCTGTGTGGAATGATCGACGACCCAGTTGAATCGGCTTCTGGAATTGGGGTGGATGGCCGAGAGAATTCGGCAGTCAGTAGGTTTCTTGCCTGAAAATTTAGGTGAAAGTTAAAAGAAAGAAAAAAATGAACCAATAGCGTCCTCATCGATGGGGTACATGCAGAAATGAGGGATGAATCCCGGTTGCTCGTACACAACGTACAGGAATCTGCAAAATTAAACACATTCAAAACTTTCAAGGTCCGAGTCAACGAGAAAATAAAACTCATCATGATCTATATTATACGAATTTTTCTTCACACAATAAATGTAACATTCAAATCCTTGATTTCTAGTTTTCCACGTCTATCTTCATTTTACTTTTTCCCGAGTAGATCTCAATAAGTCCATCAATCTTTACCATGACTTCTCAAGAACTCAACAAACAAGAAAAGTGCTTATTTAAAAAAAAAAAAAGGGATGAAATGCTTCTCTCAATATAGACAATTTTTCTGAGGTTCCAGTTGAGAGGTTTTTTTTTAACTTTACCGAGTAGTGTAGTCGTAGAGGAGGTACTTGACAAGTTGATTGAAGCTGAACCCACGAACTTTCAGTTTTTCGTCGCTATACGGCTTCTCGAGATAGTTGAATCTGTAGGTCGAGTTCTGTTCACTCAGGTACTGAAAGAATAAATTAAAAAAGCAAAAATATCTTTTGGAAGAAAAATTCGAAAATTTCTGATGCAGGTTTACCGGAATATCGTGAATAAAGAACTCTGGCTTGGTGCCAAGTCTCGGCTGACTCTTGGCAACGATCATTTTCGGGGCCGCGCGGCCGTAGATGTCGGGCACCAGCGCCACTTCCAGCCTCACTTCAGCACATTTTCCACCCTCGTCTTTTTCGTTCCTAAATTTTTAATTTCCTTTCTGAAAACAGAAAATCGGTGTGGAATGAAAATTTGAGGTTCAGAACGTGAAAAATTGAAAATGTGAAGTGAGGAACACGACTTTTTCGGGCTCCTTGTAGTTCCACCCTTTTTTCTTTTCTTTATACTATTTCTCAGAAAAGAGAGGTAACTACAATGAGCCATTTTTGCACCGTCAATATTTCGGAATATTTCGTTTTCTTTTCAACTCACGACTGATCGATGAACGCCTTGGGGCACTCCTGTTCGGAAACGGCCGTCTCCACGAGCACTTCACAGTTCCGATGCGATATCAGAAGGTACTGTAATGAGGAATACAGCGATTTTCCGAGAAAATTTTTACCTGATTTGTGAAAACGACTTCGTCGAACGACACACTGACAGCAGTGCCGAACAGGCCCACTAGCGACAGACCGATCATACAAATCGATGCAGTTAAGTCCATTCTGAAAAATAAAGGTAAACTGAAGATGTGCAGAAGCTACGGAAAACGATGCTTTCTTTGATAGTTGTCACATTGTCAGAAGTTCAGATGACTAGCCAATGTAAACCAAAATGGTATGAAAAATAAATGCGAAAAAATACGTCTTGTAAAATCAAAGCGATGAAAGAAAGAGTATGGGTTACGGTAATGCAACAGGTAAAAAAGGAAAAATGACAATGGGTTTTTATTTTACCCGGAAAATTCGTATTTTTTTCTTTAGTTCAAAGTTTTTATTAGCCGTGTCTGATGACCTGAACCGGTTTCGGTCTCCGATCATCGGTGATATTCACCGGGCCGATATCGGCCTGTGAAGTGGACGGGCAAGGGGGAGAGCGCCCTTTGTATGGGATATGAAAGATGTTGGTCATGAATATGCGAAACACAGAGATAATAAGAGGGAAAAGGAACAAATCGAAAGAAACCGTTGAAGAGATGGAGAAAAAAAGTGAAATAACGATTTTCAAGAGCCAAATCTCATCAAAGTAAGAAGGAGAGACTTTCGTAAAGACATTCACGCTTTTTCGAGGAATTCATCCGTATTTTCAATTCCTCTGCCTCTTTTCATCAAATTTTCTAGACATTCCAGATCAGAAAGCAAATCTTTATCGATTTTTCATAATTTCGTCTGATTTAATTATTTGATCCTCCGCCGTTTTGGATACCGTACTCCAGAAGAGACTTCGGGAGAGTGGTGACAAGAAACAAACAAGGCAGAGATAGAATAGGAAGGTAGGTTTTCATTTGCTTTCTATCCGATTATTTCAATCACTTCTTTCAGGTTACAGCAATATCGATATCGTAGCCATTGAGACATCTACGGATGATCATTTTGTTCATTTTCTTTCCAGTAGCATTAGCGCTAAAATACCCAAATGAAATATTGGACACACCGGTCGTACTATGTGAGCAGGACAAGATTGTCATCAAGGTAGACTAGATTTTCTATTCGTCACATTTTGAGCTTTCAAGTTCATTTCGGAGGAGAAATTAGACGATGCAATTTTAGATCAAAACAACAATCTCGAATCCGTCGCACATCTATGCGGAAGAATATGCCGAAGTTGCTGACTGCAGTTCAAAGAATATTAACAAAATCAGTCTGCAACATGGATCGTGTGGAATGAAAGCGGAGAAAACGGTTAATTTTCAACTTTGATTTTGGCGATATTGTCCATGTACGAATTTAGCCTTTTCTGGTGGAGTGAATGTTAAATTTTCGTAAATTTTTGAACCAGATCGAAACTCGTTATTCGTATTTTTACTCAACTCCCGATGACCAATATGAATGTCTGGAAAAGAAGGAGGTCAATTGACGAGATTTCACTCGTGAAGTTTCACTTGAAAATACATTATTGCGTCATTTCACCGATCAGAATATTTGACTTGGTGAAAGTGGTCAGGGAGTTAATTTGTATTGGTTGCCTTAAGCTTAGCGGATAGTCAGATAAATTAGACTGGTCAATGGAATACCACACTAGTTTATTATCTTAGACTTGGATAATTAAACCAATACAGTGAAAAAATAAGAAAATCATAAATAAAAATAAATCCGGTGAAATGTGTTGAGCAGCAAAGAATGCTGCTCCTATCTTGAGGCAGAAAGGTGAGAGGCAAGAGGAAAAGAAAACATTTTCTAGCATCGGGATAGATTCAATCTGATAACATAGAAAACATGTGACTTTTCTACAAAATGAAAAAAGCGAAGGTAGCAGTTCGCGACACTTGGAAAATCAGATGGAGTTTGACGAAGATCGTGCATTTTTCAGATCGAGCCATCCGGAATAACCCAGAGGATCTGCATCACAGTGCAGTTGCATCCTCTGTTCGTCACGGAAGCAGATCGAAGTTACTGCGCGCAGTGCGTCTATGTGGAAAAGCACGTCATCGACGACTTCGAGCAGATTCTCAACATCGAGTAATTTGTATCAATGTTTGGAGAATTTGAAAGTTGATCTTCGTCAAAACATCTTGAACTTCAAAAAGTATCGATTTATTTTATCTGCTCATACGAAGCACTGCGTTCTGGTTTTGAAATTTTTCAATTCAAAGCTCATGTACTCGTTGTCATTCACCACTTCTAGACGAAGTGAATTTTTTCAATGTTCAGTGAAGCCAAACCAACCGAACTAACTCCTCAATTCGATATGGGCACGATGCCTGCATGCAGCTATTCGATTCGAAAAGGGTCCGAGACTGGTCCCGAAGTGCATTTCGCGACAGTCGGAGAAACCGTCTATCATGTCTGGCATTGTGATGGAAGTAGGAATACTGTCAGTTTTGAATGATGCTCAACTGAGAAATTTTAGAGAATACCGGAATCCTGGTCCAAAATTGTCATGTTGAGGACGGACATGGCAACCGGATTATGATTATCGATTCGAACGGATGTGGTGTGGATCACTATGTCATGGCCACTCCGAAATACAGCAAAGATTTGAAGACGGCTTCTCAAGTAACCGAACTCTCAAAATTGAAAACCTCTAGGATGTGTTAAGGAAACTCATGTTTTCAAATTTGCACAAAAGACCATAACTCGGTTCAAATGTCAGATACGAATCTGTATGATTGGAGAGGAGTGCAGGAAGTTGTCGGTGAGTTAGATGATAAACTAAATCTCTGTCATATTATTTGAGAGAGGCTTTTCTTGAGAAAGATTTTGGAATTTAGCCTCCATCGTCTTGCCCGACTCTTGATCATCAGATTCTCGAAGTCAAAAAGACGCGGCCAATGCCAATACCGATTCCTGAGCTACCGATCAGACCACCCACTTTCAAGCTGAATGAATTGTAACAATTCTTCATAATTAAAAAAAATTTATTTTGGAAGATTCATGCTTTATTTAAAAAAAAAGCTGTGAGAGTGATCCAAAGTTGCAACTTAAAACAGATTCTCCGTAATTCTCGAAGCTGTCCGGACCAGAGATTTCAAATTCACTTCTGAAGGGGTATTTGGGTGTTTTCTACCTATATTCGACCTGGAGAACACGGTTTTGGGGCTTTTTCCCCGAGTTTTCAAGTCCAGGTTCGGGTACCGGGGTCCGGGGGTCAAATTTCAAAAGTCATTCTTATATCCCAAATTGTATATCACATTATTCAGTTCGACGAGTTGAGTTGAATGGTGCGAATATTTTCCAGATTTGATCTTTCTATCACAAGTTACGGCTAAAAACAGTGCAAAAACGCCAAAAAACATGGGTCTCCGGGATAAAATCGAAATTTACATATATTGTTGTCTGTATTACCTCCCAATATTTTCATCAAACAAAGTTCATGTCTTACTCATGCTAATTCAATAATTATTTCGAAGTAATAGAGACAACATTCTATTGAAAAACCGGCCCAAAGTCAGACTTGAAAATTTCGATTTTTAAAATTTTTGAGCTAGACCCCCAAATTATATACCATTCGATAGAGCTCATCAAACTGAGCAACTTTTGTGAAGACACCTCATGGTTATCTATTATGGTATGCGTGGTATGGAGGTTTGAATGGTTATACACACGAAAATGACAAAAATCTTCAAAAATTCATAACTTTTGTAAAATCAAACGAATTCGAAAAATCTTTTCAGAATATTGTAGTTGAAGGGCAATACTTCATTTTTGCTTCCTAGAGTACCGTGCTATCACTTTATCATGTTACCATATGGGTCCATGGCATACCACCCATATGGTACTCGAGTGATACTATACCAAAATGGGTATCAATCGACTCGAAATCGACTGGAGAGTAATATTCGAGCCCATTTCTACCAGTTTCAGCAAGTGGTTTCATTATACCATCATTGTAGTTGACTATAACCACCTGTCGAAAAAGACCAAAAATGTGGTTACTTCAAATGACCATAAAAGGCGATAGACTAATCTGCTTTTCAAGTGGTTTTCAGCATATTACTCAGCTCGATAAGGGCTTTCGTTTGGTATATGACATGATGGGTCTTTGTTAAAATGATAACTTGACCCATATGAGCCGCGGCACCTAGGAGGTGAGTTACCATTTGGTAAAAAGACCTATAGTGTTGTATATCATTCGAAAGCCAATGAAAAACTAAGTGTAATGCTGAAAACCGCTTGAAAAATAGATCAGTGTATCCATTTTTATGAGGAAATGAAGTTTCGATCAAATTGAAGAGTAAACTTGGGAACGTTTTTGGCCATAAGTCTCTATGCATCAATTCGTTTTTCAAGCGGTTTTCGATATTATATTTAGTTTTTTATTGGCTTTCGAATGGTATATAACATGACTGGTCTTGGTTAAATTTCAAAAACCGGTCTGGTACCCTCCGGACCCATACCGAAAATTTCCCGAATATAGTTATTACCTCTTAAATTTTACTTAGAATTATAATTCAAGGGTCAGGAATCATTTTTAATACAAAATTAAACGAATTAGAGCACACCAATGATGAGAAATAAATTTTTGAAAAAATACCTTATTTTTCAGTTTTTCCTGAATATTTCATTTCGGAATGGAAATTTCTCCGAGGTGTCTTCACAAAAGTTGCTCAGTTTGATGAGCTCTATCGAATGGTATATAATTTGGGGGTCTAGCTCAAAAATTTTAAAAATCGAAATTTTCAAGTCTGACTTTGGGCCGGTTTTTCAATAGAATGTTGTCTCTATTACTTCGAAATAATTATTGAATTAGCATGAGTAAGACATGAACTTTGTTTGATGAAAATATTGGGAGGTAATACAGACAACAATATATGTAAATTTCGATTTTATCCCGGAGACCCATGATTTTTGGCGTTTTTGCACTGTTTTTAACCGTAACTTGTGATAAGAAGGTCGAATTCGGAAAATGTTTGCACCAATCGACTCAGCTCATCGAGCCGAACAATCTGATATACAATTTGGGATATCAGAATGACTTTTGAATTTTGACCCCCGGACCCGATACCCGAACCTGGACTTGAAAACTCGGGGAAAAAGCCCCAAAATCGTGTTCTCCAGGTCGAGTATAGATAGAAAACACCCAAATACCCCTTCAGAAGTGAATTTGAAATCTCTGGTCCGATTTCTTCCTTGAGATCGTCGAGAATTACGGAGAATGTGTTTTAAACTTCAGATTGAAAATCTTAGCATGATTCAGTCTTTTCTTAATCTATTTCCTCATTATCCTTCCTAACTTTTTCTTCAAATTCAGATCACAGCAAGAATTCGGAGGCAATTCAGACATGTTCTCTGCGGATAATGTCGAACTGTCACTCAATCAGGGCTCCAAACCCAAAGCTCATTCGAAGAATCTCTCGACTCGATCTGACATTGCCATCGACAAATTTGAGGATGCATTCGAGAACGAGATCATCGACGAAGGAGACGATGAAGATGTGACGCCACAGGAAATGAAGAGACACAAAGCGAAACGTGTAAAGAGGAATAGGATGCTCAGACGATTGCATTTTGGGTAAGCATTTGTTCGTACAGGTTTAGAAGCTTGAATTTTAAACTTTGCACAAGATATCTTCTCAATAAGTTATCATTGGTTAATCACACTCGTTGTCAAATTTCGATAAATTGAGATGGAAGAAGTTCTTTGAAAATTAGATAACTTCAAGGCGTGCATTGCACAATTTCAAATAGCCGTAAATATCATTTCTGGATCAATGAAATGTCGTAATTTGAGATCCAAACTGTGCTAGATTATAAATTCCGCCTATCTAATTTTCATGCTTATTCTGTGTCTCAATTTTTCTATCGTCGACAATATCAAATTCATTCTTTGCTCATCCAAATTCAATTTGTCCAAACTTTTAGCAGAATCGAAACAAGACGGAAGAGAAGAGATGCCGTAATAGCTAGCAATCAGACAAACAATGAAACTGACGTATCGCCTAAATTTACGATTAAAAATGGATATCCACAGGTAAGTAAGGAAATAAGTTTGCAATTGAAATTCAAATTTAGATCGATCTAGTCGGTGAATTAAAGGTGTTAGATTCAGAAGCGGAAGTGCAGTTTTTCGGTATATGAATAATTAAACACTTATGCTGAATTTATAAATATTCCAGAAGAGCGGCGAAGAATTGAAGCGTTGAGCGACTGCGTATCTAATCTCGCCTACACATTAGTTCTAACATCTTTAATCATTGTAACGATTATCCTAATCACCTTAGTTTTATTGATTGGCGTTCGAACTCAGAGGCAAAACTACCGTAATCGGTTTTGGGGTTACACACGATAATTTATTGTTCATTAATAGTAGTCATGTCGATGCAATTCGTTGTATAGCTGGTATAGCTCTAAACACACTTCTCGAAGATAATAAATCTACAAGTTTAACAATATCTCAATTTTAAATCGGTATGTCTTCTTCAGGAAATTATTGATATTTCTAAAATTAGTTATTTTGCGATATTTAGCTAATGAAGTCTTCTTATTATTATGCACTTATTATGTTCCTAAAATATGATATCATTTGTGGATTAAAATATGTTGAAATGATCTTCGTATGCGTTTCTCCACCCATTCCCGCAGATAAGTTTGTCGAATCGAAATGACGAAATGGCGCACCGTCGATGAGATGTCCTAATGAAAATCAATTATTCATGAGATTCTATGAATGGACTTGGAGTGAGGAATTCATGATCTTTTTCCATACTCCCTGTCGAGTAAATGTCGTATGTTTGAAGGAAGAAAAGAGTGACAGATAGGGGAAAATAAAGGAGAATTAGAAATTAATAAACCCTTCACGGAGTCGAAAGAGTCGAGCTGGCGGGCAGGATGCCATTTATGTACATGCAATATATAAAAGTTGAGACATTGTTCGTTCTGCTTAATTTCAAAATGATCTTCATTAGATATACTGTAGTTTCATTTTTAATTTGTCTGAACACCCTAAAATTACCCCTATCCTTCATACGAGTGAATATCTAAATACCAGAAAATTCGGTCATTTGTAAAAAGAAATTGAGATGAAAGTTAAGGAAAGACAGGACCATAACACTAGCCTTTTCTTTCTCGATATTACTTTTTTCTTCACGATATTATGAGATTTTAGATTACCGAAAGTCCATTTGATATCATGCTGAATTTCAGTGTGATTACGTAATATTAAACTTCGGATTCAATGAATTTAAGACAATACTAACATCTCATTCCAAATCTAATCCGAAATATCCTGAAAGGGTAATCCCCTTTCATAGATTATTACACCAGTTGGTCTTTCATAAATTCATCTCCTCCTATGTCAAAGTCACCAGACACCTTTTTATGTGCTTCATTTTGAATATTTTAGTATTTACTCAATTTAATATGTCACGTAAATTTGCTGTTATTTAAAAAAGCGTATCGATTTTTAGAGTAAAGAATACTTTTAGGCTTCGACTCTAACTTTGGTCAAACGTCCGTTGCTCACGTAAAATCTATGATCTTCTACATTTTTAACCTTATTGTATCGAGTTTAACATTCGCCAATTTTTGCTATGGAACACCAATTCGTATAGTGGATTTGCCGAATTCCGTCGTCGCTAAAATAGGTAAGAACTAAAAATTTCCATCCACCATGAATAATTTTGATCATTTATATTTCTTCTTCGCTGAAATTTTATTGTTTCCTCATCACATTAATTCGCGCAATGTGTCAGAAGCATTCAGCGAAATTTGCAATAAACGATAGTGAATTAAAATTCGCAGAAATTTTGACGTAATAAGAATGTGTAGGCAGTTATTTGTGCTCGTTCTAAGCAGAGCCTATCCATCTTTAATCATTTGAACAAATGACAAGTTAACCTTGAAAGTTGCAGATGAAGAACGTGGCCTGGATAGATTTGTGACGAGGCTCGAAGATAGCTGGGCGAAAATGGATGGAATGCAGTTGCAAGCTCAGGATATGGTACGAAAAAGATCATTGAAAAAATCATATGGAAGATTTAGATCTTCCAATTGGTGGTCGATAAAGACGTGGACAAGTCTGCCAAATTGAATTACATCGAGAGTTTGATCAGCGAGGGTGGAATTTCTGCTTCGGAGGCTGTAATTCACTGTTTCTTTGACGAAAGCTAGCTAAGACGTGAAATTTAGGATATGATCCGCAGCGAAGTCAAGCGCTTGATCGAAGTCTATGAGTTTGCACAGAGCCTGATCGGGAAAAGCGGCTCAAAAGTAGGCCGAGCTGCTGAACGAGCTACAAAACTCCTCTCCAACACCGCATCGTTGTACAAATTGACGCATGATGAGAAGATCGATGCGGTAAGGATATTTTGATTTCAAATCATCACGAATGAGTGCAGAATTTCAATAAAATAAAGTGACCCTTTCCAAATGATATCTTGAGTTAAGCAGTTCCCTTGGTCTAATCCTTTAAGCCTAAATAAACTTTAGGAACTTTTCAAAATTTCGACGTTGCTTTTATTGCAGACTTACGAAAAACCAATCGCTTACTAAGATGAAGTCTTTGTATTAGCGATTTTATTTCCGATGCTCTATTATAAGACGAAAAATTACAACTAGTCATATCAATTCGAACTGAGAACTCTGCCTTCTCTTAAATTCGTACACGAATTTCAGATCAAGCTAATCGATTTCGACTTATCGACTGAAGAGCAAGCACGGTTCTGGGAGCTCGTCGGAGTGATATTGGAGAAAGCAGAAAGTGTCGGTCTGGTTGAGCCATTTCCGGAATAAAGCATCAAATAATTGGTCTCGTAATGATCCAAATCACATATTTATCTAGATGATTTTGTTCGCAAATAAACTCGGTAAAATATTTTCTTGTAAAGAAGATTTATTTTTTTACTATTACGTTTGAACTTTCACCCCTAAAATCTTCGCTCTTTCAAAGTGTCATCAATACCCTTGAATAAAAGCAAACCGTCATACCGTCAACTAGTTTTCTGTCATTTTCAAAATAACAGCTTCATATCTCTCTGACATAAGTTTTTTTACTCTGCGACTGTTCATATCCTAGAACATTAGGAATGTAAGGCACGCAGAAGATCTCACTAGCTATGTAAGCGAGTGCTTATTTCCCACGCGCGCAAACGTAAATGATGAATATAGCGTTTTTCCAGGCTTTGATAATAATGCAAATTGTTAGGGAAGAACATATAGAAAGAATATGCCAGGGAAAAGAAGATCTGATTGTGTGAAGAGGAAGATCGCTACTCTTTTTATTAGTTTGAAAGTCTTATTGATTTTATTAGAAATTTTTTAAATGTTTTTAAGCAATATGAATTTTCTAAGTACATCACAAAAATGAAAGTAGGCTAGGATATGGCGTAGTGTCTAGTGGGATCAATTTAGAGTAACAGCTCTACTTTTCCAATTTTGTTTCAGCATCAGGGCTGTAACGGAATTCCGTTCCGTTTGAGAATTTAAAATTCCGTTCCGAAATTTTTCAAAATTTGATTCCGTTACAGCCCTGTTCAGAATTATCTAAAAAAACGATGCTGAGAAATTCGAAATATTTTATGGCTATTTGAGGCGTATCGTATCTACTGTTCTCAAATAACATGAATAATTATTCCTTCCTCAAATCATTATTTTCTCGGATATCACATCTTGTATCCGTCTGCTATTTCTCATCATGTAACGAGGGATTTGTTCTAGAATCTTTTCCAAAACGTTGAGATTCTTCTGTTTTGACAAGTGGTTTTCATTGCTTCGTTTATATGAAGGTCATGTATATTTTTCGGGGAGATGAACACAGAATGAAAGAAGTCCTCTGCATCTCTAACTTTTGATATCTCGTCCATGTTTGCCTCGCTATTCTTCATCATTGATATATTGACTCCAGATGGATGTCTATAACCCCTCACAAACTTGTCTGAAATATAGACACCAACAGAATTGGCTACTTGAAACGATTTCGTCAAAATTCTACGCGATTTGTGGAAGAAAGCGTCATGCGTCGTCCTTATTTTGCAACTTTTTGCAGCGAAATTAGGAAGTCTTGAGGATTGAAGGAGATTGAAACCAAAGAAGATGAGAACATTTTATTATGAATCGCTTCATTTTTGCAGAAAAAGCTATCTTCACGTAAAAATGCGAAAGCTTTATTGTTCTTCATTCGTTTCGAAGGTGCTGCAATCACGCTACAAATTTTTCTATTCACTTTTGAAGCAGTCTAGAATTCAATATTCAAAGGTCATTCATAGACCTAGACCTAGAAACTCGGCATAAATTAGCGAATTCTTATTGCCTCGGCAGGTGAGAGAGTCTAATTTCATTCACCTTCCCGCGGACTGCCGGTTCAATTTATTGGGTGAGGTTTATTATTCACTCCTTCTGTATTGACGGCTCTCTAATTATCGTATCCCTCTCCACTCACTTTCGTCTGCAAACGTTGACCCTATTTTTCGATTTTCAATTCAATTACTCAAGTTTTACAGCTCTCATTTGATTTTAAAAAACGTTCACACGCTTTTTCGGAGAAAATAAGACGACGATAAGAAAGTCGATGGTTGTTTTTTCGCTAGATATTTTCTCGAAACTGCGGGATTTCACTTTTTACCAATAGTTGATCTAATTCCTGTATGGAAAAGTTTCCGACACTTCTTTTGGTTTTATAGATATTTGACTATTTCCAGAGTTTTTGTCTTATAATTTTAGAAATCTCCATTTCTGTATAAGCATGGTTTAGATATTCTAGTACCTTTAATAAATGACATGAGTCTTCTAAATTAATTTCGAATTCAACTACACAGATATAATTTAAGGTCGATATACAAATACGGCTGAGTATGAGTACAGAATAATCTTGTAGTGCGATACAGTTGAAATCGGACTTTGAAGCAATCTTAAACAATTTCAGATTTTTTTTTGTTTTTTTCTTAAATGAGCAGAAGTGCCAATGTTTTCTTGCATTGTTCACAAAACTCCGCGAATAAGATACTTGAAATTTCACGAATTTATATAGAGAATTGTCGAATCCAGTATTTTCCAAAACTCGACAATTTTCCGAAATCAATAACTTTGCAGCCGCCTACAGAAATCGATACTGGAACGTTCTTTTGTCGCTACTCATCATCATAGATACGATAAATATTTACCTTCATGCCATGGATATGCACTCTTTCACTCTATATTCTTCACTCACCTACAAGTGGTCCACCTTCCTCACTTTGTGGCTCCGCCCACTTCTGCGTGCCCCAGGCCTATCTGATTTGTTTATACATTCTCTCGTGAGATCATCTTTCTCTGATTCTCCCGAATGCTAACACTATGTTGTGACTGTCTTTCTTTACCTAAAGCTTATAGAGAAAGTGATGAAGGATTTAGGTAAGAGTCGGAGAGTCAGATACCGGTATACAACAAAGCAACACAGATGAACAGTGAACTTGCGGTTAGAGTGATGAACATCTTCGAGTTCTTTCGATAGCATTCTTGATGAAGATCAACTTCATGCCACTGCTTTAAAAATCTTATCATGTTTTTTTTTTATATAATTTTATCATTTTCATCTCTGAATAATAGCGCACAATTTGGCAATGACTTTAAATTATCATCAATTATAACCATCTTTCCATTTTATCCAGCATTCTGATCACGAAGTAAATATTGTAGCAAAAAATATTCCTCCATAGAATTTCGGCATAATTTTTCGCCTCTTGTTAATTCTTTGCTAGTGCTAATCGGCTCAAGCTCGTGTAGTGACGACTTTTGCGCTGTCTGACCGCTGTCAATTGTGTTTCCTTTATTTTCCAACACGCATTTTGCATCTTCCAACTGTCGTCTTTCTTATGCACTGGCGCATTTCACACTCTGCACACACGAAGATCGCAATCCTTCAGCTAACATAGCGTAAAATTTCGTCCACAGTATCATACGTTGTGATGAATTCAATTGATTTTGCAGCATTTAATTCCATCAATTAATAAATGTCTAAAATTATATTCCTATTGATCCTGATCTAAATTGGAAATGTTTCTTTTGATAAATTATGAATCACCGCGCATATTTCTGTTATAGCCATTGACTCATTATCAAAGACTTTTCCATTCAGCAAAATGAGTAACAGGCTTTTTCATGCCTGCTTTTTTATTGGCTGATTATTATTACTCATCAATTTTATCAATCGTTTTTTGTTCTGTTCGAATATGACATGGTTTTAACGAAGTTTCATTTTTCTTCTGACTTATTTTTACTTTCTGCGCACTGTTCTAACAATTATGTAACTTCTCTGAAATTCTACAAGCTTCGAGTAATTTGTAGCGTTTTTTTCTAAACATGGTGAAACCAGATTTGGGTTGTCTGCAAAATTGCAATAACTGCTGAAATGAGTCTGCAAAAAGTTGAACGAACGTGGATTTCGCTGCGTCAGACAAGAAAATTATTGGAACATCGTTGGGTAAAAAACCGCTTAGAAGCTGGGATTTTCTCGTAGAAGGAGTATGAGAATGCGAGATGGGTAAAGAAACGGAGAAAGATTTTCTTAACTCGAACACTCCTACCCGAAGAAAAAGAATCTAGAGTAGAAAAGTAAATTCGACGAGAAAAGAATGGAGAAAAATATAAGGATATACGAAATCCAACAGCCCGACAGTCTCTTTGTATGTCTGTATGCAGGCAGAGAAGCACGAATCCAGTCTGTTTTCCTTCACTTTACCTCATTTCGCTCTTCCCTCGTCGTATTTTACATTTCGTTTTCTTTTCCTCGAACATTTTCTCGTCATTAGAGAACATCAACGCACCTCGGGAGAAAAGAGTTCCATTCAATACGAGTCCGAATAGTCTTTTATCTCGAATCTTGGAACTTGATTTTGCAGAAAGTTCAAAATCTTCAGAACAGTTCATCTCCAGGAATTGTTTCTGTAAGATTTTTATCTACTTATTGCCTTGTCATTCTTTTGATACACACTTAACCTATGAAGATCAGTGACTTTTACTGGAGATTGTACCTTCCTGTTTTATTTTTGCTCGGCAAAAATCAAGTTCAATCCTAATTTCATTATTTTTTCTGAAGTCAATTCGGAGTTTTCAAAAATGTCATATTCTAATGTCTCTGATGAAGATATGAAGGTTAGCTTTTAATTGACGAACCTGATGTTTATTCCTGATCCTCATTGTTATTTTTAATGGAAAAATCCATTTTTAATCTTCTCGATATCATTAGAACTGTTTGTTTAGAGAATGCCATTGCAGAAAGAGGGCGAGGATGAGATAAAGATGAAAGAGATTAGCGAAGCTGACAAAGAAGTTGAGAGAAATGCTCCCATCGCAGCCACTCTGAGGGCCACTTTATCTTTCATCTTTCCAACCCATCGATTTTTGCCGTCGAACTTGAAATTTATTGATTTTTTAGTTTTTACAAGGTGCAATCTTTATACTAAATCACTTTTCATTATTATTTTATGCCATCTTGAAACATACGTAAAAGTTTCAGTTTTATGAAATTGGGAATTAACCTTGAAAGTGATCGACTTCTTGCATTCTTCCACATGCCCCAGATGATTCACATCCGGTGTCGCTCGCCCGAAAAGGGCTTTTGATTTTATTTCGATTTTCCCAGATCACTTTACAAAAACGCTTTTCTAAAACTCTTTATCCTGACCTGCTTTCGACTCATATCCTTCAACATTAGGTGAGATTCCTCTAGAGCGAATGAGTGTCGGTCAGAATGCGCAAAAATGACCATGTCTCTGTTTCCCTACACTCCTTTTATGAACAAACACAACACATGCACACCTCGCGAGGAAAATAGTGAGAATGAATGAGGAGAAGGGAGGAGGTTCATAGAAAAAGACGGATTGTGAATGGGATTGCAAAAAGGCTATTTACAGTTCCTGTTATCGTCGTCTGCATTCCAAAACACCTTTTCGAGGGCTAAAATAAATTAGTCTCTTGCCATTTTCTTCTATTATGCAATAAGAGATCCTCAGAATCCCGTCTAATGATAGAATATCTCCGGAAATCCGACTGGAATATGCCATTTTATTTCTGAAGTAGCTCAGAATGACCACTATTATCTATTGCCGCATTCCAATGACTCATATGCATATTCGTAAAAGGAAATTGTCTGCCTCTTTCCGTCCCTTCCATTTTCAAACTATTTTCATCTTCACGTCTTTTGACGCTATTTCTTCGCATATGTTCAATCGAAAGAATCACAGTGTTTCCATTTTACACCAGTCTTTTCCCCATACTTATTCGAGATCAGCGTGATTTGCTTATTGCATCACAAAATGCCTGTCTTAGCTAGTGGGCGGAGACTATTTTGATTTAGGAATTATCAGATCCATTATTCTGATTACCCTAGATCTTGTAGTGATATTGTTCAGTATCTTTAGCTTTTTAACCTCATGACATAATTCTTTTCCAATAATGAGCAATCACTCCCAATTTCTACGTCCTACGTCAAAGTGGTCACCGATATCACGACTTGCAATCTTCGTAAAAATGCAAAAATTTCGACCAATTTCAGTCAAATTAATATTCTCATTAGTGTTGCGTGTGGCGTATCTTAGCCGTCATTCCATCTTTCTCTTCTCCACTCACTACTTCATTCCTTTCTGATCCGGCGACGAGATAACGTCTGCCTCCGGCTGTGAATTGAGAATTGAGATGAAGACCCCATTCTTACCTGTCTCATTCTTATTATTTTATTTCTTCCGTGCATACAAATTTGCTTTTTCAATTGGAAATTTTCACTTCGATTTCAACAGGATTTTCGACCATTTCCTTTTACAGTATGAACATTATTGATTTTCTGTGAGGCTTCTAAATCTGAGCTTTAATTATCATAAACTTTGAAATATCATAAAGCCAGATCTTCATTTTTTATTTATAATCTCAGATGACGTTGATTAACCTCTTTCAATGACCATCAATTACCTGCAACTAACCTACACCTCCGTCTGCTTTTTCTATCAGATATCTTTTCTAATGTTGAGGGATAGATCTACAAAACTGTCTGCGATGCATTACAAATGCGTTCTCACGCGAGGGTGTTGGGGAACAAGCTTGATGCATTTTTGCATTGGGAATCCAGCTTCTAACCCGATTAATAAGTGTCAAAGGGGTTTACCATCTAACGCTCTATTTGCTGAACGTCGATTGATTCATGTACGGAGAAATGTCTGTTTCTCTAATCTCTCTTTAGTTCATACACTATTTCTCTCGAAGATAATTTCTCCCGAAAACCGTGCACCAAGTTTGCAGCATTTGCATCTATTGCAATTCATCGATATTCGTATTTGTTCATGACCAGTTACCGTGGCTCTGCTTCTCTCTGCATTAATGCAAATTCATTCATAACTTTACAACAACTAAGGAAATCAAGTTTGAGATGTCATTATCAGAAAAAAACGTTGAAAGTTGATTGTTTTACACGATGACACTAAAATAGCCATAATTTCATTCTATCACTAGCCATTTGTTTCAAATCATCTTTCATCACAAAAAATGCTCGATTTTCATTGAAGATCATTATTAGAGAGTCTCGCATCAGGGGTGCGCGAACGTCGATTTCAACTTCGAAAATTTTCAAACCGAAATTCAGATCAGTCTTGATTTTCACTTACAATCCATATCCATCCACTTCGATCAAAAATGGGCATGGGTTATTTCGAGTCAATTTCCAATCTTTTCCACTCAAAATGTGTTGTCAGAGTGTTCCTCTTCGCTTTGGCACATTCTCATATCCGCGTACTTCACATTGTCCACTCTCTATGCAGTGTTTTTCCCCTCAACACTTATGCAAAGTGCGGCATTGTCTTGATGGGCGGAGCATAGAGGAATATGAATAATGACTATTCAATATGAATATGCGTAGGACTGTCTTTGGTTTGTAGAGTGCTTTCTATGGATTTCAATTGTCTCTAGACTCTAGAAATCACATTTCGTTTCCTTTCCTAACAATTCGAACACTATTTCATTTAGTTTCTGCATCTTTAGACACTCTGAAAATCATATTCTATCTCGCTTTTTCTTCCTACTTGTCTATTGATCTCTCAAAAATCCATAACCCTTCTCCTCGCTTCTTCTGTATTTTGAAGTGTTTGCCCTCTGGATATCTAGAATTTTCATGTTCTCTCCGACTTTCCCCCTATATTCTCTTTATCTCTTACCTACTGCGACCCTCTTCAAAGATCTTCGTGCTTTTTCTTGTTGTTCAAATGTGACAACTTTCATTTTCATAATAATTTTCTCCTTCAAATTCCAAAGGTTTTATTTTCCATCAGTTTTTCTGCCGTAATTTCACGTTATCTCACTATCTGAGGAGTGCATCCGCATCAGGAATGCACGAAGTTTTGATTTTGAAATTTTCGAAATCGAAGTCTCAGTTTAAAAAGTCCGAATTAGAAGTCGAAGTAGAAATTGCTAAAAATAGCTTGAAGTCAAAGTATAATTGTAAGTTCGTGCACGCCTGATCCGCGTATCGCTAGTTTTGGGGTTTACGCATAATTTTCTTCGCTTCCTCGGCGTTTCTATCTTCCTATAACTAGATCGTCTTTGAGTATTCTCGATTTTCAGTACCATTTTACGTTCAATGAAAATCATACAGTCCAAAGTTATTCTGACTTTGTATTTGTTAGGGAGTAAAAGTGCGAGGAGTAGCGAAATTATGAGTGAGAGAGTGCGTTCTATTTTCTCTCCTGCATCCTATTTTTCCCTGTCTACTTTCTTTCGCAATACTATTTTCCTCGTCAGATTTTTCTTTGTTGACTGCCGACGCGACCGATGGCAGCGTGCTGAGTGAAGAAGAAGTGAACAAACTAACCTGAGGGAGGAGGAGGAGACAAATTAGATCCGCAAAGCGAAAGGAAGGCGAATGAATAGGTAGAAGTTGGAAGGATGCAACGAGTTACTCAGGTAGAAGGAAATGGAACGCATTCATTGAAACATCACCATCCAAGGGCATATTGTATCAAGACATCCTTACTCTAGAGAACATAATATCTGAGAGGAATTATATCGGTCTAGATCGGTGAAAATAATCGATTTTACAAATACTGACAGCCATCAAAAGATAATTGTGTAAGCAAGGTTCATTGTCATTCGATCGTATTGATACTTTTATCTTGTCACAGTGTTCCTACTTCGATATGTTCAAAATCACCTTTATACAGGTCTAGGTCAAGAATGAACGAAATTCGAATTTGCCTTCGTATGGCTTCAAGAACTTTCAACTTCAAACCAATTTTCGAAGAGTCGGCTATAAGGAACATTGATTTCGATTGTGGGGAAATTCAACCTTCGGTGGATATTTTTCCACTTCACTTTCGACATCAAAGACGAAAAAGGTCGGGGAAAAGAAAGCTCAATTTTTACTTCGACATTAACTTGAAATATTTTGCAATTTATGCTTCAACATCGGAAACCTCCTGGAATAAAAACATTGCGTAACCAGTCTAGACGACTTGCATAAGATCTGCCAGATTTTCTAGCTACTCTACTCATTTTCAAAATAATCCAATTAAAAAGTAAAAAAGAATCTAGAAGGTGGCACCTTCATTTCTGTAATGATTTTTTCGTGGTGGAAACCTAGTGGTTTTTTAGTAGTGCAATCCAGATAGTAATAAGAAGCAGTCTAGCTTCTTTCATTAACGATGGCGTAAATTTTCCATTCATTAGCCATAGGGCAACTTTTACTCTACTTCCTTCTCATAGATCGACTTTTTACGTACCAGTAGGTATTCCCTCTATGTTTGTTTCTACGCAAACGTTCCAGTAATAAGAACCAAAAGTCTATATCAATGATCTTTAGAAACTACACACCTTACTGATTTTTCCTACAAAATATAGAAGCCCTACCGCTTAACGAAAAGACCACCGTTTGTCACGAAGATCCGATTTCCTTGAAGTTATTGGGTCCAATTAGCGCAAATCTCGCCCATTCGCGCATTAATCTGACCATCCAATTTGAATCTAACGGATTGAGGTTTTTTTCTCCTATTTCAGTGAAAGTTCTCGACATTTTATTGGATTGAAAGAATCCTAATATTGTAGATACACACTCGATATTTCCCCCAAAATCAAATGGTTAGAATAACATTCGACTGTCTTGACGGGCAAGTGCCAGGGGACATGTGTCACTTGTTGGTTTACCCCAAAAACCTCTCGTCCTTTCCGTGTGTCGTATCGCAACCGACTTTCTAATGAATCATCCTCCTCCCTCTTCCTTGATTTCAGTTATTTCTCTCATCTCTATTTGTGTGTGTGTGCCTTTATTGACAATTTCCCTATAAGGCATAAGCCGCCCTACAGGCATTTTCTGCAGCACCATCTTGGGAACGCGCAAAGCAAAACGAAGCATCCCCTATTTTAGGAATTTCGCTGTTGTGAATTTTGTTTGATCTGATAGAATTTAAAATTTTCTGCAAAATATCCACAAAGTAATCTAAACTGAAAATTTCTAATTTTTTCTCGTAAAAACATCCTTAGTTTGTCTTTAGTTTCTCATCGTTAAATTCGAGAGTTGATGAACTTTGATTCATTCGAAGATCTAAAACTGAGCTGTAAACCATAATACGGAAATGGGGATCTCGATTTTCGAATGGATATCTGAAATCCTCGCATCCAATTCAGTCGATTTGCAAACTCTACGCATTTGCATGTCAAGTGTGCCTCCGCGTTTTTACCAGACGTCGTTTTGAGTGACTTTGAATTGGAATTCGATTCGAATGAGAAATGGAGAAATAAGGAGGAAGGCGAAATTGACTGACTGTCTGACTGTAAGGAGAGAAGGCGAAGGGAGTAAAATAAAGGGGATTCCGAAGAGCATAAAGTAGCCTTGAGCAGAAAATGTGGTATGCCCGGCGAGAAAATGAGAAATGCACGCAAAACGGTACGACCTATAAATTAAAATTCTGGGTTTAGGTTTTCATCTTTCGATTATTTGGTTTGGCAATTTCGCGAATTTATCTGTGACAGACATTTCTTCAACAGTTTCTATGAATCTTTTGAAAATCGAAATTATAATTCGCAATTTGGAAAAAAAATCTCGAAGTCCTGAAAACCTACCCAATTTCCGCTTTGAGATAGTCAATGTAAATTATTCTCGTCATTTTCAGGCCTTAAATTTTCGCCGCGATTCTCAAATTTCCCGTTTCTTTCCACATTTTTGCATTCGGATTGTCATCGTTCATGTTTACATAGATTTTACGCGGCCGGCCCGCTTTCTGTCGAATATTTTGTGGGAACGAATAAAATAAAATCATAGCCGCTTTTTGTGTTAGTTTTATTGAGAATTCCCCATTCGACCTGTAAGAAACTCATCTTTATTATTGCTTGAAAGCTTAGATATTTCGTAAAATATCGAATATTTTAGATACTCCTATAGAAAAAAAGACTCCTGATATGAATATTTTCACTCTTCGCCAACCTTTATCTTTATCTAAGCACATCGAAAGTGCATAGTTTTTTACTTCTCCTGTGTCTTTCTGTCTCTTATTTCTGTATTGCTTCTCTTCATCTCAAGTTCTATCGCCAAGTTGTTTGTTCATTTCAACCGGGAATCCGAAGGATATACCCTCGTAGTCTTCTTTCTCTATCAGCTCTTTGATCTTATCGATTATCAATTTCTTTGCGATTCCCAATTGTTGACTTTTGCAGTTTTCTCAAATTTGGAATAATTTTCAACATTAGCTGATCATAGAATTGGCATTTCATGCGTTGTATATAAAAAAAAAAAGCATCGAAGCCTTATCCATAATAAGCTAATGATTTTTACCGTTATGTTCCCAAAAGTCGTATGATTAGCTAGATTACGTGTAATCAGACGCGTTCTTTCCCTATTGAATTAGGCCTTTGACAGGTATGTTCAGTGTCGTATCTCCAGCTTGCTTTCCTCTTTTATGCCTTATCACATGCAGGCACGCAGCTTTTCCTGCCACTGCAAAGTGCGCGTTCGCTTTTTCTAATTCGATCAGTCCTTGTAAATCAACGTCATTATCAATCATTCATCACACGACAAGTGACAACGCCATTTTCCTTTGACATATCCTGATTCCGTATAACAGGTGGTTTTCACCCGAAGT
Organism: Diploscapter coronatus; assembly: GCA_964036155.1. Lineage (NCBI taxonomy): Eukaryota > Metazoa > Nematoda > Chromadorea > Rhabditida > Rhabditidae > Diploscapter > Diploscapter coronatus. The sequence goes on along the minus strand of OZ038423.1, from coordinate 74,579,385 downwards.
CTCTTTAGATATCGAAATTACGATACTTTTTAATTATCCAAAAATACGATATTCCGTTCATTCACAATCTAAGAAATCAGTATCTTATTCGATTATTGAGTGTGAAGTAATTCGGTTTAACTGAAGTTGATCTCAAGTAACTTATGATCGGTGGATAATTAGGCGAAATTTCATTCGTTAGCAATCTAAGACATTATTACTTTCAGATCAGTCAGTTATTATTAGCATTGATTTGAAACCTAACCTGTTCCGGTTCCCTCAACTATTCCCAATGAATACTCGAACAGATTCTTCCATTCGCCCTGAACAATGGGGACATTTCTGTGTTCGTTGCCTTCCCATCTAGCAGCTATCATATCAGTTTTTATCAACATTAACCTCTTCAACAGATGTTTCTTTACCTGTCACTACCTAACATTTAGTCTCTTATCGTGATTTTGCAATTATCGGTGTCATTAAATGCGCAATTATTTCGCAATGAATCACCCCTGTTATGAGCTTCTTATCGATGCCCTTTCATAAAATGAACGCCCAAATTTAGAAGCTACATAGATTTTTTTTAAAATGAATTTCATAAGACCTATTCTAGTATTTCTAAATCTCATCAATGCCATTTCGTTAAAATTGAACGCCTAATTTAGACAATTTAGGCATTTTCATATCATCCTAAAATCGACTATTTTCTCCTAGACGTTTAATTTAGAATTCTAAGATTTTGCGTAAATCAAGTTTTTTTCCGTCTTTGTCCATTTACAGGCGTTGTCGATAGCGCCGTTAATTAGGCGTTGTTCTTTAGTCCCGCCAAATTGTCTCTATCACATGCGATATCTTAAAATCCATTTCCTGAAATCCGGGCACTTTTTCTTGGTATCAATGATTTACTCGATAATTTACATCTTTGATCAGCGTTGAACAAGCCCTTCAATCTTCGTATTTTCATATTTTTCATCCTCCCACCCTCTTTTCCCATCTCAATATCAATGATATTTCTATTTCTGCTTCTCTATTTTTTCTCTCGTTTCCGTTCCTCTGTGTCTTTCCATCTCTTCATTCCGCATGTATTACTGCGATTTCTCTTCGGTTATTTTCTCGGGCTGACTTTTGTCTAATTCTTGACGTGTTTGTATTCGAAATCCCGAGGATATGTCTGCTTCTCTATTCGTCTAAAAGTACTAACGATTTCTTCAATTCCTCACTTCTCTAATTCTATCGGACCTTACCACTCTCTAACTTTTCTATTTCTCTGGTTCTATCTGATTTCCTTACTATTTCTTGATTGTCTCGATCTTTCTAAATGAATTTCTCAAGCTCCGTTCTGTGTAACGCGATTTTTCATCGGTAAGTATCTACTCGCTAACCGATATAGTCGACATTAAGATCCCCGTTTAATTGTACTTCACACATTTTTGCATGTTTTGTTCTTTCAGAGCTTTAAATTTTCACATCTGGGCGAAAAACTCAAAAAAATCTACAAACCCAAAATAAAATTTAAAAAAAACTCCGATTTTTAGATACTTTGGCTTTAAACATTCTGATTTCATTCTTGCGTCATTAGTATTCTCCAGAATGTTCCCCCTCCATGTGGAATATGGCATTTCCATTTTCCTCGCTCAACACCTCAAATTATCGATTGATTATTTGATAAAATGACACAAAGCAGCTTCTTTTGACGCTTTCTGTCAGTCGAATGAAAACAATGCGAAAATAACAAAAAGCGGGCGTCGAAAATCGGTGACGTGATGACGCATCGCAGCCGTTTTTCCGCTTTTCAAAACTGCTTCCTCTGCATCTATAGCATTTGCCATAATAACGCATAACCAGGAATAAAAATTCATGCCATTCAATACATTGCGCACAGAAGCCTGAAAAATTAATCGAAATCGTTTATCATTTCCAAAAATGGCAAACAATTCTCGAAACTTTGTTGTTTAATTTCGACAAATGATGGGATTTTATGGGTCGGATGAAATTTCGACTTTGCAATATTTTTACTATTATCTCTTTAGTATCGAACAGCTGTTCCTCCTCGGTTGGTGGTCGATGGAAGAGAAATCGCTTTGATCTTCAGATCTAAAGCTTGCGTAACTCTCAAAATTGCAAACCCTTATCACTATGCCTTATCCAATCCATATTTGGATGCTCTTATAACACGCGTTGCCTTAATTCTTCTCTGCGTAATGTTCGCAATTCCTTCTTTCCTGAAACAATCATTTTGGGCTGTTTTCACAATTCCTGTAGCGTTCATGTTTTCATGTCTTCATGTCGAATATGACAAATCGGCCTCCTCCATAACTTTATCTCCCCTTCGGGGTCAAAAACCTAGTCTTCTCATTTGATTCAAGCCTAATTCCGTGGCTGTAATACCGCATGTTCGGCGCGTCTGATTGTATCGATCTTTTCCTCGAGGCTAAGAGATATCCCAGCAAAAACGTTTGGGACATCAACTGATCGAAGACTCTATCTATCGATATGTCTTGGAGCACTTTTGCTGTTTTGAGTCACACAGCTGCTCCGCGAGATTGCCTGATTCTTATCCTCATCCTCCCTTCATACACTATTTCTTTGATCTTTTTATCTTATCCCTCTCTTCCTTGTTTTCAGCTTTCCTTGTCTTTTCATCTTTTCTTCTCTCATATTTTACACATCTTTTCGTGCTTCTAACATAGCGACTCTCATCCATCTTCCCTTCCTTCTGTCTTCCGATAGCTCGATTCGATCCGAGACTTGTTGCTCACGTAATGCCAAATCTTACTACGATTATTACTTATTTTCGGATTTTCATCGATTGATCTTTCGTTTCGTTCGAAAAATCTTAAACTTTTTCCAATTTCAATACCTAAACCTCAACTTCAAAATCTCCACCATCAATGATTTTGAAGCTTAAAGCGTTAGTAGTGTTGGAGTGCGAAGAAGTCTCTCGAAATCGTATAGGGTGTTTTATCATAATTTTACAACTTTTTTCTTGAATTAAATTTTTACTACAATTTATTTTTTAAAACGACTAACGAGATTTATAATTTAAAAAATATAAGGCTTTACCCACTTCCATTTACGGGTAGATCTGGGCATACCGGCGGCGGATTCTTTTCCCCGGAATTGGCCGCAGAAAAATCGCAGATTTTTATTTGTTGCTTTTTAATCAAATTAGGCATGAAAGATATGCAGAATTTTATGCTGATTCCGAATCTGAAAGCCGTTTTTAGTTAGCACTGATTCGCAAAGGCCTGTGCCCTAAAAACCGCGGGCTCAATGTTAAGGAAAAACTTAGAAATTTTATGTCGCCACCGGTATGCTCAGGTCTACGCATAAATGGGAAGTGGGTAACACTATGCATTTTCATAAATTCCGTTGACTGTTTTCAAAAATAATCTGAGAAATTTTATTCAGGGAAAAAGTTGTAAAATTATGCTGAAATACTCTGTATATATTGAAGCTCCAGTTTAATTATGGAACTTTTAGATTTTCATCGAAGTTCGGTTGGCTCTTCACGGAAGTTCACCGTTGTCGAGGCCATGGCCTTCTCGGGGCTTCCAATTTTAGATGTAAGTTGATTTTTCTGAATAGCAACTTGACAACTACAGGTCCGCAAGCCATGCGAAATAGCATAGGCAAAAATTCTTTACCTACATACCAAATCCCACTCTTTCGAAGAACTTGTGGTTCCCAACTAGCCTTTCTGAATTTACCCGTCAAAACTAGAAATTTTAGGAAATCAAAAAAGGCTTCAAACTTCGACCGACCAAAACCGTAGACAAGTCCAAGCCGATTATCTACGCCGAGGGTGAAGATGCAGACGAGGTAATTTTCTTTGCAAAAACCCATCACTTCTACCATACCTTCAAAATATCTTCCCTAAAAATAGTCATCTGAAACTGTTTGCTCAAATGCATGCATTCATGGGTATTTTTGGAAAACATGGGTTTCTCTCGAATTTTGCTGGAGGTTTTGAAATTCGTCGACTCCCTCTGCCTCCGCACGTGAAAATTGCCTAACCTTGCCGAGCAATTTGCCTATTTCTTATTTCTTGTCGGGCTGCTTACCGAGGCGCTTCTCTCTTTACCTTCCCGCATACGCCGCAGTTCATCTCTTGACTAAACACAGAATCACCGAGTCAACCCCTTTGCACTCTGACTCTCTGTAACTTTCCCTAGCTTCCTTAACTTACTCATTCTTTTACATTTCTTTGGGCAGAGCTATTTCCACCCGTAATTTGCTCGCTTTCCATTTCTCCGACTCTTTGAGTCATGCTATTTCTCGATTTCTCGAATATTTAGCCAAATTGCCCGACTGTCTTTCGCATTCATTCTACCAGAATTACTGTTCCCCTCGTATTTTAGTCGATTTGTATTCTTTCTTGCAGGATCAGAAAAGAGCTCTTCTTCGTCAAAAATCTCCAGCTTACCTTCGATTTGCAGGTCGCTCCCACGAAGCGTGCCCCTCCCTCTGGGATCTTGCCGCCTTCTGCAGTCACTCCCTCACTCGCAACTACAGTCCCTTCCGTCTCTACTATCCCACCACCTGTCAAACGTAAGGACTATTTTATTTTTATGTATATTTTTTAAACTCGTCATCTTATTATCGTTTATATACCTGAGGCTCATTAAAATTTAAGTCGTTGTGCATAATGCGATTGTGAATTATTTTCGGAGATCGACGAATATTAGAGGCAAGGAAATTAGCGCACTTTTCTGCAGCCTAATTAGAGACATTTTGGCTATTCAAGAATGGATTTTGATTTCAATTTCAATATTAGACAATGCGCAATTCGTATTTTCGAAATTACGCAGCATCTATTTTTGTCTAAATTGGCCGTATTTTAGAAAATAAAATGCATTCGATGCGATACCAGTTTTCATCAAACTAACTTATAAAAATTCGGATCTAGTAGCATTTTCAAATTCATATCGTGTGTTAAATAATGTACTTTTCTTCTTTCCATTATTCCTCAAATTGAGTATTTATTTACGTCACATCATTAATTACTTTTCCAGTAATCTCTATCTCTGCATTCTTCCATAGGGCGTCGCTGCGTTTTCATAAGGTTCATTCATCTATTCCTCATTTCCCTCAACGCGCATAGTACATAGTCATTTTTCTGTGTATATTTACATAGTCGTGATTCTTTACAATTCCCCTTCTGTAATTTTGCCGCACAATTTTTTACCCAACTCGAAAAAAACAAGTTTCAAGTTGCAAGTTTCATATGCGAGGGGGAATAACAAAATAGACGTATTACGAGAAACATGGATATTCTTAGGCATTCAGAACAATACTAGCGAAGTTTTTGATATGAAAAAGAAATTTAATGAATCATGTTAGCAAACGCAACTCTTGTAATTAGAGCAATTGAAACTTCTAGGTTTGTCCGAAATTGAAATTCTTTTGAAATGTTTTCTCGAAACTTCAATTTGTTATATATTTTCTTCTTCAAAAGTATTCGTATTTCGTAATTGAATTCCATTGCGTGCGCATTGATTGCATCTCTTCATCATTGATGTTACTCATACGCGCGATTGCATAGACAAATAGTGCGTACAGCATGCGAAATGCAGGGATTATAAACTCGTTTGATACAAACCCGAGAAAATCGAAAATGCAAATTGATCTGGTGGCACATTTCAGCAGGCTCGATACCACCAGTGCCCACATTCTCCGGTGGCATTCCCCCTCCCCCACCAATGCTCGGCGGAATTCCCCCACCTCCTCCAATGGGCGGTAAGATCCCTCGTTCCGGCCGTCAACATTGACCTCATCCCGATCATTTAGGCATTCCACCGCCCCCGATGATGAACGGCGGACTAGCCCCACCCGCACCTCCAGTCAACCGACCAAAATCTCCAGGTCCAGCCAATCCAGCACTCGCCAAATTGGGAGGCAAAGCTACTCAGGATGTATATGCTTTTTTCTTTTTTAATTTATAATTTCACATAAGAATGTCGATATTTAGGTTGATTTGGGCCAACTGCTAAAGAGTATCCAAGGAGGCATCAAGCTGAAGAAAGCCGTGACGAACGACAAATCGGGTCTGTTTGTTGATGAGGAGATGCGAGGGAAGTCCGTAACTCTGGTTGAACCTGCTCCTCCTCCGCCCATGCCGGATAGGGGAAGGAGTCCGATGAGACCGAAATCAGCTCTCGGAATCGACTCGGAGGATGAGCGGTAGTGTTGAAGCAATCTCCATCGAAACCAAGTACAAGATTTGCAGATATGCAACTCCAGTCGGACGTGAATATCGCACACCCGAACCTCGAGACGACTCTCCTGAGCAAACAATTGGAGGAAGACGACCAATTGTCATGCACAAGAAGGGACAAGCACCAATAAAGCCAGACGTTGGTTTCGACGAAAACAGTCTGAAGGTACGCCTCAGAAGAAATGGGAAAGACTCAAGATATCCTTTTCAGGTATCAGCTGATCAGATCAACAGTGAAATCAAGAAGGGCACCGTCGCCTCGAAGATGGGAGCAATGGCCAAGTTGATGGGTCTTAGTGACGGTAGGTCCGATCATTCTAACGAACTTGATTTTTCACTAATCTCTACTACGTTGTTTATTTTTTCATTTCAATAAGTTGAAAGTGGTCTTTATGAAAAGAGATAACTCCTAACTATCTAATGTGTTTGCGGTGCGTGCCTTCAACTAATCTGAACTTATAGACGATTCGTGTGACTCATCGTTGACCACCTTACCGATTGATAGTCGACTTGTTGCAGATCAAGTACAAGGAGGAACCCTGCCAAGAGCCACGTTCAGACCTTCACCGCTCAGGAGCAGCTTTTTGGAGGTTAACAGATTGACAAAATATCTATAATCGAAATGAATTTACAAGGTTTCAGGTCAACAACAACAAGGACGCCGATGGAAATCCGAAGCCCAAGCCAGTGTCGAAATGGGCACCAGTTGACACGAATTACGGCTTGAGGAGAGCGTCCAACAATAACTGTCCCACGGAGAAGAACCAGTTGACGTTGAACGACCCGAGAAAGGACCGAGCGAACTCGGAAAGGTTGGTAAGAGTCTTCGAAAAAAAACTCAATGAGGAAGTTTCAGGCGATCGTACCTCGATGAGCCTCATAGTGCCACTGATAGGGCTCGAACTCAAAGTCCAACCCGGGGCGCGACTGGAGTGAGGAAGGTTGAGATCGAGGAGGAGGAGGAGGAGGAGGAGGAAGTTGAATGCGAACCAACACCGGCCAAGAAGGATGAACCAAAGAGACTGAATGGAAAGCGGATACCTGATCCAATCAGTGTCAAGTAAGGAGAAAGCTATTGCTGTGAGTATTCAAGCACTGTTTTTTCAGGACGGATTTCTCTCGAGCGAAGCCCGAAATTCAAGAGACACCGGCGACGCCAGTGAAGAAATCGGCCTACAGCTATGGAAGGCAACGAGCTTCCAGTCCATCGGGCGAAAATAGCACGATGGCTTCTCCGTTGTCTTCGCTGTCTTCGACGTCTCCTTCTGTTTCCCCAGGTTCATCCTCTCCAGATGCCAACTCTCGACGACGCGACGTCACGGGTGCTTCTGGCCGGTTCGATAAAGTAAAACAAATGTCTGGAAAGCGCATACATGCATTGATTCTGAAATTATAGGCCAGAGAGAAGTTCGGTACTGCGATTTCATCCGAATCGACGCCGACAATTCCTACACCACGTCCTTATTTCCTCAAATCGGGTCTATCCTCTACAAGGTAAAATGCTAAGTCAGAGTAGGGGAAAAAGAATAACTATTTCAGTTCAAACACGACTCCTGAGCATACCGACAAGGAGACGACTCCGATCGCCAACGGATCAGCAAAGAAACAAGTTAGCAAAACCACTACCGAAACTAAAGAGGACAAGGGAAAAGCCGCCGAAGCTAAGGGCGCGTCGGCAGCCGCAAAGACGGGTGCTGAGAAGCGAGTGGTGAGAAAGAAGAGCGAGACCGCACCATCTGGCACAACCAATAACACCACTACCACTACACCCAAAAAACCTGTTTCCACCACTAAAACCAAACCCGAGGAATTTGTCAGCACTGGTGAGAAGCCAGAGTCTGCAGCACCGAAGCCGAAGCGCACGTTGAAGAAGACGATGTCCAAGGATGGGACGGTGAAGAAAGCTGCTGGCACAACTGGAGCCGGCACTACTGCCGCCGGATCAAGTTTGCGAGAGGCGCAGAAGAATGCAGCCAAATTCGATAACGAAGTTGAAGCCGTAAAGCGAGCGGTCAAAGAAGCAGCTGCAGCCAGACAGGTATGTATGCATTTTAGAAAGTCGTGCTAAGTTCGACCTCCTGAAAAGCAGAAAACACACTAATTGTCAAGAACCCAAATGCTCTCTTGCAACTCTAATGCCTGAAAATTCATCGTTCAAATGAATGACCTCATTTGCACCGAAGTTGTATATGCAAAGGCTTGTGAAATAGGGGTTGGTTCAGTAAACTTAGTGCTTGTTTTTAGAAGAAATAATCAACGGTGTCATCCCGCTTCATCAATCAGTTAGTCTCTAGTCACGCACGTACTCTCAGCCTACTTGATCTATCTACTCAGCGTCCTCTAGCCATATTTCTTGCCAAAAATTCATTTCACTACGCTCATTTGCCCGCCTACCGCTCATGTAAACTACTCAGGTAGAGATAGGGTGCCGTTAATGCTATAACATTAATTTCTTGGCTTGACTACTAACTCTATCAGGTTCTTGCATGATTACATTCTCTTCGTGAATGATTTGAGCGTTTTGTGCTAACCTAGCTTATTCTCTTCATACCTAAACTCTTCTACTAACTGCACACCCCAATGTGAGTTGTCCGAACAAGACGTGGATGATTTGGGTGGAAGCTTTTATTTCGAAATTCCAAATGTGTCAAAGAAATGCAGTGTATAAATGTTGTATTCCACTGTTTTCAGCGTCAATATCCTTCCTCCTATACCTCGACTAACTACACTTCCTCCCTGTACTCGCCATCCTCGGTGACTTCATCGCCGCTGTCGAGAAGACGTGTCATCGACGTGCCAATTTCCGCTCCGTGGCACAGCTCGAGCTCCTCCTTGGGTCGCTCCATGTCCGAAACCATGAACGGATTCAATAGACGGGTTAGTCAACCACCTTGGGTTTTGGAGGAGGGAAAATCGCCACCCCCAAAATGATTTTAGCATCTCCCCTACTCTCAAAGTACTCGATCACCTTCGGGGCGGGTTTGGTGGGATGGTCCAGAAAACTCATCAACGGGCTCGGGCACGGGACGGTTTCGGGTTCAGTTTTATGAATGCAGTCACTTCTGATTGTGGGTTTGGGTTTTCAACAAAACGAAACTGAAAGTAAAAATGGGGAGACAGCCGATAAAAATGAAGTTATTCACAAAATTGCGTGACTTTGTTTAGGATTCCTTGTCATCTTTGTGTCTATATCGGTGCAATTCAGTGTGAGATTTGTTGGTGGAGGTTTAGTTTTTAATGTAAGATTGCCTGAAAACAAATTCCGAGTGTCTTATCCTGCACTTGACGAAAATTCACCAATGTTGCACCTGAATTACCTAAAACTGTGTGTGTGTGAGATGTTGAGCACGAGAGTTTGAATTTTTCGAGTGATATCTGAGATTTAGCAATGCCGACTTAGAACATGTTTACGAAATGAATAATCGTGTTACAGAAATAACAAATAGTGAAGTAGTGGATTTTTATTGAAATTCAATAAATAACAGAAATGATCTTTGGAGTGGAACTAAAAATAACAAAAATCGTGCAAAAGATAAAATATTGAATTCCAGCTTGATGGCCCTCTATTCGATTACTCGTATTCGCCAGAATCGCTGCGTAGAAATTACCGATTCGACATAAATCTCTCCAACGACTTACCTATCTCGATGAATCACCGATGAATATTTCTCTTGGGTAAGGTTATAGAAATAACTTTCTCGATTTTCCTGAACTCTTCAAGAAAATCGTTGAATTTTCTAAATGCCACATTTTAAAAGTGCTTCTTTTCAAAAATTTCATCAAAATGTGGCATCATTTCAAATCATAACCTATTCAAATTCATGTCATATTATGTACACAAGTTAATGAATTTCTGAGTTTTCCTAGTCAAAATGTAATTCGTCTTTAATTTGTTCTCTCATTTCTGATAAAAGTAGTTTATTTTGTGTGAGAATTTTTACGGAATCCAAAGGGTATACATGAATATTATTCTCTGAATAGAAAATCACCAACGTTGGTACTCTACGAAATAATTTTAAACAGTTTTCACATAATACATCAGTTTCCTGATCAATAATTCATCAAGGCTATATCATTTACGATATTTTGCTCGTTATTGCGTTCACCGGTTTTAATTGCCTTATTCAGAAGAAAATACTTGGGTTGAATTTTAAATTTTCTAAAATCAATTACCTATCCCAAGTCTATTTTTAGGTCACTAGAAATTGATTCTTTTTATCTGTAGATAACAAATGTGACATTTAGATTTCTTTCTGCAAAAATGTGCCTTCTGTAGAAGGTGACAGTACCTTAAAATGTCATTTATTGCGATTTATCTAATTTTTTGCTTATTATTTCTGGTGCTTTTATTGTATTTGTTGCAATTCATTTGAGGCCTAATCAAAATGATATCAATGGTTATCATTTGAATTGTGTCATATCGTAGATTTAGAATCTATTTGAAAATCTTAGCCAATTTTGTCTATCAATGCTCTTAATTTGGTGTTGTCTTCTTCCAAAAATGTTCTCTTTCATAATAATTTGCAATATTAGATAGTTTGAGCTGGCTTTCATTTACCGTTTTCAAACACGTGAAATTCTGAAATTGTGACGCCATATCTAGTCTCGGAAACCGACTGTTCTGATCATTTTCGATAAATTTATTCATTTCCAACAAACTCTAAATCAAACACATGTTATTTTTCATAATAAATAATTTTTATGCAAATTTCATTCATTTTCCATTAAGTTGCCGTAATCATAGATTTCGACAAAATTATCGGTTATTTACATGACAAGTACAGAGAAAAATTAGATAAAGTTGTGCAAAAAGTAGAATTGGGGGAAGATTTTATGAAATTGATGGTTCAGAAACTATTTTGATCCAATTTTTGTTGATTTTGGCGGAGTTTATGAAAGATATTGCCATGAAATTATGCCATGTTTAAAAAGAACTAATCATGGTGATTAGATAAGCCAAACTTGGTGAACGTAACATAAGCTCTTCACTTCCTTACCTACCATATCAGTTAGAGAGCTCGAGTTAATTGACTTGATCTGGCGAGGCGACGGCCGGTAATGGCGTTCAAATGATTCGATTTGAATGGAAGGATTCCATTATTACAATGTAAGAAAATCTTGCAAGGATTCTCTTCTTGATTTTTTTCAAAGGTTTGACTAACAATAACAAAGATGCAGCTTCTGATACGCCTCTTCAGCTCACGTATTGCATCACGTTCCATATCATTTACGATTTGTTTATTGTAAGTTAGCTGCATGGGGCAGCGCAGAGAAATGCCTTTGTGAAAAACCGTTTGTTTTTCTATTCACAAAATTCGATTTCATTTCGTATTTCGGAATTTTTGGTTCGTGAAACTCTCACAGATGTCTTTTCGCGCATTCTTGTAAGAATTCCACTCACTGACTGAAGAGTGCATTCTCTCACTTTTCTGTCAGTATTTTGAAAGTCACCGATAAAATGACCACTTTTTGATCTAATATTGAGCATTCAGGCTTAACGCTTCGTATCTGATGTATCAGATCAGAGCTTTTTATTGTTATACCCGTTATCTATAATTTTTTCTCTATTGTTGATTTTGACCGGTCATTCCACGGTTCAATTGATGAGGCTGGAAAATTTCCTACCGGCATTCTATCGATTGATATCGATTTTGTCAGTCGTCCAATCGGTAATTTCTACCCAGCTGTGTGCAGTCTGTCGAGATGAGGATTTCTTCAGGGTAAAAATATTTAAAGTGATTTTAAGAAATCGCTATGGTTTGTGAGGTAAAAAAATTGGCTGAGTGAAATAATATCCAAGGTCTAGTAGAATGAGCAGATGAAAGAGCGAGAAGCAGCATGAAAGGAAGGACATGAGAGCAATCAGAAAAGAAAATTCAAATTGTGATTGCAAATTTGGACGGGAATTTCGAAAGTTCAACAAATTTCTCTAGATGAACTCGACCTCGATATTTTTCTTGAATTGAACTTGACCCCGCTGTTAGTTGAGTTTAAGTTCGAGCTCCGGATTGTGTTTCGAATTTACTGAATTTGAAATAATTATTTGCATTTTGATTGGGGAGTACAGTCGGGTCAAAATTTGCTAAAGTTGCATTTTGTGAAATTTGAGCTGACACTAGTGATCAATTTCGAGTTAGAGCTGACAACAGTTCCATGAAGTATCTCTATTCAACGTCTAAACTCTATCTTCAGTCTGCGGACCTCAACAGTGAGCCAACCCTCGTAATGCGCAAAAAGTCCCATAATATCGTCCGTGGTATTCGAAGCTGCGCATATCATGAAAACGTCGTTCTTGTAAGATCGAAGGAAGGTTCACTATCATCACTTTCAAGTTGCATTTCAGGTCCAATGCGACTACGCTTGTCTCGAAGTACGAGTGCATCGTTTATCAAAAGGTACTTCGTTTTTCAAAAGAAGAACAAGTAAAGTTGCATCTTCGATTTTCAGATTCGATTTATCGAGATTGCTCCGAACACTTGGTGGCTCGACTGCATGGTCAGAACTACACGCAATTCAACGAAAGCGCGGTCTTCAATGCCACGGATAAATTCAGTGAGATTTTCTGGTGAAAATCCTCTTCATGAGCAATTTCAGATCAAAAGGTCACAATCAAATTCTGCCATGACAAAGGAAAGCAGTGTTTCGGTAAAGAGCATCCACGTATTTTTCAGGAAAGAAAAAAAACATCTTTTAGAAGGCGTCTCATTCTACGCGAAAATTCGATGGGATTTTGCGTCGATCGGAATATTTTTCCTGCTCCTTCTCATATTCTCCTGCTGTATCATCTGTATATCGTATAAAAACACAGAATTTCAAGAGTATAATTTCAGACATCAATTGTCTAACTCATGTCGAAGATCAAAAGGTAAGCTAGAAAAAGCCAACCAAGAACACGATTTATAACCTTGGTGACATAGTATGGGGATGTTTGAAAATTGAAACTTTGACTATTCTTTGATATCGCAACATTATATATCCTGGGAAAATTAATGAAACCAATCGTTTTCTTCTTATCCAAATCCGCATTCCACGAGTTTATGACCAGGGATGTCCAAGATTCGACTTTTCTGGAACGGGAAAATCGCCAAGTATTTGGTGCGGGCCGGGACGGGGACGGGTAAATCTTGGACGACCCCGCTTACGAGACTTTCATAGATAACTGAAAAATTATTATCATTTTAGGCGCCTCCTGAAGAGCACGAGATGGCGTCCACCACGACGTCTCTTTCGAGGAAGGAGACGATGACAGCGAGCTGCGTGACGGATAGTCATTCAACGGCCAAGGATGGAGAAAGGACAAACGGCTTCAGTCGTGCTCTTTCGGTTGAGGTCCATCAGCTTTAAATCAAACTAATCTTTGACCGACTATATTTTGTCTATCTTCTTTTTATCAAATATTTTCTGTTCAATTTTGAGCTACATTAAATGGGTATTCGATCCTTCGCCATTTTTTCCTAACTCATGATTTACTTTTTAAATACGGTGTTAGTGATATGCGTGATTCTCAATAAATAATTTTGGTTTTATAAAACTAGCCAATCTAATTAACAATTCGCGCATAAGAAGTAGTGGTTTTAAAGTAGGTAAAGTTCACTGCTTTAGCTTCTCCTCGAACAACGCAACCATGGAAGCGAAAGAACGAACGTCAGCTTCCTTGTTGTAAGCGGCGTTCGGGTTGTTGAAAACAGCGGCATCTGATTTGATATTTTGAAAGACATCAAAGAAAAAGCTTGTTACGAGGCTCCGTGAAACAGTGCTTTGCATTTCCATGAGACGTGAAGCAGAAGTCGGCTTTTCTCGTTCTCATTTCCTCCATGAATGGCTGGACCTGAGGATTTATGTGATCGTCCTCGTCGCCGTGGTGGACCTGGAAGAATAAGAAGGTCTTTAGTTAAGTGAAGTTTTATCCCTACCATTATGGCAGCTTCAGTGTGATCGAGAGGAGTATCGGGTAGTGGTTGCAAAGTGCCGTGGAAGGAAGCGACGCATTGGACACCAGGAATATTGTATCTGGCGATGTCGATGGAGCACATTCCTCCCTGAATAAAACGCTAAACTTTGAAAAATAGCATTTCTTACGAAGCAATACCCAATCGCAGCAATCTTGTTCGGATCGACTCTGTCCTGCTTCTTGATGTTCTCCACAGCAGCTTCCAATCTCCATTTCAAGGTCGTTGTTCTGAAAACTTCTTAAATATTCGAATTTGTTCTCAGAAGTACCTGAGTTCTCTTAGTTTGGCGAGAATTGCGAACGATTCTTCCTTCGTTGCTCCGACCTTTCCTTCTCCGTAGACATCAGCTGCAAGGGTCACATATCCCAGCTGAATAGAATAGATTTTACGCCGTTCTCGATCAAATCGAGCTCCTGTAAACCTTGGCAATTTGTTCAGCCCTTCCAATTTCGTAGTCAGTGACCCCTTGGAAAGCATGATGAACCAGGACTCCGGGGAGCTTCCCGCTTCCCCTGAAACAAAGTGCTCAAATAAGTAAGAATAAGAAAATTCTACTCAGGAACGAAGAGCCATCCGTGCATTTCGGCCCCTTCCTTGTCCTTATAGATGAGTTTGGATTTGGCGACCTGCATTCTGTCTTCGAAAACCTAGGATTTACCTGAAAAAAAAAGATTTACAATTTGAAGGTTCAGAAACGAGCGATATTAGGAGAAATTCGATAAGAAATGTTGGCATAGCAGTATATTTATACACAACAGAAAGCAGGCGAGAAAGATAAAGAACAGTGAGAATAGTAATGGAAAAGATATGAAAGCACTGTTCTCGATCCAACTACAAGGAGTAAACTACAAAAGTGAGAATGTGTGAAAGTGCAAAGGAAACCCTAGCTGCATTTTCAAGGATACGTTTATAAACCAGACTTAAATAACTTTGAAACTTGTGAAAATAAGGCATGCGTTTCAGATGTCCAGCTCGAAAATTGTACAGAATTTAGGCTCCACAAATCACCTACTTATGAAATTTCATGATGCAAAGATTGAACCCAAATTTTAGAAAAGCTGAAAAGTAGTGCCTCTTACCTTGGCAGATATGTCAAACCCTATTTGTGAGTAACAAGATTCGTGTACATAAAGGTTGTCTGGTGCGTAAACAAGGTATTTGTAAAGAACGAATAAAACGAAATATTTTCTGTACAAAAACATCGAATTCCATCAATCAAAATGAACATATTATGAAGAAAAGAAAATCTCGTGCTAATTTTTGTACAGACATACTTGTGTATCTGTAGCCACGCGACTATTTTATCAATTTACCTTTAGTTTGCAAGGTAAGCTACCACATGGAAACTAACAAATCCGTGTATTTATGACCTATATAAATACGGTTTTCGATTCTCTGATTTTTATCGTATAAAAATTCGCCAAATAAAGATCTGCAATAATATAAGTCATTCTATTACCTTTTCATTCGTATTTTGTTTGAGGGATGAAGAGACTTTCTTTTAAAAATAGTACGCAAAATTTGAAAATTCATTAATACCAGAGCTGTAAGGAATCAATTTTCGAAAATTTTCGGAACGGAATCCCATACAGTCCTGGTTAATACAAGTGAAGAATAGATGAATTCGTCAAATTTCCCACTCCCATCTCCATGTGCTGACCAATTGTTATCGAATAAAGTGATCGGGGTGATTAAAAACCTCTATTTGGAGAGTTTAATCAAGATTGGCGAGGTTTTACAAATGTCAGAACAGGAATGGATCGAAATTCCGATTCTAAAAAATGTTTACCCCTCATTTCGATTCCATTTGTTTCCAAACGTATATTCCGGTCATGTCTGCTGATAACTCGTGTCTTAGTCTTAGTCTTTGAAAACCATTTTTGAAGAATATTTCCTCCTCATCAGGGCTGCACGAAACTTCGACTTCGAATTTTCAAACTTTCATCTTCGCGCAGTCTTGTTCAACTTAGAAGTTTCGAATTAGCGAATTTCTCGTTATATTGTATTTGGCAAGGGGAAAGCTTTGGATTCCTGCTAAGTACAGAATTACTCGACCCCATCCACAATTCAGCATCAAGTTTTATATTATGAAATCGAAAAATCATAGGTCTCACGGCGTATGAAACTGAAAATGTAAATTCGCGCCATCATATAAACTCGAGCAATTTTTCACTACAAAAAGGATTATTGGGGCATGCTGCTAACCTGTATAATTCCCTCCACTTCTTTTCATCTCATTCGCCTTCTCTTTATCGTCTGTTCTATCAGATTTATTCGCGTGTTTCCCCTCATTCTCCCTTATGTTCCAGTGACGACGAAAAATCGCCTATGATTTTTGCGAAGATCGTCATTTTTGCGGCTGAAACAGTTTGATTTTCCCGAGTTTCGTCTGCCTGATGCTTAATTGATCACTCTGGACTCCTTCCGGCCCACTTATCTTTCGATTTACCCGACGCGTTTTTTTTTGTGGTCAAGGGTTTTCGGTCATCTCGTGTGTTGTCCGGTTGATGTTAGATTAGGACTACGGGGAAATCGCCTAGAAGTGTTTTCATATTTCGACCGACATTTCCCCGTTCGTATTATTTTTCGTGTGCCGGCGTTTCGCTGGGAGCGTCCGCAAACATTGTGCAAGCACAGATCATTTCATTGCCGATATAACATCATAGCTAGTCCTCGTATGTATTCTCGATGTTTTCGTGTAGATTCAAAATATTAGTGCGACAGAAATAAAATTTGAGCAGGATTTTCGATTTCCTTTATTTTACAAAAACAAATCATTTATGCCCTGAGACAATCTATTCTGTAGCAATTTTGGTGACGGTTAATTTTATTTGCCTCGCGGTTGATTAGTTTTTGTGAACATGTGATCAACAGATATTTTACTCAAAAATTGGCTATTTCTCTGAAAGGGCATTCAAAAATGACATTCCAATGCTCAAAGGATGGTTGAGTAGGAAGAGCAACTTGTATTTGACTTTTTTCTCCAAACCATTTCTTTCGGTTTTGCACATTTGAATACCTTTTTATTGTGTTTTGAAAGACACTTCTAGGTACATGTGACCTAGTTCTTCAAAAAATACAACGTTTCCCTGATTATTTCAGCGATTGAATCAGCTCCTTCCTCATTCTTCTGAAAACATGTGGGCGGGGCAAAATTCGGAGCTCCGAAAACAGGTTTTTAGAGCCGTAATATTTCATTGAGAATATAGTCAACATGTAAATCGGCATGTGCCTGACTCGTAAAATGAATCGGGTACATTTCCTCGTCTTCATCAGTAATTTATCAGATTCTCATCTCTGATCAATTCTCACTTTGTCTTCGATTTAAGAATTCATGTTCGTAGTTTGAGATGATAGATCGAAATCAGCCTAAACATTTCCATCTTGCGATAATTTCTTTCGACAATTTTCCGGAAGAAAAAATCGGACAAAGGTATGACCGATGTGCTGAACTTCATTCATTTCTCAGGTTTGAGACAGAGCTTGTCTTCCTATAATTCTTTGGTTTTCGTGGTACATGTGAGAAACTGATCATTTTCTGTCAGTTATCACTCTATTTTACATCATCACGTCGGTCGTTATACTTTCACTCCTACGCCATCAATAGCAGTTCATGCCTAAATATTACTTATCGCATCGCTCCCATTGATAGTCGTCTCGTTGTTCAACCAAATGAATCAATTATGACAATTGGAAAACATTGCTTCTAAAATCATCCAAATTCGTTCGATCGCTCGTATATTCGAATTTTTGATTCCTAGAATTTTTTAAACAAATTTTTAGATGTCTGTGTTACGGAACCGGTATCGATTTCTGCTATTAGTCGTGACCTATTTTGGCCTGATTTCTCTGAATTCCAACTATATGATAATCACGTTCACCTATAATTGTATGGAAAAGGAGACGAATAGTGTAATTTTCTTTCCAAAATTGTAAAATTAGGTAATTAGGCAAATTTTCAGACGAATGAAGAAATCCTTGATTTATCGACCACAGCTAAGCGAAACTATCTCTGGGCCGTCGGGTTTGGAACGTTACTCGCAACATTTCCTACCAACTACGTTTACAATAAATACGGGGCTAGGTATAGCTATTTCTCTAAAGAGTTAAGATAAAAGTTTAGGTACCCATTTATATTTGCTGGCTTAATCAGTGCAATATCTACAGCTTTAACGCCGCTTGCAATTTCTAGTGGAGTTATCTTCTTGTACATTGTCCGCTTCTTGCAGGTAGATTTTTCTATTTTACAAAAAGAATATATGGTGAAGTCATCATCGCTAACTACAATTATAGGATTTGTTTCCGCGTTTCATATCCAAATTAGCCGCGGTATGTAGAGATTTACGAAAGAATGCGGATAGACAAATGCCCTGAGTGTAGTAAATCAGAGTAATCCCAAAATCCCCAAATTGCACTGATATTTTATGTTTTTGATCCTGCGCCAAATGAATCTTGTATCAGTGACCTTTGTTGTTGAATTTTGTAGCCGATGTCTTTCGATATATGTAGGAAAAAGATAATTTTCACATTCAATAATCGATTGTAATGTTTAGCTTAAAATTCACTCATTAGTTTCTGTTGAAGTGGATTTTAGAAGTGTCCAGAATTTGAAAATCTGAAATTAGGGCCCGCGAAATGCTTCCAAGTCAAACCCGAAATTGTACTCCTCTTAGGCTAAATACCAATTCAATTTGAATTTACATTTTTCGAGGCTTAACTCGAACCAAACTCACTAAAATTTTTCCGAGTTTAATATGTATATTCCATATGAATTTGAAGTTTCATCTCAAGTGCTTCAACTTTGAAGAAGCTTTAGGGAATCGCCTATGCGGCGGACTTCGCGACTATCGGAACGATGGCTGTTCGCTGGGCTCCAATCTCAGAGACCGGCCTTTTTCTGTCGGTGCTCACTACGTTCACCAGCATTTCGACAGTGATAAGCAGTCCGACCACGTCTTTCGTACGATTTTTCCCTTCGAAATGGTTTTTGATAAATGGGAAATCTGCAAGCCATGGAACGGTCGGAGTCCTCAAGTCATAATCATGGAAGGGAGCGTGACCAATTAATCGGTTTCGGTGTTTTCCTTTCATTTTTAGTTCTCCATATAAACATTGCAAGATTTTGCAAAGTCTACCGATTCAATCAATAACGGTGAGTGGCGTTAGATGGACTGCTAGTGGGGTGGTATGATTTTGTACGAGGCCGCGAGTTCGTTCTAACTGTTTCGCGAGCAAGCTTTTTATCCAATCTGAAATTTTTTTGCGGAACACGGGTTTTTGAACGATGGATGGTTTATTGGAAACATAACCAACACCGTTGACTTGTTTTCCGAGATTACGGAGATCGTAGGTGGGCAGGTAGTGGTCGATGACGTTTGTCTCGCTCAGGCGAATGAACTGGGTTGGGAAAATGGCTTGGGTTAGATAATGTATTCTGGGCCAAGACGCCTTCTTATTCCAACTGGCGCAGATTATGTAAATGGGCGTCATATGAGAGGATTCACCTCGAAGTGTTGAATCAGTTTGCAATTCCAGCTCTGTGAATCGATATTTGGCTGGAGAGCGACGTTCTATTTTCATGCCGCAGCAGGTCTACTCATATTCCTGATCTGGTTCTACCTCTACAAGTATCTTCCTCGTGTTATCAAGTTCTGTCTTCCCACAAATAAGCTTTAGTGATGACCCTTCCCTTCACAATTCCGTCTCAGCAAGTGAACTCAAGCATATCCAACTCTCCAAGACCGCATCGTTCTATGAACGCAGGAAGAAAACGCCGCTCAAGGAGATGATCACCAGGTAGTCAAAGAAGCGGAAGTGACAAACGATTGGAACGTTGATTGAAATTTGAAATGACTCGTTTATTCATCTTTCATAGACAAATGTGGATGAAAAGAGCATCTTTTATGATTCAATATCACCTGGGACGTTCTAAACTTTAGAAAAATCTACTCAAAAATATCCGAGCGAAGCATGTAACAGTCGTGCAACGCTTCAAACATTTTTCACTGTTTATTAATCTGGGCTTCATGAATACATTTTAGTCCTGTCATTCTGTGTGTCTGGTTGAACTCTTTCGTAGAAATGACAGCGATTATTCTGCTCCATACAAACATGGCGACGTGGTTCAAGAAGATCTTTAATTTCTCAGTAAGAAACTAGAACAGTAGGCGATTATCCCCCATGTCGTTCTTTCTAGATCAGTGAAGTCGGACTATTCATGATGTTGACTATCTTCGTGCATGTTCCCTTGAAATGGGTTGCAGGATTTGTCAGTGACCGAATCACATTCATGAGTGAACGAGCAAAAATCCTCGTGTTCAACACAATTGCTGTTGGAGGAACCGGAATATTCTTCGTTTTCATGGGGTAATTTTCCCGTCCTCAACCATTCACATTAAGTTTTTCAGACTGCTAAAGCCCGACCAGAAGGCTCTCGCTTTATGTGTAACAGCTCTAGCTCAATGCGGCATCAGTTTCAACGGAGGTGGATTTTACAAGTGCGGAACGAAACATTCCAGGTAAATGGAGCCGTTGTTGTTGGAGTATCACTTTGCACAAGATCAGAATCATTCAACTTTAATTCCATCTCACGAACCTCAATGTTAGGTGCAAAACAGTTTGGTCTCATTCTTCAGATTTCTGAAGTGCAGTTATAGTGATGAAATTACAGCCTTTGCAGCTTCGTAGAGTCCATCTAAAGTTTAAGACCTTACTCTTGAACTTAATTCGTTATCGATAGCAACGTTTTCAACGGCTAGGCAAACAACTTTCAGACAGTTCGGTCACATCGTCGTGTCGATGATTCAGTGGATGAAGTGCGTCGCCCTGTTCTCCTCGCCCGCACTTGCTGCTCTGCTTCTTCATGATGAAACTGACTCGTCAGAATGGAGTCGAGTCTGGTATGGAATGGCCATTCTCATGTTGGCGGTAAAACATTTCTTTACGGAACAATGCTTTCAAAGCAAAGTTTAGGTCAACTTCATTTCTTACCCGATTTTAACAGACAAATCCGCAAAATGGACCGAAGAGCCTGAGTCTAAAGTGTCGTTGGGTGGAACGAAATCAGAGAAAGATCTTGAAACTTCAAAGTCAAATGAAGACAAAGATCGATGGGCAAATGAGGCAGATGCAGATAGAGCCAAGAATTCTATAAAATTATGAACAAATTCGTTATGCATGATCTTGTAAATAAATGTTTTCCTTTAAAGTTCTCCATGTATCATCACGAAAAACAAGATGTTCATTTGATTTGTTTCAACACACCTTACAAGGAATGTAAAGTGTATAAATCGCGGTTGCGTCTCAAATTTACAGAGAATGTTAATTTGAACATGCTGATACCGAAAGTTAAGTAAAGATTGTTGATCGTGTACCTTGATCTGAGGATTTGACACTGAAGTTTACCTTTTATTTGCATTGTATGTATTTTCGCGAAAAATTAGAGTACATCGTGAAACTAGCGTTGGCAATGTCATTATTTGCTACAGCAGCACCAGTCAAAGAGGGGAAATTCAAGGTCAATTCCTGAGATTAGGGTTATACATTCAGCATTTTTGATCAGTATGCTCGAATTGACCTACCCTGTAAATTTGAGATGAATCCGTGATTTGCACAATTATGTGTCATGTTAAGGAAATTGCATAACTTGTATGCTACATTTGAATTACTGCATTATAAAGAGATAGAAAAGTCAAGAAAGTCATTAACCAAGAAGCATTCTCACTATTTGGCAATCGACTAGATCCCAGTGGCGAGGTTGGCTTTCGAAAACGTTAAAAAATTTCAACTTCTTGTTGAAGAATGAAATACGATTTCCAGAATGCAACGCGGCGCTCGATTGGATTATATTCCGGGTGCGAAGTGCCTCTTCTGGTCCACGTTCTTCATGCAGGTACTTGAATCACTACTGGTCAGGATTGGCCTGCTTTATTATTTGTGACACAACACTGACATTGATAATCAGTGTCAGTGATATGAAGTCGCATTCTTGATCATACTTCTATTGTGGAGAAATTAGAAGAGCAATAACAATTCAGGCAGTCATCGTCGCAATATCGGTTGGGCACTCGATCGTGTGGTTCGACGAGCTCTGGAATCGGGACACCGAAGATCGGCTGTGCATCATTCTGATGGGAGCTTGCGACGTGAGTGTTTGGCAATGAAGAACTCGTGTTCATCGACCTCTCTTGGGGAACGGTCACTGCGTACCAAAAATTTGGTGCGTAGTGGCATACACCCCTTTTCTCTTTAGATATGCGGCTTGTTGATCGCGATTCTGGTGTTGTTCGACATACGAGCGCAGTTCGGTAAGCGACAACGAATTGAAGAGTACTAGGATATTTTGTGCTAATGATAGGGAAATTTCGTAATTATCGATGACTGTGCACAGAAAATTATTTAGACTCTATAACCATGTCGAAAAACATCTGCATAACAAAGAATTCAAAATAATATTGATCTGAATTCCAGAAGCGATTTTCTGCATTTTGGTGTTCGAAGTGGGCGCCTTCGTTATCGACTGTTTTTATTATTTTTACACGCCATTCCAGCCACAAGACATTTTCTGTCTCAATAAGAACGACAATCAAGCAGAGTTAGTGAAAGAGCAGGAAATTTATTTAAAAAAAAAGAAAAAAAGCTGTACAACTTTCAGACTCGAATCGTGCAAAGAAGAGCGTTATGAGATTGCAATGCGTCTGGCGAAGTACATCATGCGTGTACTCGTCATGATTTTCGCAGGAGTAAAAAGATGTCCAAATAAAGCTGTCTTATCGAGAATTTCTTCAGACCAGTCTATTTTGCATTTTCGCTTCGACTCCAACCGAACCGAGAGAATCGTACACCGTTCATGTGATTAGTCAAAAGGGTCGCCGCAAGAAGAGGTCGAATAGGTATCCAAGAGCACTGCTTACAAATCATATTCTTTAAAAAAAAAGTAATGCAGATGAAAATAGCCATGGAGAGCGAGATAAAAATTATTTTTCTCTGAACAAAGTTACGGACAAATGCAGGATTCTTTCAATGATAAAGTTTGTAAAGTCGTGGCAAGAAATCATTTTTATAACAACCTAGTGCCAAGTTTAGGATAATAACTTAATTTTCAAAAGCCCACTTAAGATCGGCTAGGTGGTCGAATAACACGGCTGTGTCTGTCAAGAAAACTGGAACCGTTTCGGTCAACGGAGTCATCATGCCCAAAGCAACTGTAGTCAGTTTCAGGCAATTATCAGCTTATCAAAGCCGTTTCAATTTTAATAAAAAGAAGTATTTCAGCGGAGCTGAATCATCGATTTCGGTCAAGGAGACGGGCGATCCGAACAAACCAGATACCGTCTTCATCACCGCCGTTCAAGTCCAGAAACACAGAAAGGGAGGAAAGGTATTTTCTTCAAACCGTCGCCAGCCTCATCGAAGGATTTAGCGCGGTCGCAGAAGTGGATCTAGGGGATTGGACAGAAGGAGCAAATGCGTGAAGGATGGCAGCAAGGTATGTCTAAAGCATGTTGTTTAATCGCGATTTTCAAGTTTCAGACCTCCAATAGATCGACTGCTTCATCGATTCCTCCGGCATCGACTGCTCAGTCGATCAGCTCGAGATCGCGTCGTCGCAGAAAGGAAATCACCAAAGTAAAATACTTTCGAAACCAGACAAGACATTTTCAATTTTGTTTTTTCCTGCATTTGTCAGACTAACCAAAATATGCATTCTTTAAAAAGGATGAAGATAGGCCCGTACTGTTTCATAGATGAGTGCTTTCTTCTGTCTAGTCATTTGATGAGTTCAAGTTCATACGATCATTTTGAGGATTGAGCCCTGTAACTAATTGTAAGAGACTGATTTTTTGCCCGAACCTGCATAACTTCAATCCATGTTCTTTTTCGTTCAGATGCCAGCACTCGTTTCCCCCATGGACTACCTCAACAACAAGGCCGAGAAGCGCGATCGCCAACGTCGTGCCGTCCTGTAGAGTCAATACCTCTTCTAAATCGTCATATCATTTTCACTTATCTTCCAGTTTTGCGGTCGCTTCTCCGATCCTCCAACGTGCGATCGTAGTGTTTGCAGTCTTTGATCTCACTGTACAAATGCCACCCACTCAAAGATCGAATAAAAACTTTCGAAAACCATTCTTTTTCAAGAGTGGATGTCAGGAAAAATCAAAGTCATAAGGAAGGGGTGCGGAACAGGGGTCCGTCAATTTGGCTGATTTTCACATATCTAGTACAGTTTTTCACGCTGATCATCATGGTGCGGTTTGTTTTTCGAAAATCGATTACTGTAGTGGAATACGGTAGTTCATAAGTTTTCCAGATCCGACCTCGGAAAAAAATTCATAACTTTCTTATTTCTGAACCAAATCGAATAATTCTTTTTTTACTTCGTAGATCTTGAGTAGGAGAATAGAGTAAAAATATAAATAAAATTTTTATAAATTAATTTTGGTGGGAAAAAGTTGCCCGAATTTACCCTATATACCCGTACTGTATTTACAAGTTTAATGTGAGTTAACGTCGAAGTTTTCCATGAAATCTTGTAGAGCTCTTCAAGTTGATCAACTTTCGTTCCAGAACTTATTCTAGAATGTGCAGACACCGGGGGATATGAATTTTTGAAAATTTTCTTAGATTATCAAGAATGACCTTTTCAATGAAGCATCGCTCTACAGAGTTAATTGGTCAACTAGAGAGATAGTTAGGATATAATTATAAAGATTTTTCGCGAAAATGTCAAGAAAAATAGAAAAAAATTGCGAAAATCGTTTGAAAATGGGTGAATCATGCAATTCGGCAGGGCAGGAAAAAGTGGGCGGAGCCTGAGGGAACGAAGTTGCAAAATGTATGCAATATTCACTTACTCAAAATCGACTATATTCCACATGCTATAGATGAAGTTCACTGCATTAGCTTTGAAAAGGCAAGTTATTCGTTGCTAATTTTTACGGACATTCAGATTTATATAACTTCGCAACATGATAGAAATAAACATATAATTTGGGACAATCTTGAGACCTAGGTTTGAAAAATTAGCCAAGCCAAGCCTCGAAGTGGCATATCTGAATAGAATTACAGTATCAGACAGAAGCATTTGAAGAAGAATTATTCTCTTTGACATTATACTAGATAATTTTAAGTGCCGAATTTAGTTTTATTTATTCATTTTAGCCCACCTCTACATCCGAATTAACTACATCTGAGTTAACTACATATCGATCAACTGAGCATTCAGTCATTAGCAGTTCTATCAGACTTGAAACGACTACCTCACTAAAAGCTAGTGATAAATATAATGTGCTGATCGCACCAATTTTCTCATTGATTTTGATTTTTTCGCTGGTCAGAAATTTTTGCCCACTTGCCTAACCCAGCAATTTTTTCTTATCACTCTTTTTCTTTATTTTACTGTCCAGGGCTGTTGCGGAATCGAATTTTAAAAAAATTCGGAATCGGAATCGGAAGTGAAATTTGAATTTTTCGCGAGGTCGGAATCGGTATCGGAATTTCCGCAACAGCCCTGATTAGCATTTTCTTGATATCTTGGAAAATTTTTCACGAATTCTTCTTTAAAAAATTCATGAACATGCCTACCAACTTCTGTTCAAATTCTGCTTGCAAAATTTTCGATTTTTTTCTAGATATCATGCGGTTTCCGAATAGTTTGAGTTGTCCGGCGTCATTCTTTCCGGAAAAAAACTGTTATAACTTTCTATCTATGTATTATTATTTTAAAAATATTTATTTACTGAAAAATTCTTAGAAATATTTTGGCAATATAAACGGAGAACATTTTCAAAAAACATTTATGCAATGTTAAACAAAACGATTTTTGAGTCAATTTTTAGAGGGCTTTGCCGGACAAGATAAAGAGAGCAAAGCGCTGTGGGCATAAACATAAAACAATCCAACTCAATAGTTTATTTCATAGAGAAAAAATGCAGAAAGGTTGTTACCATAAAAAACTGCATTTTTTTGTTGTTGAAAGTACTCGTTTATTTTCCATATTCGATAGCCTTTGGGTCAATATAGCCATAATACTCGGATTTTTGAAGAATCTGCCTTGCAATTTCCGATTTCAGCTGAAAATAAATTTTAAAAATAAGCTAATAAATATTTTAACTCTTACATATTCGAAGGATGGCCTATCTTCTGGTTCAAAAGACCAACATTTCGTCAACAATGAATACCTGTAAAAAATACTATCTTTTCATAAATTCACTTTTTATTCATACAGTAGTTTGTCGCAAAGTACCGGCATTTGCAATCTATTTCCTTCATTTAGAAATTTCTGCAATTCTGTTGTTGCAATTTCCTTATACGGAACTTCCCCAAACGAAAATATCTCCCAAACCGTAACTCCAAACGACCATCTAAACTTAGAAGATCATTTCTTATAAAGAACTAAACATTCATCATACACATCACTCTTTTCGCTGAATGATCTGAATCCGAATGTCTCTGGCGCCGACCACCTAATTGGGAGCAATTTACGATTTTGCCCATCGAAATTATCATCCGCGTTTGCTCGAATTGACATACCAAAATCAGAGATCTGGAAAAATGATATTTTAAAAAAATATTTAGGATCAACCTTAGCAACTTTATCTTCTGTTAGAAGAATATTTCTGGCCGCTAAATCTCTGTGGATTACATCCTTTGATGCAATGTATGACTAAAATATGAAATCATTTTGGAAAATGACAGAATAAATACCATTCCATTGCATATTTGCCAAGAGAACAAAATGAACTCTTTCAAGACCACTTTATCATTCTAGAATAAATGTTATAGAGCAAGCTAGAAAATAATACCTCAATTTCTTTATAATTTATGCTTGAAACGTATCTTTGTAAGTCACCCATCGCACAGTATTCAAGAACGATATGTGGTATGAATCTATCTATCAGATATCCATACATGCTAAAATGGTCATTAGTGTTTTAGTTGAAAACGATTATCTGAATTACCAAACAACATTTGGATGAAATTCGAGAACTTTCATTAATTCGATTTCATCTCGAAAATCACTGAGGTCTTTTTCTGTAGCATGATTTGATGCACGTTTAACTGCAACCTAAGAATTCTATGCTTTGTTAGATTGAAGCGCGCAAATACCTCATTCGTATTTGATAGGCCTGATTTTTCCCGATACATCCTTAAATGGGTATTGTTGATAACTTTGAAAGCAGGAACGTCTCCTAGATTTGTATTCTAATTATGTTAAATAACGATGTGATGTCATTTTAAACGATATGAATTATATTCATACCACGAAGTACACCTTTATAAACCACCGAAAATGATCCACTGCCAATGCAAGATTCTGAGTTAATTAGTAATCCGTCAAAATTTATTATCCAAGGATCATCACTAAATGAAAGATTAGGTTTCAATTATACAATATTGTCAAGATTATTTTTGATATTAATGTCGATATTTCAAGGGACTTACTTAGAGATTTCACATTTTGTTGATTGAAGATTATTCTTTTTTCTTAGTGATCTACAAATTGTTTAAATTAGTTAAAATATAATATGTATAATTTACGCAATTGATCTGAATAAAGTTCGAGCTCGTCTCCTTCTATAAAATAAGTAGATGAAAATACTAATAGACACTAACATTATGATAAAAAGCGAAACTGGAACAGTTATATAAACTAAAGTTTAATAAATCTATTTTTTTATTTGAAATTAACATAGATGTGTATACCAATTAGTTTCGTATTATTCCTACTTATTGGCTTTTCAGTTGGTGACAAACTTGTACTGACATCTGTTGAATAAGCTGTTGTGGTCATGATAGTACTAGCTAAAATTTGTATGATTGTTAAACAAAAAACAAACAAACGCAGTAATTCTATGGTGACATAATGTTCCGCATGCTTATTGTTAAGACGCGTTCTTTGAGTAACCCGAACAAAGGTCGGACAACTGCAAAAGTGTCTCGGATCCGAACCAAACTTATATGGTGGATACACCTATGGGTCCTAATCACAAAAATTAGGTTTTTAGGTCCCGCCCCCAAAAGTGGGCGGAGCTAGGTGGGGATCAAAGTTGGGTGTTTTCACGATTTGGCACCCCTCAGGGGGTATAAAGAAAACTTTTTTGCTATGAAAGATTTTCGAAAAATTTAAAAAGAATGAACATGGTCATGGAATGTACTTTCTAAAAATATAATGGTTTAGGGGGTCAGCCACTTGCTGGGTATGGGAGGGTGTCCCAAAGTCAAAAGTGTTAAAAGTGGCAGTTTCAAAATATGCATTTTTTGCATAAAATCGATTTTCTTGAAGAAGTTTAGGAGGAGTTCCAAAAATCTGATGCTATATTCGAATTCTATGTATCAAATTACCCTAAAATCAGCCCTAAAAAGCATGAATTAGGCGGGACATTTTAGAAAAAAAATCAATCAAATAGGCGTGGCCTGAGGGTCGAATTTTACAAAACTGATCAGAAAAATTCAAACGATACACCAATTGATAGCCCTTGAAAAACTAAGCAACTTTTGTGAAGACACCTCATGATTATCTATTATGGTATGGGAGTGGTACCCCAAAAACCAAAATTTAATGTCAATTTTCAAGAAAATGATACGAGAATATTTCCATAGGCAGTCTACCAGAATTTGAGCTCAAATTGAAGCTAGAGACATCTATTGTTTATTCCCACTCAATTTGGAGTCGAACGATACCAAACATGGTATGGTATCAAATGGTAGCGACCCATATGGTCAAGTTACCATTTGGTAACCAATATCCATCATGTTATATACCAAACGAAAGCCCTTATCGACCTGAGTAATATGCTGAAAACCACTTGAAAAGGGGATTAGTCTATCGTCTTTTATGGTCATTTGAAAATATCCCATTTTTGGTCTTTTTCGATAGGTGGTTATAGTCAATTAAAATGATGGTATAATGAAACCACTTGCTGAAATTGATAGAAATGAACTCGAATATTACTCTCCAGTCAATTTCGAGTCGATTGATATCCATTTTGATATTGTATCACTCGGGTACCATATGGGTGGTATACCATGGACCCATATGGTAACATGATAAAGTGATAACATGATACTCTACGAACCAAAAATGAAGTATTGCCCTCCAACTACTATATTCCGAAAAGATTTTTCAATTTGGTTTGATTTTACAAAAGTTATGAATTTTTGAAGATTTTTGTCATTTTCTTGGGTTTGATCTATTCAAACCTCTATACCATGTTTACCATAATAGATAACCATGTAGTGTCTTCACAAAAGTTGCTTAATTTTTCAAGGGCTATCGATTGGTATATCGTTTGAATTTTTCTGATCAGTTTTGTAAAATTCGACCCTCAGGCCACGCCTATTTGATTGATTTTTTTTCTAAAATGTCCCGCCTAATTCATGCTTTTTAGGGCTGATTTTAGGGTAATTTGATACATAGAATCCGAATATAGCATCAGATTTTTGGAACTCCTCCTAAACTTCTTCAGGAAAATCGATTTTATGCAAAAATGGGGCATCAGCATACCGCCATTTTTGACATAAGGACCCCTTTCTGACCCAGCAGGTGGTTGTTGCTCGAAAATCTATATACCAGAAGGTGCGCAATTACATGGGCTACTCTATGCTTTTTAAAATTTTCGAAAATCTTTTATAGCAAAAAAGTTTTATTTATACCCCCTGAGGGGTGCCAAATCGCAAAAACAACCAACTTTGACCCCCACCTAGCTCCGCCCACTTTTGGGGGCGGGACCTAAAAACCTAATTTTTGTGATTAGGACCCATGGGTGTATCCACCATATAAGTTTGGTTCGGATCCGAGACACTTTTGCAGTTGTCCGGCCGCTCTTAATAGTTTGTTCAGGTTATTCAAAGAATGCGTCTTAATTGTTAGAGTTTTAATTGCAAAATTAACCATATATTACATTTATGATAGACATGTATATATAATGAATTCGTACAACTACCTTCATAATCGCTACTAGAGCAATAAAGTTGATCGATTATATAGTAAGATGTTACATCTAAAGAAGTAATTAGGGCGCGTTCAGACTTCGTCCACCGTGGACGTGGACAAGGCGAAAAAGAGGAGGGAAAAAGAAGGCAGAAATTCGCAGTGAGGCTTGTAACTCTCCTCATGGACGCGTGTTATCTCGTGCTCTCTCGTTCCCTTCTCGCTATAACCGAGAATAGGGAATCCGCGCGACAGAAACCGTGGCCGAGTAGTATGTCGTTCCACCTCAGCGAGGCATAGAGAAAAAAGTGGCAGTGAGGCGTGAGGCGACTTACCACTCGGCCACGGTTTCTGTCGCGCGGATTCCTTATTATTGATTATAGCGAGAAGGGAACGAGAGAGCACGAGATAACACGCGTCCATGAGGAGAGTTACAAACCTCACTGGATTTCTGTCTTCTTTTCCTCTCTTCTTTTTCGTGCACTATTTCGCCTTGTCCACGTCCATGGTGGACGAAGTATAGACGCGCCCTCAAATCCACCACGAGCCCATTTGCCAAAATTACAGTAATAGACGGAAGCACTTTCAGTATCTATAAAGCAACTCTGTTCTTCTCCAGCAATATGATAAAAAACATTAGAGTTAAAAGTATCCAAACAAACTATTTCGATCCTATAAGTGATGCAACTATTTGCAATATACAAATTTAAAATAAAAAATTATAAGTACTGGCAAATAAAAGAATCCGTAACGGTAAAATTACTAAGTGAGCTTTCACCAATATTTCCCCCATTGCATTTGCGTTGCGATTCATTCTAAAATTCGATTAGCTGTTAATTAAAAGGCAATTTTTTTATTTCATTTGTATAGATATGTAGTTTTTAAAGACATTTATAGAGTATTTCTGAATTACTCGATATGAACGGGTAGATAGGTAGTATGTAAGTTAATATAAATTAGTAGCGCGTCATATAAACATAAACACTCCTCTCTTAACTTTAGACTTTACTTCGTCAAGTCGATTCTTCGAATTTAATCCTTTCACATTTTTCTATCATTAAAATAACCCACCCCAGGCTGAAGAGGTGCCAATGGCTGTCCACAGGCGGCGCACGAGTCTATAATATGAGTGAATTAGTCGAATTCGAACTCTATTAAATTTTAAATTTACGTAACATCTACGGACATGTTTAAACGATAGATTATATTGCTGAAAATATCAGGTATATTTAGAGACCACAAGCCACGCTCAATTCTGCCTTTAAAAAGGAGAAAAAAAACCGTTGAGCTAATGCAAAACTGTTGAAAAGTGATTTTATCGAAAAAGTTAATTTTTCATGAAAACACAATGTTAGCCAAAGTTACTCCTTTCACCGAGACACATTTTCATTATAAATTCGCGCAATGAAATTTACATAGTAAACGTAAGACGATACAGTACTATCGTTATAGAGATTTGTACAGTTCTTGAACAGGTCTAATTTTGTAGAGCATATTCGAAGACCTATTTTAGTGAAAAGAAAATTTTCGAATAGTTTCGATTTTTGTATAAAGTTTTATCAGAAAAAAGACGGCATTCTTACAGTAATTGCGCTTCATTTTCAAATTTATTCAATCAATATCATTAATTTAATGTTCCTCAACTCAGTTCTAATGAAGATAGCATGAATAAATAAATTTTCTTAGTGAAATTCGAAATAAAAAAAGATTTTGATTCTGAAAAATACAGGCTTTTAGAAAATAGCCTTTGATATTTTGTGACAGTTAACAGAAATTCACTTGTGGTCTCTAATTATGAGAACTTTGAGTATTTAATGCAGAAAACCGCATCAAAGATGGTAAAGTTCTATCCATTTTATGACGTATTTTGTCACGCTTATACCCAAAATATAATTCGTTTCGATCCTCAAATTTACCCAGTAAATTGCCCACGTTCTGACTACATGAGATAAGAATTAGGATCCGATTTTGATGGTAAATAAGGTTCCTATGTCATGACAAAGCATTGGAGAAATATTTTAAAGACCCTGTATAAATATTTATGAAATATTGTTCTTTTTATAATTATTTTTTTCTATCAATTCAGAAATGTAAAATAATGATTCTTACTTTCTCCGTTCTCATAACAGTATATTTGATCCACATTATAGTATGTATCAGAATTAACCATCACAACCCAACTTCCATTTCTACATGCATAATACACCCAAATAACGGCCTTTACACATTTGTCATCATCTGCTGTGTGAAACACAATTGATGAACTGTCTTGGCAACTGACTAGGTATCTTAAATAAATAAGTAAATAATAAAATATAAATTATATATTATATAATTTAATAATCATCAGACTTGGGACTTTTGATCAAATTTGACCACCGCACCGCAGTTGCGGTGGAAAAGTCCCAAGTCTGATAATCATGAGATTTTAAAAGAGTTCAGAGAATGTAACTTGAGATAAGAATTATGTTTCTACAATTTTAGTGTTATTATGTTTGCTGATTATCTGATTATACCTGCATGGTGGGACATAATCTTGAACTATAAGACGGGGATAGATTGTTGTCTCATTGGTACATTTCAATTCAATATCAGTGTCCTAAATCTTATAATATACCGTGATAGAGCTTGCGTATTTATGAATTTAAAATATCTGTGTAGTTTACTATTATCATCACAAGCTGTTTTATACTAATCGTTATCCTCCAAGCAATTAATGATTTGAGTGAAGCTAGAAGATAGAATGAAATGTGGTAAATTATGTTAGATAAGAATAGAATGATTAGAACAATGAAAAGGCAGATGGCCTATGTTTTAGCAATTGGAAAGAATAGTATACAAAGTAATATGTAGGAAGAATGTTGTAATATTATAATCTAAACAATATACGAATGCTTACATTTGGCTTCAGAACTGGCGGTGGTAGACCAGGGCAAATTGCGCAACCATCTAAATTTGATCAACCTGTACGACAAATTGTTCAAGTTTTAAATCATGTCTTTCCATTTCAGTCATGAATTAATTTGTATAAAATTTTTCTACAGATATTATGTAGCATTTACATTCGATCGTTTATTTATGAGTAAATCTTTATAAATAAAGAAACATATTTCAAAAATAATACAAATTATTGGAATTTATTATTCAGTTGAATAATCTTATGAATATATCATAATTAGTTAAGGAAAACAAACCGTCAAGTATTTCTGATATGCAACTCGTTGGTAAATTCATGACTAGAATCATAGGAAGTAAGAAAATAATACGATACAAGCACATGTTGGACATATGAATTAATAAATATAGTTCTGAAATTTATTTCAAAATAAAAATTGCCTAATATCATGGTCGATTATGTATTTATAAACTGAGTAAATGAAGAAAACTATCAGTCTAGGGAGACACAAGTCTAGAATGCATTATCATGTTTAAATCAACATTTAAACTAGATAATACCGTCTTTAGGCGCGTTTTACTTGACGACTTATGAAGAAGACGGAATAATAAATAATCACTAAACGAGCTATATAAGATTTTAGTTTTTATTACAAATAATCTATTATACTAATACAAATTGAATTCATTATTTAGTAATTGGTTAAATAACCCTGAAAATAATTATTATCACTACCGTATTCTCTCTAATTGAAGGGCATAACTTTTATTATCTACATAATATCCGAAATTAAACAAATTATTGCAATTTTGATAAATTAGTTGAATTTGTTTGAATATGTTGTAGATCTACATAGCCATAATAATGATTATTCTTCAGAATATGATTCGATATCTCGGCTTTTAGCTTAAATATATTTTATTACATATATGAATAGCCTTGATTTAGTATTAATTTAATGTATAAAATGAATAATTACACATTCGAAGGAAGGCCTATCATTCAGATCATCGCACCAGCAATTGTTCATCAATAAATATCTGAAGTTGCATTAATTAGAAAAGAAAATAACGTAAAATCTAATAAAAATCGACCCTCTAAAATTCCTAAACTATCCATTGCCCGATTCTGATAATTTCAGGAATTATTTTATAATGTTTCTTTGATTGTGTAAAGTAAATTTAGACTTAATTTAAAGTTCGTACTATCATTTGATATGGAGTTATGATGGCTTGAAAGATTAGAATTTGTTGAAAATTTGGAGATGAAAATAGACGTCTATGAGCCTCTCTTTTTGATTTTATGATATTAACGATATAAAATATTACAATTGCTCTTCGCAAAGTTTAGGCTTTTCGAGACGGTTCCCACCAATTAGAAATCGTTGTAGCTCAGCCGATTCAATCCCTTTATATGGCATTTCACCGAACGAGAATATCTCCCAAATCGTAACACCAAAGGACCATCTAAATTAGGCAATACCATTTTCTCAAATGATAGATTTTTACACATCGCTCTTTTCACTAAATGACTTGAGTCCGAACGTTTCTGGCGCCGACCATCTGATAGGTAGTAATCTTTGATAAGATTTATCCTGATTCTCCTCTTCATTTGATTTAATTGACATCCCAAAATCAGAAACCTGATTTTATAAAATTTCAATATCTATATTCTTTATGGCTATAAGATTACTTTGGCTACTTTTTCACTGGTTAAAAGAACATTCCTTGCAGCTAAATCTCTGTGTATTATATTTTTTGAAGAGATGTAGCACTAAAAGTTTCAAATTTCATTGATAAATTTAAAACAAACCATTCCGTTGCTAATTTGCCAGCTGAAGGAAACGAATTCTTTCGAAACTTCTCTTTCGTCCTAATAATTAGAAATATTTTCTACGTCTTGAATGAGAAATATAACCTCAATTTCATCTGGATTGATTTTGGAAAGGTATCCTTTCAAATCTCCTATTTGGCAATATTCGAGGATTATTCGTGGTAAATTTTCGCTCAATGAATATCCATACATACTGAATCATTCAGATAATTATTATTTATTGTTTGCCAAAACTACCAAACAACATTAGAATGATACTCGAGAAGTTTCATAATTTCGACTTCTTCTCGAAAATTATTCAGCTCGTTTTCCGTTGCGTATTCGAGCATGCACTTGACAGCAGCCTTCAAGTTTTGGAAAATTAGGAGGCATTTAAAAAAAATAACTTTAGTCGTAAGCTCTGAGGTTTTCGAATGTAATTGCGTGTTGAGATTTTTAATTATTTTGAAAATTGGTATATCGCCTAAATATAAATTTATAATTGCTAAATAAATCGATTGAGTAATAATTTACCATATAAAAAGCCTATGTAAACTTCGGAGAATGTGCCATGTCCAATCAAAGTTTGCCGGTGAATTTCTAGTTTGTCAGAGTTTATCATCCATGGGTCGCTAAATTTACGGGAATTTATTTTAAAGGATTCAGTGTATATTGAAAACTGTCCTACTCGAGTACTGCTGCATCACTCAACCGATAATTGTTTCCTGATCTGAAAGATTCTATTGTTTATTTAAATACAATGATTCTCATATACGCTTTCGTTCTAAAGAATTTCAGAGTTTCCCTTTTCCTTCTGTACGATATATAAATACAAATAACGATGATAGATATAACGACTAATAATGCAATGACTGATGCTATGACAATTGCATAAACTGAAAATAATTACTATCTAATGTCGTATCTTACAATTAGGTTAGGTCGAACTTATTATTTTCTTATTGCCAGTTTTCGTTTTAAGGCTTGTGGTAATCGGTTTTGCCGATGTTTGTGGAATCGATGTTTTATGAGTTGAATATGTTGACGAATGTGAAATTTTAGTCGTCCCTTTAGTTGTCAATGCTGTAGTAGCTAAATTTAATCTTTTAGTAACAAATTCACTTCAATCGTAGCAACTAATCATTTCTTTTAAGTAAGATGCAATGTCTCTAAAGCGGTCTAAGACTATATCCATAAATTATAAATGTTTTTTTTCTTCATATATTTAGTTACACATTTTCTTACTCTTTGACTCAACGCAATAAATTTCGTCAATTTCGTGATATGAAAATAACTGGCAAGGTTCAGCATCGCAACTCAATACAGTCCATTTTCCATTGAGACACATATAAGTCGGACTCAAATTATATCCATAAAGCATACAATCATTTGTGTCATTCAAATTGATCCAGGTTCCAGAAGATAGCACTGAACACACCACTTGCCACCTTAAAACGATCCATTAAAACCACTTTATTGTCATGAGAATAACAGACTTAAGTTTTAATTATTTGTAACACATTCTTAATAGGTGAATTTTATCATATTTTTAGGTCTAAGAGTTCCTTATACGCTTATCAGATTTCAGAATGATTCGTTCATGTAAATGTCAACTCTTCGTGTTAAATTTGAGACTTTTAGTTCATACTTTTACCCGCCACTATAATTCATTTATTGTGAGTTAAATAACATCTTACGTGCATACGCTGCTATCATCTGTTACATTCACCAATTTACTAGATGTAATAGTTTGATCATCATCGTCACATTTTGTTTTATTCTAAATAAATGTATCTTTAGATGTTTCTATAGATACTTACTCCAGGTTGAAGGGGTTGTAATGATTCTGGACATTTCGAACATAAATCTAAATAGAAATTTTATAACAGATTTTACGATTTTTACTTTTCAAGAAAATTTAATTAAATATGCTCTAATCTTTATCGATATCTTGTTAAAATGTGTAAATATTAAGATTACTTTCATCGCTCTCATAGCAGTATAGTTGATCGACTCCTGGATAATAATCACCACGAAATTCTGCCATCCAAGTCGAATTTATGCACATGTAGTCCATTCTAGCCAGACCAGTCAAACAGCTACTTTCACCTTTGTCAGTGTAGTGTGCAACGATTGAAGCTGTTTTATTACATTGAACATAATGTCTTAAATCAAAAAATGATTTGTTTACATTTTTGATAAAACTTCGTTAAACTCAAATAATATCGGAATCATACTTGCATTTAGTTTTATCAAACTTATTGGCGGCAGTGAAACTTTCTAGAATCATTGCATTCGTACATTTAGCCCCAGAATCCTAAATTTTTCTTGATGATATAATTTAAATTAAATACTTGATTTGTATCCAAAATCGAGTTCGTACTTTCGGCTGCAGTACTGTTGGTGGGGGCTGTGAACAGGCAGAACATGCATCTAAATTATTGAATGAATTTATGCAAATTTTCATAATTGTACTGATTGGTGAAGTAGTTAAGGAAGATAACAATGTTGGTGTTCTTGAAATCATGTATTTGTGCCAGAAGGATCGTGGAAGGCGCGACGAAAGTTGCGCCGCCCACGGTTCTTTATCTTTTCCATCTCTAATACCAAAGGCAGATGCTCGCCTCCCCGAGGGCAGTAGAGAGACATTTCCAAGGCCAAGGGATGTGACGCCTAAGGGCTTTAGCCCTTTCTTCCCCTTCTCTATATTTATGTATATTTAATGTAATTATATTCTTATTATATATATTGTAACTATTCCGCCCAGCTGTACATAATAAACAATATGAGGAGAGCCCTGTAAGTCCATTCAAACCATAAGTTAGGAAGGCACTACACGCGTAGGCTACGGTCTCAGTACCATGCACGAAACAAGCATGACCTAGCCTATCCCATTTACGCACGCCATAACTGCGGCTATAGAACCGGAGCTAGGAAGCAAGCCCATAAAGGGGCATTGAACATACGCAGGGCGCCGGCGTAACGTATTATTTAGTTCATGAGTTAATTTTTATTTTCGTTTTTTACGAGAGTATGATTCAAAATGCACCTGATATTTTTCTCAAAACTAACCTTCACCTCGACAACAGAAGATAATAAACGTAACCATGATGAATAGTATTTTATTTATAAAGTAGTTAGAATAAGCGAGATTCATTTAAATTAGACAAAATAGAGTGTTTTCACTTAATCAGTAACAATTCGCTTCAATTTCCGACATTTTTAATCCTAACGCTCGTTGGTTTTCTAGTGAACAAGTTACGGACAATAAATTCCGGAATGAAAGAGTATATGAAAATGTCATTAAACTTGCATATTAGTTGAATTTAAAACTTTTAAGCATTAACACCTATTATGAACAGAAAACTAACGGATTTTTCGAACGTTTTAATCTGTTAATTATCGGATTAAATTGACAGACTCATGCATAATGCTCCTCTTGATACGAAAGAGACAATATTGTTAATACCTTCTTGGTAGAAAATTTGATGTATGAAAATGGGAAGAATAACGACAGGGATGTTTTAAAATTAATTTATTAATGCAGTAATCTTACAATATGCAAGAATTAAGGTGTTTGATAGAATAATGCATGCACATACAGGGTGGACAATAAGTATTGTTGAAAAAATATTTTTCGCCGTAAAAAAGGAATAAGCGTTCAAATGAAAAACCGCTTTTTATAAATAATTTATTTGTCTTCAGAAACAAAAATCAATTAACAATTTTCGAAATGACCGCCACTGGCTTTGATACAGCGCCTGAGTCTGTGAGGAAACGAGTCGACGGAATTGCGGATGAAGTTCAGGTCAAGATCGGCCCAGGCTTTTGTCAGAGCTCGTTTGAGGGATTCCAAAGTGGTGTGGGATGTCGAGCAAGCCTTTTTCTGCAGTTCATTCCAGATGCTATAATCCAGGGGTTCAAATCGGGGAAGTGGCAAGCCATTTAGAGGAGTCGATGAAATCTGGAATATTTGCGTGGCACCACTTTTGCATGGATTTGGCTTTGTGAGCGAGGGTGGAATCTTGTTGATAGGTTCAGGGACGTTGTCCGAAGTGGGTTTGGGTCCAAGGAAGGAGAGTATCCTCGAAGATCGTCTCTTGGTAGATTTCTTTGTTGATTTTTAGCCCTTTCTTAGCAAAGACTAATAGCGATTTTCTTTGCTTTTATATTCAATTTTGCATTCCGCTAATTTGATAATTTATATAAAATTCGAGAGTCAAAATTACAAATTATCTGTTCATTGACTCACTTTGCTTATAATCCCCTTCATGTTTTACATATTCAAAATTTGCATTATACGCTTCTATTTCACAAATATCATTGGAAATATTATCATGTTGTAAACTATACAAAAAATACGAAAATAATGTAGCCGACCGGCAGTGCAAAGAGAACAAAACAAAACAGTAAGAGAAAAACAGGACAGTAACAGAAAGCAGAACAGTGACAAAAAACAATCCTTCTCATTCCACTCCAACCCGAGTGTTAATGGCTGATTCATTACCAATTCTCTACCTTTTGTGCATTTTCAAAGCTATTCTAGTATGCAAATTTCGATGTCAAAATTAAGCAACTATCGTTTTTTGGCCCTAAGTATCCAAAATTAGGCCAAAAGTCGTCAGAAAAGTTACGTTGCACATGATGCAATTGAGACACCTATCGAATAGTGCATCATACATAGAGGTACGATTTCCAGATTCCGAGAAATAAGCCTGAACAGACAAACAGATACACTTTACAAAAATGCTAAAAAAAGAAAAAGAATGCCGAGCATGTGTCTGCCAGTGCACACAAATGCGCGCGCTTTTCTCGAACTTCATTCATTTTCACTCGATTTCAGTGATTTTCGGGCGCTCCCCGTCATGGTGTCCGGCGACGTTGCGATGCGGAACTCGATCAACACCACGGGCTCGGACAAGTCAGTTGGAACTTTGAAATTTTGAGACTTTACGTCCACTTTTGCAATTTAAAAATTAGTAATTTATTTTTTTCGATAAAAAGTCTTTTATTTTTGAGTAGGTCTGTCTACGAGATGGCCCGGCTTGCCTCAGCAATCAGCCCGACGCAAGCGATTGCACTCAGCCAGTTGGTGAGTTTGCGAAAAAAAAAGAACCTAATTTTAGACCAGAATTTAAATGTTTGAATTTGAGAAAGAAAGTCAGCTGACTCTCGGCGAGCACACGCAAAACAAGCGACAGCCGAATAACGTCTTCGCCAAGCTCGTCTCCATGCGATCGGACGTCGACAATATCGGTTGGTTTTGGAAAAAAAGGCAAAAATTTACAACAGCAAAAACTGAAAAGTAAAAGAATCTTTGAAAAAAATGCGTTTCAGAGCTGGTCAAGCCGGAGTGGACTTGCGGACGCGACCCGACACTCGACTTGGACTACACATTCAAGAGGCTCGACTCCAACGATCATCTCTACAGAATTCTCAGCCGCAAGCAGTTCCAGATTGTCCACGTCAGTTCAAATGAAAACTCATTTTTCAGAAGTGGATTTTGCTTGACAAAAATGAACATTCCAAAGAAATTAAAAATGAAGGATAGATATTTCAGTTTGTTCATGTCAGCTTTTTAAAACAATTTCCCAAAAATATTTGATCTTTTCGAAAGTCATGGAAAAAATTTAGATAAAAATATTCATTTTTTTAGAACTTCGATACGGGAGTGACGTACATCACTGATTTGTCGAGAAACGGCACGCTGGTGAACAAGCAGAAGATCGGGAAGGATCGCACGATCGTGCTCTCCAACAGGGACTCTATCTCGATCGGATATGCCAAATATGACAGTAAGTTTTTCGATGAAATTCCAAAGTCTCAAAAATACGTAAAATCCTTGTTTTCAAACAACTTGACAATTTTCAGTCTTCATATTCGAGCAGCTGAACACGCCGACCTACCCGAAGGAACTCACCGACAAACTCATCATGACGTCGGTTGCTCTAGGCAAGGGTGGATATGGGAGGGTAAAACTCACAAGTCCCACTGGGTTTGCATTTTTCGAAAGATTCATCTTTTTTCAGGTGATCATGGCTGCAATGAAATCGAACTTCGATAAGAAAGTGGCGGTGAAAATTCTGTCGCACCAGACACTGACCTCCTCGATTCGATTCAGCCAGACCATCGTCAAGCCGGAGGAAATCGAGAACGAAGTCTGCATCATGAGGAACATCAATCATGTCAGTGAGAATTTTATGGAATATTTCTAAAGATATCACGAAAAATCCATAACAGTGCTGAATGCATCTGAAAATTTTGACGATTTGGTGTCGGAGATCAAATTCTGAAAGCGAAATCGCCGGAACAAAACTTCAGCAGCCTTGGTGGTTCATAACCTCTTTGGAGTTTTGTTGAAAACTGTTTGACTTTGACTCAAATATTCCTAATTTCAGCCAAACTGCATGCGTCTGTACGAAGTTGTGCAGTCGATCGACAGAGCGTTCATCGTGATGGAATTGGTATCGGGAGGGGAGCTCTTCGACAGGCTCACCAACGCTGAACATCATGGAATTGTGAGCGTTTATTCGTTATTTTCCTGAGAGAAAATAATTTGTTTGGAAAAGCATCAAATTTTGCAGGGAATGGGCGATGACTTAACTCGCTTCTACGCGTGGCAACTTCTGAATGCACTCTCCTATCTGCACAAGAATAACATCACTCACAGGTTATCTTTTTCATAGCCATGTTAAAATTGCAACTCGACAAACCTCGAAATAGGTTAAGAAAGGTCTCTAGCTGTCATTTCCCTTTCAATTTTCACATCTTTTGAGTTTTTTTCCTAAAACTTCATTTCAGAGACATAAAGCCCGAGAACATCCTCTGCGTGGATCGCAACATCTACACCGTCATCAAGGTATACGGTACTTTTCGATTTTTGAAAACGTAATGACCCTTTTCAGCTTGTGGATTTCGGACTGGCGAAATCGGTGGAAGGAGGCGGACGCATGAGAACGAAGTGTGGCACTCCAGCCTACACGGCGCCTGAAATGCTCACGTCCAGCAAGGAAATGAAGATGCCATACACGGAGAAAGTCGATGTGTGAGTGAAAATATGAAACTTATAAAAAGAAAACAATTGTGAGCAGACCTAGGGAGCATTTGGGTCAGACCCCAAAAAGAACATGGTATTCGTAATCTCAGCGACTTCGATTACCCCAGAAGCATGTCTCTTATATAGCCCATTCTGCGTGCTCACCTAAAATAGGAATGTTCCGAGTGTGCTTTTCAGCTGGAGTCTGGGCGTGGTTCTGTTCATGATAGCCGTCGGCTACCCTCCATTCTCACCCGACTACGGGGACGGGGAAATGGATGAGCAAATCAAGACTGGTACGCAAATCCTGCAATTTGCTCCTTTGAAATATCAATTTTAGGTCGCCTGATCTTCCACGCTTGTTGGAAGTCGCAGCCGGTGTGCACACAGCAGTCCATTCAGAAAATGCTCAGTGTTGATGTAGGTTTCAGAAAATTTTATAATGAAAATAGTTCTTGGATTAGAATATTCAGTAATACTAAATAATAATTCCATTGAAAATTCGAGGCATTCAGTTTAGAGAAAATGAAATTTTTTTTAGATAAATCCCTAGAATTATTTGCGAGCAAATGTTGATAATTTTCTATGGGCCGAGTCAATTTTGAATCACAACCTAGGAAAGTATATTCATTTCAAATTTGACCTCGGAATTTTGCAGGCAAATCGCCGTCCCACTTCGCTGAAGCTGCTCACCTCGCCCTGGATGAGCGGAGAGCCGATCGAGAAGGCCAAGAAGATGGTGCAGACCTACGAGAACAACAACCACTTTGTCTACTGAACACACATGCAGTCATTTCGAAGAATCAAGGAACCTAGGCTACGTCTACAAAGTAGTGAGTCCGTTGAGAGTTGAATATCATTTTGGATTTGATTTTATTCATTTTTAATTTATTTTTGATTGAATGGAAAAATATTTGAATTTCTAGGAGCAACTCGAAAATTTAGAGTACGGGTAGTTTTCTAATAAAAGACCTGAATAATTATATTTTTCTATTATTATTATTATTTTATTAATTATTTTCAATCTATATTTTTGGCGAATCTAATAATATTTTGGAGGTCTTCTATTAGAGATTACGGTATCTAATGATTTCTGTGTGTTATTGCAAGCTTTTTATCTTCCTTCTTTTTCATGCCAGAACATTTGCACTTTAGTCTTTGATTGTTTTCATTCAAGTTCTATCTAGTATTCCGAAGGTTTGATTACACGGGTATTTCTTTTCGGATTAGTTTTGAAAAGGTCCTTTTTATGAAATAGGGGAGAGTATTCTAGTCTACATTCACTATTTGAAGATAATTATGGATTGTTTTTTCTTTCATAAATAGTCGTCATTTTTTGTTACTTCTGATATTGGAGATATCCTGTCTTATCCTATCTCTATGATTATCTGTCTCTAAATGCAGGATCATTTTATCGTGTTTTCTCGTCTTGCTACTTGTATAGAAGTTTTTTTTTAATTGTTCTCAGTTTAATCAAATAAAGTGTTGAAAAAATACTTCTGTAGATGAGAAAAAGTTCAATGTCTTTATTTTATATTTTTTTGTGGAAGAATAAATTAAAAGTCACCGTAAAATTATGCCTCGGACGAATTTAATTTAGCAGCTTTTTCTTCGAGATCTGTGAGTTTGGTGTATAACGCATCGAGCACAGCTTGCAGCTCGTCTTTGAACGACTCGATTTCGCGTGAGTGACTGCAAATTCTTTTTATTTTAAATTATTATTTTCACAAGGAATTTGTTGAGGAATAAGCCTCAGAGTTGGCTGATTTTTGCACCAGAATGATATTGATCATCGATCTGAAGTCAAAAGTGCTGACGCAAGGTTTTAGCAGTCGAATGCCAACACCATTTACTGTTTAGAAATATTGTATGCTAATTTATAGTTTCAATCTCGCATGCTATTTCTTCGTCAT
Source organism: Diploscapter coronatus (assembly GCA_964036155.1). Taxonomy (NCBI): domain Eukaryota; kingdom Metazoa; phylum Nematoda; class Chromadorea; order Rhabditida; family Rhabditidae; genus Diploscapter; species Diploscapter coronatus. The sequence continues at coordinate 74,535,649 of OZ038423.1, read as the reverse complement.
GTGAAACTTTTCCAGATTTCTAGCAAGAACGATAGCACATCAGAAATTTTAATTTATATTCGCGATCAGCGTTACGAAACTCGTTGCAAGGTCGGCCAAACCGGATTGAAACCTCGAAAGCAGGGCTGTATGGAAATTTCCGTTTCGTTTCCGAAAATCTCAAGTCAATTCCGTACAGCCCTGCTCGAAAGGTTTCATTGATAAGAATTATTTGTATGCTTTTATCTTCAAAATTGATCTTTTCTTGAAATTTCTAAACCCACTCTTTCCAAATCCTGAGCGCCTGTTTGACGTCTTCTTCAGCCTTCTGGAGCTCGGCTTCGTGGCTCGTCACCGCGGTTAGGCTGTCCGTGTTCAGCACCACCTGGAACAACACTTCCTCAAAAACGTTCTATTGAAAAAAAACCTTCAAACTATTGTCGAATTCCTCGAGGAGCTGCGCGCGCTGCCGAATTAAATCCTCGCACATCTCGATCGTTCGGTAACTCGATGCACGGCTTTCGGGTTTCTGGGAAAATGAGACATTTTCTACGCTTCAAAATCGAGCTCAATTTTTATAGAAAAGGTCTATATAATTTTTGGCAGAATCTCATTAAAGTCAATAAAATTATTGCAGGTTTCACTTCTTTAATTAAAAGAATCACCTTCATAACGAGATCGTCGAGTTTCTGGAGTTTTTCGAGCGGCACTTTCATGACGCAGTTGGCGCCGCGACTCGTCAGCAGACTCTTGACGGACTGAACGTCGACGCTCGATGGAGAAATCTGAAAAAAGTTTGACAGATAAAATTAAAAAAAAGAAAATAAAACATTTTTCTAACCTCGGCCTCATCGCTGATCCCCAGAATCCTTTCGATATTCTCCAGACGCTCTTCCAGCTCCTCCATCAATTAAATTCCTGAAAAATAAAAAATAAAAACGAATAACACAAATTTCCAAGCGATTTTGAAATGAGAAAAAACAACGCGTTTTACATTTCTTTTTCATAGGCATTTATTTTCTTCGGGCGTAATCACAGGACACTACGAAGGCATAGAGTTGATAAGGCCGCGTGGTTCCCATTTTTATTTTCGTTTTCGTCGATTTTTTCGTATTACAACTGACAAATATAGTGGGCTAGGTTGAGGTTTGAGAGATAATTGGAATTTATCGATTTTATAAATCGGCCGGTTGAGCGGGTGGGGGCAAGCTGACAGGTTAAGTAGCCAAAGATCCCCGTCTGCTGCTAGATTTATTCTTGTTTTCCCACTGCTCGATCGCCTCATCGGTCTTAGTCCACAAACCGTCTTGGAGTTGCTGGAAAAAAAACCCCGTTTTAAGAACAGATATATGAAATCTAGACTAACCTCGTCCCTCGCTAACGCGACATCCAATCGCTTCTCATCGTCCCAACACGATTCCCAATACTTCCCACTCACCTAGATAGAGTTTGTTAAAATTTGTTTGTTTTTTCGTGAACACGTTCACGTATTGCTGATAAAATTTTTCAAGTTGTTTGGAATAGATCTCCATTTATTCAATTTCTGATTTATTTTTTCGAATTTTTCTTACTCGAAAGAGAAAATATTGAGAAAAACCCCACATCATGAATTTCATTCGACCCAGCCAAATAAACATTCGTAGCCGCTCCTTGGGAAATTGTTTTTGTGAAGGGCTTGATGAAAAAATTCATAACTTGCGCTCCGAAACCGTACGAGCGGGAGATATCTAAAAAAATGTTAATTTTTGAACAATTGTTTTAAAAAATAAGGTTCAGAACCTGTCGCAATCATGCTCCCTGGGTGTAGCACATACACCGAAATGTTATTTTTATGCTCTTCTCGGTGTAGTTTGAAGGCCATCAAAACATTACATAGTTTTGATAGAGCATAGAGCCTAAGGTGAGATCATTTTTAGTGAATTGGAATAAAAACTGGTCCGACCTGTAGGTGGAAAATCCACTATTTGGCGTAGGACAGAGTTTTTCTAGTTTCGATTCCAGGGGATCGGTGGTCTTTATCTAAAATTAGGAAATTTTAAAAGGATACCCATAAGCAGACCTGGGGAGGATTTGAGACAGACTAAAAATATACGGGGTAGGCAGCAAGGACGAAATTTACGCTATGACTATCACAAATTGAGAATGTTTGAAAATTCAAGTTCAAGGCTAAAGATACAAAATTGTGAAGAAAACATTATAGGGAGTAGGTCGCACGACTATCCTGATTTAAGTCCTCCCTAGGTCTGTCCATAGCTTTTCTAGAAATAAAATCCAAACAGTACCCCAGAATGTTGGTGAGAATGCGATGCGACGACGACGATTCGCGACGGAGCGGATTGGCGTAGCACGGGGAGGAGCTCCCTGACCAGCAGCTGGTGCGCCACGTGATTCACTCCGTGCGTCGTCTCGAATCCGTCGATCGTTACTTTCTGTTCGGATCCAAACACTCCCGCATTCAAAATCAACGCATGAAGTGGCCTAGAATTTTTAGTCTTGTCTTTTTTTTTTATAAATTGATCCAAAAATGTGTTTTTTTCTATCCTTTTCTGTGCTGTCCTGTTTAATTGTGCTCGAAAGATGGTTGAATTCTGCATAGTTTGGCTTTGGTCTTATCATTTCCTCTTACCAGTGATTGTCTTTGAATTCCTTCGCCGCTGCAGCTACAGATTGTAGCGAGGACAAATCGCATGCGATCAGGTCGACCTTTGCATCCGACTAAAAATGGCAAACGTTTCACAAAATATCCACCCGAATCCAACCTTTTCTGCATAGATTTCTTTCTTAAGCTCGTCGGAAAGTCTTAAGTTTCGATTTGCCATGATAACGTGAGCGCCCTTCAAAGCCAAAGTCTTTGCGGTCTCCCTTCCGATTCCAGAAGTACAGCCTAAACTATTCAAGCTTGATGAAATTATGATTTTTTAAATAAATCTTTTTACCGGTGATAAGCATCGTTTTCCCGGATAGATCTGTATCAGCGATTACCTAAAATTGCTTCTTTTTGCATAAAAAATAAACCAAATTTACCTCATTGGCGTTGCTTCTGGAGCCAAAACGACGTTTCCTTTCTGACTGCTTATTTTCAGTCATCTTAATGACGTCTAAACCAGAATCCAACAAGCGAACAACACTAAAATATGAATTTTCCAGCAGCAATTATTCAGAATAGTGAGACGATAATGGAATAATCGAAAGTTTCAACATCGAAAATAAGGCTTTCTTTGGAAATTTATGAGAAAGTCGATCAAAAAACAAAACGAATGACTATTTCTGTTATTGTGCTGTTATTCGTGTAGTTTTAAAGAAAAGTGAGAATTTATGAACCTAGCACTCTTTTCGAATGGCTAAAAGTAGCCTAGAAATAGCTAAATTTCGAAATTTCTACAAATACGTAAACGTAAATAATTCAGGCGATAAATATCGAGGCTAAAATTGAAATGAAATGTCTCTCGCTATGCAGCGAAGTTGATGAAAAGTGATGATAAAAGGGGTGCTTTCGAAGCTAGTCATAGACTCTTCTTCTCGCTTCTTTTCGAGTCTGTTGCTGTGTTTCCAATCTGTCTAGAATCTAGTCAGCTATGCATAAAATTGTTTGTTTATCATTTAGAAAATTCGAAAAGGTAAAATTTAGGAAGTCATCCAAGAAATAAAAATTAAACTTGTAAAAACTGGAAGATGTTTGAAAATTCGGGTACTTTTAGTTGTTGGGTTTAGTTTATGAGTAAACACGCCTTTCATTCAATTATTCCCTCCACTTCTCTTCATCTCATCCCGCCTTTAATGCAATTTTCGATATTGATCGTTGGAGCGGGGTGAAATTACGCGCTATTTTCGAATTTTTAAAATATCAACTTTTCAGAATCCATAATGGCGTTCTACGACGATGAAGAACTCATGCTTCCGCCGTCGTCAAAGAAGAAGAAAAAAGCCAAGGACCTTTCCAGGATGATTCCGCTTAGGATTCTCAAAATGAGCAAGGTTCGCCATTTTTTCAAGTTTGATCCTCTTACGAAAGTTGCTTAGTCTAAACCTTCCTTTTTTTGATAAGTTTAAACAGTTTAGAGTTGGAAAGGTATTGATGAAAATAAAAAAAAATGAAATTATAAATTTTTCATAACTGAATGTTTCTGTAAGAGTTAATTCAGGCGTACATTGCCTGTGACGAATATGACGACCCCTCAGCCACGACCTCGTCAGACTACTCGACGGACGACGACAGAACCAACGCATTCATCAATGCGAGACGGCATTTCATGCGCATGGTTAGTGTCGTCTTTGCCTCTTTATTTTGAGAAAAAATCGCACTAGGTCAGATCAGTGCTGACATTTCGTCTTCTCTTTCCATTCACTGTTCCGGTTCTGTTTGCGAATGTTTACAATCTGTATTTCTGCTCTGAATTCTACCAGATCTGGGTGATTTTTTCCTCCTAATCTTATAGGTTTGAGAACTGAAATACCTTATATTGTTAAAATAATGTAACATTCCTTTCTTTCCACATGAGTTTGACGGTAATTATGCGAATGTAATTTAAAGAATTGTTTTCAGATCGATCGCGCAGTGTTGAATTTGACAGAGGATGATGATCCAGATGACCACGACAATCACAAAACTGAGGAGGGAACGAATTTCAAGGGATTCTATAACAATGTCGCCAATGGGGTAAGATATTTATTTTCTGCTTGGGGATTACTAATTTTATTTTTCTTCCAGAAATACCGTAATCCATGGATCCGCGAATCGATGCCGACCAAGCGGTTGGAGAAACGGCTGACATTCCTGATTCGGATGCAGCTGCTCAAGGTCGGCTACCAGGAGTACGGCGTCGCTTTTGGAGAACCTGGTAGGATTTTCGTATTCACTCATTTCAAGAATTTTAAGAAAGGACGTTTATTTATGAGAATTGTAATGTTTTTACTCATCGAACATGAGCCTTTTTAGTCGTTCCTCATGAAAATTTCGATTTTCTAGAAGCGAAAACTTAATAGCAAACGGTTTTCTTTCAGTTGAACAGCACCTGAAAGCGGAAGAATCTCTGACACGATTCGAGAACGAACTCGTCGATTCTTTGTGCAAAATAGGCGGATTCGGCAGGGACGTCCTCAATCGCACCAAAGAAAATCCGGTCAAGGTACATTTTGCATTGTTCCTTCTAAGTTTTTGTTCATTTTCAGACTCCCCTCACAAAAATCCAAGCTTTGCACGTTTTCGATGGAGCTATTGGACATATCTGCCAGGTAATGTTTTTAGCAGATAAAAAAGCCTAGTTTGTTATCACTATTTTAGAGCATAAAAGGTGTATAGTTTTGAAAACACTGCATGATCAGATGATCATAGATACTTTCTCGTCTTTGCTAGTTTCCTATTAGATCTGAAGATTTTTGCAAGATTTAACTTATTTTCGAGGGACGATAGATTTTAAAGGCCGATACTGAATCATGGTTAACCTCGGTGAAAAAAGCAAGTGGGGAGATGAGAGTAGTGGAGAATAGCATTGGCTTTTCACCGGAGTTCAGTAAAAGAAAATTTAGAAGATTCAGTTTGCTAATTTACGATTTATTTCAGTCGGAGCACTGCGAATTCAGTTACGACACTCCGAATCGATTCTACCGAGAGTGCTTCTACCAGCTCGAGCAGGCCGAACCGATTTCTGAGGATATTTTCAGAACATCTAAGAACACGCTCATCAAACTGGATCGAAATGCTACGGTAATTTACAGGAAAACATTTCTTTCAATTTATTTTTCATTTGTCTATTTTTAGCCGCTCGTTTTCTGCCCGGTTCACGGCTATTTCTACGAGATTCTGCACGCGATCGTTCACATGAAGTTCAACATTTACATGAATTGCAAGGCAAAGGTTGAATTTTCTTCTAATAGAATTTTTCCAAATAATAATTTTGAAGGTTGCTGAGATCTTTTCTGAATTTAACGAGCGCGAAAAGCAGCATGTCATCGACAATCCCAACGATTTCAAGGCCATCATTCCGTATGAGTTCTTCGAGGTTAGATTTTTTTTACTTCATCTATTCTCTGCGTTATTTTTAATATTTTCGAATCAAGTATTTTGGTGAAATTCTAAATAGCTAATTTGGACTATTTCACTCGAGAAAAACGAAAAACTTCACTTCAAATTTAGCACTTCCTGAAAAGTATACTCATGTTTAAATTACTTTCAGAATTTGATCTCTTTCTGCAAGCAGCGATATTGGATTCTTTGGGCCTTCGGTGATCATGTGAGGAAATTTGGTTTCAAGCTTTCTTTTCAAAAATAGTGTCGTTTATAATTTCAGGCGGAATGGAAAGCGAAAGGCAACACAATCAACGTGTTCGGAAGACCTGGAAACGGCAGAGTTGCAAATAAAACATCGTAAGGTGGTTAGCCGATTTTAGATAGGTTTTTTACCTCTTTTAATTTGTATCATCGATACTAAACTTCTTTCTAGTCACTTGAGATTTTGGCACTTGAAACTTCATTTTGAAATCGTGATAGGCTACTCGTGTTTGTCATTTTTTGAATTACATTTTCCAAAACTCCTCAAACATGTTACATCACTTGAAAGATTAGTAGTCGAAGGCAGTTGAACTAGTTGTTGCCAAAATTCGTTATTTTTATCTTGTTATCAGTTGACCACTTGTTTTTCGTTGTTATTTTATCGTTATATTTCTTGTCTTCGTTATTCGTTTATGATCGAATAAAATTTTATTCGAAATGAGAACGAAAAATCATAAATAAATTGATTTCATATGTCTGAGGAATGTGCCGCATTTTTGCCGAATTCTCATGTCTTGCAAAACTGCGGCATGGCTTTTCACGAACTTCACATGAGCTTGGAGAATTTGCCAGAGTTGGATATTGAATTTTTCCTCTTATCGGGCCCGTCGGGGCAAACCAAAAGGGGCGTTGCCAGGGCTGATAGAGGATTATGCCCTAGAAGATAAATTGCAAAAAATTATCCGAATTAAAATACCGTACCGATTTCATTATGATGCATGGACTGTCGTCGTGGCGCGAGTGAATTCAGAATTGCTGCAGTGGTAGCTTTTCCAACGATTGGTTTCAGATCTTTGGGTTGCAAGACGCGTTGACGTTTCTTGGGAAGTTTCGATCTAAATTTTCATTTTATTTTATATCTTCACCCTCATCAGGGACTGCTCATAGACATCGGCTTTTTAATCGTTGAAGAAGAGAAAATAACTACAGAGGTCATTCCTTACCGAGCCTGAGCATGCGAATAAAACATGCTGAAGTTTCCGACGATAATCGGAACTGGCAAAGCGATCGTCAATACTCCCATTAGAGCGCATAATGAGCCAACTAACCGTCCCAAGTATGTTTTCGGCACTAGATCTGCAAAAAGTCTCACCTAACTTCTCCAACATGTGAGCAGTTCTTGAATGGAATGGATGGATAAAATCATACCTCCAAATCCAATTGTACAGATGGTGACAACTGCCCACCACAGGCCGACAGGAATCGATTTAAACTGATTTTCCGGGTTATCCTCGACGCGCTCTCCATAATACACTAATGCGGCGAAAATTACAATGGCCAACAAGACGAAAAACACCAATAGAAAGAGCTCCTAAAGTGTTTCTATCATGAAAAAGCTAAATGGCATGTCATAGTTAGGATCGAAAGAGATCACATGAGGCAAATCATCATTGGTCATTTCAGTCTTCATTGAAAAGTTATTGGTAAATCATCAACAAACTCAAGGCATTCTAACCTGAGCGGAAGCTTTGAACGTTTGAATGAGAATTTTTAATCCCGTTGAATGTTGAGTGAGTTTGAATAAGCGAAGGACACGAATGATTGAGAAAAATTCGACAGAGTCTCTAAAATAATAGCATAAATTCTGACTAGCTGAAAATTTTGCTACCGATTTTTTCCGGATAAGGCCTTGTCGAGAGCCCAGTCGATGTAGAATGATACGGTAGCTATGAAGTCGATAATGTTCACAGGCGTTTTGAGGAATTTTGGCAAATTCGGACAGAAAAACATTCGCGTCAGAAACTCGCCAGTAAACCAAACATTACTGATCAATTCCACGTAGAAAAACGATGGATGTGCTCTAAAATAATGAATTTCGATGAAATAAGTTTCAAGGAGCTGTAAATAGACACATTTAGAAGAAGAATTGATCGAGTCTTCCTTTATTAACACCAAAACAAACCAAACATAGTAAACCGTTTCTATTATCAAAGTAATGTGAAGCATATGTATTTCGAATTTACTAACGCAATGGTAGCTTCAAAACTCGAAATAACTTTGTAAAAGATGTTTTCTATTTTTTATCCTACTTCGTCTCATTTCATTTGAAATTTAAATGTTCAAAATAATATATGATTTTTAACGACTTTGTAACTCTTGCCTTGTTGTTGTTTTCCCGACGTAGATAATTTCCCTTGAAAACGTGTAATTTTGTCGCTTGACGTCGATGTCCGGTATCCGCAACGAAGGGTGGGTTTTCAGGCAAAAACTCACGATCGAGATTATCACGAAGAAAATATTGATTATCGAAATCACCTGAAAATTTGTCTCCAAATGTAAAACTTAACAAACGACGTTTCCTTTTCTTTTTTCTTTTTTGATTTTTAAATTAGTCAAAGAGCGCATGTGTGAGTGGTATTATCAGAGGGGTGAAGAATTAACGCGATAGAGGATACTGATTTCAACCTTCACGTAGGGACCACCAAGCCACGCCTCTTTTACGAGGCGCAAATGTAGACCCTTTTCAGCCAGCCCCCAATTAGCTTGTTTTTCATAATTGAACGGCGCCTAATATACAATTCGAAGGTGCTCTTTCACGTGGTAATGTTGATTTTTTCCGGAAGTCCACAATGTAGGTCTGCAATTGCGTGTCAAATGAAAAACATTGTATTTTCTTTTTTGCGGACTTTATGCTAATTCTTCCGGCTTTTTTTCTCATCGGGGATAAATAGGACTAATTTGGTATTCAAAAATGTACAGTTCATCCTATTTCGATGGTTGAGCATAAGTGGATGGTGGCCCCTACTTTTATGTAATTATTCCTATAGACTTGTAAGAATTTAGCCTAATTAGGATATCTAGAACAGCATTTAGTTAATTGGTGTTAATTGACTAAATATAGCAATGCAATTAGAGCGTTAATTGCCCGGGTAAAGGAGTTAGGCAAATTAAAACAAAGGTGCGAAAATTATATGAATACTGTAGGCTTGGGTTACAGTATCTATACAATTTTGTGCAACTAAATAGATCAAATAGCTGCTGCAAGGTTGGAGAAAAAATCGGGGGAAATTTGCAAGAAAAACGCCAAATTTAGGACAATTTCTATTTGACGCGATGACGTAATTTTTGAAGAAACAAGGAAGTTTACGTCATTGCGGCAAATAACGCTACTTGGACCGGGAATTTAGCAAAAAGACTGACAAGGACCCGATTCGCCTGTGCATGCGGTTTCGGTATAAACTAGGCTGACTTACCATACTTTCCAACATTTAAGTTACTGATATCTAAAATTGCACATTCTGAAATGATATTAGAATTGGAACACTTTTGCTTACCCTCATGAAAACTTAGCCTTCACCATGAAGATTTCCACTAAAATGAATGATTTTATGAGATCCTACAAATTACATAAGAAAAATCATGGGAAAAAAGTAACACAAAGTGAACTAGTGGCTAAAATTTATTACTCTCTTGCAAAAATGTCACCAAAGCAATGTAGGAAATGGGAAATTGATGATGAAAACCATACATCATACATCTGATAAAGTATCTGGTTTCGAATGAATCATGCACGTAAAATTGCACTATTTGGTTAATTCCTAGACAATTCTCTATCGAGTTATTATTAGGAGATCGGGAGTGAAAAGAAAATAGTTGAGCAAAGCTTTGTCTCTTACCCATAATTCAAGTAAACACACAAATTGACTGTGCGCAGTGCATAAACTCTTCAATATATCGAGATTTTCTTTTGAATATGTCATAACTATGAAGTTTTATAGATCGTCGACTAATATGAAATCTAAAATGTGAAATACCCCTTCAAATAAAGGGTATAAAATTTCTATGACTCAAAAACTTAATTTAAAGCCAACGATATGCCGATATTTGTGATTTAAATCAAACTGATGTAAAAGTGGGCGTGGTCAGGTTAGTTTCCTAGCAATTTCCTGGCATGCTCGTGCTGAGGGGCTCCGTTGATATTTTTTGGTGACTGTTGCGTCGCGTTCGCGGCTGCCGACGAGCTCTTCTTCCTGTGCTTCTGATGATGTTTGACCCCAAGAAGTGCAGGCTTGACCTCATGAGCCTAAAATTGAAATAAAATACATACTCCAGTTGAATTAATTTTAATCAAAATTTGTAAATCTAATGAACAGAAGTTTCTATTATCAAAATGTTCCTGGAAGTGAGAAAGTGATTGCACACACAAGCCATTCATATTTCAGGAGAGAAATTTCTGCTGCATTCCCGTATAAAATATTTATTTTCAACAAATTACCTGCAAAACTCTCCTTCGTTTCTTCGGCAATTTTGCTCTGGCCTGCGCGTGGGAGTATAAATTCGAAAAATTCGACACGATGACTGGAACAGGTAATGCGATCGTCAGGACGCCCATCAACGCACAGAGAGAACCAACAACCATTCCAAGATACGTTTTCGGAACCATATCTGTAAACTTTTGAATACCGTTTGCCAGTAGCATCAAAATTTGAGTTTTTGGTAAGCAGCAGCAGAGCATATCATAGTAATGAAAGGTATATAAAAATATATATATACCACCAAATCCCACAGTGGATATCGTAATGAGACTCCACCATAGACCAACTCCAATTGAACTGAATTGGTTATGCTGATTCTGCTGGCTTCGTTCAGCGTAATAGACTAGAGCCGCGAATATTACAATGGCTAATATCACGAAAAATACTAGAAGAATTAACTCTTGTGCGGACGCCTAAATAGCAATATTATCGTTTAGAAAAGCAAATAATTGTATTACCTTGAAAGTTTGTATCAGTATTTTTAACCCCGAGAAATGTTGTGTCAATTTGAATAGACGCAATACGCAAATCATCGACAGGAAGTCTATCGTAACGAGTGAACCTGAATTTGATATTTCAAATACATCATAGGTCTTCTTCAACACGCTTTTCGCCACTGGATATACTATTTTCATTAAATGTTACATGATAGTCTCATCTTTAGCTATACCAAAAAGCTGAAGCATGTCTTATTTACCTGTTTGTATCAAAATGGTGTGCAGAATAAGTTCGACGTAGAATGCTGATGTGCAAAATATGTCGATTATCGTTAGAGGCGATCGAACAAATCTATGGAATGATGGGCAGAATATTGAACGGATCACCTAAAATTCCTTCTCCTCAAAAATAATAAAAATTGAAAATACCAATTCAATAGTGAACCAAATGTTGCAAATCAAGTCGATAAAGAAGAAATATGGGTGTGCGATCGTGTATGGTTTATCCGCACCGATAGCTTTCTTGTAATTCGTATATCCACTAGTTTCGACTTCATGCATACGATAGAATACTGAAATTTATCCCGTAGCCTTGAGTTTTCTTTCAGTGTTTACCATTTAATTCGGGAATTTGGAACGACGGATCTGTTTTCAAAATGAACGAAATTGTCGAGGCCAATATAAAAACGACGGAAACGCATGAAATTATCTGCAATTCCATATTTTTCGTGGAAAGAAAGAAAGTCTGGAATGAAGAGCTCACAAAATTTGACAAACCTGAAAATGAAACATACGAATGATTTTGTTGTAAGCAATTCATTCCATATTTGTAATGAAAGTGAAAAGGAATTTGAAATTGAGAAATGTAAAAGATGAAAATTATCCTGCGGGAGTTAAAACATGAAAATTTTAACACATTTCTAGTAAAGTATGAAAACTGATATTTTTATTTCGAAATAGTAGAGGATAGGCATCTGGACTCTCATACTTGCTAAAAATGTCTGTATTTTCACGGCGCATGCCTTTGCATGACAAAATTAGCCAAAACCGGGAGGGAAATATCCATCCCACAAAGGTCAGTTACAGCGGGGATGGAAAAACCATGCAAAAACTCCTATTTTTAAAAGAATTTCATGCGGTTAGATTCTGATTAGTAATATTTCTTTAGTTTTGAAAGTCGAAGCATTTTGCGCTGGGTAGAAGACTTATTTTAAGATGTTTTGGAGATGTTTTTTATCAACCAGTTCATTTTATGGCTCTACTTTTAAGTTTATTTTAGACTCACGCGTGCCGCCTGACTTGACCAAGGTTCATCGAATAGGGCCCAAACTCGGGGCTTTATTTGCTGCCATCGACTTAGCGTATCAGAATGGTAGTCATCTTCCCAGCCAAACTTTTTCGCTATCTGAAAAGTTGCATGGAAAGCTATCAAGATTAAACACCTTAGCTCATAGTTTGCCTAGCTGATTTGAAAAACCCCTACGGATTCGAAAATGAATTTTATAGAAAGGAAAATTTCCACTTAAAAATTACCGGAAAAAACCTAACATCTCTTTGAAATGGAAACTCCTGTCCATTTCTTTATAGCATAAAATTCACCTTTCGAAATGAACTGAAATTTATAGTGAGCCGAAAAGCTTACTTCTTCTTGAGTCGGAGGATCACCATCCAAATCTAACGATTCAATAACGGCTAGTGTCGCCTGCGTATCTCGATGCTGCGTATAAACCATCCAACAGCATGGTTCGACTTAATTAGCATAATTAGATCGTAATTACTCAATAATTTAGAATGAATTACCTTGGTTAGCATCGAGACCCCAGAATTCTAGCTCCTCTTCGAACAATGGACCGCAGACATTCGTAGGATAATGCAATCGTCTTCAATTAAATCATAGATACTTTTCCAATTAAAAAGATTAATTACCCTGTTCGGTAATAATTTAGAATCATAGAGAATACGCCAGGGTGGCGGTCGAAAAAATATTCATTCAGCACTGGATCATAGTTGGCTAAATTCGGAGTTAACCTGAAATAGTTGAACCAATGGAGAATAATTGAGGTGATATTTATGGGTAATTGGGTAATTACCGACTGAGCCTTGTAGCGGGGATCTTCTTGAGAACATGCATGTACGTTTCATGTCTAATGCCTCCAACGTTCAAAATCACACGATTCTCATTATCCATATACGACTGAAATTAGCACAAATTCGAATTTGATTTAGTTTAATTAAAAAGGAATGAAAAAATCCGCAAAAATGATAAGATAAAAGTAGGCACTTTGACAAAGGTTTTCAAATAATGACGCGACTTGTGACTTCAGCCATCCAGATGGATTGCCATCTTTGACATATGCTGATGGCAAAATTTCTCTTCTTTTGTTCTCTCATTCTCGCTCCTAACTCATCGCCCTAAGCAATCTAATTCTGAAGATGAGCTTCTCTACTTGAAAGGTGAGAGAGCACGTCGAAATGACAGAAGAAAAGATACAGAAATAAGGTTAAAGAGAGCGTAACAAAAACAACCCAGAACAAGATAATTTTTGAGGGAGCTTAGAGAATTAAAGGAAAAATAAGAATTAAACCTAAACGGAAGTGCTTAGGCAGGCTAACTTACGGGCCTGAATTTTTGCCTTTTCAAGAATGAGTAAATTTGCGTGGGTTTAATGAAACAAGAGACAGAGGGTAAGGTATCCGATGATTTTCTCACGACCTGAACTTGGTCTATTTTCGAGGATTGTTGAAATTTTTTGCGTCACGGAAAATTAAATCTAAGTTTCTCAAAAATAAAGAAGAAAAAACCAAGAGTTTATAGAAGTCATGCAAAATTTGAGCATTTCATAAAAATAAAATAAACGCTGCAATGTGATATAATGTCATAATAATTGGAACTCGTTTGATTGCAGATTGCAGAATTAATGAGAGTAGTGAGGACGGAACGTTAAATCACCGCTTGGCATTAGAAACGAGGCACGAAAAAGCCAACCGGGGTTGATGGAAGCAAAGCATAAAGTCCCTGCTAGAGACGGGGGATTAGTAGGGGAGAATTGCGAGAGCTAAGAGATGGAGAGAAAACGAGCACGAAATGTGTAGAGAGTAAGAAATTTTAGAAATAATCAAACCAAACCTAGGGGGCACCTTCGTCAGACGAAGAAAATACACTAGGGGTAAGTCGCAAAGAATTTCTAACGATCGCCTTCCCTAGGTCTGAATGAAACGTAAAGATAAAAGTTGAAAAGAAAATTAGTAAGCAGGTGAAATTTTAGAGCTAAAGCGTTAGAGAAAGTTAGAGATCATGAGTTCGAAAGAGTGCTCAAAAGAGTCCGAAATCGACCTTTCGTTGACAAAGTGACAAGTCAAGTCATGGATTTATGAAGAAAGAGAAGAGAGACAGAGATTGACGATGTTTTAGGCCTCGCGTCCCTTTGGGGAGACAACATCATGCAGATCATACTTTTAACGAACTCCAGAGTAAGTCGCTACAAATTTACTAAAATGAGAAAATATCACAAATGGAAATATAGTAAAAAGAACATATTGTGTTTCGCCAACTAGTAACTTTCAACTTTCGAATGATGAACAATTAAACAACATAGAAACGTTTAGACCCCTTTAAACTCCGTGATGAAAAATTGTGGCACGACGAAGAAAACTCTGCATAAATAATATCGCAGGGCCCGAATCTTGCTACTCGAACATTTTTGCCCGTGGAAGTCTAAAGAATATGCGGTGATCTCATTATCCGCTGTCACAATTTGTCTCGGCGCGGTTTTCCGGGTCGTGGAAGTGCGGACGGGGAAACGGCAGGGCAAGCGGTATTTGGCAGGAAACCCGTTGAAGAGAAAACGAAGAAGAAGAAGAAAGATGCACAACAATTGAGACACGATAATCGTCGAGGAGGGGGAGAAGAAATTGGCCATTCTTGGAAATAATTCACCCAAATCAACGTGAATAAGAATTAGATATTTTCGATTTGGAGAAATTTTTTAACAAAAAATCTGATTAAGAATAAAGAGCTCTTATGCACGCAAAATATTATGATTGACCGAAGAGTTGAAACAAAGTTAAAAAGAAGTGCAAGGAAACCATCACGTTGTTTTTAGCCAAATTGGTGATATTTCAAAGATTCAAATGAATAAATTTGACACAGACCTCAATACTACACAATGTACACTCTGTATTTTTAGATTTACACAGCATTTATTTTGTCTCAGTCGACCAGTTTTAACGATAATGTAAGTTTTAATCTTCAATGCTTGATAAATAATTGCCATCTTGAAATGAATAATATTTTAGGCTTCATTCATATTTTTATCAAAATATTGATGCTTATCATCATTATGCATGAAAGATTTCACATTTTTGATCTAGAAAAAAGAAATTGTATTTAGGCTAAGATAAAACTAGAGCAGATGAATAGTGTGGCGAGTTTCTGAAGAAACATGATATCTTCCAAGTGTTATATGGATAGGAGAAATTAAAGATGTGTGAAATGAGAAATGTATGAAGAAATTAGGCGGAAGGCAAGAAAATGAGTGTGATCTTCATTTAATTTCTGCAACTCAAGAAATAGGGTCAGGATGAAAATGTGAAGAGTTTGTTTGAAACTGCGCACTTTATAGTTAATGTTACGATACAAAATTCAGACGCAAGTTAAAAATTGTAACCGAATTATCAATTTTATGGACTTTTAGCTTCGAAGAGAATATCGTTTTTCAAGTATAGAAAAGTTATTTAGTTAAAAAGTAGGGACCCCTTGTAGAAAAACTATCAGTGGCTATTATTGAACGCGAAGAGCATGCTGATTGAAAAAAAAACCCGGACTAGGGCAAAAACAAGAAGAACCAGGTTAGAGATGATGAAAAATGAGACTAGATCTGAGAGGCAGGAAACAGGAAGATAGTGGAAGCTAGAGCATAATAGATGTTGGTGAAGGGCTAATTAATGATAGTTTTATTGCAAGACTGAGCTGATCTTTCCGGCGGATATTTGTGTGATAAGTAAAAGCTTTGGCATTTAGAAAGATATCACGACACGTGAATATGAAGGACATAAATTCAGCATGATAAAAGGAGTGCTTTTAAAAATTCAGACAGTTTTGAAGCGGAATAGAGTTGATGGAGAAAGAAAACTAGGTGATCTTCAGAAGAAGTCTGAAAAATCGAATAAAAACGCAATTATTATGATAATCCGAAAAATAAATAATGCTTCGATCTGTCTGATATTTTGCCAAAATAAAGGTGAATAAAAGGACAATTAGACTATTTATCGTAAAAATGAATATTTTAGAGAAGCCTATCTAATTCTATGTCTCCAACGATCTAATTATATAAAATAGAGGATTTTTACAGAAAATAATCCAACCCTGAGTCTCTAGCCTCTCATATTGTAAAAGATATCCAAAGGAAGTAGAGTAATAGAAATGTTCAATCCGGCGGTAAGTGCATTGTCTTGAGCGTTTTCAGCATTTTCATTGACTCTGAGAAGGATGAGCCTCTCTACCCCTTCTTGTCTCCTCGAGTCCGAGGTAGTTGCGACTAATTTAATGATAAAAGACAACAAGAAACAGGGAGAGACAAAGAGAAAGATAAAAAAAATAAGGGAAAAAACCTCTTTGAAATAGAACTGAAAGGGCACAAGCAATGAATAAGGATTTAGAAATAAATCCTGTAGAAAAAATAAATCTAAAAGTGGACAAGTAGGTTAAAACTCTAGTCAAAAATAAAAGTTTGAGATAAACGTGGAGAATTGTAAGAATACTGACGTTGTTCGAAAGTTCAAAGCATAGTCTGTGAAAGGTTAACGACAAATTGAATGCTCCCAGAAAAGACGTGGATTGTCGAAGATTTGTGAGAATCGAAGAAACAAGCAAAACTCGCCGAATGCTCCCGGAACTACGCACAATTGCACTAAAAAAGAGCCCGAGTTAGGCTGAATGAATCGTCTTTCAAACACGAAAAAGTGCAAAAATGAGAACATTAAATTCCGAGCACAAAAATAAATATAAATATAAAAATGGGTAAAATTCTGCAACTTGTAAAATGTTACATTGCGAACACTCGCAAGACGAGAACGTTGTTTATTTTCCGAAAAAATGAAGAAGGATAATTTTTGGTTCTTCAAGTAAAAGCCAGTCTCGAAAATAAACACGCCAATTTTGATGAGTCTTTAGCTGAAGTTTTGCATTTCCTAAATCTGCCCTCTAGCAATGTTTGATTCTCCGTCGATCTCCAAAACTCAGTACTCTCTCGCTTCTCTAGTTCGACGAACTCTCCGAATTTCAATGCTATCTCAATTTTCTGATTCCTAAATCTTTCCAGACTCCCGATTTTAGAGTTATTTCGCATTTTTGAGATTTTCCAAAAGCATGGATTTGCATACAAATCAAGCCGACTCACCGAGAAATTGTGTGAACCCGCAAACGTGATGCAAAAGTAAGAAATGACGAAAAGAAAGTAGAAGGAAGGAAGTAAATGGGAAAATTTTGTTGAATTCCTGAAAGAGATGATTAGCTATTCAGGAGAATTAAATGGGTTTCCAAGGAGCATAAATGCTTGAATTTGTTTCGAAATATTTTTTCGGGTATAAATGAAAAGAGATTTATGAACCAAAACCGTTTATACAAATTTTTAGCAAGCAATAAAATGGAAATATTGAAATTTCAGGAATTTTCCTCTAAAAACCGGAAATAGGAGTTTCCTCAGGATTTCAAAAATCAGCGATTTGACATGAGAAATGGCACCGATATGATTGGCAGGTATCAAGCATATCAGACACGGGAAGGGACGAGAAGAAACGTCGTTTTACGGACGAAAACGAAGAGAAGGAAATAGAGAAACAGACAAATCTCTGAAGCAGCAAAGATTCGTGTGGATTGATTAGCGAAACGAAAAGATCGCTCGAAAAATGAGATAGTGCGAGGAGATGAGAGAGGAAAAAAATGGGGATAAAAAAGAGGTAGAGGAAAAGAGGAAAAGATAGCGATAAGCACAATTGTCACTCGTTCTAGGCTGTTGGAGATGTTAGTTAGCCGAGTCCTAGAATCCCGGAATCGCGGTGAGTTACACAACGTTTTGTGGATGATATGAATGAAGATCCAAGAAATAGCACGCAAAACGAGGAAGAACAAGAAAACGAGGTTTAGGATTAGGATAAACAAATCTCAAAAATGTCTTTTTCCTTGCAAATGACGTAAAATTAATGATTTTTGAAATCTAGCGGGTTTGAAAAATGCGATCTTTCGAATATGAAACTTACTCTTTTTGAATGAAGCTTGGAAAAAGGAGGAAGGAGGAAGGAAAAATTTGATGATTGACGAAATTTCTAATGCAAATTGGCATCATTTGCTATGACATAGAAAATAAAAACGAAATAGTATTCTTTCGCTGGGGTTTTTTTTTTACAATTTTCAGACGAAAATAATCTAACTGAATTTGAAATGTTACCAAATGTGAAAATTTTATGTAGTTAAGTCAAAACTAAAATCCCCTAAAAGCATAATGTGCCTGAAAATTGGTCTCAAGGCATAGAAAGACGGATATGAAATTGAATGGGTCGAATGGCGATTATGAGGGGAGAAAAGAAGCAAAAAATCCCATTTGAAATTTTGCAGAAAGGTCAAATTTTAGAGGGATTTTACGAAATGTGAAAATACGCTCGCACAGAGCATCGCATGAATTTTCCCATACACGTTAGATAAAATTTTCCTATAAAGAAAGGAGAAGGGGAGCGTAGTGAGGTCATAAAAAGAAATGGTAACCCTAGAAGCCTAGATGCATCCTAACCAAAAATCCGTGAAAATGAGAATGATATGAGATTTTGGTTGTTGAAAGGAAAATAAGAAAAAATTATAAAGATAGAAAACTTACGGTTTTCCGATCCGACAAGTTCGTTTCATCATAGAACATTCTCACGGATGATCTGAAATGTGAAATTTTGAAAGTCAAAAACTTGAAAGAAGTAGTTCTCCACGACCCAAATGCAGAAAATAAGCTGTAAAATTGGAGGTTCGAATTCGTAAACAATAACTAATCAAATGATGAGAAGTGAAATATAGAAAAAGACGAATAGATTAATTTTAAAACTAGATAAATTTGTTTTAAAATAAAGATCTTTGGATCTCTAATAATAAACGAATACTTTATTTTTATATGGCTGGTATAAATAAAAGTTCAACTTGAAAGTTAGTGTGTGGTATTAACGACTTCGGAAATTCGATTTCTGCCTTCTTTCTGTTGAAAAACGAAAGATTTATGCTTCAGAGGAAATTAACCAACTGACATTTAGTCTGATAAAATGGAATACTTTTAGTTCCTTTTCGATTAAACTTGATCTTAAAATAACGAAGAAGATAGATTTGTTTGAAATTCTATATTTTCCGCGAAAAAATATCGTAAACGACTGATCTCATGAGAAAAGGCAGTAAAAATATGCATTGCATTTGCACGATCCTATTTTGGGATAGCAGTAAATTTTAAGGGGCAAACTTTATATAAATTCGTAAAATTACCGTTTCCTGGCCCGCATTGAATAGCCCCGATCGAGAGTTCGTTCGGATGAAGACAAGCTCGTATCATCATCGTGAATCGATAGATAGTCCATCTGAACTGGAGAAGAGAATAGGTCTCTCATTTTACGAAATTTATGGACTACTATTTAGAGCTTTAGACTTTTAGGATTTAGAGTAGAATATTTTGAAAATACGTGTTAGACATTTCATCGGATCAAACTAATCCAAAACTAGTTTTAAAAATGCTCAATTTTTAAATTCCAACACAAGACATTTCAAAAGATATAAAATTTCTGAAAATATCAAAAGTTAGAGAAGAAAGACTATTCTCTCTGAAAGAAACATTCATTAAAACGAGACGCTTTAATGAATAGGTAAATGAAACTCGGTCATTCGAGTTAGCGCCTCAAAGATTTATGACCCGTCGAATTTATTTCTGAAGCCACGCCTATTTTTGATCTATTTCCAAGCAAAAGATGATACAAAATAAGTTTCCGCATAATTTGTGCCTATTATAATTTTCCTTCACGAATTTCTGATCTTTCTGATAGTAATTATAGAAAACGGCATAGAAATTACATTACTCCACAGTGGAGAATAATTATCTTTATTGCGATATTTCATCAGAAATCATTCTGCCTTCCTTCCAAATAAAAATACTCGCTTTCCGTTCCCGTATTTGCATTTTCTTGAGGAATTGCATAAAAAGACGTTCCCTAAATTGCTACGAGATAATCAATTCGAATGGTGAGCTAATTATCAGAGGAAAACTAGGACGGGACACTATTTGGTTTGGTATTTTTGTCTTTTTTATGTTTGAGTGACAAAAATTTTTAAATTTATATAAAAATTAAATCAATCTTCATCATATTCTGCGTAGAAAAACACAAAAATCGATGTAGTTAGCCTCTATGCAAAAAGAATTTTTGTTGCAAAGATGAAAAAAAAAAAGTTCAATCAGCAAAAGTAAAGACAAATAAAAAATAGCCAATTCTGATGTAGTGCGAAAACGTAAGCTTACCTAATAAAGGGTAAACTCTTATAAGGGGAATATGAAAGGCGACACCGTCGGTTGAATTTTTTCATCTTTAGAAGGAAGTGTGAAATTTCGCACTTTCATATTTTACTCGAGTTTCAGGCAATTTTTAAAGGTAATAATCTCGCTGTTATTTTCTGATTTTTATTATTAGCTTAAGAGTTTCCGAAAATATTCGTTTCAGCTGTTTTATTTCTTTTAACAAAAAGAATCAGATTTCATTTATAATGAGTTCGAAAATTTCAAATTCGAAACTTCATCCCTGCCACTGAATATTACGAATGTGCCTTAACCTAAACACACTTTCCAATGTAAATATTCTCACATTTCGGAGGCACTCGCGAAATTTCACATATTGGTTTTTGAGGCTTGTCAAATTTCGAACATTTTATGAAAATTTGTTATATTTCTTTTTATCAAACTTGGATATCCATTATTTTTGGGGCCGCCGCCGTCTTTCAAAAGTCGCAATTTAGGAGGCAATAAATTTTTGCGGGGCCTCGGACAAAAGTGAGTAACAACGAAGTAGAGAGTCATTATTTAACGTAGATCGAGGATTTTCATTCTACTTTCGGAAAAACTATGACAGCTAAAATTTAGTAAAATGCAGGGAAAGATGAATTTTAAGCAATTTGTGTTCTTTATCACTCTGTTAACTATCACTTCCGTAAAGTCATATGGCGCGTTCTTACTTTCTGACATCGTGTCAATGTCAGGCTATTTTCGTGTACAATTTTGACAAGATTGTCACCGATGTAAAAGTAGACACGTAAAATCTGTTGACATTTACACAGTGCATAGGGTATAAACCCACCCTTGATAAATAGCTTATGAAAAGCTATCCTAACGATTACTTCCCTAGTCAAGCGGAAAAAATCAAACTATCGAAATTTTATAGAATGAAAATGCTGCGAAAACTTGGACATTTTATATTTTAGTCGATCGTTTGAATACCGTACATGAGGTCTCCTGAAATAGCAGCTTCTGTGCCGCATTCGCATGTTGCGAAGAGTCGAGTGGTTGTTCTCTTCGGGAATGGGAATGTCCATTTTTGGCGAAAGCGAACAGACTTGAAAATTAGACAACGAATTCCACGATTTGAATAATTAGGCGGGAACTATTCGAACAGTTCAGATTCATGATTTGACGATGAAATTAGGCAAATATCATAGGGAGTTTTAGCTATTTGTTGCAAAGTAGTCGATAAAGTCGTTTGAAGCGAGATTTTTGACAAAGTGGGGTCTTGCAAAATTCCAAAAATGGAAGAGGTAGGGTATAACAAAAAGCGAGCGCATAAAGAGAAATGCACAAAAAATAAGAAAAAGAAGAGAGCATATGAATTTGAGAGGGCAGAAAAAGTCAGACATTTTTTGAAATAGCAAATTTTGGAGGGAATTTTTATTGTTAGCTTTTTCTTGAGAAAAAGAAAGTGCTGAAAACGGAAAGAGAAGTGAGCGTGAACTCTGCTGAAAACATGTCAAAAGGCCTTCAAAACATGATGGGGGCTTGGACTAAATCTTTAGAGCAATTAGTAATGCTTCAGTTTAGATTTTAAAAAATGCTATCACTTATCAATAGAAGACACATCTTGTCACAAATGAAGTGATAAATCATGATATCATATGAAGATCAAAGGGATTTTAAAGTTTTTTTTAGCTAAATTGTTGCAATTCCCAAGAAAATTCTTAATGAAGTACAGCTTTTCCGACTAACTTGTTATAGTTTTTTCATTTTCTTTTTCTATTTTTGTGGACTAAAAATCATAAATCCTCATTTTGAAACAATAGAAATACAAGTATTTTTGCAGCGTGCTTTCTCATGAATTTTTCTTCGAGAAATCGAAAAGGTCCCTTTTATGGAGTGCTTTATGACGGGTCAATTTTGGCAGAGGCCTTCGAAAAAGTGCAGGAGTTCCGAAATTTTCGGCATGAGGCCCGAAAAAAGGGAAACACATTTTATGGCGAGGAAACTCCTCGACAAACTTTCGACATCCGCCGAAATGAACGCAAGAGCTTCAAAACATGTTTTGAAAAGTAGTAAATATAAGTTTAAAATGAAGTGTATAACGACGATAAATTTTTAGATGCTAATGTTCACATAAATAAAAGTCTAACTAAAAACTAAAACTATAAATACATATATGGAAAGAGTGAGCCATGATGAAATGCTTATTTTCTTAATTTTAGTAAGTTCGATGAAAAATATATCACATTGTGAAAGGTTTGAATTTGAATTATCGTACCCTCCTCTCGTTGGTCGGAGACTCTACAATTCGTGGCGGGACCAGAAAAGAACTGCCGCCCTCTCTCACCACCCAGTTGCTCATCAACTCGATTTAAGTTTCTAATTTCTAAAAAATAATATTCTTTCAAAAGAAATCCAAAGAATCCCTACCTCGTCAACTTTCGTGTCAATTCTACGAAATCCTCTTTGTTATGGGGGAAATCGCCTCGAATAAAGAGCTACGCGCTTCGTCAAAAGCAGTCCTAGGCCTGAAAATGGACGACTAAATCGGAGAGCCACATCGAAGGTGTGAGCTGGCAAAATTGAAGCGCATTTCACATTCAGCACCACTACAATTTCGAGGGTTCCAAAGAGATTCCTGACCAAACGTGTAAACATACCCATTCAAAAGCCGTCAATGATGCCTGGCAAAATTTACGCGATTTTCATTAGCGGAAAATTAAGGTAGCCCTGGAAAAATCGGATTTTCATTTAGAATTTTGTCGACTATAGGTCATCCCTGAATGGGTAAATAAACGAGAGCCAGAAATTTATTTGAGTGGTGATTACGTAAATCCGAAAAGAGGATTTTGAGTCAAAATATCAAGATGACCAAAAATGTTTGCAATTTTTAGTAAATTTGAATACATTATTATTCCTTGCTATGCATGCATGCATTTTCTGTGGTCTTTCTTCATTACTCGTGGATGCCTCAAAATGGACGACAACGGATGGGGCAACATAGTGGATGTCTCTCTCGAACAAGTCGCCCATCTGCTCTGTTTCGTCTTCCACGTGACTTGGCTCTTGTCGATGGCTATCCTCGCCACATTCATTTGCGCCAGACCCAATCCACACAGAGGGCTTGTGAGTTTGAAAGCTCACCTATAAAGATGATACGAAGATGCACTTCTTGTTCATGATAACATGAGCATGATCAGGAGTGTTTGAGAACAATACCCCTACTCCCTGTTATTTATATTATCATGCTCATAATCCCATGTTTGAAAATGCAAGGAAGTGCATTACCATAAAACCGAGTTCATGTCAAAGTACGGTGTTGAGTCAAAGTGAAGTTGCAATTTGCAGGACGAAAGACGCAATTCGCTTGAGCGTCCAGACAGTGAACGGCTATTGAAGACGAAGGAAGGCAATTCAGCCGAGGATGAGAAACGACACAACAAGCACGGCAAATACGACACTCCTGAAGATCACCCTGATGCGTAAGCCTTGCAGACTAACTCATGCATAGATATGATTTTTCCATTCAAGTTCTTTTAATAAGAAATGATGGAAAATGCTATTTTTCTCTACCGATTATGTGAAAGAAATCGAATGAAGTTTCTGAATTTGACTTTCTCTCATTGTCAGACAAGACTCGATTCGAGTTCGCAAGGAGTCGCTGTCGTACAGTCAGGCATCGAGAAAGAAGAGTATGCTCGTCAAAAGGTCGAGGGAAAACGAGCTGCCGCCATATGGACAAGTATATACATAAAAGATTTGCACGATTTATCAGTAACGTCAAAATTAGTGCATGCTCGCTCAAAAAGACAATTTTAAGAATCAGTTCATTTCCGAGAACTTTCTTAAAAATGGCCAACCGTTGGTATATATGACCGCTGTGTGAGCTCATCGCTTCATGGTTGTATTGTTTCGATTCATCGCATCCAAGGACTGATTCCAACTTGAGCCTTTAGACAAGAATAAATAATTGTATCAGAAAATCGAGAAGATGTGACTCTATGACTCGATGCATCGATTGACAGGTTGTGTCTGCACTAATTCTCAAAAATCCTTCCCACAAATGACTTGTTTATCATTGTCTATCTTAGGTCGACGACACAACACAGAACTCCGACTCGCCACCGACCCTTATTTTGAACATACCACTGGGACTCGCGAAAACCAAGCCGAAAGACGAGCGAAACAACCTGCAAGGGTACGAGAGCGATGAAAGCAAGAAGCACAGCGGCGGCAAGGCCCGAGTCACTTTCGCCAAGCAGCTGGCACGGATGTCGATGACGCAGAAGCACGAGAATAAAAAGGTTAGAATATTTATTTTGAGGGAGTAGCTTGGAAATTGCATAATATCATCACACAGTAAATGGACGAAGTGGGGTAGAGAAAGAGATAGAATACGATATGTATCATTTTTCATACTATTTTTTTCTATATTTTAGTTAAGATATTTTTCGGCTTACAAGTTACTTTTTGGGATGCCAGAATATTTTTTCCACATCTTAAAGAAAGGAAGCACAGTGCCTGATTTAAGGAAAACTTATTTATTTATTTGTTGGTTCATCTCGTAAATCCATCAATTTTTGGAACCATCGGAAGAAGATGGCGATGCCGACACAACGCCTTCAATGGTACAAGCCAGAAGCGTGAAGGTCTGAATGTCTGACTGGGACAAGCGTACGTCCAAACTCAACGGCGAGAGCCTGCACCCCCTTTGGAGACTAAATCGTGTTCGAACTAAACCTACATCCATCGCAAAAATGCACACAACCAAGCAATGCCAATCCATTTGTTAGCGTCTTAAGCGAATAAATAATACATTTTACGCGTTTTTCATTGAAAACTTGTCGAAATGTCAATACTATTGCTATTTTGTTGAATTGGTGAAGCATATTGCTGTTTCTAGGGCTGTCTGAAGTTCGAACAAAAATCGAATCTGAACTGAAGAATTTTCACGATCAAATTTGAACTGAACTGAACTCCCAGACAACTCGAAGTTCACAGTTCAGTTCGTACAACCCTGATTAAAAGGAATATTTATTTCAGTTGCAATTATTCCTCATCACTTTTGGATGTCTTCGAGAGTTGTCTGTATCATGTGCACTGAAGTTAGATTATTATTTGACATTTTATTGAATACGATTTCTATATGAAACCTGAGATTATCATAATCAAGCTTCATTTTATATTAATTTTTCCGACTTTTCACCATTTATTCGTTTGCAGATCGTATTCCTCGATTGAATTACAAAAATTTTCCTCGAAATATTTTTGAAATCTAAGTTAACAAATAATTTCGTATAAATATATAAAAAAAAAGGCGTTCTGGAATTGTCGCAACATGGCGACATAACGTATACAAGCGAGAGAGCATTCTTTACTCTCTCCTATCCCTGCATACTATTTCGCCTCGTTGCGACGATTCCAAAACGCCCCACAACAGGTGATTGTATCATTGATTGAACCTAAGTATAAATAATGATATAAATAAAAACTATTCGTGTCAATTTTTGGGACAGGACTTTTGCACCAGTCTCTGATAATGTTAGAAAATGAATCTTGATTGAAAAGTCGATTTTACGTCGCAAAATAAAATCTTTTACCCTTCGGTAAAATGGGAGGATAAAACTTTTACTTGGGTCCCACCCCAGGTCGCTTTTTAGCTCTACGAATCCAGTGGGCCGCAGTTACGATCATTTATCTAGACAATATGCTTCCCGTACATTTGCTCGGCACTTCTGTGCCATTCAGAAGTCGACAAATTTGTAGTAATAGCTTCACTAAATATGGGGGTCGTCGTATCTTGAGGCTGACCGTTGACTACTTGTCTAATGGTTATAAGTTTTTTAAACAAAAGCCATACCCGTTTCAGGCGTTTTTGACTTGCAGAGAAAAGTTTATTCATTAACATTAACATGAGATAAAAATATTTACAATGAGATAGAACAAAAAGGTAATGTAATGGAGAACGTTTCAAAAACATGCAAAAATTTGTTAAAATCAATTAAAGTTCAATTATTTGAATAAGAAGATTACAAGCACATGTATTTCTAGATGCGATATTTATTTTTTGTCACCCTTTATAATCCACGGCCTGTCAAGGTGGGCATAGGTATAGAAGGAAAACATGCCAAGTGATGATTTCTTTGTGTTCTCTCCTCTCTGCGCACTATTTCTCTCCTTTGCCTGCTAGAAAGAAGAAAAGAAGGAAAAGTTGAAAAAATGAAAAGAGAACTTTCTAATAAAAGATTAACTAATTTAACTAAATTAAGCCCTAATTATCCTAGATAATTGCCTAATTATGTAATTATTCATTTTTCATCAAAATTCCGGTAAATTGACGATAAAATTGAAAAATATCACGACAATTTGACGAAATCATCGAAAAAGGAGTTGAGAAGTTTTCAAAAAGAATCAGTTTTTATTTTTCGACGAATTTTCACGGAAAAGGGCTCAAATTGTTGGAAATTATCATGATTCCAATTGTTACTTATATAGAAATGAAAAAAATACAGAAAAGTAGGGACCGCCAGCCATTTTGTCAAATTCACTCTGGCATTATGTTTTCTACATTTTTCAGGGTCTGAGGTGCCCCTCTAAACATCCCCACCGAAAAAACCGCGAAAAAATACGTCATTGATTAAAAAATTGATAAAATTTAACGCGAAAAAAACGGAAAAATCGCTCCTTTTCGTGGACAAGGGAAAGGGGCGTGGTTTATCTGCAAAAGACACTATGCCGCTCGCTTCCCCCTTTCTTTCTCTGCCTTTAGGGATCTTTTTCTCTGCACTCTCTTCCATTTCAGCATTAGCCTCTTTTATATTTTCGCGGATTATCAGGATCTCAGTCGCGGGTACTAGGATTTTTCTAATTTTTACATATTTTGTAGATATCAACTAGGTGTACCGATTCATCAAAAAAAATTAAATGTGCCTTTTTTATAACTCGAAATATTAGCATTTTTGTAATTTGGTGTGCATTTGACGCGCATTTGCGGACTTTTTTCGCATCCCGATCAATAAATCGATATCACCACGTGAAAGAGAGGTATCGAATTGTATAGTAGGTATCGATAAATTATTAAAAACAAAAATAAAACCAGAAAACTTGGCGATAATCGAAAGGGTTATCAACTATGGACACTTTTGAATCCAGTGAAAGGGGCGGGGCTTGGCGGTCTCTACAGAAAAGTCAACAAATTTCGAAAACTGGACCGAGTCATACAAAATCAGAAAAGACTGTTTCAAAAAGATTCAGGGTTCGTAAAACACGTCCAATTCAGGCGAATAGAGCCTCAAAATGACGGGCTTATTCATGTTCGCAAGTGGTACTTGTTTAGAACTGATGAAAATAGCAAACAGCAACTTAATTGGGCAATTATCGACGAAATTGGGCGAAAAATCAATGAGCCGACTCTTCAACGCATGCGTTTGCGTTTTGGCTTGGCACGTACCTCACTAAAGACTTTTCATGCCGCCGCCAACTTTTGACAAGCCGCTGCCGACTTTTGACAGGCCGCTGACTTTTGACAGGCTGCCGCCAACTTTTGACAAGCCGCTGCCAACTTTTGACAGGCCGCCGCCGACTTTTGACAGGCTACCACCCTTCATACCACCACCCGATGATCGTTTCGCAAGTAGTTCTTTAATCCAAGTTTTAAAAGTGCCAATTTCGTCGAAACTTGTCTTTGTGGTTCCACTCGGCGAAATTATTTCAACGTCCGAGTCCATTATGATAATATAGGTTGTTACTCCATCATCTTCTGCACGGAGAGAATGTTTTTTGAAACAATTTCCCACGTTGGTCTGATAGTACTGGAGTGTTTTGTAATAGTGAGTCTGGTTCTGGTTGCTTATTGGGTCAGTGGTTACATATGCGAAATCCGCAAATTCACCTAGAAATTAAGAAATTCAGGGTTGCAACTTTTTTACACGACACGACACGCGATACACGACGAATACACAACACTTGCAAATCGTGTCGCGTATTGAATCGTGTACAGGATTTAAAACCCTGAAAGATTATGCTATTCAACTCACTTTCTTCCTCGATCAGCTTTCTTCCGTGAATACTCCACAAATTTGAGCCAGAAAAGAACCCAGCAAGAAATCCTGTTCGGTACTTAGCATTGAAGATTTCTCTATCTTCTCCCGACTCGAGTACTCCAATCCAATGGTCTTTCATCATGACCTGGCAAACATCGGGATCATCGATCCATCCGACCCAGTTCGCAAAAGCATGTTGAACCCAAACTAAGAAGGTGTAGGGTGTTTTGTTTCGAACAACGATCCGAGCACTGCGGTCTGTATAAGAAAGTCCGCAGTGGATTATGGCTAAAAATTGTTTTATTGATGTGCAAACAACACTATACTATTCTGCCCTAAAATGGTTTATATTTTACCTAAAAGCAAGATGAACCCGATTAATCGCATCTCTGTTGAACCCTGAAGCTATTGGCCCACGAATAGACTTCGCGAGTCTGAGGATTCTTCACATTTATACGCACGGATGAGCAGCAGTTGTTTCTCGACTTCGAATTCGTTTTAGAGAATCTTTAGCCGGGATACTTTATTTTCAAGCAAAAATCGCTCATCCTGAATCATCGAATCGAGGCATTACACTTAGTTATCCATCCAGGACTAGTCTTTTGTAACAGAATTGTATGCAAGCTAAGCTATTAAATCCAAATTGATAAATGATAGGGTTATTGAGCGGATTGATCTCGAATGAGCTGACTTAAGATGGCTCATGTTTCTAAGAAATGAAAGAATGGCAAAGTTTAAAAAATCTTTTAGTTCTTTTGATAATCCTTGACCCACTAAAATGTTATAGAAATGATAATGATGGCAAACACCTAACAGTCTGAAAAGTAAAACTTAGTTCGTTGGACTCCCAAACTTTTGATATAGGTAACTTTAGGACTCGAGTACAACATATGTGTGGTTCGCACCGAATTTTGTTCGGTTTTTGAATTTTTGGTGTGGATCTTTTTCTTCGCTGGTTAGAGAACGTTTGCCACTTGCTTGACCCAGCGTTTTGCCCATACCACTCATCTGCCGTTTTATTGCTCTCTTTCTCTGCAACCCCCCGATAGAAGGATGATATCATCTTCTACCGTGCCTAAAACTTTGCTCCTTTGATCGGACAGGGCAGAACACGGCTGTTCTGTTGTTTTATCCCATTCCTAAATATGAAATAAACCTTCAACTCAGCGACTATGGCTCAAGTCAATTCGCATGGACGAAAATAGTGCCTTCGATAGTACCCGAGAAAGACACCGGCAGGACAACGTGTTTTCCGTGGCCTGCATAACGAGTACATAGGGTAACTTCGAGTAACTTTTTCCCGTCAAAATTAATTACTACAAATTTTCTTTATATTTTTACTTTATTCTCCTACTCAAGATCTACAAAATAAATCAATAAAAATTATGAAATTTGGTCTGATACACAAGGAGACATGGTTTTTTGTTTTTTTAAATTTGCTGTCTATGTAATGTCCGAGTGTAGCCTGTGTTATTTGGATTTATTTATTTAGTTTCCAATAACAAGTTACAAAATATACGATTAGCCATAAAATCGTCGAATAAAAAGAAGAGAGAGACTGTTCCTTTTACAGAGCTTATATAGGGGGCAAAATAGTATAATAAAGAGAAACAGCGAGGACTAGACGAGACGGCTAATTGGTATTTTACGGAGCATGTGAGCTAGAACTCTCAGAACTTGATCTCATAATAGCAGAGCAGAATGTCTGAGTAACTAAAAACTCCTACTGTACCACAGACATAAGCGTCCAAAAAGGAAAAGCTTAACACCCTTGCAATGTTTCAAATTAAGAAAATTGCATGACTGCAGCAGTCTAGAAAGCACTTTGTAATAACTGGTTATCGTACTTAAAAAAGTTCTGTATATGATATGTTAGTGAATCCGAGTCGGTTCTGTAACAAAATTTGGTCATCATGTCCATCTACACAACATACTAGAAGCAAGATTTTTTCCATGCAGAGTAACGAAAATAGAATTTTCCGGAACAGACGGAACAAGTGGTCGGATCGAATTTTAATCGTCAGATTTGTCATCAGCGTAGTCGAAAACTATCAGGGACAAAAAATCAGCTCAAAATTTGAGAGTCGACTTCTTGGGTACCACCCCATACTCGATTTTTATAAATAACGTCTCGTAAATACTTTATTTTTTGTACGTCGTTCATGATTGTAAATTGAAAATATCACCTGTCAAAAATGAAATGCTCAAAAATCTCTTGATAATTTATTTGGCAGCCGAATATTTCTACTGTTTAATTTCGCAATAAAACTTCGCTATTAGAAACTTTATTTTTAAAAAAAAGTTGATTCTACTATCAAAACAACGAGTTCGAATTAAAATCGCTAAACTTTCTTTGATTTAATATAATTCGATATAATAATGTACATTTGTCCAACCAAATATATGGATTCCGACAATGTGGATGAATATTTTCATACAATGAACATTAGCGCGGAACTCTGCGAGAGTATATTCAGAATTTTCACTTAAATCGTTATAAAATTTTCGCACATTAGTAACATATATAATGATATCAATTTTAAGTTAATGAATTTAGCAATATATTAGAAACTAAACACCTTATGCATGAATTTTATACAGATAGAATTTTCCTAGGGTTTACCGAATCCACTACACATTATGGTGCGTTTTTCGCTTTATTTACACATCATCCACCCAGTAAGTCAAATATTTTGTATCTGAAAATCTTTCTTTTAAATTATTACTTATTTTTTATTAAATTTAACATATGCATACTTTTAGCAATGCATCCTGAAGATGCTAATTTTATCGCATATGCAAAACTCTTTTTGGCATACCTATTACAACTAATTCTATTCATAGTTGGAATACAAACGATTACGATATTAATGAAGAAATCGACAAAATTTTCAACATTTGAAAGACAGTTGTTGTCGCTATTAATATTGAAATGTGTCCATACGTTAACTAACATTACTGTTGTGAGTTGATTGTTTCAGACATAACTCTATGTATATTTTAGGTATATTATAGCTATTATGCATTTCTGAAACGCATATGTTGTATGCATAATAATGACGCATGGGTAAACATTACTTTTGTATACATACATACAGGGCCATCCAGAAGTGGGGTTTTAGAACTTTGGAAAACAAACAGAAATAGCCAAAAATCGACAGAAAACAGAAACAGAACTTCTGGGCGCCCCTGATACATATAAGCCATTGATCTAAACCAATTGGATTTAAGCTTTACATTTTGATAATATGTTCATATATTGAAGGTAACCAAATCATGCAATATTTATCTCATGAGTTTTTTTTTGTAGTACAGAAAAGTTTGAGCCTGATTCCATTTGATTTAGTAGGATTTTTGACCCCTTTCCTGGTCATGATCCACTCAGCAGTGACCGAATGCGGGACTTTGATTTGGAAATCCTCTTTTATTTAATTCCCTGATTTCATTTTACAGAAAAAATGCTGACTTCCAAAGCGTCTTTATTTCATGTCGAAAGGAGTGGTAACGAGATGAGTTTGAGATCAAATGAGATATGAGATTTTGAAGGAATGTTAATTTTGTGAATGGGGAATCCTGCCCGTACAACAATTTAAAAAAAGAAAATATTATTACTTGACTCCTAACTTTATTCTGTTCATTTATTGGTATATTTTATATTGTTCAGATTTATTATTCCATGATTCTATCATTGGACATGATGCTTGCAAATGCGATCAAACTTATATCCTGTGTAATGGCAGTTCAACGAGCGAGGGCATTTTCCGAGTATGAATATAAATTCCGACTTAGAGAGGATTTAAGCCGAAATAGTCCTGAGACCTAACTCCCATAAGATTAAAAAAAAAAGTTTTTCTCTCTAGCTTATTTTCAAAAAAACATTCCGGAGAGAATTTTTAAGCCATAGTTATGATTTCGTTTTGCGATTTCCCTCGTCTACTTTTGAATATGGCTCAAATTCTTCCTAGATCTGAATAAATTTCATTAGTCTTTCAAAAACTTTTAGTAAACCGAGCTATCGAATCACAAGCCTCAACAAATACATGTTCGTTGCTTCAACGATAATTATTACGCTCATTTATCACTTTATGAATGCAATAACCTTTTATCGCATCATATTTGCTGGCAATGAGCCGTATAAGAATCATAGAAAAGAATTGAATAATCTGAAGCGTTGGGTACATCAATTACATGGAGAACTACAAGAGAATGATTATTGGAATATTTTGATGCTCGATGATTTAGTCGAATCTATGAAGTACTATGTAAGAAAATCCATATCAGGGGTGTTTAAAATTTTAATCTTTAAAATTTCGAAGTCGAAATTGGAATTCCAAAACTCCAGAAGTTGAAATTCTTCGTAATCGAAATTCAGAACGCCCCTGACGAATATGACTTTTGAGTTATACTTTCAACCAGGATGAATATAATTCCAAATTCAGTATGTTTATGTTCAATCCATGACAGTTGTTATAATAAATGGAATATTGATTCCGATTTTAATCTGGAGTACCGTTTATCTATTGAAGAAGCTCAAGCGACAGCTTAGCAAAATATCGAAGGATCTGAGGAAAAATGAAAATGGTTTGAACCGACGGCTGATAGCTCATGTAGAAAATTTGCATGAAATATTTCTTGAATGATGGACATCGTTTCAGACAATTATTGAAATAATCACGTCTAGTGCCGGAATAATTTTGTACCTACTGTTGGATAACAACAATATGAACGAGTTCCTTGTAGGAATATTTATAAAAAGCAAAATGAGAACCGCAAGACGATCATGACGCGAGACATGACGAAATAGTAGTGGAAGGCAATTAATAAAAGTAATAAGTAGTAAGCTCATTAATAAAAGTAGTAAACAAAAAATTCAATAGCTTTTGTTCACTACTTACTACCCCCGTTTTCTCACAAATTATAACTTTTTTCTAGCCTCTCTCTGCACTCTCATTCATAAATTTCTTGCCCGAAAAAAGTTACAAACTGTGAGAAAATGGAGGTACCTATTAGTTACCACTCTTATTAATTGCCGTAGGGAAATAAATACTTCCCTGATTTCACGCACCCTATTTTGCTCAAGTCTCGCATCATGATGCCGCAAGATTTCCATATAGCCCTCCAAAATTAAATGAACTTTTAAAATGAATTTAGATAAGCGTATTCTATATTGTACAGCAGTTGCCACACATTCAGTTTTTGACACTTTATTTCCTGACTAAAAGTGCAGTTCAGGTAGAATAATGGAATTTTTAATAGTTACGATATTTATCTATACAGTTACCATTGAGTTTTAGCGCTTACAAGCTCAAAATCGTGAAAAATCGAAGACGAAAAATATCGTGGTGAAGACTTTGGCACGAAAACCAGACAATAATCAAATTCAAAGGAATAAAATCTATAACATCGCGATTCCGAATAACGATCATAATAATGCTGCCTGATAGATGGAACAATTTAACACTATTTATTTTTCTTGATAAACTTACGGATATTTTAGGTTTATTATTCTATTTCGATTTTTATGTTCAAATATTTGTTTATTTTAAGTTTCTCTAGATTTTGTAATGACATTTTTGATTCAAAGAAATACATATTTTGCAGGTGAATTTGTGTTGATTAATTTTGAGAAAACTATTTCCATAAAAAGGCAGAATATCGATACAAAAGTTCATACCCACCATATCACAAATTGAAATGATAACATTCTCTTAAGATCTATTCCACGAATAAATGGAACAACTGTCAAAGGGGGTCCGGACAATCGCAAAAGTGTCTCGGATCCGAATCAAACCCATATGGGTGGATGCACCCATGGGCTCTAATCACAAAAATGCATAAAATTCGGAGTCGAATGAGCCCCGTTTTGTTGAGGAAATATCGACTTTTGAGAAATCGACTTTATGCTAATTCGACCTCAGGTTGAGCTCAAATCAGTCTAAAGCAATCTTTTTTTAATCTTCGTGCCCAATTTGGTATATATTTTTATGAGGTATTTTTTAAATTTAAATTTTTCGGGTGTAATTGTTCATATATAGTAGAGGTAATCATGCATTTAATTAGTAAACGAGTAGTTCAAAAATTAAAGAAATGTTCATAGCCATGCATGCTCTAACCTTTTCATATTTGCATTTATTATCTTTCAGATAAAACTACGAACAACCCTACAATGAAGATGCATAAATTAAAGGCGCTGTTTCCCATTGTTAAAGAAAATGATACTGTGATGTCCTGCAATTTTCGATAAGAACCGTCATTAACAATGTTTAGTTTCCAGTTCCCTTGTCAAGAATTTGTTAAAGTTGAAACTTATTCCCTTTACAAGTTTTTATACGAGTTTTGAAGGCTCGTTTTATCATCTCGTCAAAATTTGTGAATCCTAAAATTGCACTTTTCTCTTTACATATGTTTGGGCATCTGGCTAATCCTTGTCTTGTGAAAAATGACTGGAATTTCGGCAAATGTTTATTTTCAAACACAACATGGATGGATTGTTTACTAGATGGCGTGTTGAAAAATTTTCATTCTCGACTCGAATCTCGCAACCCTGCATTTTTCTTATGAAATTTTGAAACTTTGAATTATTTTTGCCAAGTTTATGTCGTGAAAAACGAAGATTGATTTTGTTACAATTTAGCACTTTTCATTTGCGCTGTTGAAAAATGAATGAAACACGTCAAAATGTTTCTCATTTGTTGATTTCAATTTTACTTTCAAACTTGAATTCAAAGATGAAGCTATTCGGAAAATTCGAGAATTTCCCTGGATTCCTATATTTTTTCGTTAATCTCGTTGATTTTATGCGATGACTTGGTTCTTCTGCTTGTCAAGCCCAATTGAGTTTTGGGAAAATCTAATTTGGGTAATCATCCTTCCAAAATGAGGTCTCGTTTCGTTCCCACTTTCAGAAAAGTTCACCAAGATTTATCCTTTTCGGTAAGATATTTCATTCTCTTTGCGGGAACATGGAGATTTGAGCATTTTATCACTTGCAAATCTCGGTAATCAATCTTCCTCTCACGCGGGCGTAAATATAGGGGGGACAGGCGTTTTTCGCGTTCATTTTCATGCCTTCATGATGAATATTTCACTCCTTGGGATGTCATTGCGTAGTCAGAAGCTCAGTTTCAATGATGAAAATGTTGAACATTTTCACCTAACCCATAGTTTTTTCTCTCGGTTTCACCTTTATAATTGAGTTGCTACTCTCATAAATATTTTTAGATCAAAGGTAAAAAAGCAAGGCTATTTCAATATATTCAGAATAGTTAATTTACCAATACATTAAATCATAATTTCCTTAGCTTCAATTATTTTTCATCAAATCCAGACTAAAAAAAATCTCGACTCGTATAAATTAAAGATCAGAGGATGTTATTTACCACATTTTTGCGAGCATATTTCATATTGGTCTGACACGACATTGCATCATCTTTTCCTCTCTTCTCTTCCGGATTTGGGTTTTCATAACTTCTTCCTCACTTGTTCACTTCTAAATTTGCACTCTTGGCTGGCTGCGCGTCTCGACGTCTCTTTTCGCCCTGTGCCATGCACCCCCTCAGGACGCGAATATATTCATATGCAGAAAGCAACGCAAAAGCCTAGTCGAAAAGGGGGAACCCAGTGTCCCTAAATCTTGCGCCTTCCTTCTCTCTTTCCAGAACTCTCGTTTTCTTTCATAAAAAAACGAACGAACATTTCAAAAGACACTCAATGCATAATTTAGAAATTTTTGTGACATCCTTCTAAACTTCCCTCTTACCTTTCGATTTTGTTTAATTCAGAGATTTTTGCAAACATGGAGTACACTTCGATGTTGGAGGAAAAAGTTGAGGCTCTCGAAAAGGAAAGGGACGACTTGCTGGAGCAACTGAAAAAGATGAACGAGTATCGGAAGTAAGACATTTCATTTTGAACCTTGAAATTATCCCAAATTTTCCTCGATATTTCAGAGAAGAAAAAGCAATTTTGATGGAGGAAGTCTATAAGAAGGATAAAACCATTAAAGAATTACAGGATACGGTACCTTCTTTAGATAAAAATCATTCAGGATGAATTTTTTAGCTGCGAGACTCTGAAGAAACCATCCGAAATATTCATCGGGAATTTGCGACTTACAAAACGAAGAGCGAAGAAAAGGCGAGACAGGATAAATCTTTGACTGATGCAAATCTATCGCAATTATCATTGTCAGAAAAATCGTTCGTCAAAGGAGAAACTAGGGTGAGTATTCGTCGTGATTTCTCAAGTCTTTTATCATAGAAATTCGATTTTCAGTTCCGAGGTAATATTTGTATCAGCGCATGTGAGCCTAGTGGGAAGTACATCGTTTTAGAGAACACTTCTGGAACAAAAGATGAGGTGATTTTAGTGCTGTTTCATCTTTTTAGCTATTAAATTTAGGATATTTCCGGGTTTCAAATCGAACAATACGTAGATAGTCATCCTACGTTCAAATATGATCTGCCGCTGATCGTATTGAGAACGGGGAAAAGTATAAAAGTATGATATTGAAAGAAAAATTATAGTGAAATGGTGAAACTTCGAGATTTATGCCCGAAACGGCGGAGGTCGACATGCTCCGCCAACCTCTATTATTGCGAATGAAATTTCTTGCTGGGGTCAGGGTGATTGCGTGGAAACAGTTATGACGAATACGTAGGGTTTTCCGAATCTTCAATGTTTATATTTTTCCTTCAATTTTTAGAGATGGGCACAACGTCGCTAGACACGAACAGACGAGGGGCTACAAGTGAAAGTTTTATCGACTGATTGAGCTTATTTATGGTCGCTAGTTTATGCTAGTTCAAGTTTGATATTCGTATTTAGGTACATAAATTTAAGGGTTATTGAAAAGTCCACTCGTTTTGGAAAGAAATATTGCTGATAATGAAAAAGATGTATATTGTAGATGAACTTTCGAAGAACCACAAATAAATGCATATATTAACTCGAGATATATCAAGGATATGCAATAAAAGTTCTATTTCTATTTTGACATATTCAGATGAATGAAAGACAAGTGTTTGTGGTTGTAGTTGTGTGTGGTTGGTTTACGATGCGCGCATAAATTCTTGTCCCCTCTCAGTCAGTGTGCAGATCAAAGACCCAGCCGCACTTTGACTGCATTCAACTGCATTTGGCTGGTTTGTTAGTTTTTCCGAGGACTGACGAGGAAACGACTTACCGCATCATTGCTCGACGCCCTGCAGGAAGGAGATGAAAGAGGCCTGTCGAAACGGGTGAAGAGCGAAATGGACTGTCGAAAATGGGCGTAGAAAGAGGTGATACTGTAATCTGAATTATTTCGGCTAAATTTAAGAATTTGAACTCTAAAAGTCAAAGCATGAAAACGAAGTTTAGTGCTCATCATAGAGGTTCGCGAAATGCCCGTCAAAATTGTCAAAAACTTTGCAAAGACTATAGTTGATAACGTTATCTCAATTGCTCATTCTAGAGCAAACGTCAGATAAGAATCCTAAGGTTCAACTATGAGTCAATGAATGAATGATATCATAATGTCATGCAGAAGTAGAGTAAATCACATGGATTTAGCTTCCTCTTAAAATTCTAAAATATCAAAATGATAATTGCGAGAAAAATCTGTTCTTCGGTTATTTTTTGCTCAGTTACTGTAGATCAAGAAGTTATCGGCAAGTTTCAAAGCTCATAACCGATTGGTTCATTCGACCTATTGACCATATCCGGCGTCTAATTATCTTACCACTACTTACTTCACTGTATGTTTGCCAACAAGCGGCTTACGATGTTCAAACTTTCTTGACAAATATTCTAATCCTATTTGGGCATGTGCATGAATGAGTGCTTTTCGAGCCGAAAACCGGCTGCGATATCGACTCAAGCACTTGACATCGGGCGGACTTCCTTTATCTGGTCGTTTGGTCATTCAAGTACTTGAGGTTATGAAGTAGAGAGGGATTAGGGTTTGCGGCAACTTTTGGGGGTATATTGAGTAGTATCCTGAGTCTACTTTCGTGGAGAACTCTTGATTAATCGTAACGAGAAGATAATTAGAGCAACTCGATCTGCTAATTGCCTAATGATTAGTTCGAAAAACCATATTATTCCAAATCGTGTTGCACAATGGGGCTGAGCGAATTTGATCGGCTCAGCGCTAATTGCAGGTTATTGTCAACCCAGGAATTTTCCCGTTAGAGCGAAAATCGAGCACCGAGAAAACGATCGCGCAGATAAGAATCTTTTTGTCCGAGAACACGGCCAATCAAGGAGATTTCCGCAATGCACCTGCCAAAATTAAGCGCATAATTTACGTAGGGAAAAAGATAATGTAGAAAAATAGTCTCAACTTTGAACTCTGAGCAGAAATAATTGAATCGTAGATTTCCGAATAACGAATGTTTGATTTTGTTTAATGGACCCATTTAGACGAAGAAGATCTACCCATAAAGGGAGAATTATAGAGGATGAAAGGTGGAAGGTCAAAGTCGGGAACAGTCACTTTTTTGAAAGGGATAGAAAAACCGAGACCTCGCACTAAAGTTTACTTGCAGAAACACCTCCTTCAAAAGGAGCCGATTTGAAAATGTTTGGTATGGCGAAATATTTTCTAGCATGTTCTTTAGAGAATGTAAATTTCGTAATTTTTCTTGATCTCACCCATACAGAGAGAATGTCATCTCCCTATTCAAAGAGAGCAAATCTCATTTTGTCATTTCGTCTGCAGCTGCCCTCGACCGATTTCTTGATTTCCATCCGCGATTCGAATTATCTCAGCCAGTTTTATCCCATCCATGCTTCAAAATTCAAATATCATTTTCCCAGGGTTCAGTCGCGAATTTCAAAATTAGCTGGCTGATTAGTGGAGTCTTTATTTTATTCATCTTTTCGCTTTCATTTTCCATACTATTTCATCCGCTCTTTCAGACATTCTTCCCATTTTAGGTGACATTTGACATGCGTGAAGCGGCCACAAAACGCGCAAAAAATAGCGCCGCATGGACGCCGCTCATTTTTATGGAAAAACGATGCAAAAAATAGCAAATAGTGGAAAAGGGGAGAATAGATAAAACGGTAAATTAACCCTTTCGTTTGATTGGAAAATGGAAGGATAGACGAATAGGTTTCGTCGTGACTTTAAAATTGCATTATTTCTATGCTTTTGTTTAGTTTTGTGATTGATATAATTCGTTTACAAATATCAAAAGTTAATGAAAATACTTCGAGTACCAGGGAAAGTTATGTTATACCACAGTTTGTTTTGATATTTTCATATTGCCTTATATAGGATCTTCAAGCTCCGCTCCTTTGCAAAAATGTGTTTGTGATAAAAGCGTGGTAGTTTGAAACCAAAATTTTGGGAAGGAAGTACCCTTCAAACCCACAATGTCATAAAATACCTAGTCTAAATCAACGATAAATCTGATAAAACGGCTCTGTGCCAAAAGCCAGGTCATAATTTTTGCGTTCATGCAGTTTGAAGTTTGCCAAATGTGTTGATTTCAAGCAACGGATTTTTGCGATTCATTCGACTAGAAAAATTTTTTATTTTATTTTTTATTTTATTTTTTCTTCACAATAACATTACTTGCCACTCTGTTGACATTTCTGCCAAAAATCCTGTCATCAACATCAAATCGCCATATTTTCTTGAGGGTCCTATATTTATGCTTCAAACATTCAATTCAATATTAGTTGGAAGTGAGTGAATAAGATAGATAGCTCTAGCCTCATTTATCCATTCATGGATATGTGTAGTCCCCGCCCCCTTGCATGGTATTCTAATCTTGTCCTCTCTGCTCCTTCTTCCCTCTCTGCCTATTTCCAAATAAGGCAGTAGCCCTATTTGCGTGAGAGATCTGGGTCTTGGCGGTGTGCGGTTTTATTGTGTGTCTGTCAAGAAAATGACCAGCTTCCGGAAGCTTAACTACCAATTATTTATCGATTTTTGACATTTTTCTTTCTATTCTAGTTTTTTTATTTAACAAAATTCCATTTTACAGATCCTTAATCCATTCGTGACTTACCCACCAATCCACTCAATAATTCATTCGATGGCCGCTACAACAACAACGAAACTCAACCCGATTCGTTCGAAAAGCAACCAGCAGAGAAGGAATGAGAGGGAGAGGAATCGAGTGCACATGGTAAGGCACTATTTACTAAAGAATGATTTTTCAGGATGCTATGGAGTGCATTATTTTTCTTGTAATTTTCAATTTATTATTCATCAGAAAAACCTAGCTTCACTCTATTTTCTAGGTAGTGCAATTCGTAAAGTCATTGCTTGGGTTTTAGTCAAAGTAATAAATGATTGATTGAAAAATTCATGCAACAATTTCAGGTGAACAGCGGTTTTGACCAGCTACGTAAACGACTGAGTCATGTGAACAGCAAGAAATTGAGCAAAGCCGATACGCTGAGGGAAGCGATCAGATACATTGCACATCTACAGGATCAATTGTGCACCGACATGAAGCAGCATTTGCAAGACAATCGGTTCCATGCTGGTAAGCAATTTTCTCAACACCTAATACAATTTTGCATCATAGAAAATTCTCATTTGAAATTGCAAGGAATGAATTTTAGCTTACCAAAACTGTTCCCTGCCAACCGATATGATGTGTCACGAAGATATGGAAATGATGTGCTATCAAATGGGCTGCTCATCACAATATTCCTCAATCCAGTCTTCCTACTCAAGCCCTTCTCCGCATAGTTGCAATGGAGCTTACAATTCAGGTTATCTTTCAAACTGCTCTTTGAATGGTTTTGAATTGTCAATTTTAGGAATGCATCAAAATTAATGCTCAGAATGGATTAAAACTAATTGTAAGAATATTTTCTACGGGTCCTGAAATAAAAGTCATTTCTTTAATATTTTATCAGAAATCAATAAATCCTATCAATCATTATTTTTTGCAAATATCGTTAGTTTATCCTCGCATGAATCAATTAACAATGCACTATGCTAACTCTATCGTGATGGAATATCGAGCTTTTACAAATAAAACAACGATCGAGCAAACAGTAACCCAATATGCAGGAATCGTAAATGAAATGTGCAGCAGCCTGAGGTCGTTACCAACTCTCATTATGAATGCTTCATTACGGTAATCAAGCAATAAAAGTTATCGCTCATAGATTATTGTCGAATGAAATTTTATGGGCATTGCAATATAATTGATGCATTATTTTCGTATTATTGAAGAGCAATTTTGTCTAATTTTGAGAGTTTCATCGATTTTCAAGCGTTATAATTAACTCCTTCCAGCAATTATTCCAATTATTTAATTACCGCCTGCTTTGTTCTCCCTAAATGCGCGCATTTGTAAGCGAAACAATACGTCTTGTCCTTAGCTCTTTCATTTCCGGGCCTTTTTTGCTCGGTTAATTGTCGGTTTAGAAAAATGAACCTCGTTCCATGTGCCGAGGAATAGCGGTTAGAGCGCTGACTGAGATAATTGTGAGTTTGCAAGAAACGTGCCTGGATTGGCTTGTTGTTCTTACCTGTGCCGGTTGACCTCGAATTGAAGACTGAGGAACGATGAACTCTCTCTTTTTCTCGATTAGAAGGTGAAAGGTAAGCAGCAGCAGCAAGGGATTGAAAAAAGTAATGTAAATACATGGCAAATTACCGTATCGGAATATAATTCAAGAGACTGAATTGTTAAAATTGTATGATTCGCTTTTTATTCATTCCTTCATTGCTTTTGACTGATTTCTGCGGTTCCAATTGTCTTGAAATTTCGAAAATTTTGATATAAAATCTTTCAGTATGAATTTTCTATCAAACATTGTCGTGAAAATCAAATAATGATGTCTACACACTCTTCCCTTTATCCTCGTCCTTATCTCGTCTTACGACTCCCGCATTATGAACGGCACTCCTTGGAACGGCAAATTAGCATACGGGGAAAGACAAAGAGACTGTGGGACTGACATGCCAAGGACAAACTAATGAAAGAACCATAGGCAGAAATATTAGGAGGAAACATAACAATGCGGTTGTGACAAAGAAGAAAGATTACTGTAAAGAAATTACTATTTAGAGGGCATCAAAGAAATGAAGAATAGGATTAGAGACAGCGAGATTTCAAGAGATTTGAGAGTAAGGCCTTGAAAATAAGCTGCAAGGCGCGAGACTCGAAATGTCATCAATTTAAAGTCGCAGAACGCACCAGAGGCGAAAATCTGCACGCAATGCAAAATTGCGTGACTGTGGAGGGAAATTTACGAATGCCGGAAACTCAAAAGAGGTTTTCGAACTACAGCGTTTCAAAACATGACAGTGTTCGAAAAACTAGAGTAGGTTTCAAATGGAAATTGAATAAAGAGGGAGTGTCGCGAAAGTCTTTCTCTCGTGATGCTTTAGAAATATTTATTGAGTAATTCAAAATAGCAAGGTATAAAAAATAAGACAAAAATAGTAGTTAGTAAATTATAAAATATAATATGAAAGAGGATGACAAAATAGAG
This sequence comes from Diploscapter coronatus, assembly GCA_964036155.1. NCBI lineage: Eukaryota > Metazoa > Nematoda > Chromadorea > Rhabditida > Rhabditidae > Diploscapter > Diploscapter coronatus. The sequence continues at coordinate 74,492,704 of OZ038423.1, read as the reverse complement.
CAATGATATGAGCAACAACCTTACCTTTAGAAATTTCCCCTTTTATATATGATAATGACTAATTTTGCTTTTACGAAGACTATAAAAAGATAATAACACTAAGTTAAAATAGCAGTTTTAAAAACGCTTTGAATAATTCAAGATAGGAAGTGCAGGTATATAAGAGCAGTACAAATAACGTGATAAACAATTTTTCAATACTCGTCTCTCAGTCTAGATTAGATATTGTAACTTTCAAGGGGATACAAATTTTGCCCCGTACATTTCATTCTTTTTTACTTTGAGTGATTTAGATTCATTACAATCTGAAATATGAAGACGTTTTCCTGATTATAAGTAAAGCTAGAGCAAGATAATTTCCCTCTATACGATCTGTCGCCTATCGTATAGAAATTGTCATATCTCGGTGTCGCATAATGATTCAGGATGTCGAAATTGATGCTTTTGTCAAATATCGATTAGTTTTTGCATTAATTCGCCAGCTTTATCTAATTGCTGCACTGCTGCATTCAATTCACCCACCCCTCGTGCCTTCACAGTCTGCCTCTTCGCTGTCAAATCCGCTGCTCTGTCGCACAGCTCAGCAGCTTTGTTTGTCGTGTCAATGCGAGCGGCGCTAGTGGAGGGAAACGAACAACGAGGTGCTAAGCAAAAACCGTCCGGGCGAGAAATTCGCAATTCAAATGATTTCTAATCAGCGAGATGTCTTGCTTTGATTTGGCATTTTTTCATCGTCATTTTTTGTAAATATTTTTGTGACCTTTCATTCTATGATCATGATATATCAGGAAGAAAACCTCGAAAGACCTCAACCATTTTCAGATGATAGATATCGCAAAATCCTCATAAATTTCCGTCCATGATTCATCCAACGTCGACTACTCAAAAGGAACGCCTCAATTGGTCACTTCAAATAGAAAGATGATACGGAAAGCCTCAAAATCCTCTCGAAAAAGTAAGCTGAAAGATAACGAAGAATCGAGGAGAGAGATGCAGACATTTTTGTCGTTTTCTTTGCGCAGCGCAGCCTTCTCCCTGGTCAGCGGTGACTAATAACCCCTTGTTTGTCGTCATTTCTTCGCTTCGTCGAGAGAACGGTCATCTCGGTGCTGTTTTGGACGAAACTTTCTCGTTTTTCCAGCTATTTTCTCGATCTCGACATCTTTTAGCCTCACTATTTTCTTGAGTTTCTCTATCTTTTCCCTTTCAATAGTATAAACACACGAGTTTACCTGACTTCTCTCCTCTTCCTTCGCCTCTTTCTTCCCCTTTCGGGTATTTACCCTCAGGGGCTCTGTCTCACTTTCATTCAAACTATCCATCTATCCATTCCTTCCTTCACTTCTTTCTTGCAATGCAATAGTTGTCATTCACTCAGATTCTTATTGCAGCTATGACATCGAATATCGTCGTCTGGACAATGCTGCTGATATCGCTATCAGTGGCACAGGCTCAATTCGACATCGACATGAAGCTGAAGCCATTCAAGAAGATGATCTTCCAGGTTCGCATCAATGAATTTCAAAATATTATTTAGCGATGGACATTGTTCATCAAATATATACTGGATTATGGAAATAATTCTGCGTCTTGGGAACGTTGATACAGTTTGAATTTTCTGATACACAGTTACTTCAGAGCAAGCATATGATCTGTATGATATCGCAATAATTAACCATTTTGAAGCAGAGTATTCCCTAATCTTATCCTCTATATTTCCATAAATGCCAGTAAATTAAAATTATGAGTTTTTCATGAAATTTCCTAACGTAGTCACAAATATAGCATTTCAGGGCATCCATCGCAGTATCAACAATTATGGAATGCCAGAATTCATGCAACAAGCTTCGAGAGAAACTCGCCAAGAAATGTGGAAGATCATGAAGGATCGCGATATGACGAGGAAGGAGAAGGAGGCAAAAATTGATCAATTGATCAAGGAGGAACCAAAGCCAGTTCAAGTAAAGCTTAAAGTACCAAAATTTAACATGGTCGATTCAATGAGTATCAATAGATCTTTTCTGATTAGATGAAACTAGTTTAATTTTCAGGAGTCATATGAAAGCTTCAAAGGTGAGCTACAGAAGCGAAGAGATGAAATGGAGAAAATGCACCAAGAAAAGGTCTCCCAATTGAGTCCGGAGGCTCAGGCCGTTGATAAGAAAATCGTTGAACTTTTCAAGGTATGCATCTGTTTTTTCTTCAAATAAAAGCGAATTTCACAAATTCAGAACGACAATCTGACTCCCAAGGATAGACGTAAGCAGTTGGAGAAGATTCTGGATGAACAACCGAAACAGATCAAGAAGGAACTGAAGAGCATCTGGAAGAAATGCTCTTTCAAGGGACCGTGAGTTAGCCTCTAGAAGATTTTCCCAATAGAGCAATTTTAGTGAAGGATTCCCCTTCCCTCAACCGCCTAAGTTCTGGCGCCGTAACGGCGGTGGTGCTGGTTTCATGAGACGCCTGAGATGGCGCGGAAAGCCCGTTGATGGCAACAATAACAACACTGATCTGTCTCCAGGTAAAACTCATTGAAATTTTTATCAGGAATTAAAATAATAAAAATATCCCTACACATTTTTCGTTGAATTTGCAGAAGATCTCGCTCCACCCCTCGAAGGTGAACTCGAACAACTCGAGAAACAGGACAGAGAACGACAAAATCAAATGGGAGAAGTGCGAGGACCTGTTGTCGAGGCATCATCCTTCAGAATGTCCGACGACGGATATTTCGTTGAGGTTTAGATGATTACGGTAGTTTCTTTACAAGGTATAATTTGACTTGTGATTATGCGATTTGAAATGTGATATTTATGCCGTACATATATTGGGTGATCCTGTATGACTTGTACATAAAATTGTATAGATTCAGAGATCTATTTATCAGTGTATATGTTTTGAAAAAACCTTCCTAATTGACGATAAATTCTTGAGCATGTGGTAATTTAGGGAAAAATGAAATTTCATTGTTTGCCAATTATCCGATTGCTATTGCAATTTATCGCCAATTTACAATTCTCAGTTGGAATGACGCAAATTTTTATTCTGAAATTCGAAGTTGTCGATTTTCATATTCGGTTTTTGTTATACTGTGCAGTTATGAAATAAATTATTTATCAAATCATTTTTAAAATTTTACTAATTTGTAATCCATATATTTGGCGGGAAATCCAATCTTTTCGCCCCTTATTTGGGACTCTGATACCTCCGGTATTATGACCTGAGCGAGAGGTTCACAATTTGCATGGAAACTTCTAGAGAGTGCAAAGAAGAAAAGTTTGCCAGAATAAAAGAGAAAAATCTCTGCTCCCGTCCACTACTGGGCACAATGTAACACTTCGACCTCTTGGAGAAATAGTCGTAGATAAAGAGAGGCGACAAGAAACAGAAAAGATAAAATACAGGAGCAGAAAGTGTAGATTAGAGAAAAGAGCTCTCTGGATAACAGTTGCTCGATTCTCTGTATTGGGGGTCATTTATCGAGTCAGATTTATTTTCGATCCAGAATCATTTTATCCACTTTTATCCGATTACTCATCTGCTTTATCGATCCGTTTGAATTGATCAGATAATTTTGTAAGTTTTCCTTGGACATTTTCTTATTTCACTCGAACTTTGCATTTTCGTTAGTAAATTTGATGCATTTCTTTGAATCTATATAATCTTCTCGTGCAATTTTTGGCTCTTCAATATTTCCTAAGTCCGACCTTTTTGCATCGATCTATTAGTTTATTTCTGGGGCCACATCTGGAATTCGTAAGACGCGGAAAATTTTAGGTGTCAAAGAAAGAGAAAAGCGAGAAATAGCGCTAGAGTTTAAGAGAGAAAGAATTATGGTCCAGAAAAAGTAAATGATAGATAGACTAAAGGGAACCAACGGGTGATTCAATGCCTATCTCCTAGTAGAAAAAAACTAGGCAGCTGCACTATTTTCCGTTTTTTGTGACTAACAAAAATAAATCGCCCGATTTTTCGCATCTCTCTACACATCATTCCTACAATTTACTACTTTCAAAACTACGATACTCCGAAACTGCCTTCCCCTATGCGATTTCAAAATTCTATCATATCCACTTTACTTCATCTTAGCACTGCTGAAACTTGTTACATTTGCAACTCCGAACATTTGTATTGCCGTCTTGCATCTATTTGTGTGTTCAAAACATTGTCTCAAGTTACATTTTCGAAGCGTCCTTCGAATGTTTTCTTCACTTTCTGTCGCAACTTTCAAAATCTATCATTTTTCAGAGAGTGAATGCTTCTGCCGAGCTTCCGACTACCCTCGCGGGTGTCGGTCGCCCTGCTGGCAGTGGTGCTCGCTCTACTCGCACCGACACAATCTCAGGTGCTCACTCCATCTCAAATCCTCATCTCACATCGAAAACCTATTCATTCTTCTGCTACTTGTGGAGAGATCAACGGACAACCGATTAGAGAAATATATTGTTCCTTGACTGGTAAGTGGAAATGAGGGAGCCTGTCAGAAAGACCTAGGAAGATTTTTAGTCAATCTGAAAGAATAAAGGAAAGAGGTCCGCAATGCGAGGAAAGGTGAATTTGATCAAGAAAACTAGAGGAAGAGGTTCGCAAAGGGAAGAGATCAAACCCACTAGAAACTTTGCTGAAGCACCGTCTAAGTCTGCTGCCACTTTCCGAATGGCCAATCCTTCAAACGAAAACATACTGCGTGCTTATTAATTTTGAAAAATCGAATGATACGGAATTCAGATTATTTTAGATTCTAATGATTTTAGAGAAGTTGTTGATTCGAAAATTCTTCAACTATCGTTTTTGTGAATCCGCAATTCTAGATATTTTCAGAGAACAATCGCGCGATTGCAATATTTCAAATTCTACTTAGTTTCACCCATATTCCAAGCTAGAAAATAACCCCATGATGCATTTAGGCTCATCCCAATACACCCCTCTGTCGTCCTATTCGTACAAGGACGAACCTGACAGTCCGAACTTTGACGCATTGCAAGAAGCCCGATCGCCCCGAGAACTCTTTATTCAGGTTTTGGATTGTGACGTACTCATACAGTACTATGTGAATTTTATAGGGAGGCCATGGCTGTGGAGTGTGTGAAGCAAACACAGTCAATGCTCATCCGGCGTCGAATATGGTCGATGGAAACAACAGCTGGTGGATGTCACCTCCGCTGGCCAGAGGACTGCAGTACAATCAGGTCAACATCACCATTGATCTCGAACAGGTAGAATGTTTTCTTCGCGAGTTTAATTGTTCAATGACTGAAACTTAGGAGTTCCATGTAGCATACGTCTGGATCCAAATGGCGAATACTCCTCGTCCGGGCAGCTGGGTGTTGGAGCGATCGAAGGACTACGGCAAGACCTACGAACCGTGGTTCTACTTCGCGGAAAACAGCGCCGAGTGCATGCGACGTTTCGGGGCAGAATCGTTGGCGCCAATTGCCGATGACACGAGTGTGATCTGTAGGACTGACATGTCGAGCTTGCAACCCTTGGAAAACGCTGAGGTAACAACAGATGGATTAACAAAGTTTCAGCTTTGTCTTTGTTTCTGCGCCTTCATAATTGTCTAAGGAGTCAGTAAAATGATCATTATTGCCTTTCGTTCCCAACTTTGGCGCTTTGACGAGTGAATTTTTGTCGTATCTTTCCAATTGAAATGTTCAAATTTGAGCTTATTGCTAGTTTACATGAAAAATTACAATGATGGCCAATTCGGTTTATTACGCTAGCTTATAATGGAGTAAATGTTCTGAAATTTATCAGGATTTGACGATTGAGCGGATCGAAAATGTTCACAAAAGTTCATCTAGCATAAATTGGCTTACAATGTAAACATTTAGCAGATTAGTCCATAATCATGATTTTTGTAAACTTGACCATCACACTGCATATCGAAAGATGTCAATTTTTAATTGCAGATGGTTGTCCGAGTTCTGGAACATCGACCTTCGTCGGAGAAGTTCGGCTCGTCAGAAGCTCTGCAGAACTTCACTCGAGCAACAAACGTCCGAATTCGCCTGCTTGGAACGAGAACGCTGAGAGGACATCTCATGGACATGAATGAGTCGAAGGATCCATCCGTCACTAGAAGAGTAAACATATAGATCAACCATCCCGAACTTCAACATTTACAAATTGCAGTACTTCTACGCGATCAAAGAGATAATGATGGGAGGTCGATGCGTTTGCAACGGCCACGCTGGAACTTGCGATATTCTCGATCAGCGTCGTCCAAGAGCCTTCCTGTGCAGGTGATAGCGAGACAAGTTGGCTCTTCAACAATCAACTTTTTCAGATGCGAGCACAACACATGCGGTGATATGTGCGAGATGTGCTGTCCTGGATTCGTGCAGAAGAAGTGGGAGCCAGCTACCGCCAAGAACAACTTCACTTGCGAGCCCTGCAATTGCTTTGGTCGATCGAACGAATGTGTCTACGATGAAGAGCTCGAGAAGAACAAGCAGTCGCTCGACATTCACGGCAACTATGAAGGAGGAGGCAGATGCCTGAATTGCAGAGTACAATATGAAGCTTTGGTGAACTTTTCCAATTTAAAATTTCCTAGTTCAACACCGAAGGCATCAACTGCAACAAGTGTTCATTCGGATATTACCGACCTGAAGGAGTCCAGTGGAACGAGACCATGCCTTGCAAACGTAAGAACTCCCCATTTTTTTCAAAAGCAATACCGATCTTCAGGCTGCCAATGTGATCCCAACAAGCATACGGATGGTTGTGCGGAAAGCACCGGCAAGTGCGAGTGTCAGGTGAGGATCTAAATTCTATGAATCAGCTGCTAGTTTTCGCTTCTGATTCTTTTTGAAATTATTCAACCAAGAAAACTTTTAGCCCCGGTTCGAAGGCGAAGACTGTGATCGCTGTGCCAAGGGCTACTACGGACCACCTGAATGCAAGCCGTGTGACTGCAACGTCAATGGAACGGAGGGGGAAATGTGTCAGCCGGAAGATGGTCAGTGTCCCTGCAAAACAGGGTTCGGAGGCATTTTTTGCGAAACCTGCTCTCCAGGATATACGAATGTCACTGCTGGCTGCCATGGTAGGACTTTAGAAAAGAAAAGTGATTAGTGATTTCTTTCAAGAATGCGTCTGCGATGAACAAGGTTCTGAGAATAAGAATTGCTCTGCGACGACCAGTCAATGTACCTGCAAAGAAGGCTTCTCTGGACTGAGCTGCAACGAATGCAAGACTGGCTTTTACGGATTCCCCAACTGCACGTTCTGCAATTGCGATCCGCTTGGAACTGAAGGCGGAATGTGCGATGCGACAACTGGACAGTGCTTGTGCAAAGAGGTGAGGAATAACAATGCAGCAATAATAAGTTGGTCAACTGTTAGAACTCTTATCTCAATTGTTGTAGAAATTGGTTGATACAGATATTATGAAGCATTTTTAGCTCGGAGTAACCTTTCTATCTTTGTTATTTTTTCATGCAATTTCACCACCTCTCTTTCCTTTTCGTTTCACGAGTTATGCAGAAAATCAATTGCTATCCAAAATCAGCTACCATCGTTTCGAATGCTTTCTGAGATTTGTTCAATCAAGAAATATTTCTTTCAGGGCTTCGCTGGAGACAAGTGTGATCATTGTGACATCGGATACTACTCCTATCCTCACTGCAAGCCGTGTGGATGTGATGGAGCGGGAACGAATTCTCCCGAATGCAACACAGTTTCTGGTCAATGTCAATGTTCTGCCAACTTCACCGGTACAATTTTCGGATTTCCTTCTTTCAAAATAACTTTCTTTAGGACGAATTTGTGACAAATGTGCTGCCGGATTCTATGACTATCCCAATTGCCGAGAATGCAGCTGTCTCATTGAAGGTGCCAAGGGACAGACTTGTGACGCGAAGGGTCAATGTTACTGCAAAGACAACTTTGATGGTAAGTTAGCATGATTTTGTTTGCAATAAGGGATGTGCGTAATTCCGATTATGATGTTTTTCCGAGCATTAGAATTCTAAATCTTATTCTGAATTAGCTCTAGAAAATCTGTATTACGGTTTCGGGTAGTGAAAAAATTCAATTTGTTCCGATTAAATTTCTTTCAAATTCTGAACACTTCTTGGAAACTTCTGATGGCAATATCCCCAATCCTTGAAATAAGTAGAAGATAGGGAAGGAGCAGACATTTTTCTCCTTTTCAGGGATAAACCTTTTATCAGGATCATCCTTATGCGAGACTAGCCCATAAGTCCATTTCGTGCATCATAAAAAAGGAAGACTTCGGCTCATTTGACCGCAAAACAATAGAAATCACAACTTACAAAATAACTGATCTTAGGTGAACGTTGCGAACGCTGCAAGCCCAACTTCTACAACTACCCAGCTTGTGAAGAGTGCAACTGTAATCCGAATGGAGTTACGCAGAACTTTGGTGGATGCGACAAAGTGGCCCCTGGAGAACTCTGCGAATGTCGCAAGAACGTGATCGGTCGAATTTGTGATACCTGCAAGCCAACCACCTGGAATCTGCAGTACTACCACACCGACGGATGCGTTGACTGCATGTGCAATCTGAACGGTACCATTTCCGGTTTGAACATCTGCAGCCAAAAGAGTGGTCAATGTGTCTGCAAGAGATACGCGTCAGGAAGGAAGTGTGATCAGGTAAAAAACCGTCGTGATTCAAATTGACATTTCATTTTAGTGCGCCGAAGGTTACTATAATCTCCAAGGCTACAACCAAATGGGTTGCCAGCCGTGCAATTGTGATGCCGGCGGTTCGTTGAGAACTTCGGAATGCGACATGGAAACAGGCCAATGCAAATGCCGTCCTCGCGTCTCGGGAGCCAGGTAACGGAATAAGGCGTAAAAAGAATGAAGATGAGTTTCTCTAGATGCGACAAGCCAATCGAGAACCACTACTATCCCACTCTACATCAGTACTTGCACGAGGCTGAAGACGGTCACACTGAAACTAACAGACCCGTCCGATACGCAGTTGACGCCAGTCAGTTCCCGAACTTCAGCTGGAGAGGATATGCGGTCTTCTCGCCTATTCAAGAGCATGTTATCTTGGACGTCGATATTCCAAAGGTAAGAAAGGAAGCTAGTGTCGTTGACTGGAGAAAAAGTCGATATTCGTGCAGCAGCAATTAGATGTCGAAAATTTGGAGGAGCGAAATAGTGGGTCGCGTAGAAGAGAAACGGGGCGAATAGCGTAATTTCTGGGTATCGACGTTTTCCCCAATCAATAATAAATGAAAAAAACGTTAATGAAAGATGGCAATCTGTCGAATTACTTTTCCGTGAGTGATAGAATGGGTTTACTCCATAATATTTCTCTACTCACGCATTCTAGTAGAAAGATTAATCTTTTTTCCATTTTGTCAAATACAAAATAGCAATGCGTCATTTCATTATTTGCTATCCGTCAAACACAGTTCCCTTACGAGCGATAGTATAATTTCATTTAAAAAAACCTTGCGAATTTAGGCTTCCGTCTATCGTCTGCTTTACAAGTACAAAAATCCGACTCCAGTAACGATCGCGGCCACAGTCACTGCTTCGCCTCTGACCTCACACTCGCAGCCTGATTCGGTCCAAACGACAAAAGTCTCGTTCCCGACCGGAGATCAATCAGCCATCAAGGAGATTACCATCGATGATAAGCCCTTCGTGCTGAATCCAGGCAAATGGGCGATCAGAACATCAACCAAGCAGAGGCTCTTCCTGGTACGGTTTTTTGTTCTAAACTGAAAATAGCTCAAAATTTTAGGATTACATCGTACTTCTCCCATCCGAATATTACGAAGCCACTCTGCTCCGCCAGCCGACACCACCTCCATGTCTCTCAAATGCGAGCGCTACCACCGGGCCGCCTTGTCTCGATCTGCTCTATCCTCCCCTGCCATCGCCGGTTCGAGCTGACGAGGCCGATGGAGAGAAAGTGTTCAACTATGTTGACTCCGATGGAACTACCACACCACTGGAGAAAGTTCCTGTCGAGATTTTGCCAGAAATCATCGGCAGTGCCTCCTATGTTCAAACTTCGAACGATAGCAGAGTCATCGAGGTATCTATCTAGAGCAATAAAATGATAAACATTGTTCTATCATCTTGAGAGTACGCTGATGAGTATGTTCTTGTATTTGAAGCTTCTCCTTTTTCTTCCGAAAGATCGAGAAAGAACCACGCATAAACAAAGCTATCCTTCTGAAAAAACTTATTGAAATGTTCATCTCCAATTCGAATGATTTTTACACCACATAGGGGTATTTCAATGAGTATATCACGGCTCAGAGCCATAAAATGCTGACATGCTAACTTTCCAACAAGGATTTTCCGAAACGTCTTCTGAATAGAAAAAATAATGTATGCTAATGCAGAATATCAATCCACATGATGTTTCTTCTTCGCGTAAAAGCTTTAGAGAATTCTTGCTCGAACATATACAATCGGCATTTTCTGACTTCATCTATGCATTGAGATACTTTACTTTGTCTCTCAAAAAGACTTGTAGAGAGAGGAAGAAGGGGTATCCGCGAAATTAACCACTGCCCTGCGTCTCTGCACCGTATATTCCACATTGCTGCGCTCTTTGCGGATACGCACGCCCGCCCTTTTCAGTAAAGGCTTTTTTCAAAAGCAATGAAGAGTACCTCCGTGGTGTAAAAATCAGCCAAATCGAAGGAGGACACTTCTGAAAGTTTATTTGTCTGATTGTACCAAGAAACCGAATAACCCAGCGATAAATTGAAAATTGTAGACCAAGCTGTTTGTTCCTGAAGATGGAGAATATGCGATTCTGATCGAATATCACAACCTGGAAGAGAAAGAGCAGAAGACGACAGTCGAAGTCCAGCAAGATGGAGAAGTCGCCATCAACGGATCGCTCAGAATCAGACACTGTCCATTCAGGTATGGAATAAAATGTGATTGACAGTGGTCAATGATGTAAGATTTCAGTACCTTCTGTCGCTCTGTCGCTACAGATATGGGCAATGTTGCATTCGCAAAATTGAAGGAAGGCAAAGCCACGGTGCAAATTCGTGTTCTGCCTAACCACCAGTTCGGTCTCGCATCGGTCAATCTCATCAAGAAGTCCGAGTTCTCCGAGCAATATCTCAAGCAGGTAAGGTTTATCTAAGAAAAATAAGATTGCTAACTGTTTGAAAAAATGCGATCTGATTCTGCTGATGCGAAGCAGAAGCTTCAATTCGAAGGAACGAATCAAGTCCAACAAGCTATTTAAAATAGTTGCCTCTTTATCCAATTGATAAATTTAGGTCCCAGTGTGCCTGAGGAAAAATCAAAAGTGCATTCCACAATCCTATCCACCAGCTCCTGATTCGGTCACTGCTGATGCAAAGACTAGTGCTCCAGTATGCAGAAAGAAACGCTTAAAACTCTATTGGCGAACTCTTTGTTTTAGGCGAAAGCGATCACTGGCGACAAGCTGCCGTTCCCTGTCGCTCATCCAGAACAAGTCGCTGTCGTGTCACTCGATGAAGGGCAAGGCACTGTCGAGATCTCGGGAGTCGTGCCATCAAGAGGCCACTACATGTTCTTGGTCCACTACTACAATCACGACAACACCGCTTTGGATGTTGACGTTCTGCTTCAGAACGACCAATTCTACGAGGGTGAGTATTGCGAAAATAGGCACTTCCTCGTCATAAAAGTCTTGGAGTGTAAAAGTAAACCTTTCAGCTCATCAACCTTACTACACTTATAAGGGTTTGTAGCTAAATTTAGCAATTGCTCGAAATTCAGTGCTTATTGCACATCACGCACAGAGTTTCCAAAGATAGTCGCAAAATCAGATTCAGTTTCCAATCTGTTACCTGCTTGAAACATGCTTCATCCTAGCTTTCATGAGATTAGGCCTTGGGGACTCGGGGATATTCTTACCAAGTTAATTTCATGGTTTTAGCAACCGTCCCTCTTGCCTACTGCCCTTCGATCATGGGCTGCCGCGCTCTGATTCGGATGAAGGAAAGACCGGAAGTAGGATACCTTGACAAGTTTAGGGAAAAAACATAACGGCAAAATTTGCAGGTCATTCAATTCTGGGTTGAGAACAAGTACACCGCTACGTTGAGACACAACGAAAGTCAGAAGGGTCCCATTTACATCGTAAGCCTCAGAAACTAAAATCACGTCATTCAGTTGTCTATTGTAGGATTCGATCACCGCAATTCCTTATCATTCGTACAGCGAAAGACTTATGACCCCTCTGGCCATGGACCAATCTCGAGACTTCATCGAACAATGCAGTGGAATGCACTTCGAGAATCAGTAAGTTCATTTCCCAAGTAGTCCTTTGGAGATAACTAAATTCAGTCCTGAAAACGTGTCTGACTTCTGCAAGGACAAGATTTTCTCTTTGACTACCGATTTCAATTCTGCTGCCTTGTCATGTGACTGCGTCGCTCAGGGATCAGAGTCATTCAGCTGCAATGAATATGGAGGCCAGTGCAGTTGCAAGCCGAACATCATCGGACGAAGATGTGACAGATGTGCTTCTGGATACTACAGCTTCCCACAGTGCCTGAGTAAGTATTACTGCATTTATCAAGTGTTTTTCATAATCACTTGAAGAAACATTTGCATTGAAATCAGTCCTTCCATGCTTAGTCGTTATCTTCTCTTCTCTGTTCACTCCTTGCTCCGTCTTATTCTCTGGAAAGTAGTGAGTTGAGTAAGATGCCCATAATAGCCAAAGATTTCTTGCAAAACAATGGCGATTTTCACAGGTATAAATTCCAGAATGTCAATGCTCTGCCGGTCAGCAATGTGACCCCACGAACGGTCAATGTTTCTGCCCTCCTCACGTCGAAGGAACCAACTGCAACAAATGTGTGTCAAACGCATTCGGCTACGACCCACTCATCGGTTGCCAGAAATGCGATTGCCATCCACAAGGATCGGAAGGCGCCTCAATGGTTTGCGATGCCGAGACTGGACAATGTCTGTAAGTAAAATGAATAAGACAGCTTTCATGATAGGCAGGAACTTACTTTTTCTCTATTTATTTCACATGTTCATTAACTATTCTATATGCTTCACTCAAAATTGAAAACAGTTCGTCATGAGAAAAGCGTAATTCCTGAAATCATAAGAAGAAGAAGAAAGGAATTAAGTTCTCTATGAATCTCGAAATTTTGTAATGGAACTAATGAAAACGTAAAAGCAAGCTATTTTCGATTCTCAGGTGTCGTCCTTCAGTCGGAGGTCGTTCTTGCGATCAGTGTCTGCCAGGATATTACGGCTTCCCTCACTGCTATCAATGCCGATGCCAGACCTCTGGAACTCGCGAGTCCATCTGCGACTCAGCAACAGCAACTTGCCAATGCAAGGAGGTAGAATTGAATCTCCACGAAAATTCTTCAATTTTTAATTGTTCAACTTATAGAACGTCTATGGCCCGCAATGTGACACGTGCAAACCCGGTACGTTCGATCTATCAAATGACAACCCTCTTGGGTGCGTCAACTGCTTCTGCTTCGGAGTAACTGAATCTTGCCGATCCAGCAATCTGCCCATTTCTATCGTAAGTTTGAAGATGCTAGTTTTTGAAAAGAAGTAAACTTTCTGAAGTGATGCAGGGGTTTCAGTGGGCAGAATCATAAATCTACTACTCATTTATTTTGCTAATCTAATAAGATGAATCTAATTCAAAGTGAATTATTTCACCCATTAACTCATGCAACGCTGCATAAATTTCACAACAGTGAAGTCCAATCGTTTGGAACAATTATTATTATGAATGCATCTTAGTATGTCCTAATATCGTGAACCAAGTTTAGTGAAATTTTGCACATACAGTGTCGGCGAAAAGTTTCGAGCAATCGTGATTATGAACTCAGTCTGCTACACTCTCATATAGTGAGCAATTTAGATGAATTTTGTATGCATATTCAGTTCTTCAATCGTAAATTTCTGCCAAGTTTTAGACAATTTGGCTCATTGCATACGATTATAGTAGGCTGAGTCATAATCATGATTTTTCCAAATTTTTTGCCACCACCACTGATAACATTCCGATCGATTTGTGCATTTCGGCATAGGTTCATTCAAATTGGTTCACGATAACTGGACCTACCAGACTGCGCTCATAATCATAGTTGCTTCAAACCTTTGGCATACACTGCGTATCTGTGACGATCAAAATTTTTCATCCTAAAATTTCAGAGCTCGGTTGACATGTCTGCCTTCTTGACCACCGACGATCACGGAGCGGTCGACATCAAGGACGACCAAGTAATCTACACTGCCGATGCGAACTCTCCAGCCTCTGTTTACTTCGTCGTTCCAATCAACGCCGGAGCCGACCACACTACGAGCTATGGATTGTTGCTGACCTTTAAAATGTCCGTCGAGCCGAAATCGGAGCAGCAGAAGAACGCCAACACTGATGCTGACGTTCGTATTCGGGGTCGCAACATGACTGCTGAATTCTGGGCATCCGAGCAGCCGGTCGATTTCCAGAAGGAATTCACTGTCAGGGCACGACTCAACCCTGAAAACTGGCAAACCCCAGAGGGCAAGCCGCTGACTCGAAAGGACCTGATGATGATTCTCCAATCACTTCAATCCATCCATCTCAAGGCATCCTACTACGACAACCCGAAATCGGCTAAACTCGTTGAATTTGGACTGGAGGTCGCGAATGAACAGCCAAATCGGTATGCGTCCTCTCTTCTGGCCGCCTCTGTCGAACAATGCCAGTGCCCTGCTCCATACACGGGTCTCTCCTGCCAACTCTGTGCTCCTGGATATTATCGCGTTCAGTCCGGAAGCATGCTCGGGGCCTGCGTTCCATGCGACTGTAATGGACATTCTGGCACCTGTGATCCTGACACTGGAATCTGCAGCATGTGCGAGCACAACACCTATGGGGACCATTGCGAGTTCTGCTCCGAAGGCCACTATGGAGATGCAACAACTGGAAGTCCGTATGCCTGTCTGCCTTGCCAATGCCCGTACGCACCCGACAACAACTTCGCAACCAGCTGCGTGGCGACTGAGTATGGTGACATGCAGAGCTGCAGCTGCAAGGAGGGCTACAGCGGAGACCGCTGCGAACGGTGTGACACCGGCTATTATGGCGAGCCCCAGCAGGTTGGTGGATCCTGCAAGCAATGCGACTGCAATTCGAACAACAATCTGACCGACCCTCGTTCCTGCCATCCAATCTCTGGGGACTGTTACCAGTGTGAATACAATACCCAAGGCAGACACTGCGAATACTGTGCACCTTGGTTCCACGGTGACGCAATAGCGGCGAAGAATTGCACCTCCTGCACGTGCGACCAGTGTGGATCTGCTCAATGCGACAACAAAAACGGCAAGTGTGTGTGCAAACCTAACGTCGAAGGTGACGATTGTGAAAGATGCGCACCAAATCACTTCGGCTACTCTCGCTGTGAAGGCTGCAGACCTTGCCACTGTGGAGTTGCCGCTTCCACTGGTCAGTGCGACGACAATGGACAATGCACATGCCGACCTGGCGCAGCTGGAGTTAGATGCGAGCACTGCGAACACGGATACTGGAGCTACGGCGAGAATGGGTGTGAGAAATGCGACTGCGAAGCCGATCTCTCATTGGGGACTGTCTGCGATGTTCGAACTGGTCAGTGTCATTGCCAAGAAGGTGCGACTGGACCGCGCTGCGACGAATGTTTGAAGTCCTACCTCCGAATTCCTACTCTTGGATGCAGAAGATGTGACGAATGCGTGCACTCACTCATTGCCGACGTCGACACTTTGCAGCTCCAAGTCGAAGTTCTCAACACCTCAATCAGCAACATCTCATCTGCGACAGTCGTTGGAGCCAGACTGAGTCGTAATAAGAAGCGCCTGCAGGAATACGCTGATTTGTCCGAACTTCTGACCAATAGCGATGACAACATGCTCGGCGATACGCGTCACGTTCTCAACAACCGAACTTCGATCGTCAGCATTGCAAACCGTTACGTCGATAACCTGGAGGAGGCTCGTTCGAAATCGGAAAACCTGACTCAAAAGACCATGGACCTGAAACGAGAGATCGACCGCAAGTCTGGGGAAGCAACGAGAGAAATCGACGCAACAGCTCGTCTGGCAGCAGCAATTGGAGAACACGCAAGTGCTCTTCGGTTCGATCAGCGACAGATCACCGATGCAGAAGAGACTCTTCGAAATCTCGAAGCTGCAACAGCCGATACCAAGAATCCGAAAATCGATGAGTCACCAAAGAAGATCGCGGAAATCATCAAGAAGGTCAATGGCAAGACCGACGAGATCAAGGAGCAGAAAGATAAGATCGAGAAGTCAAAGCAGAAGCAGGTCGACGCCCTGAAATACATCGGAGACGCGGAAAAGCAGTTGAAGGATGCGAAGAACAAGGCAGAGAAGGCGACTCAGAAAGCCAAGAGCTTGAACTTCGCCAAGATCGAAGGACTCAACGATGCTGTCGGCGATGAAATCGAGAAGTTCGACGAGGAGAAGAAGGGCATTGCTGATAAAAACATCGAGCTTCGAAACGCGACCGAAATCCTGAAGGACGCGACCGAAGGAATCCAGACAAGCCTCGCCACACTGAACGAAACGAGGAGTGAATTCGACGCCGAATTGGAGAAGAGAAAGGAGAAGCGAGAGAAACGACAGACTTCCCCATCTGAATTGAACGATATCAAGGAGAAGAGCATCAAGTTGCAACAACAGGCAACTGAGTTGGAACGAACCTTCGGCTCTGCCAAGAGAGACTCATCCCAAGGAGTCGATGCTGCTAATGCGTATGGCGAAATCGTCGAGACTTTGAGGAATGCAAGCAATGTCGCTGAACAAGCAGTTTCTACTGTCGAAGGCCAGCAGGATGGAGTCAAGGAAATGAAGGAGAAACTCGGCAGCATCAACGAAGAGAGCGAAGAGAAGAGAAACAGACTGAAAGACGTCAGAGTGAGCTTGGAGACTCTTGAGCACGAAGCATCGAAGGCGGCAAAGAACGTTCAAAGGGTGGGCTCTTTAAAAATGTGTCAATTTCTCTAATTTCACAATCAACAACCTTCAGATCTCTGAGCAAGTCGACAAAATCAGGAAAGCATCGGAGCGCGCCAAATCTGGAATGGTCACTGGGTTGGAAGACAAGAGCGTTATGGACAAGATCAAAGAGGCTGAAGAGAAGGCAAATCACTGCTGATAACTTTATTCAAGCTTAAACTATTCAGGTCGAAGCAACTCGTGCAGAGACAGAAGAGTCGAAGAAGGAGTCGGAAGCCAAGAGGAAGGAGCTCGAAGAAAAGACTCAGAACATCGTTGATAACACGACCGACGCAATCCAAGGCATCAAAACGACAAAGGCCAATCTCAAACAGGTATGTGGAAAAATCAATGCAAACCCTGTAATAGAAACACCCGAGTCTGTAAAATTATCCTCCAGTGCAATAATAGATGAGTAAAGTGTCGGAAATGCTAGCAGGAAGTTTTTTCCTCCTCAACTGGCTTCTGACTTGCAACTTTCGATTGCCGAGTATAAAATAATTTCCTCCAGGAACTGAGCAGCATGTCTATTTACAAAATTTTCGTTTTTGGTAATTTTTCAATTGCAAACAAATTTCAGCTCCAATCCACTCTCCCTGGCTTGGTTGAATCGATGAAGAGCGTGTTCACTTCGAATAAGCAGAAGAATGACAAAGTTGAGAAGATCCAGGAGAAAGTTGACCAGATCAAGGAAATGATCGCTGTGGCCAGAGATGCTGCCAATAGAGTAAGATCTTTCCTTACTTGAAAAAAAGAATAGCAAAAAGCAGTTACTAAATGACGGAATTATGAAACCCAATAGATAGAACGATAGTTGGAAAAATAGTGTGAGAAACAGGGGTGTGCAGATTCCCGACTCTGATTCCGAAAAATTTCGGCTCTAGAGGTTTTATTGGCTTCGGTGAGAAAGAATAATCGCCGCCATTCTGGCATTCTGATTAGTTTCATTCTTAATAGTTGACGATGAAGAGTTAGAGCTGATGGAATTTTAGATCAAACTCGGTGCTCACTTTGAACGTGGATCTTCGCTCGATCTCAACATTCCTTCTCGTGTCAGCAGATATGCCGCACACACCGACATCTCCTTCTACATCAAGACTGCTGAAGAGCATGGTTTAATAGAGTAAATTGAGGAAAGGATAATTGGAGAACTCTAGGCATTCCACTCTTCTTCGGAAACCAAGAAGGATCCTCTGGGACTCGAGCTGTGCCCACTGATGACTACATTGCTGTCGAGTTGGAATATGGAAAGCCAAAAGTAACTGTCGATTTGGGAGAAGTTCCGCTCGTCGTTAGACTCAATACGTAAGTGAAAGACGAGTTTCAACGGAAATTTAGTTCGAAGATTTAGGAACATTGCCGACAATCAATGGCGTCGACTGCGTGTGGAGAGAATTGGAAAGACGGTCACAGTGTCCGTCACGAAACCGAACAGCGAGGAGATCGAGGAGTCGACGACTGCACAAGCCACCGGCAACAAGTCCGTTCTCAATCTGCACCAGACTCACAGCAAACTGTTCATTGGAGGAATCGCGCCTAACACCAAGGTATTGTTTTTGTCAAATGAATTCAAGCTTATTCTAATAATGTCTATAGGGTACGCCAAAAATCTCTGGTGGTATTCTTTGCTTGACAACTGCGAGTTAGTCAGAAAGTGCGAAATACTATTAACAGGTGAGAGATTAACTCCCAGTTAAAGAAGTACAAATTCTACTTTTCATAACTGGCAGTTAGGTGCAATTAAGTCTCTCACTTTCCTATACTATTTCGCACTTTCTGACTAACTCGCAGTTATCAAGCAAAGAATACCACCACAGAACTTTAATCAAACAATTTCAGATTTCTTCTGACGTGCGCAATCGTGACTTCGTCGGTGACATCGAAGACGTACAGTTACATGGAGAACCAGTCGGACTTTGGAATGCTCAACAGGCAGGAGCGAGAAAGGCAACTGGGACAAGAAAGAGGGAGAGACTTCCTGATGCTGCCGTCGATACAAGTAAAATCCGTGATTTTAAAGTAAACCATCCTAAATCTTCAGGCATTTCTCTTACCGGTGATGGGTACGCAGCCTACAAGACTGGCTACAAGCGCCTGCAGAAGAAGACGATGGTTTCTCTGTCTTTCCTCACTTTCGCGCCAGACGGCCAGCTGCTCTTCATCGGCAAAGATGTAAAAATAGTCGAACAGTTTGATAAATCTTATGCAAAAATTTTAGACAGACTTCATTTCCATTGAACTATCTCAAGGTGTTGCCAAATTGTCAGTCGAACTTGGCTCTGGAGTTGGACAATGGACTACCGAAGGCACTTGGAATGATGGAAAGTGGCACACGATGATCCTCAAGAGAGAAGAGGTAGAATATTTTGGCTCTGAAAAAAGTGAATTTCTGCAATGCTGAACTACACAAGAGAGGAATCTTCTCAATGGTGCTCACACTCCAATCGTCCACTTGAAAGCAATTATGTCCCACCAATTAGATTCGTGTAGAATTGCAAAAAGATTCCATAAATGTATTACTTTATAGCATCGATAAAACAACTCCTTCCAATATCAATTCACCAATTTCTAGAAACACGTCAAAATGGAGATCGACAGTGAGGTCGTGGAAGGAGATACGCCAGGATCGATGGTAGATCTATCCGCTGGAGATGTTTTCTATGTTGGAGGCATACCTTCGGGCATCAGTCGCAGAGACGTAGTCGAACCATTCCGAGGCTGCATGAAATCCGTAAAGATCGAATCCGACGAAATCGATCTCCACTCGAGCGTTGCTAGCAAAGGCGTCAGAAACACGTGTGCTATGGGAACTCTGAGCACGATCTCCCTCCTCTCTGAACGCTCATCTGCCATCTTCCGCAATGTTTCTACCACCGGATCTGCGGTGCAAGTCACTTTGAAGTTCAAGACTCGTCAGCCCAAGGGAACTCTGTTCACAATTGGAACGGACGAAGAAGAGACATTCACCCTGAAGCTGCAGGAGGACAAACTCATCGCTCAAGCTGGGGATGACAAAGTCTCCGTCGATGTTCCTTCAGCAGCCGACGAGCAGTGGCATTACGTTTCTGTCATCAAGCAGAAGGACTTCATGCGAGTCGACGTCGATGACCTGTTCTCCAATGAAATGGCCCGCAAAAATGGAGATGAGGCGGTAGATTCAATTTTAATCTCAATTTTGGTGAAATCATGGAAAGATTCTTTAGGGCGAAGAATCCACAACCAATGTGTGGTTCGGCAAGCACGATACCGACTCCTTCGTCGGATGTCTCGGCGATGTGACCTACAACGGAAGACTCCTCGATTTTGCAAAGGTAACATTATTTTTGGAATAAGAAAACGATTGTTTTATTCTTCCAAATTTCAGGCCGAGCACAAAGAGGTTTCTTTGAGCGGGTGCGGCTTGAGCGACGACACTGTTGTGACCACAGAAAAGCCAACCGAAGCTGGTGAAGGCGATGGCGGCTCGACCGAAGAAATAACTGGAGGACGCGGAAATGGAAAGCCTGATCCTGATGCAAAGCCGCTTCCAACTGAGGCTCCTATCGTGGTAGCCTCTTCATCGGAAAATGATTTTCAACACATCAGCAAATTTAGCTGAAGAAGGATGGTACTTGTGCCTTGCCAGTTTCTCCGATTGGCGAGTTCGTCGACTCTGATGGCTACCGATTCGGAATGCAGCCGAACAGTCGCCTCGAATACTCGCAGATGCCCGACTCTTTCGACAGAGCGTATGTTCTATAATAATTTTACCAAAATCTAAATGTTCAACTCCAGAGGCACCTTTACCCTTCAACTTCGAGCTACCGCTACTTTGGGTGTCGTCTTCTTCGCGACCAACGACAAGCACACCGACCACATTGGACTGTTCATTTCTAATGGAAAGCTGATTTTCTCGTTCAGCGCAGGAAATGCAGTAGTAAGTCTATAAGTTATGCTCAGAAAGAAAGGAAATTTCCAGACGACCGTCAAGTCTGATAAGATGATTGTGGATGGTCAATGGCACAAGGTCAGATGCTTCAGAGGAGATGGAGCTGCAGAGCTGATAGTGGATGACGAATCGAATGAGGTGCAGGTTCAAGGAGCCGACGATACTGTGGACACTCAGCCACCATTCTACGTCGGAGGCATCCCCAATGATTTGGCCAGCAAAGCAAGAGCCATTGTTCAGGTACAATGAATACAAGAGAAATGTATGATTCATCTATTTTCTTCAGGGAGTCAAAGCCGAGTTCAGCGGATGCATCCGTAATCTGCAACTGAACGACAAAGAATTCGTGGACGCTAAAGAAGTCGGCTCAGGAAAGTGCAACAGTTTCGTCGAAAACGGTATCTACTTCGGTGAAAGTGGAGGATATGCGGTTCTTGATAAGGAATTCACGGTATCTTTACAGAAAACTCGAGATTTAGTGAAAATTCTAAACTAGGTCGGTGAATCCTTCTCCGCTGACTTTGAAGTTCGTCCAAGAACCAACAACGGTATCCTGCTGTCCGTCGGTGTTCTTGAGTACTTGACCGTTCAATTTGTCAATGGAAAAATATTCGTAAGACTGACTTTTTCAATTTTGCCAATGGTTTGAGAATTCAGTTCACCATCGATGCCGGCTCTGGTCCTGATTCTGTGAACTACACCCTGCCTGAGCCCGCCAGCTTCTGCGACGGCCACTGGCATTCTGTGAAAGTAGGAAATCTTGTGAATCTTGGGATAGCGCTAAAACTCAACAAATCTAGGTCATGAAAAAGAAGAGTCTGATGACTCTGACCGTCGATGGAAAGACGGTTCTCGTTCTGAACAAGAAGGGCGGCAAGAAGGACATCCTCACCAAAGATCCACTCTACTTGGGAGGTGTGCCCGAGGGAGTCACAAACAAGGGTCTCCAGACGAGAGGTACGTTGAGTCTATTCTGCTTGAATATCGATGTTGAGAATAGTCTTGCGGGCAACATTTTACATCGTTATTTCCGGAAAAAGGGCGAATGAGCCTTTCCCTAGCCACTTCCATCCTTCTTTCAAGGATTTGGGCCTCAATGCGATTATTGCTCGAAACTTCGGGATAAATAAAACAGAAGCTTATTCCGCAAGACAATTCTCATTTTTCTTAGTGCGGAACGTATCAATAATCACGCTAGTTATCGGTTAATCGTCCTAATTAACTGAAATTTAGCAAACTATGTCGGTTGCATCCGAGTTCTGTCGATTGGTCAGAAGAAGGACAAGGAAAAGGTCCGAAGACAGCTCGAAATTTCGACCATCGATTCTCACGGTGACGTCAACAAACAGGAATGCCCAGTTAATTAGCCAATTATCTATTCTTGCTAATCGTCTTCATTTTTTGAAAATTTTACTTCAATCGTGAAATGTTTATTCTTTTAATTTGAATAAAAATGTCTGCAAATTAGTAACTACAAAAAAGACAATGAAAGAAACGTTGAGAAACCGAGAAGACCCCTCTAACCGTATTGCGTAAATCGATTGCACAATTTGAAGAAGAATAGGTTTTTTAGAAGATAAAGATAAAATTTACAAGAAAATCATCATCCCTGAGAAACAAATTGTTACAAAACCAATTGATAAACGAGCATTTTACCGTACGAGAGAAATTCAGTACTCACGAAAGTTTACAGGTATTTTTGTTGTTAGATAATAGCTGCTTAGAGAGACTAGAAACAGTAAAATCGCCGGGAATGATAGATTAACGAAAATGATAAGAAGTTATGATAAGTTCGAGTTTTGGCGTTGATATTATTGTCTAGAAACAAAAACTGATAAAAACAATAAGTTAGAAACGATATGATATCATAGAGATGACTGGTTGAAAACTCCCAAAACGCCTAATTTGATCAACTGGTAGTCGCCTATTTCTAATCAAGAAAACCTTGAATTCAGAGATGTCCAGTGTTTCGAGTCAGAAGTTTCAACATCAGTTGGCTTTCTTGATCAGGATCGGTTAAATGATATGATACTATTTTCATAAATCAATCCTACCAACCAAACGAAACCTCAGAAGCCTAATCTAAACTACGTCTTTGGAGCTGGCGTAGAGAAGGGTGTTTCTGCGTAGAGTAGATGAGTGATGACGTCTGATTGAGAAACACAAGCGACAGGATTGCCCGAAATAGGTGAAACTAGAAAGACGCATCGTTGATGTCTCCGAGATAACAAATTATCCAGTACTTTGCCGACAGGGTCTATAATTTTGGTGATCTTCTAGATAAAAGTCGAAAAGAGATTCACCTGTATCAAAGAGGAACGACGTGAATTCTTCTGTCAATAAGGCAGAAACGGGAGTTTGCTCGAACCAATCCTTCAGATTGGCATTGAGATCGATTTGCCTAGCGATGTCGATTTTCGTGACGACTCCAACAGCTCTACCGGTTTCATCTACCACTGGTAAGGAGGAAAGACGGAAGCCAAGCATCGTGTTCAATGCTTCTGATGCTGTCGTGGTCAAAGTTACCTAATCTCCCAACATCAGAAAAATTTAGGCAAATTTTAATTTACCGTAAATATCCTGTCATTCCATGTCCCGACTCCAACTTCCTTGATTCGAAGACTCAGCCATAAGGCAAAATGCAGGGAGCGATTCTGGACTTCAAACATTCAAATTTGATTTCATCGGAAGAGTCGAACCTGTTTATGAATAGCCTGAAGGACCCGTTTAATAGTGAGCAAATATAGGACGTCCGTGGAATCGGCACCGTCCACAATTGCGATTCGATGCACGCGATTTGAGTGAAATTCTTCGCAAGCGTCGAAAATCCTGCAGGAATTCACTCGTAAAATATTATAATGAGAAATTTTGCCGTACTTTGTGTTAGCAGCAACTCGAACGAGTTGATTACCGGACAGAATCTCCCGTATGTACTTGCTCGGTTCGTTTTCATTGCGTGACTTCACATACTGTAGAAAGTCTGTCAGAGTAACTATTGACACTATCTGAAAACAATTCTAATGAACTTTCCATAGAAAATCAAAGCTAGCCTCTAATTTCTTCGAGTCCCAAATTAGCCCGGCTCCTACTCCTTGCTCTTTGAGCACAGCAAATGCTTTATCGATCTAAAATGACTATCTGCACATGATTTTCATGATGTTTTCTATCCCAACATGAACTTTGGCGAAATGGTACGTGAAAGTTCATGTAAATAGTTCGATTCAATAGTGGCAGAAAATACCCACTCTCATGTGCTGATCGAGAACGATGACGTTGCCGGTCTGCGGGCACAACTCGTAGCAATCCACTACTTTCATGTATTGTCGATACGGGTCGGAATTCGCGTCGACCAAACCAACCACATCGACAGAGAGAGGCCGAGACGTCTTTCTCAGAATCAAAAAGTCCGAGCTGTTGCTGCGAGGTCGACGAAAGCCAAGCTCATCCGCATAGTCATCGATCTCCTCCTCAGTACGCAAATCATAAACCGTTTCCACATTACAGTTAGAGATCTACAATTTTTCTTTCAATATTTGACCTCCAGATTTCACGAATTTCTCATTTACTACGACTATTTTCGATTTTGCTAGATTTGTTGACCCGTCCCTATTATTTTCTCGGACTCAAATTACACCTTCATCAAGATTCGAGATTCGCCTATTTTAAGATTTTCATGACTCCCACGGCAAAATTTAATCGGATAAAAATGTCTATTTTTAGAGGATGTTTCGAGTTTAGCAATGACTTTGAAAAAAACTCGCATGGGTGCTTTTAGGGGCTAATCAATTCGCGAGGGACGACGTTGCAGCGAATTAGACACTTTTGGATGTGATGCCGGAAAATGTTTGAAACTTTGGCATGTGCTCCAGTCCTCGAGCATGGCACGCGAATTGACTGAGAAAAGTACCAATAAATTTGAGAGAACGGGATGTTGAGATGATTCCATAAAGAGAGGGTGAAGATGCCATTCAACTATTTTGTAAATTTTAAGCATTCGTGACGAAGGAAAAGTTGAAATTTAGGATTTTTTACAAGTAAATGAAGACGAAGTAACAAGTCTGACTCTTCATCAGTCATTACTCAAGTTTCTTGAAACATACATAGAAAAATATAATTAGGAAAGAAAGACCGACCTGAACTTTCTTCATTTCCTGCTCCTTCTTCTTGACCAATTTAGCTCCAAGACTCTCTGACCGCGGACGGTGCATAAGACCTCGAATTCCTAAAAAACGTTTGAATTTTTCAAATAAAAATGCAAATGTTCAACCTGGCACTGTCGAAATAGTTTTGAATATTCCCATTGTTTTAGAGACAAACACTTTTAGCACTACAAAAGTTATGCAATCCAAAACTAGGACAAATTTTTGAGCATCCTAGCACTATCAGCCTATCTTTATAGCGATAAACATATGCAAAGTTTGTCCTATATCACGTTGTCCGGAGGGGGCGTGGCTTAGCTGTTTTCCCTAAAAGGGGCTTCCCTTTCATAACTGCTCTTTCAGACATTTTCACAAATAACAAAGTGCAAAAACTGGTTTTGAGAAGAGTTTGTACGAACTTGAAAAGGGATCTTTGCAAAAAGGCGAGGTGAGGGATGACCTAATAAAATCTACGTAATTTCGAAATAAGCACGTGCCATTTTAGGCGAGTCGCTCAGAAGTCAAAGAAAAAGAAATGAAATCGATCTTACCGGTCAAAATACTGGGTTGACGCTGAACGCTTCCCGAATTTCGTCTCTTCCTCGGGTCCTCCTCGATAATTTCTGAAAACGAATATTTTTATCTCGATTTTTGAAGTCTTCCCTTTTATAGTGCAAAAATTTCATAATATCTTGGAAGGCTTCCTGTTTTCCAGGAGAAATGCAAATTGTTTCTGGAGTATAAAAGTGTCTTACTCGCTACAATTCTCCTAGTAAGCGGGGAAAACATCTTGCTAGCAAAATCAGAGTAAGAGTATAAGGTAGGCGCTTTTCAGAAGACGAATTTCCAAGAGTAAAGAGCTAGAGCGAGGCTATAGATCATTTGGGATGAGATAGGTAAAGATAAGAAGTAGAAAGGATAATGCGAAAAGTAGAGATGGAAAAGAAGCAGACATTTTTTAGGATATCCAATTTTCCAGTGCAAAGTGTTCGTCCTTTTCTATGTAACAATAGCCGAATAATAGCGCAAAGCGAGTTCGTTTCAAGCTTTTCAGATTTATTGCATTTTACACGAAACTGATTTTTTCGATGAAAATTTGATATTATTGAGCGACTTGATTTGGATAGGAAAGAGTCATGTTCTTTTCTCAGAAAATTTATCAAGATTTTTAAACATATCTTTTTATTATTTCTATCAATGATTTATATAGTTACTGCTGAGTTGTAGAAAGAAATGAAAATATTGTGAAGAGTTTAGAGCTATTGTTCTGGTCAAATGAAGTGAAGTCTCACATGTTGAAAATATAGGGAGAAAAGGCGAGAAAGGCAGAGGAAATTGTGTACTACTCTTTTCATTTTCCCTCACTAACTCTTTTTTCTGCTCTAGTCCCCCTTCTTGTGCATAGTTCATACGCGCATTTCTCGCAAGGCGCTTTTTAGTACACGAGATTTCGCTTCATTTGTCTAGAACAATAGCATCACTTGCATTTTTCAATAAAACTCCATAAAGCCCAGCTTTTTCAATTAACTTCAAATCCTTACCTGTCCCGATATCTTTGGTATAGACGTTGATGGTGGCCTTGGGTTGGGCCTGAATCGGAGCCCGACATGCTGCTTGGTTCATATTACTGAAGTTCAAAAATTAATTAAATTTTCCCGCCAAAATATTAGTTTCATAAAACGCATTTTACATTATGAAATATCTCACGAAACATGTATAATGCACCAGATACAAGGTTGCGCGTGCGAAAGGTTTTGAAACGAAAATAATGATACGAAAAGCGGAAGGATGATGTGAAAACAAGAGACTTCGAGAAAAAGTGGAAGGAAAGAAAGAAATAATACGATGAAATAGTGCAGGAATATTGAGAAGAAAAATTCACGAAATAGCTGGGAAAATAATGGAGAAGAAAAGAAGTGATAGACAAACAGGTCGTAAAGCTTGTGCTTCTCGCTTCTCTCCTCGCCTCAGGCACGTTGCGCTTCAAAACAACACGGCGCAGAGACGGAAAGACGCAGGAAACTGGCCGGAATGCACGTAAATCGCACTTATCGAGAATGCGAGAAAAGCGCAACAAAACAACAATGATTCTTCTCTGCGCTTTCCATATCATTCTCCACAACACGTTTACCCTATTTAGACATGCGTTATGTTTGTGTCATTTTAAAATAAAGGGATAAATCAAGTTTTTCTTTGAAAATTTATAGAAAATGAGAATCGCTATAATTTTACGAATATTTTTTTATAGAGAAGGTTATCTAGATTCAAATTTTCAAAAAATTCGGATGGAAATCTCGAAATTTTCAAAATCGCGCTTTAATAATTCCAAGTGCAAGGCAATTAGCCTAAATTACCCTTGTTCGCATGAATAATCCAAATATTCTCTGGCCGAAAACGTAATTGAAATTGATGGAGCGGTCCATGGCAAAAATAGAGATGAACTAGAGATAGCTGAAAATAAGAGAGTGGAAAAGAAACAAGAAATAAATAAATTTAGAGAGAATAGAAAAATAGAGATTGGTAGAGAAATACAAAAAATCGGAAGGACCCCCTCCGGCACAATAAAAGGACACAGACACAATCATCGCATTTGACTCTGGATGAACTCGAGAAATAGTATGGAAAGTTGAGAGATGAAAATAAGCAGATTTAGGGAAATAGTCAGTGGAAAAGATAGAAAATTATTAAAATTAAGAAAGAGTCGTGATCCCTGAGAAATCATAGAGAAAGAGAACTTTCGAAGTACAAAATGAGCATAGCATAAGATTTTCGGAGAGGAAATGACAAAAACAACAATTTCATAGCGCACTTCTCGTGGGTCTGAAGCTATTTCTTGCTGGAATGAAAGAAAAAAGCTTGCACATTTTGTATTTCAATTGAAAGCTGAAAGTAGCAGGAACTTCAAAACTTTTAAAGAAACAAGTCATAATATTTTTGAAATTCTCAGAAATTGGTATGAAAAACCAAATGTTATTTTGAGTGGTGTGCTATGTCTAGAGCCAATTGGCAGCTGCTTTTAAAATTTGGCGTTGGTCCCTTAAAACCCGCAAAATTACGACAAGTTTTCAGTATCGAAAAGCATAAAACAAAAATTTAGCGTCTATTGTCAACATTTCAACATAAACTTGTCTTTCTAAAATTTCTAAAAAAAAATGGATTGGCTAAGAAATCAATATCCTAGATAGGCTACGTCAACAATAACAAATCCCCTTTCGGAAAGTAAATTATCTCTATACGAGATCTCAAAACAAAGGCAAACTAATTATAGTTTTGGCGTGGTCGTGCGAGGCTAAATGAGCGGGTTTTATTACATAATTGATTTATGTAGGTTTCGGTTTCGGGAGAAGGATTATATGGGGAGTGTTTTTCTTTAATTTTCGTTGAACCAGAGAGAAAATTCTAATAGCTTGGAAAAAACTTACGATAGCTTGACATCTGTGAGGATTTCATAAATTTGTTAGAAAACCAAAATGATTGGATCAAAAATCTGATATGGCTATCGAAAATCATTTTCTAAAATTCTAGACCATTAAAAGCAACATTCCGGCCTGTTTTGTTTCCCTATCCTTTAACATAGACCAAGATAGTATTCATTTCTTCTGGCCATCCACTTGGTGCGATTTGTAGGGAAGCATCCAGGAAAATCGGTGACAATAAAATGAGCGAGGCGCGTGTGTCGCAGATATCCACAGCAGATAAGTGCAAATGTGAAAAGAAGAGGGAAACAGGAGGTGAGAAAGTACGGAGAATGGAGAGATGGAAGAGATGCAGAGAGAAAGAAATTAGGAGTCAGAAATTATGGAAAATTGAAATTGGCTTATTGAAAATTTCATCCATCTACTTTTGAACTGAAATAGTGTTAGCAAAGGAGAAAAAATGGGTAGCCAATTCAAATGAGTGATCAGCGAAATGGGCGAATTTTAAAGAAGTCGTTGAAATCAGTTCTCAAATCGAGAATAGTTTAGAAGTAAAGATACTCGGATTGAAAATTAGGCTGACCAAAGATAATCGACTGTTCGAATTGAGAGATTGTCACAAACATGATAGCCCCAGATTTTTTCGTTTGCCCTTCGAAACCTCGACTGATAAGAAAAACGGTCTGTCAATTCGAAATGAGTGGGGAAAATTTTCGCTCCCTAGCTAGGATTTTTGAAACGAAGAGATTTATCAACTTTCTGAAAGCGAAAAGCTTAACGGTAAGTGACTATGCCATACAAAATTCTGAATCTTATTAAAACTTTGAAACATATAAAATGAAGTTGCGATGCAAACCTAAATTTTGATCAGAATTATAGAAATTTTAGTATTCAAAAGCTAAACAACTTCTATCTTCAATTTTTCAAATGGAAATAAAATTTTCAACTATGAAAAGCCAGTTCTTCGGTGGTTGCAAAGTGTAAATTTCGCATTTGAAACTTCCTCGTGTAGAGCCGAAAGAGTGATCGAATGAATGAAAGGCGGAGAGTGAAGAAGGGTGGAATAGTATGGAGAAATGCGAGAGTGAAAGAAAGAAGGTAATTGGGAATAGTATGATAAATAGAGACAGATATGATGTAGTAATAGTAAACTATTCAAAGTTTGTACGAATGTCGAGAAAGAAAACAGAGTGAGGAATAGCGCTGGGAATCAAGAGAAGAAATCTATAAGGTATTGGAAAATGTTCTAAAGAGAAAATATCGAAAGTGCGTTTCAAGTTCAGTTATATTCAATTTCCTCCATACCTCGCACATTAATTTAGGTATTTCGAAATTCGAGAATAATAGAAAACTTGAATTGAAAACCAAAGTTTATCATATGATAACATGTGCTTCAAAGTTTTATGAAAGGCAAATTGATTTAAAAAATATGTTAGCTAAAGATTGTCCGTTTGAAAAAACATCAAAATTTATCGTTTTTAGAGGAGTTCAATTTAGTCATTTAGTCATACGTGTTATTTAGGTGCCATGTTTCAAATAAATTTCTATGAAAAATCAAATAATTTTGAAAGGACAATTGTTTACCGAAGAAGATTTGGCGCAAAAATCATTATCATCAAAACGTATCGTTTTTCAGTTTCATAGAAAAATTGCTAGCCATAAACGTTAGAATTTTACATCGTTGATGTCCAACAATTCGTGTATTGTACGCAAGCCAAAATGTGTATTGATGTATTCGATTGGTTGTTTGCAAAGTGACCAACTGGAAAGGAAGAAGAGAAGGGAAGGGGACTAAACGAGAAGCAAGGGAAGCGAAGGGTGACGCATAAATGTTGCGAGTCCGTAACGCAAATTCATCGAAACATTCCATCTTACGGAAAAGCATTTTTACAGAGAAAAAGAATGTAGCTTGAACTAGCGGAAATGCCATTTTATCGATCGAAATTGGAAAAGCAAAAAGTAGTGATTTAAACGTTCAAGCATCCAAACGATGGATACTTTCCTCAAATGGCACTAATTACGGTCACTTCTTCAGAGAAAAGCTGGAACTTTAGGAATATCGTATAATACGCCAAATTCGCATAATGCACTTTCATAGAACAGTAGTTGGTTAGATGTTTTTTCATAAAAGAAAAAAATAATGATCATTTCGGATAAAAGCTTTTCAGTTTTAGTGTTTTGAAATCTACAATAAAGATTTTCGCGTGTACCAAGAAAATACTGATTTTTGAGACGCGAATCTCAAACTTTGTGGAGAGAAAGAATGCAGACTGAGGATAAGTGGTAGGTGAATTTGAAAACAACCGCTTTGCCCACTCGTCTCAAAAGTAAAATGAAAATGAGTTCAGACGATTTTAGAAGTTTTAGCACGTAGACAGTAAGAAATATAGAAGAGTCTTCAAAGAAAGAAGTAAAAATATTGATTTTGAGAAACTACATCAGAATTATTTTTGTTAGAAAATCCTAAAAGTGAAAACAAGACTCTTATCTCCCGTGAAATAAGAGACAAAATGAATTTCGGTCTTTGCCCAAAATAAATAAACAAGAGTTGTATTTTTAGAAAAAAAAAGATTTCACCCATATTTTCTTTCAAAATGTTTACGACGGGCATGTGAAACTGTTCAAACAGTCACCGCAACCAAGGAACTCTTCAAAACAATATCGTAAGCAAGAAACGTAGAAAGTACAAAAATGAGTCAGTCGATGCGTCCTTAGCTTTATCAATAATGAAACGTAGAAGTTTCAGGAGGGAAGAAGATATGATAACAGGATTTGAATTTTATATTTTGAGAGGGACAAATCTAGGAAAAGTAGAAGTTCTAGGTTATTTTCAAGACCCATACCTCATCACATAAAGAAGAAATTTCTCATAAAGAGTCAAAAACATTCTTTGTGCTGCAGAAATTGAGAATTGAGAAAATGTCCACCAGATTTTTTGCATTAGACGGAATGAAATAGCCCCTCACAGAGATGAGAAAAAGTGAGGGGGTCGCTGTTTATTTGAAAAGAGCTCAGACAAGAGATTTTTTCACCTGCAAAAAAATGGAAGAAAAGTCCCGAATTGTTCAATTTTCGCACTTTTATCGGGGAGATTGAGATTTATTTGAAGTATCCAAAAAGTAAGAATATATTTCAGTCATCTTTTACTTTCCATCTTTAACCATAAGCAAAATATTGACACGGTCATGTCTTCCTGCCAGTAACCCGACTCCCCTCTTTCGAGCATGAATTTTTCAGCGGTCCTCCTTCCATTTTTGCCTATTTTCAGTGCCACTGCACTTTTCTTTCGGTGTGAAAATTGGCTTTGTAAACAAAACAAAACGGAGAAAAATACTGAAAGCTAAATGGTAAGTCGATTAGAGAACTTTTCAAGAGTTTGAAAAAATCGATAAATTTTTGAATTTATATAATTTTTTTAGAAAATTCACTCAAAATTTTCTCGCAGAATTTTGTGAAACTGATATTGAAAAATCGATTGAAATGAAGAATAGAATTTTCAAACTAAATTTTACTTGGTCTGTAAAGACGATTTGTCGTGAAAAAGAAAATGAGAATTGTCGAAAGAGAAAGATCACTGAGAACAAGGAGAGTGGAAGAAATAAGGAAATGTGAGATAGCATTGGAAAGTTGGAAAGAATAAGAAAAAGAAAGCACTTTGGGTGCGCGAGGATCGCTTTCTTTTCGCTCTCCGCGATTTTCATTTTCTCTCAAATTCCCCTTTCTCAAAATATCGTTCTTTTCCATTCTCTTTTCTCTGCTCTGTTCTTTGTTCTCCTCAAATTCTCTAGATTTTTCATACTATTTCGCCTGGCTTCGACGATTTCGTTCACAAATACAAAAGCGCATATTGAGAAGTTTGGTCGAAAAAATAAGGCCAAAGGACGAAGACGCAGAGACAGAAAGGGGCAGAGGGATAGAAGAGGAATGGCGCGAAAATAGGCTGGACGAAAATTCGATTTTTTTCAATAATTTCCTTCAAATTGAAATTCTTTATTCCCCAAGAGTCAGATTTTGATTGTTTTTGTCTAAACGAGTGAGGCATTTTAGAGGAATTTAACGTGCGCAGGGCATATATTCGGTTAATTTTGCAACGAGACTCATTTCTGTGCACGAAAGCACGCGAGGATGCGAGGGTTCCACTATTTCATCGTTTCACTGCAAGCAAATGATAAGCTATTTCGTAGGGAAATGCGGATCGCGTACTGAATGATTAGGGAAAATGTTCAAACAAAGTTATCTTGAAATTTTTGCAAAGCACGATTTTGTTTTTCAATTTCTATTCAAGGGGGAAGCTGATCGGATTATCGATAGGAAATGGTGAAACATCGAAGTTGAAAAAAGTGAAACAATTTAAAGATGAAAGTTGTAAACTCGAAGAGAAAGTATGATTCCTCTTAAATTTACTTTAAAAAATCAAACAAAAAATAATAAAAATGGCGTACCTTTTTGACCATTGGTGTGTACGGCCTTGCCTCCTTTCTCCTTCTCTTTCTCGCCTTTTTCGCTCCTGTCCTTTTTCACCTTCTCCTTTTCGTTCGTTGAGATTCTGAAACACTTTAATTCATTTTTTCGTTTCTAAAAATCTCACTTTGTTCCTGTTGAGGTTTTCGTTTTGCCCATTTCCCTATTGCTCGATTTGGTCGAGGTTCTAAAAACAAAGGCGTCACTGTATTCTTATATTTTCATAATTCTGAAAACAATGAATTTTGGCAGAATGGAAGAAAATCCAAGAACTAGTATTTTCAGCAGTCCGCTGCCTAATTCAATAATATTTGATCAGAAAAAAATTAGATTCGTTAAGCTCCCAATGCGATAAAGGATATTTTCAAGAAGTAAATAAGATATAATTTAATAAGAGATAAAAAATGCTGACTTGGGCGTCGTGGCAACCCTGTCCTTATCCCCATTTAGAGCTAGCTTCGCGGACGGTGGCCCTCTGCTGGGCGATTTCGTCGTCTGCACAGTGTGGTGCGTCTGCAGGCCGTCGTGATTGCTCTCCACTTCTCAAACCCAGGTTTATTGTTAGATAAATGGGACTTATGAAATCAGAGCAATCCTAATTATACATATGACATGGTTATGTTTCAAACAACTTCATGAAGATGTTAAGATAGAAGGATATTGTTGAAAAGTTGAATAATCAAGAAAAGCGATAATAACAAGCTTCATATGTTACGAAGATACGCTATAAAGAAAAATTAAAATTAATCAAATATCAGAATAGTCTGAAGACTAACCGACTTTTCTGGCTCTTTTGATTATCATCATGCGACGTCGCTTCGTGTAGTAATGCAGGATGAGCGAGACGGAGATTAGGGCTGAAATTGGAAAAAAACAAATATTCGAAAGTAAATTAATAAGGTAAGAAAAGATTATTGATAAGGATTTAAAAAGATCAGTATGATCTTACTTGAGCAAGAGGCGTAAAGTATGGCGAGTATCCAGCTGTCAAATTTTGATTTGAAGTCCTCCATCACTTCCTTCGATCTCAGCTTGCTCCCCAAATCCGCTGAAACTTTCTTTTAACAATATTTTGGATAAAATTTCAAATATCAATAATAAATCGAAAAAAACCATAAAGGCAAATTTCGATATTTCTAGATTGAAATTTCTTTAATATTTTACTTGAAGCTTTCATAATGAATCCCACATCTTTTGAGATTTCTCAGATAAGCTTCATAAAATCAACAAGTAGAAAGTTTGGAAGGCTCGATGTTTATGGACTAAACTTTGATATTTTCTTTAAATTTCTATAGAACGAACCCCATTTGTCAAGATTTTTCAGTTCCTCCAAGCAGTGTTTACCCTTGCAGCAGCATACCTTCGCTATTGTCGAGTAGTTGTTCTGAAGAAAGTCCATTTCTTTATTTTCAGGAAATAAAACCGACCCCCGATTCCTGCAACTCGACTGTGATGTTGCCGCACGGCGTCAGATCAAAGCATTGTCTGAAAAAATAAATAAATTTCCTTGAAATATCGATTTTTCCTCAACTTACCCTAGCAATTTCACATTCGTCATCGGCACTCTGGTGACCATCTTATTAACCGGACTGATCTGAAAATTTGCAATCTTGGCTCAAACAAACATTTTCTAAGCCTCAAAATAAACTCAAAATGAACACAACGTTTCCGTAACATCGAATATCTTCCTTCATCTAGTCCGATAAGTAAGCAAAATAAAACAAGAAAGTAAAATATGTTCAAGTTTCATTCGAAATGGCTTTAAAACCCTCATTAGTCGATTGCTGTGTTCAATGTTTAAGTCAAAAACTAGCTACAGTAAGAAAAGTGTCATGATAATTCTATTATCATGAATTCTTATTTTGAGAAATTCTCTTCATCTGCTTTAATTGTTCAGCATGATCACCTGAACATATTAATCATCCAATTTCCTTTGCAAAGCCTAGACAAAATGACTAAATCGCTCTCTATAAACCCCGATATTGTTGGCAATATTGGAGTGGCCTGACCAACCACCACTTATTAATTCCATCTAACAAATTACGTGCATTAAAACTCTACAACCCAAAATACTTTAGAAAAGTTAAGAATAAATCCTTGTTCTTTCTTTTCTAAACAAAGAATTACGGTACCTGAATTCGTGAGGGGACTTGTGAGAAATTGGACTCGACGCAGCCGAAGTAGCGGGAATAGTTCTTGAGCACGATTTGCACGCAGTGATAGCCATCTGACGGGCAGGGCGTTTGGTACTGAAATTGATGTCTCAATTATTGTTGAGGAAATTTAGAAAGAAATTTATTTCTCGAACTGTTCATAAATGGTAGATTGAAAACTGGATGCTCGGAATTCCGATCTCGAAAAATTTAATTCCAGGGATGTTTGGGCCTCGGAATTCGGGTAAGAGATAAGACAAATTTCCATTCCGACTCTGTGACCATGCAGATTTAAAATTCGTTCCCGAGTCCGAATGTTCCAAGAATGAAATTCCAAACACCTTCTATTGAAAATGTGATCTTCAAAAATATTTTGCTGTAAGCTTGTAATATAATTGGAA
Organism: Diploscapter coronatus; assembly: GCA_964036155.1. Taxonomy (NCBI): domain Eukaryota; kingdom Metazoa; phylum Nematoda; class Chromadorea; order Rhabditida; family Rhabditidae; genus Diploscapter; species Diploscapter coronatus. The sequence continues at coordinate 74,457,217 of OZ038423.1, read as the reverse complement.
AAGCTCATAAAGTTTGATAAACAACGCTTTTCCAAAACCCACTGTATAATTAGGCGTCGTATTGCAATAAGTGGCGTTGGCTTCGCGTGCGAGGTTCGATTTGAAGGAATCGAGGAAAGTCGGCTCGCTTGAAAACGGGCACATCAGATAGCCTTCGGGCGGTCTGCAAGAAATTCATAATTTGTCAAAATATGTTTTAATTAGAAAACTACGATCTCTCTTTTAGCCAGATTTAGGACTGTTTCACCGCAAAAATTCGGTCACCATCTCTCGTCCCGTTATTACGAGTCATTCCACGAATGACTGTCAAAGGGGTCCGGACAATTGCAAAAGTCTCTTGAATCCGAATCAAATCCATATGAATGGATACACCCATGGGCCCTAAACATAAAAATGGGAAGACCAGGCCCTCAGAAGTGGACGGGGCTACGAGGAGATTAAAGTTAGGAGTTTTGACGATTTGACACCCGTCAGGAGGTATAAAGAAAACTTTTTTGCTATGAAAGATTTTTGAGAAGTTACAAAAAAAGGATAAGCATAACCATGGAATGTACTTTCTAAAAAATATATTGGGGTATCAGAATGACTTTTAAAACTTGACCCCCAAACTCCAGTACCCGAACTTGAACTTGAAACTGCCAGAAAAAAAAACCCAGAATTATGGTTCTCAAGTCGAATATAGTTAGTTAACACCAAAAATCCCGGAAAATGGCACTTTTGCCATTGGCCACCTCCCTCTCTATGGAGAGCCGAGTCTCTCACAAGCTGTCTTAAATGATAAACCATGTTCAGAAATCGTTTTTTAGTCTGATAAAGATTGCGAAGTATCAATTTAGTAGTTTCGTTCTCCTTTCTTCAATGATCAATTTCAAACGCATTAATTCCAAACTTTCTCATTCAATCAATACTCTTCTACTATTTCCATTTCGAAATAATACTGCTGATTGTTTAGGTCTCTTAACAAAGATGCTAGCCAATTTACCAGTCGAAATTATATTGTTGATCTGCGAATATCCCGAATTCAAAGATCTGGGACAATTGGCCTGGACTAACAATCGAATGATGCGAATAATCAAGAAATATCTGCCGATAGCGCTCGAGAGGAGAATTTTATGTTATCGTAAGAAATTATATTGGAAGCTAAGAGATTGAAAAGATTCGTAATAATTTAGATTATTGTCGAAATAATGATAAAAAAGAAGGAAGAATAGGCTTGTTCGATTCATTTACCTGCTCAGTAGAAGAGATTGCAAAATTCCGCAATTTGTATTGGCCATATCGAGTAGCAACTACACAGAATAAAGTAAATTCTTATGTTCGTTATTTTGAATAATTTCTCAGATTTCAGATTTTTGGATTTAACAGCAGTAATGAATCGTTTGAGATCTTTGACTTGAATACTCGACAAATCACTAAAGGTCTTATCAACAAATTCATGAATGATCAATTCAAAGAATTTTACAGGCCCAGATTCTCCTGAACGGCGTAATTTTGTATCTGTCGCTTATTTTAAAGATAAATTGTATTATTTGGGTGGGGACACGAATCAAGTTAACGTAAGAAGAACGAATGAAAGTCCATGAAATAATTTATTCAGGTTTTAATAGATGAACAATGGCAAACAGGACCTGCTTTTCCTCTTCCAGTTAGTGATGTTCAAACAATAACATGCGATGGAATATTATACGGTCACATCATAGCATATTCATTATTGTAATTATGGATATTCAGTTATTGATGGTTATGAAAGTAGAAAGATATATCGATTATCAGACGATGAACGGGAATGGATTGAAATTGGAGAGATTCCAGAAACACGAGGTTATTTCGGAGTTGTATCATCAAATGGAAGAATTTACATAACTGGAGGATGGAAGTCGCTAATTTTATATGATAGATAATCTATCATTATATATTTAGTGGTGATGAAGTATTCAAATCCTGTCTGTGTTTCAACCCCTCAGCTTCAGTCGACAGTCGAATTTCTCGAATCGCTGATATGAATTATGCAAGACATCTTCATTCGCTCATTGTCGCTAACGGGAAATTGTATGCAATCGGAGGGTGAGTTGAGGCTTTGCATATCTTTATACGAGACATTTGTTAACTTAGATTTCAAGAACTAGATGCAAATTTTTGTAATGTAATCGAGGAATACGATCCACAAACGAATAAATGGCGAAAAGTCGGAGAAATTAACATAACATAAAGTTTGATTACAATAATCTCAGATTTCATATGAAAATTTTATTCGATAAAATGAAATAATTTAATTTCAATGCACATGATATAGACAACTTTCGAATACATCCAATAAAGGCTGAAAAATTGAGACTGAAATAAATATTCTTTAATTTTATTTTAAAAGTTCTGTAACCAAATCCAATATCTATTTTATAGTAATTTCAATCCATTAAGGAACTTCAAAGTAAATTTTTCAAAATATAACAGAAATAGTCAATCGATTTATTGTGAACGGTTGTTGAACGTATTCGAAACATAATATTGCTCGTTAACAGCATCAATGTTGGTGTATTTTTCATATTTTCCCAATGTTTCACTGAAATAGCCTATGTATTTCTCTCTCAGCTAATCTCTTTTCATTACCTATTTGATGATGAGGCGTTTCTCTATTATTTTCATGGCATCAATCTATTTAATTTCCGTTCTTTTTAATTCTAAATATCAATGCAAAAATATTTAAATTTAAATAAATACAAAGTTTAATTTCCAATCTCACTTGAAGAGAATAATCTGAGCCGGTGTAACACAATGATTGTGTACCATTGTCTAGATCATGACCTCAAGTTCGCCCCCACCTTGACCCAAACCAAAGAGGTTAAGAAAGGTTGGTATTGTCGATTGTAAACAAGGTGACCATTGCTTAGTGCCCTTCGCAACAGGTAGGCGCGAAACGCGTCGCGTCCTCATGCGTTGCAGCCTCCATTGTGAAAAGCATTTTCACACAAAATTCTCGTTATTTTTTGATTTTCTGTCGAATTTCTCAATCATCCGCTAATTAATGGCAATTAGCGCCAATTATGATTAGATTGTCGATTTGTTGAGTGGAAATTTGCTTTTCTGAAAATTCATCTGGGATTTCATAGGTTTTCCCCAGTTAGATGTATCGGCTTTAATCTATAGCGGCACAGCATTCATCTCAACAATTACTCTCTCAACTTTCATTTCACCGACGTTACTCGAGTGTTCATGACTTGATGAAATTCCATCATCCATCATTATTGTGTCTATATTTGGCATTGAACTGTATTAGGCTAGCTCTACCCTCGAAGTATATTCAGGTAGAACTTTATAGGATAACAATATTGAACATATCAAAGGTTTCAGGTCAACTCTGTCAGCTCGAATATAAAATCCAATAACAATTTCGCGTCCTTAGAATCGCCAGGATCTATTGTAGATGTTAATGAAAAGTATAGAATTTCATAAATCTGTTTAGACTCGTGACAATCTAAGACACCTGCAAGGAATAGTCTCGGATGGAAGCTCCCAAGCTATAGCTGATCCATCCGACACGTATGCGAACGTAACAGCAAAGAATATCTCATCAGAAACCAATCTATCAAATATGAGAGGTGGCACGCCACCAACGAACTATACCCAATCAAATGGCAAGGATAAAACTTTATTCTATTGTAGGAAAATATTATGTTGTATTCTCGAAAGTCCTTTAGTATTTAGTGATTTATTACAACGACGAAGGATGGGAAGGAAGAATTTGTCTGTTTGATTCGCATACTAAATCTGTTGAGCAGATTACGAGATTTGCTAATGATTTAAGGCCATGGAATGTTGTAGCCACGAAAGATAAAGTAGATTAGTTTATTTGGCATTACTAATTTTGCAAATTTTAGATTTTCGCAGATAGATTTGAGAAAAAATGGTTTGACATTTTCGATTTGAATACTCGACAAATCACTAGAGGTAACATTACAAAGGCCAATAGATTTGTTTAATTTTATTGCATTCTTTGAAGGGCCAAATCCCCCTGAATGGCGTAAGGCTGCATCTATGGCTTATTACAAAGACAAATTGTATTATTTGTGTGGAGAGGATTCTGAAACATTGAATGATACGACTCGAGTTGATGTAAGAAGATTGAACGAGAGTCCATGAAATAATTTATTCAGATTTTAACAGATGGAAAATGGGAAACAGGACCTGCTTTTCCTCTTCCAGTTAGTGATGTTCAAACAATAACATGCGATGGAATATTATACGGTCACATCATAGCATACTCATTATTGTAATTATCGATATTCAGTTGTTGATGCATATAATAATCAAATGATGTACCGATTATCAGATGACGAACGGGAATGGGTTGAAGTTGGAGAGATTACAGAAAGACCAGAAAGACGAGGTTTTTTTGGAGTTGCATCGCTAAATGGAAGAATTTACATAACTGGCGGATGGAAGTCGCTACTTTTGTATGATAAACGATGTATCATTATATATTTAGTGGTCATGGTGATGTATTCAAGTCCTGTCTGTGTTTCGACCCCTCAGCTCCAGTTGACAGTCGAATTTCTCGAATCGCTGATATGAATTATAGAAGATTGGGTCATTCGCCCATTGCCGCTAACGGAAAACTATATGTAATCGGAGGGTAGGAAATAGCTAAGCTTATGCTGATAAAAGTAAATAGAAGAAATTAGATATCAAGATACTGAGAAGGCAGATGGTAGTTTCTACTATACTCGAAACTTCTGTGATGTCATTGAAGAATACGATCCACAAACGAATAAATGGCGTGAAGTCAGGAAAACTAGCATAAAATAAAACTTGATTATAATAATCTCAGATTTCATATGGAAATTTTATTCAATAAAATGTGAAATAATAATAGTTTAATTCCAATGCACATGATATAGACAACTTTCGAATACATCCAGTAGTGATGAGGGAAAATTGTAAAATTGAAAGGAACTTCCGAAACCTTTCCATAGGAACTTTCTTCCCGCTATGAGGTTCTTATAAGGGTTCCGGGAGTTTTGTGGGTCCGAACACATGATCTTTTTAAAATTGCTACTAAATCACGAAGAGCAGAAATATTCAGAAACATTTACATTTACGTGTTTCAATTCACTACAGACAGATGAGGATGTTCCCGGAACATTTTCCTTCAAAAAGGCATTATAGTATGAACTTAGCAATGTTCCGTGAGTTCGTGCACTGCACATTTTCATCATTTGGCTTACTTGCATCGTTTGTATTCACCGCCAACCCCAGCAAGTAGTTGCAGAACGAGTAGGCAGACGAGCAGAGCTGTGGTCCGCGGGCAAGAAGGCAGGGGAAGTCGAGTAGATGATAAGGCAAGCATGGTGGTAATGAGGGAGGCATTTTCATCACTGCAAATGGGGGTTAAAATTTTGAACATTCTAATTTGCGGAAGCTCTTCTTCTTTCTTCAAGGGAAATATGTGATGATCTGAAAATGAATTAAACGCGTTACAAACACGACAAACAAGTGAAGTTATGATGTTAAGCGATATCAAAAATCATTGTAAATGAGGCAAATACAAGAATTGAATTTATTTCAAGAAAAAAATAAAGAAAAATGAAAAACGCACAACTCGCGACGAAAAAACACGGGGAGTAATAAGAGAGGAAAAGATCCATGAGAGACAACGAAATAGTACTCGTACAGGGAAGATACCCAGAGAAAAGACAACAATCAAAGATAAAAAACAAAATAATGAAAAAGAAAATGATTGCAAAATCCAACATGAAATTTCCTACCTAATTTGGCAGTTTCAAAATAGAAAAAGTACCTATGAACTGGTTAGGCTAGGCGATTCAAAAGGTCGAAAAAATCAAGAAGAAAACATGAAATTCAAGCTTTCGTACTTTTCAAAACGATAAATAAGAATTACCTAACATTTAGAATAATTTAGAAAAGTGCAAAAGTTTGAAAATAATGAAAGAAAAAACTAAATCTCAAATTATCTTCGACTTTCATAAACCAGTTGAAATAAATTCAAGAAGCAGACTTGAGACTTTTCCACCGCAAATATCCTTTATGCGGTGAAATATTTCAGTTAGTTTTGAATTACTATCTTTACAATAACGGGGCGAGAGATGATGACGAATTTTTGTGGTGGAAAAGTTCCAAGTCTGTCAAGAAGACGAAAAATATTGCAATTTACAAAAAAATGAAATAAAAAAGAAGAAAATCCGAAAACATTTCGATAGTCCATAAAAGGGTCAATCATACCATTGAGCTATATAGCTCACATCCTCCTCCTGTAGGGCGAGACGACATTCTCCTTGGAGCCGTCCGACCAGAGACGAGAATCACCACGAGCGCCTGAAGTGTTGCGGTGGAGCGTGCGGAACACGGGACTGTCCCCAGAGCGTAACAGAGAGTCGAAAAAATCAATGATTAAACTCAAATATCGATCTTTTGAGCTTTTCTAATCCTCGTGGACAACAATAATTGAAATGCGTATTTTTAGGAAAATTTAGTGTGTGCCCCTCTTAAATAGTCGCCTCCTAGAAACATGCTCTATCGATAAATGCTATTGACTTTTCTTTTTCAGCTTTTCATAGCGGAAAAATGAAGAGCCCACTAACATTTATTGTTAGAAGAGGTGTTTTATGGAATGCAAAATTGCGATGCGTATGAGATATCAATGATGAAACCTATTTCAATCAGATTTCTATTATTTTCAGAAAATTGACATTTTGCAAAAATCACCAATTATAGAAATTCCCTTACCATTGTCGAGAGAAGATCCCCCGATCGAGTTGGTGAGTGAGGATCTGTTGGCGCCGAAGGAGCTGACCAGCATGGAGGAGGGGCTAAGCGGAGCCGAGGTGGTCACGCCCACGAAGCCTGGCTTGTCCGTCATCGATTTGTAGTACTTGTACGCTGCAAGATTTGGTCGGTGAAAATGTAATAAGAAAATGAAACTTCAGCTTCATAAAATGTTAGACTGAATTCCTGAAGACTTCACGAGACTTCAAAACTCACCCAGAAGGGAAACAATCCCGATAACGCAAACAATGACAAGGCTGTAGATCATATCGTGCCACGACTTGCGGGACATTGCTGAAATTTTAAAAATTAACCATTTTAAAAAAGCATTTTTAAAATACATTTACTTTTTCTCCTTTGCCAAGGTTATTTTACTTCAAAAATTGATTCATTTTGTAAATAGTTTGAAAGAAAATAAAATAAATTGTCTAATTATTTAACCTTCCAAGAGACTGGTGGTGTCGCTGACCATCCTGATGCGGACAGGCACTTCGATGGTCTGTCCCGTCTCCGAGTTGGCGATCGTCACGTTGCACTTCGAGCGCCACTCCTCGAAAAGAGCTGCCGATTTCGTGTTCAGCTGAACATTTTTGATGATTATTATTTGAACACAAATACACTTTGACCATTTTAGAAATAAAAAATCATATTTGATCTTATCTTGTAGTCTATCTATGCTCATTTCAAAACCGATTAGAATATTTTTGAATAAATTCGAAGAACCTAAATAATCATTAAGGGTGAATGTCGGTAAGGACTAAAGGCGATATGGACAGATGTCCGAAAAATTAGTATATGAAACACGTTTTCTGGCATTGCCTTGATAATATCCACCAAGTCTCAGCTCTCAAAGTGAAATTTCGTTTTTCTGGGAGACAGATTCTCTCTAGGCTGTCCGCTTTTATCGGTAAAAAAATGTCTAACATTTCGTATTGAAACATACTCGAAGTTTCATTCTAAACCCATAAAATTCCTACCGAAACAGCATAGAAGACGTTGGCAGGCGCGTTGGCGAGTTCCTCAGGTCGCTTGATAGGCGAAACGGCAACCAGATCGCAGCCTCGCACAGTCAGTTTGCGTTCCTGGTAGGGCGGCACTGAGACAGACACGACGAACGGCTTATTCTCGAGGTCAGAGAGATGGATCTAAAAGAAAACCATCTGTTCAAGTTTTCGAGTGATTTTCAGTTGCCTAAAATCGAGAAGTCTGAAAATGAACAACGTATGCTTCAAAGTTGCGATATTTGGATGGAAAGATATTTCGAACCAATGTGTGTGATAGTTCTAGTAAAAATTTTAAAAATAATAATAATAAGTTGACCTCCTCTTCGAAAACGACGGTTGCAAAGTGGAAAGGCACAGCGACACTGGCCGACTCGACCCTCTGACTGCCGTCGTTCCACTTGGCTTCCAGAGTCACTTCCGCAGGCGATTTCATGTCGAATTTCCACTCCTCGGTGGGCACTTCGAGGCGGGAAAGCACACACGAATAGCCTGAAATGAGATATTTGATAGAGGAACTCTTTCACAAATCAAAAAATGCCCTACCATTGACGAGATCGAATTTAGGCTGGGAAGTAAGCCAGTAAGCAGCCGAGAGTTGGGAAGGGGCCTTGTTGGAGAAGTGGAACGAGCAGTGGAATGGAGGGTCGACCAGGTCGTCCTGCGAAAGGACCGACCTCTGTTCGGCAGTGCAATCTGGGAAATTATATTGAGAATTAAGGGTCATTTAAAATATTGTCATAAAATTGATACTAAAGAAGGAAAATCAACTTTCGTCCATTCTGTGAAACTTATTCGTTAGTTTTTGCAAGATAAGATTCAATTTCTATCTATCAATATTGGAGAATCGCACGACATCGAACTCCAGCTTAGTTATGAAGCATATTTTATGCCAATTCTCTTACCCAAGTACTTTTGAGTTTGATTTGCTTGAACATGCACAGAGAAGACGAACTGTTTGTCCGGCTGAGTGGTCAGCAGAGTTGGGTGCGAATTGTCGAAGGCCAATTTCTTTGGTTCAAGGACTTGGATCTGAAATTTGAAAATTTTAAAGATGCACAAAATACTTATAGCGATCCCGTTAATTTCTGAGATATATGATATTCGTGAAATTGAAAAATATAGGGCTTTTTTTTGCAAGAATAACAAAATTCAAACCGAATCATCGAGTGTCTGTTCTCCCTCGGTGACGGCAATCTTGTGCTCCCCGGGCGCAGTCAATTGAGCGATTCCCAGAGCCGCGTCGATCCACTTGATGCCGCGAGACGAGGACGTCCATTTCACGGAGCCTAAGCATTTGAAATTCCTTTTCGAGGTAGTTATTGATTTTCTTTTTTTTTCGATCTTTCATTATTGGGAAATCTTTTGAAAAAAAAAAAAAAAACGCTAATGAATCTTGTCGGAAATGTCAAAATAACAAAATTTCTGTAACGATTAATTAACTCCTTCTCCAAATAAAATTTCAAATTCTCACCAGCAAATGGAGACTTGAGACAGGTGACATCGGACTGGACGTAGGCGCGTCGATGTACATCGTCGAAAATCCAGCCTGCCACAGGCAGGCGAATGAACGCATCGACTTGGGGATGGTCGCGGAGCCACACCTGCAAATTTGAATTTCTAAAGAATTCTTTTTAATCAAAATTCAACCTTCAAAACGGTCTCTCCCGGGAACTTGAGATGGATCGACAGCGACCTGTTGTAGTTGGAAGATTGAATGTCCGTCAAGTCGAATCTGAAATGAGGACACACATACGAACTCTGAGAAAAGATCAGTGTAAACGGAATTATTTCTTGTGAAAATATATCAAAAATGCGTTAATTTTTAAACTTGTGTAAAATTTTCAGAATTTCACATATTTGATTGCTCTATGGAAGATATTTTTGGGGAATGACCTTTCTATAGCTCACTTTAAAGATTCACTAAATTTTACCTATGTGGTCTGTAGAAGATAACGTCGTCGGTGACATGCATCGGCTGTCCGAAGGAGTCGAATGCAAGGACGTCGAGAGGGATGGTCAGTCCGACTGGCAGATGGGTGGAGTCGATAGAGATCGGCGAGGGCGACGACAGACGAACATGCAGAGAGTGCACTCGGCTCACCTCAAATATTCCAATATTCCTACGTTTCACAAAAACGAGATATGAAATTGAATTGGAATTGCAACAATAAGCAATAACTGATAATAAGAAGCTTCTTCCTCAAGTTCTTTTAGGTATGTTTCCGAAAGTGAATATTTCTAGCTTCTTGAAAAGTTTCAATTCTTGATATTTGCAGCTCTGAACAAAATACAATTGATTAGCATACCGAAACGGGGATCATTAGTGTCCTGTTGTCGGGCGCCTGTCGCACAACCACTGCGCCAACGCCCTCTCGCGAATGGGTGGTCAGTCTGCCGCTAGAAGACACAGTCAACAGAGACGATTCCGAAGAAGAGGAATAGGTCGATTTGCCAGACGAGAGACCCCTGCAAATTTTCACCCTAGAGAAGACGAAATTCTTGCCCGTTTTTTTTTAAAGAAAAATAAAGACACGAGTGCCAAGATTTTCATAACGTATTAGTCAAGAGTTGTAATAAAACGTCTTAGGGATTTCTGTTAATAAAATTTCATAAAGAATTTAAAGAATTTGAGAGCTTGGATTGGAAAGCATATCTCGTATTCGAATAGTATTTATAAGTACGACCTAGGCATGACTATTGCCAGATCATTTGAGCGTGCCCCATTACGCCCAAGTGCTTGATAAAAATATTGCTGCAGATCACCTATGTATTAGTTTTGACTAGAAACATTTTTGTAGACTTACTACCCTATAGTCTTTCGTTCCGACTGAAAGCCTGCCTAAGCCTGATTAAAATACTTTCGTAAAAAAATTTGAACACCTGAATTACAAACCGCCCCGCATTAGAAAATAGACTAGTTTGAAATGAAAAACGAGATAACCTACCATTTCTGGAGAGAAAGTTGGAAGGAGGACTGGGGCGACATGCGGATGGCAGCCATGGGCACGCTGGGCGAGTCGAGTTGCAGCGGCTCAACAACCTCGATTTCCGTCGTGGCTTCCAGCAGTCTGGCAGAGCCTGCGAAGTGGTTGTGAGACTTGGCGTGCAGATGAGCTCGAACCTTAAACAATTTTCACATTTTTTATACACCTTCTGATAAAATATTACTCGAAATGAGTACATTTAACTTCACATATTTATATCATTTAGCTTCCTGAGAAATAATTGGTCGTTCGATTAGCTAGTTTACAAGAAAGATTTCTAAAATTTAAACACTTCTGAAACAAATAGAGTTCATCGTTGCTCTTCGATAAATCAGTGACGAAATTTAGTGTCATCATAGTTGAAAGTTAGACAAATTCATTCTTACTCAATGGGGTTGGAGCATATTTCAGTTATTCTGGCCTCACCTTGATGGTAGCTTTTCCCGCCTTGTTGGCCCTGAGCCAAATGGCGAATTGATTGGGAGCGTCGTCGTTCATCGAGGCCACGATCGGATGCTGCTTGGAAGAGAGGATCTCCTCGTGCGACACGTCCCATTCCATCTGCAACAAAAAGCTTAGTTTCAAAAAATCTAAATTTTGATGTAGCTTTCACTAATTCAGGAAATAATTAGTAGAATTTTTCACTATTCTCGAATTGCTTCTTCTTTTGTTTAAAGAGTAAAATCTAGTTGTAATGCCGATCCATTAAAGATATATTGCATCTTAATTTTGTCTTCAAATTGAAGAAAGAACCGACCTTGATAGGATAAATGGCTCCTCCGAATGCGAAGGGCGTTTCGTCCTCATCGATGCCCTCGACCCTAACGTGGACTCGGCCGTCCGTTTCGACTTGATGACTCGAGGTCACTAGCCGGATGCCTCGGAGAGACACAACCCGCAGCAGAACCGTATCCTCAAATTCTTTCATTGCGTTTCAAAACTTACATAAAACGATCTGACAGTATTTAAAGTTGATACTTGAAATGAATCGACGTTTACAAAATGGACAGAAAGATCATTACGAAAGGGTAGAAAGCTAATATTTTCGAGTAATTTCTCGGATAGTGTTTCACAGATCTCAGGAAAAAATTAACTCATTAAAATATTGACCCCTGATAGCTATCAACGTTATTCAAAAATCAACTATAAGAAAGCTTCATGATCTCATCCTTTTTCCAATTTTTCTTCAAAGTATGTTTCAAAAAATGAATAAACCCCTTCTAAAACTGTTAACCAATAACCAACACTTCTTCTACACTTATCCGTTGTGCAAAAATACCAAAAGCTCTAAACTCGAACCTTAGTGATCTGTTTGTTGCCGATATGGAGGGTGCCAGTGATGGCTGTGGTTCCGAGCGTCTGGAGGGAAGTGATGAGGCCGTTGGGCTCGATGCGGGCGATCTTCGAGTTGTTCAAAGAGAACGCGATCGGAGGAGTCGGCTGCGGGCCGCCGAGCACTTGCAGCTGGAAATTATCCTTTTGATTCGAAATTAAACAACTACTTTGTTAGTAGCCAGTTCATATTTCTGTGAGTATAAAACTTTCTCGATGAAAAATTAAGTTTTCCTCCCATTTTCACAAATAGTCTATTTTAATGAGCTGAGGATATTTGCGTAATTCAAATCAAGCATGTTTAAAGTAATTTATATATTTTTTAAATTGTTTGAAACATACCTGAAAGACGGCTTCCGGAATGAGAGTGAGTTTTGTGGGGTCGAATTTGATGGGGGAGAAGATCTGGACAGACTTGGGTCGAGAGATCAGTCGGTGGCCGGTCGAGGAGTTGGCAGAGGCAGTCAGAGCCACAGAGCCGATTGCAGCGCCCCGCAGGGAGTAGCGCATAGAGGATTGACTGAAATTTCAAAATCACTCATCATGAAAACGAAAATGTTTCAGAAAACTAATTTTAGATAATTGATTTTTCGTCCTTCGCTAGACTACAATTTCCTATATAACTCCATTAAAACTATTACAGGCTACAAAAATTCGAGATCATCGAAGGATTCCACAAGATATTCAATTCTCTTTACATTTCTATCTAGCAATTTTCCCCTTACCGTTGCAGTGTAGCTCTGTCATTGCTGGTCTCCAACTTGACATTGCTGAGTGCATCGGATTTGTGCGGAATCTCCTCTCCGTGCTCGTCCAACGCAACGATCTCCACGTCTACGATGTCGTTCACCCCAACCTACATCATTCACGTTCGTAACAATTTCACGAAAAGCTGTCATTTTGTAAGAATTTTCTATTTTTCGAACATTCGGTATAAATATGTCGAAAATAGAAACCAATTACATGACCAACAGTTTCTTATGTAAGAAAAATGTACTCACAAATTCCGGTGCCGAAATGGAGAGTCCGTGGATCTGCACGACTCGCACGTTGATCGTCTTTTCCAGGTCAGCGATGCAGAGATCTTTCACCGTCAAAGTAACCGAACCTTGCGCCAGAGGGAAAACCTGCAGATTTTCAAGTTTCAGGTAGGAACGCTTTATGCCGAGTTGTGCGTAGTTGTTTTCTATTCGAGTAATGGTCTTGTATAATAGGCATTTCTTTCCTCTATGCTCCTTTATATGACCAGAAATTATAACAATCATCATACCAACTCCTACGCAAAACTTTCGTCTCGGCTCAGAATTTAACATGTTCCCCCAAAAAATCCTTACTTCAATAATTCTGGCCTTGACTTCTGTGCGGATGAGCGAATTGGAGTGTCTATCGATGATCGTGAAGTGGCCCGATCCGCCCTCGATTTTGCCTTCGCCCACCGTGCCTCGTTCGTTCCAAACCAGCTGAAACTGATTTCATTCAGAAATAAAAATATGAATGCCTCAGCAAATTCTTACAAAAAATCGAATTTCTGCTTCATCGTTTAATGTGAAACTATATTAAAAGTAATTTTAGCAAACGCATCCAAAATGTCAAACCGACTGAAACTTACCAGGGGATCAGGATTGATTTGGATGGGCGTGGCGACGATGATCTCCCTCTCAGTGTGCAGTTTCTTGCCGTTGCCCAGTTTCACATCGGCCGACAAGGACGCAGTGCCACTCTTCCTTCGCGTCAGAACGTCTGCAGTTGCTGAAATTGTATTTCTTCTAAACGTAAAGAAAACAGAAATGCTATGTTTCAAAAGACGAATAAATCAAAAAGTACTCGTGGCTGAATATTGCTGAAGACATTTCGGAAAATAATATATGCGTCATTGAAATTTCATTCTTATCATTTTTCAAACGATCTATAAACAACCATAGAGAAAATCAATTACTAAGGCTACCATTTTACGGATAAATAAAGAGAAATAAAGTGAGAATAGGGGGAAAATAGTATCATTAGGCAGAAAATTTATCCGTAAAAAGGTAATCTCAGTAATTTATTTCCTTCGTATTTGCTAACAGCCAGTTTTCAAGTTGAAGACTTTTGATACATGCAAAGAAAGATGCAAAAAAAATCAGGAAAAATCAAATGCCTTACGTTGCTTGGTGGTTTCGTCTGGGGTGACAGAATTGAGCATGAGCAGATTTGTGTCGGCCGACTTCCAGTTGACAGCCAGTCCTGAGACGGAATCTAGCAGCCGGTCTGCGTTAGAGCCGCACTGAGCGTAGCCCTGCAGCACGTAACGAGCCTTCGAGTCAATCAGAATTGCATCCTGAATTTCACGATCTAACTCAGCCAACAGTAATCTTATTTTCAAAAATATCAAATTTTGAATCAATATAAAACTCACTTTATCTTTTCGATGACTACCTAGCCATGTTTCAAAAAACTACTAAAATTGATCAAAAATTCAGATCTTGTTACACTTTGCAATAGTAGTTTTTAATCAAAAGAAAAGGTTCTGGAAAATGGAACTGACCGTTTTTCCAGGACAGGTGCTGAGCCGATCAGGTCTGGCGATGTCGAGTCTGTTTGGGTTGGCGCAGCAGACCTGCAGAGGCAAATCGATGACCAGCGGCAGTGGCAGACTCGTCGAGGGCTTGTTGCCCATCGAGATTATCATCTTCTGCAAAAAGGGCCTATATCTAGGGGACTGCAAACTCCTTTTCTTGGCATCTTTAGCTTTCGTTCAAAAAGTGATCATTTGAAACTCCAAAATTGGGAAGCAAGTACTCTTCAAAGTGGATCGGCATGATCAAATTCAATGAACCAATTGGAGAAATGGGTTCCAGTCAAAAATTATACTAAGAAGTGCCCGTACACACGTGCTCAAAACATGTTCGTTTTGGAGAGTTTTCGATTATCAAAATGATAAATTTCCAAACTTCTAATAGATTCATGGACAATAATAAAATATTCAAAGTTCCAATAAATAATTGTGTTGAAGCATATCCAATCCACGAACCTCAGTTCCCTCCTCCTTTCCACAAATCACCCTCAGCCTGTTGTCAGAACGAGTGTGTGTAACCAGCTTCGACTTGGCATCTAAAAATGAAAATTTGACTTCTTTCGGAAAAGCAAGCAATTTTGCAAACTCACTGATGAAATGACTAGTCGGGTCGTCGATCCAGGGCCTCGGTCCGCCTTGAATTTGCAGCTCGAACTCGCTGTTCAGCGCCAGGCCGAGTTGCTCGGGTAGGGTCTGGAATGTCTCTTTTTAGTTTTTTCACTAATCAACATTACTAAGCATGTCTCAAACCATCTTTAAAAATAACTTTTCAAACCATGATTGAACTGTTTTGCATCATTTATTAAAAAAAGCTCTACCTGCATCTTAGGATAAATGGCGATGTCCGTGGAAGCGGTGTATCGTCCGAAAGTCACAGTGACTTTAGTGTTTCCCGAAGCGATTGCGGACAGGGTCAGAGTCGCACAGCCAGTGCCCATTGAGGGTAGCAGAGGCTTCGAGGCCGAGTCCACTCGCGCCACTCGTTCATCTCCGATTTTCGCGTAGATTTGTGCGGCTCTAAACTTTTCACATGTAATTTCAAATAAAATTGATTTGTTTCTCAGCCATAGTGTTTTCTCAAATCAGACGTGCTTTGAAACACGCCATAAACCCGTTTCTAAATCACCTAACAGGTTCAGTTTGTTCGATTTTTACAAGACATGTAATTTAATTTCGAAGAATATTTTTTTTTCAACAATCATTTACCTGCAATCAGTGACAGGAACGATCGAGCCGTCAGGGGCCTCCCCGTAGAGCTGCAGGTTCATGACGAGTTTCGTGCCCTCGATTGCCTCTTTGCGCGTCTCTCCGAACCCGATCGACGTTATCTCCACAACTGACGCCTGCAAACAAAGAAAATTATTGGTGAGCATTTCTCGAATCACTTTTCAAGATATGTTTCAACCCATACAACCGTTCATAATTTCAATTTCAATAGCAGAGGCTGATTTAAAAAAAAAAATCTTAAAACTATTTAGAATGTTTCATCATATCCATATTTCCATTCATGTCTGCATTGCTTGATTCCCTAGTTATACCTTCTTCCAAATTCACTAATTTCCCACCTCCGCATGGTCCATCATGTGTTTGTTCCTTCTGTCAATGGCAGTTATTCTTGTCTGTCCGAGGGAAATGGGCGTAGCAACTCCATTTGCGTCCACATCAGCGATCTTCGCGTCCTCCGTGTTCCAGTCATAAACGCCGCTGCCTCCGGTCGCCTACAAATCCACTTTCTATCACATATTGTTATCTTTGAAATCATAGCCATTTTCTCGAATGATATTTGACATTTGTTTGAATATACACAAATTATACTTAAAAGAAAAATGTTTTGATATGTTTGGATTGCTCTCAATAACTTGCAATTCAACGACAATATATAATTGGTGATTCGTCGAGAACTCTAAAAATAGATGTTTCACCTTGAGCTCGAAATTGACGCGTTGTTTGGGCAGATAGGGGAGGTAGACTTTGCTGGGCACGACTTTGACGGGGTCGACGATTTGCAGCTCCTGCTCTCCCTTCACGCGACCACTCTGCTTCTGCTCAACGCCGTGCTGGAATTTGATTTGTGCAAGAAAAAATATTCCAAAAATCTAAAACCCACCTCGTCAACAATTGCAACGTATTTGCTCCTAACGGTGGTCTTGCCCTTCTTCAGGGGAACGACTTTGAAGTAGCTCTGGTTGACCGACTTGTGGACGACCTTGAAGAACTCCGCATCCAGATGTGATTCGAACAACATGTTCTGAAAATTAAATGATCGCTATCATCGAGGAAAAATTTCAAAAACGACACTATATCTAGTCCACTAAAATAGTGTTAGGCCATATGAAAAGCTTCTAAGAATTGTTGTCTTCAAAAATCTCGGCTAAATGGTAGTTCAAATTTGATGGATAGTGCGCAATGACAGAGTGACTTCCACCAAAGATGCCGACTTTCTAGAAGAAAGTGAGGTACGCTCAAAGTTTTGAAAAAAATTACCCGATCGCATTTTAACTTTCGACTAATTGTTTCGCGCTTTCATGAAAACCTGTCAACTCACATCAGTGATGAGCATGGAGTTTCCATCCTCCGTGAGCAGATTCAGAGCGAGCAGGTATTCGGTGTCCTTCTGCAGGAGGAAGTTGGACGAGTCGTCGACGCGCCACTCGATTCTGTCCGGATCGACCACGAAAAATGGCGTGGATGGAAGTCGAATGCTCCCCAGCTTCGACTGCTCTTTGATGTCTGGAAGAATAATATATATATTTTTATTTTTATACAAAAAGTCACACCCAACTAAAATATCCCATCTATCTAATTCTTGAGCATTTGATGAAAGTTTTAGAAATAAGAAACAAACTTACTCTTATTGAAGAGTTCGACCTGAGTGGTGCCGTACTGGAGTGCTCGGACGGTGGACTCCTTGGAGTTGAGAGTCGCGATGCTCGCGTCAGCCACTTGCAGGTAGTAGTCGGGGGACGGCATTTTCACTGCTGAAAATATTCTTGGTTGCGTAAATTTTCTCCTAAAAGTAAAATTTCCTCCCAATCGCTACTTTTCGCCCATTTTCTCCATCTTTGGAAGGGAATCTTAAGCAGCCGATATTTTCTCTTCAAACAATTTTGAAAATCATTGTTTGAAGACATGAAAGTTTAGAAAGGTTCGGAGTTGTCATTCGAGTTTTGATAATGGGGAGAATAAATTAGGAAATGCGCTCAAATTTTGATTTAAAAAATGAATCAGCAATCTGAAATCCCACCTTCAATGAGGTTCTGCTTGATGATGAAGACGCTGAATTTGACGTTAGCCTGAACGGGCACATAGACGACAGAGGGCTGGAGGACGAGCGAGGCCACGACCATCAGATCCAGACTGGTTGGGGCGATGGCATTGAAGTGGTGGTCCGAAAATCGGGCTGTCAGTGTGGCAGAGCCGGTAGAAACGCCTTCCAGCAGAATCGTGTGGCCTACAAATTACAAAATAACTTACAAATTTTCAAAAAAGTGAAAACGTAAAATTTGCTATGAAGTTTGATTCTACTTAGAAACACTACTTTTAGCTGAACTACCAGCTTGCTGAAACAACTAAAATATCCGACCTTTCTTCTTCCTTTCCTCCAAAAGGATGATCTCCTTGGGTGCTTCGTAGGAGGACTTGTCGAAGGAGACGATACGCAGCGGCCGCGAGCCGATCGTGTTCCCCAGCTCCCATTCCACGGGTAGTTCACCCAGTGAAGAGAATACGTCACCTTTAATCGAAAAACGTGTTCCTTTCAGAAATTTACTAATTTTTTTAAAAGGAAAACAGAAATAAAAGTCGACTCGTTACTTCAAAACTTGTTTCATCTTTCATTTCTTTAACTTCGAATTTTCACCTTCAGCATCGTAGGCCTTCAACATCATTCTGCTGGGATCCGCATCGATGTAGAGCATTTTGGCCACCGTCTCGATCTGGATTCGGTGGATTTCCGCGACTTGGACAGTGCAGCTCAAATGCACTCCGCTCGCTGCAAACTCAAAATGTTTTCGTGAATTTGGATAAGCGATTATAGTAAAAATAGACTCAACACTTTCTTTCTCAAATTGTTCCATAACCGAAAGTATCCTTTCGAATCTTACATTTTTCATCGATGAAGATGATGGTGGAGGGATGAGACGAGGAGAGAGCCTTGGGGACGGAGCGAACGATGGCCGTGTCAGAACATGTGTCCGAGCCGACCGGATGAATTGTAGCGATGTCGGGCCGATTCGAGCGCCTAAAATTGAAACTTTTATTCAGGTTTGTTTCAATAATAATTCTGCAAATAATTTTACTCTAAAAATCAGGAAGCCTTATTTGGTTTCATGGTCAAGTTCGAGAACGAATTGAGATTTTTGTTGGAAAATGTGAAGACCGACAATTTCCAAAACCTGAGCAGGGTTTTTTCCTAACCAACACTATCGTCTTCTCAAAACTCGCCAGGTTTTCGACATGATCGATTTCCAAACTATCAGAATACTCCAGATAGTTCTCGTATAATTTGTTTCGATTTCCGCCTTTTCCCTACTAACCAAGTGAAGCACCCCCCGGAAGGTTCGGTGATTTTGAGCGTGAAATTGACGGGGATGTCCGGGTGCTGGGGCAGCAGAACACGGGGCTCGTTGACCAGGTAGCTGGATGCAGACGGGCAGAGCCACACCCACACCACCAAACAAGTACACACCACGAGCAGGCTGTTCGCCATCTGCAAAACCAGCAATGAGAAGAAAATTATTGGGCTGATAACAAGTTAGACGAGAAAAAAGCAAGACGGGTTGGGGAGAAAATTTGGATTTTGTAAGAAAAAAAAGACGACTCCAGTCATGAATATCTGAATTAGATTCCTCTCCAGATAATATGAAAGTTAAGAGAGTGTATTTGTAAGACCCGAACAGTCCTTAAGAAAAATCCGCATTTCAGAAAAAGTCTGAAAAATCATGATTTGACCATAGAGGTGGATACCCCTATGGGCGCTAATCACAAAATCGAGGAGATTAGGTCCCGCCTTCAAAAGTGGGCGGAGTTATGCTAATTTGAAAATTGCGATTTTGACGCTAAAGTGGCCATCAGATGGTACAAAGAAAACTTTTTTGCTATAAAAGATTTTCGAAAAATTTAAAAAGGGGGTTAAACTAGATAATGGGCCACGTCTATTAATATAAAGTTTTAGTGGTATCAACCACTTGCTAGTACGGTAGGTTGTCCTGATGTCAAAATAGGGGGTAAAAATATCCCTAAAATTAGCAGAAAATCGCACCCCCTGAACAAAAAATATATTACAACATTGAAATAAACGCTGTAGAATGATAGAGGAGTTCAAGCTCCACTAATATCAGCAATAAAAAGTGGGAAAACATGCGACCCTTTTTGAGAAAAAAACGTCCAAAGAGGGTGTGGTCAGGGGGCCGAATTTCGAAATTTCATACAAACCCCCACAACTCATATACCATTTAACGCGCAATGAAAAGCTGAGCAACTTTTGTGAAGACACCTCATGGTTATCTATTATGATATGTGTGGTATGGAGATTTGAATGGATCAGACCCACGAAAATGACAAAAATATTCAAAAATTCATAACTTTTCGAAAATCAAATGAATTCGGAAAATCTTTTCGGAATATAGCAGTTGGAAGGCAATACTTCATTTTTGCTTCCTAGAGTACTGTGCTACCACTTACTATGGTACCATATGGGTCCATGATATACCACCCATATGGTACTCGAGTGGTACTATACTAAAATGGGTATCAATCGACTCGAAATTGAATGGAGAGTAATATTCGAGTTCACTTATATCACTTTCAGCAAGTGGTTTCATTATACCATCATTGTAATTGGATATAATCATCTGCCGAAAAAGATCAAAAATGGGGTAACTTCAAATGACCATAAAAGGCGATAGACTAATCTGCTTTTCAAGTGGTTTTCAGCATATTACTCAGCTCGATAAGGGCTTTCGTTTGGTATATAACATGATGGATATTGGTTATCAAATGGTAACTTGACCATATGGGTCGCTACCATTTAGTACCATACCATGTTTGGTATCGTTCCACTCCAAATTGAATGGGAATAAATAAAAGATGTCTCTAGCTTCAATTTGAACCTAAATTTTGGTAGACTTCCTATGAAAATATTCTCCTACTATTTTCTGAAAATTTATCTCAATTTTTGGTTTTTGAGGTACCACTCTCATACCATAATAGCTAGACCAAAAGTGTCTTCACAAAAGCTGCTCAGTTTGATGAGTTCTATCAATTGGTATACATATTGTGGGGTTTAGCTCACATTTTTGAACTTCGACCCCCTGACCACACCCTCTTTGGGCGCTTTTTTCTCAAAAAGGGTCGCATGTTTTCCCACTTTTTATTGCTGATATTAGTGGAGCTTGAACTCCTCTATCATTCTACAGCGTTTATTTCAATGTTGTAATATATTTTTTGTTCAGGGGGTGCGATTTTCTGCTAATTTTAGGGATATTTTTACCCCCTATTTTGACATCAGGACAACCTACCGTACTAGCAAGTGGTTGATACCACTAAAACTTTATATTAATAGACGTGGCCCATTATCTAGTTTAACCCCCTTTTTAAATTTTTCGAAAATCTTTTATAGCAAAAAAGTTTTCTTTGTACCATCTGATGGCCACTTTAGCGTCAAAATCGCAATTTTCAAATTAGCATAACTCCGCCCACTTTTGAAGGCGGGACCTAATCTCCTCGATTTTGTGATTAGCGCCCATAGGGGTATCTACCTCTATGATCAAATCATGATTTTTCAAACTTTTTCTGAAATGCATAAAACTGTTCGAGTCTTACAAATACACTCTCTTAATTATAGCAGGGTAGCTAACGTTAACTGGGCGAAGAAAATTTAGAAATAAAACTGAAATCAGCAAAAGGAGGAAATTCGAAAAATTTCGAAATTTTGGTGAAGAAGAGCGTTCAAGTTGATTTCATTGTTCGTAAAGGACCTGTCAGCAATTATCAAGGGCAATTGACAGAATAATTAACGATAATTGATAGATTAACAATGAGGAAACTCAAAATATTTCAAATAAAAGAAAGAGCCTAAATTTCAGACTTTCAGATACCATTTCCCAAACAGGTACTGCAGACTTTCAGGCATTTTCTAGAACATCCTAGGGCGGTTTTGAGGATAATTAACGAGGTAATTAACGAAAATTGACGAAAATCCGAAAGGCCACTTGCGAAAATTCGAAAAGCGCGAAAGGGCAGAAAATTGCAAAGCGCGCACAGAAATGAATGCAAGTGGGTGGAAAGAAGAAATGGAAATGAAATTTTCGGAAGGAAAGTATGAAAGGGAACTCGCAATCAGCTTGCTGGAGCTGTATATCGACTGCATTAATGAATTGAAAAAATGAAATTTCTGGATAAAGATACAACATTGTGAAAGAAGTATTATGACAGGTTGATCATAAAGCAATCTTGACTTAAGTCCTTCCTAGGCCTGCGCATTCTTAAGTACCCGGTAAAATGATCGACATCGTCATTTCATCTACTTTTGTCGTGTCTGCTTAGTGGTCTTTCAAGCCTGATCATCATGACATAAGTCCGTGAAGTTCGGAATGTCAAATTCATGATATTCCGAAGCAACAACTTCTGTGGGCTTTACTTCTTCATCTTCCGTATCAGATCTTATTGATAAGCTTTAATGAAGTTCAGAGCTTTAATTTTTTCCCAAAGTCGGGTCTGCAAAACTTACGAACTGCAATAATCGTTCCTCAAAAATGGTTATCACCATGTAAGAATCAGTGAAAAACTGAACAAAATATATGAAAATCAGTCCTAGTTGCGGACCCCTGTTTGTACCGACTTTGGTCCTTACTGACATTCGTTTAATTGATAAAACCGTGCTTAAGAATCGATTTAGTCTGATAAAAATTGCGAGGCATCAACTTAGTAGTTTCATTCTCCTTTCTTCAATTTCAAACTCATTAATTCCAGACTTTCTCATTCAATCAATACTCTTTTACTATTTCCATTTCGAAATAATACTATGGTGATTGTTTAGGTCTCTTAACAAAGATGTTAGCCAAGTTACCAGTCGAAGTTATATTGTTAATCTGCGAATATCCCGAATTCAAAGACCTGGGACAATTGGCCTGGACTAACAAACGAATGATGCAAATAATCAAGAGGCATCTGCCGATAGCGCTCGAGAGGAAATTTTTATTCTATCGTAGGAAAATATTTCTTGTATGAGCGAAAATTAATTTTAGTATTTAGTATCCTATAAAAACGGCAAAATTTGGGAAGGAATAATTTGTCTGTTTGATTCGTATAATGTTTCTGTTGACTACATAGTTAAATTAACTAAATATTTACTACCATGGGAAGCTGTAACCACAAAAGATAAGGTAGATAATTTTATTTGGCATTGCTAATATAGTAAATTTTAGATTTTTGGAATTAACAGCGGAAAGAAATCATTTGAAATATATGACTTAAATACTCGACGAATTTCAAGAGGTCTTATCAACAAATCCACGAATGATCGATTCAAAGAATTTTGCAGGCCTAAATCCTCCTGAATGGCGTAGTGGTGCATCTGCCGCTTATTTTAAAAACAAATTTTATTATTTGGGCGGAAGTGGTGTTAAAACAAGGAAAGACACGAATCGCGTTGATGTAGGAAGATCGAATGAAAGTCCATGAAATAATTTACTCAGGTTTTAATAGATGGAAAATGGCAAACAGGACCTGCTTTTCCTCATCCAATTGGTTGTGTTCGAACAATAATACGCGATGGAATTTTATACGGTCACATTATAGCATACTCATTATTGTAATTATCGATATTCAGTTATTGATGGATGGAATACTAATAAGATGTATAAGATATATCGACTATCAGACGATGAACGGAAATGGATTGAAATTGGAGAGATTCCAGAAGGACGAGGTTATTTTGGAGTTGTATCATCAAATGGAAGAATTTACATAACTGGAGGGTGGAAGTCGTTAATTTTATATGATAGATAATCTATCATTATATATTTAGTGGTTATGGTGATGTATTCAAATCCTGTCTGTGTTTCGATCCCTCAGCTCCAGTTGACAGTCGAATTTCTCGAATCGCTAGTATGAATTATGAAAGATATGATCATTCGCTTGTTGCTGCGAATGGAAAATTGTATGTAATCGGAGGGTCAGCTGAGATTTTGCATATCTTTATATGAAATATTCGGTAATTTAGATATCAAGAATCAGGACGTGAAAATTTTTGTAATTTAATTGAGGAATACGATCCACGAACGAATAAATGGCGTGAAGTCGGAGAATTACCATAAAATAAAGCTTGATTATAATAATCTCATTTTATGTAGAAATTTTATTCAATAAAATGTGAAATAATAACTGAATTTCAATGCACATGATACAGACACCTCTCGAAGAAACCCAAAAGTGATGAGGGATAATTGTAGCTGAAATAAATATTCCTTTTAATCAGGGTTGTACGAACTGAACTGAACTTCGAACTGTCTGGAAGTTCAGTTCAGTTCAAGTTCAAGTTCGATTTTTTCAAACTTCAGCCACTTTTTTCTTCAAACGTGAGTTTCCTTGTATTTTTTCTCGTTTCCGATTTCTGACTCATTTTCGCGTAATTTAACTTTCAAAATTCATATCTCCCTGTGTGTGCACATTCTAAAATAAGTTCTAGAACAAAAGCTGTTCGTAATGTCATTCTGCACAACATATCAGAAGGACAGATGTTTCCAACGTCATTTACGCGTAAAGACTACGGATCAAAAAGTCCGCAATCAAGACGCGAAAAATGCGCATTTCTGCAGAAGTTGGTATTAAAAAAATTATCTCTTGATATTTGATAATCTAGAGACCAAATGCTATCGAATAAAAAAAGAATTATTCAATTTGGTTCAGAAATAAGGAAGTTATTAATTTTTAAAAAAATATTTTCATTGAAAAACCATTATGTCTCTTTTCTCCTTCTCGCTCTTTTTGTTCTTACTTAGCAACGCGCGCTGGGGGAGGCGAGAGAGTAGTAACGAGAAAAGTTCGAGTAAATTCATTCCTATGCACCTCTGACAGGCCATGGTTGCAATCAATACTCTTTTACTATTTCCATTTCGAAATAATACTATGCTGATTGTTTAGGTCTCTTAATAAAGATGTTAGCCAAGCTACCAGTCGAACTTATATTGTTGATCTGCGAGTATCCCGAATTCAAGGACCTGGGACAATTGGCCTGGACTAATAAGCGAATGATGCGAATAATCAAGAGATATCTGCCGATAGCGCTCGTGCTCGATAGGAGAACTTTATTCTATCGTAGGAGAATATTTATTGTATGAACGAAAATGAATTCTAGAATTTAGTGCTTTATGACAAAGTCAAAAGATGGGAAGGAAGAATTTGTCTGTTTGATTCGCATACTAATTCTGTTAAGCAGATTGCGAAATTTACTAATTATTATGAGCCATGGGAAGTTGCGACCACAAAAGATAAGGTAGATTATTTTATTTGGAATTGCTAATTTAGTAAACTTCAGATTTTTGGAACTAACAGTGAAAAGAAATCATTTAAAGTATATGACTTGAATACTCGACAATCTTCAAGAGGTCTTATCAACAAATTCATGAATGATCAATTCAAAGAATTTTACAGGCCCAGATCTCCCTGAATGCCGTAATGGCGCATCTGTCGCCTATTTCAGAGACAAATTGTATTATTTGGGTGGAGACACGAATCAAGTTAACGTAAGAAGAACGAATGAAAGTCCATGAAATAATTTACTCAGGTTTTAATAGATGGACAATGGCAAGCAGGACCTGCTTTTCCTCTTTCAATTAAATGTGCTCAAACAATAGTCTGCGATGGAATTTTATACGGTCACATTATAGCATACTCATTATTGTAATTATGGATATTCAGTTAGTGATGGGTATACTAATCAAGTGATATATCGATTATCAGACGATGAACGGCAATGGATTGAAGTTGGAGAGATTCCAAAAAGACGGGGTTTATTCGGAGTTGTATCATCAAATGGAAGAATTTACATAACTGGAGGGTGGAAGTCGTTAATTTTGTATGATCAATAATGCATCATTATATATTTAGTGGTTATGGTGATGTATTCAAATCCTGTCTGTGTTTCGACCCCTCAGCTCCAGTTGACAGTCGAATTTCTCGAATCGCTAGTATGAATTACGAAAGATATCGTCATTCGCTTGTTGCTGCGAATGGAAAATTGTATGCAATCGGAGGGTGAGCTGAGATTTTGCATATCTTTATATGAAATATTCGGTAATTTAGATATCAAAAATCAGGACGTGAAAATTTTTGTAATTTAATTGAGGAATACGATCCGCAAACGAATAAATGGCGTGAAGTCGGAGAATTAAGATAAAATAAAGCTTGATTATAATAACCTCAGATTTCACATAGAAATTTTATTCAATAAAATGTGAAATAATAATTTAATATGAATGCACGTGATACAGACAACTCTCGAAGACATCCAAAAATGATGAGGGATAATTGTAGTTGAAATAAATATTCCTTTTAATCAGGGTTGTACGAACTGAGCTGAACTTCGAACTGTCTGAAAGTTCAGTTCAGTTCAAGTTCGATTTTTTCAAACCTCAGCCACTTTTTTTCTTCAAACGTGAGATTCCTTATATTTTTTCTCGTTTCCGATTTCTGACTCATTTCCCTCCTGCAACTTCATCTTCCTGTGATTTTCCGCGATAATTGCCCTAATTATCTCCACTTATGCTCTAATTACCCTCCCGGGATATCGAATTGAATGGGGCTGGCTGTTTTTGTCGAAGAGCAGAGCAAATCGCCCTCTGCCTTTTCCATGCGGCTTTCAAATGCACGTGCCCGAGGCATTCAGAGGGAAAACTGAAATATTGCGGAAAAGGCAGGGGATGAAAAGAAGCAGAAAAAGATGAGAGAGTGAAGGGGGAGAGATGGAGACCGAAAGAATCCAGAGAAAAGCGTCCCTGCCTTGACGGACTCAAAATCAATGAGAAAAGGGGCGCAGAGAGAGACATAAAAAGAGCGCGAGAGAAATGCAAAATAGTCGGAAAGGGGAAATGGTTGGAGAGAAAACGAGAGAAAAAGACGCCCCTTTCTGATTCTGAACGAAGCCCCTTCATCTCTTCGTCCTGCCACACTCAATTATCAATTTTCAACCGCCAAACTCATTTTGGAGCGCACACATTCAAAACCGTTAATTTTACACGTTCCTCCGGCTAGAAATATTTAAAAGCGTCTGTATCTTGGTCCGAAACATTTTAGAAATGTGTCGCTTTCATCTACTTTTTCATGCTCTTTTGAACTTGTTCAGATTGAGCCAATTTGGAGCAAAAGCCAAGTTGCTCTTTCTCGTGTTTTAGGGCCCGTTCATACTTTAGTTGCAATGCAACTTGCAATTTGCAACTCGCTTGAAATAGCATGGGAAGTGAAGAGAGCGCGATTGCACCATTTTTGTGCTCTCCTGATTTC
The DNA here is from genome assembly GCA_964036155.1 of Diploscapter coronatus. NCBI lineage: Eukaryota > Metazoa > Nematoda > Chromadorea > Rhabditida > Rhabditidae > Diploscapter > Diploscapter coronatus. Next base: position 74,430,062 of record OZ038423.1, on the reverse strand, counting down.
TCATGCTATTTCAAGCGAGTTGCAAATTGCAAGTTGCATTGCAACTAAAGTATGAACGAGCCCTTACTCTTTTTTCAGCATAGAAAGGTTGCTTTGTTTCCAGATTTTGGCATTTGCACTTTTTCGTTCTCCGAGCAAATTTCAACAGCATTCCAGGTCAGAAAACGTCCATGCATTTTTGAACGCAATTTCAATGGAGAGGAGATAAAAAATGTATAAATATGACTTTTTGGCTGCTGTCCCAAAACCCTTGTATTGCTCATGTTTTTGCGCTCACGAGATTCCGGTTTTCTCGCATTTTATATTTTATCCCCCTATCATTTTTAAACATTTTGCCCGGCTCATTGAAGTGTGACTACAAAATGGATATTCGATTCGTCAAATTCACTCGGAAAATTCTATTCTCTAAAATTTCTCTCGATTTTTAGTTTCCTGACTATTAATTCAAAATTGTGCTCAAATTTTCTTCCGTGTTCGTTTTCTTTTTGCGAAAATCCATTTTTTGGAAACTCCCCGAGTTCACGGGTAACCGATTTGGAAATTTGATAGATTTTGGAGTCGAAATCTGGTTGAATCGATGAAAAACTCGGTGACTTTTACAAGTCAGGAAAAACTCTTCCACTCCCCCGGTTCTAAAATTTTGCTCTGAAGTTTTTCATTTCGTCCTGCAAATTTTCAATTTTTCGCGATATTTTCCACCAATTTCCGTTCCGTTTCCGAAAATTAGAAAACTCATTTCCGAACAGCCGAACATAATCTATCCTTTTAATTTTTCCCAAAAATATTCTATCCTAGTTTCTACTATTCTATTTCCTGGGTTTATTCTCAGCCAGAATACGGGGGTGGGATGTTGCCAATTTTCGCCCCTCTCACTTTGCTCTAATAGGCTACAATTTTTATAAACAATCATTGCTCCTCTCCTACCATGCAAAGATATCAATTTCGCTATGGAACGATGGCCAAAATTTGTGATCTATTTTCACGGAATCACTTGATCATGAATTTCGTACATCATGTGATGTTGTAACTTTTCTTACTGTAAATTTTGTGGCCCTAAAATTTATTTTTATACGCGTTTTTTCTCGAAATTTCAAATTTTCAGGCATTCTACTTTCGGCGACATACTGTATGGATTGATTTTGGTGGACTTGATAGCTGCAATTCGAGTAGTGTCCTGATTTTACGACTGTTAGATTGGAGAATCGCGTTGTTGCAACTGGAATGCCTCTGCTGGAGCCCGCGAATTATATGCATCTGACGACCAACGAGAGCCACATGCAGCTCATCTCCATGACCGATGGAGGCGGTGAGACGCCCAGGTAGGTCTCAATTTTTCTCTTATTTTTTTCAAAAAATACCGTAAGTTCAACTTTTATGGAAATGTATGTTTTACTCCCTGAGATACCTAAGCAGCAGGGCTTAAACCAGATCGTTCGAGCGTATCTCCTAGAGCCAATATATTCTGACAAGGTCTTGCTGCGTAACCCCCTATGTCAACGTTCGATAGAAAAGTCTGATTTGCATATCTCCTCTCCTATAATTTTTCATTCTAGCTGAATATTTTCCTGGGTCTGCTTCCCGGTTGTTGAAATTTTGATTTGAAATTTATTATAAAATTCTCAATCGAAATGATGATAATTCTGATTTTTATGCACACGACTTTCCACTCTGCTCATTTATGCGTAAATTTCGTCACCTGATGCAAGAATTCGCTGTTTCTTCCGATTCGTGCAAAAAACTTTGACTTTTGGGCTCGACTTTCTCTTTGATTGATTCAAATGACAACTTTATGCGCCTTTTTATTCGCCAAAGCAAAACATTTATGCTTTTCCTGAAATCGAAACACATGTTGGATGTTGTTACAAGACCCTGGGAAATGAATGGATTTGTGCATGTCTAGACTAGAAAAACATTTTCTAGATTCATCATAAAGTAGAATTATAAAAAAAAAGCTAGAAAATGAATTTCATTCTAATTCTCAAGTGAAAAAGCCTAATCCTACGATAAGGAAGAGTTTCATGAAAAACCTCTTACATATAATTTTCTTAACAGAATTCTATACAAACCTACATATGTTTCTGAATAGCTATACAATTTGATAAAAAAAAACCATTGATCCTGTGAATGACATTCCACATTCGCTGCATAATTATTATTTATGCAGAGACGAAAAGAGCAGGTTGTTTTTTATAGGAAAAGTACAAACTAGACATAGTTTTGATTTTTGAACCGAGATTGCTGCATCGCGAAGCACGAAATTCGTCATGATTTCACAAAATTTGCATGCAATTTTAAGCTTTCCCCGAACACTTGCATAGCTTTTCGTCTTCGAAAATTTGATAACTTTTCCAAAATCTCATTTTTACCAAAAAGATGGGCTATTTAGGGATTATAAGATTATGCAAATTTCGCATGATGTGAATTTGCTAGTTCCCATAAAAACCTAAAGAATGATAAAAATTGATAATTCATTCCTGGAATGAGTGAGAAGATTATACACGGAAAAATCGATATATTAAAATTCAGCAGTTCGTCGCCGTGTTTCAATGCACCACCCGATGAAATGCCTCCCTCTGTCTTGTTTATCCCGGGCGGAAAGGTTTGTTAATCGATCAATTACTCTATTTTTATTCTGAAAATTTCACTCATTTAAAAAAAAATCTCATTTTTCCAGAAGAGTATTTGATATCAAAGTGTTTTTTCACACCTTGCTGATCATTTTGATACCAGATTTTCTTTTCTTGTTCTTTCTCATGCTAAGAGTTTTTCAAAATTCTGAAATGGGTGAAATTTCCAGTCCACCTTCATGAATCACCTGCTATTACCATTATTTCACGAAAATGTCTAAAATCTATGCCCGAATTCAAAATCTTCGATACCAACGAGTTTTATTAGCTACAACTATTACAAGTGTACGATAGTCATCCCAATTATCGTTAATTGGTCAATGTTCAGGGCGCCGCTCGTTGGTGGGCTCGAAGGACGACAATTGAGAAAGTCGCCTTGCCACTCATATTTCTGCTCCTGCTCTTGTCGTTAATTCTGACGATTTTGTTATTCAACCTGAAGCCGAATCAAGGTGAGTTTCTTTATCTTGTTTGTTTGTTTGGAATTTTTCAAGCTTTTCTTTCTAAAGCTTACTCGGTAAGATCAAACGTTTTTGAAAATTGTTCCTGTTTTTGTTAGCGGCAAATTAGCATCTGCTTTCTTTCTCTTCCTAATTCCGATTGCAAATGTATTGTTAGTGAACCGATTTTTTTTTCAGATAAATTAGTGCCCATAGTAGTCGACAAGTCAACTTCTGGGATGCACGATGTCACACCGCCATTGGTTCCTTCTGAGTCCGAATCGACGACAACAACGATTCCATCTACAGTACCCCCAACAACGACGCCCAAACAACCAGACATTTGCTTTACTCCTGGATGTGTTAGGGCCGCAACTCATTTGGTATGCAATTTCGAAAAATTGAAGCAATTTTATGACTTCTTTTTCATAAATTTCAGGAATGTGAAATTTGAATAAGTTTCAAGATCGCCATAACTTATAATAATTGTTCTGGAAGGAAATTTCTATATGTTTCACCGCATATTATTTTCTCTGAAATAAGGCTTCGTAACAAGAATAGATTTTTTTTTCTAAATTTTTTATCTCGATTAACTTTGAGATGGACGCGATGAATCAGTCAGTGGACCCGTGCGAGAACTTCTTCGAGTTCGCGTGCGGCAGGTGGAACTCGTACCACCCGATTCCCGATGACATGTATGTCTACGGCACTTTTGCACACGTTAAGGAGCAGGTTCGGCAGCAGCTCCGAGGTATTAACTCATTCTCAAAATTCCATGCTTAATGAAGAAGCATTGAAACCGATCTTCTGGGTTATAGACGACATTTGTTAGAAACTTATTTCTTATTACATGTTTCTAAATGAATTTTCATCATTCTCCATTCCACAAGTTGAGAATCGAGGAGTTGAGATAGTTACATTGGTTTGTTAATATGGGAATTTTTAGAAACCTATTTCATTAGCTCTTTTTAGTCCTATTGGAGCGAGAAGCCAACAGTACCTCCCGATCGATCAACATGGTCCGCATGTCCTACAAGGCCTGCATGAACCAGACCGAGCTCAATCAACTCAAGACATCGTCAGATTTTCTAAATTTCAAACTGCCTAAATTCGAAAATTTCAGCCTTCTCTTCGAAACTTTGAAGGACTTGGGCGATTGGCCGATGCTGAGAAATGACGGAAAATTGAGGGAGGACCCGAAGAGCACCACTGGTAATTTGCTCCTTTCTATTGAATATAAGTACAATGTTTTTGAAACACGATAAAGAAAGCAACAGAACTTGTTTTGCCAGAAAGCATTAAACTCAAATAAATCCTTGACAGCATTTACTCACTCTTGTCAAAGTTTTACTCGATGCCTGAAGTTGGTTTACTCTCGAAGTTTCAGATCTTCTCATCGCTGCTCGTGACTACGGCGTTGACATTTTCTTCCAATTCTACGTCTATGCAGATTCGAAGAACACTTCCTACAACACGCTGTTCTTCGATCAAGGCACTCTGACTTTGGGCAGAGGAGCGAGAGATTACTATTTGAATACATCGATGTTCGCCAGCCACATCAATGCATACAGGCGGTACATGCAAGACGTAAGCCTTTTTTAACATTTCTAATGGATTATGAAGACAGACCTAGGAAGGACTTAAGTCAGGATAGTCATGCGATCTACGTCCTATAATATTTTCTGAGTCTGATTCAAATACCCCCTAGGTCTGTATGAAGAGAGAAATAGAAAATGACTCAAAATCTTCTCAATAATTTTTAGATTTCGCATATCCTTCGACTAGACGAGAATATCTTCCGATCAGATGTCGACGTTCATGCTGACATCGAAAAAATCATCGAATTCGAAACAGAAATGGCTAAGGTAATTTTTCTTCTTTTATAAATGATTTCTATGACGATTCGCTGTCTTGAGGTGTAACGAGCCTAACAATTAGTTACTAGTAGGCTATATTTCTGAACCATGCACAAATTGATCAATTTTCAGATCGTCGTGCCTGAAGAAGAACGACGCAACAATACTCGGCTCTACAACAAACGCAACATTTCCGATATGTACGAGTACATGCCTCAGGTAGAGAATGACTAATTCAAAGGGTAAGAGTTCATTTTCAGATCGACTGGCTCAAGTTCCTGAAGGACAACGCCCCAGCTGAGCTGAAAGACATGTTCACAAACAACTCGCAAGTCATTGTCTGTGAAATCGAGTATCTCAGAAAGGCACGGCTATTTGATAGAAGATTTCTATTATCCCGTTTTAGATGTCAGATTTGATAGCCAGAACAGATCCAACCGTCCTGGCGAATTACATCGTGTGGCGAGTTGTGCAGACCAACGTTCGCTATTTGGATGATCGATTCGAAGATATCAAGCAGGTAGACACATTCTTTTCCGTAACTATTGCAGCGTTAAGCGAAAGAAACACGTTTTATGACCACTGAAAATGATTCAAATTTCGAACTTTATTCAAGTGATGAGCCGCCAATATACTAGTGACTTTGAAATTGAATATGTATCAAGAAAATCGCGTGAAATTCAATATTGTTTGGAGTATTTATTGTGTCATTTGTTTTATTAAAATCTAAAAAGAAAAAACAAAAACAAAAAATGAAATTAAGGAGTTTCTCCGCGTGATGACCGGTCAGCAGCAATCAGCCCCTCGCTGGAAAGAGTGCGTTTCTGTTCCCACCACAATTCTGCCCCTCGCTGCCGGGGCCATTTACGTCGAAGAGCACTTCATGGAGCACGACAAATCGGAAGCCCTGGTAAAACTCATTTAATAATCGAATGAATGCGAGTTGAGATTGGCTATTCGAGAATTTAGGAAATGATCGGTTTGCTGCTGGAGGCATTTAGTGATTTGGTCAACGAGAATAATTGGATGGACGACGCAACGAAGAGGCTAGCGATAATCAAGGCCAAGTCCATGATTTCGAACATTGGCTACCCGGACATTACGAAGGATCGAAATAGACTGGATGAACAGTACAAATTGGTACGGCATTTTTTTTTGTTGCTGTAACTTTTTCGAGTAATTTTTATGTGACCAAACTCAAATTAAGCGATTTATTTTTCCCATGTCAGTTATTGTCAATCACTGAAACTTACTCCGATTTTAAAAATTGATATCTAGAATATTTGCAAAGTAACTATTTTCCTTCAATTCTCGAATTCCAGCTCGACATCCAACCAACCGATAATTACTACGACTTGATGAAGAAGAGTCTGGTCTGGATGAACAACCGAGAGTTCCGCAAACTGCTCAAACCGTTTGACAAGAGGGAATTCGACGTCTCTCCAGCCATTGTCAACGCCTTCTACTCGCCAGAGAAGAATTCGATCAGTAAGATTTTCACATTCTTATACAAACAAGTTTCTTCCAATAGTTTCGACAATCGGACTTTTCTGTAATGCAAAGTGCCAATTTTCAAATATCTCGATAGACCAACGGTACTTTCGGTAGGATATTATTACCTTCGAAACATTTTCTTTCCGAAAGAGGATCTGATCGGGTGTATCTGGAAATTGTTTTTTTTTTACGGTTTCGAAACCTATGGAAACCATATGTTCAATTTTAGCCTTCCCCGCCGGTATCCTGCAGCCTCCCTTCTTCAGCGGCGAATTTCCGAAGGCTGTCAATTACGGAGCGGTATCTTTCAATGTGTTTTCTCTGCATATTATTTTCTTCTAGATTGGCGCAGTGATCGGACATGAGATAACTCACGGATTTGATGGTAAGTTGTGTATCATTTGTATCGAAATGTCCGAAATTCACTAGTCCTGTCTCTTTTCTCGCCACCCATTCCCTAGTCTCCGTCAATGAGCTTACTTCTGGGCGAATCCTATGAATTACCTTCGATTGGTGATCCCAATGGATTTTATTTGGTTCGTTTCCAGACCAAGGCAGTCAATACGACAAGGACGGTAATCTGTTCAATTGGTGGAGTGCGGCTTCGCTGCAGGCCTTCGACGAGCGAAGGCAGTGCATCGTGCAACAATACAGCAATTACACCGTTCCTCAAACCAATATTAATGTAAGCTCCTTTTAATTCCAATTTATTGTGTTTCAGCAAATCTAAATATTCCTGATCATTAGATACCGTCAATTCACTCTTGGCCTGTTGACAAAATTTGAATGCTTTCAGGTAAACGGAAAACTGACACAGGGAGAAAACATCGCGGATAATGGAGGAGTGAAAGAGTCATTCCGTGCCTACAAGAAATACGTGCGAACTCACGGAGAGGAGCCCCGACTACCCGGCCTGTCGAAGTATTCGAACGAGCAGATCTTTTTCCTGAGCTATGCTCATTTCTGGTGCGGACAGAAGAAACAGGCTGCCGCCATGCAACAGGTTTTGACAGACGAACATTCTCCAGAGGTAATTTTTTCCACATTATTTATTTTTCAAAGTATTTTCTTCTGTTCCGTTGCCTTGGAAAGCATCTTTGCTTCTCTTCACTTTCTCGATAGTTCATTTCCTAATTTAGCGATTTTCAAAGTAGCTAATGGATAAACTGAGATAATTTACCATGAAGTTCAACTTTTGCAAATTTCAATATCAGAAAATGACAGATTATTCTTTCAGATTTTCCGAGTCTTTGGTGTTCTCTCAAACATGGAAGACTTCTCAGCTGCCTACAACTGTCCAGTCAATTCGGTCCTCAACCCTTCCAACAAATGTGTCGTTTGGTAAAGTGGTAAGATTTTCAAATGCATTTTCATATTTTATTCTTCTATTTGTTTTATTGTTACGTTCATACATACAGGTGTAGACGGTTCAAGATATCATTGATTTTAATTCTCATACATTTTATACTATACACGAGGGACGAAGCTACGAATCTAGTCTCTAATTTGTACCACATATTCACAATATCCCCGGTATATCATGATTTCTGTGCAATATATCGGAATTCCTACTTAATTTCAATAAGATATCTATCTCATATTTTATATACCCATTTTACGACGATTATAAATAACTTATGCATGCGTAGTCTACGAGTTATCATATCCCTTATATCGTTAACTTACGTAGTATATCCAAGTACATAATAATATGAGATTCTACATGAATTTGTATACTCATGCCAAACTTATAGAGGATATTACATATTAGAAGTTATAAATATTATCCAAAACAAACAAATCTAGATTTGATATCAATGTGTAAATATTTTATGATTTTATTTTCGGGAATATTTCCCTGATTTTATATTTTTGAATTTTATCTTTAGCATCCTTAAAGGTGCGATCTCTTTTATTGAAAATTTGAAAAAAAGGATTACGTTTTTCTTCAAATTTTCAATTTCCTAGGTGCCTCTATCGCCGACTTAATTTCCTTTTCTATGATCTTTTCCTTCAAGTTTACAAATTTGAAACCTTTCACAAATAGTAATATTTTATTGAATTTTCAACCTAAACGAGATTTTGTGAAGTAATAAATGGATTTTAACTTATTACTGATAGAAAAATAGGAAATAACATTAGAATGAAATGAAGAAATGATAGAGAATTTATGACACAACCCGTCGAGATTCTAGACATCCGTAGATTAATCTAATTTTAGCAAAAACGAATGAAGTAAGAAAGGAAATTGTGAAAATGATATCCGTTTAGGCTATTAGATAAGTGTATGGGTTTGTTGAGGCTGATGGGTCAGATTTGTGGGTGAAAAGATGAGATTTTCGCAGATGAACAGATGAATTTGGCATTTCCCTAGAATTCTTGGCTAACCAATGTTATAGCATTCGAAATGAGTTTGGAAATTCAGAAATGAAAAGAATTGTGATATTTTAGAAAATAAATGCCTGGAAAGGATAGAACTTCGCTATGTATAAATCACAAATGCATAGGGTGTAAGGTAATCCAGTTGTCGGAATAATTCTTGAAGAAAACTTTCAGGTTACTAAAAATTATAATAAAAAAACTTATGAATTTTAGGATATCATAATATACTCTGATTCGAAATTCACAAGTTTTTTTCCTAGACTTCGAAGCTAAACTCGGATTATTCGAATTTACAATTTTCTAAAATATTAAATTTCTACCGTGGTTAAGTTTCTATCATAGATTACTGTGAAAGTAAGAGGCTACGATGATATTTTCTATTTGTTGGACTTCTTCTTCTTCTTGTGATGTTTATGCTTTTCCCTGTTTCGACTCTTGCAACCACAGTCGTACCGCTCCATTTCTTCTTCGGGTATCGAATTTGAATCGAACACGCAAATCGCGTGATACCATTGAAGGCACAAGTCGCATTGGATCTAAAGAAATACTAAATATCAAATTAAGAAAGCTCAGAAGTGTATAAATTGTTTAGCATTGTCTGAAAAACATACTCAAATGGTTACGTTTCGAAAACTTTGACAGATAATGTTAACTAAAGATAGGAGAAAATACTTGATTAAAAAGCCTTGAAAATCTAGGAAATAATCAACTTACCCAGTTAACATCATCTGCAATGGGATTCTTGCAGGTGGAGAACAAACCACATTGGCCCTTGAGTGGATCGTCGTCGGCCATTTCGGCGGAATCTATTCGAGATTCGATTTCCTAAAAATGTAATTAGTTTAACTTTCATTTCTCTCCATTACCTTCTCCTTCTTGTGATGCTTACTAGACGACTTCTTCTTTTCCTTCTCTTTTTCCTTTTCTTTTTCCTTCTCTTTTTCCTTTTCCTTCTCCTTTTCCTTCTTTGCCAATTTCTTCTCCTTCTTTTTCCTCTTTTCTCGATCTGATTCACCGTCTTCCGAGTCGCTACTTTCCGAGTCCGATTTTCGCGATTTCCGTTTCTGAAATTCAAAGACTTAGATTTGATCTGTTTCGCCGTCTCTTTGTTTATTATCATGAGAAAGTGTCTTCTGAATTTCAACGACTCGCGATTTTATATATATATCAGTTTCTAGAACTTAATTTTCATACGTACGACCATTAGAACCAAATATGAATCATTTGAAAAATAATCCAATTCTTACCTTGTGTTTCGAGGGCGGAGCAGTATGCCTCGCGACACTGATTGGAGCGGCCGCCTTCTCGGAGTGTTTAGCCTTCTTCGGTGGTGGCCTCTCCGAATCCGATTCATCCGAGTCGACCTCTGACTTGACCGGCTCTTCTTCACTTGAGCTGCTGCTGCTGCTGGACGATTCATCGCTCAGCTGCTTCATTCGTCGTTTTGTCGGATCTGACGACCTGGCTCCAGAACTTCCAGATGCAGACAAGGCCTTTTCCCGCTCACGCTCTTCCCTCTCTCGCTTGGCTTTCTAAAAATATATGGCATGAGGTTTCGGGTTACTTTGAAATAGAAGCATCTTCACCTTCTTCATCTCCTTCTTGGCTTTCTTCTCAAGCAATACTTCTTCAGTTGGCCTTCTGGATCCTGACGATACCCTTCTGGAATTGGAGGTTTTTCAAGAAGATAGACATCTAATTTACCTGACAGTATTGACCCAGCTGGTCTCTGTCAGATCAGTCAGCAGCCTCTCGATTTCATTTGGTCTCTTCTTCTGTCCACCTGCTCCGCCCTTCTCAGATATGCTCACTCTCCGCTCTGGCTTTGACCCCTTCGCCTCCTTTGAACTCGAAATCGGCGCAGGTTTCTTGTTGCTGCTCTCTATCTGAATTTTTAACATCAAAATACCAACAAGTGATTTGTCGCGAGGATGGCTATTCAGAAAAATTTGGCCTCAAAAAATCTCAAATATGATAAGCAATGAAATTATATATAAAAGGCAAATTTGGTAACGTTACTCCCGAACCTCCAATCTTATCAAATCTAAAGGTCCTAGAATACTGTAAACCTTACATCTTGCTCCTTCTTCTTCTTGCTTTTGCTCTTCTCGATAGTATCTTCTGCAGGTTCTCGCATTTTTGGCGATGGAGTTGTGTTCCACGGTGCTGGGGCGGGAGCTCGAAGTGGTGGGGATGGAATGACTGAAAATTTAGAGTTGTTCTTTTACTTTTTCGAGCTCGTAGGAACTCTTACTTTCTTTGGTCTGCTTGACGGGTGAAACCGGCGAGTTCTTGGGAGTGATGACTGTAGGAGTAGCTTTCGGTGGACTCGGCACAGAACTATCGCATTCCATTGGAGGAGATCCAACTGGCACAGGCTTGGAACTCAGTCCATCCCGCATATTCCGAATCGTGTAGGGATTCTTCGTCGTTCCTGCATTTGCGTTCGCGTTTGCAGCAGTCGGTTGAGAATCTGAGTCGGCTGATTGACGTTGAACTCCAGCAGCAGTAGAGTTCGTGACGAGATTGGACGCAGATAATGATTGAGCCGCCTCCTTCTCGCGATGATCGGATAAAGCCTGAAATTGAAATGTGAACTTCTTATTCGGGTACTGCATTCCCAGGCGATAACACTAATCTAGGATTTCATAAATTTAAAAGTTGAAACATTTAAAATCCTAATTCCTTTGCTATTTGGCACTCGTCCATCACGGACTGACTCTTCTGATGGCAATATTCTAATTGCTTACCCGATTAATTGGTTGAGGATGTGACACATTCGGCTGATTTGCTTGTGCATTTATAGTGGCTGACGTTGGAGCTGGATGTGCTTGCGACGATGCGACTGACTGGGCAGGGTTCGAGAGTGGGTTCGATGCGGCCGCTGCAGCTGCACTCTGACCAAGGAACGAGTTCATCAGTTGGTTCGACTGAAATCATTTGGTGATTATTGAACGCGTACCTGGATTGGAGCTGTTATCAATAAACTTCTCCAACGTCAGCTTCTAATTGTCGGAATGCCAGAAAATCGAAATGAATTCGACTAGATGTCAGAAGGGACTTTAGAATACATTCCAACACTTCGCGTTCCGACAAATAGCAGTTGCATCCTTCAACTTACAATCGGAAATTTGGTCATCCCCTGGAGAAACGAAGTATTCTGTCCAAGCTGCCCTGCTGCACTCAAAACATCAGGCATTCGGAACTGCGACGCCTGTGGTCGAGCCAACGCATTCTGCTGCATCCATTGTAGTTGAGCTGCTTGGTTCTGATTTTTTCGCATTGCATATTTGCGTATGAAGAATATGGCTTATTCCAAACTATTTGCAAATGATTGATTTTCTCGATCATCTCTTTTACAATAAAAGCGATAATGGCAAAATTCAATTTGATCTAAAATAAATTTACCTGGAGGTAGGGAAGTTGAGATTGGAACGCCATAGGGAATTGTGCAAGAGTGTTGAGCCAGCCCATCGTGGCCATCGTCGAATCGTTGGCAGACCCAGAAATAGGCGGCATTGAGGCAGAGGCTAAAGACGCTGCTGCAGCTACCGAGGCAGAAGATGGCGGAGACGTATGAAGTTGTGATTGCTGAAATGAGACCATAGGACTATTTTATTCAATAGAAGATTCGATGAAAGAGCTCGGATTACCTCAACCTCTGGAGCATAGCAGTAGAACGGCAAAAAGTAATGCATCGCGCATGAGAATGATTAAGGGACTTGTTCGAAAGAATTGCACTGGAATAATAAACGAGACCAGTGGTCAGTGACCCGGAACTAGCACGCTGGTGAACTAGTGGGTGGCAATCGCACTTTTCAAAGTCATAAATTCTTGCAAAAAGTGGTCGCTATTTTATCGATCTTCTTAGAACTGCTTCATCGATTGAGATCTCGAAACGAATTTCAACGTTTTCAAATAAATGCAGAAGCTTACCGCGTGCTGTCCTTGAGCGAAGTGAGCAGCGACAGTAGTTGCTGCGGAGTTCGGAGGATGCATTTGTGGGTGATGTCCCGAGGCTGGTGCCATGCCGATCACTCCTCCCATCGAAGAGGGGGTGTAGTTCGGTGGAAGCAGTCCAGCAGATAGAGGACCTTTGTCACGGTCTATCGAACGACCCTCCATCTCCGTGCAATGCAGCGAGTCTCCTGAGCACACGATCGGTTTCATCCTTCTGTAGTGATTGTCGAAGCCGATGTATCGTATCCCATCGATCGATTGCTCGACCAGGAACGCGAATTCGGCATTGGCCTAAATTTGATTTGCATAAATTTTTGAAAGTGTCAAACCCCGCTGAAAAAATATATTCACGAAGAAGCAACTCCTTACCTGTGGAGCTTTCTCTCCACGTTTCACAGCAGCTCCATTCATGTGTCCGAATTTGATTACATCTCCATTGCGAATTTCTGTCTTTCCGTTCAGACGGATGTCATTGATGTAAGTCCCGTTCAAGGATCGATCATCGATGTAGTACCGACCCACCAATCCTTGCGGGTTCTTCTCTCCACAAACCTCTGCATGATCTCGGGAGATCATATTTGAGGAGCTGAAAAATTAAGTTATGGAATCAATTTTTGATTATATTTTTGAGAATTATTGCCACTCTAGATTCAGCATGACTGAGTGTCGTAACGTAAGATGACGAAATGATTTTCTTGTTTTAACGAGACTACAAAGTGACGGAACACAATAGTAAATGGTAAGAATTTGCCAAGAAATAAAGAACTTCGTCTGCGAAATTCCGTCATTATCGTCATTTCAAACTATACAATTGCTTAAAGAATAGGTAGATAATTACTTCGAAATCGTTGAAGTCAGAACAACGTCACATTTGTCTGGGTTTCGTCCAAATTTGGTGAATGAATCAAGTCTGAAAATTATTTTCCTGCAATAAAGCTTCATCCTTCCAACTTACAAAACGAGAGTGTCAGTGCTGTTGCTTGAATTGTCGCCTTTGAGTTTGCTCGCGGTCGGCAACCGCCGTAGATGAAGACGGTACGGTAACGGACCTATTGACATTGAGTTGATTGAATGCTGCTGAAAGATGGACTATTTAAAAATAGAAAAATCTCAAAGAAAATAATTCCATTTTGTTATTTTAATTCGTGGAAATCAATTCCTGCGTAAGATAATTCTTATGTATTGCTTTTGAATGTGAAAGCAATTTGCAAGCGGAGAATGATGAAATGACTAAATTCACAAATACAATAGAAAAGGAAGATGAGAGTAGGGGAAATTGTGTGCAAAACTGAATTCCATCATTTCACCACCACTCTGTCGAGTGCAGGAAGCCAATTTGATAAATTAATTTGTCCTTTTGAAAATTTGGATTTTTATTCGTGTATTTTCAATATGACTATTGAGCTTCTAAAGTTAAGAAGATCGGCCTAGTTGCTATTATGGAAGTTTTCTTTTTTTCTCAGGATATTACATTTATCCTTAAATTCTTGGATAAGTAAAATACCTGATTAATACTGCCCACTTGAGGCTGTGTGGATTGAGGGAGTGGCATTCGACTGCCGTTAGAGCCATACAGATAAAGAAGGGGATGGGTGGCGTCCGAAGGGAGCACGAATCGAAACGCCGAGTCCGTCAAGCTGTACGATATCTGAAAATACGGGCTTGAAGGTATACGCGAAATTCATGCGAGGTTTCAGCTCAATGCAGTGGAAATGCAATTATTTTTCATTTTATAAAGTTTCAATTTAGAAACTTTTTATTTGATCAATTAAATTTCAACTATAGCTATTCTCCAATATCATGATTGCCAGAATAATTGCACATCTATTGCGTTGAACCCATTATTTCCTCCTCGTATCATGTGCTTTCGTCCTTTAATATTGTGGCGGGATCTTTAAACCCGAGAAAATTGATAATGTATTGTTGACAGCCGAGTGATTGAATGCTTCAACTTTTTCACTAACGTTATTCCTGCCACATCGCCATTTGGCTATGATACAAAGGAAAACAATGTCGGCAAATCAATCCAAGTGATAAGTTATGCGAAAATCGGTTGAGAAAGTTTCATAAAAGGACTAAATTATGCATACTGTTTTCTTCATATAATCTCGATATTATTGTTCTGGGATAGCAGCGAAAAATCGCAATACTAAGATGACGTATACGGAGAATATAAACAAGTTTTTGATCTTAGATTAGATTGGATTTAGAGATTATTTGGAATTTAGTCGATAATAATAGCAAGACTAGCGCAAATATGCGTAAACTTCTGGGCGATAAGTTTACCTAGTATCTAGGGCGCGGTAATAATAACCAATTCCCTATATAGCGATGGTACTCCTAGCAACGCAGTTTAAGTGTATTTGGAAATCGGAAATAAAGTCCTTTCTCTTTCATAGAAAATAGAATAGAAACAGAGATCATGCGAGAATTTTGTACCCGTATCATTTCATCATTTAACAACCATTTCAATAATATAAAATGTAGCTACGTGCCCAGGGGATTTGTTCTTTGCCACGAAGGTAACTCAATAAATATCCGGTGAGACATATTTATAGGTTTAATATCTTAGACTGTTTTCAAAGAACACTCTTAACATATCATTAGAGAGTAATTTAATTATATACGCTGAAATCAGTGACTGTGTTAAGAGATATCGCATGATAAAGCTACATATGAACGCTAACTTTAGATTGTGTCTTTCATAATCGTTCTTGAACGTTAACTTACATCTTAAAGTTTTCGAAATTTAGCTGAACAGAGTTCTTGAAAATCCAGAATATGCAATTTCGTATATCGCCTAGTCTCCTATTGATATTCCTAGTCATGTGATAAGATGTCAAAATTGAATTTAGCGATATGATAAACTGAGAAATATGACTGTTCTGATAGAGAAACTAGAGAAAACACGAAAAAAACTAGGTAAGAAGCGTTAGAAAAGGGAGCGTTTCTTCGGGGCCCGCACTAGCCCGCATTATCGATTGGCTAGGGGTTGCAAGGAATGATGAGAGAGAAAGAACAGGGGAAGGGAGGAGAGAAGCAAAGAGGCAGAAAACTGACGCCTGCAACAAAACAAGACGCGCCAAATGAAAGGGAAATCGACCAATCGACCGGCTGCTGGTTGTGGAAAGCAACGATCGTCCTAATCGACGACAATCGCTGCATCTTCTCTCCCTTATCTCCTATCATATTATCAGTCAGCCTGGCAGCTACAGATAATCGATAGATTCCAGTTTTTGTTGCCCGAAAAATAATTCGGTGGGAATTTATGTCTTTAGGCGAATTGGGAAATTTGCTAAAAACAATAAGAGAAAATCGATAATTTCCTATTTTAGACATTTAATGAAAGCCGAAAAATGAATTTAAAGTTCTATTTTAGCGACCCTAAAATTGTAAATTGATGGCTTCCAAATCATATTGATAACAGAAAATCGATAGAACTTCCAGTTTCAGCACGATAAATTCTAAAATTGATAATTCTCTGCTATTCTCAATCAATCAGCACCATAGTTGATCGCGTCCAATTTCGTATCGCTAGATAAAAAGTAGGGAAAAAGAAAATTTGACTCAGTGCCAAACGATAAAATCAAGTTATTTTTATCATCGAGTGACATTTCGAACGATAGCATATTTCCACGGGAAAAATAAAGAAAACGAGACAAAAATTGGTAAAAAAAACTTACAAATACAAAATTTGCTGTGAAAAAGCAAAGGTGGAAAAGAGTCGGAATGTATTGTCCTTCTCGACCGAACTAATCGATAATGTCAGTGATTGAATTGAGAGAAAACACTCACACAGTCACTCTCTTCACAAAGAATGCTAACGAGAGAGCACAGAGAAATGTGAGGTGGCAGAGAAGCAGACAGTGCGCATGTCATGACCAGAGAGAAAGAAAAATAGTCAAGACATTGAAAAGAGTGAAAGACTTCGAAAGAAGAGGAAAAGACCTGAGATTCCTAAGGATACAAAGATCTCGAAGACGAAGTGAATTTTGAAAATTCTAAATATTTGAAAGAAAAAGTTGGGGGATCATTTTAGAAGAAACTCACCTAGTTAGAAAATCAAAGAAATAGCATAGTGTCTAGTGATATCTGAGAAATCAAGCATCTTAAAGCAAGAAGAGGAATCTCAATTCCCGAATGAAAATAAGAACTGTCCGTCTCAGCCTGCGGGAGAGCGGAAAAATCGCCACCGTCGAGTCTGTTTATTGTTGCATCATTCGTTTCTCGACGAAATGATATAAAGGAAGTGAAATATTGATTTTAGCAAACTATATTCCCTTGGAAATATTCATCCTTCTCCTTGACGGGAAAGGGAATTCACATTCTCATAAAAGTAACATTCGTGTGAAATTACATTTTGGTCTATCGAATTTTAGTTTATTTGCACAGTCGAGGTTGGAGAAATTGACGGTCAAATTGAATGTCGACAAAATTCGTGAAAAATTAGAAGTTTCAAATAAAACCTCGTAAAATTGTGCAAAATGTAGAAGCTGTTGAAATAGTCTTGCAAGGTAATGTGGTAAACAAGTGTATTTTGCATGTTCAATCTCCACCTCCATCTCCTATCCTGTCATCCTGTCTCCAATCTCCAAGAATTGTGGCATCTATTATTTTTACACATTCTCAACCAATTTGGAGTGTTTGTTCCGAAAACGAACGCTTTTCCTCGATTCAATCTCAACTTCATTCGTATTGGTCTCGAAAATGAGGAGGTGTAAAAATAAATACCCGCAAGACCCGCAGGTGTTTTCAACTAGAGTTCATGAACTCGATAAATGAAATGAATATCTACTCATTTTTGATAGTTGCATAAAAGATGGATAGCGTTTGACTATTAAATTTGCTTCTGGAAGCGATTTTCTGTTATCCTATCTTGTGACGTATCATAGCCGGTTTTAGATCTTCATAACGAGATACTCGAAAATTGTTATTTCAAAGAACACTAAAATAATAACACTTTCAAACAAAATAGACATTTCCGCATCACAACATTCGTCAACCAATATTCCCCTGCAGTCAGAAAATTCATTATTTTGAACATCAATTTCATTTTGCCGATCCCGTGATTAAGCAATTGAACGTTGCTGATAACTTCTGCTTGTCTAGCATTCATTGAATTAGAAAAGAAGAAAGTAAAATAGTCTAGTTTTGGGAATCTATCATGTTTTCTTCTCATGTTGAATACTGTTCAACTATATTGAAACAATTTTAGAAAAAAAACCTTTGATATCGAACATTTTCTTTCGACTCCATACACGCGTCTGACTTCTTCCTCTTAGAAGAACTGGAAGCTTGATAGACTCAGTCTTGGTACAGATCAGTTCGACTTTCCCTGTATCTCTAGACATACCATTGCCGAATGATATTCAAAGACAGCGCATCTGAAGCCATGTGATTGTGGCAAATTTATCACCGTTCTCTGCATCTTTATCACTTCCATGTTGAAACATGGGTGATGAGGTAGAGTGAACTCTTCTTCCTCTGCATCCCTATTAGTTGCAGCGTTGGGGAATAGGCAGAGAAGGAGAGTCGTGCGGCCATGTGATTTGGACCTGGCACGGTCCGTGAACACCACATGATTTTGCTTCTCTTTCCGTCGCGTCCGCGTCTCTCTTACAACAATCGAAACGAAAAAATTCGGAGTGGTTAAAGACAAAAACCCTTCTCATCGCTCTGACTGCCTGGCCTGCCTTCTACCTTCACACTTTCGATGATAGAGGAAAGACGCAAGGCCTGCAAAATCTACTCGACACAACCTGCCTGTCCTGACTGCTTTTCTGCCACACTACACTTTCTCACTCCTAGATACTAGATCACAGAGAAGCTTATTTTGATTTATTTTCTTGCAGCCCAACTTTTCACGAATCTTTGGTCTTGTTCCAAAATCGTTATTTTAGCAGTCATTAATCAATTTTCTGCAGAATTTTTTAGCCTCGAGTTTTGAGCTTATCGATTATTCTTTCAAAGTAATGCGTGAAGATCAGCTTTTTATCAAGACAAATTGAAGCTAAATGCTTCTCTTGACTTCTGAACAAGGTCCGATTTGTACAAATTCATTAAATCCTCTAAAGGTTCTCAATAAATCTCCAAAATAGTTTTTCCTGCAAAGTATAAGTGATCTTTCCTGAGATATCGACTTACTCTCACTATTCCCCAGATCACTTTGTGTAGCGCAGTGGCTTGTCATTCGGTCGGCACGGGGAGGCTATTTTTAGTCTCCAGGAAAAAACGCGGTCATAAAGTTGAATTTTCTGACAAATGCTGTTGGGTTGGCTTACTTCGTTCAATTAGATTTCACTGAAACTTGTCTATTTAGAGATTCTAAGACAATTCGTATAAACTGAGTCTTTTTCTACAAGATTTTGAAATTTCGATCAAAGCATTGCATAATTTTTCAATTGTTTTTACTATCAGCATTAGCAGGCTCAAATAAATTCCAACTTCAATTCGAAAGTGCCCCCGTGAGCTTTCGAAATACAGCTCTCGTTTATTTTTCGCCATTCATTTCACAATCACCCTTAAAATTGCCCAAACAAAGGCGATAAAATTGTTGTGCACGCCATTTCGGGCGATGAACGAGTAATTCAGCTTGTTTTCTATCACTACCACTTAACATGAGACAAAGATATTCCAAAATTTGCCAAATTTCATTCCCTCTGCCATTTTCTGACTTCCCACTATTTTTATAGCGGGGGGAATTTCAAAAATAAACTATTGGCAAGGCATGATATGATAATGTTTTGATTACTTGTTTTTCATGCTATCAGAGGCGGAAAACTTGGGTACATTTGATCAGTTAGTCTTTTGATTTTGAAATTTAAAATGTGTTGCATAATTAGAGTTCATCTTTCAAATAAATATTCTACGCAAGTTTTGTTAGCAGAATGTTTACCAAATCATTTTATCATCTTCATTTTCCTGTCAGGAGTAAAGTTCTTCCAAATTAGTCATTTTTAGTGCCGATCAAAAATCCACCGACATCACATGAAACTTTATCAATCACTAACTTTTGGAATCACTTGTATATTTTTAGACTCTAAAGAAAAACATGACTACTAAAAATTTACGATTTTTTAAATTCCAACCCCTAAAAATTTTCGATTCCAACTGGCATTTGATGATAACGGTGAAAGTATCGATAATTGATTGTTTTGTGAAGTTTCGAGGGTAAAAGTGATAAAATGATATCGATTCATTTGGAATTCATGTGTTTTTGACGCAAATGTCAGAAGGTGCGGATTATTTTCATTTTTTTTTTATGTATTTGCATTTGTGCGATTTTCAGATTTTGCGATGCTCATGTTACTGAAAATTATACGACCCATGCTTTATTCAATTATCTTCTATATATTAAAAATCGGAATTTAAATGAGCTCAGATTACGTTTCCGGAAGTTTATCAATTTTGCCTAGCCTTTCAAATTCGCCCAAGAAAAATCATAGGTCTTAGATTTATCATCTCTAGGAAATATTTTCCTTAATCACCGAGATACCAAACTATCGTCATAGTCAGTTTATATCTACGTGATAAAATTGGGTCACGTTTTTCCTTCAAATAACCTATGAAAATGAATCTCGATTGCAAAATGAGTGCACCCATCAACAAAATTCTCTCGTTCACAGATGCCGTATTTTCGTCTTCTCCCTCTCTCAATTTTCCCTTATCGCTCATCCTTCACATTTAGGGATTTTTTTCGCGCTTCACGTGATTTTCCCTTGTTTATATTTGTGTTTCTATGTTTCATACACTATTCTTCCTTTGTCTTTCCTCTTTTCGTCTCTCACAAATGCTTGTCCTCTCATTCTATGAAAAATATTATGGAAAATCGCCTGTCACATATCGTTTTATCACTATCGCTCTCTATTTTTATCACCACTATCTTTCTTTCACCATCTTCAAAGATCTTCAATATTTCTCTCATCTTTTTCTTTCCACTCTCTTCAAGATATCCCCATTTCTCTTTCTTCTCGGTCTTTTCCCCTCTTCAATCTTCTCCACTATTTCTCTTTCTTCAATCGACCGCTGCTGTTGTCTATTTTTAAAAGTGGAAAAGCTCGAAATAACTCAGGCAACTTGGATAGCAAAATACTTACATCTCAACAACGCCTTTTGGCTCTGAATTTTCACATGCCACTTTGCGAGTCCTTCTACTCTTTTTATTTCAAGACCTAGATCTTCTATTTTTTATTTCAATAAAAATTTTTTTTCATTTTTTATTAAAGAACCCAGAGCCTCTATTTTTCACCCTTCATTGATTCGCCTTCGAAACAATTCACGTGCTCCTCTTGAGAAATGAGAAGATCCCTCGATTTTCTCTCTTCCTAATCAATAAAAGACCAAAGACCTAGGAATGCATAATTGATCATCCTGCTCTTTAGTACGATGTACTCAAGTGCATTTTGCACGCTATCCTAGATTTCCAAGAAGGTTTAGAGAAGTTGATGTTTTTTTTTCTAATTTAGATCAGACTTGTTGTGCCTTTATTTTGAGCTAAACTTTTCAAATCGCATCTACTTTCATCAAAATCCATGTATTTTACCAGAGGTCCACAAATATCTTAATTTCTAAATTATCCTGGTCAGTCTTTGCTCTTATTCTTCGACATGTAATAAGATTTTTCTAACCTTCCCAAAATCTCCTATTTTCCGCTCGGAATGCTCCTTCATTGATTAGAGCCTTTCATTGGCAATATTTCTCCTCCCGTCTTTCCCATTTTCTTTCAAAGTGCCTTTCTTTTCCTTCTCCGCAACGTCTGTGTTTTGGTGCGTTTTTGCGTCCATTTCTCTTCACTGTATTCCCATGATGCAAATCGTTTTTATTGCTCAAAAATTCATTTCAAATATCGATTTTTTGCTCTCTTTTCGGATTTCCTGCAAATTCTATCTTCTAGAATCCATATTTCCATCGAAAATCTCGTAATTTCTCTCATTTCTATCGTAAAAATCTTTAAAAAATCGATTTTTCGTGATTTTTGAAAATTCTCGGATATTCCAGTTTTTCCTGCAAATAAGTCGAGGATTGAGGACGTTGAGAATTGTGGCAGATCGACTGATCGAATGCGATGTCAGGCAATTCGGGCGGGATGTTCATGGACAGAGAGGCCCTCATCCACTTCATCGGGGGTGCCGCAGGAGGGACTGCGGGTTGCCTATTTTAATTTATTTTTTATTTTAAGAGATTTTATATTTTTGCTCCATTTTCGTAAAAGAAATTTTAATAACCTGTCCACTAGAGAAGTCGTCCGCTGCTTTTACTGATCTCTCCACAAAATGGCTGTTCACTGAAACTTATCAAAAATATTTTAAGCTGAAAATTTGATTATTTTTTGCAGAAATTATTTTATTTCCAGGCACAGCGATCACCTGTCCCCTTGAGGTAATCAAAACTCGAATGCAGTCGAGTCGAGGCATCATACCGACTGCGCCAAGCACAAGTCAAGGTGAATTGAGTGATTTTTTTTTTTTTTAAATCAATCCAAATCTGAACCCTCGTCATAGAATGCATTAGGCAATCAACACACCACTTCATCACACAGCCATTCGAATGGAGGTGGGCAGAAGCCAAATGGGTATTCCCGGTTCTCGCCCAGCTTTGTCGGCAGGATGGGCATACCGCTCATACGAGTACAAGCTGGTAAGGATTTTCGAAAATGTGCAATAATTCTGATTCTAAAAAAATTTACGATTTTTGAAATATTTTTTTATAATATTGGAAAATTCCAACGGATTATCGATTTTGGATATTCATTTGGTTTAAGGATTATTTGAAAAATGCATCTTCCATTCTCTAAACTTCAAAAAATTGTAATCAGAATAATTTGCAGACCGATTATCGATGCCAATGATTGACGTGGCGCGATTCTCGTCGCGAGTCGGCGACATCGACCCCAATATTCGTGAGCGACGCTCCTTCATGGTCTTCAGATATTTCACGTATGCATTTTTAGTTGTAGAGACTTTAAGACCTGCAATGGTGTTCAAGTTCAGTTTGATTCTATTTTCAAATATTTTTGCATTTATCGAAACATACTTTTCTTATTTCTTCGGTGTCTCCTCTGACATTGAATCTGAACTGATATTGATATTTTCCTGAAAACTTATCGTTCAGAGACACAAATTTCCCAACTAAACAATAAGAACTTTTCCAATTATCGTGGAAAATGATAAAATGCATCGTCTTCATGAAGCTCTTGATTTCAGACATATTTGGAGGCACGAAGGATTTTCCGCGCTCTACAAAGGGCTCATTCCCAACCTGATAGGTGTCGCACCTTCAAAGTATGCTCTTTTTCACTTTATTTTTTATTTTTCTTTCATTTTAGAGCAGTGTATTTCTACACGTATTCGACTTCAAAGCGATACTGGAATGATTCAGACATTTTCGTGCCAAACAGCGCCATCGTCCACATGGTCTCTGCTGGATCTGCTGGTAGAATAGTTTATCTTGTTTTATTATCACCTCTTCTGTTTATAATAATTGAAGAGATCGTATGCTCAATACATACCGGCTTATTTTACTCATTCGACTTCTTTTTGAAACGTATTAGAATAATTTCGAAAGAAATATCAAATTTTGTGAATCAATGTTCTCCTGTAATTTTGCGAACTCTAATGTTTGGACTATTGATTTTCGCAACGATTCCATAGATTTTTATAGACTAAAGAAATGGTTGAAATGCCTGATAAGGGAATGCGTAGACTCATTAAGAAAATCATGGATTTGATAAGCGAAGAAAATAATTGCAAGTGGTCGGTTTTTCGGCTGCAATCTTCACACGAATCGCATTTGTATCATGTGAAAATGGCTATTCATAGTTTGATGAAACTTCTTTAGTTTCGACAAAGTGAAAACTGAATAGGAAATGTATTAATTTAAAAAAAAAAAAAAGTTTCTGATTCGGACAAGTTACACGAAAATCCTATGAGTTGCAGGTTTCGTCGCGGCAACGGCAGTGAACCCTATCTGGTTGGTGAAGACACGGCTGCAGCTGCACGAGGGCAAAATCGACATCTTGCAAATGATCCGACGAGTCTACAAACGTGAGGGTATACGGGGCTTTTACAAGGTATTTTTTTAAGTTTGATAGAAATACGTTTCATTAAGTGCCATAGAAAGCTAATATTGACCAAGCAGTTGAGCTGCACTAGTTTCTCTTCTTTTAAAAATAACAACTTTAAGAAATAATAAAATACCGTAAAGTCTAAAATAGTAGCTCACTCCTCCAAATGCCAGAACTACCCATTGCCCGACTCAGATCATCCCAGAAAGTGTTTTATGGTGTTCTTTAGAGTATATAGAGTGGAACTAGTTTTGATTTGAAGTGATTACGATCATTAGATGAGAAGCTATAGCGGTTTGGAAATTCGAATTTCTTGAAAATTTGGGGATCGAAAAATAGAAGTCCATAGACTTCTACTTTAGATTTTACGGTAACAACTTGGGATAAGTTTCAAAGGATATTCCTATAGCTTTTGGCTACATTTGAAGCATTTGAATTGTTAAATGTAAACTGAAATAGCTGAAAACTGCTCCATCTTTAATTTATCATTGTTTTCCAGGGCGTAACAGCCTCGTACGCGGGTGTCTCGGAGACGATGATCCAGTTCGTGATCTACGAGCAGTTGAGAGGCATCGCCATGCAGCTCAGCAGAGCCGAGGAGGACGAGAATGGAAATCCTACTTCCGACAAGGGAAAAATGGTAATGCTTACGCTCTTCTTAAATTCTTGACGAACGTTTCGAAAATTTGTCAAGTTTTTCAAGTTCTTGACCACTTATTCTGAGATCAAAATGATATTATATACAATAATAAAAGTAGCTGATTTGATGGGTAGAAAGCCGACCTCGAATCTAAATGATTTTTGATATTTTTATTGAGTAAATGCTTTGGTCAGATGATTCTAGCACAATATTCAGGACTTTCTGCGATTCATGGCAGCAGGTGGCATCGCCAAACTGTTCGCTTGCATCATTGCCTATCCGCATGGTAATCATTTTATCGCTTCTTTCAGTATTATATCTATTGACTTGGTGACTAGACCAAAATTGAGATAGAAATATTCTGTTTCCAAGTGATCCGCTCATCGATTAGTTTGGATTATCTGTCAGATCTAGACGTACATTTACCTATCCTAGTTACAAGGGTGGATAGATCTTACAAAGGAATAACTTGATTTTATTGGATGCTTGCAGAAGTGGTCCGAACGCGTCTTCGTGAGGAGTCAGACGTGAAGCGAGGCTTCTTCAGTACGCTCTACGGACTCTACAAGGAGGGATGGAAGAATATGTACAGGGGATTGTCTGTTCAGGTAGGAAATTTTCGGTTAAATTATTCTATTTAATTAGATAAATCATCAAATTTTGCGTGGACTAAAACGGGAAATCTATTTTTTGCATAATAAATTGTCTAAACATAAAATTGAATTTTTTAACAAAGGAATTTTGAAGCTTATTTGGCTTTTGTCAAATTTCTGGTTTTGAAATATACGAGTTTTTGGTACAGGAATAAAAAATGGATATGCAAACCCTATACAAAGAAGTCAGAAAGATTTGTTCTTGATGAACCTCAGTATAAACTCATTCTCTTGATTTTCTGATGAACTGTTCCTTACAGTTGCTACGCACAGTGCCAAACACAGCGATAACGATGGGCACTTACGAGGTGGTTGTCTACATGCTGCACACGCTGTAGATGAAATGAATGATCAGTCGGAGCTCATCCTCAATTAGTCTGGAGATGGCCTTCCCGAGCTAGGACGTCCTCGTCAAATCGTTCACGCACCAGCTAACCAACATTCAGGAGCAATGTGTTGTTTGGTAATAATTCAAATTCAAACCCCATTCGATACTTTCTCTTCTAATGCCTTTCATTTTTATATCGGGAGCAGAAATAATGTTTTTAGAAAAAATCGAATAAGTTTCAGATGTGAAATTTATTCTTGCATTATCTGTTTTTTCTCAGATACGCTTCATTTTGTGAACTATTTTTAAAATGTTGCTTCTTCCCAAAATAGAAATTTCTGCTCCGATCTTAATTGACATTCGAGTAACGGGCATATTTTGAAATGAGAAATTTCTAATTTTTAATATTTAGCCACCATATCTAAAATCGTTAATTTTAATTCAATTTAATTTTAAGACGGATATCTTTATTCAGTTTTCTTTCTAAAATTAGTTTACCATTGTTCGATTTTCAGGTAATTTATAGGACTAGGGATATTTTTCTTTTGCTGTTACACTTTTTACTACTACACCTGTGAAGTTTTCTTTCCAAAGAAAATGTTTCTTTACAAAGATGCATATTTTCTTCAATTTGATTCAAAATTGGAGAAGAGTGCACATTTTAAAGTATCGATTCGAGCTTATCCTGGATTCAAACGTGCTTCAGAAAGTCGATATTATAAGTTTCGCTTTTAAATCCAGAATAACCATTTCCATAGAATCATCGCCTAAAGAACTTATTCTCAAAATGCCGTTTTCTTAACGAAATTACATGTCTATATTTTATACAGGTAATTATTACATATTCTGTGCGGTCATTTTGCAATTTCTTTAAAGCAGATTCGACGCTAATTTGACTGTACGATAGTTCGTCATGTTAAAGCTGTTCTTCTTCGCAAAATGTGTATTTATTTTTGCTCAAGCCCATGTCTTAGTTGCCACACTATACCATGTCTTTTAATCCACTTAGTACCTGAATAAAGATCCTTCTAATGTGAGCAGGTCGGGCTTATTTTAGGTGCGAAAATGGGAGGATAATTTCATTTATTGTCACTCTTAAAATGTCATTTTGATCGGTAAAAATGCAGTACATACGCAGTGTCAAAGTTCATTCATTTTCATTTGTTTGTTTTCAAAAAAGTTAATAAAGGACTTTGTTGTCTAGCATTTGTATTAGAGAAGGTAAACTAAGTTTCACCAAATATAAAAATCAGATGTGAAAATTGATTTGTCTGTTCATTTATGAATCATGATTGACAAAGTAATCTTAAAAAATATCTTGCGGAATGAGATTTCAATATCGTTTCAGGTTTGACGACTAAAAATATACAATTCGATAATCCTCAGGATGATATGATATCAGTTATAAATATCAAAGTCACGCATGCAAAACACCACTCATTTCATATTTTTGTCTTCGTTTTAGAAGCAGCATATTTTAATGCTACTAATAAAAATTACGCTGGTATTGTGTTCTCCTGAGATCGTATCATCCTGGAATCGTCACCACAGCACTAGAAGGCCAGGTGGGAATGAGGTCAAATTTTTTATGCTTCAGAAAATTTAGGAAAATACGACAAAGTTTTCATATTTTGTTTGACTTACTTGATTAGAGTAATAAAATATCATACAAATTTTAAAAGGAAAATGTTTCTAAACGACTACAAAGTAATACCGTACTCATTTCAATTCAAGACAGCCTGATATCGATTCCTCGGATGAACCTCGTGATCAGAATGATCTGGCTCGCAATCTCGTCTGTCATACTTGTCAGCATGTCATGATGGATGCCATTGAATATGTCGACGGGGAAGCGGTGAGAATTAAAAAATGAAAAGGGCTTGAATAATGCAAATTTTATATAGAACACTTTTCCTTCAACTTTTAGAAGATCAACGAGAACTTCGTGGTGGATTTCTGTGAGCGAGTCGGAGGAATCATCGCTGGATCTGCTGCTACCGTAGCATGCAATTTCTATATCAAAGTAAATTTTCAGAAAGCTAAAACTTTATTACCAACAAAATTTTAGGCCAGACTAGACAAGTTCATACGATATTTTGGTCATGCAAAGAGTGAGCACATGTTGGCCACATCGATTTGTAGAACTGTTAGTGCTTGTCATTGAGTTAGGGTTTTTTCAGGGGATAATAAATTCATTCTTTCTGAGAAGCTAATAGGTTCCATTACACTTCCAAAATATCAACGGTGATCAATTGGGTCTAAATATGAGATTAAAAGGCGGTGTCAGGTCTCTTTTCGATCCACTCCTTCAATTTCGGATGAGAATAGACTCTGGTTTTCAGATCTTCCAGCTAAATTTTTGATAGTTTTCATGAATTCAAATACCGTATACCTCTTGGAATCCCTCGGTGCTTTGTGGCCAGAGTTTGCTCATCGTGAAGATGTGCTCAGCGATGAGAAGGTCAGCCCAAGTTAGGCCGGATGGCATCAGATAGCCTACATTTCGTATTTTATTTTTCAAAATCTGAAAACTCTACCAGATCCACTTTCCTTGAGTTTATCGACAAGGAATTTGAAAAAGCGATTTCTCGCCGGAATCAGAACCGTTTGCTTCTTTTCTTCCTGAAAATTCAAACCTATTGCTAGAAAGAATAAACGAATTGAAAAAATACAATTTCCTCCGGCTTCCCTCCAAATCTAACAGCCATGAAGTAATCCTTAGCTTCTTGAAGGAGATAGTCTTTCAGCTGAAATAATGTTTTTTTTCGTAAATTTAGAGAAATTTGAACCTGATCCGCAATTGCGTCCACCCAAGCCTCCTCCCACTTGTTCTTACCAGCATAGCCTAGAAAAGCTTTTTTTTTCAAAGCAACAAAATTAGAAAACTACCGAACTCCTTTGCCAAATATCTAGCGATGGCCCAAGATTGCACCAATATCTTTCCATCAACCTCTAACAATGGCAACTTTCCGAATGGGGTGGCTTAATTTGGTAGTTAAGTGATGGCAATTAGATATTAATTACAATCCTTCATGGCAGGCCATTCTTCGAAAGTCGTGCGGATGTCTTCAAACTCTACATCAGCTAGCTTGAAGAGCTAAAGACTTTTTTTCTTTTTTTTTTTTATAAAACAAGAGATTTTGCATCTTTCAAAAAAGATCAAATATTTTTGGTGACACTGCTTGACCAAATCATATATATTCTTGTTAATTCTGTACAAAGCCTACAAAATAAACCAAAAAATCTAAAATAAACCTGTCTAGAAACCTCAGCCCAGCCTCTGGCGTCAAAATACCGCAATCTATACTTGGTCATGGCGTGGTACGAATGCACTAAAAGCTCATACATTCAAGAACCCGTTATGAAATAAACACCCTTATAACCCCGAGAATGATGCAAGTTTATTTATCTTTTTACACAAGAGAGCAACCATTCTAAATGGAAATTAATCTTGCAATTTCAAAGTACGAAACAATTTTTGGCAGTAAATGACGACTTGGGGTTTCATGGAAAATTTGACTCTCTTATTCTCTCAAAATTACTTCATCTCCAAAAGTTGTTTGTCTCTTTAAACCTCCTCTAATTCCTTTATCTCTGTCTCAGACTATTGACAATCTGCTGGAAGAGCAAAGAGCGTGATGCAATTTTCGATTCGAACCGGGAGAAATGAAAGATAAGTCAATATTTCGAAAGTAGACTTTTTTGTTGTCATCATTTTTCTCGATTATTCCTATCGAAAATTGATAACATGGAGATGCTTCATTGGTATTTTTGCGCTAGAAAATTTAATAATTTTCAAAAATGTCCTAATTTGGCAATACTCGTATGAAGTAGTTAATTCATTTTGAAACGATATAAATTTTTAAAAATCTGTCAAATCTAAACTATTTATTTTTAAAAAATAATGCCGTTCTTCTAGATTCTAGATCTTTTTAGAATAGTCGTTGATTTGAAGAAAAAAAACGGAAAGTTTCCATAGGAATAGAATAAAACTTAATAGGGAGAATTAGGGCCAAAGTTAACTACTCATTTAGACAATCATGCTAGATCTAAATTTTTCGACCCACACCTAACCTATCCCGATATCATCAGCATTTCAGGATTCAACTGAGCGAACTATTCTTAAAGACTTCTTCCAATGATTCATTGAAACTTTTCAAATTAGTTATTCTTCACATTTCTTATGCTTTAATCTGATACATTTAAAAACTGTTCACTTTATCATTTAATCGTATTCTTGATCGTTCTAAAGTACAACATCGTTAATTTCCCATTTATGGAGTGACCAGTCGTAAAACCCTTCATGCTAATACTTTTCTCTGCTGCTCCAAAATTCTCTCGCTATTTCTCTTATCTTATCATTTTTCCTAGCTCTGGTCAGTTGTGAGCCTGTATCTGAAGGGGCGTGGCCTACTCTGATTCTTTCCCATCTTTTAGACTGTAAGATAGATAGAGACGCAGGGTAGGGTCATGAAAGTTAGATCCTAGAATATAGACTCGTCTTTCTATCATTCAGATCTGTATGTGCTGTTGGGCTAAACAAATATGGAGTGAAGAGAAGATGAATAATCCAAGACGAACACTCCTTTTGATATGATACGGGGATAAATAGCGACATTTATAATTTTTAAGGGAGCATTTCCTTTTTTCTAAAAAAGCTAAAATTCCATTCTCATGAAAAATCAGATAGTGAAGTGCTTAACCGTGTTTACCCAAAATTCGTCCTAAAATGGGGAGAATTCGATTCTTTGTTTGAGTGCTCAAAATCAGCTGATACAGAACTGATATGATGCAGAAATGGATGAAAAGGGGTAAAATAGTGCATGCGTACATGTGACTGAATGAATCGAGCTCAACAAGTGAAAGTTTCGAAAGGAATCCGAGCCTTGGCTTGTTTGGAAAAGCACCAAATAATGCTAGATAATTGAAAATTATTTCAATTTAGAGATTTCAAAGTAATAATTCCGTCATCTTATGAAATGATGAAATGCAACTTTCGAATCAAAAAATCTAATACTGATAAAACAAATTCACAAGCACAATGATATTTCAAAAAATCATACAAATTGAAATATTCTGAACCAATTTGAAATCGAAGTTTATTTTTAATCACAGAAAATGGATAATTGGAAATTAATTCATTACAATTAAATCAATTAACATAGACAATTGTCGAATCTCCTTGTGTACTAGAAAATGTGCATAATATCGCGAAACGCGGGTGGATCTTATGCCATTTTCCAGCTCAAAAGAAGTCAACTCTGTGAAATACTAGATAATTAGTCAATTAATTAGAGCAATTCATGAAATAATAATCAATAATTAGTGTCGTTTAGGACAAATATCATGATTTAGGAAAATAATGGCAATCACATGAAATTACGCATAAGGAAGTTGATCATCTTCGAAAGGTAACGTTAATTAGCCAGTTAATCAGGTAATTAACGTCATTATAGCTAGTTAGCGTCATCCTTCGAAAACATAAACCCCCGACTGTTTAGCGATAGACTTCCTTATGCAGAATCATCATATGAGCATATGAGCACTGTATCTTATCATCAGAAGCGAAAGAGTGGAGAAAAGAGCGAGAGTGATAAAGAGCTGAGGAGAGATAAGTGAATTTGAGATAATTGGAGAATCAGAAAGAGTTAGAAAGAATATTCTAGAGACAATTAACGAAGAATGAGCGAAGAAATAGCATGGTCTAGAGAAGCAGACGCCTTATAAGGTCAATACTGTTATCATTCGCAGTGTTCTAAGGCTCTAATGTGGAGCATCATTGCTAATTTAGGAAGAAAGGGAATAGTGCTTGGCAGTAGGAGAGGGAGAAAAGACGTAGGGAAAAATTAGACAGTACGTGAAAATATAGAATTAGAAGAGCAGCATAAAATTAGAAATAATGCAGAGATTAGAAGTGGCAAGATGAAGAAAAATTAGTGAGAACTTGAAATTGAGATATTCAAGAAGCAGGAAAGTTGTAATATTCACGATAAAGCTCGCAGCAGAGTTCAGTTCAGCTCAATACAAGCCTGCCGACTGGTACTCAATGTCACAAACGGTAAGGGCAAAGGGAGATAAGGATGGCATGCAGAAATGCAGAAGGAACGAAAGCAGCGGAATACTGAAAGTACTAAAGTGCGCGCAGCATGTTCAAGTTACTTTGAAATCTTTCAAATCGCGACCAGAAAGCTTTTTTTTTCAATTTTTTACTACTGGTTAAAAAGTGAATTGAGATAAACTTTTTGGAATAATAAGTTGAGAGTTGGAGAGCATCTAGTTTAAAAAATACTATAGGCAAGTTGAACTAAACAAGGACCGATATTGAATTCACATAACAATCAAAACTCGCAAATAGCTCATGCACTTTGTTCGGTGTTGGGCCAATATCATCTTTCGAATGGAAGATAGAGAATGAAAAACGGCTGGCTTGAATTCAAAAAAAGTCTGCTGTAGGAATATTGATGACCAAAATCTATACAAATCATTGAAGACAGTTTCATATCCAGAGAAACTGACGCTCTTTGAATGGAGATGGAAATTAGAGATCATTTGAATTTAAAGGAAAGAGAATTTAGAGAAAAACGAGAGAATATGGAGAATTTAGAGGGCGGAAAAGAAGGACGGTCTTGTTGGATGTGCAGTTCTTCAGTTCGTCTATGTATGTCTGTGTGCTTGTGGATGCATCGTAGATGATTCACAACGAGAAAGACTATAAAAGAGAACGAAAATAGCATGGAGAAGGGAGAGGGAAGGGAGAAGCAGAAAACGGAGAATACCCAATGAATGTTCGCTTTTTCTGCAGGAATACCTATTTGAAATTCCAAATGATAGACACTTTCTTCCTAAATGCAAAGTTGATCTTCATTTACAGCTTGATTATTTGTTAGAAATACTATTTTATGTTAGATGAAGCTTGGTATTTTGATTTTTAAGACTTCAGGATAAGTCTGAACATTTTGATCTAGCCATGAAGTCAAGTCAATGCTTTGAGCATGACTGAGGATCATAAATAAATGAATAAATAATTTTTCATTCTACGTTTTCTCATGCGATATTTTTATCATGATGATTCAAAACAAAGTTTTATTTCAGATTACACTCGATTTTTTCTCGTATAATAATAAATATCCACATAGAATGCTTGTTTCGAGGAGAGTCGTTGCTGTTAACAAAAACCAAGTTTCATTTACTCTTCACATCGTAATTCTCATTTCTTTCATTGCAATCAGAATAAACGAGAATGATAATATTAAAAATTTGTTACTTTACCGTTAACTCTGATTGTGAAAAATTAGAGAAGAACTGAAATCGGGGCATGAAAGAATGAAATTAGACATGAAAAACTTGCATTGTGTGTATTCTCAATGATCTAGACAGCTAAAAATCTAAGCAGCAGGAATGGACCCGTTGTGGAGCTCGACTTTGTCAACCAGGCCGAAATTCTTCGCCTCGATGGCAGACATGAATTTGTCACGGTCAAGGGCTTCTTGGATCATCTAAAAATAAACAATTCCTTAAAAATTTCGTAATGAGATAAACAGGCTTATGCAGAAATGGGTTTCGGAAATTTTGGAAATGGTCTGAGTATCGGTCAGAGCGTGTAGATATGAACATCTCCTCCAGTCAAATCTGGCAATAGAGAATAACACACAAGACTTATTGATATTTTTTTGTTTAATTTTATCCAAAACCACCTTGTACGGCTGCCCGGTGTGATGTACGTAAATCTCCTGCAACCTGTGCTTCAACCGCTGGATCTCGTCCGCTTGAATGATTATGTCTGAGGCTGTGCCCTGGAAAATGATTTTTTCCACCATTTTTCGTCAAAATTATACTTTGCTGACCAAACTTTTCTATGTTCTACCAAAATGATGACTTTTCTCAGCAAGAAATCTTTATTCTTCACTCCAAATATTCTACCTGGGTCCCTCCACTGGGCTGATGCACCATGATCCGGGCATTGGGCAGTGCAGTTCGCATTCCCTGCTCACCCGCGGCCAGCAGAAGAGAGCCCATGCTGGAGGCCTGGAACAAAAGTAGGGGTTTCAAAGAAGCCATAATTGAAAAAAAACAACGAGCATATTCTTTTTCTCCTCTAAAAATATGCTTCACGAAATGATTTATGTTATGTCAAGAGAAAATTTCGTAAGTGTTCGATATTTCCTAACGAAAATGTAAATAACAATAATAATAATCTTATAAAAATATAAAGGAAAAAGCAATGGACCTGTCCGATACACCAGGTGGCGATGGGCGCAGTGATCAGGTGCATCGTGTCGTAGATCGAGAGGCCCGCGGTCACCGAACCTCCTGAATAAACTTATTGTGAAAACAAGTTGAACAATGCAAAATGTACCAGGGCTATTGATGTACATGTGAATGGGCTTCTTGCCGGACTCGCTCTGCAGAAACAGCAGCTGGGCGACCACCGCAGAGGCAACGTGGTCGTCGATCTGGAAAAGGTATGTTTCAAAAACACTTGAAAAATAATCTTGAATTTATGCAGCAATATCGTCGTTTTTAATATTTTAGCAATCCGATACAATTTGAGAATCTCGAACGTTAGACATTTTTCGATCTTCTCTCAATTATGGATGTTTCAGAAAAGTTTACAAAGACACCACTTACTTTGGTTTATGACAAGAGCGTTCAGCTACTTTTTTAAAACTATTTTCTGTAACAACAAGTCCGAGGTTTACGGTATAATTCATTGTCAGCAAAAAGTCACCAACCGGCGTCATGAGACAGACGATTCTGTCCTTGAGGAGTCTGCTGTAGATGTCGTAAGACCGCTCCCCTCGACCCTCGTTCTCGATCACAAAGGGGATGACGTTCAGACGGGGAGACGAAGAGAGCGCGGAACTAGAATTGATCTGCAACGGCAGTTTGCTGCACAACCGGAAGAGGGCATTGTATTTGGATAACATCATCGTGACTGGACCCGCTTTTTCTGAAAAATAAAACTTGAAATAAAAAGAAAGAAATAAGATAAGATATTTGAAATTTCGAACACAACAAATTGTTCAGCACAATCAAAAATATCGATTTTCGAAATATAAAACCTCTTTATTGAAACATGTTCTGGAAATAATGCTATAAAACTGCATACAACTCATAGAGTTTCATCAAGAAACTACGGTAAATCTAAAATAATAAATGTTTCGATAAAATCATAGAATTTTCATGAAAATACATGAAGCGTTTTCGGAATGACATGGAATCACAATCATTTTCGGGGATCAAATGAGGAAAAGTGAAGGATCAAACCGGAGAAAATTTGAGGGATTCCATGAACCCAGGCGATTAACGGAAATCTTCCGGATTGAACATGCCACGCGCTCGGTTGAGTATGCTGTCCTGAAAATTATAAAGGTGCAACCTTTATTCCAAATTTAGGAAATTAAAGAAGTTTTTTTTGTTCAAAAATTATGTAAACATTGCGGAGAAAATTAAATTGAATTGATCCTTAAAAATAATGATTTCTTAAAGCGAATTTCTAAAATCTACCTTGCTGGGATCATAAGGCGCCTCTTTACTGGGAATTTCGAGGACGGCTGGCGTCGAGGCGGTGTGTTGATCAACCTGAAATAGGCACATTTTATGTAAGTTTCGAAATTCAACAAGTGAATAAAATGTGGGATAAATTGGTGCTGCTATCTTCTCTACACGAAAAAAACTTGAAAAGGACTTTTCCAAACATTCGTATTTCCCAAATAGAAAATGTTGGAGGACTTAGTTTATTTTTTAAAAGAGGTAAACCCCACGGCATATCGAATCATCTCGGCGATGTGCTGGTTGATGAGGATGATGGCGATGTCGTCGCGCGAGCAGAACCCCTTGAATGCCTCCTCGATCTCCTGCACTCCCGTCCCCTTGTCCACGATCAGGTAGTTCGGCTTACGGGCCTGCAAATAAAAAATAAACAATAATTAATGAAACCTGGCAAGATAGAAATTTTAGAAGTTATTCTATTTTTACCGTTTATTGGAGAGTTAGTACAATTTGGAGACAGCTCATTTGAGAACTCTGTAGTTTTTTTCTCTTACAACCTATTTCACATCGAAACATCAAGAGCTTTGAAAGGACAACTTTGTCATAAAAAACTGTTTCAAAAGATCTCCAAATAATTCAGAATTTTTGCGTCAATTTATCAATATAACGATCATTAGTTTATTCTATGATAATAACTGGAATAATTAAAGCAATTAGCGAAAATGCAATTACCTTATTCAGCTCGCCGACGCCACCGAGCAGGAATCCGACAACAGTGTCCTCGTCGCCGATCACGGCCAGAATTTTGCCCTTCGCTGCACTCGCCATCTGAACACACTTAATTACCCTAATCATTGACAATGAACCATAATTAAATCAATTAAAAACGAAGAATAAAGCGGAAAATTGATGTTTGGCAGTGGAAAAAGGGTCAGAGACCAAAACGCAATGTGGATGCAGTTTTATGGGCGGGGCTAAAGAAGAATAGAGAAAGAGTGAAGAGAAATGTCTATGGTGCAATTTTTGTTTCAAAAATGATCTGAAAAATGGATTTTGTCAAGGATAAATAAGCTAAAAGAAAATATAAATTTTCTTTAAAAAATAAAAAAAGAATCCGAGCACAAAATGACTCATAGAAAAAGACATCACTTTTTCTAAGAAATAGTATGAGGAAAAGAAAGAAAGATAGGCAAAAGTGATGTCTTTTTCTAACTGGTGTCTCGGTGTTCTGGTGTTTTTTCTTAGGAGCCGCAAAAAATCCATATATTTTATGATTTTAGAACAGTTACATTTACCATGAGAATAAAGTAAAGAATAGATCTAGAAAAATCGATCGAATACCTAAAATATGTACCCAAAATGCAAAAAATAATATTTATTGAGTTAAGCTGATTATCTCACACCTTTTAACAGTCTTATCAATGATTTATCGTCGACATTCCGGTTATACAAGATTGAATTTTCAAATGAGATTAGAAATTTGAGACCCCAAAATCAATTTACTTGCACTTGATTATTTCAACGATGCTTTAATTAATTTTCAAAATTGATATTTTACGCCTTAATTAGTCATTACTTTCATGATTCATTAAATAAGGAGACGGGGGTTTGCCGGTTTTTAATATCTAAAATAGTATATAAACTGAAATCAAATTTTAAGCTCCAGATGATGTTTTTTTCTAATTTTTTTAGAAATTATATTTCTCAGTTTAGATCAAAATGACGGTCTCTTATAACTTGGATATGCATTCAGTTTCAACGCTTTCATTTTTGAAGCTGTTATTTCGATATAAGGGCTCGATTTGGAAGGTAAAAAAGCGTCAGTTTTCTTGTAAGAATTTAAAAAATAGTCAGTCAAAAATGAGTTGATAGTTTGGATAGTTGGCTATTACGTGGTCTATTGTGTCTATCGATATGCATTAACTGAAATTCAACAAAGGTGAGTGAAGATCAAGCTTATCGAGTTTTATACTTTCATAGTCCGATAATTTTTTCTCGGATATTATCGGAAAAAAGCATTGGATTATGCGATAATCTCATAATTTAGTCGATTTTCTGCTGTGGCTCGATACTGTGATTCCCGACTTGAGTACATTCCTTTAATGTAGCGCAAAATATGGCAGAGATTATTTCATAGCAACACGATGATGAAATAATCTCTAGAATCTCCCCATTATCGTTGAGCAACGACATTTATCCTAGGTTCATGCTGGGTTTCTTCGTGTCGAACGTGATGGATCGCTGGAAGTCGATATTTTATAATTTGGGATGGGTTGAGAAGTGAGTAAAGTTAAAACTTAGGCAAAATTTCGGTATTTTAGTAGCGCGCACTCAGTAGCAACGTTCATAAGATCAAATGATAGAGAGACTCGGCTTGTCAGAAGATCAATCATACGATATCTGGTTTTAGCTCAGGTAGGATGCTATTTTTCAAAATAAACCAAAAACTACTGTTCAAATTTTAGGTTCTTGTACTAAGATGCATTTCAATTCCAGTAAAGCGACGATATCCGAATGTAGAATCTTTAGTGGAAGCAGGTATTTTGGTGATTGCAATGCTTTTTGAAGACGATAATTTAGGGTATATTACGCAAGCCGAATTGGCTATGCTCGAAAAAGTGCTGACCGTAAATTTCTATGGACAATATTATGTGCCAATAAATTGGGCCTTGTGCTTGTGCTCAGAAATGTATGAGGTAGAAAATAAATGGGAAATTTTGAAGGTCGACAGATTTAGAAAAAAATTATCGATGCGGCACCGAATTTTGCAACTTTAGTAAATGTGAGTTTACATAAATTTTTCAAATGTATTACACGATGTATTATGCCGAAAGTTTGTGTATGATGTTTAAAGATCTATCAATGTGAAAACTTGATCGAAAATTGGTAATCTTTAATCGAAGTGAATTTAAAAAATATATATATATATCAATTCTCTTTTTAATGTCCTCGTCAATATCTGAATGAATATTTTAGGACATCAAGGCTTTCAGAGCCAACCTGCAACAGCTCCTGAACTATGATTTCGTGCCTATCCCCCTAGCATATCCCCAAGTATGAAATTTGCATGAAAATTATCACGATCCTGAACGATTCTAGGTCGTGTTTCTAGCTACTAGAGTGCATTTCATCATCTGTCTATTTTCTCGACAGCACTTTCTGGATGATAAAAATGAGAAGGTGAAAAATGAACTTTAGCATATTTCACGAAGCTGCATAGTTTTAGGTAGATATTTTCATTCCGATAATGTCGATACTGCAGTTCATTTTCATGTTTGGGTAAGCCAATCTTTGCATCATCTTGAAATTGTCAATTTTTAGGTGGATGAAAGTCGGCGAAGCCCTTCTGAATCCTCTAGGGGACGATGATGACGGTATGAATTCTCTTGGAGCATGAAAAGTGTCCACTTTAGATTTCGACGTTAACTCGATTATCGACCAGAATATGGCCATAGGTTTGACGATCGTCGACGAAGCTTATGGAAGTCGTCCTCCATTAGTCGAGGACACATTCAAATTCACGAACAACATCCGACAGAGTTTTGATTATCATAAGCGATCTACAAATAGGAGAGTTAGGTAGGGATGTTTAAACATTTCTCTTGTTAGAACAATTTATTTCAGCTTGAATGGTCACAAAGAAACGTTGTTCAAATTGCATGAGACACGATCGTTCTTGAGAGGAACGAAAAGTGAAGACTCCTTGAAGGAGGATGACCCCGAGATTTTGTAGCATCTGAGATTATCGTATTTATTATGAAACCATAGCCATCGTCGCCCATAATATGTATTTAAATAATAAATAGCTATTTTTCTATAAGATTTCTAGTTCATATACGACTGGTCCCACACCATAGAACAACCTGGGAATTGAAAAGTGATATATCATTCATGCATAGATGGTGGTCTTCACTGTTGCTCCAATTCCATTTGCATATTCGGTGTTTATCGTTTCACTTTCAGACCCATGAACTTACCTATCGATTGATTTAAAACAGGCAGAATAGCTAAAAATGACCGTCACTTATTCTGCGGATATCGCTACGTCTTCACTATTTTCACATATCAAACTAATATTTCGATGGAAGGTGAGAAGAAATCTTTTAATATCAATCAATATTGAGTAAAATATTACAAATTCAGGGCTCCGTTTGGAAAATGGTCTATCTAGAATTGATATGTTGGTGGATCTTATACTTCATCATCAGTGCAGTATATCGCTTGCTATTAAATTCTCATCAGAAAAAGTTGAGGAACTGGCAAAATTGACAATGAAGGATGCTTCTTTAGAGTCTTCGAAGACCTTGTCATATTCTTTGACAGCTATTCGACGATCATTCCAGTTACTTTCATGCTTGCTTTCTACGTTTCAGTAATCTACAGCCGATGGGGCAAATATCTGGATAACGTTGGATTTGTCGATCAGTCAGTTCAGAAGATTAATAAGAACAATTTCCCCTATCAAAAGCGCTTACCTAATCTGATAGCAGCATATTTTGAATTATAGATCAGCCATATTCGTCACACACTATATACGAGGCAAATCTGAAGAATGCATCATGATGCGCAGAAATTGTGTGCGATATCTGCTACTAGCTCAGGTAATTCTGAAAAAAACTCAACTCGAGATTGATCATTTCAGGCGATCGTCTATCGAGATGTTGCTATTTCAGTCCGACGTCGATTTCCGACTTTGAAGCATCTTGTGGCATCAGGTATGAAGGCACAGTATGAATTGTTTACCAGTCTCTTGATTCCAGGTCTGATGACGGAAGAGGATCTGAAAGAATGGGAAGCTACGCCTTGTCGAGTCGCTAAATACTGGCAAGCAGTTCATTGGGCCTTGAACATCGTCACAGAAGCTAGAGAAAAGCTATACATCACTCATGACATCCAATATACGCGACTCGTCGATGCATTCGAGGATTTCCGAGCTAAAATTAACAAACTCGTAGTCATGGACATGTTCTCGATACCACTCATCTATACGCAGGTCAGGAAGATTTGCAAAACTGAGACAAGGTGATATTTATCCAGGTCGTACACATGGCAGTTTGGTTCTACTTTATCATCTGTCTGTTTGGAAGACAATTTTTGCTGACAGAACCCGACTCACTACCGGCAAAGAAGAAATTCGATCTCATCTTCCCGATCCTCTCGACCCTGGAAATCATATTCATTTTGGGATGGCTGAAGGTAGCAGAAGTGATGAGTAACCCTTGTGGCTTGGATGAGGACGACTTTGAGATGAATTGGATATTGGATAGAAATTTACAGGTTCAGATCAATGAATAGCTGATCATCTCAAAGATATTCCTCAGGTTGGAATGCAAATCGTTGGTGAGTGTTACGATCGGGGTCCAAAGCAGGACAAGGATCCCTATTGGGAAGAGTCTGACCCAGAGCCACTCTATACTGAAGAAGCGGTCCTGAGAGAAGCGCAAATACGACCTTCATTGGTTGCCAGCTGTGAGAACATGTATGCAAGTTTGAAACAATGCTTTAATGTTCTCAATATTTTCAGAAATAGCAAAGGTCTGCCATTGATGGTGAGATTGCACAGGGACAAGCGAAAGTTTTCTGAATCGAGCGCTCAAACGGAAATGTCAGAAGAGACGGATAATGCTACGACTGCGCCGATGCAACCTAATAGCAAGAAGGACAGGCAAGATGCTCATTGCATTCTCTCAAAACTTCCATTTGTAATTTTTAGTCTTTACTCTCACGACGGATATTCGATGAACTTCGCCAGAGGTATCGTCAGAAACAGTAAACGTCTTGGTGACATGCTCAAAAAGCTGCGAGCTGGAAGGCGGAGTAGTGTTTGTAAGTCATTGATTTTCAGTTTGAACTCTAAACAGTTCAAGTAGTTTCAGGCGTCGCTGCTTTGGATCTAAACAAAAGAGAACAGCAAGCAAATGTTAACAATATTCATTTACCGAAGCTTGAAGAAGGGGAAATAAACCAGTAACTGGCGAAAATAGTCCTGGAAAAATATTCAAACTTTCAGAAACAAACCCCAAGTTATTCCGCCGCCGCTGCCCCCAGCTCCAGTTCCAGCAAGGAAAGCTCCATCGACACCAGCGAACATGGCATGCTTACGAGACGTGGAAGAGCACAAAACACCACAAAAGCCAGCGAGGTTGTCGGAACGAGCCTCGAACATTGATTGGTTTCTCGATGAGCAACTCGATGTGATCGAGGAAGAACAGGGCAGATTCGATAGAAGCTCCTCCAAAGGGTTGTCACAGAAGTCGAGTAGTTCGAACTTCGTACACAAAGATAAGGACAGATCTGATGCGCTCATTTAATTTTGCATTGAAATAATTGCCCCGAGTTTCAGATAAATTTCCAAAAACCGATTATTACGTGAGACATAATAAATAAAACGATAAATTGACTTGAGAAACCTAGAATCTCTTTTATGAAAATGAATTTTTGATATTTTCTGATTTAATCGATAATGTTGAACTGCTTGAAATTTAGCAGATGCACGTTCGAATTTTATCGAAATTGTGTGTCATTTATTCTATCTCGAGCTATCTATTTTCAATAATCATTTTTTCTCTGAAAACTATTTGTCCCCAATTTATTTTTGTTTAGCAATGCTGCAATATCATTATCATTACATTTTGTCCATAAAATATTGATTTATATCCATTGCATTATTTTTATTTCTCGATTTAT
Source organism: Diploscapter coronatus (assembly GCA_964036155.1). NCBI lineage: Eukaryota > Metazoa > Nematoda > Chromadorea > Rhabditida > Rhabditidae > Diploscapter > Diploscapter coronatus. The sequence goes on along the minus strand of OZ038423.1, from coordinate 74,388,441 downwards.
CATTTATCAGTTGACTTTAGCGGTCGTAAAATTTAGAAGACAGTTTGTTCAGAGCTGAATACAAGAGTCGTATCGGTTGTGACGTAGCGCCAGCCTGTTTTCTAAACCTATCCTTTATCATTGGACCAGAGTTTGGGTTTTCACGAGATCTAATGATTATCACTATTCCTGAAGATCTCACCTTGTTCGGTAATTATTACATCACAAGGGAGAGACATTGTGATATTGGGAGAGTGAAATAAAGACATTCTGATAACATTCAGAGGCAATAATTTATGGATATTTCAGCTCCCGAACAAACATTTACAATCACCGATAAGCACCTTGTACTTTATTTCGATCGATGTAGCTTTTTCGCCGTAAAATTTATATTGCCAATGAAAATCCCGGCACTTCAAAGGGAAATTATTTATGAAAGAAAACCGGTGATGAATTTGATAAGCTTCGAATTCGAGGGGTACTGTAATCTAACAATGTAATCGGATTAGTGCGTTTAGTAGCATTGTGCATGCTCTGTCGGCTGTAGCTTCGAAAGAAAAGGAACCGCCGAAGCTCTGAAGAATTTGAGATTCAAGTTAACTTTTATTAATAACAAAAAATCGTGCTTATTTTGGTAGTGAAATTGTTGTTAAAATCATTCGAAATGTTTGTTTCCGTTCAAAATATAGAACTCAATCTTTGTTCAGAAGATTTTGACAAAATAGCGACGCTTTCGAAATTTTAACCTCAATCCCCAGAAATTTTGCCGACCTCCCCAGAAATTAAGCGAAGGTGTTAGAGGTCAATTGTCATATTGTAGGTTGTCGCTTAGGATCGAAAATAGAGATAACTAGAAAGTAAGAGGAGCAGAGGCAAAGAAAAAGCTGATCAAAGTGAGCCGCGCAAGCCAAAAGGATGCAGAGCCGATAGGTAGCCAATTTACAAGCCATAAAGCTGTAGGACATAGAGCCAAGCAGTCGAGCTGTCACCAATACAAATGAGTGACAAATCGGTGGTATTTGATGATGGAATGAAAGAGTTCTGGTAAGTCGAGAGAAAAAATCTTTAAATTTTCACAAATTTCAAATAATTTACTAATTACTAACCTTTCGAATACTTGATCGATCGACTACAGTAGTCCACTGTTTGCTTTGAGCATGTTAACAACGCCAGTCTCCTCTCTTTGATAACACTGACCCGACAGACAGGGTTATGGGAAAAGCTAACCAAAATAGTTTCGAGTTAGTATTTTTGAATGATTACCAAAATGGTCTAAAATCCTTTGTTCCAAATGTTCATTATCGAGTTGATTTTAGTAAGAGTGGCGATCCCTCTGGGTATTTTCTCTATTTCATATTTAGATTTACTGAAACCAAATATAATACCACTCATCCGTCTCCATTTATTTCCTATCACCTATTAATCAGATTATCATTATATCCGATTGGATAATCGTTTCTCTAACCTATCCTTCCTTTCTTTCTCACTACCCTTTTCAGGTTGTCATGATGCTAATGAGAGCAGTCATCAGATAACGCGAAAGAGATTTAAAGAAGCAGATAAAACGAAAATAGTTGGGATTTTGAAGAGAAAGTAGATTGACAGGAGCCAAACTTCCTAATTTGCCTGTCAGCATAGATTAAAAAGGTTATGAGGGAAGAGAGGAATAAAGAGGGCGAAAGAAATCTAGCCTTCGAAACGATTTTGTTGCATGCAATCAATTGTGAATTGTTTTAAATTTCAAATCATCGATTCGAATATGTTTCGGGCTAATTTTATTTGGCTGGATATTTTGCCGATTCAGTTCATAGAGCTCAGAAAGCAGTCACAAATCTTTTTCCACTTCCTCTTTCAGAATGAGATTTATTGAGCAGAGCTGCACCGTGTCGTAGATCGTTTTCATATTCTTGTTATATTTAATAAAATTCTCCTTTTTTCTTCAGTAACCTTCACTTTATGATTTTTATCATTATTTGTAGAAAATTGCTCTAAAATTGCGATTAGTCTTCCCGATTTTTTGCCTAGTTTGTTTGATTTGAGTTGACACGCGCGCGGATTCGGTCGTTTGTTATGTCAAATTAGCTAATGAAATGATAGATTGATAAAGTGAGGAAGCGTGTGATTTGAAGAGGGAAATGATAATCAAAATTGAGGAATAGTATTAGAAATCGAGAGAGGAAGGATGCAAAAATTCGAGAAATAGCGCTTAATTGAAGAAATGAAGAGAAAGCGGACTATCATCTCGAATTATCGCCTATCATTTGTGACAAGTGGCTGTCACCAAGTTGATCGAACCGCAGCGCGTTTTTCCTCGCTGACTCTACAGATCGACCGAAAACGGAAACGAGATCGAAGAAATAGTGAGATAAATAGGAGAGTTTGAGAAAGCCAGTGATAAGAAAATAGCAAATGAATTTGAGAGAGCCGGAGAGAAGAAATATGCAATGTTGTGATGAGATACTGTAACTTCGGCAGTTAATGAGACAAACATTTTCTTAATTTGTCGCAAATATGGAGGATTGTATTGTAGACGTCACAATTGGAGAAAATAATAAGCATCGTTTTACAGTAATGTTTGATGAAGTTTCAACTCTCTCTCAGATTATCTTTGATGCTTCTAAATCCTTATATTTTTCTCCTCAAAAACACGAGAATATTTAGTTTGTCAAATCGTCAGCGTTATATTTATCCGAACAAGAAAATGGTTATTGTTTGTGAAATAGATGAAAGTATGTCATTGTGTTATTGTCTTTCACAACTCCATAATTTACCAACCATTTCCATGAAACGTATCCAATCCATTCTCCACGAACTGTTGCAAATCCTCATTGTGTCTGCGTTATCATCACGTTTTTATTCTTGTTCGACTCCGTCCCCCGAAGCGATTATTTTCATTTCCACCTTCCGATCGCAACCTTTATTTGAAAGTAATCTCGACAGCCATGCCAGTCGTGTTTTTATCTCCTATTCTATAGCGTGTGTCGAGAGATATTCTTGTCGTAAGACTGTCAGAGTTGATCTAATTAGCCAAATATTTAGTGAAGCGCAAGTGTTTTAGGCGCGGCGTCCCCTTCCGCGCCCGAATTCTGACGCTAATTTGATTATAAACGACTGGGGGAATTGGCGAAACATTTAGCCAGACCGTGCACAACAAGTGTCAGATCAGAAATGTGATATCGACCTCGATTCGAAGCGAAGAAATGTCGAGATTTTTCTCCTTTTATTTTTTCCAATTAGAAAGACCTGCAAGATAGAATGTAATTTGAAATCGCGATATGTTCGGAAAATGGTTCGGAAATCAGGAAACATTCTATTTCTAATAGATTAGTTTGTCTAAAGTTGACAATGTTCCAAGAATACCCAAATAGCAGATAATACCTACAGTAAAAATGATCGTGAAAGCGCTCATGCATGGATAATTGCCCAAACATTTTAACATCTGATCGGATTATTTCACCGTCGCCTGAAAAATCCCTTAACAGACGTTTTCACATTCACACTAAACGGCAGTGTTATTGCAACGCAAATAATGCGCATGATTTCCGATCAGGAGTTTAGCAGGTGGTTGTTGAAAATACAGTATTTTACTAGTAATTTCTGATCATATCGCATTATTTAAAAATTTTCTTTGAATCTGATTCATTTAGATTTAATTCTCGAAGAGGGGATTTAATGAAGCGTAAACACATCTCAATTCGAAATGTTTAGATTTTATCGCGCATTTTCGTGATTTCCTTTACTTTTTCAAGTTTTGAACTTTTAGTCGGATACTGTAGTTTGGTCATTATAGAAAAAATCCGAATAGTTTGTAAATTTTATCTAATTTTCAATTCCTCCAGGGTCAAAAATAATTAGACGTTGGATTTTTCTATTATATAAGAAGATTTCGAATATCTCTTATACTTCATTCAAAGAGTATCTGATATATCCTGTAATCTTTTCTCGGATTTGAATACATACCCCTTTCTCAAGTGTTGATCAACTCGAACACAGAAAAGAGCGATAATTAGAGAGCGCTCATGAGGAAGGTGAAGAGAAGAAGAGATAAAAAGTAGGCAAAAAACTGTATGGGACGAATACAAATTGCGTAATCCATAGAGGAGTAAGCAGTGCGTTACCTAAGCTGCATTACTACCAAACGACTTTTCACAGCCCATAAAATCTGTTGTCACTTTTGAGAGGTGTTAGCTTTTTGTAAATTGGTGATTTTTAGCGAAAAACCAGCATACTTCGCTAAGTCTAACATTTTACCGTCATTCAAGTCGGTTTTTTCAGATATTTCCTCAGAATGAGAATTACAAAGCTTGATCTGCATCGACGTCAACATATAAATACTACTGTCTGACAATCTGCAATCATAAGAATAGCAGATAAAGTTTACAAAATTCGAAAATAGCTATGTGACGGCATGATTTCTATCAAATTACATCATGCTTCTATAGAAAATACATCGGCAATTTATATAAATCGTGACATCTACATATTCTGGAAAAGCATGTCGTCCGTACTGTCATTTCTAAATAATCATAAAATCCCCAAAACGTTTTCCTTTAAGATATTCGTTTATTGAAAATTTACCGTAAGCCACGTTCTCTCTCCAGAGTAAATGTGTTCCAAGACTGGAATTATGCCATGAATACACTGCGCAATACCGTCTCATTCCCCACCCCTTGATCCCCTTTATCTGTCGGAGGATATCCTAAATCCCATATTCTTCATTATTCACATCGCTTCCGTTCATCACAAAATAGTTTGAAGAGGGGAGGATTAACAAATGGGAAAAGAGATATTCGGGCAGATAATCGCTTCCTTGTTTACCATCAAAGTATAAATATCATTTTGAAATGGTTGCCATATTTTGGTAACTCGTTATAAGTTAGCTTCAGAATATTTTATAATTGAAATTTAAAAATCCCAAAAAGAGTCGCCTTGTTCATAACGCTCTTTCATCTTCAATTTCTATTTCAAAATCAATTTTTTTCATAAAAAAATAATAAATTAAGCTCCTTTCCTATTTTGCATCGTTATCAAAACAAATCAGTGGCGTTTTGTCGGTGAACCAATTCTGACTGATAAAATAAATCTTTACGTTTGCCACTCTCAAAAACTCGCCTTTTTATTGGCGGGTTAGGCTTTGATGTACCGTCGCCAAGACTTTTCGTGCGGCAAGATTGCAAACGGCAGTCCTAAAACCATGCAGCGACCCGGATTAGCTCCTCCTTTCTCACAATAATCAAATATGGCGCTATCAACAAGAGCTACGATTGACCTTTATCAAGAGTATCGATTTTAAGAATCTAAGAAGACATTTTGCAAATTTCATAACTTTTTTATGACTCCCCAAAATTCGGCAAGTTTTTCTAATTAAAAAAATGTTTATAAAAACGGGCGCGATTTTCGTTTAGATATCCAAGTTCAGACGTCTTTGATCTCGCCGCCAAGCTTGGAAAATCATACCTTCGAAATTTGTCCTACAATGAAGAATAGCTTTCCAAAACAGGCTGGGCTAATTGTGAAATTCGGATCTTCAAGCTTGCCAAATGAATGTTTGAATCAAATTCACAAATGAAGGAATCGTAGTGGAAACATTTCACGAAAAACATAAATTAGGGAAATAATGAATCGAAAACACATTTATGAACCGAAAATCTGCTTCTATGATCAGTTCCGCTCCATATTTTTGCTATGAATGCATCTATAAAACATAAAACGTGGTTCTTTTTCATCTAATAACTAATGGAAGAAGTTCAAAGTAAACCATAAGGAAGATTATTTATTATTTTCTAACGAGTTATTCAAAGCACGCAAAATCTGAATAAATCCGATGAAAATAATTACTAAAGAGATATAAAACGCAAACTACTCGTCGTTATTGACAATTCTAGAACATTTGCAAGATTTTTGAAGATATACAGCTCTTTCAGGGAGAAATTGCTTCGAAAACCTTGACTCTAACAAATCCACAAGATAGTAATGACTGTTCGCGATATTTATCATTGCACAGATCCATTTAGAAAGAAAATGTTATGAAATGAATTCAATCTCAGATGTGGATAATTTTATACAAGAAGTCATAATATGCATGCTGCAATTTCAGAACCCGTCTGATAATTTGACATTGAGAAAGAGAAACACGACATGAGTCGACGATGCATTAGCGGGAAATGACTAGATTTAGAGAGAAGATTGTTACTTGGCATAACGAATGGAATTATACTTGGAAGAGGAAGAGGCTGAAATAACCTAGACGTAGCATGAAGTTTGGAATATGTCGAACTAGAGCTCATTATTAGAGATTATACGAGTAATGTGGATACATAGTTGAAAAAATCAATTCAACGTGATTGAGTTGAAGTTCTAGAGTGATGGAATAAAATTCTCATGCGTATAGGGAAATTATTTTTCATGTTCAACTCAGTACAACTACCAGACATCTTGAATTTATTACTTATCACCATTCTTATTTGGCGGCGAATTCGCGTCAATAGCGGAACCGTTTGAGTGGTTGTTTGGCGATGAAACCACGGGAGGTGGCGGTAGTTGGGAAGCCATTGTCGCCAACAACTTTTGCTGCTCGATTGTTGGTGGAAAGGGGAATAGGTATTGGGACATCTGAATTGATGATCTGATTTTCAAGGATTTGGATAAATGAAGAGCTCAACATTCTTTCAAGTTTCAACCAACTTACCCCAATCGGAAAAATTGCATTCAGCGAATTCGGCGCTATTGGCGGAATTGGAGGGATTTGTCCTGCAGCAGCTGCAGCAGCGGCAGCAGCGAGAAGTGCTGGGTTTGGTCCGACCGGACTGGCTTGTGAAACTGCGCCGGAGACAGGTGGAGGTCGGATTCTTCCTGGGCCTGCGAGAAGTTGGTGAGGAATGGCAGCCATCCGAGACATCATCATGGGAGGAAGTGCAGGAAGCAGAGCTCCAAATGGACCTAGTCCACCTAGATCGCCGTTTTCAGGCTGACGCTTGAAGCTGAAAGTTATCTATTATCGCAAAGTTGTCATTTTGAGAATTCCATACCGCTTCCGTCTCCGGAGAAAACTGCCATTGTCGAACATGTCTTCGGCATTCGGATCCAAGGCCCAGTAATTTCCTTTGCCAGGATTTCCTAAATATTCACTGTTTGAAATTATTCTTGAGCGACTTATAAACCTGGTTCCCTAGGTACTTTCACGAAGCAGTCATTCAGACTCAAATTGTGCCGGATCGAATTTTGCCAATGTGGGAATTTTTCTCTAAAACGAACGGAATTCGTAGATTGACCTCTAGAAAATTCATACCTGTAGTAGTCGAATCGCTTCATGATGAATTCGCAGATTTGAGACAGTGTCAGCTTTTTCTCAGGTGAATTCAAAATCGCCATGGCTATGAGAGCGATGTAAGAATAGGCCGGTTTGGCAGGACCGCCTTTAGCTCGGAGTTCGGTCATTCCACCCTTTCTGGAATATGGATATGTTTCAGTGATCGCTCAAGTTTAGATCAAGCTAGATTTCTATACTCTGTAAATTGAGACAGTAACATTCCACTAAAATTCCAATGTATCAATAAGAAGGATTGACGAAATATGACTCTCGAGAAAATTAGCTGATTCTTACCCGTTCTTCTTTCCATCTCCACTGGAAGTCTTTTCGGAGTCTTCTCCAGCGCCATTGCTACTCGCTTCACTTGAGGCTCTTTCACCCCTCAAACAAATGGAATTTATCGTTTTGCTCTTGAAGCTCGGGTATACCCGTCCCCCTTCATGCATTCTTCCCGTAACTTCCTCAGCTCCTCAGCAACATTGCTAGGGATCTTGCTTCCCACGAAGAAGTCTTCATCGCTGTCCTCCGCTCCTTCCGAATTCTTCTCATCTTGCTGCTTGTCGTCATCCGATGTGGTCAAGCTCTCAGAAGGGGTGACTGACTCTCGCGATGTCGATGGCTTGCAGAGATGAGGATCTGAAAATTCGTCTCACACTTTTTTCTCACAAAATCATTTTACCATCGCTGTTATCCTTCTCCTTCAACTTCTTGATCGCAGGAGGCGTCGCAGAGTCAGAATCGTTGTTAGCATCGACTGATTCCCTTCTGAAATATAGGAAAGTCGGCATCTTTATTGCTTATTCGAAATTACCGAGTCCTCTTCCCTAATATGGAGTCGACTTTTCGTCCGTTGTAATGAGATTCTGGAGCGGGTGACGACGAACTGACATCGTCTGAATTGGCGTCCGAATTCGACGAAGACGTTTTAGGCGCTGATAGAATAGCGTCCATCGAAAATCGCATTGTACTTGTCATAGGATATGCTGAAATTAAGGATAATTAGTCAGAATAGCCATCCTAAATTAAACGGTTCACTTAAATCGAGTATGTCAATATCGCGAGATCTGTACGAGTTACTGTAATAAGTGAGTATGGAAATAGTCAGCTGTATTTGAGATAATCTCACATAATAGTTTTTGCAAATCTAGTGTCTTTTGCGATGAGAGCTACCGTAATCCCTCCTCCCACTTTATTCAATGGCTCATAAAGAGGTTATGTATGGAGTGGCGCTGTGTGCCAAATGGGTTATTTTCCAGGCGTTTTATTTGGATGGTACAAATCCAAAATATTTGCAAAAATGAAGAAAGAAGGCCTGAATTTGGAATAATTTCCTCTCGGAAAGAATTTTCTTTCAAGTATGAAGAAGCATAGAGACTAAAATTTTATTTTTCTCCCCATAATTTAGTTTTCTGTGAAGTTTGAGGATGGTTCTAAAATCTCAAATGAATTTGCGGATATTGTTTCAACATCAATAGCCATCGCGCTAAAGATAAGCTTTACGCTTTGAGCAAAGTGATAACTCTCAACAAACATATCGGATTTCACAGACTTACGAAATCCGATCAGCCATTTCTCTGCATAACTCAAAAACCGTGACGGAAAGAAAAATCTTAGCGAATGCCTCTAACGACACCTTTTTCTGGCACGAGAATTTAGCGCCTCCTGAATTTACCGCCGAAATTCGAGCACTTTATCACTGCGCAAGTCAAACTTCACATATCCTTGCAAAACGTATTTTTTACCGAAAAATGTTCGAAACTAGAAGAACTTTACTCGAAATTTGAGCATTTTACAGTAAACTCGGGATGCTGGGCTAAAGAAAAGGTTTTGTGTTGCCAACTGTCGTGAAAACAATACATGCGGTTTTTTCGCGTTCCGAAGGCGTCAACCACTTGCAGAAATAAGTGCGAAATGCGTTTGCGAAAATTCTCAAATTTCAGCAAAATGTGCGAAAGTATGTAAGAAAATCTAGTGCAAAATACATATTTTCAAGAGAGGATAGCTTTTGTAAAGTCATCGATTGTCGTATTTTCATTTGTCAGAGCTATTCTCGATCTAATCAAAAAGCGATGCCAGTTTTGTTGGCAGGGTTAAAGACAAAGCGAAAAGTCATTTGAAAGGATCACTACAAGTGATACGTATTTTCGTGATATAGTAAATTAGGCCGGAATTAGATAAATCTGAATTTGCCTGATCTAATTTATCTAATTTCATAGATAGGTGAAAGCCGAATAAATGGAATTCCTTCTTTCCTTCAGTTTACGACCCAACCTCTCAACTACTCGGCCAAAATAGATTCCTTATCAAATTAGTGGAATAACGACACTTTTATGCAGCGCCACCACCACGCAAAGCAGGTATAAAAGATAATTATTTGGATAGATTTCGAGATAAATAGCGAGATATATGGAAACCATATTTGTCCACAGAAATGGAGAATATTCAAAACAAATCTACTGAAATACGGTATCCTGGGAAAATGCGTCATTATATATTCAGCAGATTGGCATCAAAATATGAATTATGTGATTTTAACTGAGGAAAATTAGTCAAGCTTATAATTTATTCGGTGGAAAATACCTCCTGAGGCGGCAATTGCCATCTCATGTATTATGAGATTTTAATTAGATGTCTGTAGAAAACAGCGCTTGAAAAAATAAGTTCGCGATCTGCCAATTCTGTCAAAGTCCAGAAGCAAGATGCATACGTTTACCGTAATTCCTGCCAGAAATTATGGTTTTTGATCTGCTTTTGAATTTTGTTATTTTGCAAACATTTATCTAAGATATAACTAAAACCACTACAGTATCTAAGGAGTAATTCAATATGTCTGATTTTTTTTAGTTTCACAAAAATGTCAGCCCTGTTGTCATACAACCTGCATAGCAGGAGAAAAGGAGGAAGAAAACGCTTGAAGGACGCAAGTTTTTCCATGCAAAATGATTCTGATAAAAACGTGCCGTGCGCATCATAAATAACACGTTTTTAGTGTCGGACAAAACAATATTTTCGAAGTCAATTAACTCATGATAGATGGGATGTGAGGGAATACAGTTTCCTTCAAGAAATAGAATAAAATAGATCTTTTTGAATTTGTAATCAAAATATTTTTGTCTGTATTCTATCATTTATCCTTCTTTCGTCATACGCATTTAAACTTGGCCTATACTTCAGGTCAAAAGGAGTACTGTAAGGGATTATCCTGGATTTGGCAAAATATTGCGAGATTTGCACACAAAGTGATGGGTTGATAAGATAAGCGCAATGGGATATTGCATAGGGAGGTGACGGAAGGTTGAGGAAGTTCCAGAAGAGAGAAAAGGAGGGGTTTGCAGGGAGGAATCTGTGAAATGTATCGAATGACAAAAGCATTCCAAGTGCGAAAACTTTCAAGCTCATTCGAATTTTCGTTGTTTCAAGAAAAGCATTGAGGAACGGTAATCGTCAGAACTATTAGTTGCTTTTCAATATATATTTCTGCCTTCAAATCGATGGTAATTTAGAGCTTAGTTTGGAAGGACCTCCTTATTCGCAAATGATTGAGATTGTTCACATTAACAGATATTCTGATCACCTAAAAAGTGAGTGAAAACTGGTGTAAATTGGGCAGAACTCAAATGTTTTCAATAATCTGAAGTCAAATTCACCATTCGTGAATATACACTGCTGTTCATAATTATGTAGACCCCCCATATTTTCAGGTTTCACTATGAAGACGCGGACAAAAACAATTCTCAATATGATTATCAGATAGGGGATATTGAAAAACCCTTGTATGTTAATTTTCAGGAAAAATTACCAACAATTTATTGATTTGTTGAAAAAAATCAATTTTAAACCTTGTTCATAATTATATAGACCCCTACGAGTTTTTGACCCTCTACTCGCAAGACAAGAAGTAATCTGATCCAAATTTTTATCACATGTTTACTGAAATATCATTCATATATCCCCAAAATTTCAGGTCAATCCGACTTACAGCAGGGTATCTACGAATTTTTTTTTTAAAGTGCTCTTAACTATGGAAATTGAGAAGTTCTGGAATTTTCACGATCGATGCAATGTCGAAATAGTGCGTAAAAGCGAAAGATTAACCCCTAACCTTTCTTATCTCTAAATACTAGTTCGTACGTTGCGACGGTTGACTCGCTGCGATATTTCCAATTTACCGAAACTGACCAAAAATGTTAGTGGGGGCTTAGAAAAAATTCATAACTCAAGATATAGCTACTCAATCAGGGAATTAATGTCATGTCATAATAACATCATTATTGGGTTTTTTAAATACCACATTGGTATATCTTGGAAAAAATCTTTTAGGGAGGTAGCACGGGGTTTTCAAAATTTTCTCAAAAATAGGATAATTTTCCATAGTTAAGGGGACGTCGAATGTTTTAAGCGGTCGTCAAGCCCAAAAGCGCAACTTCAGAAGACATATTTGGTCTCAAAAGAAGCGCAATAGGATATATTCTCAAGATCAGTGATATTTATCCAGATATCATATCATGTATCCACTTCCTAATTTTTTTTCTAAGCCCTCACTAACATTTTTGGTCAGTTTCGGTAAATTGGAAATATCGCAGCGAGTCAACCGTCGCAACGTACGAACTAGTATTTAGAGATAAGAAAGGTTAGGGGTTAATCTTTCGCTTTTACGCACTATTTCGACATTGCATCGATCGTGAAAATTCCAGAACTTCTCAATTTCCATAGTTAAGAGCACTTTAAAAAAAAAATTCGTAGATACCCTGCTGTAAGTCGGATTGACCTGAAATTTTGGGGATATATGAATGATATTTCAGTAAACATGTGATAAAAATTTGGATCAGATTACTTCTTGTCTTGCGAGTAGAGGGTCAAAAACTCGTAGGGGTCTATATAATTATGAACAAGGTTTAAAATTGATTTTTTTCAACAAATCAATAAATTGTTGGTAATTTTTCCTGAAAATTAACATACAAGGGTTTTTCAATATCCCCTATCTGATAATCATATTGAGAATTGTTTTTGTCCGCGTCTTCATAGTGAAACCTGAAAATATGGGGGGTCTACATAATTATGAACAGCAGTGTAAAAGAACAGATTGAAAAATCCATGAATAATTTCATTGTTAGAACTGCCAATCCGATTTTTAACCATTGTTTTATAAGTCTACGGTTAAAAATAGGCGTTCATAAATAGTAATATCCTTAAATGAGGGTATAAAAAATTGGAGGAAATTAAATTTGCGATTACGTTGAAAGAGGATGCACGCTGCATCGCAACATATAAATTCGGAATGAAAATGGTTGCATCCAAAAATATACAGAACGCCAGGATTAGCTCTATTTTTGCTCAAGCTATTCTATGATGTTTGCAAAAGAAGAATAGTTTAAAGGGTTTTTGAGAAGGGTAAATTTTAAACCCGCAACCATTGAGCCATTTGTATAGTCTACTTGACTCGGAGTCGAATTGAGTTGAGGATTACGGTAGCTTTCGATAATCCGACATTCGGCCAAACAAAACATGTGTTCGAGTGCGAATTCGCCGCCATCAAAGCACACAAAATATGGTTGCTGGGAGCGTTTTATGTTTTGAGAAAAGGCGATTTTTCAATGCGAAAAGTTGAAAAACTTTCGAATAATCCGCATGCAGGTCCTATTTTTATTTTTAGAGCAGTAAAATCTCCCTTTCTTCTCAAAGGAATTGCGAATTTTAGGGCGGCGAACATGACTTTGAACGAGAAACAATTCCAAGCATGCGCGTTAACGAACCGTAAAAATCAATATGGCAAATGGGAGGAGGTGCGTGTGTGAGGAATACGGTAATTGTCAAAATGTCAGAGACATAGCATACGAAGAAACAACCGAGATGGAGATGAGGTAAGAGGAGTTTTTATGAAATGTGTGAGGTTTTCTTTTCCAAACAAAATCAATTTTACAAAGTCTAAATAAATAAAATTACGTCACGCGAATTTGATCTAAAATAGGCGGAGCTAAAGTAACATGAAGACTGCAAAATAGCGACACGGTTCGACAAGTTCAAAGGATACTGTACTTTTGAGGCAAGAAATTCCTCATGTCAATTTTCTTTAGTTACAAGACGGCAGCCGCTATCACTGACAAACCAATTCAAACATTTATTTAAGACGCTCTGAGCTTCAGGCCGGGTCTCGAGCAAAACGAGAGAGATAACAAATGACAGAACAAGTCAGTGAGAGAGAGCAGAGATGCAGAAAGGAGAGGAAATAGAGTGAGGAAGAGAGGAATTAGTGAAACGAAGATAAATCATAGAGGGAAGACGACTACAAAAGAACCGACAATCGCTGATATGATAATGGAATTTTTGAGGGGATTTGGATCTTTTTGCAAATAAAAAATTATAAGGTTATTAAAGGTCAGTGCAGTTGTTTAGAAGAGTCCACAAATCTCCGATCCTTCATAGATTTTTCAGCAGGAATAAAAACTCCAGGAAAATTATGAAAAATTGATGATAAAACCTAGAAATTATCTAGAAATTTCAATATTTATCTAGGCCGACGCCAAAATGAGTGAATCTAATTAATGTTTGGAGGATCGAAAGAAAAATTATGGCATGGCTACCTGGTGAAGTGATAACGAGAGGAAGATTCGATGCCTTCCTTTGAAATGCGTTCAAAACCGAAAAAGTTTACGACCTCCGGATTAAACGTTTACATTACAGAGCAAACAATTAGAAAATAAAAATTGATAAATCTTATTTCCAACAAAACCAAGAATTTTCATGAGCACATAGGTTTCAGAAAATCTTATAATGGGGCACAAAACTTCAAGTTTGGAAATCCATTTTCTTACAGCTGCTATAATAAACTAATTTTAAGAGAATTCACGAAGCACCCAGCGTGATGCATACATAATGCAAATTTATAGGAAAAATGCCATTTCACAAAACCATATGATACGGTAACCCTTTCAAATGCAATTTGGACAAGATCGAGCCTTGATCTCTGATAAGATTTGATATCTACGCACACAAGAGGAGCATATCAGAAACAACAATTGACAATATTTGAAAAGTGATACGTTATGGAGACGGATGAGAATTAGACAGACACACAGACAGACAGACAACGAGAGAAGAAGAATGGGTGCAGGGAAAAGTGGGCGGGGCGAAACGCAACGGCAGGACGATCTGATTGGTCGGGGAGAGGAAAGGGGAGGGCAGAGGGAAGAAACAGAGCCGACGGAGTATCGACCGACTGGTTATCAAACCAGTAGCCGGCTGCCTGATCAGATAGAAATATCGATTTTGTTCAAGATTTAAGCGATTGATTTTTTATGAAATCGTATCATCTTTCCATTGACCTGCGATTTTTCGAAAATAGTCTTTTTGAATTTTTTGGCATTATATTGATTTCGCTTCTGAGAAAATTCCTTCCTTTGAGATTATTGTCCAGAAAATAACTAGGCCCTATAAATTCTGGATTTTAGCAATTCGGAGATTTTTTCCTGGATCCAGCAGGTAGATTTTAAAATTTCCATAGACCAAACCTGGTAGAGTCTAATTTTTCACCTATTTTAGCCTTACAACTCTTTATTAGACATTCCTATTTCAAAATATCGTCGAATTGCATGCGTTTTAAATTAAAAGCTTTCACATGAGTTTTGTTGTTCATTGTTAATCTTGAAAAAAATAAATCGTTGAATTCAAAAATTTCGGCTTTCGCAAAATTATTTTTAAACTCACGCGGATACTGTAATTTTCCAAAGGGCTCTTGTTGGACACATAAACTAAGAGAGCAATTAGATCAAAATGTCGAGATTTAGCGAAAGTTAGAGATTATGCCAAAATAAGAGAGGAAAAGAGCAAAAATAAAGGGAATTTCTAAATCTCTAATTCTCTCTAGCTTCATCGCTGTCATCTGTGATCTCTCATTCCTACCACCAGTCTTCAAATTGCTTGAGGTGATTTGTCGACAGTTGTGTCTTCTCAACTAAACATACATTTATTTAGTGAGACATTCTGGAGCCAGAGCCAGAAAAAACTAAATGTCAAGGTTTTTCCTGCTCCTCTGATTTAACACAGGTTAAGGGGTTTTTTAGATAATGAAAAAATAAAGCGTGGTGAAATAAAATAATAACATAAGGTCGCCAATAAACGATGAAGATAAAAAAAAAGATATGAAAAATTACACAAAGACATGGTGAAATTCACATTGTAAAATCAGAAAAATGATATCGTAGAAAATTGTAAATATTTTCGAAAAAAATAAAAAAAAAAACCAGTCGCGTGTGTGTGCCCGTGAAGATGTCGACTAAAACCGTCCCCCCTTTGTATTCTTTTCGCATATTCAATCTTCTTCAAAATCGGCCTCCACAAGTCGAGATCCAAAGGGGAAGATAAACTTTTTTCCGGTCACATCTCACATCTCACATTTACCTCATTTTCTTTTCTTCTTCTCTAATTAATTATATTTTATGGAGTTGACATTTGCTGAAACTTTCTTTTTTCAGTGAAAGAAAACACACTTAAGGAAGAGTTCATTGTTATGCTAGGGTTTTCATTTTCGTAAATGATGCATTCAAATAAAGGATATCTTCTCATCGATTAATTTTTAAGATCTTCGACTTTCTTGAAACCTATCTGAAATTTTAATTAGTGAATATGATGAAACGAAGCCGTTTAACAGGCTTATTTCCAAGAATTAAATAATTCTAAACAAGCGACCTCTACATATACATTGCTCGTTTGCTTTACATGTAGCTATGTATACTTCTTGAAACTTAGTTCACTCACTTTATCATTATATTATATTATATTCAAGCATGCCTCAAAATATCCGATTATCGGAATGTGCGGTCCTTTTCAATCCTTCTCATTCTCAGAGACGATCTTATCTGCCCTTCCTTACTTTGAACTGCCTTCCCGTCTTCAGTCAACAAATTGTCCTGTCTTTCACCCTTTTGTCAAATATCCGTCTCCTTTCAAACCCACGCCGCTACTTCCCACGAGCATTTTCACATCCAAAAATCCTTTAATTGCAGAAGAGTTAACAAAATCGGATATGTTTAAGGAAAGCATTGGTGAAAATATTTGTATTCAGACAGATACTAACAGAAGATTTAAAAACTCCAATTTATTCTTTTCGTGTGCATTGATAAGTTTCAAAAGTCAATGATCATTTTACAATTTATCTTGAATATAAGCTGATTTTTCGGTGTAGTTCAATCATTAAATTTTTCAATTTATAATTTTCCATTTCTTATATTCTCATTTACATTGTACTTTGTCAAATCTCGATATCCTCAAGAAATGTTTATCTTTTATCTATTTTGTGCAAACAATTTGTAACAGTGTGAAGAATTGCCATCCTTCCAAAATGATCGAGCTCAAATCCAACTGTTGATCGAAATTCCGAAATAGCATATGATTCCGAGAGATTCAAAGAAATCGACTTATAATTTGGAGGAAATAGTACCAGATCTGGAGATACAAAAACGGCCAGAAAATTAAGAAATAGTAAGTGATTTTTAGAGATGAAAGAGAAACGAGATAGCATAAGATTTGAAGAGAAAACAAGCATACATACTAGGAGAAATAGTATGTATTGTGGGAAAAAAAGATGGAAATAAAAGGGTGAAGCCTAAACTCAACAACCCATTCATCACTACGCAGTGGTGTGAGCCGACAAATTGGTGAGTAAGATAGAGCAGGTGGAAAATAGCGTTGATCGATGGGAGAGGAAAAGATATCTGAGAAAGATCACTGTAATTTGAGAGAAGCAGAGGAGAGATAAAGCTGAAAATAGTATTTGATTTAGAGAGGATTTTGGAAATAGAGAAATATTTAGAAGCTAGGAGAGAAGAAAGAAATCCCTCTACAGACCCCTTGGAGCCAGCTGTCACTTTCTTCTCTGTGCTCTCTTCAAATCCCGCTATATCTAATCGGTATCTTTTTATCTCTGGAACTTTCCTTATCTCTAACAAATCACTGTTTATTCGATGACCTAAACACATAAAATAGAAAATTGCGACTATCTCTTCTCCGTACTATTTCTCAACTTTTCCTCTAAATGTTCAATGCTATTTCCTTCTAAAAGACCGTTCAAAGCGTAACTTTTCTGCCACCCGACCGACGGGTTAATTTACGTGAGAAAATTAGTCGGAAAACCTGAAAATAGGAGAAGAGGAACATTCAAAATGACGCGTGGGAATATTTGCGTAAGGATATCACAACAGAACTTGAAAAATGGGGCAAGAAAGAAATTAGATCTAGGTTAAAACTTTAGGATAAAGTTTTGTAAATATGGAAGAGCAATTTGATATGCTTCAAAAAGCATATAACTTTTCTCATCATGAGTGTTTTTTTTTTTTTTTTTAATTTCACAATTCAGTCCTATTTTGGATTTTCAAAATTACAATTCCGAACAGTCCTATTGTCCATCATCTGGACTTTCTGTTGAAGAAAATTGTCTTCAAAATTTATCAAAGCTTCTGATTGTGAGAAAAATGATAGTATCTGCTAATTTCTGTTAGTTTTCCGGATGTTCACAACTTATCACCGAGGTGTGATGAGAAATATAGAGGTTAGAGAGGCAGAGATATGATCAAAAAGATATGCTGTAAGTGTAGGTACATGACAAGCGGACAAGGGCCACTCACCTCTTTGGCGGTAAATTCAAAGGAAGGAGAATATAGAGTGACAAGAAGAGAGAAAAAGAGACAGACAAAGAAATATGCAAGAAAATTTAGAGTAAGAAACAACATATTTGACACATTTTACTAGGATAACTATAATAGGCCAGCGGAAGCCGAAGATTAGAAAAAGTCGGAAAATATGAAACGTGGGAAAAATGAGAAACTTATGGGTGGTCTTCAATTTCTCGAAATCAGTCAGTTTATTTTCTCGATAAAACTTGATTTTCGCATAGCATTATGGAAAATGCCAGAATTTCGCTAAATTTATGATAATTCAAACAACTTTTATTACATCAAATTTGCGACTTTTCAACTTTGCTAGATTTATAAAATTTTGAAACATATCTCATTTTACATTGATTGAGTATGACAGTGTTTTCCTATTCTAGCATGATGCAATTATTCTAGAACCATTCTCCCAATGCTCAGTACACCTGGCTGACTTAAATCCTATTTTCCCACTTGCTCTTATATTATTGGTATCAATTTGAGCACCCAAATGGTTATGGGGTTACCATAATTGGGTTTGTCATTTGCTCTGAAAGGAATAATATTTTCGCTGAGTGAAAATTGAAGTTGCGAGTAAATTTAGTCGAGTCATTTTCCAATTTCATTTATCATGATCGATGCCGATATTCCAGATTTTTTTCAAAATGTGTGCTGATTTTTGAAAAGTGGCTATTCTTCCAGAAAATTGCCTATTACGCTTTAGATATTTTGAAAATATTTCATATTACCTGGCAGAGTTGCATAACTTAATTGTGTTTAGTCTAATTGTTTACCCGAATATCGTGCGACTACTCGGTTATTTGGTTGTCAGTTGCGAATTTCCACACTAATACGGCAATTAATGATTCAAACTGGGAAAATTCGCGCAAAATATGAAAACACTCGTCAATAATTCACGGGTTTTAAAATGCACATTTCAAAGATTAGGATTGAAAATAACCGCAGTCTAAAACAAAAAATGTTGCAAGCTATCTAATTTTGGTAAGAAAGTTGTCGGTAAATTTTGCGAGTACAAAAGGGCCAAAATCGGTGAGCAATATTTACCTAGAGATTTACGCCTTTTTAGGTAATTCCGTTGTGCTCTATTGACAAAGCAATTTGTTTTAGCTGACTGTACTTTGCACAGAAGAATTACAGTAATCCTACTATCTTTGGTCAGTATTTACAAGCTTTTATGGACTGTAAATAATATTCTCAATTTTCGAATACATGAAGGTATACAGAAAAAATATAAAAGAAAATAAAGCTCCTTTTCGTTTCTTTTAGATCATCCGTGATTTACTGTGCATGTAAATATTTAGAAACAATACAGATTTTATTTTTATTTCAGTCTCGGTATAATTTTGCAAGTAAAAAACTCCTAAATACCATAGAAAGATACAAACTATCGAGAAATAGCATTGGCTAAGTAGATCGGATTTAAGAAGATTTCCGGCGCAAAGAGATGCGGTATGATTAGGATCCCTTTTTAGTCACCTACTTATGGGAAACTGTCACTCATAAAAGAATACTGCATATCCCAGTTATGCCAATAAACATTAAAAAAAATATACTCCAAATTTAAATTTGTATGAGATAAATTTTCATTACTTCATCAATGCGTTTGATTAAAAGGCTATGATAATATCCAGGACCATAAATGAGTCGCTTACCCTCTACTCCTGACTTTTGTAGCATTCGAGGTCATTCATTAGCAAGTCTTGCGTAGCTTGCTTTTACAATCTTTCCGACACAACACGCTCACGTTCTTCTTCTTCTTGCGTTATCTCTCGACAGTTTGCGCCAACCATTTTATAACCCATCGTAAACAGATCCTCGCTGACCCGAAGCAGAAAGAAAAACTTTCGCGTCGATCTATAAAAACGTTATTAAAATTCATGATAACAATCTACGCTTTGATTAATGATAATGATAATCGACGTTTGAAGTTCGCCGAGGAATGCTGAGGTGGAATTTCGATTCTAAGATAGTGTACTCTCATTAGTTAAAAGTCCGTTGGAATTTGTTCAAATTTCCAAAACGTAGAATTTAATTCGTTTCTAACCGATGCAGAACGTAAGATCTATTCTTCGGGTTAAATTTAAAGGAATTGTTTTTTTTTCTATTTAGCTTTCTACTGTCTCTTTCGAGCAGATTGTTCAAAATTTGAAATTCCTTTGTTACGGTCTTTCCTAGAGCCCATTAATGTGGTTGTAATTGGTCAGTCTAATGGACCACAACTTTCCTTGAAAGAAAGACTAGCTAATGAAATCGATTGCTAATTGGCTATTACCTAGTCCAAGTGTCTATCTTTGAGCCAGACTAACCTGCCTAGTTGTACCATCCTAAATTTATCTCAACTTTCGATCTCATGTTTCCATTTTCATGAAGTTCCGCTTGGTTAACCTTGTCTTCTTTGTCCCCTTCTATAGCCCTACAAGGCGATATCCATTTGCATAGCAAAGCAACCAACCATTTTTTGATTTTGGAAGGGACGATGCAATTAATTAATGAACTGGACGTGGTCGTAAAGGGTCACCTACCGAACACAGAGTCGCGTGGCGATCATAAAAGTGCTCAAAGTTGAGAGTTCTCTTGTGAGATTTCATAAAACTCATAGAAAGTAAAGGTGATACATTTCAAGATTATGACCTATCCGTTTACTCCTTTCACATTTTAGACTAGTTATGATCTTCGAATAAAATAAGTTAAAATTTTTTGAATATTTGAATCCTATTCCAATTTCATTGAAACTTGCCAAACCCAAGATTTTCTATTCCACATAGAGAATGTCATAAAGTAGTCACATCCTATCCACAACTCGATTCATCAACTCATTTATACAGAGTCTTCACAAATGAACAGACACTTGTCCTTGGATTTCAGGCTCTGAATAATTTCGATGGCGGGCGAAATAACGAATGGCTCCCTTTCTCTTTCTAATAAAGATAATAAGTCAGCCCTTCTGGCTCGAGTTCAAGTGGCATAATCGCACCCTTCAGAGTGTATACTGTTATAACTTGCCGAGACTTACAAGAACCTCGATTTTAAATAGAATCTTATTAAATTAAATTTTTATTGCACCCATGTCATCAAACTACATAGCTAATAATTTGTACATTTTCTAACAAAAAATGGAGTTTTCTGGTAGAAAATTTACATCAGATCAAAATCTTGTCAAGTATATTTTTCCACAACCTTCCAAAGATATTTCTTCAAAGATTTTTTTCAAATAATGAAGTAGAAATATCATAGAAAAGTCAGGAGACGATGTCTAATACTTTCTGTGTCGCATTGTTGCAGTCGAATGGTAGATGTAGACTGAGAGAACGGTAGCGATCAAGATGGCCAGCAGCAAGAATCCAGCGAAATAGATTGAACTCAAGCACGGTCCGGGTGAACTGATTCGCTCTGACGAGAAATCGCCTGTAGACACAAGTCGTTCAGCGGTAGCTGGTGACAGAGACGGTAGTTCATCCTAAAAGACAAACGAATTAGATTCTGGAACAACAGATGTGGATTCACAAGAAGGCTAAAATGTATTAATAGTAAGTTTTGTCGAAAATTTCAGGGAATTCAAATCAGCACACACTGATGATAAATATCCGGGTTAAAAGTGTCCGCCACATATCCTAATTCCTAGAGCTATCTTCCAAATTTTCTCATGCGCATTTTGTTGCTGCACGAAAAATGCCTGTGTCAAGGTTCGCAACAATGTACGCTAATCTTGCATTTGTTAATGCCTGCAAAATAAAGAAAAGAGGCAAATTCGTTGTCAATTTCAGGAATCAGGGTTCAACGAGATACTTTTCATCAAAATATCTCTTATCAGCGTGCTCAACTTGGCTTATCTTGAAATTTTCGATAGTATTCGTTACTAACACCTTGTTTTCCTTATAAAGTTTGTAGTATTTCACTACTAGCAATCTTATAAAACACGAAATTTCTCGCCTGCATGACATCGAGAGTGCTTAGCTCCGTTCTGACGTCCATCACCTGCTCATCTGGTGAGTGCACTGATCGCTTGCGGAGCAATCGAAGTTGCTCGATCTGAATAGCCGCAAATTATTAGTTCAACTTCCTTATTCCTAACCTCGAGATTCTGAACCCCTCTTGCAGTGGCGTTTCTCCTTCCACCAGTAGCTGTTCCGGTCTGAGCAGGTGTACCTCCTGCCGCCGTAGTTCCAGTGCTCGTTGGCCCAGCAAGCTTTGTTGCTCCGAATCCTTGAGGCTCTGCGCAAGTTGGACGAGCACACTCACTTCCAGGATCCTATGTGAAATTCGTATACAGAAATTTTTCGGGAAGTGCATGATTCAGGAAATTGGAATGTTTTAGATTCCAAGATGGTGCGTAGGAATGCACAAATATATCTTCAAATAATAGAAGACGAAATATCTTCGAATGAAAGTTACTCTAAGAAAATCAAAACTCACTTCATCCTCACGGAAAAGGGACGAATTGCTCTCCATGCTTGTGATACTCTACACAATTTTAAGGCTGATTTCAAAGAGCATACCTTAATTGTGATGCTGATCTGGCATTATTCAGTTTTCAAATATTGTGAATTTGTTAGGAACCTGGGTTTGGAAGGCGGTCGTGAGGTCGGAAACTTCGATCTGGGTCGAAACTGTCTTGTCTGCCTCCATGTAGAGGCACTGAATGCGGTAGGCTCTGGATTTAAAATTTCATGGGATACGGCATTTTCAATAGCTACCTATCAACTTTAGTGACGAATTGGGGGTGGAAGGAAATAACGACGGTGTTGGAAACGAAAATTCCTTTTGGATTCAAAGACCTAGTTCGAGCAGTGTTGCAGAATTCGAACGGTAATTCAATGCCAGCGACCTGTAGTCGGGGAAAGACTCAGAAGACTGTCATCCAGAATATTCCATGAACAAAATCTTCTAACTCGAATAAATTTCAATTTCGCTAACAAGAAATGGGAGAGCAACTGAACAGAAATGGGTGATATCTCGAAACCTAAATAGAATTCTTCGGCTTAAATTTAAACCGCAAACGATATTCGAAAGTTCAGACTCTTCCCATTCATGCACGATACTTAAAAATTCAATGGAAACTATCTCACATCAAGCGAAATTGAATTAATAATTCATGAAATTTAAAGGAGAAGAAGGCATCGCAAAAAATAATATTTACCTGCCGACCTCCCTCGTCGTTTCTACATCCTTGTTGATCATAAAGTCCTTTCACGTAAACATGTCCCTCGAACGGATTTCGAGTATTGAAATTCACTGTGATTGAGGTTGGGCCGCATTCCACCTGAACTCCACTTTCTAATATCATTAAATAAGCTATTTAATTACCTCAGGCTCGCCTTCAACGTTGTTGTCTACCGGAATAGCGTTAATATAGCATGCTAACATCAAAATCTCGAATGATAACAGGTAAAGCATCATGATTTCTTACCTAAAATTCTCGAATATTTCTAAATAAAATGACAAGTTTATATGGAAAATGGCAGAAAGTAAACGATGTGCTGTTAGTGTAAAAACAACAAAGTCTAGTTTTCGCAGAGGATCAGTAAAAATAATAAAATAACAAATGGGTGGCTTATATGTAACGGCATTACTTATACCCGGATAGTGATAATAAATCAGTTGCTGAAATGGTGCGATAATAAAGATAACAAGATATGGCCTGTTCTCCGCTTAGGGGAAACTTGTAAGTCAGGATTTGGATATATGAGGAGAGGGTAGGGGATATTTGAAGAGTTGAAGATGTTGACAAGCAAAAGACAGTCCTTCTCTTTGCTTTCCTAGATGATAAGGGAGGGATATTCAGACTTTGGATTTGTCATAACCAAGAACTGGTTACGTATCGAAGCGTTTGTGAGGAATTATGAGTGAATGCCGAAAATATCGACAATCCTTGCAAAACGATGCTTTTCGAGAACAATGCCTGATTGCATGATTCAACGACAAAACACAACATACACTCCACATCATCATTGAATACTGTTTACATTGCATAATTAAATGGGATATGATTTATGGAATAAAATACACGTTAAACCTGTTCGAAAATTCCAATTTTGGCAAATAAAAATTTCATCTTCCTCTAAATTGTTATATGCTTTGCAATCTCCTCCGTTTTCGAAACTTTTCCGATACTTTTCCTTTTCTATTTAAGAAAAAAAAACTGAATAAATTGATAAATTACCTACGACAGCTTTTCACCGAAAGAGTTCTTTATTCCTTTTCTTCGATCTTTTTAAAATCCACTACCCTAGATTATCTTCTTTATTTCTAATTTTTATTTTCGTAAGCATAGATCGTCAAAAATCGCTTTAGGATCTCGATCCATAGGCGCAATATTGAAATGCGTCTATCTACAAAATCTGCGAACACCTTCATGCATTGCAGCGTAAAGATCTCATCTTTCTGACCCCAGGTTTCCATCCATCCTCAAATCCTCGCAAATCCCCATATATCCCACCTATCTGGCAGACTAGAAAAAAGAGGTCTGAATTTTCATTTCACCATCCTCTTTTACTATGAACTATTCTTCAATTGTATTTATCCTTCTATGCATACAAATTATAGAGGTTCTAGGTATCGATGATCCTGTTGTAAGACTGCCTTGGTATTTTCGAGCTTAAAATGCGTTGTTTAGTTGTCAGACTTCGTAGACCCCAAGGAACAATATGCACTGAGGGATCAATTAGCACAAAATGTCGAGCTCGAATATAAAAATGAAGAGTATATTGCTCATGTAAAACTTCCATGTGAAAAAAACTTGAAATTCGATTTTGTAGAATCCTGCCGCTGATACTCCTGTGATGCCTGATAACAATCAGTCTACGATCAGCAAACTCAATGAAAAATACCTGTAAAAGTTTCATCTCGTAATAAATTCGACACCTAAATATGAACCATGAAAAAGGATGAATGCCGAATGTTTTTTTTAAAAGAAGTAAAACCAAACTGAGACTCCGATAAAAATTAGAAAACAAATCATTCCGATTCGAATTTTCGTTTTACCTATGCCTAATTGATTATTTTGTAAAATTCTCGAACTTTAGCGATCACCTCTTCCAAGGAGATATCCGAATCACTGCAGGTCTGCTTCGTGAGATCGTTCGTGAATCAGCTACTCGCAAGGCCCGGACCGCATATCGGGACTGGAGTTATCCCAGCACAATCTGGAGGGGACATGCTCCTTACGCGTTTCATCCAAACATCAGTTCATCAAAATGACTATCGAACCAAACTGACTAACACAATTTCAGGACCTAAAACGAAAAACGCAATAATCACGGCTATGAGATATTGGCAATCTCAGACATGTGTGAAATTTAGACCGAGAAGAAATGAAAAGGTAGGTATCATCAACAATAGATCAAAGATTGTTTACTTTTTGATAGATTTATCTCCGAAACTCGGTTGTATTTCTGCTCCTATGATCCATAATTCCATTCCCTTTCATGCTTGATCAACTTAATTATGCCGTTAATTATCCAGGTTTACCTGTATTACATCGATTACGACGCTGGTTGTTGGAGTACAGTAGGCAGAGATCCTCCTCAAGGCAAGCAATTACTGAGCATCGGCAGAGGATGCGAGCCTTTCGGAGTTACATGTAACAACCAATTTTCTTAAACTAATGGAAACAAAATATTTAGCGCATGAGATCGGTCATGCTCTGGGACTATTTCAGTGAGTTTTTTTTCGAACGTATAACTGTCAGCTCAATAAACCTAATCTAGTGAGCAGTCCCGTTATGACAGAGATAGCAGCATAACTTTGGTGCCAAAACAAATTCCAAGGAGCTTATTTCACAATTTTGCAAAGGTTTGGTTTCCATTGTTATTTTGAACAAAGAAGCTCTTTAGACTCCACGATCTCAAATGAACACTTATAACGAACCCTACGACATCGGGTAATACTTAGATTTAGGTTATTGTAAACCCCATTTGCTTCTCATGTAATGGCTTCATAATGCTATTATTTCCATAAAAAGCGAGTGATTTTATGAGGGAAAATTATTATTTTGATTAAATTCTTCAGACTAATAAGCTTGTATTTTCATAATCCAGTAGCGTGATGCACTACCGCCCCGATGAGTAAGTGTAATTCTATAATATCGAGCAAAAATTGTGGTTTTTAGATTCACAGTGACTGGTGGACCATCGCTAATCGCCAAGAACCCCAGAGAGCAGGCAGCGATGGGTCAAATGGCAGGGCCATCGTTTTTAGACGTTCAGAAGATCAACTCTCACTATTCGTGTGGAAGTAAGGCTATTTGAAAAGATAACACATTTCAATTATTCCAGGAGCATGTAAAAATAAAATCCGGTGCTTCAATGGAGGGTATCAGGATCCGAAGAAATGTGGGGTATGCAGGTTCGTTTGGTTTTTACGTATCGCAAAAACCTATTTTCATAAGCAGAAATTTTCTCTTTGAATAGTGTTTCAATGAAAAGCGAATATTGACGGCTTCATTAAAAAAACAGATGCCCGCCTGCTTTCGGCGGTCCGCGATGTCAACAAGTACAGCAATCTAACCCACCAAATTGTCGCGGGGTTTTGAACGCCAAACCGTCCTTCCGTCGATTGCGAATCAATGTCAAACCAAGAAACACGAAACAAGCCAGACAGTGCAATTACCACATTCGGGTTAGTTTTCTCTAGCAATAAAATAATACTTCTTCATCGATTTTAGGCCCCTGCCGGGAAGAAGATAGAAATCTACGTCGAAGGGGCAATTGGCAAGTGCATCCAAGGATGCTATCACGATTCGGTCGAAATCAAGGCTCAGGCCGATAAGAGAGTCACTGGATACAGGTAGACCAGCTAAATTCTCCCAATTGTTTCTCTTCAACTTGTGAATCACGAACACGACATATCGCGCAGTTCATGTTAGATATAATCGGGTTTGATTCCTCCAGCCGAGGAAGCTTGTTCTAGAAATTTTCAACCTGAATATTACTAATTTCCGAACAGAGCTGTGAGAGGTCAAATTCCTTTGTTTAATTTTGAAGTAAAAGTGAATTCTTCCAGAAAAAACTAAAAATTTGGAGTGTTTCGAAGTCGAAATCGGAAGCCTCGCACAGCTTTTCCTCTGAAGATCATAAATTATTCTTTCCAAAAATAATAAATGCTTCAGATTCTGTTGCGGCCTGAATAAGCCTCAGCGATTCGTGTCTGATAACAATCTCGTTCCGATAATTTCCCGAGCTGGAAGAGGGCAGGCTTTCGTCCAGCTAATCTACAGATATGGTACAAAATTATAAAAGTAACTTCCAGAAAGGTTATTTTTCAGTAAATCCCCACAGATCTCATCATGATCCAGAAGATACAAGTCATAAGGAAGCTGTATGAAATTTATGACTTTTCCTCTTCAAACTTTCCAAAATCATATTTCATTTGAGATGGACGGTGAAGAAATCACCGTAGAGGACGAATTTTCGACGATATCACCGGAAGTCCAGAAAGCGATGGTCTCGAATAGCACAGAATTGGAAGAATCTCATAAACTAGCATTTGAGCGAAGGCCGGCAAGTTTTAACTACCACTTTGAGTCCATAAAGGCATAAGAAATTGAATGGAAGAAATGAACTTTTCTTAAATTATATCATCATCGAACATTTTCGAAACTTCGAGAACCAAATTTCTCTAAATTTCAATCTAGGAACAATTTTTAAACCTTATTTTCGAATTTTAAACTTCGATCACCTCTAATAGCCCTCTTTCAAAGTTCCTATACCACTTTATGACGCACATTTTTCAATAATCTACAAAAAAAATAATTCAAAAACATTTAGGACGACAATACAATTTTCGATGAATATTATTATGGAACAGACCTAGAAGAAATGGAAGAATGAAAATGAATCATCGAGACTCTAGAAAATGTAGTAGGAAGTAGAATTTAACAGATCAACCATTTCAACATGTGATGCGTTTTTATTCTCATCTAAATTTACTTTTCTAATTTATTTATCATTTTTAGTTTGATGTTGTTGCAGTAAACACATGCACTTTCGGTGAATTATGAACAAGGAAAAATCAGAGAAATGGTGGTGATAATTACTTTACACGTCGAAACCGAATCGTGAATTATTTCGGGCAATTTTCATTTCCTATAGTTCAGCATTGAAAAAGGCACGATGAATTTCATATACTCCTGGACTAGATGCTGGAAAAAACCAAAATTAGTAATATGTGTTATCAACTTTTTCTTCCTTTTCTGCTATCAGCCAGCCCTATATTTGGGTGATCATAGATGATAGTTGGTCGTGAGGAATGAAGAATTTCTGGTTAATGCAGAAATGATATAAAATGACCTTCCCAAAACCGTCTTCCTTCCACACTTTTTTAATCTACCTGAAATGTCTGATAAACTTCGTGTTTTCATTTTCTCGCTATCATTGTGGCATGATTTCATTCTTTCAACTTGGCAAAAATTTGTTTTCATGAAGGAAATGACTTGCAAGTAAAGCTGACAAGTTTCTTTGACCATACCTAAAATACTTAAATTATTGATATTATTTTTTCTTCAGAACTTATGGCAATTTCCAACTATATCTCCCGTCTTGTCTGTAACCGGGCATGAAAAAGCCGATCAATTCTGCGACAGAAATTATCAATTAACGTTATTTTAAGATTGCGATAAAGATTTTTTCCTTCACGCTTCAAACCTAGCCGGCCAGGTTTCCCTCTTATGATCACTTTCTATGTTCTGATATGGTGAGAGAATCGGCTGTCTGATTTATGCCACAATCTCCGTCAGACGGCCCTCTCTTCTCTTTGATTTCCCACAAAAACATGTTTATCGTTCCGACTTCCTCAAAAATCCCCATTTTCGGCCAATTTTTCTTCCAAATTTTCAAGTCCAAAATACAGCACTTTCTATGCTGCTGTTTTCCAATTCAAGGCAACCGCACCGACAATTTATGGCCCTAATAAACCGTAAATCGCTTCTTCTCTCCTTCCGCGTCGCACCCCAAAGATAAATTTTGTGTAAGTTCCGCATTCTGCTTCTACTTCCTGGAACGTTATGTTCTCCTCAAGTTTTCTGATCATAAAGACTGTCTAAAATTTATTATATGTTCTGTGCGCCAATTTTTGAACTATATAAAGCTGAAGTTAGATGCGATTGCTATTTTTGAACAGAAATTTACGGTACCAGCAATTTTCAGATTATCAATTTACAAGTTGTTGCAATTTTTATTCTTTCTATTGCAATTTGATTTCTTGTTGTTTTCATGTATCTTCTTGATAATTACCTAAGTTTTCCTATTCAATTTGGTTACCTAAACAACACTTGTGCTAATTAACCTCGATTGAAACTAGAAAATCCAGTCTTTCTTCGCGTTACTCCATTTCAACAAAATCGTCCCGTTTCCCTATTTTTATTTCGCAATAATTACCATGTCGTTGGGGAAAACCTGGGGTCGTTTACAGCAGTAGAAGAAATGCATGGTCTTGAAATGAAGTTGAAAATTCACTAGTGGATAGTTTTGAGATGAAATATGAGAGTCCGGTCGAAATTTTAGGGTTGTTTGTAATCCAATGAAAAACATTCAAAGGCTATTGGAGGAATTGAAAAATACCCAGATTCTCTTCAATGTGCGGTTTCAAAATGAAATATGATCATTTAAAAACTGGAAAAAATTATAGGATCAAGACCAATTTTAGACAAATCTTACTTAGGAAACTGAGCGGCTTTTTGGGAAAAATCGAAAATTTTAGGGTAGTTTACAATTCAGTGGTAAAAATAAGTGGTTGTAGAGAAATTGGAAAATAATGGGATTTTCTTCAACGATCAATTTTGAGAAGAAATATTATCGTCGGGAAATAGAAACTTTTAGTACCATTTACAATTTATAAGGTCATAAAAAATGACGCGACTTGCGAAATAAACCTACAATTTTCTTGATCGGATAGCTTTGAGATGAAATATGATTGTCCCAGTAACGACTTTTGCAGAGCGTTAACGATCATTTTCGACGAACGAAGAATTGAAGTTGTGCGAATTGAGAGTAAAAGTTCATGAGACCGTTACGCACAAATTTTACTGAATTGGAAGAGTTCAATTTTGAAGAGATTTTTTTTCGAAAAATGAGCAAGTCGAAAAGGGTATGTAATTTCTTTGGTAGCATGGAAGATTAGTTCTTTATCCGAGCCGAATCTCCTTTCTCAGAGTTTTCACTCAACCAAGAGTGTATGAGATTAGATTTTTGTATCCGGTGTTTCCAAAAATCGGATTCCAACATTGGTCATCAGCTGGTAATTACCACAATTGTGATACTTGTCACCAAATTTTAGGTCATAGTGTAAGAAAACATTTGACAAATGCATGAAGACCAGTAAAATCTCCACTTCCATTTCGAAAAATTTCAAATTTAATTTTCTGGATCCCCATTATATTTTGTTCTCATTTCTCATCAATTAAAATCCTCATTTCTGAATCACCAAAAATAAATGACGAATCTACGAATATTCCCTATCCGTCTACAAAGCTCATTAAATACGATCATGCCATTGATAAATATCGCCAAGTCCTTATTTTGCATCTTGTGCAATTTTTCGTAGAATTACGCCTACTAATCTCAGTGCAGAATATTTTGGGTTGACTCAAAATGTCGTCAATGACCTAATATTGTAATAAATCTGTCAGGCATTTTAATACCTCTATTTATGACATCAAGTTTTCTTTCGAACCGTCAAATTCCGGGAGAGAACTGATTGAGTCTGTGAAAAGTGAATATGGAAATACCGAGAAAAGTCGCGATTACTCCGACCCAAATGCGAGCGGAAAATCGTTCAAAGCCGATTGTAAGCGTTTTAATCCGATCGTTTTGACGTGTTTTGTCACGCTCTTTCACGGCTTATTTTCTTATAAAATATCGAGTCGAATCGCGATAAGACTGTTCTAGCACCTGCCAATTTGGCATTTTTAATTTCGAAATTTTACGAGAATTTTCTTTCTAGAAATTTCATTTTATGATTTTTGAAATCTAGCGAAATCATCGTTTTCCGAGATCTGAAAATTTTGTGCTATTGTAAAATGAAAATGTATCAAGCTCTAAAAATGTCCTGTCATCGTGAGCGATGCAACCAAATTTCGGAAATATCATATTTTCGGACCGATACGTGATTTTTTGTAATCATTTAGAGCCCAGTTTGATATTACATTAGTTTCTTTCCGCTTAGTTGTCATATCGAATGTTACGCTAGTCAATCATATCTATGATCATTCGATCTTTAAATATCTAATAATTGACGTAAGAATGAAATCATCGTCGTCCACTTTTGTATTATCATTCGATACTGCGAGCCGTTTTCTCAGATTTTGGTCAAACTTTGCGTTTTTGGGACAGGTTTTGTTTTATACACTCATAAAATTCCCATAAAGAACCGCGGAGACAAATCGACGACTCCGATACAAGGATCGGCAATTGATTGTGACAGAAATAAACTGCAACTACTTCATTTTCACATGAGCGCATTTTTTCTTACAATTGGTCTCACTCTTCTTCAAATATATTCTATTTTACGAAAAATAGGTATACTTAGTTTGAAAAACTATTATTATCATAAGAGCCCCTAAGCGCGGTAAACTACAGTAACGATCAAGCATTTTGTATTACCCCTTATTTTTGCATCAAGATCAGTCTCTCTAGGTACCCCGAACCAGATTAGTTTTGTAAGCATATTCTAGGACTTTCCATGTGTCTAGAATTTTTAAACTCTAGTTGATGCATCGCTTATAATTAAATTGAAAAACATAATAAAGCAATGTGGAACTTTTTTTTATCGTCACTGTATATTGTCTTCTTTCGAATTCGTTATAGCATTATTTTATTGTCAGGAACAGGGCTGCCCTCAAATAAGGTACAGATACAGAATTTGTTCTTAGCTATGGAAAAACCAGGCAAAAGGTACGAAAATTTCGGATTTAACACAGATACAGGTATGATTTTTCAATACCTGTAGACAGCCCTGGTCAGGAATATTCCTAATTTCAATTCTAAATTCCGATTAAAAAATGTATTCAAAATCAGTTCCAAATCTGAATTTCTGCAATTTCAATTTTGGACATTTCTATTCTGTGTGAATTGGTTTACCAAAATTCTGAGATCAAAAACTCCAAATCACTGCGGTTTTAGCCAAATTAAATTAAGCTAACATTAGTCATTTTTCGCAATTGTACAAATACAATAATTCGAATGTTGTATTGTAAATGCGTATTTGCTCGATGACCCGTAGTAAAGTCAATTTTAGCGTTGAAAATGGTGTGACGCCCTTTCTTTTGAAATTGAAATGAGTTTAGTTAGAGCAAAAATCATTCCAAAGACAAAAATGAACGAGTTTTGGCATACTTCGTTCTACCTTTAATTTGGTTTTGAAAATTGGATAGTACTCTAGCTTTTGCGTAACAATAAATTTCAAATGTTTATAGTACGATCAGCAAATGTTATAATATTCACAATGCAGGGCGCAGCAAAAATGTTTGTTTTTTCCATATTTAGATATAACATTCGTGCATTCTAAATTTTAACTCTAAGATTCATTTTACCTTTGTTGAATGTGATTCTAATTAGGTAAAAATGCAATAATTATGCTGAAACACTCGCATTCATAACTAGAGTTTTGATAATTCTTCAAAGAATAGTATAAACGCTAATACATAATTGAGCGAATTGAACTATTCTAATAGCATTGGTTTCTTTCTATTGCATTTGTAACCCTTACAAATTATGACAAATTTCATTCATTCAACTTCTTGATTGTTTTTCAAAAACAAAAAACTAATATAACAATCTTCAATTAGTCAAATTTAATCTTTAATTCATGATGAAAAAGTCGTTTCGCCCACATATTTCCCGAGGAGTTCGTCAATTTGTTTGCCACTCTAATTTCGACCAAATTTCACGTCCCTCAGTTTTATTATCTCAAACTGTCATCTCACATAGGCAACCTTAAGAAGGAGACCTCGCGAAGAGAAAGATGAAAGATGCTTGTCTGCAGATTCGCGGGTGTTTTCTATAACACACACTTGCGAATTCGCTCTATCGACATATTTTACATTGTGTTTAACTAAATTAGGTAATGTATCGTTTTATTGTGTAGGCTAAAATTCAGGCATATGCAGCGGTAACGAGATAAAACTCCGTTTTCAATCTCGAAATATTGTAATTCTTGCCTATAGACAAAATTCAATTCCTTTTTGCAAATTCTATTTCTTTTCGTCAATGATCTGTATATTTTATAGAATCGAAATAAGCCATGAAAAAAATCTTCTCACTTTGCTATAACTTTTTTCAAAAGTGATCATAATGTTACTATACAACTTCTAACTGTTGAAATTCTCCATACACCCTATTTTATTACTTTATTTTTAGGAACTCTCAGTTTCACCATACGTATCGTAAAAACTATGGCACATAGACTATACACTATTCTCATTCATGCTTATAAATTCCTACAAAAGACGGTTTCGCAATTCAATTTCTCTTACTCACGTTTTCACTTCTAAATACGGTAACAAAGGCATTTATTTTTTATGGCTCTTGAAAGGCAAAAATGATGTGATTCACTCACTTGCGCAGGAACGTTTGGTAGAACTAAACTAAGTGGGGCGGGGCTTAGAAGAACTCCGAAAAATGTCGAATTAAATCGATAGATACGCTTGAGTTGTTGGCTCTCTAATCGGCTCGCTAGAGGAATTGCTAGGTCCCGCCTCTCACTTCTTGGGACTTGACTTGTAGGGGTGAAGATAGAAATAGAATGTCATTCTCGATACTTTCATTCATTTAGCGAGAATGAACACGATTGGTTCGCTCTATGATCATTCTTTCATTCCTTCGAGCAACTTTCAAACAGCTTTCAATTATTTTTACTATTTTGAGGACAACTTTCGAAATTTATTTTGTATGTATCTCTTATAGCATCTCCTATAGAAAAACCTCTCTGCATTCGATCAGATCTAATGGAGAAAAACTTTCACTTTTTTCTAATCATTAAACTTTTCGATTCTTTCAATAAAATTGTTGAAACTTTAACATTTCAATCTAACTTCCAAAATCTCAGTCTCAAGCCTCAAAAAGTTCCTATGCCTTTGCCATCTGTTTTTGAAGAAATTAACAAACATCTAGACAATATTCAATTTTAAAGCATCCTCGAATAAACTTTGTCATCATATATTTTACTCCCTAACGCACTTTATAAGAGTCGTTAAATTCACCAAAACGTCTTCTCCAATCTAAAAATTCTTGCATCATTGAATATTAATAACTTAGTAACCATTACATTTTTCCTTTTCAATCAAATCTGTTCTGACATTGATGTTCTGTAGGTTCATTTTAGATTTTATCTCGTATTCGCCTGATAGTTCGCAGAAAAATCGTTTCGCGTTTCCACGTAAAAATTTTCGATCCATCATTATTTCAAATTTTAAATTTAGGCTATATTCATCGATCTAAATATCCTAAAAATCACTTTATCAAAATGCTGGGCATGATGTGTTCTCCGAACGACAACGTCGAATTTTACGCGACGAAGAAGGAAGGAGTGGCCACTGTTAATCCGGAAGACAAGAAGACCTTCACTGATCCCAAGGAAAAGCCCGTCATCTCTTATACTCCTGGTGAGTAATGCGCGATTTCATGTAAACTGATAAATGCCAACTCAAAAAGTTAATGACACTTCTTCTTCTGCTGCTTTTTTTTTTTATAAATAATATATCGCTTATTTATGTGGAGCTTCTTCATGAGTTTCCAAGGCTAGGAAGTTAATAGTTGCACTTTTCGATTTCAGCACCGTGATCAGGGCATATGAAAATATCTATTGGTGAGAAAAATTCTTTTAAAGAGCGATATGACATTATGTGAGTTCCCCTTGAAAAAAATGGCGCGTATCTAAAGATTACATACCGGCAATTATAAAAAGCCTGCAGTAGTATTTTATGTATGTAGAAAATTATACATTTTGTGCACCTGTAAGGCTGCTTCAAAACTGCTCACCTAAACCCGATGACAAACACAGGAAGCCTCCAAAACCTAATGTCAAATTGTATCTATAATCACTCTTTTGCTCCGTTATAATTTAATGATTACTGTAAGTTCATCCGAACAGTTTAACAGCCTCTGCGCATGCATAGCTATGCACGTCAATTCTGTGACTTCCCGAATTATGATGAATGTGGTGCATTGCGGAAAACGTCTATGACATAATCTCGACAATTGTTCAGTTGATTGTTACGATACAAAAATGAAGAGAGAGAGAGAGAGTAGAAGAAAACACAGAAGACACGTCAAACAACGCGCAGCAGAACAAATTCAATTAGGGCATTGTACGACTAAGGCAATGACGAAACCTTCCGTTAACTGAGCACTTGAAAAATTCGGAAAAAGAAAGGCCAAAATTTAACAACCAAAAAGAATGCATTGCGCATTTTCGATGACAAAATTTGACAATTATCAAAATTAGAGCAAAGACTATAAATTGCTGATATTAGAATAAATCGCCTTAATTCGTGTTTCCCATTAAAAGCTTATGAAGATCGCGATTGGAATTGACATGTCAATACTTCACAATTAAAATCATCTAGCCGTATTTTGCGACTGTAATAATTAGCAACTTATAGCGTGTATTACAGTAACATCAAAAATCAATCTCTTTCCCACCTGCATCTTTGTATCCTCTTTCCCAGGTTCCGAATTGTCAGTCACACTTTTTTCCGCCTGACTTGAGTTCTGCAGCCTGATTGTTGGACATAATTTGTAATGCGAGTTTGGTCGATTTGGTGAACTCGATTCAAGAACGCGCCTGCTGCTGCTAAAAGAGTCAATTACATGTCTTCGAAACAACTCATCGAATTAGCTTGCACCTTCGAGTCTAGCAAAATGGGCAGATTTCGCAATATCATCAGCCCTTCGAAAACGTCAGAAATTTGTCGAAGGCCATTGCAACTTTTAAAGTCAGCGTTAGATTCTATAGGTCACACTTCCTGAAGTATTTTCATGTCATAGCACAAAGATTAATCATGTTCACCCGGAAAAAAACCTCCCATTTATAGTGATAAAGGAGAACAATGAGCTTTTCCCACGAATTATTTTCTTTCGAGCCATATCACTTCCATCTGCCCTGTGAAGCGTACAAATTTCTAATGTCATGCATAGGAAATCACCCTTCACTAAAATAAGCGATAAACTCTTAGGCATTTATGAACAATTTTAAAATTTTCATCAGGAAACATATTATTGAAAATGAGGTTCGTTTCAGATGGACGTCGGATGGTGAACGGGAAGCTGCTGTCGGAGGACGCAGAAGGCAATGCTCTGTGGGCAGAAGTGCTGTTGAGAGGGGCTGTGAGCAAGGCCATTCCCAAGAAGGTAGGCAGTCAAAGCAGTCAGGAGAAGGAAGACAATCCCGAGGAAGAGAATGAAGCTGAAGGAGAGCAGAAGGAGGAAGGAGGGTGTCGCAAGCAGAGCGTCGCTAACGCTAACGGTAAGCGAATACGCAGATCTTTTGAAGTGATCAACTAACACATGCTGTCAATGTTCGCACTAATACGCAATAATACTGTTTTTTATTGAGAAGCAAATAATTTGCAACAGACTAACTTCGGAATCAGGGTTGAACGGATTTTTTTTCGAACTTTTAATCGAACATAGGTAGAGCCCGCAAACACAATGTATGCTAATTTTGTTTGCTTATCCTAAATTTCAACCTTGCAAATGTGAAGGAAATTCTCGTTTTCCGGCTATAACTCTGCGCAAGTTTCCAAACAGTTACAATCGGTTCGCAGATAGTGTGAAATGTCGTGGCGCAGGTGCTAGGAATAAATGGGTCTATAATTTTGCTGCTTGTTCGTGCTCGCGGGCAGAAACCATTTTTCAAAATGTTGGAAAAGCGACGCAGGGTCGCACGTCAAATAAGCAAGGAGAGTAAATGAAGAGTGAGTTTCTAACGATTCAAGCAGCCAAATTAATGTACGCAAATTTAGAAGGCAGAATGAGTTTTCAATCGTTGAGTTAGTTTTACCTACTTTTCACGCACAAATGCGTTCGAGGAAAAATTTTAATGATCCAAACATCTAAGTTACGCCAATATCTATTTGTAGATATGATATTTATCCAGAAAGAATAGCCATAAAAATGCGTTTGCGGGCCTAGACATAGGAATATAAGTTTGAGATTGCTTCGATTTAGAACCTGAGTCATCCTAAATAATTTTTAAAAATCAAACCGTCCAGTTCTAATCATTGTAGAGAGAGTGTGTGGAACAAAGTACGTGAATTTAGTTGCAATACCAAACTAAAACAGCCTAAATGTTTTAACAGTTGTAAAGTCATGAGAATATTGGCCAACACTAAATGCATAATTAAAGCAAGCTTCTATGGTTTTTTTTTTTTAAATATAATTCAATCAAAATCTGATTTATTTAGGACCAACCGAAGTCCAGCCAGTCGAAATCACAGAAGAACCGACGTTAGCATCGAGTAAAACGAATTTCAAATCGGAAAACTGACGACAAGCAATTCGTGTACATTCCTCTACACTCACAAATCTCACTTCAATTATTTGATTCAATTCTTGACAATTATCTACCTACTCTCCATCTTTTTGGCCTGTATATAAAGTCCGAGAACAAGTAATTTAATCCACCTTAATCAATCTTGATATCATTTCTCTACGGTGATTGTATTTCGTATGAATCAACAAATCTAGTGACACTTGAAAACCATAAGCCCTCAAGCCATTGCGAAATAGTATATGGTTAGGGAGGGGGTTGGAAAGGGGCTTATTTTCCCATACTATTTCGCATGGCTTGAGGGTTTATGGCTTTCAAGTTGCCCAAATCTAGCTGTTTTCCTGGCTATTGCTTATTGCAGTAAGCATTCTGGATAATTCTAACATTTGATGAAGCAAAATATCACAATAAGCTCAGAATAAAGTATTTTCTGCTTAAAATGATCCATTTTGAATTCGAAACCAAGTTCCAAGGTGCACAAAATTCATTTTCACTTCCGGAAACTTCAAATTCGAGAGATTCCTAACAAGTTTGACTTCGACTTTTGAAAATTTCAAATCAGAAACCCGTGCACTCCTGGTGCGCAAGTGATTTTTCATATTTGATCTATGTGGTTTATAAAATTTGCTCAA
Source organism: Diploscapter coronatus (assembly GCA_964036155.1). Classification (NCBI taxonomy): domain Eukaryota; kingdom Metazoa; phylum Nematoda; class Chromadorea; order Rhabditida; family Rhabditidae; genus Diploscapter; species Diploscapter coronatus. The sequence continues at coordinate 74,350,375 of OZ038423.1, read as the reverse complement.
GTATTGTATGTTTCAAAAGTACTATAATCATGAAGAAGTTTCTTTTCGATCTGGACGCGTTTGAACGGGACAAATTCCATAATTACTCTTCATTGTATCCGAGATGAGCCAAGAAATTTAATGGAATTTTCGCGAAGCTCTGAAATTGCCATTTCCAGGCATTGAATGTTTGACAAAGTTTCCTTATTCTTTTATTCAGCTTGTGTATTTTCCAAAAGTAGGTTTCTGTGAATATTCTAAAATTCTGCCTCTGCGTTTAATTTTTTAACTGAAGCAATTTCTACTCTCCAGTGCTGGTAATCTGCCGTTTGAACTGAGCTTTTCCGTTTTGTTGCTGATAAAAACGATTCTTTTTATTATTTCACAAAAGAATTGCAAATACAATAAAACTGGTGTTGTTAGTGGGAAAGAGATCGTCGAATGATAGATTTGAAAGTGGGGGTGAAAATGGGTCGGTTAGTTGACGGTGTGCTAGTGTGTGTGTGTAACCAAGCAAGCAGATAGTTAAGGCAGTAGTTGACGATTAGAACAACCTCAAACTTGGGTAATTAAACCTTTATTAATAAAGAAAAATAAAATAAAATCAATATAAAAAATAAATCAGGTGAAAGGTGTTGAACAGCAAAGAATGCTGCTTTTATCCTAAGGCAGAAAGTGCGAGGCACGCGGAAAAGAAAACATCGAAGGTCGCAAATTGCGACAGTAGTTTTCAAAAATCTACGTTCTCTCCAATCAATAATATCATCACATCTATGAATTTTCTCATGCAACCTACTCCCTGTATATTTCTTTCGTCTGACGACAGTGCTCCCTAAGTCTGATTTTTGCACATATTAGTGTCTCAAAGATTAAGTATTGTTGACAAATGGTGTGCCTTATTCCCCTAGTGTTCTAATAAAATTGTATAGAATTTATGACTTGAATAAGATTATCAAATTTACTAGTTAACAAAAGCCTAATATCACAATTTCAAAGAGCAGCTGGTTTTCTTAGAATCCACCTACCATTTTGAAAAACTATCAAAAATTCGATTAGTTTATAATGGTCGAGTTTCTGTGCAAGTTTCACCAGCATGAATGTCACCGACGAGAAGTTTGCTCGTCCTGTACTCTACATCTACTTCATGCACGGATTTACAATATTCTTCGGACTTCCGCTACATTTGGTTATGTTCTATGCTGTCATTACGAAGACTCCGCTGTATGCAAAGCAATTCGCTAAGAAGCTGTTGCTGCATCTTGGAAGGTATCGGCTTGTTTAAATTAACCTAGTCTGATTGAATTTGTTGGAAAAGTGAAACTTTTCTGGAATAACGAAAATAAGATTCCATTGACGGAAAGGTAAATACCTCTGAAGAAGCTTCGAATTGAAAGAAATGATTGGGCGTATTCTCATCCATATGCTAACATTTCGCTGGTTGACGAGATGAAGATTCATCCTATTTAAAATAGAAATAGAAAACGAAATAATGTTAAACTGTAAAAATCCCAGCTCCTTCGCCACTGAGGTCTTCTTCACGTCCCTGTCAACACCGGTGCTCTTTCTACCAATTCCAGCTGGTCAAGCAGAGGGCATCTTGGAGATGGTGGGTATCAGGTACATCTCTTCGTTGGATGAATTTCATAATCAGGTTACTTTAGTACCTGCAATTTATTCGGAATAGGCATAGTTCTTCTGTTCTTCGCTGGGAATGTCATCGGACACCTGCACTATCACAGATTCATACATTTGTCTGTCTACAATAATTTTTTCCGCATAGGAATTTTCACCACTATCTTTAAAACTGCTGTCCAGAAATTTTTCGGCGAGAAGTTTAGAACCATAGTCATACTTTTCTTATATGCCGCTTCGATAGGACCTATTTTCCCATTACTCTACCTCACTTTGCCAGATCAGGAGGCGACGAAGCAAGAAGTTGTTAGAGTTGGAGAAATTCCGTTAATTCCAAGTGAAATTCGAAAGTTCAGATGAATCTTAAATGTCTAAACCCAAGAATCGTTGAAGATCAAACGCTAGCATTCTCATTTAATCCCGAAGCCTCGACGGTTGCCTTCATAACGTCTGTCGAATTAGCGATTCTGTATTTCATTCTTATCTTGTTCGTGTATTATTTCTTCGGTGGAATGACGTATTACATTATCTCAACATCACAGAAGATATCGGAACGAACCAAAACGCTTCAGAAACGTTTTCAATGGGCTATGATTATGGAAGTATGAAGGTTTATCAATGTTCAATTTAGCATATCTATTTTTAGACAATAGTCTACACGATATTTCTAATAATTCCCGTCATATGTTTAATCGCTATTTTCACATTCGACGTCTGCCTACCAGGTGTTATCAGATAGAATGATTAATTGAATTTTTAATTATTAGATTTTCAAAACTTTATCCTCTTGGCGATGGGCATACATGGCAGTTGTGGATGCTTAACATTACTACTATACAATGATTCATACAGGAAGGCTTCTTATGGCCTTTTTATATCAGGTAATTCATACATAACCACTAAATTAAATAGATATCTACGTTTTCTTTCTTTTCGGCGTCTTTTCCACATTTTCCTTTATCTTTCTTGCTGACGCTACTTATCTGACTCCAGCTAAGCGAAGCCAGAGGCAGACAATCAGAGATAGAGAGAAAGGGTGGAGCGAACATGAAAAAGACGCAGAAAAGAGAAGACAAATTTCAAGCTTTTGTTTCTAAATCTTATAAATAATGCCATTTAAGTTTTCCATACAATCAAAAAGAGGAAACTGTCATCGGATCGTTCCAAAACATCACAAGTCGATGATATCAATGCTCGAAGGAATACGATCAACCAACAAGGCATTAAATCAATCGTTTATCAGGGCATATACATATTTTAGTTGAATAAAATTCATTAAAAATTCTTTTAGCCTAAAGACCTATGATATTAAAACTAAAATACCATTTAGAGGTTGCGTGAGGATTTAAATGTCGCGCCTTTCAAAGGCGCAGGTGGTTCTACCTCAAGTCAAAAGCTAGAATTTGTCCTAATCGTTTGAATTATTTATCAGATGTTTCGAATTTCTTTGCTTTAGAGAATATTTTGTCCAAAATGAACTCAAGTGATCATAAATTTGCCTGTCCTACATTTTAAGTCTATTTGATGCAGGGTACGTAGCGTTGCGCACCAAAAATCTTTAGTGCGCAACGCACACCTTCCTTTCGAAAACGGAACAGAATAGAAATTAGCTAACTAAACATCGATGCTGAGGGTAATTTCAGTTCATCGCTAAACTAATTTTCAAGCATTAAATTTAATTGCCTGAGACTAAAAATCCGAATTCTTTTTTAAAACACTTTATTCAATAAAATCCGTGACGTTCATTGAAATACAAGTTCACTTTTCTCCAGAAACCCAAATCAACGAAAAAGTTTTCTTTCCAAGCAAGAAGATAATTTCATAGCTACTATTTGATAAAAAAAGTGATAAAACTATGATATTATATCACATTCTTAAAGATGATTGTAGAAGATAGGAACAAATTCATGAGACACGATATTTCGAGACTATTAAAAGTCGGGCAATTTCCTAAAACAAATCAAACCAAAAATTGAAAAAAAAAAACGAACAAAGAATAAATACGCATGAAAATAAATAAGAAAACGAGTAAATTTAGAGGATCGTTTCCAAAAGAAAATCGGCGAGTGGAAGAAGAAGACTTGATGATAAATAAAATTATGTAAATGAAATAACATTAGTAGTTCTGACGGGGAAGTGGATAAAACGGTATTATTGTTTATTGCTAAAATCCTGCTTTTACTCATTTTTACAAACCTCGCTATTTGCAAGTATATCTTCAAGTCGGCAACTAAATGACGTCGTGATGTATGAAAAGCCATGTCAGAGTAATTCTATGACGTCAATTGCAAATCACTCTCAAACCCCAAGAAACGCAGAGCGATTTGCCAAGCTCTTCTAGGCGACGGAACTCGTCAGATTTTGAACACTCGATTGGGCCGACTTGAGGTTGCGCATCGCTGTGCTGATCTGCAATTATTTTCATAATTAAGTCTAATTGTCTAAAATTAACAAATGATTAATTATCTCGGGATTGTTAGGCATATAGCGTTTTTGAAAGGAGAAATCGCAAGTGTGGTGGGTGAAAAATCACTTGAAATGTAGAAGCACACAACGTAACGACCTTTTCAACTCAACGAATCTCAAATTATTCTCAGCTCGGTGAAATTACCTTATCTCCCAGCGTCAAGCACATGCCTTGGCTCTTGGCGCGAATCCTAATGTTGCCCAGAATCGGCGAACTGTCGTCCATTGGTACTGCCTGAAATTGGTAGAGTTAATTATTCGGCTATAAATTGGAAGGCAAAGTGATACGAATGATGAACGTTCTTTTGTAAAAATGAGTCGATTTCATCGCGAAATCAATATTTCTAAAGAGGAGTGCAGAAAAAATAAGGCAGATAATTGAAAAAAAAAAGTTTTGGTTCATGAAATTTTCCAAACAAATTTCATATACACATTTTTGTTATCATCAGCCAAAGTAAGTATCGAAAAATGAGATTATTACCTTTTCAATGGAGACGTTGGCGAGTGCATCCTCGCCGAAAATCGAGTGTGCGCACATGTTAGCTGCCAGGAAACCGCAATCCCCTTCTGCAAATAAATTTATGACGAGTTCCATAAGTTTCCGAGAATTTGTATACCTTGTATAAGACATTCAAAGCTGTTGCGAACGGCGAATTCAAGTACACATTTATAATATGATATCTATGTTTCAATTTTTTTTTTGAAAATTATACATTCCTGGAGAGTTCAAAATGATAGATATCAGCTGGGTAAATTAAAAAAAAAAAATGTTGAAGAAGAAATCCTCTTACCGATAGCAGCATCCCCCGTGAGTACTTTCATGTTCGTGACAGCAGACAAGTGGCGAATGAACTCGCGCAGATCCGTGATTTGGGTCGTTACGTTCAGCTCAAAATACAAACTTATCTTCTCAAATCCGTAAAATTGAATTCAAATGCATATCTTATGATGTGATGTGATGAAGAAAAAACGCAGAGGTTTTCATACTTTAGAATGATTCTATTATCGTGTTTCCCATAAATTGAGATCCCAGAAAATTTGAAAATATCATCAAAGTCGATAAAATTGCCCAAACATTTTTGTCATTTCACTTCTTCACTCTTCCGAAGCAACCAGATTCCTTATTCCTTCATCAAAATTCAACTAGTCCGTTCGATGGAGGAATTGAATTTCGGTGATGAAATAAAGAATCTGGCTGTGTCCATATGAGTGAAGATGATGTGAGATATTTAAATTTATCGTCTGTGTTATTTGATTTGATTATGTGCATTCAAATTTTTCAGGAATTGACCGCTTCTAGGAAAGATCGCTTCTTGTGTGAAAAATAATTTGCAATGCCTTTCGAAATGTAATTCAGAAAATTCTACCTTATTCTCCCACTCAAAGTCGGACCACATCTTGCGGAACTCCGCATCAGTTGCCGAACCGGGGACGATGTAGTCCATTATATCGATCTGAAAACGTGATAGTTGAAAAGTAGCGAAAAGAATCAGAACTATGCTTGAGTGAAATTTCAAACAATAGTAAAATTTGCTCTTCAACAAAGATGAAACTTTCAACCTTGATATCCTGAAGATAGACGCAGTTTCTGTCGGAAGTCGATCCCTTGACGTCGTACGAAATCGTCGAGAAGATCACTCCGTTCTCAGTGGATGCCACTTTGACTGTTGCCTGAAATTTGCAACTAAAATTTAGTTCTATGAATCTATGAAATTAGGCTCTACAAACTAAAAGGATTACAAATTCTTTCAGAAACATTCCAAGGTCTTTAGAAACGAGTTTTTTCATCGAAAGATACTTCGTTATAAACTGGGTTTTCCTTACATTAGAAACTCGAAAGAAAAATTCCGACCTTAATATTAGTGAAATCAGCAGGAGCAAGAGTGATGGGCATGGGCTTGTCGACGAGTTTGAGATCGCCCACAGTGGACAGTTCCAGTGAGATGTTCTGCAGGGTGTCTGCTGTCTGGTTCACGATCAGCACGTCCAGAACTGCAATCATAGGCTTATTAAATCAGGTAATTACCTCAATTGTCATAATTATCAGGTTCGGCAACGGCTGTGATCATATATTTTCAAGGCGAATATACACTTCGACACTAGAAGAACGTGCTACTATAACTCAAAAACGCATGAACCAATCAGAATTAGATAATTTTTCGTTTCCCTTTCTTTCTTAACATATAGAAAATATTGTGGACGCCCACAATACGACTACATTCATTTTCATTGACGAGCAACATTTCGGTTTGATGCAAGCGCTTCTTTGTGCAGAATTTTCTCGGAGATCAATACAAATATAGCTTCCATGTTTTTAAGATCTCGTAAAATGAAATAAGAAGGTGAACATCGGTGAAACTGAATCATTATATTACATCTGATGTATGAAGAGGTCAAATTTTTTCATGTTTTAAGAGTGGATCATAAAAATAAGGAAAGATTTTCTTTTGATAGTTTCATCTAAAGATCTTACCGATATCATACTGATTAACGTTGACGTAGGCTTCAGCGTAGACCGGGTCGGAAAAGCCGGTCAGCTGGATGACTTTGCCCAGTTTAGAGCTGAAAATTATCGTTCTAAAAAATCAATATTTTAAAAGCGGGACCTGGAGAAGTCGAATTTGTGCGACTTGGGCGCAGTGCCGAGTGCCTGTGAGAGAGAGAGGTCGAACAGATTCTCCCCGGTCGAAGCGTCAGTTCTCGCCGCCAGCTGAGAGTAGCAGATCGTCTTGTCCACCTGCAATTACCCAATTTTCTGCTAAAGTAACATTTTGCAGAAAAACAAGTGACAAAACAATGAATCATTCTGAACCTTGTATATTCAATTTTAGAAATTTCTGAACTTTTTTTTTCTCAAAGAACTAGAACGGGATTTTCCATTTGACGGAGTGCGCAATAACTGTGATTTTTACCATTTGACAGTGACTTGTGCCAAATAATAAGGAGTTTGTATTCAATGAAAGAAAGGTGTTTCTTCATTTGACAAAAATCGATTCGTTATTCCACAATCTGTACTCCGCTAAATAGAGTAGTTCCCGTTAGAACGTCATGTCAAGATCGGGAAAAATTATCGAAGACAATAACATTTCAGAAAGTAAATTATCGCTGTGATAATGATTCGAGCTGATGGATGATCGATTGTTCATTCACGGATATTTTTAGGAAGCTAGCAAAAGAAGATATCATAGCGACGTTGCGATGTTGCCAAAGACGGATGGTTTTTTGAAACCTATTCAATTAATCCTCTCAAGAAAGCTCACATCGACAGTATTTTTCTTCTTGCTGCTGGCGCTGTCCTCGAGTCTGTCCATCTTCTGATTGGCCAGCATCAATTCCAGACTCTTCTTGCACTCGTCCAGCAGAATTTCCCTTGCATTCGGCATGTTCAGGGCCAGCACTTTGATCATCGTACCCATTCTGGAATTTGCAAATAATCACAAATAAAGTTATTTTTTGTCAAGTAAACTCTTGAATCTGCCTCCCATGTGTCAGATGTGTAAAATACTCGATGAAGTATGAACCAAACCCACAAAGAGACTAGACGAAAGATTGAAGATGCTTCATTAGGATTCTTGCATTCTTATAACTTTTCAGAAATAACGACTTTGCCGATTGTCTCTCTGCACTAATTATTCCTCCTCGCTTGAACACTAAGTTGGAAAATTTAGACAAGAAATGGAACGCCTTTCTTCCGAGAATAAAGTGGAGCAGAAAGGTTAGCATTCATTTAACTTTCCCAAACTTGTTTCAATTCCTATTCCTTGAAACGTTCTACCTGTCGAGATCATCCTCGGTGACGTTGTTTTTAGCGAGTCCGCTCTTGCCCAGACTGATGATCGAGGCCAAAATGAACATCGCCTCGGCACGGAATCTGTTCGCTCGCTCCGAGTTGTCTTTCGCACCCACTGAAAACAGAATGATCAAAAATTCTAAATTGTGTTGTTGCTTTATGTTTCAAAGTATCTTTATCTATGAGTTGAAATATCTGGCTCTGATAAAGTATAAACCACCATGCATAATCGTTGAAAATATCTAAATTTTCATGTTTCAGGAAAATATAATAAAAACAGCCAAATCGAAATGCTCAGAAAATGTTATCACATTACAATTAAAAAGCAAATCTTCCTACCCGTATTGAGGATGGTGAACTGCTCGGACATTTTGACGAGGATGGTGGCGAGTGAAGCGCCCAGGAAAAAGTCCCCGTCCAAAAGGAATCTGCGCAGAGGAGGCTTTTCTGCCACAGTGCTCTTCGGGCCGGAAGATATTGCTGACTGAGCTGCGTATGTGCCGTCGGCTGTCACCAACTGGCGGGTCTGCTGAAAATGCTCACTTTCAAATGTCAATTTATTGAAGGTTCTAATTCGTTTAAGGCTTTTTTTTTTTTTAGAAAAATGAGAGAAGCATAATGATCGTAGCGATTATGAGAAGATTTTTGCACGAAATGTAATAACAGTTTGTCAATGATAGTGATTTTTTCAAATGATGAAATTTCTCATATTTGTAATAGAAACACTAATTGTGAGCTGCTTGACAAGAAGTCACTTCACCAATTACGAGAAGAAATCATTCGCTCTCTCTTCGTAATTTACTAGCTTTCAATGCAATCTTTTTGAAAGAAGAAATTCAATTTGAATCGTTAAACTCCACCTTTTTATCCTGCGGTGCATCCGCGTCTTTCTTTTCCTCCCCAGTTCCCTCGAGCTCTCTCATTTCCGACTCCACGATAGGCAATTCGCCGAGCGACTGTTTGATAAGTCTAAAAATTAATCTTTTTTTTTCGAAATTTCTAAAACGAACGAATAATTCTTCAACACCCAGAATTTATCAAAGTACAGTTTATCTCATGAAAGAGATATTGCGTATTTTCGGAATAAGGAAAGGGTGTTTCTCTCTGCTTTTAAAACGATTTTCTATGCCATTATCTTGATGAATTCAAAAGTACCAAGTCGGAACTTCAAGGATTCTCAAATGTTACCTCAACAGCGCCAAAATGGACGGCTCCGTGTCGCAGTAAGTGCCCAGAATCCAGAGGGCGGCCATGAAGACCTTCGGTTTGTGGATCGAGAGCAGACCTTCCTACAAGATTTATCCTTTGTCATACAAATGTGGTGAGATTATTAGTAGCGCGGGAAAAAGGGATCATCGGGAGCTGATGCATGCAGAAGAAACGCTATGAGTATCCCCAGCTCTCTTCATTAAACACATTATTTCGTTGTAGATTGCCAGAGTTTTCTCGTCTCTTGTTCGAATAACGTTTTGCGCATTGATAATATCAGAATGATCTTTTTCGACTTGTAAAAGTCATTTTTGTCCATAATAAAACGTATATATGAGTAAAACTTGGATAGTTTTTAGTTCTAAAAATGACCTGCAGAGAAGTGAGAATGGACTGTTTGAGGGGAGGCAGCTTGTGGATGGCCTCACGAATAAATAGCAGCACGTATGTGGCCGCGGTCTCGTTCTCGTCAGAGAGGAACTCCAGAAGAACTGAAATTTGGAAAGTTACCACAAATATTTTGCAGAAAACGACTCTATCAGATATTGAAAGTGAAGTAGGTGTTGTCTAGATTGATTTTTGAATAGTCATGCTCAAGAATTTATCATAAAGAATGAAGCATTAGAGAAACTATTCTTATGGCGTAAAGAAACTGAAAATAATGCATTGACAGAACACCATTTGCATTTTAGCCATGGTTTTGTTATTTTGATTTTTTTTTTTAAAGTTTTCAGGTTTGCATGAAAGGAAGCTCGAATCAAACTAACCCGGAATGATAGTGGGCGCTACGTCGGGAAACTTGATGGTGGCGGTGTGAAGCGTCTTGACCAGAGCCTGCTTGTATTTGTCTGCTTCGTCCGCAGATTCCGACGCCGATTTGCTAAAACCAATTTCATAAGAAAAATAATTTACTTCTCTAGATACCTGATTTCCTTCTTCAAGAACATGACCATGTCCTCGACATTGCGGCTCGACACCAGATCCAAGGCCAGGTTCAGCGTCTTCTGACGAACTTCGAAACCGGGCGAAGAGAGAACCTGCAAATATACAACACGTGAAAGTTGTACCATTTTTCTAAGAGCATTTAAAGTAGGATGAGAGTTATTATTGAGCAAAGATGTGAAGCGTTGTCGAATTTGTAGACTGCTTAAAAATATTAACTTTCGACTTCTTGAAAAGTGAATCAGTTTTTAGAAGAGATTATTGGAAAGAAGAAAAAGGAGGGCGAACTTTCACAATGTGCATTCTGTGAACTGGGAGAACCTTCTCAGAGGCCTCGCTTTTCAAAAGAAAGTCAATTTACCCTGAGAATATCCATGACGAGTTCCTGAAGGACGCGCTCATTTGACGAGTTCTGTCTGCAACTCTTCATTCAGATGGATTACTGTAATTCTATCGTATACCTGAGATCGATGAGTCTGTCGAGAACGATGAGCTTGACATTGTTGTCGCTCTCCTTGACGATCAGGTCGATGTAGGCCGTGGCAGCTGCCTTGATTGCTGCCGGGGCAGACGAGAGCGTGATCAGGGTGCCTGCCGCTTCGTATCTGAAAACATTTCCTTGCACGTTTATAACAATAGTAAAGTTTGTAAGGCAATAGAGAATTGTTAAGGCGGAAAGGAAGAAGATGAATAGGGAAAACACCTCATGGTTGTTCTGCATAGCTACCTGGTAGACTTATGAACTTCACAAACGATTTTTCTAGAGGAGTCATTTATCAGTAAAATCGCAATTTATCCTTCACGAATATACAACCTTTGAAGCATAAATAAGCAATGAATTCGAAAATTTCCGTCTTCTTCATTAGATACGTTTCAAAATAGTTTTATTATAACTCGGCAAGTTCCGCGTTAAGCGCACTCTCGATTATTTATGAGATGAACGTTACCTAACGAGAAGGGTAAAGACGCTGGTGCGAACTGCGGAGTGAAAATAGTCTGAAAAAGGAGAGAGCGCGGCGAGGACGCAGGTGGACAAAGAGGCAACGTTCATCACATAGATAACGGAGAGTACCGTATTTACAAGGAAAAATTGTTTACCTGACAGCGGCGGAGTTGGACTGCAGGAGGTTGTAGATGCAGCGGATGAAACGAGCCCTCTCGGCTGGATTGGTATGGCACACCTTGTAGATGAGCTCCACGATGATCAGCTGCAGAATGTCTCCGAACTGCGTCACTTGCTCAATGCAGCCTTAATGAAATAAAGATAAATAAGACATAAATCTTCAAATTAGATTATTTTTAGAAAAAACGAGTGAAATGTGTTGCCAGCTCTAGCTAGACGGATCTAAAGCTCCCCAAAATATTAATCGTCTCGACTAATCATAAGTGGCAAATAACAAAAGTTCTCTAAATACTCAGTTAATTAATGAATTACCGGACAAGTAGTCGAGAGCCCTGGCCTGATCGACGTGGAGCAGCATCATGAACGCGTTTCTCTTGCACGAGGCATCCTGCTCTCCCTCCAGAAAATTCGACACCAATTCGGGTGCGTCAGGGATCAGAAACTCGAAGTTTTCTGGAAGACATTGTATCTTGTAGGACTATGGCAATATGTATTTCTTCACGAAACGTTTTTATTAAGTCTATCGAAACAAAGTCTTTGGAGCGTCTTATAAAAAGAAAACGATGATTGGTCCTCTAGAACGAACATTACTTGCTGTGTTTCTTTTCTACAAGAAAAGACAATCTTACTGTAGATGGTGAAGATGGCGCAGACAGCGTTGCGACGAACGTAGGAGTGGCGATGCTCGAGGCACTGCCTGATGGACGGCATCAACGGCTCCAGAAGCTCGGGCTCCTTCAACTTGCACAGAAATCTGCAAACCGGCATTTGTCCAATAAGTTTCAAAATCAGATATTTGATCATTTTATTAAATTTATTAAATCGGCAATAAGTGTCCCAGGCTGTTTCAACAAAATATCGACAAGAATTGTTCAATGATAGTTTTGGATGCAAACTGTTCGCGATTTTATCCGTTTTAAAATTCAAAATATGGGCTAAAATATTTTTAAAGAGCATTGACGTTGCTGATTCGATCATATTTCTTAAAAAATGTGACCTGAGAGTGGATCCTCTGACGAACTCGTTGGGATGCTGCAGGTCCTTGCGATAGGCGTCACACACGAGGATCATCTCCTGCAGCAGTTTGCCCTGTGCATTCACTTTGGGAACGGTCTCCCAGAAGATGAGCAGCAGCTTCTTGAGCGTGTGGTCGTTCGACGGCAGGCAGAAGCGGATCACGTGCATCAGCATGCCCTGCAAATTTAGAGAACATTGCTGTATGTTCAGAAAAGTTGAGGAAGCCTTTGAAAAGCAGGAAACCAATTTGATAGAGAATGAACATGAAAACGATGAAAAGCAACAACTCTTTGAAAGGAATGTAGAAGAAATTTGAACTCTAGTTAGTTCTGTAGAAGATACAGGCCCATTCTTTCTGAAATGAAATTATCCACACCTGGCTGACTTTGTCCCCATTGAGGATCGTGTAGATCAGCTTCTTGAGGGCATCGATTTTGTCCTTGTCCGCACCTAAATTTAGAAGTTTTATGTTACGGAAAATGCGTAAAATTCTGAACACATAAAGAGTAAGTGGATCTTGACTTGTTTTCGTGTTCACCTAGATAAAAAAATGCCATTTTTCAAACGGTACTTGAAAAATAGCGAAATTTTTCAAGTGAGATACAGGTTTCGAGAAACTCATAAAATCCAAATCATTTAGCTCGTCTGATCGCGTAATCGAGAACACAGCACAAACTTTCGAAAGGACTTCTTTTTCAGAAAAATCTGTCGAATTTCTAATTTCCACAAAGCCTACCCTTTTCGAACTTCTCTTTGAGCTGCGCCTCGCTGGGCAGATCGATGTCTGTGGGCGTGTGAATGAGCGTGTAACACGGCAGTTCGCTGCTCATTGCGGTCGCTACCTCAACTACTTTAATTACCTCCAAATTAAATCAACTAACGGAACAAATCAACTCGAGCAGAGAAGTTGAGAATAAATCTATTTTCACAGAAGTTTCACGAGAACAAATTTCACAAAGAAAGAATGAGATCGGAGGATAACTGCCCTAGCTAGCTCGTGACAGTCTAATTAAGGTAACTATCTCAAAAGTGGAGCAACTAACTGGAAACCCCAAAGGAACAAAGTCCGACCAATTTCCCTTCAAAATTCACGGCAAGAAACGATGCAAAAGTCAGGGAAAGTGATGGGTAATTAGCCCAATTATCCTAATTGTTTCTCGACAGATTAACTACCGAAAATTCTCGACAATTAACGGGATAATTGGTCAATTATCGACGACAGAATCTATCCTACGTGGAGCAGCCAACGCTGCTCGCCAAGCGACGCGCGTAAATGCAGGGCGATGAAATCGAGTGTCAATCGTGGCTTTCTTGCCAGTTCACGCTAACTTTCGATTTTCTCTATTTTTCTGTTTTATTCTAATTTTTCTTGAACCCTTATCCCCAAGTGGACGTGGCCCAATCTAGCTCCTCATTTCGAGTCCATCTTCGTGGGAAACCACGCTGAAATTCGTGAATTCCCGCTTTTATTTTTGAAAAACGCTCTTCGAATTTGGCAATGCTATCTTTTATTTGCATTTTCAGGAATGTCAACTCGGGAAGAACGAGCCGCTGAGAGGGAGCGGTACGAAAGGGAGGAGAAGGAGCGCAGGTATTTTCCAGGAGAATTTATCCAGAAAAACAGACCTAAGCAGAGTTTCAGTGAAAAATCATTATAAGAGCACGCAAGATAAAATTTGCCTATAGAAATTTCGATACGTAAGGTAGTACGCAGAGAAATTTTAGTGTAGCATTTTGGTTTAAAGAGTGAGTACGTTCGAAAATTTTAACCTAGATGCCACCCTAGGTCTGTCTGTAGGAAAAATAATCTCGAAATCTGATTTTTGAAAAAAAAAAAAGATTTTTTCGAATAAAATACGGAATATTCTCGGAAACAATCTGAAAAAAAACTGAATTCTATATATTTTCAGACGTCGCGCACTGAAGGAGGGCGAGTGGGCGTGCGTGGACGCGAAGTGCGCAGAAATCAACGCGGAGTCGTCCACTCGATGTGGACAATGCGGCAAATGTAGGTTTCAGAGCTCTTTGAAAAGGGTTGAAAGAAACAGTGAAATTCGTTATTTAGCATTACGAAATCAAATAATCTTTCACACCTCAAAATGAAAAGCGCAAGTGGTTTCTCAGATTTGATGTTGGTGAGATTTGAAAATTGCAACAATATTTTAACCAGGAAGAAATTTCAACTTCTGTATATTCAAATTTGAGCATTTACGCTCTCTATCTAAAGAAAAAGAAAAAAATTACCTGAAACTCGTTCTAGCTCTAGAAATCTGTAATCTTTCCAAGTAGAGAAATAACAAACGTGGAATATTTTGTTCTGATGAACAAGCTAGACACTTTCGAACAACCTATGATTTTGCATCTATCTGATCGAAATAGCCTTGTTTTTTGAGCTCATAAAGGCTATAATTAGATAGCTAAAAAGAAACAGTTTTATTAGTGTGATTCTTGAAAACTTTGAAACATACTAAATTTCAATTATTATTATTTTTTGTTTGAATTTTAAGAAACGCAATTTCCAGCCAAACCCCAGTCCAAGTCTCGCGTTGGGAAGGAAATCGGCAAAGAAATGGCGGAAAAGTCGAAGGGTCTCTTTGCGGCTGAGGATTGGGTCTGTTCCAAGTAAGTCACAACATGTGAGTCCTTTTCATATCTTTTAACTTCATTTAATTTAATTGACTCAAAGTACTGACCTCTTATTCATTATCCACTTAATAGAATCTTGTGAAACTTATCTTTTAGTTTTTTCCAAGACAATCGAATATTTTACTAACAACTTTTCACACTAGAAATGTTCCATTTTTCCTCCAATGTTGATTTTGAGATGCGGCAACGTGAACTGGGCGCGTCGCAAGACCTGCAACGTGTGCAATGCACCTAAGCTGGCAGATCTGGAAATGCGTACCGGCTATGGGGGTGGATTCATGGACAGGCAGGACGTCGAGTACATTCAGGTACACAAATCTTTTACTTTCAAAAATTGCCAATGCACGTTTTCAGAGAGACTACGATGAAGAGTTCGACGAGTTCGGACGTAAGAAGAAGAAAAGGGGAGAGGTACGGTAATTTCTCATGATATTGGATAATAATGATGCCTCAAATGTACAATTTTGTATTCTTTTTCTCACCATTTGAAACCTTGTTGTGCTGGAATTTCGAGGAAAAAACATGAAGCCGGTATCGAAGAATGGAGTCTATAATAGTTCAACTTTTCCTATCTTCAATTTGTGATAATTTTGAAACATCGAATTTGCAGATCTCAAAAACCAAATCGGTAGAAGATGAGGAAATGGATGATGAGGAGAGGGATGATGAAGAGGCCTCGGGACTCGACAAGTACAAACTCGATGCTGCAACCAAACTCGAGGAAGAGGAGGTAAGTTTTTATTAAAATACTTTTTTCGAAGCGATGAAGATTTCTTTCTAACATGTTGCAAAAAACGCCTTTAATGTGAATCTCTCCCAATAAAGTATTAGTAAACCCGTAGTCTGGAAATAGTAGAACTCGAAGAGTAAATTTCAGGAAGAAGAAGAAGACGATGATGACGACGACGAGGACTTGGGGAAATACGACCTGACTGCCGATCCAGAAATCATTGAGAAGAAGGAGGAAATTCAGAAAATCGTCACTAAGGTTAAGGAAAAGGAGCAGAATCAGGACGAGGAGAGCGAGTAAGGATTTTTATAGAATTAAAAAGACCAAACTTGATTTGGCACAAAATTATCTTTTTAAAGACTCAAAATAATCTCATAAGTGGCTAAGTTTTCAGCTGCTCCTGCTCATGTTCTGGCGGCGAATGTTCATGCCCGGAAAGCGATCAGGAAAATAAGGACAAGAGGGACAAAGTCCGGAAAAGCTACAAGGAAAGAGACAGGTAAGATTTCCCAGTTTTGCTGGAGAGAAGGAAGAAATAGTCGAAGTAATTTATGAACTCTGAAACTTCTTACTCCACTCATTTTTGCCGATTTGAGATAGAAGAAAACATTTCAAATTTAAAAGGAAGCGATAGCAGGAATATCAATCCAAAATTATTTCGTTTTTCATGAACCTGTGAAACTTATTTGAGCATTTTCAGGGAGCGTGGCGATCGGGAAAGGAGCAAGAAGAGGAGTCGATCCAGGGAAAAGGACAGAGACAGACGGAGAAGTCGAAGCCGAGATCGGGGTGACAGAAGGAGTCGCGACAGAGACAGGGAGAGGAGAAGGTGAATCATTTTCTGGACTTGATCAATTTTGAAACCATATGGATGATCGAAGCTTAACACTTCTCCAATATTTTCTTAAAAATTGAAACTTATTTGAAAAAGATTAGACAATATTAGTTATTAAGTCACAACGTTCATCAACGGAGACTTTTCTTTAAAGATATGAGAACCATGAAACCTAGCTTAAGGGATTTTGATGATTGTATCTTCCAGGTCACGTTCCCGAGATCGCGATAGACGCAGAGACGACAGACATCGAGATGACAGAGACCGAGACAGAGAAAGAAGGAGGGATGACAGAGACAGGAGCAGGGAGAGGAGAAGGACCAGAAGCAGGTCCAGGTCCAGGGATAGGAGAAGATAGAATGAGGCATTTACTTAGTATCAAATGATCAAATGGTGACATTGCTTATTTTTGTCGTTTTATTTAATGTTTTTTTTTTCTAAATTGTTGTTCTTAAAGTTTCCAGTGATTTTTGATTTTTTTTTACAAAAATAGGCGGAAAATAAAAACGGAAACTTTTTAGAAGAAAAAGAAAAGTTTCAAGAATTTCTCCTGCTTGTTCCAAAAAATTTTCCCGTTTTCTCCTTTCTTGTGAAATTAGAATATCTCCCTTCCTCTACGAGTTGTTGACTTTTCCCCATCTCCCAATCACCCTCCATTATTCATCTTTTCTCGCCATCAGGTACGTTCTCTCAGAAACGATGGAACCCCTGAAACTACCTGTCACATATTGAAGACTAAATCTGACAATTTTGAAAACTAACTGGTATTCTACCAAAAGTTCCTCCATAATTTATCAGTTTTATCAATTTCTCTTGATTCTCTGGTTGCACTTTTTTCGGAAATACAAGACTTTTTGAAGTGTTCGTTTTTTGTTTATTTTGACGAGGTTAGAGTCCTCTTGAATACCTTAAATTTTCTTGGAATTTTTAAAACTTACACGTTTTTCAGAATTTGTATTATTGGATCACGGAAAGAGATCAGTTCATTTGGTCAAGTGGCAAATCTATAGACGGGCACAGCGATGGACGATTTGAACTTCACATGTGAGTCAACGAGTTTCGTAAAATACTTCAAATAAGTTACAAGCTCTCTAGTAAGATTTCGGGGATCTTATCCTGCAATTCGTTGAGAATACCAAACATAAAATATTTCTGCCACTGAAAATTTGCCAGTATTTACACAAAATGTTCAATTAGACGCGCTTCAAATCCAACCATAATTTTTACTACATACCATTTTCTAAACTCAAGAAATTTCAGCGTTTGCGAACGATTTCGTCTCGGTGAATTCGACGAACGAGCAGGGTGGCGCAGGCTCGTTCTCGGGCTCGATTTCGGACGGTCGTCGACTCGTCAACAACGACGATGCTGGCTTCGAGACGCAGCAGGGCAGGAAGGGGTTCTTCAATCTCACTTTCTATCAGCAGTACTTCGACGTCGACACTGATCAGGTGATTTTTAAAAAAATTTCGTTTAAATGTTCTGAAATTTAATGGTCAATTCTAGTACAATGAAACGCTCAGTAAACTAGCTTGTAATGTTGAACAATTACATCGATGAAGTATATTCCGCTTTTTGAATACTTATTTCCTTTTTATTATCAACCTAACAGCCTTCAGCACAAAATATCACGAGACGGCCAAATTTTCTCATTTGATGAAACATACCACATTTCAAAGCTGATTCTGTTAATTCAGGTCGTGAAGCGCCTTCTGAACAGCGTCGTGCCGACCCACAAGAACTTCATCACCGATTTCATCCAACCCATTCCCGATTTGTGGGGTAGGTTAATATTTTTCAAAGGGAAACTATTTTGTTGTTGATTTTGAATGCAGTCCTGCTAAATGCTATTCGTCCTTTCTTTCTGTTTGACAAAATAATATTTGCAGCCAATAATTTCTATCTTCAGGCCCATTCTGGGTTTCTGTGACGTTGGTGTTTTCGATCGGCATTTTCGGTAACCTGGCGCAGTTCATCGAGAACGAGGGCGGAGCTGGAGAGTACGGCAGCGATTTCAGGCTCGGTAAGGTTTATTTATTTATTTTTTATTTTCAATGAAAGACATAAAAAACATTACATCCTTTACCTATTTTCGGAAATATTAAACTCTTGAAACAGTAATTTTATGAAGAGTTTACTTTTGGAAATTTAGAAACGCACATCTAACTTTTTCAATCTTTCTTTTATTCCGATAATTTGTAAAGCATTTATATATCCTCAAAAGTTGACGCATGTGAAATCATGCGGGATTTAAAGAAACTGTCCTGAATCGGCATTTGCAGTGACCTCAGCCTCGACGATGATCTTCTTCTACGTGATCGGCGTGCCCCTGGCGCTGTTCGCCCTGTCGTGGTATCGTCAGTCTGAATTCCAGTACCCCTTCATCGACCTGCTCTGTGCCTATGGATACAGTCTCACCATCTTCATTCCTGTTTCTGTAAGTCCCAAGATATGTATCTGTCAAATTGGGAAATTTTTGTACATACGTTTCAATACAGTTTCAACTTCAACCTTCTCGAGTTTCTTTCACTCTGATATAGCAACACTTTTTCATCTAGAAAATAGATATCACAAATTATTTCATCCACTTTAAAAGGTTCTGAACGTGTTTCAAACGTTCCTAAATAATAGTATTCCTGGTCAAGAACAATTTTATGGCCCGTGAAACTTCTAAAAATAGCATAAAGTCTATAATTTCAAAATAACCCTTTCAGATTCTGTGGACGATCGACTGGAATCTGTTCCGTTGGATTCTGATTCTGGTCGCAGTTTCGTTGAGTGGCACTGTGTTGGCAAAAGCCATCTGGCCCTCCTTCCAAAATGACCCCAACAAATTGGTGAGATTTCTGAAACTATTTTTATACGGAGTATAGGTACTTTTGTACTTTGATTCCAAATTTTTAATACATTCTATCAAACATTGTGCACTTTTCTTCTAAAACAGTGGAAAAGTGAATGAAATTTATCAATTCCGAAAAACTTGGGAAAATAGAATTCATTCTTGGAAGGAATGTTCGTAATTATTTTTTACCTTTCGACTTTATTCAGATCGCGTTCGGCACGATTTTCATGGTGGTCTTCCTGCATTTCTTGCTCGCGTTCTCGTTCAAGGTGGGTAATTTACTGAGAAAAATCCATACTTTAACAAATTATATCTTTCTTTTCCCCGCAACGATTTATCTTTCGCTAAAATATAACATCTTTTTTCCGAATAACTCCAATTTCAGCAAGATAGGTAAATAGTTGCACGCGGAATTTGATGAAAAACGTTTCATTTCTCTACCAAACTCTACCTTATTTTGTTTGGAACTAAACTATTTTAACGAATTTCTCCTCACATTTTTCTAGTTTCTTCCTCTTTAGTTTTAATTTATTTCCTAAAAGATTCATATTTTCTAAAAAAATATTACAGAATCCCAAACTATTTTCCCACAAAGCTGCAACTTGCAGGAATACTTCTTCGACGCTATGCACCCGGCCAAACCGGGCGACGGCCCTGCAGTCCCTGTGACAACCCAGCTGCCGGCGGCCATTTCGGATCTGCCTAAGAACCCTGCCGGCGACAAGAAGGAACAGCCCCAGCCAGAAGTCAAGCTACCGGAAAAGGCAAGTCAGGTCAGCGCATTTAACGCCTTTACTAACCCTATTTTAAAATATGCTCCAAGTTTTGGCTATGAGCATCGAAATTATCGGAAGATCACTTTGAAATTATAAACACGTTTTGAAGATTCATCATCACGTTACGAGTAAGTCTAGCGAAGTTTCCAACAAGTCCATCGCAATATTCACAAAATCTAACATTTCGCATGTCTTATATCATTAAAAAATCTCAAGTTCAAGTTTCTTTTCTTCAGGTGCTCTTGCAACCGGATCAGAACAAGTCGGGCGATTCGGGAAAACCCGGAAAAGAAGAGAACAAAGATGCGAAGAAACCTGCTGAAGAAGCCAAGGACAAGCCTGCTGCAGAGAAGAAAGACGATGTAAGCAAGTAGAGATTTTGAAACCCACTCGACATGAAATGTGACCAACCCACACCCACACAGACCCGAGATATTTAAATCTATCAGAAGGAGAGAATAAAGAGATTTTTGTATAAAATAAAATCACTTGTAGGAATGGCAATCCTCTGAATTATCCATCTGTTTCCTTTGAAATTTGTCATATTTCACGTTCTGATAACTCATGCTCTGTGGGAAGCAGACATGCTCAAAAGTCGAGTTTTCTGAGATAAGATGGACGGGAAAATCTTGCACATGTCTTTTGGGAAGAAATAATATCTTGGAAAATCTAAAAGAATATTTTTTATTAAATTACCACTTTTCGCCTCTCCACTTTTATAATGATTGTACGAAAGCCTCAAGGTTTACAATTTGTTTGGGTGCAGATGAAAGTAGTGTGCTATAAAATATTCATAAAATGGTTCAAGCACTTCCGAAAATTGAACTCTTACAGAATAAATTGATAAAGTGGGATTTCAGGCCAGCAAGAAGCCAAATGAAAACCCGAAAGAAGTAGGGGAGAAAAAGCCGGAATCGGAAGACAAGGACAAGAAACCCAAAGCTGAAGCTGAAGCAACATCGGAGGCGAAGCCGGATACAAAAACTGAAACCAAACCTGAGGGAACCAAGCCTAAAGAGGAGACGAAAGAAACTAAACCCGACGATAAGAAGTCCACCTGAAGAGCCATAATTTGCCTGACTATGAGTAAACAATGGTAACCTGATTTTCTCATACTAATCTGCATTATTCCTTTTTCATAACCTTTCGAGTTACTCAGCTTTCCCCCTATTTATTTCGAATTCAAACATAATTTTATTTCGCTGAAAGTTACAGTAAAAGTAGGAAAACATCGCATTTTAATGGAAAAATAAAAAAGGATAATTTTCAGGATTTATTCTGAATTACTGTGACTACCAGTTTCTTTTGAATGACGCTAATCCAATACATATGAGATAAAAAAGGGCTGTGATAAATTCTATTTTCTCCAAAATATTTGTTTTCCTTCTTTAGATTTCTCTGGTTTTAACAAAATAGGTGAGCACGTTTCATTCTCGTCGACTGGTACGAATTTCTAAATACACGTTTTATTTTTCTTTCGTGACTTTCAAACCTTTCTTTGTATGTTTCAAATTTCCTTGAAAACCACGATATTTTCGTTTTGATGATAACAATTTTATTTATCTAGTAGAGAAAGCCATTTGCTTTATCAAAGCTATCCATTTGTGACCCGCGAAAATTCATTCATTTCCACTCTCATCACTTGATTTTTATTTATCCTTTTTCGGATCCGTGTATCTGAATCTTGTTTTTTCGCTGTGTTTAGTCACAACACGTAGAATTCTGTGTAATTTCGGGATGCAAAATAAATTTTAACGAAATAGTTTTCTTTCAGGAAGTTAATTCAGAGGTTTCCCACCTCGAATGTATCGATTTCAATTTCGACGATTACTGTACTTTCGTAATTTATTTTTCGCAGTGGTACATTGTTGATTTCGACGCCACTCCGTTATTTTTTTTTTACAGATTGCTGTAGTCAGGCCTCATGTATTTGTCACTAACTTTTCTTTTTCCCTACACTCCCTATCCTAAAATTTGGTGGCAAATATAAATGGTGATAATGATCAGCTGGTAAACAAATACAAAAGACCATGTAGTTACCAAGAATGATTGAAAGTAAAATTTCAAAATGTTTGGAAGGGAAACAAATTTCACTTGCCTTTGAATTCTTCGCTCACGAATACCAAATTTAATTATTTCCAGCGATGGGCATTACAAAAGACTATCTGCGTTTCGAGCACAGCGGCTCGTGTGGTTGCGTTGCTTCGCAGAACGGTGCAGTCGTGGCTCTAACGAACGTGTCCTGTGCCGTCACGGCCTGTGAAGCCGTCCACGTCTACAATCTCAGGACTGCTGATAAGGTTTGACTTTTCTGAAGGCAGTTCTATACTACGAAAACAAGAATCTAAACCTCGTTGAAAAGAGACGCAAGAACTCATTTTTCTAGTATGAACTCGTCCTAAAACCCTAAATATTTTGAAAAATTAATGTCTTTGACCATGTTTTGGGAAAAAATCGTAGGTTTCAAGAAATATATATTTCATTATAGTCTGAAATCCTATTGCTAGCTTTATATTTTGAGCTATTTTTCACAACATTTTTTGCGAACTGTAATTTTCAGATCGGCGAAGTGTGCGATTCGACGAAGCCGGCGACGTGTTTGAAGTTGAGCAGCGACAAGAAATGGCTCGCCATCGGGTATTCTGACGGGGCGATTCGACTCTATGATAGGGAATCTGGTGGGACATTTAAAGTTTCTACTTTCTGAAGGAAAATTCCTGTCTAGCCTCGTGACTTCAAATATTCTTGACCAAACAGACAGAAAGTGTGCATGAACTTTTCGTGCACTTTCTATATAGCTTATGAATAGTATTTTTATTTATTTATTCTTGTAGAAAACCCGCCAGTCGTATTCATGGGCCATCGAAAAGCGGTGAACTGTTTGGAATTCAGCACAGATGGACTGACTTTAGCGAGTGGAGGAAAGGTCCGATTATTTCCAAATTAAAAATAGACTTTTACAAGGATAATACACTAAAAGTGCAATTCCTAACGTTTGAAAAGGAAAAAAATTAGAAACGAGTAGGATTTCAAATTGAAAAATCCAAAGGCAACACTAAAATCTTCAGTATAACTATTTTTCCCAAATTGGAATCGAACTTATTTTCCTCCTAGCTAAAAACTTCGATTTTATCTTCAAAATTGCAGGACTGCACGATAATTCTGTGGGACATAGTAGCAGAGCGCGGTCTGTATCGGCTGAATGGGCACAAGGACTCGGTCACTCAGCTTCAGTTCGTCAGAAACGATCAGATTCTCATCTCTTCGTGAGTTTCTGGTTTTTTTTTTCATTTTCTTCTTATTTTTATTTTCAATTTGCAGCTCGAAGGATTCATTCGTGAAATTCTGGAGCTGTGCCAGTCAGAGCTGCTTCTACACGATTGCGGAGAATCAGAGCGAGGTTGATTTTTGTTTTTAATTTTCTCACAAAACAAGTTTATCAAGTGCAAAATTCCATTGATTATTCGAATTTTTCGAAACTTATAAAATTCTACGATTTTAATAATATTTTGAATACCATCGTAGAAGGAAATCGGCTCATGATTATTCTTTTCTTGATTTTTTTCGAGGTTTGATAAAAAAGTAAAATTTCAGATCTACTCCTTTGCCCTTCTTCGTGACGAGTCGATCCTCGTGGTCGCTACTGCCGAAGTTGAGTTGATCGTGTTCGAACTCAACTGGATCAAACCAGAACAGGGTGAAGATGATGCTGAGAATAAGGAGCCGGGTAATAATAATTTTGAAATTGTTTAGATGATTTTTCGAAGAATTCCATTTCAGATACGAAAAAGGCCCTGACAGAGAAGAGCGAAGGCATTCAGGAACTTGGCAGCATGGCTAATGTATGTTTCGTTTGTAAGATATATAAATAGCAAAAAACCATTAGCAATTTCATGCTTTAGCCGGATTGATAAAGTGCAAATTCATTTTTCTTTCAGAACTTCGTCCGAGTGAATACCCGTGGAAAGCTCCTGCGACAGGGCAAGGGACGAGCTCTTCAATTGGTTCTGTCTCCAGACGGAAAACTGCTGCTTTGCTTGGTATGCTTTGCGTAACTTATTTGTAGAAGGAAAACGCTTGTTTTAGGGATCAGACCGTGCAGCTGACTTCTATCGAGTCTTTTCTGAGGAGGAAACGAAGAGTCGAATCACGAAGAAGCTCAAGAAAGCCAAGAAACGGGCAGCAAGGTTGGTCTATTTTTATTTTTGTGTAATTTTCGCTTATGATGATTAGAAGGTACTTGAGAAACTACAATACTTCCAGAAATGTATAATTTTTTTTATTGAAAACGGAATGAAGCACATTTGATTTCTTTAAAATTCGAAGTTAAAATCTTGAAGATTTGATATTGAAAGCGATAAATTATATCATCGAAATTAGGTATTCCCCATTGCTACTTAAATAATACTCTGGAAATCTTACATTGATTTTAAAGAAAAGCATCTACGGTAATAAAATAAACAACTTTCAGCGAGGGCGATTCGTCTCTTGTTGTTACGGAAGATGAAATTCGGAAAGACGTGACGATTCTTCTGTCCAGGATCGGTGATCTATCCTTCGAAGGAATGCCTTCAAAGTGAGCATATTACTATTTTTCAAAAATAATTTTTCTGAGTTATTTTTACTGCGTTTTTTTCAATTGGCTAAATTTAGAACCAAGTTCAAATGTGTGGATTTCTCGCACGACAATGCGAAGGCGGTCAATTCGATGCAGGAATACAAGATGTTCGCTCTGACTTCGACCAACTCGATTCTCTGGATCAAAACGCAATTCGATCCCGCTGACAACAAAATCTCATCGCAAATGCTGGCAAATATGAATAAGGTAGAGAATTTTTCTTGTGAATTTTTGATCTTCTACAGCAGAAATAATGGGATTAAAGAAATTCGTTCAACTTCGAATTTTTTAAATTCTTTATTTGAATTATTTTTCGATTTCAACTTATTGTTATTTCCAGTTCGGTCACCGTCACGACGTCCGCGGTCTGTCAGTGTCGAACTCGAACAACGCGATCGTGTCCTGTGCGGGAGATGAGGTGAATTGAAAGTTGATTTTAGTAAGCAAAAATGGATCACTTCATCCTGATTCACCTCGAATTTACTCATTCTATGAAACATTTTGTTTCGTCGATTTTTAAAATAAATTAGAATTTTCAGTTGATCGTTTGGAGCACGCACTCACTGCGTCCGATCGCGAATCTGTCGGATGAAGAAGTGCAGGAAATTGTGTCCGTCATGTTCACGGTTGGCGATGAATACATCATCACTGGATCCAAGGTGGGAATTCTTAATAAGTTTCGTCGAAATTGTATTGCTCTTCAAAGAACCTGCACTGTTCACACTAAACTAGAACAGTTGATCTATTTCAGGACGGATCAATTGGAGTTTGGAAATTGGCGACAACTGAAATGCTGGAGTCTCGAACAGAGCATGAAGGAGCTATTTGGGCACTCGTCGAGCTTCCTGATAAGTCGGTAAGCTGAAATTGTCGACTTAGAACAATTTTGATCATTTTCTATTTTCCATAGCTCTCTTCAGTTAGACATCGATTTTTTAAATTCGAAAACATGTTTACTGCTCCCTAATTTAGGGATTCATCTCTGCTTCAGCGGACAAGAAGGTGATCTTCTGGACTTATCAAATGGTCACAGAGGGAACGAGAAAACGAATGTCCGTGAAGAAGACGAAAATCCTCGAACTGCCTGATGAGGCTCTGGGATGCTCGATTACGCCTAACGGAAAAGTATGTCCAAACTTGTTTTCAACAGCAGGACTTTTATTGATTAGTTTTACAACAATTTGTTGTATTTTATGAATTTGAAGTTTTTCATTTGTTAAGCAAGCTTCAAAGCAATTTTAAATATCTTTCCCTGTCAGAAATGAGCGTTAATAATTTCAATCGATTCGCATGTCTCAAAGATCTACTTAGAAATTTTGCACAAGAAATGCTCCAACTGAGCTATCGACTTTCAATCAATTCCAACAGTTTCAGTTCCTGATCGTGTCCCTGCTCAACAACACAGCCTCGGTCTATTTCCTGGACACTCTGAAGTTCTTCGTTTCCCTTTACGGCCACTCTCTTCCGGTCACATGCGTGTCATCCTCACCGGCAAGTTTCTTGTTTTTCTCATTGAACTTTATAGCGATCGTGTGACTACTTATCATTTTTTCTTTGAAATCCGTTTTATGAAACATACCACGAATATGTTCAAAGCTGGATCTTCAAGTTCCATCTTTTCTCTAAAAGATGATTTATTTTAAAGTTTTAGGACAGCAAATTGTGTGTGACCGGATCTGCTGATAAATCGGTAAAAATCTGGGGCCTCGATTTCGGGGACTGTCACAAATCGTTCCATGCTCATGATGATGTAGTGACAGCGGTAATGTTTATGCACGAGAGCGAGGAGGATGTTCTGTTTTGGTCGGCTGGAAAGGATGGAAAGGTAAGAACTAATCTAATTTTTCCAGCTATAGTTTTTTTCTTTTATTT
Source organism: Diploscapter coronatus (assembly GCA_964036155.1). NCBI lineage: Eukaryota > Metazoa > Nematoda > Chromadorea > Rhabditida > Rhabditidae > Diploscapter > Diploscapter coronatus. Next base: position 74,323,898 of record OZ038423.1, on the reverse strand, counting down.
ATTACACTCGAGAAACACCTAAAACTAAATCTACAGATTCTATTATATTTGGAGGGGCTGTAAAACTGATGAATTCATTCTTCCAAATAGCCAGGAAAAATGCTGAATTTTTTTCATTTTTTTCGACAATCATATTATTTTTATTCTTTTCAGATCAAGCAATGGGACGCGAAGAAATTTCGCCTCGTTCAAACTCTCGACAGGCATTCCGCTGAAATTCGCGCCATCGTACAAACTTCCAACTCAAATCTATTGGTGGGTGGCTTTCCATTATTTTTATCATTTTTATTTTTAATCCTCAAACATGTTTCAGCTCTATTTTCTTCCAATTTTGCATAATATTGATAAGCTACTTTGTTTTCTTTCGCAATAGATAGAAGAGCGCTCTCTTTTTGTTGATTTTCTCTTCTTTCCCCACCTTTTCACTTGTCCTCTTTTCGAACATTTTCGAATTGAAAAGGGGAGAACAGATTTTAAAATCTTCGAAGTTGAAGTTTTCAAAAGCGTTGCTCAGTTATTTTTCAAAAATCACAATCCTTTCTTTTCAAAAATAGAAAATTTTGCAGTTTTCTGCTTCCCATGACAAATCTCTGCGGTGCTGGCAGCTTACCGAAGAAATTATCGTTCTGGAAGAAGAGGAAGAAATGCAAAGGTAAGACGCCTTTCAATTTATTCTATTTTTCTCCTCCTTTCAGCAAACTTCTCATAAAAATATCCATTTTCATAAGTGGCCTAATTTGCTATCTTCTCTTTACCATCTAGCTTTGTTTATCAATACCGGGTGCGCTCTAATGAAGGCTGACTCATTTTCGCATAGAGGGAAGCTCAAAGCCAAACGCATGGTAAAATCGCAAAAAAAAGCGAAACAGTTTTGATGATGCGCTTTTCTTTTGATAGTCCCAAATAGCATGCAAATGATTTCGAGTGGCCGTAGCCTAGTGGTTAAGGCGTTGGAATCCGGCGGCAAAGGCGGCAGGCAAGGGGGATCCAAAAATCTCCAGTTCGAATCTGGACGGTCATGTTACCTTTTCAACTCTTTTCCCCAGTCGTTCATCTATCTTTTCCCATTACCAGGTCGGGTACCAAATGGGTCCTGGGGCAGCAGGTGCTTGGTAAAATGCAAAAAATTAGGAACACAAGTTAACCTGTGTGAATGAACGGATAACGAAAAAGAACTTTGTGAAACTTATCAACGAACCTAGGAGTGCCATGCATGGGATACAAACTAGGGAGCACTTTCGCCAGACGAAGAAAATATGCGGGAGGGTAGGTCGCAAGAGCGAAACCATAGTTATGATGCCAGGTGACAATTGTGAGGATTTGGATAAATACAGGGTGGAAAATAAATACTGTTGACAAAATATTTTTCGCCGTAAAAAGGGAATAAGCGTTCAAATTAAAAGCCGTTTTTTATAAATAATTTATTTAAGTCTTCAGAAACAAAAATCAACTAACAATTTTCAAAATAACCCCCATTGGCTTTGATACAGCGCCGGAGTTCTCGAGGGAATGAGTCGACTGAATTTCGGATGAAGTTCAGGTCGCGATTGGCCCAGGCTTTCGTCAAAGCTCATTTGAGGGATTCTAAAGTGGTGTGGGATGTCGAACAAGCCTTTTTCTACAATTCATTTCATATGCTATAATCCAGGGGTTCAAATCGGGGGAATAGGAGGCCGTTGAGAGGAGCCAATGAAATCGGGCATATTTGCGTGGTACCATTGTTGCACGGATTTGGCTTTGTGGGTGAGGGTGGAATCTCGTTGATAGGTCCAGGAACGTTGTCTGAAGTTGGTTTGGGTCCAAGGAAGGAGAATATCCTCGAAGATCGCATCTTGGTAGACTTCTTTGTTGATTTTCAGCCCTTTCTTAACGAGGACCAATGGCGATTTTTCGTCCGAAGTCGCGACTGTTCAAACCATCACAGATTGGGAATGAGTCTTTCCTCCAATGTTTCGACCACTTGAATTGGCAGCAGAGACATCTGGAGCAATAATATAGTCGTTTGGACGGTTGCTGACAGCTTCCACAATGGAGTACAACGAAGAATTTCTCATCGTTGAACACAATAGTCGAATGCGTGCCAGCAGAAAGTCGTTGCAGTAACTGCTTACATCTTTGAACCCGTACGACCATATCATTGGGAGTTAGGTCGTGAAAGTTTTAGAGCTTGTAGGGCTTGAGCTTGAGATCCTTTATAACAATTGAACGGGTGGCTATGTGATTGATGTTCAGGTTTTGAGCCATTTTCCGGATTAACTTTTTGAGATTTTGCTTAATTCGCATCCTGATAAGTTTCTTGGCTCTGGCGACGTTGAAAGTTTTTGGGTGGCCGGAACGAGATCTGTCAGAAGTAGAGCCAGCCTCCTTGAATAGTTTGATATGGCATTAGACCACTTGTCGTGACGCTTTGAGCAGTCGAGCGATTGTTTTATTGCTGTGTTTTTGCTTGTGAAACTCGATGATTATAAAGCGCTTTGTATTCGGGGCTGCCATTCGGAAGTTAACAATTGAAATGTTTTAAAACTCGGATAAATAACTAAAATAAGGCACGGCGATTTCATAAAAATAAAAAAGAAATTATAAAAAACGACGTCATTTGTGCAAACGGCGTTGTAAAGTTGTCAACAGTATTTATTTTCCACCCTGTACAGGCTGGAAAGATATATTTATTAAGAGAATATATTGGGGATAGGTCGCGAAGGCCTCCTGACGGCCACCCTCCCTAGGTCTGGTGGGATATGAGAAGTAGGTAATGGTACTTTGGTATAGGTGCCAAATGGTAGCATGGTAATAATTTTGACAAAATCAATTTTTGCGCAAAAATGAATAGATGATGAAAGAATTTCAGAGAAGAAGATTATGAACGTAAATTGGGTGCTGAAGAAGATGCGGTGCCTGGGGAATCGACGGAGGCAGAGGCCGGACTCGCTACCATCAAAACTTCCAATGCACTTCAAGCGGTTAGTCGAGTTTTCTGCTCTGATGAGAGTATTTGAGAGGAGTGCTTCATAAAATCAGAAGTTTCGAAGATTTGGGTTCGAAATTTGCAAGATGCAGAAAAATAGGGATGCCCATTGCCCATTGGCACCGACAAATCATTGCTGTACTTGTATCAAAGTCAAAATACCCGAGCTCCCAACAACCCTGAGAATAAATAACGAAAATTATGGATCTTCGGAAACTAAAGAATTTTTTACTTGGAAATTTTATTGAGAAGTTTTTATTTATGGAAGAAACGGCACGGTACATTCATTCGAGTATGAAAAGTATTTGGTAGCATTTTGAAGTCTGCAATTTTTGATGCAATAAGTTGCAGGCAGAAAATATCATTGAAGCCGTCGACATCGTGCGAAATGAACGAGTCAAGAACTTGGATCCGAATAATAAGGTTCGGCTTTTTCTAAAAAAAAATGAAACCTGTCTTTTTCAGGAAGAACCGCACATCCTGATCAAGACGTTCAACAGCAAAAGTCTCGATCACTTCATTTTGGACACTTTGATGAGAGCTCGTCCGAGGTACGAATCTCAGATTTGAAAAGAGTCATTAAACAAATTTTTACGTGCAGAGATTTAACGTGACTCTAATAAATTAGGTTTTTAAATCGCTGAAAAGAACTAAAATAAGGCGTGAAATATTTCTCAAATCTGACTTTTTTCCTAATTTTAGTGAATTGGAACGTGCCCTTCTACTGGTTCCCTTCAGCCATGTGCACGACATTCTCCTCTCCCTGTCGGCCTGCGCCAAGCAGCACTACAAAGTCGAATTCGCCTCCAGAACTGCACTATTCCTGATCAAGTAGGTGTCATTAATCTTTACAATAGATATCTGATAAACAATAATTTGACTCGACAATTTGCATGGCCTTTTCAAATTTAATGATTTTGTCAAAGTTCAAAATCGCGATTACTAGAATTATCTCGACATCGAGTTTTTCGAATCGAAATAAGAATTTCGCACGCAACTGATACATAGCAATTTGCAATTGTTTCAAACTTTCTGAAAGAAAATTTGACTAGATTGTTTATTGGGGTTGATGTTCAGCAATTTTCAGGATCCACGTGATGCAGCTGGTGGCGACACCTGAGTCGGCGACTGTCGTCGAGCAGCTCAGAAAGGAGATGATGCAGGGCATCGAGGATGTTCGGGTCAGTATCTCTTCTATTTTACATACAAGTTTCATCGGAAACGATCATTCGAGCAACGAGAGATAATAAGGTTTTTTGAAGCATAGTCAATGCTATATTTTGTAAAATGTCGATAATTGCTTAAACTATCCAAATTTTATAAATCATGATTTTTTAAATTTTTTCACAACTTTCTCCGATGAATTAATTCTAATACAAAACTTGTTTTTACAAGCATTCTTTGAAACTTACCTAAATCAGTAGTTTTTTTTCTACTTGAGAATAAATGTCTATGTTTCAGGAAAAGGTTGCCTTCAATTTCGCTGCTCTGAAGCTGCTTCAACTGGACATCGAGGAGTCTTCCGGCAACGTTTTCTTCTCCGATTTGTCAGCCATCGATAAGAAGAAGGCAAACAAGAAGAAACAGAGAAAAGCCATCGTTAAAACCATCGTCTGATTTGAAAAGTGTTCAAATTTTATTTGCAGAAAGGTAGTTTATTTTTGTCAGTGAAGAAAAACGCGCTTCATTGACTTTTTGAACTTTAGTCAACGGAGCAGATTTTCTTTGAGTTTGTTATCTGCTGAATTCCCGAGAAAAAAATACCCTCTGTTGGCAATTAGTGAACCTTTTTGGCTCTTTGCAATTGAGCACGGTTGTTTTTCTTTTGAAATCATAAAACACACCCAATTCCGAATTATTTTGTTTCATTGTTGAACTTTCAATTCTTCGAGGAAAAGATGCTCAGCCGAGTTTTGCTGAGACTTTCCTAGTTTTTGGCAATGAAGCACTTTTGCTCCGAATTAATGAAAAGCGCTGCATTGCTAATTGCCTTTTTCTTTTTTTAATATCGACTTTTCAGGAAAAATGTGCTCCATTGTCAATTCTTGTTGAGTCTTCTTGATTTTTCGCAATGGAGTCATTGTCATTGGGAGTATGGAAGGTCCACTCCATTTCTCCTTTCCTCTCAAGGTTATTGTTGATTTTTTTTTCGAATTTTAGTCGCTGTTATTCTGAAATTGTTGATTTTCATTGTTATACTTTCCGTCAATAAAAATCGCGGTTTTTTTAAAGAAAATTTTACGGATTGGCGTTTTCACACGCATTTGCTATTTTGAACATGCTTTGATTTTTATATTTTTTCGGTTTCAGAAAAATGGACGAAGAGAATTCGGAAGAAGTGACGAATCCGGAGAATGAGGAAAGTCCCGATGAGCCTCGAGCCTTGGACGGACCATTTCTGATTATGCCCTACGAAAGAGATCTGCTTCTGGAGACCATGGACAAGGACGTCCTATTCATTTCGGCACTGTAAGTGGAATTTGAAGATCTGCATTTCTTGTATTTTCACTAATTTTGGGAATAGGGGTTACTGAGAAGAAACGTTGACAGATACAAGAGGCTAGAAGTGCGAAAAGGATTGATTCGGCAACTTGTTTACCAAAAAACTAATAATTTGTCAAAATTGATCAAATCTGAAAGTTTCTCGATGTATGATTAAAAAATAACGTCAAATAAGATTTATTATCACGTGGATACATGTAAAAATCCGGAAGAAAGTTTCAAAATATTAGAATTTGCATGAAAGTTATACAAGTGTTTCAACCTCGCACATAATATTTTGTAAATTAGAAATTTCGAGAAATTTTAGTGCTAAACTTAACAAGTAGATTTTCAGAGGCCTCGGCATGGAGCGTCTCTTCCTCGAGCACCTGATCATGTTCTCCACGAAGAAGACGCTCGCGCTCGTGCTTAACACCAACCAGTTCGATGAGGTAAATGATTTACAGTAATCCGTATTTGGAAAAACATTTCCTGCAATTGTCATTAGAATTTTCCCCATCTTTCACATATTCTTTTTCGCAAATTTGCTTACTAATGCAAATGTCTTGGAAAATATTCAATAATCTTCACAAATGAATTACAGTAATCCTTTCTACAAAGTTTGTTATTTCAGGATTATTTCATCTCGCAGTTGCGCAAAGCTCAGGTGCCTTGCGAGCCGAAGATTCTGACTGCTGAAGTTCTGGGAAAGGATCGGTAAAGTTTTCGTTTTTATGAGAAAACTTTAGTTTTGATTTGCAGAGAAGCGATTTACCTCGAGGGCGGGTGTCAGTTCATCACCTCTCGGATTCTGATCGTCGACCTGCTGACCGGTCGAATCCCCATCCAAAACGTCGCCTGCATACTCGTTTATCGGGCTCACAAGTTCGTTATTTTCCTCAAGTCTCATCAACTACCAGAACAAGGTTTTATTTTGTAGTTAAGTTATGGCAGTGATTTGGCCTGTTTCAAGAGTCTGCCAAAATGAACACTTTTGTGGCTGATTTGATGTACAGAGTTCGTTCTTCGTATCATTATCAATCATAAGACGTTTATTATTCATTTTTACTTTACAGAGTGCTCTTCTCATTCCAAGAATCGTTTATCTTGCGTTTGTATCGAGAGAAGAAGAAAGACGGAATGATCAAGGTAAAATTTTTGTTATAGCGAATCAAATCAAGCAATCGTTCGAAAGGAGTGGTATGTTTCAAGAGGCTCGTTGTTGAATATTTATGGTATACTTGTCTTGAAATCGCACTTTATCAAGGATTTTCTAAAACTTACACCGGGAATTTCTAAATTCTTTGAGAAAATTCAATGTTATATTTTTGAGGCGTTCTCCGACGTCCCGACCTCCTCGATTTCGTGCTTCGGCCAGTTGCAGCGCGCCATCGATCGACTGTACGTGAAGGCCGTGAAGCTCGTGCCGAGATTCGACGACAACGTCAAGCACTCCATCGACGATAATGCAGTCAGACACTTTCTTCACTATTTTTTTAGAGTTTCTAATTTTTTGATTACATTGCGTGAATTGAAGGCCAGGCTTTTAATTTCATATGAACTACTTTTGAAACATATTTATCTGTATAATCTCGAAAATACTCGATAGTAACCCATTATTTGGCAGTGTCGTCTCTCGATCATCGACGTCTCGATGCCCGATTCCCTGCGTCGAATTCAACGCTCTCTGTGCGAAATCATCACCGTCTGTCTCAAGGACCTCAAGCAATGCTCCATTTCTGGGGCTCAGGTAGAAATTAACCACTTTGAAATTTGAAAAGTGAGAATTTCAGAGCGGTGAAGAGCACAACGAAACGGGTCTACGAGCTGTGTGGCATGAATCGTCGTTGGAAAGGCGCCTTGGGGACAGGATGTGAGTTTTTATTTCTTTTCAACATGGAACGCAAGGTATTAGCTAGAATGTAATTTTACTGCAATTGAAGCATAGAAGAGGAATTTTTAACGAGAATATGAAATATTCTGTTTTTAAACATCTGCAAAATTTATAGATGGTGCAAATTCGGAACTATTGTCAAGAGGAAATGAACGAATGTCCCATCCCGTTTTTCCTCCTTTACGAGGAAGCGCGCTTCTTCCTTCTCCTATCGTTCTATGAGTTTTAGTTCATACGCACTATGCAGGAGTGGGATAAAGAGACTTGCGTTCATATTCCCCTCGACAATGTCTTCGTTTTTCTCCTCTACTTTCAGCAGTCAGTGAAACCTTGATCAATGATCTTCAAAGTTTATTCCTTTTTGAGACAAATGACTACCAATTTCTGCAATTCTAAAATTTATTCCAACTTTTCTAAAACTATCCTCAGGTGCTATTTGAACGACAAGCAGAAGCGTCTGCTCACAGATTTGGTGCTGCTTCGCGCTCTGCTCAAGATTTCTGAAGGCATGGACGTCGTCACTCTTCTGACGAAACTCAACATTATCAGGAATGATAAAGAGGTAGAGTTATTTAGTCTTGAAGGAATGGAAAAGTGGCTAATACATAAAGGAATTTGTGTCCTCGCACTTTTTCTTATTATAACCAGCTTGCTCATCCTGCGATCTTCATCATCTGCAATGAATAGTTTTATTGCTTCAAAGACTTTGTTTTAGATGGCCCAAAGTAGTAACTGGCTGATGTCTACGACAGCCAAGAAGTTGATCGCCGACGTCGAGTCGCTTTGCACAACGACGGGTGGGGAAACTAAGAGGTTGATTATCGGTAAGTATTTCTCTGAAATTTTCATTATATCCGTATTACCTAAATCATCGGTTTTCATGGAAATTTTGAAACACATTAATAGTATTTCGAGAAAAATAGAACTGATAGCCAGGGCCAATCAAAAGTTTCAAACTAATTTATTTGCGAGTATCCTGAAACCTATTCAGGTCCTCCAAAGTGGAAAGTTCTCGCCGAAATTCTGGAAGAAATCAAGACGATCCCCGTGCAGCGTCATGAAGTTCCTGAAACAGGTTTGGCAATTTCTATGTTTTTTTCTTGAAAATAAAATAAAAAAGTTTAGGTCCATCCGTTTTGATTATGGCATCGAGCGAAGAGCTTTGCAAGCAATTGCAGGATCTGATAAAATCTGGTAATTTTTTAAAGAAGAAAAATACGTTTTAAAGAAGACTAAAATTTAAGGTGAAGAAAACCTAATGTGGCGCGTGACTCGTCAGCATGATCGAGGCTATTTGGGGACGGAACCAGATCTGCAACCGCTCTGGAATCCGGAACACGTCAAAATGCTCTACAGAGCTCAACGGGTCAAATAAATTTTTTCTACAGATATTAGATCTATCATCTGAAGTAGAAAGCTTTTATCACTTTGATGAAACTTATTTCGTTATCTTCTGAATATTGACTTCTTGCAGAAGGACGAGTCTACGAGCGATCTTCGCGACAAAGTGCAAAAGGAGCAGAAGACGATCGCTAGAGCTGCACAGAGAAAGAGAAAGGTGGGTTTTCTCTCGATTCAAATTTTTAGTCATGATAGTATCAAGCTTTCCGCATTTTTCACTTTGGAATATTGGGCTTATTTTTTGAGAGATGATTATAGTTTCTCTCACTAGCTCTAAAAATTTTGTTCCTATAAAAAGGGAAAAGTGAAAATCTTAATTGTGAGTACAATGTTCTCACACGCTAATCCTGTCTTTCTCTATTTCCTTTCTGATTTGGTAAAATTATACTCAGAGTAAAACGGACTTGGGAAATTCCGAAACATGGTTAACCACATGAAGCGAGATAGTATATATTGTCGAGAGAGAAAAATAATGTTTTCTTTCCATCTCTCGATAAGGTATATTATCTTTTTCATGTGGTTAATCGCGGTTCGAAATTTTCTAGGTCCACAATCAAAATTTGAATGACTATGAAAAAATCATATCATGATTGTTTGTTTCAGGCAGTAGAAACTCTGTTCACTTCTTCGAACGACGGTCTTAAACAAACCCGACTGCTTCAGTTCGGCATTTTGCAGTACAAGAAACGCAAAAATGAGGTCAATATTTTCCACTTTTTAATTTAAAAAAAATTATTTTTAAAATTTATTCAAAACTACAAAAATTGGACAGGAGAGTTCTGAAATAGTCGCATAGATCTAGAAATTGGGCAAAACTAGGCTATAAAAAGGGGGAAAAGATAATTAATAGCGCGAATAACATGAATTGATAAAAAAAGATCAGTAGATCTAGAAATATCAAGGTTATAAATTTCGATTTTGAAAGATTTTTCGAGAAGAGTGATTGCTGTTTGTAAGAAAGGTTAGCAGAAATGTACTTCCTAGGTAGAAGAGAGTCATCAAAATGGGCTAAATTTTTTCTCCCAAAAATCTAGGGAAACGTTGATTTTAACAATTATCTAGAAGGATTTACGCTATGAAAAGGACAGCTTGTAAAAATCGAACTAAAATTATTTCAAATTTTTTTGTTTCTAATTTTCAGTACGTGATTTTTACAAGCTACATTTAAACAGCGTATTGTCAATCGGCTCTATACAGCCACTTTGTCCTTTCCTTCGGTGTTGCTCGGGGCAAAGAATTCGAGTTGGATTTCCGAATCGGAAGAGACACCCGCCAAAACGGTGACCAGTTTGGTGAGGGTGAGGAATTGGCGCATGAAGGCGTTGCCGACTGGAGTACCTGACGGCACGACTGGGGCTTTGAGGAGCAGGGAAAGCACGGACAGAACCTGCAAGTTGGCCGGTGAATTTTAGCTGATTGAATGATAGAATGAAAGGAGTAAGCTCGAAGTTATTGTTCTGATAAATTCCTGAGGTTTTGAAACATATGTTGAGAGCGGGAATTAGGTGATATTTTATTTTCATAGTCCTTTGAAACGTAATTCTGTCTGAAATTGGCTTCTGTCGAAGCTTACCGAATGGAATTGCCTGTAGTTCTCGTTGTCAGTCGAGTAAGAGATTCTGGAAGCGAGTTCAGTGAGAATAACGAGGTCATAGATGAGAGGCGTGGCCAACAGGGAGTCCTCGCATGTGTTGTGGATCACGAACGTCTGCTTCCCGCCCATGAAGATGCTGCAATTTTGAGATTTTTGCAAAGAACTTCTTAGACTGATGTTGGTTTGGTTTTGGGAAATGGCTTAAACAAGCTTGATTAAGTCTATTTTGATTATTTTTGAATGACGGGTCATTCGCTTTAAAAAGTGATTCAAATACGTTTCGAAACGAGTTTAGAAATGAACATTTTCGAGCTGTCGATATCCTACAATTCTTACGTTATTTAAACTGAATAATATTCCAATCACCTGCAAATGTACTCGTCCATGGCTCTCTTCGAATCGCCAACGAAAGGAACGTATTTGATAACGATAGTGTGGTCGGGGTTCTTGCTTTCTGGGTACAGAATTCGGTTAGATTCGACCATGTCATCCACCACAGAGGATTTCGAGATTTCCTAAATTTCATCTTTTATGAAGACAAGACGATATAATTTTATACCTTTGACCGGAACTGTCTGGCCTCACTAAGGTTCTTTCCATCGTTGTTTCCCAGATGGTTGTAAGAGACGATAGATTCTGGCTTCAAACCACTCGAAACGAGGAAATCAACCAGAGCAGATTTGAACTTGGTCTGACCCGATTTGAAATCGTCACCGCCGACAAATACGTTGTGCTAAAATGAAAATATAGAGGGGCTACGATATTCTTTTCGATATTTAAACTAATATAAAAGTCGACTACGATCGATTGATCGCCATTTTTCACGTTTCGCTAAAAAGAATTTTTAAACCTATTTGGAAAGTTCATATTTTTTGAAAATTTAAAACTGATTTTTCTTTACCTTTTCCGCGAGCTGAATAATACCCGGAACGAGCGTATTTTGAGGCGATCCATTAATGTAGTGAGCGCCTTCAAGAATAGACGCAACCGCGAAAATGTTCGATGGGGAAACCTAGATTTTTGAAACTATTCATTTTGGAATATTACTGTATTTTACCTCGTCTTCGTTGTTTTTGATCGAATCGAGAACTTCCTCCGCAGTCGCGTTGAGACCCGCGCGGACATCAGTGTATCTTTCAGTATTAGCTGTCCACAAAACAATCACGCAATCTATATTCCATTGATTAGGAGTATCATTAGGCTTTATTCGAGAACTAGAATCCGAAAGAGTTACGCAAATTTGATAAGTGATAAAAGATCTTCTGTAATCACATTGAAGCACTACTTTAGATGTAAGTTGATTTTTCTATGAGACCTACCCAATTGATGCTTCTCCTTGAAGTTTCTAATATCGTTTCTGATGTGCTGGAGATGCTCCTGCTTGTTCGAGCCGGGGATCACATTATTGGCTCTGTTGCCTTGGTTGGCAGCGATGAAGTCAGGGTAGTAGATGGAGGGCATCGGTGTGATCGGCTCCAAAAATGGACGCAACTGATCTTGAAGTTCGGGTTCGAAAACCTAGATGTTTTAGTAAGATTTTGGAGAAAAAATTGTTCAAATTTTGGTTTCCCCGATTTAGAAAAAAGGATAGCTTTGGTCATTAACTGGACCTCATAAAATAGACTAACACAAATGGAGGATCATGTTTTAATTGGGCAGTTTTCATAGATCTGGTGAAACCTGTTTCAAGCTTTTTCTTTTCGGGAATATTCCGAACTAACCCTAGCTCTCTGACAAGCTTCATAGAGATTGGCCGAGTTGATGTCCCATCCGTCGATGATCAGATCTGACGGGGAGAGAATGGGGATGATGTCCTTGAATGGCACGTATATTTGCTCCTCGCCATTCCAACCCAGGTGCACGGTGGAGGCTTGAGTCACCGAACTAGAAGCATTGAATATTTTTATGTTCAGAATGATTTCGAAAACGCCAGAAAGGATAAGATTCAGTAGTGCAAATTTTGAAGCAACTCTATTTTCTTTTTGAAGTTACCTCAAAATTGACTTGTCTTGCATTTTCTTCGAATTGTATCGAATTTTTACCCGAAATAATTAGCGGTTTGCACTCCATCCTTCGTCCGCCAGGACATATTTTTCCTGTTGGCGAAAATCGACCCAACCGCAGTCGAGCCATTATTACCACCAATTCCTACGAGGAGAACTCCTAAAGAACCAACGGTATTTTGGTACCTTTTTCGAAAAAATGTCCTTACCAGTTTTTCTGGGCTTCAGATGAGTCTTGAAATGGTATGCGTGCTCTTTGGGAGTGACTCTGAGTCCCTCTTCGGTTTGCTCGAAATGATTCTTTCTGTAGACGTAAGTCGACTCCAGAACACCGTTTTCGGTGGTTTTCACGAGCGGAGAATTGACGATGAGCTAAAACAAACGGTAATTACTCCGATCCATTACATTTCAGGTTCAAAGTGGTTCTCAGTTTTTTGTTGTGTTAGAGAGGAAAAAACAGCTCGAGAAGAAGAGGCTGGCCTAAAACCATTCAATCTCTCTCTCTCTCTCTCTTTCTCGTTTCGACTTTCGAGGCTTTCGGACTTGACTATATAGCATTCCCTTGCAAAAATGTTGATTCGTTTCGAATTTCTCAAAATTTGTAACCGTTTCGAGTGTGATTTATCGCCCATTGGTTATGCCCTAGTTTCTGATAAAAATAATAATAGCGATAAGCGATCAATGATAAAATAGGTCAGTCAATCATTTTTCTTATCAGAAATAGTTCAAGAAAACGAGATTAGATGTTTTTGTAGTGCAAGAATGAAGAAACAATCTTACAGTGAGATTTTAGATTGTGATTTTCAAACAGTTTTGATGACGAAAGATGAAAATTTATGGGAACAAGAAAATTTTCATAATTCCTACCCTAGTCTCCGCTTCGGTATAACCACTCCGCTGTCTAGATTGAGAGTGACCATTCGAATATCCGCTACCATTTGAATGTCCATTTTGGTAATTATGATGCCCGTTTGCAGCTCCATTTGCAGTACCATTGGTAGTAACCATTTTTGGTAGAAGGAATCAAAAATTTGAATCTAAACAGGATTTTTGAAGGTACAAATTCGAGAATATTTTCATAAGTTTCAAAATTAAGCTATAAGAAGTGGTTATAGATGCTTGTTGATATTTCTATAAAATCAGCTTTAACTAAGGAAAAAAAGGAGATTTGATCTGGATAGTATTCCATGAAAATCGCTGAAGGGTTTATGTAAGACCTAGAAAAGTATTTGTGACAACCCTAGAGACTAATAGTATGTGCAGAAGTGAGACCCATTGATAAGTCTAACGTAATTTTCCTCGAGTATGATACTCTTCAATAAAATATGGTCTGATATGGCGCGATTTGACAGAAAATAGAACTTTTGATATCATTGGTTTAGGATGGGAAACGTAAATATTTATGAAAAGCACGATTGACAGATGCTAGGCTTATTTGGCTAATTTAGCGAAAGGTTTCACGAAAATTTTGATGAGTAGGCGGGTCATTCTGCGTCTTTTCCATTCTTGATGATGAAGGATAGGAAAATGACAGAATCAGCTGGGATAGACACTCTGCATCTTTTCGTTTTTCTCATTGTTAGACATACGAGAGTCGGTTACGCTTTGATATGTGGATGATAAATCCTATATCCATTTGACAAAGAAAGAAAAACGATACAAACGAGAAATAGCATGGGTTTAGGAGAGAGAGGAAGGCAAAAAGTAAAACACAAGTTCTGAATTTTGAAGATTAAAAACTGAGTGAATAAAATCAAGATCGAGATAGATAAAGAGGAATAGAGAACGAGAAGGAGATATAGGGAAAGTGAGATAAGATGTCAAATTTACGATAATCTAGATGAGTGGATTCCCTAATGTGTCGATTTCTTTCATGAAAATGGGTTAAAAAAAGACTGAAAAATAGGCTAAACAAGTGTGAATCAGGCCTTATAAGGGGCATTTTAGCTTGAATAGAATTGCGAAAGAAGGATAGAAAATGCAATTTTGAGAGAAAATGAGAAAGAAGGGGATTTTTCGAGAATGAAGAAATGCTGAACATAGAACGCTCAGGGAGCTAGTGGGAATCGATTTGGGCTAATGAATATGCGGAATGCAAAAATATCCCAAAAATTTTTAGAGGTCTATGTTATAGCATAAGATGAGAGATTTCCTTTTGAAAGAAATGGTGATAATGGAAAATGCTCCGTTGGTGAAAGGACCTTTAGTCTGCATGAATAATCGCATTCATTCAGAGCTGTTTTTGAACAAACGAATAAGAAATCGAAAAGTGGTTTTTTGCTGGTCCTATTGATCTTTGAAAGAAATTTGCTAAAAGTGAAAGAAAATGAATAGGTTTTATAACTATGTGAAGTTAGAGCAAATTGCGGATTTGTTGTTTATTTCAAATTCGATCTATCCTAAAAAAAATTTAAAAAATGTTGAAGAATGGATGCAGTTTATAGTGAGATCATTAGCTTTCTCAGAAAATAGTAATCATTTTTTTCCTCCTGCTACTGCGAACTGATAATTGATAGAATAACCACCAGATTTGTCACTTTCTGTCTGATCATGCCATTAATGCAATTGATAAAATGATCTGAACGGCCGTACTTTGAAATCGGAACAAAATCTAAAGCGATCAACCTTTGATTCGAAATTTAGAGATGAGACAATTTTATTATCGGTATTCTTGAACTTATCAGATTATTTTTAGAAGAAACTAATATAAGCAAAATCTGAAGCCTACTTTAAAATTAATCATACTCTGATACAAATTTATAAGGCTTTATGTAGCTTAGATACTTGTCAGAAAGGAATAGGTCATTTAGTAGAGTTCGGATGCTAAACGACAAAACATATCTCGATTAAAATGATCGTTTATCATGCAGAAAAAGTGCGACGAACTTTGCAGCGATAGAAATGGATAGTGCAAGAAATGGGAATCTATATAAAGCACTCGCTAAAATAGATCGCGAGCTGTGCATTGGAATTGCACTTTTCTTTTTTCCCTCGCTATTTCTCACTTTTTTGAAATTAGTGGTCTGACATACGTGTCATGGCGATCTTAACACCTATACAAGAAGTAGGCGGAGCGAAAAGTAACCACTGACTCTAAACATGATCTTTAAAGATCAAATTGAAATTCCAACATGTTTTGGCTTGATATGTTTCAACGTAGAACTAGAAATACGGTTTTTGAAATCAAATTTTTATTTCAGACTGTTTCATACTCCTATACATTGCAAGAAATAATCAAGTTTTCTAGAATGGCCATATAGCCACCAAAATTGATGTCCTTTAAAAATCAAAAAGATATCCCAACCGACTTTCCGAGTGCATGCTATAAAATGCATCTGGAAAGCGTTTCTAAAATGATTTTGGTATCGATAAAAAGTGATTGCGATGTTTGAAGAGTGGTCACTTTCTAGAAATATCGCTTTTCATACTTCGGGGAAGATTCTGTCCATTAAAAATAACACTTTGGCCTGCATTTTGAAAATCAAAAAGCGAATTCTCGATATTTTTGCATGAAAGTTTAGAAAAATGGCATTTCTTCCAAAAGTATTCTGAATTTTAGCATCATACCACAAGCTCTGAGAAAAAAGAATAATTAATAATGGAAGAAATTGATAGTTGATATCCAAGATTCGGTCACAGATAAAGGAATCTGTCCTGATATCCCTTCAGATAAGATTCGTCGGATAAAAAGGGATTTATTAGCAGGGGTGGCGTGAGATTTGAAGGGATTTGATTGACAATCAAGGTCTGATAGATCTCATATCTGACCATGTGGATCTAGACTTGGAAAAATGCAAATTCTGGGATTTGTAAGGATAAAAAGTAGTCACTTGATAAATAAGTGTTAGATCAGTAAGATCACCTTTTCTCTAAACCCAAAAATCACATATTTCGAGAAAATAGGTTTTGATAGTTTATGACTTCAAGAATGTTTTAATATTAAAAATATTCTAATATGTCGGATACTCGAACAGTCTGCAAATTGTTCAATGAACTCGATTAGATAGTCACGAGTGGATGATAAGAATGTGACGCGTTGGCATTTTCATTTGGATGCAAAATCGTATAGGAAGTATCAGAACAATTGACACGGAAATGAAAAATTCAAAAACATCGCATTGTCGCAACCTCATAGCTGAATGAAGTGCTAAGTCGAGATCAGAATAGAAGATAATTTTTTCGATCTTTTTCGCGTAATATTCCACCAAGTTGTAATAGTAGCACTTGGAAATATCACCGAGTAGGAGAAATGAAAAGTAATTGAATGCAACATTTTCAGCCGATCGTCAAAGAAGAGCCGATAGACAGTTTCATGAACGAGTCGGTGCACGTCGGCACTTCAAATGACACGCCAAAAACTGTCGGAGAATATTCAAAGGTAAAAAAATCAGCTATTTATTTCACTTCACCGAAGAATATTTTTTCTAAGATTTTTAAGAAATATCTCTGAAACATATGCGAGTCTCGTCTTTCATTTCGAATCGAACCTATTTTGATTATTTACGGATTTATTATGAAACTTCAACGCTTCAAAATCAATATACACTTTCAGAGGAAGAAAATTTTAAACATAACATATCCTTTGAAAATCAACTTTGAAAGGCAAATTTCAGATCCCTTTAGTTATCGTGCCTCAAGGGGAGCGATATTCAATGTATGGCGTCCTCGAGCAATTCAAGCCGACGGCCATCATTCTCTACAATTTGTCGCTGCTTACCACCAGGCAGATTGAGGTTGGTTGAACAAGATTTTCTTCGGCTTTTTCCCAAACAATTAGACTGAATGGCACATTCTTTATTCAAATGAGTAAAAAATATTAAATTCACAATCATCAGTTCTTTTCCTTTCCTTATCAATAGATTTTTTTTTCATAAAATTCGTTTGTAGGCTTTTATAATACCTTGAAGGACAAGAAAACTGAAATATGACTAGAGGTAGGGCTGGATAGGTTAAATTTGGCATCAAAATGTGCATCTCGATGTGCTGATCACTTTGATACTAAATTTACCCTAATCCTGCCCTCTATATCCAGTTTTATCCATTTTTAAATTCATTGACCTTCGGGGTATTATAAAAGCCACTTTTGAAACATCTCCAGATTTTCCACGCAACCCACCCCGAGCATTACCGTCAAATCTATTGCCTGCAGTACAAGGATTCCACAGAAGAAAGTCGCTATTTGGACTCGGTCAGCAAGGAAAACGAGTGCTTCGACTTTCTCTTCAAGGAACATGAGGTAATTTTCAGTTTTTTTTTTCAAAACCTAAACCAACAACTGCGATGAGGGCCATATGGGCTATCATAACTTTTTCTTGAGGCTAACCTTAACTTTAATAAATATTATTCGCGTTCTCAAGATTAATGAAAACGTGCCTTTATAATTCAGGCCCTTCTGATCACTCGCGAGTATGACACGAGTCGTGAAATGCCTCGAAAGCTGGCCTCGACCCGAGATATGAGGAATCGGGTGGACGAGGACGAAGAAGAAGATCAGAGGCCGAAGGTAAATCGCAAACTTTTTACTATTTTCTCTAAAGTTGAAACGTTAAGATAATTGTCGATATGCGTGAGTTCAACAGCGAGTTGCCTACGGTTCTCTACAAGCAAGGATTCGATGTGACTGCTGCTACGCTTGAAGTGAGGTTTTTCGAAATTCAAAGCAAATGGTAAATTTGATTATTTGTCAACTCGCAATCACGAGTATGTGAAAACATCAGTTCGATTAGTTTGACCAATTTTCGGTTCCGTTTCTGCAAATTTCACAAATCATCTCCTCATACCATTGTTTGCAATATGACTATGAAGAGTTTCTTCTTGTAGCACGAAATGGTGCAGCGGATTAAGACAACCCCTAACCTTTCCTAACTAAATGGAAAAATTTTCATTATGCAGTTGCTAAAAATGCAGGTTTCCTTTGAAGCAATCACTTTAGGTTGGCGATTACATTCTGTCGCCAAATGTCGCGGTGGAGCGCAAAGCCCTCGACGATCTGACGCAATCACTGCAGTCTTCGAGAGTCTTCAAACAGTCTGAACAGGTTGAAAATCATTGCTTTCAAAGAAAGCGGCAATTTTTAGATGCTGCGTCACTACAAGAACGCGATTCTCCTCATCGAGTCTAACCAGAAATTCGAAACCAAACTCGTCAACGGAGGGCCGTTTCAGGTACGAAAGAGATTTATTGCAAACATTCCATTTTTAAAAATATCATCAAGTTTTGTGATTATGATTTTCCAATGCTTTTACCCAAATTTCTACAAATATGTTTCAAAAGCGATATTTCAAACCGATATCATGTTTTCTAATTAGTTTTCTTTTCGAAAACTAATAGATAAGTTTCAATAAAGCTGCATATCTTCAAAGCTGTTAATTGTAAATATTCCATTGAATATTTGTGTGTTTGCAAAAATGACTTGTTTTCTAGGGCGAGCTAAGTCGTAGTTGTCGAGAGATCCGTCGTCTTCTGTGCTCACTCGTGCGCAACTCGCCCGATCTCCGCTTCATCTGGTCCATGTCCCCAGCAAATTCCGCGGAATATTTCATCGAACTCAAGGCTACTCTCCGCATTCTTTCCATTTAAAAAACGACTATTTTTTAGCTAACTGAGCCAGAGCCAGACTTGGAAAAGGCGATTTCACTGAAGAGCGATGAGCTCGGCGAAAGTAAGGATTTTAGAAACTATCAATAAAATTACGGTTTGGATAGATTGCAGTCATTCCAATATCCATTATTTTGCTTACTTTTCTCTCTGATGATCATACAAACTCGAAACTTGCAAAGATACGAACACTTTTGCTATTTCAATTTGTTTCACAATTTTTCGTAAAGAAAGCTAACATTCATGAAGTGACAAGCCTGAGTGATCTGTGTTCGAGTAAAATATGGAATGATCTTGACATTTGAGGCAGTCAGCAAGATCCCAACCAGGCCTCGACGTCATCAGCTTCTGAATCGACGACGACGACGTCAAAGAAGGTCAGACCGAATGCAGTGATGCTGCGACATCTGACAGCTGCACTGCCGCGAATGGGCAAGGGCGATGTCGAGAAGATCATGACTGGCGGAAAGGTTCGCTGCATTTTTCATTCCGTCCAGGAGCGAGACGATTTTGGTATTCTAAAAATCGATTACGATTTTATCTCCAAAAAAATGCTCGATTTCGAGTTCGACCTCGACTTGGACAAAAACCTTGCTTCCGAGATGTACGAAGTTTCGATTTGAAACTTTTCGAAGTCGTAGTCGAAATTTCTAAAAACCCATCGAAGTCGAAGTTCGTGCACCTCCTCGATAAGATCGAATTAATATTTTTGAAAGTTTTCAAACAACGATGAAAGACCGAGTGTTAGAAGAACGGCATAATTATCATTTTGAAAATTCGTTGAAGTTTCAAATTGTTCATGTTTGTAAAAATAGTTTTAAAACTCATTCAACTTCTATTTTTCAGATCCACAACCTGTACGAACTGTTCACTAGAAATCCGCAGCAACTTCAGTCGGCCATTGGACCTCCGCACGCCGACCGACTTTCCCTCCTCGCCACCTTTGATTTCAGCAGTGGAAGCTGAGCTTTTGAATATCGATTTTTCAAGAAAAGATACTTTGATCTCAAATGAATTGTTTTTTTTTCATAAAAACAGATGTTTCAGAATTTTTAAACTCGTCATAGCTGATTGAAAAATGCACAAATAAATTTCGATTTCATTTTTTATTCTTTCCAAAATTAATAGAAAACACGCGTTCGGCTCATAGAAAAAGACATCGGGACACCAGTTAGAAAAATATACCACTTCTTCTAAGAAATAGTATGAGGGAAAGAAAAAAGATAGGCAAAAGTGGTCTTTTTCTAGGAGCCAATAAACGCAAAATAACTCGCACAACTACAGGCAGCTCTCTTATCCACTCTGTAACGATGACATTTCCTTTGGCTGCGCTAATATGGACTGAATGGGGAATATCTTTGAGAGAGTTAACTAGTGAATGGAGAACATAGGAAACGGAATGGAAAAGTTCAATTGCAATGCGCACTTTTTACGGAAGACGCACAATAGGCAGCTTTCGATAGTAATTTAATTCGTCGATGCAATTTTTGACTTTTTTCTTATTTGGAAAGGAAATATTTTACAAATTCTAGTAGGCAGAATTACTCCGACTAAAATAGTTTCTATTTATTTCGTTTATTCATCAAAAAGAAGATATCTAAATAATCAATTTATTAAAGTATTTTTTACAAAACAGAATGCATAACGACATGATTGTTGAAAGAAATTTTTTAAAAAAACTAATACATATATGCCACTTTAGAATTCGGTTCATTTCAAATCATTAACTAAAATACAAAATAAAAAGTTATCAAAACATAGCTAAAAATCGAGGAATACATAGATTAATAGTGATAGTAATAAGGCCACCATCTCGTAGCCCAATAGGTTTCCCAATGCTTTGTCCAACCCTTTGCCTTCTGGGAATCTGATTTTCCCCTATCTTTATTCTTTCCTTCAGAATCAGTTTCATGCCCGTTTTCACTGCTGCCGTATTCATTCGGAGGTAAATAGGGTTTGTGAGTTCGTCTCTTCTTCTGATAAGAGGCCTTATTAAAGTACAGTTCCTGCTGTACGAGATTGACTTCTTTCCCATCCACTGTTGCATCAAACAGAAGCTTGATATTCGGACCCGTGAGCTCAAGTTTTTCCAGTTTCTTTTGAATCTTTTGAATATCCGATGCACCGATGAGCTGTGCTGTTCCATTTGCGAGCTGGCTGTCCAGTATTCGTTTTCTCTCTTTGTATTCTCTCAGTTGATGCTCAAGAAGTTCGACTTTCTTGTAGTTTTTCTTGCTCTCTGTATTTCCAGCGATTTGTTTCGCTTCACGAATGTTGAACTTCAAATACTCCTCGACAGCATCATTGTACGCGATGATAGCATGTTTGTTCAAGAAAGCAGCAAATTTAGCACAAGCCTCATCGATGGCTGATTGTTCTGCCTTGTATTTGTTTATTCGCTCTTGATAGGTTTGAAGAATAATTTCCTGCACTTCTTTATCGCTATTCGTGTTTTTCAATTTCCTTTGAATCTCAGGATCTTCCACCAGAATTTCGATCTTCTCCTGCGTATAAGTTATATGCATGTGTAAGGACCATGGGCATTTGCAGTTCTTGCAATTCAGAGTTTTACTGTCTATTGCATCGCATCTTTGTAGAGCTGTATTTGGCACAGTTTCAGGTGTCACGCCTTGAATATAGCAACGTTCATGACAGACAGTTTTGTAGATTGTCTTTTGCACCCCTGTGTTTGGCAGCGTCTCCGTTTCAATGCAATTTGCGCCTGTGCAGACAGTTTGTGGGAAGCCTAGCTCTTTCGGCTGTAATCCAATTTGAGGAATCATCAATTTCTTCATGAGATCGTTTTTCTTTATATTTAAGGCTTGAACCTCTTCAGCTTTTTCATTCATAGCAGTTATGTTGTCCTGTATGATTTGACTAATGTCGGCGAGTGGTTTTGCAAGAGTCAGGATTAGCTCACGTGCCGAATTCAAACTCACTGTTCTTGCGACGACATGTGGCTCAACATTATTTTCAAAGTGGTTCAATAATCGGTTAGTCGTCTGAACGGAAATATTCCAGCTCTGCTCGAAATTCTTCTTTTCTTCATCGCTGAAGTGTTCGTTAGCATGTAAACAGCACAGAAAACGGAACGATTCATTGTCCATGCAGTATACTCTGTTCATATCGGTCGGTATTTCCACTCCCTGGTCCGATTTGAGTTTCTCAAGATAAGTATTTAATGCTGGCATTGTATCGCCGGGACGATAGAAAGTTCCTCGTGCATTAGTGAAGCAAAATGCAATGTTTGCAGCTGCAGTAACGTCGGGATGTGTCAGCAATTCGCTAATGCAGTAGCGAAACATTAGATTCAGTCTGGCGTTGTTTGGCTTTAGGAGAATGCAGATTCCATGAATTTCTTCAAATTGAGCTATGAACTTGAGAATTTCAGCGAAATTCTTGTTGTCAACATCTGCACCTCGAGTGTCTCCAATTCCTGGCGTATCGATGAGTCTGACCGATTTCTTTCCAACATTGAATACATAGCTCTTTGGGTGCTGCGTCGAGGAGGCGCCTTCTTCGTGTATTTCATTCTTCGATTTCCCAACGGTTATTTTCTTTAATGTTTGAGTTGCATCGGTAATGGTGAATTGTGAAGGCACCAGGTAGATTTGCTTGCCATGTTCTGCTTCTTCCAGGGTCGAATACGTCAAGTAGTTGGAGAGTCCGTTTATCCAGGTACTTTTCCCCACGCCTGTTTCTCCAAGGATCAAGATGTTGATTTCTTTGTAAGGCTTAATCTTACTGACGAGCGAAGAAATGTATTTGTCATCGAATCCGATAAAGTCAACTTTATGATTCGGATCAGAGCAGCGAAACAGGAAATCATTGATTGGTGCATGACCACATTCGCAATGAAAGTTTTTCTTGAAGTCGTATTGGAGTCTTTCCCTGCAGTCGGCACAGTACCACTCTCTGACATCCCTCGAGCAGAAATCGCCTTTCATTGATTGTGGACATTTCAGATCGAAATCCACGCGTCTGCTCGACATATCCAGCTTTGAGCTACTAGCTCGACTCATCTTGCACTTGACGTAGCATTTATTCTGATCCTCAAGATAGTCGCCATAGCAGTTCATTGACTCGTATATTTTGTTATTGTACAAACAGATACGATTTCCAGTTGGCACGCCCTCATTTTTTGCGATTTCAGGCTGAACATTGCTATCAACGAAAAGACATGCACATTTGCGATTATTTGCCAGTGCATTGAAGTACCAACTGTTCCCTTGAATATCTGCGGCGTTGTTCCATTCACAGAAGAAGATATAGCACTCATCAAACCTGTCCTTTTCCCGTATTCTATCGGCTGCATCATCTTTGTTCACATAAACCACTCCCTGATGAAGAAGACGAGATACAAATTCGATTTTCTCATTCAGAGGTGCGAATGGTTCGATAACTGAGCTAAAATTGGTTGGGGAAGCTGGATGCTGCTGATATTCATTCATGATCTCATCAAGTCGCTTATGTGAATCAGACTTCCCGTTGCGAATATCGGGAATGATTTGGTAAAGTTGTGTTTTTAAATTCGATTTGTAGTCCTGAACAACTTGGTAGTACTGATGAAGCTGTTCTATAGGGTCTTTAGGAATACAATAGGAGTATTCTTGGAATCTCGATAAAATATTGCACAACAGATTTAAGCTATGGCTTATTCCTCCTAGCATTTGAGCGATTCCCTCAATTAGTCCTTCATCTATTGTCTTGACAATTCGGTTGTTAAGATCGATTGATGCGAGATGATGTTGGAAAGTGGACAGGGGCAGAAATGTGTAAGAAATTGGGATTCCCCTTCCTTCATTAACTGTAGCAGCCGTAGCTGGTAGTCGCTTCAGGTAGGAGGCAACGTCGTCCAGATTTCTTGGACCATCTCCTCGTCTCAGTGATTTATCGATGAAGATTTCGAAGCGAAAATCTCGAGAACGAATTGACGTATCAAGGCGAACAAATCCCTGGTCAGTTGCACTCGTTCTTATATGAGACAATTTTGCCTGAAAATTAGTGCTTGTTTAACCACAAAAATAGCATTCGATGGACTGTTATTAGGGCTGTTCAGAGTCAAAATCAAGGTTTTTTCTTCATTGAGAAGTTGCTAATAATGATATTCGAAAAAATATTGTATATCGTGAATGTCGATAGTTCATCTACCTATTTCAGAAGAAAACTCTTTCCTAGATGATAACATATATTTCAAAGGACCTACTTTCAAGTCATTCTCGATGGAAATATCATTCGGGTTTGTTCTGTCACACTTCAAAGTTACTGCAGCGGCGATTCCCCATTGAATTCCAACAAGCACATGAGTAGCTTCAGGAATGTCCTGGACTGAGTTGGGAGAGATCGTCGAGGCAACGACGGGATTGTCGAATTTGACCATCTCGTTCTGAAATTGAGAATAGAATTAGCATTGATAAATTAGATAATAAGACTACAGATATCATTTTACTATATTGAAAGTGTGTAAATCAATAGAAATTCTTGAAACTTTATAAAATTAATTCATTCGTCACTAACCTTCGTTGGCTTTACGTAAATCAGAGTCGAGCTTGCTTCACCAGCTTTTGCAGTGTCAGATAGAAGATATTCACCGTGACCACTTAAATCGACCATTTCACAGATGATGCTTGCCTAAAGCGTGATTAATTAATCAATGTTAAAACTAATTTAAATGTTCTATTGTAAATATTTTCCAAATAATATGTAATCACCTTTAATTCGGGTTCGACATGGAGCTTTTCAAGTCGTTCGTGTAGTGTTTCGTTCGTGATGCACTCGAAGTTAGGCGGGACCATGGGAAGTGTAGTCGTCACTTTGACTGCATCGAGTGGAAGATTTCGGGTGAAGATTTTGCCGTGAATGAACTGCTCTGTAATCAAGATGATAATCATCACAATACATGGCGTTAACTTTAATAAGTTTAGTTTCTAATATTGTCACAAAATTAAATTCATTATCAATAAGAAAAACAATAATAATCTGCGAGTATGATACCTGTACGAGCATCGTAGAACTGGCCAAGCTCGGCAACTCGACCCAAGGCCTTCCTCTCAATCGCCTCTCCAATTTGGACTCTGCAATAGCTCCTATATATACGCATGTATGCTTCAAATTGTTCAGCATATCACTTACCTGATAATATCGGGTACAACTGGATTTTGTCCAGTTTCGTTTGACTTGTTAGTGTTTATGGCGTTCTCGTTCGGTAGATTTGTGGCAGTGACATTCTAAAAGTTAAAGAATATTCTCATAATCAGGAAATACATCTTTAAAATGATTCTCAATCATAAAGCTAGACGAGCAATTAATATTTAATCAATTTTAAAACCATGATTCACCTTATCTGCTTCTGTTTCCTTATCTGGTGGATTGCTGTTTGGTATAGTAGGAATTTCGACATGTGTAATAGAAATGGCATATCTGCTTTGGAAGTTGAGAGCAACATTTTCATAAGGTTTCGCGATGTCAATAAATTCGTCGAAATCGAAATCGAAGTATTTGACGAAATTGACTGTCGTATCGGTTGCATCCTTGCAGAACGTGGACGTAACAGCCCGAATGAAGTCATTGACAGTAGAATCGGAAGGCAACACTAGTTTCTGCTCCTGTTGAGCAGTCTCATTTATCGAAATATCAGCCAAAATCGTGTCCATTTTAGGCTCCTAAATTTTAGATATTTATTTCCATCTGCTACTTGAAGATCTACTAGATTACTGCACGGAGAGTTCAAACTTATGTCAGGCATCATCTAATATTCGAGTTTGAAGTACTATATCATGAAGATATGAATTAAAGTTGAAGTGCAGTGCAGAAAAGCTTTTAATCAGCAGCATTCTTAGGCACAGTAGCAGATAAAAGTATTGGATCACTCCTCATATTTGTATCAATTTTGCCTATCAGACTTGCCATCTACAATTATCGGACTGAGCCGAAATTTTGCATACATAAAACACATGTAAGAAATGTAAGTATTCATAGTTTCAGCTCAATCCGATAAGTGCAGAAGTCAGAACCGAAGTCAAATTGAATATGAAAGTGACTAAAAACTTTTGTCCTCCGTACCTTTCTTAAATGTCATGCATAAATACAATTATTCACATGCTATATTGCTCATTATGACTGATAATGACTATTCACTTACGGCTTTGTTTAGATGTACTTCGAATCGTTGCATGTGGGATAAAGTCAGAGAATTGTATGGCTTAATGACATCAACATATTCATTGAAGTCTTTATCGTATATTCGAGCTGATTTGACAACCAGATTCCTGCCCGACCATCCAGCATTCGCAATATTTTCTTCGACTAGTTTGTCAAGTGTCATTCCATTTGGAACAACAGGTGCTAAGACCATATCTTCGGCAGCATTATCATCTACAAGCCTGATGAGGACCTTTATTTCGGCCATTCTGCCTAAAAAAACTTTTTCTTGAAACAAAAATCTCGGCAAATTATTAAAAATGTTCAATATTCAAAATTTTTAAAATAGTCAATGTAATACAATTGCACAATATCTTAAGAAAATGAGGATTCGTTGCTAAATACCTCTTATATAGCAGTCTTATCACTGAAATTCGACGTTATGATGAATATTAGCCCTCTTGTAGTTACTTAGCTTACGGAATGGCTGCTCTAAAAAATTTGGTGATAACTACAGGGAGCCATATTATGATTGCATATTTAAAAAGAATTTAAGCATAAAATTAGAAATGCTCTGGAATATTATCTTTATATACAGACCTAGGGAACACTTGTCAAGCGAAAACAAACTATAAGAGATAGATCGCAAGAAGTTTCGGACGATCGTTCTCCCTAGGTCTGTTTGATCTCAAATTCAGTTTTTTTTCCATAAAAACATTTCAGAACTTTCAAACTTTGCATGTTTTGTTGAAAAATACACAAATAAATTTTGATTTCATTTTTTATTCTTTCCAAAATTAATAGAAAAAAACATTCAATAACGTGAACCATATCTGGCATTATCAATTTCTTTATCTGCGTGTTGGAAATTTCTCTATGACGCAAAATTTTCGCCATAAAGCGATTACCGATGCAAATAAATTCAATATAGAACTAGAAAGTTGCGTAAACCTACCAGCTTTGCAAGTTGTAGATCTTTCAAAGTTTGATCTTCAACTTTTGATTGACATAATTTTGATAAGAAATCTTTTCTAAAAGGCGTCAATCAAGGGGTTTCCCCAGGAATTTCAGAAAAAATCTGTCTGCTATAAACTTTCGTGTATCATTTTCGATACGATCAGTCTCTAGATTGTTGTTTATGTTAGTGCAGAAAGAAGAACGCTTTTGTGCTAACAAATTGATCAAAATTCCCCTCCCTATTATTTCGATGACCCAGACTTCTATCTTTACTATTAACCATTCGGGGAACTTTACTGATGATAACCCTTATCAGCCCGTTAAAGTAATCCATTTTTGGTTTGTCAGCAACTTTTCATTACTCAAAAACAAATGCCCACTTTTTTCGAAATTTATATTTTTGTTCAAAAGTTTAGGAAGAATTTCAACTTCACGAAATCCCCTTGAGCCACGATCAGAATGATAGCGATGTGGTGAAACGTAACGGTTCTGTTGTGAAACGATCCAACATGAGTAACTCGTCATCCAACAACAGTCAGAACAGTCAGTCACCAGCCAACCAAAACGAGGTCACTTCATTTCTTGACGATTTATTTTTCATGTTGTGACGTTACTATGCTCTTGCGTCAATTGTTATTTTTAGTTCTAAAATCATGCACTACTTGCATTTTTATTCTTTGGCCCCGCCCCCTTTTGTTCATTCTTTGTGTTAGCCCCTGGCTAGTACACTTTGTTGACGTTTTCGCTTTGCCTGCTTACTCTTTTGCACCCTCTTTGTTAACCTCAGCCCGGGCCGGTTTTTGCCGAAAATCGATTTCATTTCAACGTGATTTTTCCCTCGTGTTATCAGCTTTATTGAAAAGCCGTTCAATTTCAAGTTTCATTTACAGAAATTTTGAAATTCCTCGATCTTTCCCGCAATTTATAAGCGAAATTTCATTTTTCGGCTAAATGACCACTGAATTCCTTCATTTCTTCTTTATTTTCCGAAATGTTTGCTTTTTCGTGTACTTTTGGCAGTGCTTTATGATAAACGATTTGTTTGGATTCAGATGTCGCGTCGCGCGGCCCGCAACGAGGCTCGCTACCGGAGCAACAGCGCAACGCCGTCTGAACGGTCATCGTGAGTTTCTCTTTTCTTTTAAAAATCAAAAAATAATAATAACTACTTCTGAAAAAATATTTTAAAATACCAATTAGCACATTTTGTCGGAAAGGACTGGATATTTTTTGAAAGGCGATGAAAGGATAAACCGGCTCGCTCAATCTATTTTCCCATGTGATTTTCTATCTTTTTTGTTCATTTATGATTCATCCTACGCACCATTTTCACCAAAATATCGGAGCCGTTCGACATTTCTCGTCGTTTTTGCACATTTCAAAGTTTATCGATTACTCTTGAACTAAAATATTTCTTTCTAAAAATTTCTAAACAAAATGCTAGAACACGTAGTGGCCTACGAAAATCATCCCGATCGAGCTAGACTTATCCCAAATCGGGACTCGGAATCCCCCGAAAGCGATAATCCGTAGTTAGTTTCTGAAACTTTCTAGAATGTTTCGGGACTACGTATAAATCTGTTGAAGCTTTTCTGTCTGGTTCTTTTCCCGATTTTTTAAATGAAAAATATCTTTCAAATGCGTTTGATCTAGCTTGGTATGAATCTTGCAGTTAAAAAATGAAAAAAAAAACATCTTTAAAATTTCTTATCAAGTCATCGAAATTTTGTGAAAAATAACATTTCAGTGCGATGGGTCCTTCTGCACGACAGCCAATGGTGAATTTCAACGACCTGCTGAACGAGATGAGCGAGTCGGACAGGGACACTGGCGAGCGGCTCAGAAGGCACCTCCAGTTCTTCTTCATGAACCCCTTCGAGAAATGGAAGGTTAGATCATTTCATTTTCTTCTAAAATGACTGTATTGCGAGGAGTATATATTTTGCAATGGGTGCTGAATTTATGAGAGAAATATCGTTGGCAGAGGAAAAATCGACAGTATTTCCAAGGAGCCCGAAGAAAGATTTTTGCTATTCCAAAATTGTAAGCTAATCTAAATTCCATCAGTGGGTCGGAATTCTGATTCTGAAAATTTTCGAAACTCAAATCCTATTCTTTTCTCAAACTATTCATTCAGAACCTTTCTGAATGCCATTCTTCTATGGTTTTTTTATTCAAGGAATAAATCTTCGCCTTTATCTGTAATTTTAGCCAATTTTCTTGTTCTAATAGAATAGATTTGATTACGTCTGATGTTTTTTTTTTTAATTTTATCTGAACTGCAAATGAAAAATAATGAAACTGAGACAATATCTTATTCTGAAAAGATTCGATGTGTTTAGGTTCGTCGCCAACTGCCGTACAAGCTGCTGCTGCAAGTGCTGAAGATCGTGTTCGTCACTGCTCAACTCATTCTGTTCGCGGAAATGCGCATGTCCCACGTCGATTTCATGGAGGACACCACCACCGTCATGAGGCACAAGTTCTTGAGGGTGAGTGTTATTTTTTATTTTTGAAAATAAGAAAAATCGCAATAACGTATTTTTGCGTGAAAAAATTAAGTTTAGTATGATTTGAAAATTTTGTAAACTGAAGCAGAATTCCTAAAATCAGTTTTTCAGGAATGGAACGACGACCGCGACGCACTGCAATATCCTCCAGCAGAAGGCCGCTACTCGGTGTACGATGGAGAGGGCATTTTCAAGCACTTTCAGTTCATTATTAAATCGGTTAGTTTTGAATGTTCTTTTCTCTAAGATTCTATGTCTCAGTGTGAATTAACGATCGAATTTTCCCCTTTTCTGCCACTATAAATCACTGTTCCTGAACCTATAAATTTAGTTCATTATAAAAATCATTTACGAAATATTGATTACGTTTCAAGTACATTTTATCAGCTAAAAATTTCTCACATAGTCAGTCATGCATTTCCATATTCAATAACACAAATCTAAAGGAGTAGTTTATTGAAGCGTACAGCAAAAAGGAAATATTTTAATGTTGCAGTACTACTCGATCC
The DNA here is from genome assembly GCA_964036155.1 of Diploscapter coronatus. Lineage (NCBI taxonomy): Eukaryota > Metazoa > Nematoda > Chromadorea > Rhabditida > Rhabditidae > Diploscapter > Diploscapter coronatus. Next base: position 74,293,847 of record OZ038423.1, on the reverse strand, counting down.
AAACGGACTCGTTTGCGTCATTTTCGTACGATGTCCAACATCTGCACAAGAAGGATCAGGAACACAATGCAGCACTCAATGCGGGCGTCGTCTTCGAGAGCATTCCATACATTAATGTGAGTTTGAAACAGATCTAGACCGACTTTAACTCATAGCAAGAAATTATAAGGGATAGGCTCACTCGAACTTTTGTGAGGTTTTTTTAAATGGAAATTGATATATATCAGAGGTCCGTGATAGAGTTTTGCAGAGAATTTTAGCTTAATCAGTTCGCACTGAAGTCTGGCTTTAGCTCTGTATATTTTTCTCATAAATACTTTCACTTTAAAGGTTATCGAAGCTATTCTTTTTCGCTCCCGACTTTTCTTGAACCACTTTTCAGATATGTGAGAATCGCATCGCGAACGTGACCGTCAACAATAACACCTACGATTTCGATATCAGGGAGATCGATGGTAGTCTCGAGAATATTTCCTTTTTTATAATTTTGTAAAATTCAGAGTGCATGAAGCTTAATCTGACGAAAAAGGAAGTCAACGAGATTTCGGCTGACGATGAGAAGTGGGAAACCGTCAAACTGGCCTTTGAACGGAGAGGTGGGATTTTGAGTTCCATTTTATAGAAGAAAAAAATATTTAAAATATGTCGCAAAAAAGTTGAAAGCATTTTTAAAAATGCCATTTATTGTTCTAGCTAAGCGTGAGTTTAATATACAACTCTGAAAGGTCTAAGTCAAGATTTTTAGGAGTGACGTTCAAAGCCGAAGACGCGTTGAAGATTTCGAAAGTGACGTTGGATTTCAAGCTGCGCACGATTCACTTCAGCCCCACTGCGGGCGATCAGAAACCCGAGTGCTACAAAATCGATGTAAGCTGGATTCAAAGACGATATTTCTTGATGTTTTCAGATAGAGAATAGTGATATATTAGTTACTTGTTTCATTCCTTATAAATTTTCAGGTGAAAATCATCTTCGACAATTCTCGTCACACGGGTCAAGTCCACGTAACTCTATCTACTGTCGTCTCCTACGTAACGGTCTGCAATGGACGAGTCATCAAGGGTAAAATATTTCAACAAAAAACTCGTTTGGTTTTTGTTAGCAATGGGTTTCCTTCTCGAAATAGTTCTCGTTATTTCGTGTCAGAAATCATATTCCTTAGAAATGTAATTGAAAATTTTTATCCAACGCAACAGCTGATGAATTACTCTAGTTTATTTCATTCCTAAATGTATTACATTTGAAACTCATATGAAACATTCATAGATTTCAAAGCTGGTTCATTCAACGAATACAAATTATTCTAATTTCAGGTGTGGGTCTGAATCTGGACACAATAGTGATTGCAGTGATCGACATTCTAGTGCTCGGTCTGTGCATTCTGTCCTTCATCCTCTGCGGCAGAGCGCTCATCAAGGCGCATCTCCTGCAACATGTTAGTTTGTGTTATTTTAGAGGAATAGAGGAAGTTACTATATGGCGAATTGGAAAGTTTCATAGTTAGAGATCGAGGAGAAAGCTTGAACAATGAGAAATAGTGTAAAAATACATTATCTGCTATTTTGAGTATGTTTTATCCCAATATTTCATTTTCAGAAAGCCAGTGAATACTTCGAGAACTGCTTCAAAATCACTCTGCCTCTCAGCGACAAGTTGGATTTCTGGAATCTTTGGTAAGCAGACTTGGGACGTTTTCCACCGCAAATATCCCTTATGCAATGTGGATTATTCCAGTCAATTTTGCAATTACTATCCTTAATGATGGGACGAGAAAATGATGACCGAATTTTTGCGGTGGAAAACGTCCCAATTCTATTGGGAAGGTTAAAAATCATTTATAAGAGCGGAATAGGTTTCAAAATTTTGATAAGGGTTTTTTGTGATTTTCTAAAATGCTGTACCCTTAGACCCTTTAATCTAAATTAATTCCTTTATTTATAATGGTAAAAGATTGACTGTTTCACATAGAGGAATGTTCTCCTCTATTACTATGATTACCGTATTCTTAGGTACGTGATGATCGTTATCAACGACTGTCTGATCGGCATCGGGACGATCGCGAAAATCTCCATCGAATTCCGGGTTCGTTATTTTCTGGCTGATTTATGGAAAGCCTAGTTTATATAAGCATCAAAATATTTCTAAAAATTGGCGTGATTCTTTAAAAGGAACCAAGTCCATCGAGTTTTCGGTTCAAAACTAAGAATATATATTTAGTAAGTTTCAAGAATTACATATGAACACAGAAATATGTCTCTGCTGGTTATGCTATCTCGCAATTATTATATAACAATAAAAATAGCTAACTTTTAGGACTTCGACTCCGCGCTGTTCACTCTGACAGGCATTTTCCTCGGAATGGGCGCTCTTTTGGTCTACGTTGGCGTGCTCAGATACTTCGGATTCTTCAGTCAGTACAATGTAGGTTTCTGAATAGTTTTAAGACTACTCAAAACAATCGTTTTTCATTATATTTCTCAAAAACTATGAAATTGAAGGACTTTACATGTGGGTTTTGCGAAAATATTACTCAAGTTTTATGATTTTTGTGTTTCAATGAAGACTCATTTAACGTGAATTTCCGGAGTAGCTGATTTTTGATTATTTGAAAATAAGTATATATTCAGATTCTAATCTTGACGCTGAAGAAATCGCTGCCGAACATTCTGCGATTCATGACGTGCGCGATCGTTCTCTACATGGGATTCCTCATTGGGGGATGGGTCATTATCGGGCCCTACAGCATGAAGGTACGCACTTTTTTGTCTACTTTTCGTTCAAAACTCATCTAACAATTTTGAGGTCTCTGAATTAGTTTAAAAACGTTTTTCATATTTCAACAGATCGCCGAAGCATATCGCAGATTTGATTGTTTTTATTGCTAATATTGATCACAATTACTTTGAGATAATATGATTCTTTTTGTATGTTTCTTGAAACTTATAATTTTTGAAATGTTTCTAATGGAATTTTCAGTTCCGCTCGCTGGGGGAGAGTTCAGAGGCGCTGTTCTCTCTGCTGAATGGAGATGATATGTTCGCCACGTTCTACACCATCAACGATTCAAATACCGTCATCAAGGCACGAGAATCATTTTCACATTTCGGAAAATTAGCATTGCAAATATTTGAAACGCAAATGGTTGACAATGAAAAGTGATAACGGGAGAAGAAATAAGGAATAAGTCTCGATTGCATAGTTTCCATAGGAGAAAACTCGATTAGTAATGAAAAATGATATTTTCAAGGATTTTCCGATTTGTTAGTTTTAACTAAATCTAGAAATGAATCAATGAAAATAAGAACCCAATTCGCTCGTATTTTCATAGTGTACGTGACTGAAATTAGAAAATGGCACCCTTTTAATTTCTTCTCTAAATACGCATCTTGTTTGCAGGTATTCGGGACGGTCTACATCTACATTTTCGTGTCTCTGTTCATCTACGTCGTTCTCTCGCTCTTTATCGCCATTATTATGGATGCCTACGAGGTCGTCAAGGTAAATATTTTAAATTTCATGTTTGCAGGCTAATAATCGATTAAAATCTGAATTGTCTCGTCACTATCGAATCTTCTTGAAGCTTATCTTATTTGTGAAAAGTCAAACTTTTGCCTTCACTTTTCATCAGGAATCACTGTTGAACTTCTTTGAGTGTGTTTCAAACAGTTATTTATAATGACAACTTTCAACCTACGTAATTCTGACTTTTCACAAAAAATATCCAAATACCTAAAATCTCGCAAAACTTCAGGATCGGTACTACGAGGGTCTGTCGTTGGATCGTTCTCTGCTGCGAGATTTCGTGCAAACGGCCCCGATCCCGACGGAGCTAGGCACCGCGGACGCGAGAGAGCACTTCGCGCCCTCCTCACTCCTTAACCTCGGTCGGTAGGTCGCATGAACTTAACTAATTATGCATTTAGTCAAACAGCGAATTGTGCAGTTGTTGTGTTGTGCATAATATGAACGTGGATTTGGTTGGTGGATGGGTTAGATCTATTCGAAGGGTTAACAAATCAATGGGGAATTCATGAAATTTTTCTTGAGCTTTAAAAATGTGATAGATTTCAGGTTTTATCAACTAATTTGGAATTTCTTTTTAGTGATTCCAAACAGTAGTACATCATGAAACTGATTACGAAACTTTATTACGATTTTAAGAAAATTCATTAATTCTCCATTGTCGTAAGATTAACAAACGAAATTTTATTTCTTAAAAATCCAGCAATTTTCCTTGTTGTATCTCTAGAGAAATGGTCGAAGAGCTAATGACCATCTATCCCTCCTCTGAGTCTGACACAGAACTGCTCACTTCTTCCTCTACAAATCATGAGAGTCAGCAAAACCCAGAAAACGTTCAGGAAGACTTTGAAAACTCGAGGTTCTAGAGCATTCTAGATTCATTCCTTTCCCTTTCTTTCGCCTAAATCACTAACATTTCTGCATGAACAACTAACATTTGGCACTTTTGTTATTGTGAATCTTGCACTTTTCATAGGAAATAACTTATTGGAAGGTTCCACTATTCCTTTTTACTGACATTTCTCTTCTTCAAAATTATTAAACTTTCTAATAAGTAACTCATTAAATATTGTTATCTTTGATAGGCTTTCGAAAGATTGGCTGATAAAACGATAAGTTCGGATATTTCAGTGGCTGGCAGCGACTCGCGTAGCGTCAGAGCACTCAATTTCATCGACCAACTACGGGACAGAATCTGCAGACTCAGGCATGGCACCAGGTAAAGATACTACTCAAAATAGTTAATTTATCCCGATTTGATAAGTTAACAAAATCGCTGAATATTCTACAAATCATTAGTTATCGAAAAATGTGTTTTTTTTTTAAATCTAATCTGAAACGTAGGCATGGAATTTAAAATGAACGATAGGTTACGTTTAGCTAGGTTTCAAAAGTTGCATTTACTTGCTAACAAGCAAACAAGTTATTTTTCTCTAAACATCTTTCTGTGATATCAATAGTTTCGGGCTTTAAAAATTGTAGACTTTAGCAATTTAGTGAAATTTGTGTTAATTAGGCTTCAATTAGAATTTTAAATAATGAACTATTTTCTGTCTGATTTGTAGTTGTAATATTGTCAAAGAAATTCAAATTGTCTCCTTTTCAGATTTGAAGCTTTCTCGAATCCACTTAACGATCAAATGAGCAACTCTTCCTCCTCGTCAAATTCTCGTTCCAACTCCGTTCGGTTTTCGCAAGGCGTCGTTCTCGAGCCAACGCAAAATCACCGCAACAATAACGAGATTTTATAAAGTTTTTTCTTCTTTAATTTTTCATAATTTCTAAAAATCAACGATTGTTTGAATCGGGAATGTTTTTGGAAAGAAAACTAAGGAAAAGTTGGCTATTCAGGAAAAACTCCCAGATTGAATACTTCACTTTTCAATTGAAAAGAGTATCTCAGCTGTCATTATTTTGAAATTCCCTAACAAATAGTCAGGTTTTTCATAGATTTTCAAATATTGTCATGGGATCTTTGATAATTTATTCTCAGATTTGACTTTCTTTGATTGGTTTCATATGACATTCCTCAGATATTTATGATGCAATTTGTATGCTAAATAATTGCCAGGTTGCTACTTTTCAGAGACATGTATTTATTTTTGAAGAGATTGTGCAAGTTTTGTTTGGTAATTTTTCAGAAACCAAACAAAATTTTCCCTTAAAATCTAGTTTTCTTTCTTCTTTGTCATAACTTCAAATCTGCCTGTGCCTTCTCTCGACAATTTTTAAACTATGATGATTATCGAAAAATAAACTGCACTGTACTTGTTAGATAAATAATTGAAATTTCGAAGAAATACAGTGCAATCTATTTTTCCCAATTCTACAGTATACTTGCTACTTAGACGGTGGTTGTGAATGTGCTGGTACATGTTTTCGAAAATTCCTCTTAAATTTTCCTTTGCCTAAATCAGGTGATCGTGCAACTCTTACAAAATCTCTACTGTAATTTTTCCAAAGGTCATCGTTGGATTTCAAATTATATCTTTTGAAATCCAGCTCTATTTGAATGTCGAATGCATGAAGTTCATGTGAATTGATAGCATAATCGTATGAAAAATACGAATTTTGGACTTGTAGAAGTTCGATCTGATTTGTTCATTTATCAGATCAATTTTTGCAAGTTAAATACGAAAAGAATCATTTTTTAACTTGAGATTTTACTTTTTAAAACTTAAAAGATGAATAAAAATTAGATCTATGTTTCGCTTGAAAAGTTATCTAAGAAAAGCTATAGTCTGCTTTTAGAGATATTTACCATTTTGTTGAAATTGGCTGACATTTTCGGAATCGTAAACTATTTAATCAGTTGATATCTAAATGATAAGACGATAAGAAGGACAAATTTAGAGTGAAGGAGGAATGTCGATAGTCACAAAGTGCACGAGGTCACTGTTGACAGTCGGCTGCTGGAAACTGCAAACAGGGAGGATGGCACATGAAGCGGCAAAAGGGGATAGCGTCGTCGAAATCAAAGAGGTACGAAATTTCGCGAAAATAAAATTTAGATTTTAAAGTTTTTTATTGTAATGCTGAAACAGATTTACTTTTGCCAAAAAACAATACCGGGTGTTAAAAATGCTCTCATCCATCGGTTTTCCGTTTTTTTTCTTCACATTTTTGATAGATGATTCGAAGTAACGATCAACATTATTTGTCAAAAGTACACGGATATAAGAAATTTTGGAAACTTATCTGATGCATTTTCAAGAAAAATTCGAATAGTTTCCAGATGCGTCGCTTCATGGTGGACTGCATGACGACAGCGGGTGCTTGTGAGTCCCATGCCGCTCAACTCGCGGATGTTCTCGCCGAGGGCGACAAACGCGGTCATTACAGTCACGGTCTCAATCGACTAGGCTAGTAGCCTTTTTATTTTCTTAGTAAATTTTATCAGAATAAATCAGACCGTCTTATTCCTTAAAATTCTTAAGGCTAATAATGAAACATGTGTTGACACGAGGTAAAAGTATCATTTTTATTCTTTTAGAAATTCACAATATATTACATGAATACTACACTAAATATTTAATTTTCGGAATTATTATTTACCCAAATTGTGTGAAACATTTTCCAGGCTTTTTTCATTTTTGTATTTTAGACATGTACGTTCGAGATATCAAGACCGGCAGTTGCAATGGGAGGGGGGAGCCGAGAATTCTTGAGGTAAGCGAGAAAAATCTCGAAGGAAAAGCTGAATTTCTTCCAGGAGCGAGCAGCGACCGCGTGGGTGGATGGGAACAATCTGCTCGGCCCAGTGGTCGGCAATTTCTGCATCGATTTGGCCATCAGAAAAGCTAAAGAGGCTGGCATCGGATGGGTTGTCGCTAGGGGTTTGTTTATCTTATCAATTATGGCTTCTTAATAGGTTTCATAAATGGCGAAGTGCCAGTTAAAGATAGACGAGAGGATGAAATTTGAAAGATGTTTTAACTGGAATAATTTTCAGGCTCGAATCACTACGGGATCGCAGGCTGGTATTCGATGCAAGCGATGCGCAAGGGCTGTCTGGGCATTTCCTGTACAAACACCTCGCCTTTCATGTACCCGACTAGAGCCGCTCAGCCTGCTTTAGGTACGGTAATTTCTCCGAATTATCATCACCCATAGGAATTCAACACGCAACTATCCAACTCTAAAACTCGTCGCGCTTATGAATTGTGTGAAACTTACATGAAAAATTTTCTTATACATGTTTGGAAGACGGCGATCAATGGTCAGCTTTAATAAAATTTCAATATGTATTTATTTACACACTCGCCTTGCACTTTGTATTGAAAATTATGCTGAATTTATAAACCTCATGAAACCTATCAAATGAGCAGTGATTTGAGGCACAAACCCTCTGTCTGTAGCAGTTGAAGGCAAGAGTGGGGATGCGTTCGTGCTCGACATGGCGACGACAACGGTGGCGGTTGGAAAGGTGGGAGACTTCGGAATTATCGAGGATTCGAGAATTTTTGCTGAAAAATATGGGATGTCAAGAGATTCACACCTCGAATTGCCCACGGTCAAACATGTTCAGTTGTAATCATTTTTGAAACATATCGAAGCTCGTCAAATGAAACTTGCAGTTCTGAATTGGAAATGGCTATTTTATGATTTCTTACGGACAATGAAGAAGCACTATTCCCTTATGAACATGTTGCTATATTTAATGAATTCTCGAAACTTACCTCCTTCTAAAGGAATAATTCGATTGTTTCAGCTCGAACTAGCCTCCCGCAAGGAAGTGTCGGTTCCGAATTCGTGGGGCGTGGTCAAGGGCGGCAAGGAGTCGACTGACCCAAAGCAGATTCTCGATGGAGGCGGGCTGTTGCCTCTGGGAGGACACGAGTTGTCAGGTTGTTTCAAGAAGCATAGAAAAGTTATGAGCATTTTTCTAAAGTCTCACAATTGATACTCAGAAAATGAATTATTTTCTAATCTTTATACATTTCAGAGAACCTTCCGGATATGTTTCATAGTTTTCATAAATGTCAGAAATAGCAACTCGTTACTCAATTTAATAGAAGCTCGTATTAAAACCAGGAGAAAAAAGACATTACTTGAGATTATAAACCGTCTTCTATGCTTCAGGCGGTTACAAGGGCTACGGTCTCGGTTCTGTGGTGGAGATATTCTGTGGGATAATGGCCGGCGCTCGCTGGGGGCCGAATGTGCGAAAGTGGCTCAGCACTGGAGGAGAGGCTAATTTGGTATGTATGGGCTGCAGGTACTTGGTACCATGAGTGAGTACTTTGTTACCAAAGCAGAAATAGTGTAGAATAAGAAGAAAAAAGGAGAAATAGCGTTTGGTAACAATGTACTCACTCGTGGTAACAAAGTACCTGCAGCCGTATGTATGTTTTGGAAAAAAAGAACTAATTTTTAATTCTGAATTTTCAGGGCCAATGTTTCGTAGCTCTCGATACTTCTGCCTTCGCTCCAGGCTTCAACGAACGAATGCAGGAATTCATGGACACGCTGAGAGGATTGCCACCGGTAAATTTGAATTTCAAAGGAAATATTATTCCCAAGAATTTTTTTTTTCAAAAAAAGATCTTTCAGTCCGAACCAGGAAAATCAGTCGAGGTGGCTGGTGATATGGAGAAACGACATGAACAACTCGTTGAAAAAATCGGCGGAATTCCATATCATCCGAATCAAATAAAATTTGCGGTAAGTTTTACAAATTAAAAAAAGTAATTAGACTTATGAGAATTGAACTCTTATAAACTTTGATTTCCAGAACGATCTAGCCGAAAAATTGGCAGTCGAGAAACCTGCAGTACTCAGTGTTTTGTGATAAAAATTGGATTACGCAGATGCAATAGAACACGTTCATTCTACCTGCTAAATACGTGTAAGATTCTCTTCTCGTACAATCTTCTATCTGTAATTATCGGCTTTGCTTCGAGACTTTGACTCGAGAAATTAAAAAAAATGTTTTTTGAAGTAGAGATTTTCTAGTCATCGTAAATAAGTCAATTTTTATTTCTAATCATCAAAATTTCAATCCAAAGATTGGAATAATCGGATTTTATCTGAAAGTTTTATCAGCGAAATTTTCGATAAAAGCCCATATATAACCCGTTTGAAAAATATACTTGTTGAATAATGGAAAGCTTTACAAATTGAATCAGTTTTTTTTTTCTATTTACTGTAGAAAAGTGCCAAAAATGTGCAATCCAACCTGCTATCCTTCCTGATCACCCTCAGTAATTTGTTGCTTCGCCAATTCGAGAATACCTGCCAGATTCTGTTCAATAGGGGGAATTTGGTCACTATCTTCCTCCTGTTTCGGTCTCGGTTGTTCATCCTCCGAACCGAATTCTTCCTTTTCGTCGCTCGGCATATAGTCATCGTCATTGTCAGCACTTTTTCGAGCTCGCTTCGACTTTCTAAAACGTATACATAGAAAATATGTGAAAAAGTTATATCTCAATAAATCAACGGCTTCTTGCAAAAAGTACATGGCTGTGTAAAAAAGCATAGGGATATGGAAAGGTAGGCTATTTTCGATCTCAAAATGATGAACAGCATGGGTAGGGCATAGCTAGATGCTGTTCGGCTTAGCTTACCCACTCTATACTCCACCTTTTTCTTAGATGTACGACTTTTACAAGAAGCCCAGATCAACAAATTTTGCAAGTTTCAATGGACATTGATTTGTAACTGTGCTTAGTTGAAAATATGTTTCACACAACTCGCAAACCCCACACGATATCTAAAACTTCGATAAACAAAGCGAAAGCTCTAATAATTAATAAAGCCTCAAGAAACCTCACCTCCTCCTCCCATCCCTTTTCGTTTCGATCTGTCGTTTTCTCGATTCCTTGACCTTGCAAACGTGCCGTACTGTCGTTTGACTAACACCTGCAAAGTGTAGTTTTCCTATTTTTTTTCCATAAATTAGCATGCCTGTGATAGCGCTAACGAATCGAATCACGTCGGCGAAGGGAGTTCTGCTGGCTCGCTCCCCAAGTACCTCCTTGATGCGACTCGCGCTCTCGTAGACGCATTTTAGAATCTGGGAAAGAAGATTTTAGCGGAAAAAGGCTCGGCTTCTATACGACAATTAAAATGGCGGAATTTTCCCACGATTTCTTTGAGAACTTGTCATCTCGTCTATCTCTAACTATTGGCTTCGTTAGATCGCAATTTTTTTACCCTCCGTTTCTTTATTTAGAAAATTTTATAGACAGATATTGAAAATTGTATTTGTTTTATCGAAAAATAGTCTTAAAAATACCTGATCGCCCCTACCCCCGACGTAGCACATGACTTCGGACTGGGTCTCGATGAGCGGGTCGAATTTGAGCGATGCGATCGTTCGACCGATCTCGATACAGTCCCGGTCGTCCTCAAATTGAAAGTCTATATTTATTATTCAGGAAACAGATAATTACTTTGCAAGTATCCGTAGATCTGGTTGTCTTCGGGATGGTCGAGATATTGCATTGCGCGCCGGCCTGAAATTTGAAAATGTTATTTTCCGACTTTCAGAAAAATAATCTTTACCTCATTGATCTGGAACTCCTCGACCATCAAATCGCCCCACGGAATTTCGTCCATCTTCTGAAGTTATTTCTTGAAAGTCTATTCTTTCTGGAGTTAGAAAGGAGAATGATATTCGAATTCGGTCTAAACCGACATTGAAAATATTAAAATAAAAACTAATTTAATCAAAATTTATTGAAAAATATACCCAGAATTGTCATGCGTAAGGCTCAAATTGAAAACCCGTTTTTTTTTAAAAATAAAACTAGAAAATCTAGAAAAAAAAATTCTGAAGTTATTGAAGCTCTTCATTAGATCCTTCTTCATTTTCAAATTTATCTTCATCAATTTCCATTTTCCTTTTCTTCGCATCCCGACTATTTTCTTCAACTTTTTTCCGAAGTGCGGCTCGACGAAGTTTTCTACGCTCGTTATATAATTTTCTGAAATTCGAGAATTAAAAATAAAAGAGGAATCGCTTAATCATACCGCTCTTGTATAAGGTGCGCAAAAAGTTTTGGTCGCTTTTGATTCTCCTTTAAAAATTCATCTCCAGAATAATAATTGTTAAATTTGTTTAAAAACTTGATTATTTTCTTCTCTTTTCCTCTATCAATGCTATCTTTCTGCACGATTTGTATTCCAGTTGGTCACGAGTTTTAGATTTATGCATCATTTTTGAAAGTTAAAAACGGTCCAGACTTGTCGCGTACCCTGTACAAGTTGATTGACTAATGCCATAATTCTATTTCTTTAGAAAATATTATAAATGCCTACTCCTGAGCCTTCTGGTCGAGAATTCCCTTGTAGATGGGTTCATCCTTCCTGACGCACCATTTGCCCACCGTCTCTTTGCCTACTCCAGTGATCTTGCACACTGCTTGGTTTAGATTCGCGAACGGAGTTTGATAGGCCTGAAATTCAACGCTACCTCCAGAAATGGCCTCGCGAAAATCGTCAAAATAATGCATAGACATGGAAAGTTAATCAAGATTAGCAGATAATCTGCAATTCGGAAATAACACCTTTCAACACTTTCGACGACAACACATTGGAACGACAAGACTCATCCCTTCCTTAGTTAAACCTATCTTCACTTATTCACTAAATCTTGTTAATTCATGTCTCTACCCTAAAAAGTCTTACCATTTCTGAATTGCCTTATAATGTAGCACTTTCAAAAATAGAAATAAAAACAATTTACCTTAGGTTGGAATAGGTTTTGTAGTTGAGCGAAGCTGTCATAGACGTTGCGGAGAATGACGATTCCGCCTGTCCTGATCTCGTCCAGATTGTCCAGTTTCTGCCAGCCCTCAGGATGAGTCATTTTGAAGTTCGACAGCCGTCGTCCGATCATCATATGCATTCTATCTAGCTGGAAATAATTACCTTGAGAAAAATATTCAGAAATTAGCACTGTTATCTTTCTTCCAACATATCTGATATGTCTACGAAATCGATCCAGAAGTCGATTTAAAAAATTCTACAAGTTTCGCCTATTAGGTTTCCAAATGCAAACTTTCTGATACAACTTTTTCAAATTATAAGATATTTGAGCTCTTCTCAATTAACTTGACAAGTCTTACATTGACAGTCTGCAAATTCTTGTCAATTTTGCGTTTCTGACTTCCACCGGTTTGCACTCCTCTTTCCAAACAGTAGACCCTCTCCATGATCCATTCGCTCATTCCATCCATTTCGTTCATTTCATCATCGTCCAGATCCATTTCTAAAACATTCTATTTTGCAGAAAGATAGAAAAACATCAAAGACATTCAATTTACGGTCTTGAACCGATCGATGAAAAATCTTCAAAAATGTTAGTTTCAGAAAGTTTATTTGAAATGTCAGGTTCAATAAAAATAAGATAAAAGCATAAATACCCAGAATGTTTTTTTGTAAAATTCGGAAGATAAAAACCCGTTTTCAAAAATGTACATGAAATTAGTGAACTATTGAGGCTGATCATTGGAATTTGAATTGGAAGTCTCTCCGTTTTCTGATTCAGATTCATCCTCAATTTCTTCCTCTTCCTGTTCTTCCAGATCGCTTCCCTCATTTTTCTTCTTCTTCTTCTTCATTTTCACCGTCCGAATCAAATCACCACTTTCCTGCAGAAGCCGAGCTTTGCGCATTTTCTTCCGCTCGTAATATTTGCGACTGAAACTCGATTGCTACTAATAGTTAAAATAGCAATGAAAACTTGGTTTGAAATAATTCACACCATTGAAAGAATTTGAAAATTAGAATAATTTTTCTCTGAACTAATTATTCGTTACCAAGGCTGCAAATTTTAGACCCAACCTGACCTGTATCGGGTCGGGCATTTTCGAAAATGCCCATCCCGTTTCATAACAGTCCAGATCGGATTTTCAATCAGGTCTAAAATTTGCAGTCCTGTTCTTGAGAAGTTTTATCTAAAACATCCAAAACTTTTGTCAAAAATGAAGGAAAGCTTCTTTCTAAAAATAAACAAAGAAAGCTGACTTGTAAGCTTGCATGTCGAGAATGGGCTTGCGCTTGGGAATTTCGTTCCTGTGACAGATTCTAAAGATCGTGGGAAGGGCAACGCCCGTCAGAAACGAAACTGACTGACTAGTATTAGCGAACGGGGTTCGTCTGGCCTGAAACATATTCAACTTTATTTTTATAAGCTCCCAGAAAATAACGTTTCTTATCTGTAAAGTGAAAACTATTGGAAATAATTTATTCATTTTTTCGCTATTTTGTCCTAGAGAATAGGAACATTTCGAACAAAGTTGCCTCTCCAAGTTAAAACCATAGACGCATAAATCCTAATTATGTGAAATTTGTGACGTTTCGAAGTCGAAATTTTTCAAATCACATTTTGATCTACTCTCATTCATAGTAGCCAATTATGCAAAATCAAAGATACTTACATTAGGATGGAACTGTTGTTTGAGCTGAGTGAAGCTGTCAAAGATGTTCTGCAAAATGACGTGCCCGCTGACTCTGACGCCGTCCAGCTTGTCTAATTTCTGATAGCCCTTGGGTCGGGTCACTTTGAAATCCGCCATTCGATGGCCAATCATCATTAGAATAATATCATCCTTCTGAAAACTAACTATTTGTGAAAATACTAGAAACGTTTCTAAAAATAGTTCTTAGAAAAGTTTGAGAAGTACGAAACATAACTCAGCAGACTAATTCCGAAAATTCTTTCCACAGAACTTTTAGAAAAGACAGCCCCTTTCGATAACTTAAAAATGACGTAAATTCTTACAGACTCAGCTTGAGTGTTTTTGTGGAAGACATCTCTCAGAGGACGAATCGTCTGAACTCCCTTCTGCGAGCGAAACACTCTCTCAACCACCCATTCGTTCGATTCCTCCTCGTCCTGATTCATCTTCTGAAGTTATTTGAACTTGCGAGAAAAAATCGAGCCATGGAAAATATCAAAACGTCTTGAGCGTTTTCCTCCAAAAATAGATCGAACAAATAAATTAAATAAATAAATTTATTCCAATTTGAAAGCTCGAAACAAAAACCCGCAATTTTGTAAAGACGAGTAAACCCTTGATGATATGTCGGATCTAATGATTTTTTTTAATTCTGAAAGAGCTTCACGATTTTCTAGCCTGATTTCCTTCAGCTTGCTTCTTCTTTTTCTCGTCTCTTCTACGTTGCGACCTTTCTCGACTGAATGTGTTTCTTCAAAAATGATAGATAAAAATATCATACTTGTAGGTTTTCTTATCGACGACTGGAATGCGCAGTCGAGGCAGTTTATCCTGACAAATTCTCTTCACCGATCCACTAGAAACACCCGTCACGCTCGCCATCAGAAAGTTCAGGCTGCTGAATGGAGTTTGAGTGGTCTGAAAATTCGACAATTCGAACATTTTATGCTTTCTTTTCTATTCAAATTTTATCCAAAAGTGATTAAGAAAAACGATCTGAAATGAATATATAGCACAAAAATGAGTTTACATAAGGCTCCAACTGATGCCTGATGGCGATGAAGCTATCGTAGACATTCTGGAGAATTTTGTCCCCGGAAATGCGAACTTCGGCCAAATCGTTCATTTTTTCCTCTTCAGGACGAATGACGTTCAGGCACGAGACCAAGTGACCGATTTTCATGTGAACCACATCTGGCTGAAATAAGCTATGATTTTATAAAGATCTTCAAAAATTTCAAAGAATAATAAAATGGCAGCTCTAAAAATAGATTTAAAAATTAGAAACTTATCATTTTGAAGGGAACAAACTCTATCTGCACTAATTCCAGAAAGATAAGATTAATGGATCTTGAATGAAAGATAAAGATCGATTCTAGCAAAAACATTTATAAAAACCTACAGTAATAATCTGAGTGTGTTGATTTTCTTTAGACAGCGAAGAAATTGTTTGAGAGGTGTTTTCCTTGGTGTAAAGCCTTTCGATCACGTATTCGCTCGTTTCTGTATCAATTCGATTTCCGTTCATTTTCTGAAGAAACTTCTTCTTAAGAAAATCGAAACAACTCATGAGATATCGAAAACGCTTCGAACGTTTTCCGCAAGAATAAAATAACATTATAGTGAAGATCAACTTTATTAACGATTTCAAAAATAAAAATTACCCGCTTTTCAAAAAGAAAGCTTCACAAAAATCGAGCTACGCCTTTCAAGGCTCATAATCTGGGTCGCTATCCAGCTGCTCTATCTCTCCGTCATCAAGGTCTTCCCGATCTTCTTGACCTTCGAGGGATTCGGAAGAAGCCTCTTCTTCATCCTCTTCGTCAGAGACAACGGTCTTAGCTTTCGAAGGTCTTCCTCTTAATTTTGTTTTTAAGTGATGGACCGTGTAACCGTCAATCAATATAACATTCATTTTATTGTAATCGTTATCAGATTTTACTAACAACAAAATATTTATAGGTCAGGCTATAATCAATGAAAAATACGTCAACAAATCAACGAATAGTTTAAAAGAAATCAATCATACCTCTTGGCCTTGCCTGGACCGGAATTTCTGACCCTTGGTTTTCGTACTGGAGCAATATACTTGTTCTCGGGATTGATGTAGTTCTTGTAAGTGTTGGCTGTCACACCTGAAAAAGGTGATTTTATATGCTTTCTATCTTATCTCAAAATTAAAATGAAATGAAGCTAAAATTGTGGGCGAAGCTCAAGAGCTTTTCCATTCTATATTTGAATATGGATTTTAGATGAGTTACCGGAAATTTTGGTCATCATGGACTGGACATGCTGAAAGGGCGAAATGGTCCCCGAATCAGCCATGTTCAGCTGCAGCTGGATGCACGCATCGTAGATGTTGCGCAGGATCTGAAATTCCTTTTAATCTCTCTTCAAAATGTTAGAAATATGTCTAAAAATTATAAATAGAGGTATCTTTGAAAAATATGAACCCTTCTCAAAATTTAAATAGAAAAAATGTGACAGACAATTTCAGCGTATTGGACAAAAACAACTTCAACAGATTTCTTAACCTCAAAAATTTTTATGATTTTATTACATTGATGATTTGTTCAAGATGAAATTATGATCTACCGTATCCCCGTTAGTTCTGATTTCCTCCAGATCATTCAACTGTTCGCTGTTCTGCTTCGGCTGCAGATTCAGATTGCAGACCGCCTTCCCAATCGACTCGTACTCGTGGATGCTCCGTTTCCTCGTATATCGATTCTCCCCTTCACTATTCAGCTGAAATCAAAGTTTGGTTACTTTTTCCAATGTGATATGAAAAATGTAGAAAATTTTGTAATAATGTTTCAAACACTTCATAAGTACAATTCCAGATAAGATGTGCTGATTATGATATGATAATTGACAATGGTAAGGACCCGATTTGCCCAAGATAGAAAAGAACTCGTTATCATATGTCTCAAGGATTTCAACAATTACAAAAAATCACCAACCTTGAAATTGCGTTTGACTTGCTTCGAGATGTGGCCGATTCCGTACAGCTCCGTCTGCGAGTGCTTGCTCATAGTGTAGCACTTCTTTGGCACGTCGATTTGAGCGCCTGAATGCAAAAAATGAATGTTTAACAAATTATTTAAAAAAAAAGATCATTGTTTTTGCATAAATCGGTTCAGAACATTCCTATTGTAATTTCGTAATATGCATTCTGGACTAGATGAGTAGAGAAAGAAATGAAATTGCAATTTTTTTAAACTCTTAGAAATGCACTAACCTGCTCCAACAGTGTCGTAGTACTGAAAGAAGACCTCATTCTGATTCGAGCTTGAAGGGCCAGCGCTGTTCATCTTCAAAAGTTCTGAATTCCCAGTCTTTGAGAAAAAAATAAAAAGAAATTTTGCAAGATATCAAAACGTTGATGAAGCGTTTTTTCCTGACAAAAATATAAAATGAAAAATCGTATTTTATTGCTCGTGTAAGTTTCAAAAACTGAGAAAGATCATGACGATTGCACCCATGAATTTGGAAGTATAGAGGAAAAAACTACCCGTTTTCGACTAGAAAGTGCAAAATTTTCATTTTTGATCTTCCTCATTTTCTTCGTCTTTCGTTTCCGAAACTCCAGCCTCATTCTGATCCGGTTCTTCAAATTTGATTTCTTCGTCGTCCATCAATTTAGACCTCTTTCTGAAATGAACCCTTTTAGCGATTGTTTAAAAATAAGTTTCAAAATAACCTAAAATGATATGAATTTCTATACATGTAATTGGTAAGGTGCTAGTCGTAGAGAAAGACAAATTTCTCCTTTCTTAAAGAAATGGTATTTTAAGCGTGATATAAAAACATTTCAAAAGTGAAGAACTACCAAGATATCGTTATGAATTCGCTACCACATTGTTTCAAGAGTAAAAATAGATCGAGAAATATCCTTACGCATCGTCGTTTTTCTCGTTCTTCTCGACATCGAGCCTTCGCTTCATGATCAGTTTCTCGTTGCAGATTTTGCGCACCAGCTTCTCGGATACGCCAGCGAATTTCGACGTCATTCCATAGAGATCATGGAAGGGGGTCTGAAAATCCTTTTTAGTTTCAATTTTACTGACAAGGAATGCTCAACATATGAAGCGCTTAATTCCGGAAACGGCCCATATCATCTGGTAGCCCAGGCCGTGGGCTGCTCAACGGTACCAATCTTACCGGCCCATACGGGCTTTACGCTGTAAACGACGGACGGGAAGTTTCTATGGCTCAGGCCTGCTGTCGCACATCAATCACATCGTTATTTCTCGATGGATTTCGAAAATTATTTTTTAAATAAATTTGAATTAGTCATACAGTAATGGGAAAAATATAATTAGCCCAAGTTTCAGGATTTTCAAGGATGAATTCGGACTGTTCCTATACATAGAGTGTCTTATAATAGTACTTTATTTCGAAAATTCGTTCTGGTCTGAATTCTTATCGAAATGACTGGATATTTGGTCATTGAGGTTTTCGATCACGCAGAATTCGAAAATCACTATCAAAATACCCCTCAACCACTTGCTTTGTCAATACCGTAATCCCAGAGATACTGTAAATCCGAGTTATTGTAACTCAACATTTCTGCATCGAAATAATTCAAATTTGGTATCAAAATGTTCGGAATGACACCCTAAATATAAATCAGAAGAGATTTCATCGATACGGCTATTGGCTTGCGAGTTCTGATTTTTTTAGTTTCATGTATAAAAAATCACTCATTTTGAACATTGAGCAAAGAAAAATTCATAGAATAAGAACAGATGGTTTTATTAATGAGATCATTTCAGATTCTTAATCAGTATATTCTTGCGAGTATTTTGATACTAAATTTGAATTATTTCGATGCAGAAATTTTGAGTTACAGCAATCCGGATTTACAGTATCTTCGGGATTACGGTATCTGCACAGAAAGTGGTCAACGCGTGTTTTAATGGTGATTTTCAAATTCTGCGTGATCGAAAACCATAATGGCCAAATATCCAGTCATTTCGATAAGAATTCAGGCCAGAATGAATTTTCGAAATAAAGTACTATTATAAGGTACTCTATGTATAGGAGCAGCCCGAATTCGTACCTGAAAACTCGGAAACTTGGGTTAATTATATTTTTCCCATTACTGTATGACTGATCCAAACTTCTTTCAAAAATAATCTCCGAAATTCATCGAGAAATAACGATGTGATTGATGTGCGACAGCAGGCCTGAGCCATGGAAACTTCCCGTCCGTCGTTTACAGCGTAAAGCCCGTATGGGCCGGTAAGATTGGTACCGTTGAGCAGCCCACGGCCTGGGCTACCAGATGATATGGGCCGTTTCCGGAATTAAGCGCTTCATATGTTGAGCATTCCTTGTGAGAAAACTATATGAAAGGGTAACAATTTTTTCATCGATTAAGAATCTTATGTAAAATATGTTTGAAAAATAGAAGACAATTTTACCTTAACAGCATGTTTGCCGAGTCTCCTCTTGATGTGAGCGAGGCTAATGAAAGTCTCTCTGACGAGTTCTTCTCCTCGGGCTTCGATTCGCTTCCCGAAATAGGTGGGATCTCTGTGCAGCGTCTCGAATTCCCACGCCACGAAAGAGTCAACCACTTGCCCGATCTCCATCCAGTCTGTATCCACCTTAATAGTGGCATTTTATGAACAAAGATAACACTAGTATGTTTAATGGAAAATACAAATATCCTGAGGAATCAAGTTTTAGTAGTTATCGGCAAGTATTTTGATCTATAAGCTGATTTTCAAATCTCAATTTCACTATTCTTGAGCATGTTTCTTCACTGAATCATGAAGATCAGATACAAAATGTACTGCTATGTCTGACTCGAGCTAAAATAGTAACAAATCTAACTCACCACATCAGTTTGCGTGAAATCCGAAGCAGAATTCGGAAAGTAGTTGCATTGCACGCTGACATCCGTCACGTAGAAGGACTCGATCTGAAATTGTAATTTTTAGAATTTTTTGTCATTTTAAGTTTACTTGAACTCCACAGGCTTCAGAATAGATTGTCGGATTCATCCTTCTAACTGGTCAAAAATCTAAAGAAATGAATTTGCACAAATCTGTGAAGTCAAAAATACGAGATATCTCAACGTTAAAGAACGCTCTTAACTTCCAGTAAAATGGGGAAAATGTCAAAAATAGGAGATTTATTGCAAGGAAAAATCACCGAGTATATTCCTGAAAAGTTTCAGCTTTCAAAATCATGGAATGTTGAAAAATCATCTTACAACAATAAACTCTCGTTTTATACCCGAATGTTTTTTAATCTAAAAAAGTTCAAAAAGAAGAGAATAGCTTTAAAAATAATAATTGAAAAGTTATTAGTCCTCATCTGGGTCGATTTGTTCGATTTTCACTTTGTCCTCGATTTCATGATCGTTCTGATCCGGTTGTTCCTGCATTTCCTCGAAGAATATATCGGGAATTTCTTGTTTCATCTCTTCTTGCTCCTCATTCTGTTCCGCAAACATTTCCTCATCGCTGTGCAGTTCCGCTTCCAATTCCTCTTCCTCCTGCTCGTCAGGCTCCGAACTGTCCGGCTCGACTTCAGTCGGCTTCTTTCTCGGCCTGAAAACGATACAGATTTCAATCTAGAATAGAGGAGGCTATTGATTTTTGAAGTAGCACTAGGAGAAGTGAAGAAAATCTGCTCGAATCTATCTTTTGGGAAATCCCAAATAACGAAATTTCGAAAACCCATTTTTCATCCAAATGAATCAAGCAATGCTCAATTCAATTTCGGTTTTCCCGAAAAGTCGACTTCCACAGTAAAGATTTTCACACAACTGTGCTTTATGCAGTTCGTGCAAAATACAAGAAAATCACCAACCTCCCCCTCGGTCTCGTCCCTTTCGGAGCTCTGCCTTCCCTATACTGCTTTCCAAACTTTCCCTGCCCATATTTCGTCGAACTCGTTCCAGCCTTCGGACCGATTTTTCGTCGATATTCGATGCGCTTTCTAAAAACTAAGTGTCGAAACTATGTCTCAGAAATTCAATGGATAAAAATAGAAAAAAAACGATGGTTTTAGTCAAAAAGAATTGTAAAATGAAGAATGTGATTTGAGTTTTGAAATATGTACCTGCAAAGTTTGTAGACCGATCCTTTGCTGACTCCACAGATTCCAGCAACGAAATATCCAATGTTCGTGAAGGGCGTCTCTTTGTGCAGAGCACCGAAACTCTCCTTGATGAGCTTGATGCTGTCGTACACTCGCTGGAATATCAATATGTCAAATTGCCATTTCTCGAAATCATAAATTTGGAGCTTTTAACATCCTCAAAACTGTCGAAAAGTGTTGAAAAGAGTAAAGAAGTTCAAGTTGCAAAGAAAAGGAGAAAAATTTGAGAAGTTTTTACCCTCAAAATCTGCATTCCCTCCCGTTTGATGTTGTCGTCAGTCTTGGGGTGCAGCGCTTCGAGATCCTCAATTTTGATCACCTCCGTCATCACGCGACCCACCTCCATCCATTTCGAAACCAGCTAAAATTGATAAGTTTTAAAATGTACACACAAGCATCAACACTATTCCACCTAGGATTAGCCGATGTAAAACGGCTTTTGAATTTTTATTAAATCACGTCTTTCAAATTCAACCCACCCATCCAGTCTGATTGGCCTTATCGTACATTCTCTTCGGTGGCAAGTCGCAGTTCACTGCAGTGTCGACTACCTGAATTTTCATTTTTCGTTTTTCAAAAAAAAATCGTGATTTACCCAATAGGGTTCGACTTGAATGGGCACTTTCTTGAACCCAGTTGGACCGTTTTGATCCTGGTTGCTCGAGCATGGCTTATCCATCTGAGTTTTTTCGCATTGCATTGAAAATAAATTCGAAAAAATATATCTCAACGTTTGAAAACGTCATTTTGAGGTAATAAGATGTTTAGACAAGTCAATAAATCATCGGTTTATTCAGTTTTCCAGCAGAAATAACTATTCTTTGAAACTTATTTGAAACATTGCAAGTTCTCAGCTGAGATTCGAATGAAATCTTCTGAATGAAAATGCAATTTCGTGATTTGTTTTTCAAAATAAAACTCGCTTTACATACCCGAAATTCATTGAATTTCCGAGATACAGTAATTATTCCTACTTTCCTGTTTCTTGGTTCGATTTATTCTGGGAAGCGACGTCATTATTCTTGCGTCTGTTTCTCGGTTGTCTTCCTCGAGGTCTGCAACTTCAACTCTTCACATATGTTCTGTATGCTTTAAATTTGAAAGTAATTTACCTCATATACATTCGCTTCTTCTTCACTATATTATAAACTGTCATTCCCGAAACTCCTGAAATATAAAATGAAAACTAAAATATAAGATATTTCGATTGCAAAACTCAATAGAAATTTTATAATATAGATTGCTTCAATAACAATCTAATGGGAGAAGTTGATGAAGATCGGATAGTAAAGCTTTAAAAATTTAATGAAATACCTGTCAACTTAGAGCATAGCTGAGTGATATTCGTGAATGGAGTGTGTGAGGAATTTGGACCGAGCAGCTCTTTGATATAAAAGATCGAATTGTACACTGATTGCACGATACGATCACCATTTATTCTAGAAAATAACTTGTAAAATGTCTCAAGTTCTAGATATTGGAGATAAATTCGAGCCATAAAAATTGAGTTGAGTTATGATGGAAACAATAACAAATTCTCGTAAAATATATCGCTCTACTGTCTCAGAAATGAGCAAAGAAATATGTTGATTCGATAAAAAAATATTACTCACGGTTCATTCTCAGATTGATTTTCATGCGTCCCTTCTAGCGTCTCATAATTCATTCCATAAAACACTCGACCGATCGATAATAATTCGGATTCGTTCTGAAATCCATAAATACCCCTTTGAAGAAAAAAAATAAAAGAATCTTACATCTACTGTTTGCACTGCTTTGTTGATGGCAGCCACTTGCACGTGGCACTGCACAGCTCGATCGACCACTGAATACTCCTCCACTTTGATTTCTCCCGGGACCTGCCCGGACAAACTCGCTAGATTCATTCCGCAATTTTAGCTGAAATAGAAAGAACTAGTGACTTCAAGGAATTAGGGAGAAATCGATATCGAAACGTCGAAAACGTAGATCAAGATATCAAAAGTAAAAAAAATCAAAATGGAATAAATTCATTTTAAAATTTTAATAAATTACTTGAAATCGAAAAGAAATAACTCATTCATTTTCAGGTGCTAAAAAATCACAAAACAACCTAAAGATATCATCAAATATCACTGCATACCCGGCTATTCTGGAAAGCTCTAGAAAAAAAACTTCGTGGTTTAAGAAAGTTACGATTGTTCGGGATATTCTCCGAATTCGAGTTTGATGTCCGGAATGTCGTCATCTTCTTGAGTTTCTTCTGGCTCGACACTACCGCTCGCCTCACGACTATTTCTCGATTTCCTGAAATTGGGTGTAATGCCAGTTTCTGTTCGAAATTTTCAGTTGCATATTTTCTTTTGGAAAGTTCAAGCTTAGACATTTTCAACGAGAAAAAATATTCGTCGGAAACAGCATACTTTTCCGTTTTGCAGGTCCTATCAGCGTTTGCAGCCTTCTTTTTGTAAAGTGGAGCGGGAGTTTCACGAGGCTGCGCGATGATGTGGTTCACTAGATCCAGGGAAACTCCTATAAAATAAAAAATAGAAATAACGAAAGAAGACAAAATAGTCGACCTGTAACATCAGAAACGAAATTGGCGACATCGTTGAAGGGCGTCAAGACTGCCACATCGCCCAGAATCTCCTTGATTTTCGCGAAACTGTCGTAGACCGCCTAAATAGCTAAATGATCCTTTGGGATTATTACTGTAGAAAAGTTTCCTGTATTTTCCACTAAAATAGGAGTTAGGGGGTGTCGAAAAAACCGGTAACAAATACAGCATATTCGAGAAAAATAGCTTTAAAGTTTCTCTTCTAATTTCATAAAAATATAAATATTTCTTGAGAAATCTACCTGAACAAGTCTCTCTCCCCTGGTCGTGACGAGGCAGGTGGCATCTTTGACGTGGAGCGTGGAGACCGCTTCCAGATTCAGTGAGGTGATGATCTGACCGATCGTCAAGTACTCCTGACCGTCCTGAAAACAAACCCATTCATTTCTGAAAATTTCCTAAACTTTCTTTTCTATAGACGACTATAGTTTATAAGGCAAGTGGGTATTGTAGGTTTCGTGAGTTTTACAAAATTCTATCCGAAAACAATGACGAAGATTCGAGTTTCGGAAAACAATTTCGCAAAAGTAAACAAAAAATCTTTAAAATGCCAAACTTTTAGAAAGAAAACTGCTGACTGCTGTTATTTATTTTCTTTTAAAAACGAACATAGAACTTCTGACAGGCCTTGTCCTGCAATTTGGACGGCCCAGGCTGGAGTTCGCACTGGATCTGGTTGTCGATCACGTAATATTCCTCGATCTGCAGGTTGTTCATCCTATTTTGATAGACTGAAAGCAAAAATTGCCTTGTATATTAATTTTATCAGAAAAGCCAATTATCGCAAAGCAATTAAAAACGATAATTAACCAGATAATTAGTGCAATTACTATCTAGAAATTATCTCAAAAGGTGAAAATTGAATTCTTTCAAATCGAACAAAGTACAAACAGCATTGACTGCACGACGTGTAAATAGCAAGCGTTAAAAGAGGAAAACGGCCAAAGATATTCAATGCAATCGAAACATTTTTACTCATTTAAAAATTACTCAAATTTATTTATTCGACTTATCCAATCAATCAGTTACTCTAGTTAACTAATTACCTATGGAGCTAATTGGGCTCGAGTTCTTCTAGCGGTTTCATTTCGATTTTCTCTTTCATCACATTTTCTGTCTTCGGTACATCTCGACAGATTATGGAGATTCGCCTGAAAATAAAAAAAAAATGAAAAAGGTCAAATCAAAATAACCTCTTTCTCGGAACTTCAATTCCATCGAACATTGACTCGTTCTTGTCGAGAATCTCGTGTTTGAAGTCATACCGAGCGATGCCACTGAACAATACTACTCGAGTAAGTTTTAAAAATAGACTATTGAACAGAAATGAAATTGAGTCATTTAATGTGATTCAGTGAGATAATGCTAAACAAGAAAAGGTCAACTCAGGTGTCTAGAGTGAACTGATCAGATCAAGCCCAGTTTATATTTTCCGTTGTCAAAGTTTCAAAAATATTTATCCAGGGTCAGACTAATTTTAGATAGTTAACGTTTTCTTTCAAGACTTGCAGTAAAAACCGTACCTCAGCTTGTACAGACTTCTCCTTTTCAGGTACAAATCCACGATGAGTTCATCCATGCTGTCCTTGTGCCGAAGTCGCATTACAGAAGACGAGAGAAGGGAGACGCCAGCTATTACGTCGCCACAGTACTGAAATTTCATTTAAAAAAATCCTATTTTGTTCCTTGAACAAATACTCTTATACTGTCGATGTGCGGCTTGATGACGCCCTCTTCGTGAAGATCGAGAATGTGGACCTGAGTCAGGTGTTGGGCATTCGCGGGGAACGCGAAGTCACTGAAAAATTTGTAAATCAAAAGTGAAAAAATCAGAAGGACGAAAAAATCGCTGGATCAATTTTGCCTAAGGTTTTTGAAATTCTTGAACTCCATAAAGCATATAATTCTTTGAAAAGTTCGTTCAAATTGCATGAATAGCATAGAGCTATTATATTGTGGACGTCCGCTTACTTGATGAAAATGAAAATGGCGTATTTTTACACGCGCAAAAATAAACGAATTTGCATTGGGTGTATTACGGACATACACATTGTCTTACGGAGTTTGTAAAAGAAGGTAGAGAAAAAGAAAGGACGCATGAAGCAATAAGTAGATTTGATGTGCATTTCCTTAGTTTTGTGCGTCAGAAAATGCATAATGTTTCATTTTCATCAAGCAATTGGCAGTCTACAATAGAGTTTGTTCGATCAGGCTTGCAAGTCTGTGAAACCAACCGTATCCTCTGTACGATCCTGGCATTTTCCTCCCTCCACTTGGTCCTCTGCTCCCTCTCTCTGTAGTTGTTAATCGCATCGTCCCAATGGCTCTTCTCGTACCGCAATCGCTTCATGTGCGGTTCCAGCTTAAATTAATTCACAATATGCTTCAGGTAATGAACAAAAGTATCTGAAAAGCAATTTTACTGCTTGGATATCAATTTAGTCGATGGTTCACCTTTCAAAAATTTTCCAGATAAGTGGTTACCAAAGTCACTTCTATCTGCAAACATTTGTAGAGCAGAATTAAGTCTCAAGACTTTCATAGATGAACAGCCTAATGCTCAAAAATGATGAGGTGATGCAGATAAAATATTTCGCAAAAAATCACATGTTTCAAAATTCGCATAATCAATTTTGACTCTATACCACCAAGACTCGTAAAAATTTTTAAAAAATGTTCTACCTCATTGAAAATAGTAGTTTCTTCTTCTTCAGTAATGAAGTCGGGCACGACGGCGATACTTCCCTCCATTTGCCTGATGACTTCTTGTGGCCATTTCTCGAGGTTTTGAAAACAAATTAACTTCGAAAGCACACGGGGACATAGCTTCATTTTCTAAAAGATAAATATTTTCGTTCCAGTTACTTTCATGAAAATATTTTTGTAAATCCCAATACTTCTGTTGAAAGCAACAATTCAATATCTTCTACTGAGACTCCATTCTTTTCAAAAAGTTTATTCAAATTCTCGATGTGGCAACAAAATGGTAGTATCTCTTTTCGGTTAGAGCTATGTCAAAAATCAAATCAATATTCTTTTCTTGTGAACAAGTGTTGGCATAGCATTTGGAAAAAAGTCATAAATACTCTCCGGTATGCCAATACTTTTCCAGCAAAATAAAAGCTATCCTAGAAATGGCGCAATTTATGTTAAAATTTACAGAGTACAGTATCTCATTTGAAAGGCCTCGATTACAATAGAATTATGCGTCTTCGATAAAATAGGGTAAAACGATAAAACCTTGGCGAATGCAATTTTAACGTTATGACGAAATAGCATTGAATAGAAGAAAACTATGAAAAATAAAAATATATCTTATCTTCCATAATTTACTGTCATCAAGGAAATTACGTCAATTGATAAAAATGCAAACTGAATATGAAAATGCGTATGAAAATCGTGTTCGAAAGCAAAATTAGATGATTTGAGAAATTTTCTTACAGAGTTACTCGAAATTAGTCATGATTAACAATGAGAAACGAATAAAATTGCCTTTTCGTACAATAGAAATCTCTGAAGTGTCAACAAAACAAGAAAAAAGAAAGGAAAAGCCTGACTCTAAATGTGGCAGCCGAAAATATCATATTCTTTTACCCTTTACTGTGAACCTGAAAGAGGCAATTTGAAAATGACAATAATTTCTATTTCCATTTCAACTTATTTCCTTCGGTCATTTTCAAATTTCTCTTCAAATAACATTCCATTTTCGAGAAAAGACAATTCTGAGCTAATATTCGAAGGACCAACCGCGGTACGTTTTGCTAAAATCTACCTTTTGAACCGAAGAAAGAAGGGGTCGAAAAGTGGGGAGTTAGATTGGCGAGAAAACCCGGATTTTTGTATGCGAAATGAAAAGCCAACACTTTCAACTAGCCTAAAAGAATTCCCATTTTCGTGGCTAGATTTTCAAAATCTTTAATTTAAAAAGACCTTGAAATGCAACTCGGAAATAACATGCTCCTTTCAGAGTAAGTCTTTGAAATGGCAATTCCATGTTCCTTTGCTAAAAATATTATCATTTCCGAATCATCTATGAAAGCTGAATGATCAAAATTTTGAAAATCCTCGCCAAAAATGGTAGCGGATAATTACACTGTATACAAATTGATGCTCCTTTCCTTGGTTACTGTAAACTACCGTAACCTATCTGCCTGGATTACTGTAGAACTGCCGTAATCTCGATTCATCATTTGTCTTTCTTTGGCTGCGTGTCCGTGAAGAGTCGCTTCATGTCGATCAGAGAACGCTTCAACTCTTCGCGGAACTCGTTCGAACTCTAAAAATTCACGAATCGTTTATTTTTTCAAGTTTCGGAATAGCTTCAAATGCATTTATCTAAAGACTTGGACTTGGATAAAGTCGAAATTTGAGACGAATTCAGTTTTTGCTAAAATAGTTTCGAGACAAAAACATTATTCATAATTCTAAAATATCATTTGTCAGGAACTTATATTCATTACCTCCAAAATAGATGGTTTCCACTTTTTAAAATTTGCAAGCAGATTTTCGATTGACCATGGACCCCCACATACATCAAATCAAGCCAACCTTCTCATATTTACCATCAACTTGAAGCCCATTTTCATCTTCTGCTTTTCATAGATACTGTAAAATTACCGTATTATCGGCGGAAATTTTGCTGGAGATGTGCCAGGAGACCTGGTCCTCGCCCACAATGATGTAGGAGACGCCATAGCCTCGGTCGGCCACGGGCCCAAATCCGCCGCCGGCAGTCACCAGACGCATTCGGTCGTCCATCGATATGTGCGCCGGAATGTCCTAGAATTACAGTATTATTGGTTGGAGAGAACGTCGATATCCAAAATTGCGCTACTCGTCTCGTTTCTCTCCCACGCGACTCACTATTTCGCTACAATTTCAATTTCTAACTGCGGAATGAATGTCGACTTTCTCTCCAATCAACAATAATCATTTTCGAGGAGAAATAAATGCTAGTGTTAGTATGAAATATCATCTGAAAATGCGTCTGATCACTTTTCTAATTTTATAAAGAATCGCTGAAACATCAAATCGATGTGAAGGAAGAAATAATTCGTGAACTCTATTCTCTAGCAGTATCGTCATTGAAGAAATTGAAATGTTTCCCTACTATCACCAGTTTTTGAAACATCTATTTTTAAAGTGAAAAAATCGCTACCTGTTCGCACTGATTGAGCGGAGTCTGACTGGTGGAGAGCAAGTAAGTCGGAGGGAAGATTTTGTCGAAGAAGGGCGATTCCTCCTCGAGGTACCGCTTGATCACGTACCTAAGATTATCTTGCTTGACACTATAGGACCATGAGTTCTAACAGAAATTATATCCTTGAAACTTATTTGTGCTATGAATAAAAGCGATTCAAATTTTTAAGTTGAGCATAGATGAAAAAGTTGCAGAAAACCTATTCTAAATTTGCAATTTATTTTACCATGAAACATCAGTTCTATAATAAAATGTTCCTTAATTTTTAAATACGAAAAACATTCTTACAGCGCAAAAAGATGCCTGTCGATGCCCTTGCCGCACATGGCGTCTCTGTAGAGTTGCTGGTGTTTTTCGGATGCCTTGCGCAACAGAGCCAAACGATCTTCAGCCTGAAAATTCCTTTTCTTTATAAAATAAGTTTCAAGTTTAATGAATCTTTCTCTAAATTTTCTACAAGAATGCTCTTACGATCTTTTTGTTTGACCATAATATTCATTGATCGAAAATTTACTTCACAAAACATGAATCTATGCTTCCAAATCTACACATCATTCTCGTGTAGCAATTAGGTTAATCCAGTTAATGCCTTGCCAATCTAAAAAATGATCAAGAGATCGCAAACCATTTGATTCGAATCGAGCATGGCCTTGACGAAAGCAGCAGCCTCGACTGTGCAGGAACGAACTGTCTCTGTGCGGCCCTCGCGGTACAGACGGGTCATCGAGGCCTCGTACGTCAGCGAGAATTTGTGCTGATTCTAAAATGAAATGTTTGATAAAATCATGTGCTTGTTCAATAATTATTCATTTCATGATGCAAAGGTTAAGAAATTTATGCTAAATAGTGCAACTTTTCTCTGATAATATCGGAAACAAGAAGAACCGTTCTACATCAAAATGAACAGACATTTTTAAGAAATTTATAATTTCTGAAACTTATGTAAAACATTATCAGAAATGTTCAAGTTTTTCACTCATAACTTTCAAAACCTCAAGAAAAATATCTTGGAAATCGAACCTTATAGTAGGTATACTGTAGAGCCATCTGACAGAAAGCATCAGGCGACACGCCGAGTTTCTTCATGAGTCCCTTGCCGTAGTCCGTCCAGACCAGAATCGCCATCTCCACGTCTTCTACCAAGGAGCGAGCCACGCTGTACGACTTCTCGATTTGAGACTGTAAATTGACGTTTTAAAATAGTTTCAGAAAGATGATATTGGAAAAAGTCTCACTCTAATGTAGCAAGTCACGCACTTAATTTCAGAAAATCTATCTTTCCTGAGAAAATTCGCAAGCTGCGCTACTTGGTAAATTTTTATCTATTTGAATAAACAAGGTATATCGAAAATGAAAATTCAATCTAAATTTATACAAAACTGAGACCTATTGCATTGTTTAATAAAGTTTCAATTGTCGTTTTAAAACTCGGTCAATGAGGCGAATTAAGGATTGATGGTTTCCTTCCAAAATAAAAGAGGTTAGAAGCTTATCACTAACTCATAATGAAAGAAAATAGTTTTCATAATAGCAAACCATAGATGAGAATAATTATCGTATAAAATGTTCACCCAGATTTACGAAAAAGTCGAAACCTACCACAGCAGCCTCGGGGATGTCCCACTTGAGTCGTTCTGGCTGAATTTTGACCTGCGGCTCTCCCTTGGCGTTGCCATTCTCGTCGTAGCCATAGACCATCAGGTCCTGCAGCAGACACCACTCCATGAAGTGGGCCATCACTGCTGCGTCACCCCTCAAAATTACTATTCAACTTTTAGGTATGCTTCGAAATTATCGTACAAGTTCGGGAATAAAAAACATGATATATAGCACATTAGAAAGCATAATATCTAAAAATAACTCATGGTCCATAATCGTTTTAGAAATGTGGCAAATAAATTAAAAACAAAATGCAGCTTTTTGGACTAATAGGTTCGGCACTTTTGCAAAAAATTTCTTTCAATGCATTTCACATTTCCTACATAATATTCTCAAAAATATTGATGATAATGCCCGAGAGATTGATTGTGAATTCTCGAACACAAAATACTAAAAACCGACCAAGAATGCTCGGTGTTGCTTCCGACGTGTCCGTTCTTGGTGAAGATGAAGTTGAATGACTTGTCGAACCACCTGTCGTAGGCCTTGCCGTGCAGCATCGTGTCTGCCCAATGATCCAACTTTTCGGAGTCATTCTGAAAAAACTCGTAAAAATTCTCATTTTAGATTCATTACAAAAATCGGAGATGCAAGTTTAATCATTTTTTAAACATTCTAATATATGTCTCCTAAAAATCGACTTATTATTTATAACTTTTCAGCTCTGATCAAATTATTCTTGAAATTAACAAGGGAAAATCTCACCTCATCATATCCGACTTCTTCATCATCGAGAATGACAACGAAAGCACTTCTTTCGATGTCGTTCAGACTGGTCTTGTTGATGCCCGATCGGAAATAGGCGCGACGCGTCTGGGCCCACGGAGTGCGGTCGCCTGCAGTTAGGGCGCCGAGGTGTTGCTAAATTTTAAATTAGGATATTTTATGAGTATGAAATGTTATTGCTTCTATGATTTATAGTTTTGATTATGAGATTGGTTGAAATATATTTTAAGCAAGAAATGCGAAGCGTGAAAGGACGAAGAGGAGATAATTATTATAGCAGAGCGACAAGAACTGACATCATGCAAGATCTTATATTTTCATTTAATTAATGATCTGCTCGAAATATATATTTTTTTAATTTCCCGATAAAAACCCAATCTCACCTCTCCTCTCTGCGGACGCCAGTCGCCTTTAAGAATGGCCTCGAATTGGTGCTGGAGTTCACAAGCATCAAGAAGTCTGAAAGTTTTAGAATAAAAATATAAGTTTCAAAAATTCGTAAAATTTTGGTAAAATCGAGGGAATCAATAAGATTACCGAAAGACTTCTTAGAATATATAAACTCGTAAAGTCTGCGCATCGAATTTTGTGAATAGAAGCTGAAAACCACCTCTTTCCATTGTGAACGATAACCTTGAACCAGCATCCGTTGTGGAAACAGGCGATGTGGCGAGCGTCCGCCCAAGTCAGAAGACGGTCCACCTGATGATACGTCCTCATTTTCTACTTGTCGTCCAAAAATTTACCTCTTCTCCAGGAACTCTGCAAGTGTTGAACAGTCTCTCGTACTGGTACGTGCAGAAAGGCACTTTGGTGCGAGGCGAAATCGCGAACTGAAATTAAATCGATAAATCATTTTTCACTTTTATTGTTCAGTTAAGTTAATTTTCTGGTTGTCAAACATTTTCTAACTCAAATCAAGTGATTCGCGTTCTTGAGAAGTAAGATAAATTAGATTCGTTTCACAACTGTCATAAATCAAAAGTCTGCCTGCACTGGCACTATATGATTGTAGATATAAAATAATTTTAAAAATGGAAGGAATCAGGAAGAGAGAAGACATTCTGTTGTCTTTCAAATCTATGAGTTTTAAACTATGTTTCAAAAATGTCTTATATTAAAATTCGCTTTCAGTTGACAATGATATGATTTAAGATACGGACTAATTATTTAATAAAATCTAGAAGACAAGATATTCGGGATTTTTAATCAAAGTAACCAATTTCAAAATACGTTTTAAATTTTCTTAAGTAATGTACCTTTCGCCAACAATTAACAATTATATGTTTGATGACGCAAACTAATTTAAAATCAAAGAATTCGAGAGGACATGCTATTCTGATTTTCAAGATATTCAACCCTTGAAATGTATTTCAGAATTTCATAAGCCTACACCTTGAACTGAGTAAAAAGATAGATGTTAATGGAGCGAATAATTATTCAGAGACATTCAACTAACCGGTGAGACCTCCTGTCGCTCGACGAGTCTGCGGAACTGCAGGGCGGCAAAGACCATGTTGGCTGCGCGGGCTGCTTGGTTATTCGTCGGCACTTCTCGCATCGAGTCCTGAAAATATTCATCTTGGAAAAAACAGAAGAAGAAATAAGAATTATTCATTTTGACCTTTCTAAAATTTTGTTTTCGGAAAATTCCAAATTCTCACCAGTCCATAATAGTTGCTGTTGATCATAATGGGACTCCTCTGTCGCATGTAAACGAACTCCTCCCACCAATCGGTCACCTGAAACGGAAGATAAGCCTCAGAAATTCGACAATTAAAAAATGCACGCTCCTTAGTCATTGAGATTTCAGTATTTGCAGAGCTGGACGAAAATTGCGATTTCGGTTTCGGAAAAATCTTTAATGACTTTTGGTTTCGGATTTTTCTCAAAGTCAAAAATCACTTTCAATTTCGGTTTTTCAAAATTTTGCCTCTTGTCCAGCCCTAGTATTCTGCTGTTTATACTTCAAATTTGTAGACAGAAAAACTTACATAATTAGTGCTGAGCCAAGACTTGAGAATGAGGTATCTCTGCAGCCGTCTGCCGACCCCTTTCCTGAATCTCTCAGACAGAAATTCCAATTCCTTGTACTCTTCGTCGCTCAGAATCGAGCGCATCGATTCGAGATGCTGAAAATATTTATGAATATAAAATTATTTTCCTTGAAGGTTTGGATAAATTTCAGCAAGTCTTTATATTCATGCAATTTCAATGACAATACGTAATGCACAGGATGTCTGATTAGATGAAAATAGCATATTTTTCCGTCAGAACAACAATGTTGCACACTCTTTGCAAGTCGCTTTTGCACACGCGCCGCCTATTCTTTCTCATGCTATTCCTTTCACTCGCTTTTTATTTTTCGTCTTTGCGAGAGCATATATGCTATCTCCCTGCGTGAAATAGCATCTCAACAGATAAAAAGGGGAAGGCAGGGAGTTGGAGAGGAAGGATGCAAAAAATGCGCAACATTGTTGTTTTGACGGGAAAATAATGACATCATTTTCTAAAAGAAAAAAAATCAAATACGTTTCAGCTAAATCTAAAATAGAAAGAATTTTTTCTGAAATTCGTTTGAAATTGTGATAAAAAACTAAAGCAATGTTGAAATGGACAATTTGCTCACCTTCTGCACGGTTTCATCTAGACTGGGCAGAGGGAGATGCGGCAATGCGCCTTGGAACGAGTGGAGCATCGGTTTCTTGCTGCCGATCACGTGTAGAATTCCCTGAATATCTTGCATTTCCTCGAAAATCTCAGAAAATCCTCTTACCAGCCAGATTTTCGTTGGCTTCGACACCGGCTTGCCTACGTTCTCGTACATCCAACCCTGAAAATTTCATGTACAGTCGTGTTTTCTTCTACCCTCCCTTACTCATTCACGCAACTATAGGACGTATGCGTCAATGAAAACATATTGATTTTCAACGTTTGAATAGTAAAATTTGCAGTTTCCCGGATTTTTTTCTGGAAATCCATTTTTCGCAAAAGCGTTTACTATCAACAGAAACTTCTTTGAAAAGAGATAATCATACAAACTTTGACATGTATCGTTAAAATCCGAGGAAATAAATGAACATACGAACAAATGCGTATGTGTGTATCATATTATCATCCTTTGGCTTTGTATAGTATCTTTTCGACTTTTGGTTAACAAAACGAAGAATGAAACAATTTTTTTTAATTCAGTCTTATTCTTTTTCGACACAACTAACTTTCAAAATACGTGAACTACCAAAGATTCTCAAGGCATGAAAAAACAAACCTTGTAAGTGAGCAAAGCCTTAAGCGTTAGACGGATGGTCTGAACGAGCAGGAACCAGACAAGCAAACTGGCAATCAGCACAGAAATAGTCTGGCCCAGAATTCCGTCTCTGAAAAAACGTAGAATCATTCTTTCTTTTTTATTTAGAGAATTTGTTCACGAAACTCCACATTTCTACAGCAAAATGTACTCTACGACGTCTATTTTCCCTACCGTTTTATATTCACAAAGAAACATAGACTGAAATTAAAACGCAAATTTTTAGGATTTAGGAAAATACGAATTGATACAACAGGGAATATGTTTTAGGAATATTTCATATGTCAGAGAGCAAATATCTATCAATTTAATCGTCCAAACAACTTCACCGAAAATAATTTTTTAAAAACTAACCCGACGATGTAGTGAAGGATGTAGTGCTGAATGAAGGGGACGATTCCGAACGAGACGTCCTGAAACATACTGAATTAAGCCTTTTTCCTAAAAAGTCAAAAATGGCAGATAGAATATGCCAAAGTGCTATTCTACACCATTCTTCGTAAATTTGATACTTTCATCTAAAGCCGTAGACCCCTCTTCTCTTGCATTTTACCTGATATGAAAAATGGACTTTTTAATATTTTACCTGATGAAAAACGGAGAAGATGGCGATGGCGACAACGACCAGCGAGAAAGTGATCGGATTCGCTGGGAACATGCCCGTTTTGAAATCATTCTGAACAAAAAATATTCTGCATGATTTTTATCAACGTCACAAGAATTATTAATCAATGATCAGTTTTTACTTTTAGTAATAGCACTATTTGGAGTTTAAAATGATTTCGATTGCAACTTCTTTCCAAAATTACTCGATTAGGTTTCACAGAAATGACTTTTAGAAACATGGACTGACGATTCAATATAGAAGAAATTGGTAGATCATTTTTGCAGTTTCTAGAGAAATATTTGAAAGAAAAGCCAACCAAGAATCTGGCATATCGTTTCTTGTAGGATCGCTGGAAGGCGTGCCAGATGTCGCGCAGCAGTTCCTGGTCGTACGACACCGAGACTCCATCGTGGGTCACTTAAATAAGGAATTATATTTTAGAAACTTCCCAAATCATCAATTTTAAACGTCTATCACTATTGAAGACGAAATAATGTTGTTACCGAGGGAACATGCTCTCTAGGAAATCTCTTCTTAAGATTTTTCATTCAAAAATTTCCGAAAACATACCGGCGAAAGAGATGGCGGCAGCACTTCTCGCCTCAGCCATGGCAGTTCGTGAGCAGCTACTTCACAAGATATGGCACTTCTTTGATTCGATTTGCAAATTGTCCGACTCCACACCAAATCGACCCGTTTCTATGTGTTAGTATCCGGAATATGGCACAGGTTTTGGACGGTCCTTCTGAAACAAATACTATTTGTTCAAAGAATGGGAAACAAGTACGAAAAAAGTCGACGATATCAAACCAAAAACGATTTTTGAATTTCTGGTTCAAAATTGTTCACCCTTCGACTTTTGGAACAAAAGAACCCAGGCATAATTGCCTTCGAGAGAGTTTTATTTTTATCAGTGATAAGAGAGACTAGTTTGTGTGATATGTGATGATAAGAACGCGAACTGGAGCTGAAACAGAAACAGAAGGAAACGAGAAGTGACTGATGACGTGCAAAGTCAGAAACGAAATGGGCCAAAATGAACGAGCACGAGGGGCCGAAGCAGCAAAGTCATTCATTTTGTTGAGTTGTTGAGACAAAGGAGAAGATAAAATAATCGCTAATTTGCATATTTTTCGAAAAGTTCGATTTGAAAGGATTTTCATATCAATTTTTGTAAAAAAAATACTGAAATCGAAACATTTATGTTTCAAAATTAGTACAAATGAAAGCATTTTTGACGAATTTCGATTGGGTGTACGAGAAGAAAATAAAGGAAATGCTTTGACGTTAAAATTCAGGAAAAACGAATTGAAGTTAATCGAGGTTCGAGGAAAACATGAAATTAGGTTCCGCAATCAAGGGATCGCTTACAAGTTGAAAACGGAAAGGGGCAGACTTTTGGGTGCATAGCCGCAAAATAGCATCAGCACAGCAGCACGAGGCTGCTGATTGTTTTTGGTTTTCGATTTGGGTGGCAAGAGGAAAGAGACAGGCAACAGGGGTCAAAGTGCGTGCGAGGAGAGGTTTTGAGGATTTGAGGGCATGTGGATTTCAGCGTGAAAGGATAAGGGATAGAAGATTTTGCAGAGTTGGAGAGAGAAAGTCGATATATCTTGGCTAGGTTCTAGTTTTCAGAACTTGCGAACGAAGCATTAATTTTGGGACGGGGAAGAAACAAATTATAGAAGTTTTGAGAAAAAAATTAAATTTTTCTGGGGAAAATCGCGAAATTTTAGAAAATTTCACGAAAAATGGGTAGATTTTTAGTAAGAATTTTTAGGAATTTTAAAGTTAAGAAATTTTTTGAAAAATTCTTTAAAAAATAATAAAAACCCGAAATATCACGAACTTTGATAAAGCCAAACGGAAATGAAAATGAGAATTAAGGCTGAAACTAAAGCGATTGGGCTGCGCTTTCTGTGTGTACCTTTTAGTTGGCCTGCATCCCGCACGAGAACGAGAAACAGCCAGAAATAATGAAGAGAGGAGTGAGAAAAGAAGACAGAAATAGGACTAGAAAGGAAGAGATCAAAAGAAATGGAAAATCGAAAAATAGCGAGAAAGTTGAGTGAAGAAGATATCGAATATGAAGAGGGCGAAGAAATGATACCGGAAAAAGGAGAGAAAAAGAACTCGATAACTAGAGAAATAGCGCTGAGGTGGGTAGGAATAAAAGAGAGATGGAAAGAATTTTGCACAGGACAAAGTACGCTTTCTGTCATATCGCTGGTTGAATCTTTTCTCCTCCACCCTCTCAGTTTCAAGTACTCTATCGCCGTTCTGGATTTCTCTGGAATCTCCTCAATTTCAGTGTTATTCCACTTTCTGGATAAAAATTTATATCCCTGTGATTTGATAAATACCGAACGGATAATAAGTAGATCTAACCTATCATTTTCTTTTCCTCTAACCTTTTTCCTTGCTTTTCCTCTTTCTCTAAACGAATGACGTCTTTGCCGAAACCCTATCCAAAGTACAAAGTCTCACGTTTTTGACGCATCTCACAAAAAACGTGAAAAAATCAGAACGCGATCGGGAAACAAAAACTGATATTCGGCGACTTAATGATAAGGAATAGAGTAAGAAAACTGGCTGATATAACTTTTTCTACAAAAAACGGACACCCTCGTGCTACTCGATGAAAGCATGAAATTGTGCTGGAAGGGAAAATGGGAAATTCTCTAATTTCAGGAAGAGTCAAAGAACTCCGTTTCGATCTGACTCATTTATATGCGATTTTCTAATGTAAAAATGGGTCATGAATAAAGTATTCCCAAAATAGGTTTTACAGAATCTTCAGACAAAAGAAAAGTAAACAAGCTAACCACGGTGAATTTTACCCTTATTATAAAAAGTAAGATTATTTTTAGATCAACAATATGGATCATTGCATAAATTATGAAAAATGTTCATAATAGGTCACGGTAATACGCAAACTACTTTTTGTAGTGAAAAATCTAGGCTGTAACATAGAATCCCTGATTCTAAATATGAAACCTATTGAAAATGTTAAGGGAAAAGACGTCCTTCGTAAAATTTTGGACTATTCTCAAATCGAATCACGTGGTTAAAATGGATTGATGAATCTTCTCTATCTCTCTAAAAGGATAATGATGAAAGAAGGCATAGATAAACCGAATCGAATCGAATCTAAATAATCGATAGATAAACCCGCATCGCATGGATTTGGAATAAGGTATAGCTTTGAAGAAAATTAAAGGTTTTTCACGCCAGAATCATTCTAATTTCACGAGAAAGTTTTCTAAACAGGTTAATTACGCAATGATAACAATGAAAAGAGGTTATTTACAGTTTGTTCAAAAAATTTCAGATAGAGACTACGAATTTTGAGAGGCCAACCCATAAAGATAGATTTCCGAAAAAAGATAAAGATAAAGTATCAAAAGAAAAGCTTAATCTTGTAGCATTTTTCTTTCGGAAGATATCAGTCAAAATCACTTCTGCATAGGCCGTGAAAAGAGAAAGAAGAGAGTCCAAAAAGTCGTAATGAGACTTTAGACTTTCGTCTTTGATTCGATTATTCTTTGCTCATTACATTGTTTGCTTATAAACAGTCTCTACCCATTTTGCTACCTACCGATTTCAAAAGACATCCGGCCCAAATTTGGTCATATTTATGGTCAAGAAATATAGTCACGTTTTGTTTAGGTTCAAAGGCTATCTATCAATCATCAATGATATCATCTTGTGAGTAATTGTATTATTTATAAAATTATAGAAATATTATTTAAAAAAAGTCCTCGAGAAATTTAAAGAAAAAGATTTTAAAATCTACCTTTCGATCTGAAAATTGGCTGATTGACTCAGTACTAATACCAGAAAATCGTCTTTGTTACCGAATTCCGGGCTCTGAAACATAAAAAATGAAATGTCCAAAAATAGACAGGTTCCAGACAATCTATTTTCGAAATTCGAATGATAGTACCAGCGGGTGCCACTTGACGCTTTTCGCCCCTTAGCTGGTCAGAGACATAAAGATGGGGGGTCAAAGTACGGGTTTCAAGGTTTCAGGGCATTCTTCTATTGAAGCAAACACATTTTTCTGCAAAAAATCATCAAAAGTCAAGTCAATAACGTAGCGTTTATTACGGGTTTTAACACAAAACTATTATCAGAAAGTTACTCTCGATTTTTGCGAGTTCACAGAAATACAGTGCCGCTCAAAGTCTTGGAAGTTTTGCATAAATCGTGATTAAGTGATTCTTTTTGGTATAAACAACTTAATAACATGATAAAATGATAATATATGACCAATAACATTACGAAAGACTCACCCATTCATTTTCCACATTACTTGTCAACAAATTGAATTATTATTCAGTCACTTATTTGAATACCAAATGCCGTTATTTAGCATGAAAAGTAATACTTGTTTAAATAAATTTTCTCAGCAAAATAGGTCGAATTTAATTTCTGAACACATTTCTAGTTTATATCTGTTTTGGGCATAAAAAGTGAACAAATTATACCACAAAACCTTTGCACTTTGGCCTATCTATTACAGCCAGCTACGGCAATCGGTCGTTATCTAGTCTGTATCCTACGCAGAAATGTCTATTTTCTTCTCAAATTAAAGCATATGATTCTCCAACATATCACAATGCATATTTGCACATATTTAGTCATAGCCTGACACTATTGGATATGAACAGGATATGGTAAAGCTACCCTATTCTATGACTGCTCAACAATGATGTCTGGCATAAACAAAAATGTACCAAAACCGAACCAAATGCCAGAAAAATCTTTTATGATTGCTAACTAGTGTTTTAGAGCATTTTTCATAAGTTCCTACCACTTGAAAATGCCGACTGATAACCATCCATAAGACTACCACAACAGCTCATATGCCAAGCATTGAAGAGCGGTCTTGCACCCTTTGCAAGCTATTATTTCATGTTCAAAACATGACAAATCAGTTCAATTAATATAAAATTATGCAAAATAGT
Organism: Diploscapter coronatus; assembly: GCA_964036155.1. NCBI lineage: Eukaryota > Metazoa > Nematoda > Chromadorea > Rhabditida > Rhabditidae > Diploscapter > Diploscapter coronatus. The sequence continues at coordinate 74,253,735 of OZ038423.1, read as the reverse complement.
GATATTTTAAAAGTTTGGATCAGAAATAGTCAAAAAATTTGAGTCAAACTTGTCATTTTACAAGCATGATACATTCTCTGATTCACTTGACGTGCTAGTTCATGGTTAAAATTATCTTTTCTTGTTAGAGCTTATATATAAATGTTTTTAACTGATAGGAAAACTATTTTGAAACTAATTTAGCATATTACAAATGGAAACTCAACTCTTCCAGTGCCGCTTTATATCATTTCAATCTGTACATCACAGATCTAGTTTGCAGCCCATTCTTTCAGTGCAACTGCTTCATATTTGTAAAAAAAAAGCATGCTATATTTACATTCAAAATACCCAAATAAAAAAATGCTATTCCTAAAACATAAAATATCAAATTAGAGCGAAAGAGTAATTATTTAATGAAAACTTCCAAGACTTGAACGGTACTGTATATAATATATTTTTATTATATATTGTCATGATCAGTTTGACCATTTTGGATATTGTGGCTTTCATGTGGAGTTATTGCTATTTTCAGATAAATTTAATGTTTTGCAAGTTGCAGAGCTCGCTGAACTCTTACGTGTCTGTTGTTGTTTTAGTGAATAATAACGAATCGTATGATTTGGGTCAACAGAAAAAACGAGAAATGTGTGAATCGGTTGAGACTAAATAAGCACACACGTCACGTTTTGCACAGCACAATACGTATAAAAAGGACGGAAATGGTTTGAACTGCCAAACTGCCATAAAGTCATCATTATCGACAGCATTCACTCGCTCGTTCACTAATTCATTATCATTCACTCAAAATGCTTGGGAAGATTGTTGTTCTTCTATTATTGATTGTTCTCGTCATTAATGCGGTAAGTCATAGATTTTAATTAAATATTAAATAGTGCCCAGCTTTTTTCGAGTTTTCACTGCATTAATTATTGGAATATCCATAATTTGTTTCCTTTTCATACTTGTTCTGTTAGAAAGATTTAAGATGTTTCAGATAAGAATATTATTTTTTTAAAAACGGATAACTTCCTATAAAATTCTAAACTTGACAATATTTTTGATTTCATTAATATTAATAATTACGAAAGTTCGAAACGTTTATTTTCTCGCACTATTTCGTTAGTATGGACGAGATTTGGATAAGAAATGGTGTGGGAAAAGGTACGTTTCGAATGCGAAATGCTTCACACTTTCGTGGTTGCCATTTATTTTTATCAAAACTATGCGATAGTTCAGCAACGAACGACGTGTGGACCTGGAGAAGAGATTTGTGGATATGCAGCTAACATTTGCTGTAAACCGTGGCAGACATGTGTGACTGATGCATGCGTTCCTAGATACGTAACAAGCCCTGGGCCCATTCGTCCATTTGATCAGAATTAAAACCGTTTTAATTTAAGTCATTTTTCTATCTATTTATCCTATGAGAATATTTCATTTTTGAAATATGAATCAATTTTATCGACCATAAAATTTGCCATATTATCATACAGTTGGCTAACTTATTCGTCGTAAAATAAAAATTATTCATCGACATAGATAGAACTGCCAAAAAGAAAAACTAGCATTCCAAAAAATTGGTGAAAATTCTCCAACGTTTTCTTTAACCGATTTTTTCTGGTTTGTTGAATAGAAATAATGGAAAACGGTTAGGAGTAGTAGGGGAAAAGTTGGAGTAAAAAGTAGTCTTACAAGAGAACGAACCTGTGTTACTCTCAGATCTTGCCCATTTTTAGTAGGTAAGTCAATTCGCATACGATGATCACGAATATCGTGTTGAAAAGTGCAAAGCTTGCACTTTGTGCTCGTAATTTGATCATAAAGTTTATTTTCATAATTAAGAATTATAAAAATTAACAAGTGGAAATTAGCACATTAAAATTGGGTGATGAAATATCATTTTCCCCTGCAAAAACAAAAGGGATGTAAGGGAAACTTCGTGACTTAATTGCGGGAGCAGGTGCACGCTTTACACTCTTGACTATTATATTGGCTATCAGCGTGTTTGAGTTGACTTGCTCACCAAAAATGGGCAAGAAAGTGAAGAGTATTTGCATCTGCACCGTTAAATGGAAGAATTTACATAACTGGGGGAACATTGAAGTCGTTAATTTTGCACGATAAATAATGTATCATTATATATTTAGTAATGAAGTATTAAAATCCTGTCTGTTTCGACCCTTCAGCTTCAATTGGCAGCAAAATTTCTAAAATCGCAAATATGAATTATGTAAGAAGGCGTCATTCGTCCATTGTCGTTAACAGGAAATTGTATGCAATCGGAGGGTGAGCTGGGATTCTGCATATCTTTATACCAAATATTTGTTAACTTAGATTTCGAAATTTTTCTTTTAGGTTTTTTTGTAATTCAATCGAGAAATACGATCCACAAACGAATGAATGGCGTGAAGTCGGAGAATTAACATAAAATAAAGCTTGATTATAATAATCTCACATTTTATGTAGAAATTTTATTCAATAAAATGTGAAGTAATAATTTAATTTCAATGCACACGATACAGACAACTCTCGAAGACATCCAAAAGTAACGAGGGCTAATTGTAACTAAAATAAATATTCCTTTTAATCAGGGTTGTACAAACTGTCTGGAAGTTCAGTTCGAGTTCAATTTACAATCCTTGTAAGCTATTTTGTAAGTTCATTTAAAAGGGTTGTAAGTTGAACTTGGATCCGAGTCCGGAAAGTTTTTCCATCATGTTTCCATAGAAATTTGCTCGAAAATCACTGAAAAGAGAAATCAAGAAACACCGTATTTCCGACATTTTAGCCTAAAAATCTTCCTGAATGTTGAAACATCAACACTTTGAGACATCCTAAGACATTTGGCATGTTGTTCAAAAATTGCAAAATACGTCGATGTCAAAATTGAACAAAGGACGGATTTTCGCCTAAGATGAAAAATTCACGACCCATTTGAACATTTAGTTGCAAATTATCGCACAACTTAACCCCTAAAACGCCCTGGCTATTGTTTGCCTGGATTTTTAATGAGCCATTTCAAAAGACGAAAAAGTTCCCAGGCAAAATATCATAAAACAGGCTGGAATTTGTTCGGAAATCCTCGGATTTCGCGCATAGCGGAAGCTATGTTGGTACGGGGCAAGTACGGTATCTCATTAATTAATTTTATCGGATTTTTGGCGGTGTACATTTTAATTTATTCGATTGTACCGGTAGAAGGTCTATTACCACTTCCGCCCATCACACTCGTACCACCTTCGGCAGTTGAACCGAATCCTACTCGACCCCCACACGGTAGATAAAAATTAATAAAAAGTCTAGTGTCGGTAAAAATCGTACCGATAAGGGTGCAACTTGGAATCCGCGAGACCACGAGACATGGGACATGAAGAAATAATGTAGAAAAAGACGTTTTACCCTATTATCTCCTACCCTATTTTACCTATGTCTCGCAATTTCCAAATAGTCGATAAAGAAGGACATATAGTTCTATCGACCTGTATCGATCAAGAATGATCGAAATATGCTAAATATTGAATATTAATGATTATTTTTAAATTCAGGCTGTTACAATTACGGACTATGTACGAATCCTAAGAAGAAGTCTATCACTTCACCGGCATAAAATTATTATCTTTTCTTTAATTTCAAGAATTTATTTAGAAATTAGCCGTAGTGTGGGACTGCGCGCATACTGATTGCGTGTGCGTTACAGGAATTAGGAATGGCACTTATACTTGCTCAGATAGTATGGTTTAAGTTTTAATGTGAAAAATTTGTGATATTCCTAAAAAAAAAAGTACTTTGATCTTAAAACTTATCCACTTATCGCTGAAAATTGTAAAGCATATCATAAAATATATTTTCAATTTCATTGAATGTTCTCTATAAAAGAAAATAGTTGCATGCACATGCTCATTTATTGCTGAATATCTTCATTTCTTCTAGATAACTCTGAAACATCATAAAAGCATTATTTATCTATTTTTCTTTAATATTTACTACAAAGTCAAGCCAAATATGGGACAACGAATTTTAGAATATCTTCACCATTATATCTATATAATTCCTCGAAAATTCGGAAACTTTTCATTAAAAGTCCATTTTAGAGCCCGAATTGTGTCTCTCGGACCCATGTGGTATTTCGAAGGGGATGGATCATATGGAATGTGTAGATGGATTTGGGACCTATAATTGCACGTAATTATGCAAACCAAGAAACTATTATAAGTACTTTGAAATAATAGGTGCAAAGCCGGTTGGACGGGGCCGGATTGTAATATGAACATGGACGATCCTTGTGCAGAAGCTCCTTGTTTGAATTGTGAGTAACGTTTATTGGCTATCGCGTACGATCAATAAAATCAATTATATTAAACAGCCACAAACAATATTTGGAAGCATGTTGATCTCTAAATAATTTAATTTAGGCGGTACTTGCACTACTTTTGGAGCAACCTATCAGTGTAGTTGCGCGCCAGATTACTCGGGGGACCAGTGCCAATGTAGATAGTTAACGAATTTTTTATTAACCCTGTTGTTGTGACATTGTGAGAAAGTAGTAAAATTCTCATATCTAGCCTTTTTCTTACTTCTCATATTACATTATGAATAGTTCTCAAGTTTGAACACTTCCAGTTTACAACTACTGCAAAAACAACACCTGTGCCGGAACGTGTACGCAGGAATTGGGTGATTCAACTTGGAAATGCAACTGTCCAAGTGGTAAGAAAAAGCAGAATATTTTGAATATACAACTTGAATTTAGGTTACCAAGGCTCGGACTGCACGAAAACTTACGCGATTTGGGGTATGGTAAAGAACTATCATTAAATTAGGCAGGGCTGCCAACAGGTACAAAAGTCGTACCTGTATTGAATTCGAAATTTTCGTACCTTTTACCTGTATTTTCAATAATTAATAAAAAAAAACTCAGTACCTTACTTGTTGGCAGCCCTGGAATTAAGTTTAGATAAAGCCAAACCATCATAATGAGTAAAAGTATCTGAAGATCGAATAATTTGGAGCCAATAAAAAAAATACTGAAGTCATAAAATTTAGTGAGCACGAACGAAGAAAATCTCGGTTGTTACAATTACAATGGAAATGTACTCGATTCGAACTGCAAGAAGATCACCTCGCCCATGAATACGATGGACTACTGCAAGCAACAGCAAATGACCATCATGGACCCGTTTTATAATCGATTCGGTAGGCTAAAATTAAATCTGGAATAATTGCTGATATCTACGGTATCCATGATTGACAGTAATGTCATTGACTATAAAGTAGTCAAGTTAGAAATCCTATGATATTAGTTCGCTATTATTATCGATGTCGTGTTTTCATCGGAATCAAAATTTGTTTCATTTCAGCAATTTCCGGACAAAATTGCTATCTTTGCAATGACACGTTCACTTTACCTAAGATCGGTGGCGACCCAAAGAATGATCAGAAGTGTACAGAGGTATAAATTGATATCAAATAACTTCGAACTTCATAAAGCTTGGAACTAGTTGACCTCAAAGAAGTTTAGTTAGCTTCAAATTGATTGAAGTTACATACAGGGTGTTCATTCGCACTTTTCCATTTGTTCTTTGAATAACCTTTCTTATAAAAATATTTTCTAAAAAGAAAGTTGCTCAAAAATAAATGTCAAAGTTATGAATGAACACCCTGTACGTAGCTTCAATAGACTCGAGGCTGTATAAAGTTGATCAATCAACTTCAATAAGTCGATTTTTTCCAGAAGTGCTCTGGAGACAATAGTAAAATTTGCGGTGAAGGTGACAGACGAGTCTGGATGTACAAGAATACTAATTACAGTATAGTTTTTACTTTCATTAATTGTCCGTATATAACTTGCTAATTCCGTTGGGAAAGTATATTGCGAAAACCATGCTATTTCATAAACTTCTTTGAAGCATTTTCCGAAAATTTTACATATAACTATCAAAATAATGTGTGTTTTAAAAAAAGAATTTTGAACCCAGTCTGGGACCCCGACCAGTGCGCTAACACGAACGGGACGAGCCCCTGTAGTCAGGGGACTGGCCAGGGCATTTGCATCGACGATGAGGGAGCTTATTTGTGCCGCTGCCATCCGAAGTATACGGGCAATGACTGCGAAACACGTTGGTTTAAATTCAGGACTTCTTGGAAAATTCACTAAAAAGCATACCATAAATTTATTATTTAACACCTTTAACAGCACTACTTCATCGAAAAGTGTATGAAGTTTCAATGTATGCAATGTGAACTGTGTAGCATACCATACCAAGAAGTCAGTAGCTTAAACAAAACATTCGCGACTATTGATTTTTAGCCGTCGACGACCCCTGCCTGGCAGAGCCTTGTCTGAATAACGGCACCTGCGTTGCGGATCCGAATACGTTCAACTATAAATGTGAATGTTTGGAGGCAAGAATAATCGATATTAGATAAGAGTTTCTATTTAATTCAGGGCTATCGCGGAAAAAATTGCGAACACGAAAAACAATGTACGCACACGACCTGTGAAAACATGGGCACTTGCTACGAAAAGGATGATGGCACTCCGGGATGCATTTGCTTGACGTGAGAATGTTTATCGTAGATGTTCCCTGACTCGGCAATTGAAATTCGAAAACCCTACTATCATTTGATTTTTTTTTTTTTTTTAAATATGACATCATTTTATCGTCATTCCAAAAATTCTAATGATAAAGATTATTTTAAGAATAAAGTCTCATATGCATGGAATACTCGAACATTTAAGACACCGTATCATTTGAAACTATATGAAACGTAATAAAAGTTTATCGAGTAAAACATAACTCATAATTTTAATAAGTCCTTCTCAGGTATTACACGGGGCAGTTCTGCGAAGCTGTTGATCGCTGCGTGTACGATCATCCTTGCGGCATTAACGGGACTTGCAATTCGAATCCGACTAGGTAATTCCAAATTGTACTATTTTGGTTTCAAAATCATCTAGGATCAAGTGTAACTTTAGAATTGATAATTGTGGCGTTATTTCTCATTATTTTAGTCAGAAATCTTTAAGAACCTTGTTTCAGCATCAATCCAATGGACTACTCTTGTGTATGTGACCCAGGTTGGCGACAGAAATATCGTGTCATTTTTCTTAGCTTATTAGAGTGTATTATTTTTATCCAAACAGAATGTGTTCAAGACAGTTAAGATAATTTTTTATTTAACTCAGGTTTCACTGGACCAACCTGCGACGACGACACTAACGAATGCGCCGATAGTATGTCAAAACATTTATCGTAAAATCATTTTTTCTTTTAATTTAAGATCCTTGCGTGAACGGCGGTACTTGCAATGATATGTTCATGGGGTACAACTGTAGTTGCGTGGTTGGAACGGAAGTTAAGAAGAATTTATGAAATTTGTCGAAAACAGATATTGCTGAGCTTAATCCTGTACCTCGTTATAGGCCTTCTTAAGCCAAAATCTTTGTTGAAATCTTATTCCAGGCCTCTTTTTTATTTTCTTCTCGATGGAAACTTACCTAGTTCGGTATAAACTATCAAGTTTCAGGTAAAAATTGCGAGATCAACCCGAATGACTGTGTAGAAGAGAAGAGAGGAGAACAGACGTATTTTTAGTGAAATTTGTGAGATTTAAAATTGGTGAAAACTAGATACGACAATATTTGCGTGGTGAAGGACAGTGCCGCCGAATGCATCGATGGGATAAATTCGTTCAGATGTAACTGCAGTGATCAGTGGGTAAGTTAGATTTATGTCAGAATGAGGAGAATTTCAATATACAGCCCAAATCTGGACTCAAAATTCTGCTCCATTCAACCTTAAGTATTCCAATACCAATTTTATTACCATATTTTAGGTTGGCGAACACTGCGAAATGAACAAGATCATTCAACAAGTGTTGTTGAATATCTTTGGGAAAGGTAGGTTCATCACTTGATGCCTCCCAATATGTTCACACAAACACAAACATTCACAATTTTACGATTCATATTCTACCAAATTTAGCGCTAATATACTTGCTTTAGCTCTATCTAAACCTCCTTAACAAATGGCTGATGGTAGTTCTAATATTTCCCACGATTAATTCCAGTCCGACTCGACATGGTGCCATTGCTGGAAGATTTGCTGAAAAACCCGACTCTGATCAAGGACATGGTGTCGTTCATCATCGGCCTCAAGGGGTACTTCGAACGACTGCCATTCTCATGGGACCACGATGACATGTTCGACTGGGTCGCCTATGAAGACAAGGAGATCATAAAGGAGGAGTACACCAGTATGTGGAACGATGTCGGTGAGTTTTACCTTCAAAATAAGGGCGCCCACGGGTATTGGAAAATCGTGCCCGTATTATATAGAAAATTTACCGTCCAGGAATCCATCTCAACTACGTATGAGTGATGCGAATTTTCCAACATCAAGCTCAAACCAAAATTTTAGTGCTGGGCAACTGCTTCACGCTCAACCATCTCTTCTTCGTTCCGAACAAGACGTTCGACTATCGAGACATCGGCAGAAATCAAGGTCTTCGGGCCAAGCTCAAGATCAACTACGAAGAATACATGCCGTGGACTGATACTGCTGGGATTTCTGTTTATGTTCACAACAAGTGAGTATTTTATGCCTATACACATTTAATGGTACTGGTGGCCTTATTCAGACACGATTTCGTCATCGTGGAGTCAGTCCGGTACAACGCCGAACCTAGAGGTGAATTCGTCCTTGACATCAGAGATGTGCAGTACACTAGGATGGGTGTGGAAATGTTGAATTTAATAGCCAAACAAAACAAGCCTATTTTAGGCGGAAAGTACGGCGAATGCATTTCCGACCCAAATAAGGTCGACTACTTCTACTACGATAAAACATTTGGTTATACTACAGAGGTTAGTTTCGAAGTTTTCGACGTCTAGATTGGAAATTATTTAGGCCTGCCTTCGCAGTTGCTACCAGAACATGATCAACGAGAGTTGTAAGTGTAATTTCAATAAACGCCAAAAAGAAGAAAACGTTTTCCTTTCAAACTGCACAATAATTGTATCATGCTATCCCTCTAATTATTTTTGCCATATTCACCTTCGTCTGATGGCTTTTGACCTACAATTTTACAGGCCAATGCTACGATCCCCGTTACCCGTGGCCAGCTCCAGCGGACAGCAACATCAGCTTGGCCTGCGAATTGGAGAAACGTGCCTGCGTCGAGGAGGCCATAAAATCCGCGGGAGATCCATCCACTTGGACCGACTGTTACTGTCCGCTACCGTAAGGGATTTCAACCAAACTTGGAAGTAGCTTAAGCCAAACCTTGCTTGTGGACCCAATTAAGCTAACATGCTGCGTTAGAGCACTATTAAGGCCCTTCTCAATGTATAAGCTTATAGAAATTTTCTTTCCTTGAAAATGTTTCACTTTAGCTGAAAGTCTGATTTGAACAAATTAGAAAAGCGTCTGATTCAGATGCTACAACCAGCAGTATCTCTCAACCTGGACAAGGACGAAATTCGTGGATAGTGTAGGTTTTGCACAATATTCTCTGCAACTTATTAAATAATCACATTCATTTGGAAGTAATAATTCCACTAATATTTTAAACACGAGTTTTCAAACATGGTTCTATTATATCGGTCAAACTAAGTGACAGTTCGTGTATGTTAAAGAGCATCTTGCAAAAATGCGCGTCACGACTATGCGCATAGAAGGAAGCTAGAGTGCAGAGAAACGAGAGTTAGTGGGAGATAATGAAAAGAGAGCAGGTACGAATTTCCTTTACGTCCCTCACCTTTTCTCACTATTTTTCGACGAACGAGCTTCACTTAATTTGACACTTGACCGAAACAATATTTAGACGTTGAAATGCGCTGACTCGGACAACGTCGCTGCTTGTAAAGAAGAGTACGACGAAAAGGTGACGGTGGAAATTCGCTTACCGAAAGTCGACTACTACATTTATTCGGAGATTGAAGCGATGACTTTCAATCGATTTGTTTCTTATTTGGGCGGACTGCTAGGCATCCTGTTAGGCATTCAAGTCATCACATTTATCGAATTTTTCGTCTTGTTTTGGAGACTATTCCTCGTCGCGGTAACCAACAAAGCTTATGTGTGATTTTGATATGGAAGAATTGAATAAAGCTTGTTTATTTATTACAATTATCTCGAGGTTCGGTTAAAAAATCAGATTTAAAAAAATTGATATGACCTACAAAATAAAACACAAGCATGACATGACACTTCTCAGTATCGTCATTAAATAAAATTATTCATAAGTAGATACATCTCTATTTTAAACAAAATGATATTATGTTAGATATCAAATTCGATGACTATCAGGAACTTCATCCTCAACAAAAAGCTATGAAGTTCTAGTTCCAGCCTTCGGCTGGCTGCTAGAATTTAATTACCTTTACTAAATATTTTTTATCTCAAAGCTAAATTTAAAGACGCCAAATGGATTTTCGGAATAGATAATCATGGGATAATTTTATACCAGCATGATTGGTGGTATTTACCAGAGCAGAATGCTCCTTAGACCTCTGAAAATAGTTCAGTGGGTGAATTTCACTATTCAACTTCGGCTCATAGTGGACTGTTCTAATTCTCCTCGTAATAGAATTTTTTCACAAATTTTGAATATGAGGAAAATTTGTTAACTTTGATGTGCACATTTGTGCGTATTTTTTAAATGAAAAATGCTGAAACACATGATAGGCAATCGATATCATAGTTTCAGAGTTTGATATGGAGATTTTTGGAGGGTCCTTGATTTTCGAATAATCTCATTTTACTAGAATAATATACTACAGTCAATTTTAATTTTGATAAATGAAAAGAATGACACGAAAAATACGGCGAATCCAACACAATTCTTCAGACATTTTTAATTTGGACGAAGAGGTTTCACAAAGAAGGCATTTCTTCAAAATCTTTAGGTTGAATGTCACTAATCAACAAAGGAAACCCTGAACAATCTACAAATCTATCATTTATGAGACAAGATTCGAGTATCCAATAGGATACTACTGTTTCCAGCTTCCTTACAAAAACTGAACATTGAAGAGTCAGAAATATAAAAAATGGCAACAATTCAAAATTTGAAGAAAAAATTGGAAATGTCCACTAATTTATTCCAGAAATAACTAGAGGTTTGTAGGTTTTATTGGGAGGAAGCAATTAATTTCATACGAAACTTATCGAATGTAAAATGTATTCGATTGCATTACGCATTAAGTATTAAGCATTAAACAGGTAGCACTTTAGTCATTGCCCAATGTGTTTGACCTCGAGAAGCATGCCAAGCAAAGCACTTACACTGTCGACGTATTGTTGCCTTTCTACGTCTACTTCGTATATTTCGTAAACTCCATTCCATTTCCTGGAACTTCCTGGAAAATGCAACTCAATTTTCTGGATCGATGATATTTTTGGAACGGTTCGGTTAAAAATTCATAGTTGTGCATTAATTTAGAATTTGCAAACTCAGCATGTCAATTCCTGAATCGAATTCAAGGAACTCCCAGTATAAAAGCACGGTCACTCCTCAGTCAAACCAAGCAACTCTTCGAGTTCCAGTCCTCGAAGTCTTTCCTCCAAACTCCCCAAAATGGCCAAAATATTCAATTCGATCATTCTCATCGCCTGCCTCGTGGCTATGCTCGCTCTCTGCGTCGAAGCTGGAGGATACTACTATGTAAGTCTTAATTCGATTTTAGATCGATTAAATAACCATTTAATTGCAGAAGGACTACTATAAGCCGAAAAAATACTACTATAAGGTGGGAATGGATGATGATACCTTTAAAATTTGATACTTGCTAGAATTGCTTTGTAGTTGATATTGAGTATTGAAGAGTGTTGAGAATTCAGCAAATCTATAGCAACTTTTATAACAAGCATTGAATAGTAAACTATCATTTGAAAGAATAGGAAAAAAGATGTAATTTCATTACTTCTCGACCTATTACTTTTCCGAAACCAACTAATTTTATTTACAATTTTTCCTTCAGGGCTAAATTAACCAAGATCAACTATTTATTTCAGAAGTCCTATTACAAGAAATACTACTACAAACCTAAGTACTATTACAAGAAGAGCTACTACAAAGATTACTACAGGTAAGCCCATAGTCGATTTGATCCTTGACTGAACTTTCATCAAAATACGATCAATGAATTTTAAAAATATTACCATTCAAAATATGTCTTACAGCAAGCCCTATTACGGATATGAGTCGTACGGACACGACCATAAGGACTCTTACGGTTATTACTGATCTCTGAATCCCTGAACCAGTCTGCGATCGGGTCGTGGAATGACATCCTCTTCTTAACCTAGTTGTTAGATTTAAATTAGAATGAAATAAACATTTCACCCTTATTTATCTGTTCTATTCAACACAATATAATATTTTGAAATTAACACACATCATGTTTCTCTTTCATCTAAACTTGGCAAACAAATTTTATCGTATTTTCTTTCGGTTTCATCAATTTTTTTTAAAATTATATCTATTTTACTGAAATATTATTTCTTCTGAAAAATAGACTTGTGAAAATGTCCATTCAATCTTCGTCTCTCCTTTCCATTTCATCGCCTATTATTTCATTTGTGCCTGTTTTCCCTTATCTATTCTCTCACTCGTTGTTTAGAATAGCGAGAAGGAAATGGGTCGGCATGCCTCACCAAGTGGGGAAAGGGGGTTGCATTTTGAACGGAGAGACAGGACCATACTATGCAGAATCGTTTCTGTAGTTGGTACCTCACAATCCCCAGTAAAATGGGGTGCGCTTCAAAACGCGATGAGAATTTTGGAGAGGCTGCGAGCGGGAAGTTGCACTTCGGTGCTTAATGACCGCTTGGGTTACCAGCAATGGTGACCCGATGCAGCTTGGCTCCTTTGAGCGCTTTATTATTCCTTCGTTCGAACTTCTCTAAACTGCCATTTGAAGAATCAACGAATTTGCGCATTTACCAATTTATTCGATTATAATTTTTTATCAAAGATGTTGAGAGCATTTAGTCTTGGTAGATCATGCAACTTATTGCAAAATTATCTCGCCCATGATTAATTCAGATAAAATGATGTGAAAGTTGGATAAAAGTGGCAAAAATCCAGAATAAAGTAGGATCAGCGCTTCTTATGAGCATATAATTGAAAGGAGCCAACCCAATTCGAAATCTATCATTTTCTTGGGTGATTTTTCTTCCGATTTTCCTATCTTCTCTATGTGATTATGTGATGCAGTGTTTCAGAAGTGTGCTTTACTTGATTAGAGGTAAAACCATCGAGATGAAATGATTCCAGTTCCTTTATAAACACTTGCCAAATTTTGTTTTTCATTCTTTTTTACAACCGCGTATAAAAGTCAACTGACCAGTAATTCCAGTCATTTGAGAATCACTTACAAGTACTGGTTAGTACTGGTCTGTTGACTTTTGCCTGAGACGAAGCAACGTTCTCATCATAATTGAAATTCCAAGAATTCCATAGGATTTGATCATCAAACTATCAAGCTATCGAACAATCCCTCTATCTTCAGCATTGGTTATGCTGACTGGAGAACGGGTCAGACACTCTTAATTCCGACAATTTTACGGCTCCTCGGAAGATTCTCCGATGTATTTCTCCGACTAGGTTGTTCTACGACCGCACAACGGCAATCAGTGAACCAAATTCTAAGTGCCGAGATCGCGCTCATACTAATCATGCAATCATGTCATCCTTACATTCTCTTTCCGTTCTTCCATTCCAATATTCCAATCAAACTAGGACCGCGCGAACGCAGCCCCTCACTCAAAAATTTAGTCGTCGGCGAACCCCAACTCGGAGCTGCCGTGCGGGTCAGCTCAGACCGAAGTGCAATGTCCGAGCCTCACCGCAGATAACCGCCTTTCTGATCGCGGTGTCTCCCGACCAGGTAAGTTTATGAGACGCTGGGAAGGGGGAGAGGAGGAGGAAGAGTGAGACATGCTAGCTTATTTCGCTAGAACTATGTGTGAGTGGAGAGAAGAGATGACATGACATGACATTACGAAATTGGGAATGAAAAAGTGAAGGCGAAAAGATAACAGCAGTTTTCGGGAAAGGAAAGTGTTCCGAACAGAAGTTGGACAAGAATCGAATTTTGAAGAGTCGAAATGTTCAATTCAAATTGCTCTAAATCGATATGGAAATTTTTGAAGCCATAAATAACCTCAACTTTCAGTTTGGAAACGGAAAATTTCGATCAAAAAAGTATTGAGAAGAATCTTGATTAGTTTGTTAATTTGAACACGATTATATTATTAAAAAATGAATAATATTACATTTTCAACGCATTAACAATGTCTGTGCACTAGAGACATGGCGAAGTTGTCTAGTATGAGAAATACAGTACAGAAGCACAGAATGACAAGGAATTGCTAGTTTGGTCTTATTGATTTTCTCTGTAAAGACGACGGACTTGTGAATGAGAGTTTTGGCGAAAGAACAACTTCTCTTGCTTCCAATTACCGTAATCAATCATGACTCAATTTATAAAGAATGAACAATACAGATTATTTCGAAGATTAAAATAATACTAAAATGACAAAACTCGGTTGTTAAATCGTTAAGCAAAATGCTAAATTGAGTAATATTGGAGGATTCTTCATTTATTGAAAATCATACCGTCTATCTAAAAAAAACTCATATCGTACGGAATCATTCAAACGTCTGTCCTATCACGGAAAAGTAACAAGGAAACTTGACATCATTTATAGGATTTTTTGAAACTGAAGAATTGAAACTTTGTACCAAAGTACCAAGTTCGTTAAACTCATTTGAGATTAGAAGAAAATATGCTCAATAGCACCGTTTATTTTCTTGTCAATTGACTATATCGACAGTTTCAGATCTTCAGATATGCACAGAGAATTTTTCACATTAGACATGATACCATTACACCATGATACGTCAATTTAGTTAGAGACCGCAAGTGATATTTCCTATGTGAAGACAAAGTCATGGAAGTATTTTTCTCATAATCTGATGGGCTAATCAGGCTTATATAGCAAAAGACCGCATGAAAAATGGATCGGTGTAACCAAAGATATGAATTTCTGAAGGTGATATTCGAAAATCTCTTTTTGCGAGCCTAGGGTTTATATCTAATAGTGAAAAAAGAAAAATTGCGTTGCAAAATTTCTAGATTTTGAAAAAATTTTAGTGAAATTGATTTCACCGAGTGGGCGGAGCTTGCGCTCCCTAAATATAACATTTCGTTTTATTAGTTTATTCAATTGATAAGAGTTGAGCATTGGCTTATCAGTGGTTTAAAAGTGGTTGAACTCGTAAAAAAAACTTGAAGTCTGCAATACATTTCCTCGTTTCGATCACGTCATTTTGAAATTTCCACTATTTGACTTTTAGATTTAAGAAATGCAAAGTGGTTTTCTGAACAAATTGGTCTTGATTTCGTTGCTGACCGTTCTTGTCTATGGAAAGCTGTCATGCATTGGAGGTATGCACGAAATTGCAACATTATTGTTTAAATTGGCCCAATGAATTTAAAGGGTCATTAGATATGGATTCAAGAAATGCATAAAGTTTTTTTGAGGTTACTCATATGAAACATTGGGATCAGCAAGTTCAATAACATACTACACTGACTGTAGTTCTGGTGTTCAAAGTTGTTACAAGTAAGACATAATTAACTCTTGATGAAAATGTATCATTTTACTTGCTTTAAAGGCTTCTACTATTTGTCACCGGAAAAATTCTTAGTCTACCCTAACACTTTTCCGGTGACAAATAGTAGGAACCCATTAAAATTACTGTTTAGCTTTTCGTACACGATACAAAATAACGTCTACTCTCCAAAATACTTCAATTGGAGTTGTGACAGCGCTAGTGGGGTGAAAAATTGTCAGGTAAAAATAAGTGAAATATGGGTCTAAATACAACTTGTTCCTGGTTGCAAACTCTTGTCGACTACTGCATTTCCCATTTCTATGCTAAAATCAATTAAATAAGATTTGATGAATAATTGCAGGTTTTTTAAATCAATAACATCCAACTTTGTGTGATAAAATAAGGACCACAAATGTCCCATAAAAATTATATCGTTTTTGTGAATCATTAGATCAGCACTGTCTGGGAATTTATTATACAAATAAATGCGAGTGTGATTCAGATGAGTGATATCAAAAATAGTGCATACCAATCATTGATGATATCTAACCATGGCAGAAAATTTAAGAAAAAATATTATCGATTTAGGCTCCTTGTAAAAGACGTGAAAAACAGATATGATTTTTAAAAGACATGAAATAAATGCTAGGGCTTGGATGGATAGGCTAACAGTTATTTGATGTCTCTTACAAGGAGTCGTTGAGTTATATCTTCAGCGAAATGGCTGTTATCAATCGACTTTATCAGGATATCCAGGAATTTTGTGCTGTTGCAACAATGGCAATTATTGTAACTCGTCAAGAAGATTTTCATCGCTGTTTACCATTTTGATTTTGATACCGATTTTGAACCTGCCCTTCCTCAGTCGATAAATCGTACATTCAATTATTTGACTTATTGATAATAAATTTATCTAACCATAGTTAATGGTTAACCGACACTTGTTATAATTTAAACGAGACGTTGAATTTCAATCGCAATTCTTTCCAAATTGCAGTTGAAATTGATGCGAGGTTAAGTTTTTAATAGCGCAGTGAGATTAATACTCGACTCATATAAAGAGTCAAATTCTAAATGAGGTAAGTTTCAGCTAAAATTTTTTGTTATATGCGGTAAATTCCAATTTTTGAATAATTTGTATATGAAATTTGGAGGCTTCTACCATTTGTCACCGAAATGACATTCACACAATTACCCTTTGTTACCGGAAAAATGTTAGCCTACCCACCCTAACCCTAACATTCTCGGTGACAAATAGAATGAACCAAATTTGGAGTAGCCAAAATCAATTTTTGATCTAATAATTATGAAATTTGGTTATTTATTCACTCTTCAATAAAGCCTTTCTATTCAAGTCATTATATAGTTTGCTTCTTCTTTTACACAGATAATCAGTAAATTAGCAAATCGTTTTCATATTTACTTCTGTGTGATCGTTGAACATTCTTATAAAGTATGACAGTTGATCGAAATATGTATTGAAAAGTAATCGTAAAATTGCTTTCTTTACGTACTCAATAAGTCCAATAGTATTCGTAATGATTTCATAAATCGTCTGGGATTAAATAATGATATACATGTTAGATTATGTATTGGGGATATGTTAATTAAGCATGACAATTTTATAACTGTTTGAATTCCGATGTTATCGAAACCATTACTAATTTAAGAGCGCATGTCAGGAAAAATCAAAGTCATAAGGAAGAGGTGCGGACACAGGGGGTTCGTCGATTTGGCTGATTTTCACACTTTGTTCAGTTTTTTTACCTTGATTTTCATAGTGATAGCCGTTTTTGAGTATTAATTTCTGCAGAAATGCACTTTTTGTGTACTTTTCAATCTGTTCTGGGTTTACGCGCAAATGACGTTGGAAAAATTCGCTCTTTCAGTATGTTGTGTAGAGGGACATAGCGAACAACGTTGTTCCAGGACCGACTTCGGATTCACATTCGTATGAGCTCCAGAATTTGTTGAAGTGCAATGGCCAAATTTAGCATAATGTCTTTTTTATACATTGTTTTCAAAGAATAAATCACACCATGATGATCGGTGTGAAAAACTGTATAAGATATGTGAAAGTTAGTCCGATTTCAGGACCCCTGTTTATACCGACTTTGGTTCTTACTGACATTCACTCTTAATGCAAGTAAAAGTGGAAACATGGTTAATGGTAGGAATCTATGAATCATGGTGTTATTTAAAGGCGGCTAAATTTTCGACCAAAATAATTAAAGAGTTTCACAGAATGAGCAAGACATTGGAAGGATCTATGATATCAAAATATATCGAAGGAGCCCTGATCTTGGTCCTTAGGGTATACGGTGGTGACTAGTCATACTATTTTTTATCTTTGACTTGGCTCAAATTTATCACGCTGAGCAATGTTTCTCGCTAGCTCGAGCTATTAACGTGATTAATTGCATTGAGTCACACTTAGAAATACCAATAAGCTGATCAATCTTACGAAAATGAAAAATGGAGAAATTTTGGAGAATCAAATGAATGTGACCTCAACAATTTCAGATATACAATACATAATTGATTTTTACATTTTATGATAAATTCTTATTTTTCGAAAAAGCATCCACTTATCAATAATGAATTTCTAGGATATCTTAAATCTTGTCATACAATAAAAATATCCTAGGAATATCGTTGAGGATATCCAAATCTTAAAATCTTGGGGTTTTTAAGTCTAGAAAAAGGCAAGCAAGGTCAAATAAATAAGGGAATAGAGAAAAGAGCTAGAGAATGATCTTGATCCCCCACATCTTCAGTGAGATTTCGTGGAAAGGGGATCGATTCAAATACATTTGGATATCTCCGGGTCTACCAAATCTTATACCTTTTCTCAAATCTTATATAATTCTAGAAAATGTCCACCGTCAAGAGGGAATTCGTTTACAAAATCGATACCGATGAGTACTACGGTAGTAGTAGTGTGAACCAATTGGTAAGATATATCTTGCAAGAAAAAATGATCTCTCTGCAATGTTAAAGGATAATCTTCCAAAACAGGCCGATATAAATAACTTTGGCAGCTTGATTCTATTTGTAAAAATAAAATCGAAAATATTCCGTACTTTGACTTATGCTATTATTTTTCTGGCGATAGGCACCCAGAAAGTAACTGACCCCCCTAAACCAATATATTTTTAGAAAGTACATTCTGTGGTTATATTTTTCGAAAATCTTTTATAGCAAAAAATTTCCCCTTGTATCATCAGACGAGCATTTTTTCATATAAATCACGATTTGTGAGACTTGTTTCTGAAATGCGGACAGTTGTTCGAGTCTGACAAATACTTTCTTTTAAAACCAATAGGTGCAGTTATTTTTTACACAATTTTGCTTGCATCAATGAAGCTGTCTTAGTGTTTCAAAATAATTGGTCCGATTTTTATCGTGACTCATAACCATTATCATCATTTTTTTATTTTTTTGTACCGGAACTTCTGGGAATATATTGTATTTGGTTATACAAAGCTATTGGATGAAAGAACTACCTTATCGCGTAAATTTTCAAAATAATCCTTTCAAAGTTCAAAATCGCGATTTTGACTATTTTCTTTACGCTAGCAAGTGGCCATAATTAAGTAATTATAGGCTAATTATCTATAGTTAGGGGTTTTCGATGTCGCTCTACACGATGGTAACAAAGAAAACTCGAAAAACCGCGCGTTTCTGCGCTACAGGTGGTTTTCTTTAAGTATAGAGGGCAAGATGCGATGATCCAATCCCCAATTCCCGCTATAAAGGGGACTCAAAGCACTTGTGCCCCTGTTTATCTTAAATTTCTAATGTGCAGTTTACACATCGCCTAACTCGTTTTTATGACGCAATAATTCCTTAAATCATAGAAAGCGTTGAGTTTGCTATATAAGTAAAAAATTTTCAGAGCACGACGACGCCCTAAACAATGGCTGAATGGCCTCCGAATAATTCAGAGGTAATTTTTTGATTTTTTTCAAGAATAACCTATCGAAAGACAATTCTACACTATCAAATCTAGGAAATTCCAGTAGAGTTGAATAAACGAAGCTAGAAAACTTGTCTTTTTTATTTTCTCGACTATCTTAAGCAGTAGGAATGTAGGACTGTTTTTTTTCCAATTGCCTAACTTGTAAAAATATTTCATTTTCAAAGCTAACCGAAAAATTGCAGCCTCGGTGCTTCACAGATATCGTACACGACACGATCTACGTTTATCAGCCGCTCTGTGTTCTCATCGATCGGCCCGAATTCCAACGACTCAGATCTATTTGGTCAGTCGCGAATTTTTCAAGTATTTGTCCGAAAATTGCTATTTTTCGTTTTTCTTTCTAATCTTCGGTAAAATCTATAGTTAGGATTTTTCTTTCGAAAATTTATTTTTTTTCAGCCAACTCTCCGTAGTCTATCTCGTTTACCCCACAGCCAACCATGATCGATTCACTCATAGTCTGGGGTGAGTTGAAATGATATTTTAAAAAAATATACCATTTTTGTTTAATTTAGCACTTACCACTTGGCTTTCAAATTCGTGTCGAAGCTGCGGTCGAAATTCTCCGACCTGCACATCACTTCGGCTGAACATCTCTGCGTTTCTGTGGCTGCCTTGATGCATGACATTGGTAGGTTTTCCAGGAGAAAAGAAAATTCATGTATTTTTCAGGTCACGGCCCATTTTCTCATCTTTTCGACGGACCATTCCGAAAAGCAGTCGGCGGAAAGTGGAATGTGCGATTTAAATAATAAATCAGTCTTTGAAAATATTTTCCTCGTGCAAAATGAATTTTTATTCAATTTTTCAAAATTTCCAGCACGAGGACATTTCGCATCGACTAGTCGAATCGATTATGCATGAGGAATCCGTGAAAGAGGCCTTCAAAGCATATCTCGGAGATGGACAGGAATACGAGACGAATATCGACTTCATTCAGGATCTCATTCACTCCAAGAAATTTGTAGGCTTTCTAAAAATCTTAAAATTCAATATTTTCCTTCCAGCCCAAACCCCTCGATCAAGTCAGGAATGATGATATGTATTGCAAAGAAGACGAAGAAAAAAAAGAAGTAAGGGCTCCTTGAATAAGACACGAGGACACAAACTTGAAAAAACACAGGTTTTGAAAATTTCATAGTGGACAGGGATAAGACCTGGTAGGCAAATTTTTGTCTCAAAATGTACACTGATGTGTTCGTCATTACAAAACCACAACCACCCTACCATTACCTATTCCTCTCCCTAATCATCCAAGTTTTCATTAGTTAAACCTTTCTTTTTTTCAAGTGTTTTTTTAAACCATGTCTTATTCAAGTATGTATCTTCTTCAACATGTCGCGTCCTTTTCAAATTTTGTCCCCCTGTGTCTTTTATTCAAGGAACCAAAATAAGCAGTTTTCTGGTAATTTTGAAATCTCGCAATTTGCTGAGGTAGTACGTATGTACATAAAGTGAGAGAACATTTTTCTACCTTTCCATATCTTCTCATAACTCTTGCATACTGTTTCGTTAGGTTGCGAGATTTCAGAATAACCGAATTTCTTCTTGAAAATCTCGAGAAAAATCCAAATTCAGTGGGCAGTGAAGAATTGGTTGCCGAAAGGACGCGACATCTCCCGCTCGTTCCTGTTCGATATCGTCAGCAATGACTTCGACGGCCACGATGTCGATAAATACGACTATATGTTGAGGGACGCCAAGTTCACTGGTGTATCCATCGCTCTCAAGCCGGTTGGTTCAGGAAATTAGATTTTTTTTTCAAAAAATTTAACTTTCAGATGAATATCGACCGAATCATGGAAAATGCCAAAGTTTTGCTCGATCCTGACTTTCGATTCAGAAGGATAGCCTATGCAATGAAGGTGGGAGAAATTTGAAATTTGGTAGATTCTATTCTTTTTCTTGCTATATGAACTTCAAATATGTGCCCTTCTTTTCAGGTGGCTCGAAACGATATCGCCTCTGTTGGAGAAGCCCGGCAGCGACTGCACGACGTAGTCTATCAGCATCTGACAGTCAAAATGATTGGGGAGATGTAATTTTTCTCCTTTTCTACGTAAAATCACATATATTCCAGGTTCGTCGAAATCCTGCTGAAAATCAACGATCACATGAAATTCCGAGGCAGTTCCGGCAGGTTTTACCGATTGAGTGAAATTCATCAGGACATTCATGCCTACGTGCAGGTGGATGACACGATTTTGAATGAGGTAAAATATGACTTTCTGAAATTTCTTTACCAATTCCTTCGAAGGTCATCTTTGCGAATTTAATTCACAAAATCCTAAATTTTATAATGGAATTTTTGCCTTATTCCTTTGTTTTCCAGATCTACCGCAGCGAAAAGCCCGAACTGCAGGAGGCTCGGTCGATTATCGACAAGATTCTGAAGCGAGACATCCCTCTGAAACTCGTACAATGCAATTATTCGAAGTCGACCGCCGTGAGTTTTTACATAAATTTATCTTTCCACACAATCCTCTAATTAACGGCATGTAATATTCATGTATGGAGAGTAGACGTAAATTAGACCTAAAATAGAAATCCACTCACTTATACTCTTCGATGCATTTCTAAAAAACTTATGACTTGTTTCGATGTTTATAATTTTCTAATCTAAGTCGGGATATATCGGTGACGGTTTTCTATGTCCCATGTTTCAGCACACTCACAACGAGATTTCGGACTTGGACACTGTCTACGTCAGCCTTCTTCTATCTTTTCTATCCTACTAATTTTTTCTATGAAAATTTCGATTTTAATCGATTTCAGAATAGTATCAAATCCGAACTAAGGGATCGACTTCCCGAAGAACTGCAAAACGATCTGTTTCTCATTGTGGATGCATATTCCTTAGGACTGAAAATATAAATGGCGTATTTTCCAGAAACGTCAACTTTCGAAGGGCTCCGAGGGCTCTATGCATCCACTGCGGGAAGTGCTGGTCTACGACAATCGAAATGCCAGAAACGGGATCAACATCAATGAAGGACAGCATCTCAATGAGCAAGATGTACGAAATGATAAAAACTCCGATATTTTCTTGAAAGTTTATCTTCAGATTTGCACCCGAACCACAGTCGACGCATCCGTATTTGGACTTGCTCTATTCGTTTCGCGGCACTTGTCACAGGCATGAAAATTGTCATTTTGCAAAATTTATATTTCGAAAAATTGAAAACCAGTAATCAAACTTATGATAGTCGAATATTTTCTGAAGTTGAACCAGAAATTTCGTCTATCCTTGTCAGGGCTGTTGCGGAATTGAATTTAAAAAAATTCGGAATCGGAATCGGAAGTGAAATTTGAATTTTTCACGAGGCCGGAGTCGGTATCGGAATCGGAATTCTCGCGGGGCCGGAGTCGGAATCGGAAGTTCCGATGCCAAAAATCGCCGGAATTTGCGGAGTCGGAGTCGGAATCGAAACTTCCGCAACAGCCCTGATCCTTGTCTTTTATATCTCATGAAGTCCTTTTGAATGTACAAAATCTTAATATTTTAGGAGCAGTGCAAAAAAACCGAGAAGGAGTTCAACGAAATTGTGACCGAAAAAGGCCTGAGATCAGACGATAACAAAGGGGGGACTTACATTACGTACCAAAATCTTTGATACGTAACGCCTCAGCCTGTCTAGGGCGTTACGTACCAAAGTGAGGCGATATGTACTAAAGTTTTAAAATGCAAATCTAAAGCTCTAGTTACAATAATATGTCTTATACTTTTGCAAAGAACACTAAATTGCATTATTTATGCAAGATTTCTTCTAGTCAAGTGATACTATATGGCTATGGCACAAGGATTAATTATTATTGAAGTAAAATCGAGTATTATTAAGTTTTTCGTTGATGTTTCAGCTTTTTTTAAATTAAATATGTGAATTTATATTAGTATGATTTGAATTTGACTTTAAGAGTGAATGTCAGCAAGAATCAAAGTCACAAGGAAGGGGTGCGGAACAGGGGTTCGTAGATCTGGCTGATTTTCACATATTTTGTTCAGTTTTTCATCTTGATTTTCATAGTGATATCCGTTTTTGAGTATTAATTTCTGCAGAAATGCACTTTTGTGTACTTTCCAATCTGTTCTGGGTTTACGCGCAAATGACGTTGGAAAAATTCGCTCTTTCAGTATGTTGTGTAGAGGGACATAGCGAACAACGTTGTTCCAGGACCGACTTCGGATTCACATTCGTATGAGCTCCAGAATTTGTTGAAGTACGATGGCCAAATTCAGCATAATGCCTTTTTATGCGTTATTTTCAAAAAATAAATCACACCATGATGATCGGCGTGAAAAGCTATAAGATATGTGAAAATCAGCCCGATTCGCGGACCTCACCCACCTTGCTAAGACTTTCATTTTTACTGACATTCTGTCGCGAATTGCGACCTTTTGAATCCATACTCTATCCAAAAATGTTTTCTTTTCTGCTTGCCTCTTGCTCGCACTTTCTGCCGAGAAATAAAGGGCAGCTTGCCTACTCCTCAACACATTTCCCTGTATACTTTTTTATTGATTTTTCTTTTAAATTAAATAAAAGGTTTAATTACCCAAGTTTGAGGTAATCTTCGAGAGACGCACGCCTACACGCAACTAACTTCCGCTTACTTGATAGTGCTCAACAGGATTTAATTCTTAACCATTTTTACATTCACTCTGAATTTTTAATCAAGCTTTACTACTTCACAGGGCGCTACAAAAAACCGCAGCCTAAGAGAGTATTCAAAGGTGGAGAGCCTATGTCTACCCTTTCCTAATCCTACATACTCCCCCAAGTTGTCAAGTTGTGATCTTTCGTAATACCTTAATGCGCATTCGATGAGCGTCTTATGGACGTTATTATTTAAAATGTTATAGATTATAATCAATCTAGTGATAAACATAAGTTAATCCCTTGACAATAAGTGTAAACTCGTATATTGCAAACCATTTTGTACATACTTAAGGTGCCGAGTTAGATATCAATATTATTTAATTATTATTTCTCATAACATGAGTATTTTTCATTCAAAATACTTCATAATAAAATTATTCTCTACTCTAATGATTGTACAGTCAATTTTAGATCAAATAATAATGAAAAAATGGTCGTTGAATATAAAAGTGGTGTGCATTGCAAGTCTGTTAATATTATCTGTGATTGCTATCGAATCTCAGGACCCAGGTACGAAATAAATATACCGCATTTTCTCTAATATTAGCCCTTCTCCAATAGAAGTTCCGGGATTCTATTAGAGAAAATACTGTATGACAAAAATTATGATCTGTGAATAACCTTGGTATTCAACGAAACATCATTTTTCAATGTAATTTCGTTTCGAAAAGAAATTATTTCGAATTTTCCTAGAGTTGGATAATTCTTCATTCTGAATTCAATCATTTAGAAAGTATAATGGTTTCACAAAATTGTTCTCTAAATGATTGCAATTTAACCTGGCAGCCAAATTGCACATATGAGGTGAGTAATTATTTACTGCTCAATATTTACCTCTTATCCGGAATTTTTAAAAGTTTGTAGCCAAGCTTTTTCAATCAGGACTTCGCGAAATTTCTACTTGTTACTCTTAGAAAGCGAAAATTCGAATTTGAATATTTCGAAGTCAATATTCTTAGGGCTCGGATTTTAATTGAGCCCTACATTAAAATGGTGTGGAAAGTTTAGAACCATCTCAAAATTGAAAGTGTTAGGACTTGAATCACTCATACTTTGATACTAATAAAACTCTAGTTATTATAAAATCCATAAATAAATCAAATCAATTTTATCCGACACTTTTAAAACCTACTAATTATTATTGGCATAGAACTGATGACTGATAGTTGGTTCGCTTCAGATTTGGGTCTCCACACCATATTTTGTTCTCTTGACACTCAATGATTCGTGGAAGTATTCGAGCGATGACAATTCCTATGCAATTAATATTTCCTATAATGATGTGGTTACAGATCTTCAAGTCAATTATGGGTTAGTTATTTATGCAAATATAGCTGAAAACCATTCTGCAAAATTAGTTTCTCCTTTCAAAATAAATATGTACTAGAATTTGAATCATTTTAGTTTAGCTTAGATCTTGGATATGGTCCATTCGCGAAATATCATTATATAGGACCAGTGGGTATGTTTTACATGACCACTCAGGAAGTGCCAGACTTATTGAATTCTCAAATAAACATCACATATGGGAATTACTGTAAGGATTTTTACCATATTGAGTTACAAACAATAACATATAAAAGTTTGGAACAATTTTAATTTCGCAAGAAGTTGATTATGTCGATATGTCTTGAACCGATCCCCTTGTAATTTGACAGGTTAATGTCATTGTGTGACCAGATATTTCTACAGAATTCATCGGTTCATCGTAAGTGTATGAATTGGATTGTGTTCAAAATCATGATTGTTCTAAACATTTAGGCGCTATTGTATACTCAATTAAAAATAATGATATAATTTCTTTAATTTTTTGTAAGACGTCTATAACAGGATTCTTCATTTATAAATATCTTTTGTTCTTTAAACTGATGTTAATTAGTTGTCACTGCGTTCAAAAATAACTAACCTTTAATAAGATTTGCTACAACATCACATCGTTTTATTTTGTAAATTAATTTGTATATTTTAGCTTCGATTTGTGATAATGTAGATATTTTCAAAAAGCGTGTTTTAAATGAGAACTATGGGACACTTTATGAAAATGACATAAGTACGACGATTTTCTACCATCCAAATGCGACATTTAATAAGGAAAATGAGTGTGATATGGGAAACACTACAAACTATGAATTTGCAATTAACATGAGGGCGATTCCCAATGATGGTAGAGTGGTATCTGATTATGATGTAGTAAAATATTCGAGCTTTTTAATATTTGACGGTTTTGGAACAAACATGACTTATCTAGGATCGTGAGTTTGAATACATTGATTCAATTATTAAACTAGAATTTTTTAATGTTTTGATATGCATACCAATGCTAAATCTTGATAGGATAGGATACTAGTAACAGAAATTATTACTAACTTAGGACTTTTCCTTAACCCGATAAAACGATAAGAATCGACGAATTTGAACATTTTTAATTTGCAGAATATTGGATTTCTTGATAAACCCAATAATGACTGATGATTCTGGGACACAGGTTGTACATATAGAGCATTTTCTTTCCAATGATGTTAAATGCCATAAATAATCAATTTTATATAAATGATGAAAACGGGTTTAAGCAAAGAAAAGTTGTTGCAACATCCGAAATTTTAACGATATATTTTGTTGGATATGATCCAAAAGATGATGATTTAAGTTTTTATGATGATGTCACATCGCTTATTTCTGTTGCAGAAGGTATTCACTTTGGAAATTTAAATGAGAGAGAGAGAGAGGGGGGTGCACGAATTTCGATTTTGTGCATTCATGTTTAGTTGTCAAGCATAACTCATTTATTCCTTCAGACTTTCAAAATGATACCCAATTTAACCTTCAAACATTTCGTAGTGATGGAGTATATTCCGCAGCTCGGTGGACTAGCGGGGTTTATTATATGCTTCAGTCTTGTGATGAATATAGTCTGGATAATAATAATTGTGAATTAACTTTTTCATCGACCCAAGTAGTAAGTTGATAAATTTTATAGAGATTTGGCAAAAAAATAATGCCCAAAAGGCAATGTATTTCATTTCTCCAATATTTTACATTTTTGAAACTGTTAAACTTTCCTTCAAAATGATTAGTATTAGAATTGACAAAATGAAAGGAAAGATTAAGAAAACAGAAGATAAGCAATATTGGGATATGAATTAACGAAAAAACTCACTTTTTATCTTGTATTCCCTTTTTACGAACCAATGAGCTCGAGTATCAAATTTGTTATCTCGATATTAGAAATTTTATTCATCAAATGATTCCTTTAAAGATTTACTTTGTTTAGGTTGGAAATGTTTCAATATTACCAGGGTGCAGTTCACGTATCAACGATGGTATGCAGAATTTCTACTAGTTAGTTGACTCTTAAAATATTATTTTCCAAAGTTCATGCGTTTCATAAAAAAAAAAACGAAACATATTTGCCTCTACTGCAAATACCTAAACGATTAGTAAATATTTTAGTGACCTTAGTAATAATGGTACTTATTCTAATGTTCGCGTAAGAGGTAAATGCTGGACTCTGTATTTGAAGGATGACAAATCCAGTGTAAAATTTTATCTTTCTCCAGGTAATGTTTAATGATTATATTACTACATAAATTTGGAAAAGTAGAATATCGATAAGAGGATTTTGGCAGGACAAAATTAATTTTCCTCTGCCAAGACATCCTCCAGGCTTACAAATAGTTTATCATATAAGTTATTCTAGTTTATGGTTTGCTAACTGATGGAGAATATGTTATTACTACTTATAATTATCCATACTCAACAGATATATTATTAGGGTTAGTTAAAAATACCACAGTTGCAGCTAAAATGTTATATAATAAAATAAAGTGGCGAGTAAAAGTTTGGAGCAATTATGATTTTAGACAGCATAGTTCGCTTTCTTATAAGATCCTAATCGGATGTAAATTAGTACACTTATCGAGGCCATATAATCCATTAGTCTATCAAGTTTTAGGCAGACTGGCTCATGCAGAGCTTAAAATTTTTGGCACTGCAATATCAACTAAGCTATGAATTACCTCAACCAGTTTTCATTCCTCTATAATATTGATCAAAGATGTTAAAGTTCGTCATCAGTATCACGATTTTAAACTCGCGGTTCATGTAAAGTGAACGAACTCAGCCTCATACTTGATAGCAATTGTTTCAAACTTTTGCTTTCCATAGTATATCAATTGATAATTAATTTGATCTGAAAATTTGAAAATTGAATATTATAATAATATCATTTAGGGTTGATGACATTACTACAGATATACTTAATAATCCAGGTTAGAAGTTTTATTTTTATTCCATAGTTTGCACTAAATTTATACTTTATTTACAATATTTGAATTTATGTTAAAAAAGTATTCAAAGATAAATTTTAAAAGAATCGCAACGAATGGAAAACATTTTAATAGTGAAATTTTCTCAATTTGATTTTTAATATATTTTCTTTTAGAAGAAACGTTCAACATAACTTATGAAGCATATCATTACGAAATCGGAATTGACTGTCTAAATGTAACATTTCTGAGTTCTATATACGGAACATCAAATGATTCGTAATCATCAATTTGATTTGAGATAATTGAATAGTATTTTATCATAGAACTTGCGGTGAAAATGGATTTCGCCCAAATGGCTCAAGCATTTGCCAAGGAGTTAAAATTCAAATGCTTCCTGGTGAAAATTCTACGGGAATGCTAATTAGGTTAAGAGTAGGTAAGCGAAGTTGTGCATAAATTCGTGTCAAAACAATTTGAAAATACGAGCAAAATGTGCATGCGTCAAATGCCACAGAAATGCGTAATTATCTTTACTATCTTTCGATATTATTCTGAGTGTCTTTTGAAATGATTTCATTCCGAAATGATAGCCTATTGATTAGATCATTTTTATATCGAATAAATCAAATTTGGCTCATGAAGCAAATCAGGAAAGTTCGAATCAAATATTCCATTTTTGACGATGCCATAAGTCTAACGTGTTCACATAAACTGCTCATTTCTGACAGCAAACCTAAAGACTCTTTTGACTCACGAAAGTAGAAATGATGTTTAATGAAAGTATCTTTAGCAAATGCCGGTAACTATACAGTTCCTACTTCATCAGTGCCATCAAGTACATCACCGATCACGACTAACAATAAAAAAAAGA
The DNA here is from genome assembly GCA_964036155.1 of Diploscapter coronatus. Lineage (NCBI taxonomy): Eukaryota > Metazoa > Nematoda > Chromadorea > Rhabditida > Rhabditidae > Diploscapter > Diploscapter coronatus. The sequence continues at coordinate 74,224,347 of OZ038423.1, read as the reverse complement.
CGAGTTAGAGAGAGAGTCGTCAAATATGACCATATATTGTTTTCAGTTTTGATAGTTACATTGTCTTCGATAATAGGCGTTCTTATTATTGTCATTATAATAGGAATTATTTGTTATTGCAACCAAAAACGAATTCCGTTTTTAAGAAATTTTGGAGAACGGTAATTTGACAGAAATGAATAGGCATTTTAATAATTTTATCTTTTAGAAGTGCAAATTTTAATGAATACTCGATCTACGCACCTGGTTCAAGGTAAATTTCGTATTTTTTATGGAATATTTTTATGGAAATAGAGATCCTTGGGTCGTGAAATCAACTGAATTGGAAATAAACGAAGACAGGCAACTGGGAAAGGGAGCATTTTCCGAAGTATTTTATGGCGTATTGAAAGGTTATTCTTTTTTATTGATTATCATTATAATGAGTTTAAATGAAAAAATTCAGGAGAAGTTCCGTTATTTCACATCAACCAAAGCATTGAGGTGCAGCTCTACTCAAATAGAAAAACAACTGCTTACGAAGTTTCGAGATGAAAATTGACAGAGTAAAAGACATTAAAATTCAGGTGGCAGTCAAAAGGTTACTTGGCCATGCGTCCGACCGAGATCGAATGGATTTTTTCAAAGAAATCGAAATCATGAAGCAACTTGAGTTCAGTCCTCATATTGTTTGGTAAGCTCAGATGAAACAGATGAAGATGTACAGTAGCGAGTAAGAGTTTTGCATCACCCTTTACATTTTGATGTTGATGACGCGATACATTGTTCATGCAACGCGGTCTTGTGCAGAAGCGAAAGAAAGATTTGAAAGGAGTTGAGAAAATTCACGAATAATCTCGAACTATTCAATACAAGAGTTTTCAAATCGTTCATGCATGTATTTGAGAAACCTATAAACGTAAAATTTCATTTCTGTAAGAAATTTCGTACCTTCAATGCAAATACTAATAGGACAGAAAATTTGCAGATTTTGAACGCATTGAGTTATTTAGAACAATCTAGAATCATTTTAAGACGATTTTAAAAGTAAAAATAAATAAATAAACTAACAAAATGCAAATTTTGACAATTTCAATAAAAGTTGAAAATAGCTGAAAAGCAACATCGAAAATGCCAGAGTGATGTAAAACTTTTGCTCGCTACTGTAAATAATAACTCATTCATTCATTCATTCAGCATGTACGGATATGTTGCGAGTAAATTCTTCCCATTGGTTCTGCTAGAATATTGTGAATTGGGTGATGTTTTGCATTATGTAACTGATAATAGCGAACATCTTATGGTTAGAAATTTTCACCATTATTTCAATGTCTTCTTTTAGAATAGTCCAAATAGCATCAAGGAGTTGACTTCTTATGCTTGGCAAATCTGTGATGGAATGGTGAATTAGTTTTAAGATTTCTCTTATATTAACCGTTTACAGTTGTACATTTCGTCGAAGGACATCGTTCATCGAGATCTGGCTGCTAGAAATGTTTTACTTACGAAAAGCAAAGTTGCCAAGGCAATTTATGTAATATTGGTCAACTTTTTCAGCGATAATTTTAGATTTGTGATTTTGGACTGGCAATTTATTCATATGAAACGATAAATCCGATGCAGAAGGGTTTGTTGCCGTTGAAATGGTTGGCTCCTGAATGCTACACTGAAAATTCATTTTCGACTAAAAGTGACGTGTAAGAATTCCAACCAACTTTCAATTTTTAGCTTCAAATTCAGATGGTCATTTGGAGTGACTTTATTTGAGATTTATTCCCTCGGTCAATTACCCTACAGAGACATTACGAACAGTGACTTATTGAAATACCTGCAAGATGGAAACAGACTGTTACAACCAGAGCTATGCCCAGATGAAATGTTAAAAACTTTCAAGAAGGTTAAAGCAATTGATGTCTATTTCAGATATGAAATTATGAAGCAATGTTGGTGTTTGAATGCAAGTGATCGACTGACTTTCGATGAAGTAATTTTAACAATTTTTAGAAGATAGAACAAAATTTTATTTCAGTTGAAAACCGAAATTTCAAAGTGCTTGGTTGTTTACACGGGAACTTATGGATATTTGTCACTTCCTAATGACACTAATGACGATTGTTAGCATTTCGATTTTATTCATACAGAATTTTGATTAATAAACATATTACATAGAAGCGGCATTCTGTACGATGGTTTATTATTTGACAAAAATGCCGCAAATTCGTTTTATGTTTGTGCAATAAGTTCACAAATAGATATTGAAATGATTACTTCCAAAAATCGATTGTCCTAAGCTGCTTATTCTGATTGATTGCTTATTCATTTCACAAAGACCTCTTAACAAATTATTAACTTGAGTGTGTGCTTATTTTGAGGTGCGAAAGGATTAGTGACTTATACGTAGGGAGCGCAAGTGGTATTCCCGATATGAAGGCAGAGTTATGAAAGTACTTTTCTCCAAATCTGATGGGCTGATCAGGCTTATAGCAAAAAACCACATGAAAAACGGATCAGTGTAACCAAAGATGTGAATTTTTGAAGACGATATTCGAAAACCCCTTTTTGCGAGCCTAGACTTATATCTAATAGTGAAAAAAAGAAAAATCAAGAAAAAATCACTTGACAAGAATTCTAGAAATATTTGAAAATTCTAGCGAAATTGCTTTCCTCGACTTTGACTTCACAGAGCGAGCGGGACCTGCGCTGTCTAGCTAAATCATAAAAGTCGTTTTAACTCTGATCACGTTTATCGATGAACACTTTCGAGCGAAAAAGAAAAGATGTCAGAAAGCTCAGCAAAAGCTTACAACACCTGGGATTCCCAGGCCGTCTCCGATCCAAGTACTAACCAGGCCCGACGCTGCTTAACTTGCCAGATCGGACGGGATGGCGTGTGCTCAACGTGGTGTGGTCGTAAGCGACGATGTAGTCTTTGACGCTGCACAGTAGCCAGAAGGATGAAGCACATCAATCAACTGCAGGAGAAAAACTCACTCGTTTCAACCGGCATTGAACCACTTTGAGTTTGTCTTGTGGTTTCACTAAATGGGAATATTGGCGCAGAGCTGCACGTTTTTGAAGAGACATGTCCTATTCGATTAAAATGTAGCTGGATCCCGATGAAAGTTTCAGTATTTCATGTCTGGAACTGATCTTCAAAATTTACTCCTTCTAGAACCAAGAAATCCACTTTTCATCCGAAACAGTCACTCCTGTATGCGAACTAGCCGGCTGTTTGAGGAGACTGAAGCTCGCAAAATTCGCATCTTTGTCTTCTAATTTTGACCCACTCTATCAGATTCATCAATGAAGAAAGAAATAAACGCGGGGCAAAGACAGCGCATGTAAATACACAAAGTGGACGGGGCATTGTGCCACCGTATCGATCCCTCTAGCAGGTTTTGAGTCGTTTTTCGAAGATGATTAGACATTTCATGCATTTCTCGTCTTTTATGCACGATTTTAAATAATTCCATGATGTTCTAGAGCATTCTCACTTCTCTGCTTTCCCTCGTTATTGATCATGATAGCGTGATAATAGAGATATTCGAGCAATTACCGATTAGCAGGTTTCTCTATTTTTTAATCCATGTCATCTCACTTGCAATGTCTCCTCTTTAGCTCAATCACTGTCTAATGCTATAAAAGGACATTAGAATTATAGGCTGCGATGTCCAAGCGACCTGGAGTAAATATTCATTCGAATATGCACATTTCACTCTCGTCTTTCTGCAATTATCCGAGAAAATCTTTCGCCTTTTACTAAAGATTTCCGTGCAGGAAGGCAAACACATGAGCCTCATGATTTTTGGAATCCCCTTGGAAAAGGGGATTAAAAATAAAGAAGTAAAGACATAAAACACTAAGATCTGAAGTTATTCATTTTAAATTACAAATGGGTCATCATATTATATCAGTTCATCTGTTTAAATTTGGGAGATTGAAACGATGAAATAGCTTTAATTCGTTTACTTGTTTACATCTGAACATTCAGTATTACAGTATTAGAGCTACAAATCTAGAAATGTTCAAAATGTTCCTAGTCAACTAGTCAGAAATATCATCAGATCAAGAGATCACGAGTATGCTTTGACAGGATTCCAAATATTCAATGGTTCAGAAGTTTCAAAGTACTGAATTTCGTTATCTTCATTTTACCAATTTTCCAAATTTATTCATTTTTATTCCATAATTTTTCACAAAAACCCACATTTTATGCCCTCTCACTTTGAGAGGTGATCCAAAATTCCATTGCGACCAAAATGAGGTCGACGCAAGTATTACCTTGCTCAAAAAACTCTTGAAGACGTTACAGTCCCAGCCTCGATAGAATTCCCATTCCTGAGTTAAATTCTAGCCTGTAATGATTTAGGCGAAATTGGAAAGTGGATTTCTAGCTAGTCGAATGAAAGTGGGAGCACGAGGAGAATGGAGGGAGAGAAAGATGCCTCGCCTACTGCGATTTAGCGCAGGGAGGGAAAGTATGTTGGGGGTGAGCCCGAGAAACTATCTCGGTAGAGATCTTTGAGGTAAATTCAAATTGAACGACCTCCACGGTTGTTAAAGGAATTTTGGAACGCTTTCCAGTGGAGAGCCATAAAAATCGCGAAATTGTAAAGTCAAAATAATAGAATTATCAATAAAAATGAATAAAATAAACCCAAACTCCGACAAAATCAGTCAGGAATTGGGATTTCATTATTATATTATTGCTTTATTATTCGTTATTTCGTTCAAGACATCGACAAGTCGAGTCGTCAAAATGTCGAATTATAGTTTATTCTGAGTAAGTGAATACTGCATACATTTTGCAACTTCGCTCGCTCAGGCTCCGCCCACTTTTTCCTGCCCTGCGAATTGCGTCATTCCCCCATTTTCAAACGAGTTTCGCAATTCTTTTTTCGATTTTTCTTGACATTTTCGCGAAAACTCGTTATAATTATATCCTAATTATCTCTCTAGTTGGCCAATTAACTCTATTTAATGTTTGCTGTTCATTTTTCTTGTTTTTCTAGCGATTTTTTCTCTTAAATCAGGGCCCATCTTCATCGAGTCAATTGTCGATTCCTCCAAGATGCAGATGTTGTCGTCGTCATCAAGTCACTAGAATTGCAATTTGATGGACAGACAGTCGCTGATCAGATGTTTTCATGAAAATTGTCAAATTTGCATGGAAAAATACGAAATTTACGATCGAAAAATGAACAGCAAGCATTAAGGAGTTAATTGGCCAGTTATCTCGTTAATTAGTTGGAAGCGATAGGCTAGCTACCTTTCGTTTTCAAACATCGAAGATAAATATGCTCTGCTATTCTCGTGATTAGATTCCATAATCAACAACGAATTTTAATAATCAAACTTCAAATTTTCAATTTAACCTGGAATAATTACTGTATTTTTTATGTTTTATTTCAGAAGAAATAACAATAATCAGAATCTATCAATATCGCGTCAAAATAGTATCTTCGACGTGCAATGACATTTTTCGTATATTAGTCTATTTAAAATATCAATTTCATTTGCTAGTAAAAATTATTTTTAACTTGATTTGTTCCCTGTTTTACGTTTCTGCACCTGTGTAAATGGTATTTAGAATATAAAATATCAGCTCATATGATATTCTGTGAAAAATACTGCTTTTCATAAAATAATAAATAACTTGTCTGTAAATCGAAACACAAAACACGAAATAAAAATTATAGATTTCTCTTTAGTGAATATTTTAAATAGCCACCAAATAACTGCATACTAATTGGAAATCAGATCGTATCTTTCATTCATTACAAGTTTTATTGATAAAGGGTAAAGTTATTGTTATCTTCAGTTTTTCTGAAAATTTATTATCAAGTAACATATATCTGATATTTGACGATGACAATATTAGATGAAAAGTCTGGTGAGTACTCATTTCTGGAAAACATTCACTTCTCATAGTGGAGAGCAAGAATTAGGAAACACAGCATTTTCAATACATATTATGAACTGTGAGGAAGTAGATACTGCATACTTTTTGCATCTCTTTTCTCCTAGGCTCGACCCCCAAAAATAGGCACGCTGAAGAGACGATAACGAAAAGGGAGAAGGAAAGAGGTGTGGCTCATGCAAAAGCGAGCTGCAAAAAGTACAGTATCTACCTTCCCAGACTCCATAATAATAAATATCTTTTCGTTAAATATTAATGGAACTCTAAAGTCGATGATATTTGTATCAAAACAAAGAGAATGGAATAAATTGATTTTGTTTATAATGTCGTTCTAATTCACCTGTCGATTGAAGTATATAACTTGAAGTCTTTCTAGAATGTATCAAGACTGCGACGAATTTCGATTCTATTGGTACTTATTAAATTTTCTAATTTTTCAATAATTTTACCTATGGAGTTGGAAGAATATATTAATATCGGTAAGGTATAACTTTAAGAAATAAAAATTCTCCATAATAATATCACTATATGAAACATTTTGTAGGGTCTTAATTAAAATATGATTTTCAGCGTTAGACGGTTTATTTTATTTTGGGTAAGTGAATATTGCATACATTTTGCAACTTCGTTCCCTCAGGCTCCGCCCACTTTTCCTGCCCTGTGAATTGCGTCATTCCCCCCATTTTCAAACGATTTTTCTTGACGTTTTCGCGAAACTTTTTTTTATAATTATATCCTAATTATCTCTCTAATTGACTAATTAACTCGTTAATGTTTGCTGTTCATTTTTTGGTCGTAAATTTCGTGCAAATTTAACAATTTTCATGAAAATATCCGATCAGCGACTGTCTGTCCGTCAACTTGCAATTCGAATGATCTGATGACGACGACAACATCTGCATCTTGGAGGGATAGACAATTGACTCGATAAAAATGGGCCCTGATTTAAGAGAAAAAATCGCTAAAAAACAAGAAAAATGAACAGCAAACATTAAAGAGTCAATTAGAGACAATTTGGATATAATTATAAAGATTTTTCGCGAAAATGTCAAGAAAAATCGAAAAAAATTGCGAAACTCGTTTGAAAATGGGGGAATGACGCAATTCACAGGGCAGGAAAAGTGGGCGGAGCCTGAGCAAGCGAACTTGCAAAATGTATGCAGTATTCACTTACTCAGAATAAGCTATAGTGAATTCATTATACTAGTCGAAAATGCATCCTTTGTGTGGATTATTAGCTTCATCATATTTATACTTCTAATTATTATACCTAATCTACTGTTAAGAATTTCCGACAGAGAACTATTGGAATTAAAGGATGTAATTTAACTTATTTGCAAATATTATAAAATTATTGATTATAGGCACCTTATTACCCAATATATTGTCAAATGAGAAGACTCGCAAGCTTCTTCCCAGTTGTGTTAGCTGTATTATTATTATCAATATTTGCCATTTACTTGACTTCTGTATTATTGTTCAATTTTTATGGTAATTCGCATTTGTTAAAATTCTCTATACAGTGGCGATTGAAAGTTTTGAAAAATTATCATTATGAATGCAGACTGGTTGTACCATAATTGTGAATTAATTAGAATTAAATTTTGCACATGTATTCTTCTCTGTTGTAACTTTTTCATTCATTGGGGTATAGAAATACCTTGACTTTCGAACATTATATTGACTCTCCTAGTATGATTGAGATTTTAGAGATTAGGAGATAGAGTTCATGTTCAACACTCAACATGGAGAGTGCAGATCCAATAGTATAGTGAGAGGGGGAACAGGAGAAAACAAGCTTGCAGTTAAGTGTTGTTCTGAGAGGAAATAGAAGAGATGGTGCAATTCACTCATTAACTTAGACTTTTAACATATGAAAGGTGAAACAGTAATTTGTATTTCCTACTTTTATTTATTCATGCTGATCGACTAAATAATTCGATAAAACGAAAATTAGGTAAAATACAATAGGATGGGCAGGGCCTGAACTCTGTCTGGAGGTGGACTGGAGGAACCCTCGAGATAAGACTGGGAAGGGACTTTCATGGCAAGGGGAGGAGCATGCAAAGTTAGAGATGAGAGAGTTTAGGGATAGAGACAGAGATCATAGTCACAGTTCGATCCCGTTATACTGTATCGAGAATTCTTGCCAATTTCCACTCGAATTGATCTCCAGTTATTGGTCCTATCAGACTACATTCATAATCAATTGTTCCAAACTTTCGACCGCCACTGTATACTAATTTTTAGAAAAGTAATTTAGACTTATATAAGAACAATCCTGATAATATAATAATTACTTGGGTAAGAAGTTCGCAAATGACGAAATGAGTTCTTGAATTGGAAACGTTTGAAGTTCGATTATTGCCTACACTATTTCATAAATATTCCCGATTTAAAACGTCATACTATCATTTTCTCATTTCATCATATATGCAAAAAAAACTATTTCATCATTACAGATTGATGGTTTGCTAGCTTTATATGCTATCGTGCAAGTTATCATATGGATTTGTTATTTTCTCATTTTTCTCTTCTTCTTGGTTCCGATAGTGAGTTCAGCCGTAGCATTGCTTAGCATCTGCCTTATTATCCAACGACTTGTGCTCACATATGAACTACCACGCCTAACAAATCTGCTTACCAAGTAAGTGAAAAACCATTTGCACTATCAATACAATGAAAATTGCAGGGATAATTTGAAAAGGATCATTCGTTGCATTATGTCGCTTGCGATAATTCTAAATCTAGTGAATTTTATTATTATGATCATGTTTATATTTTACGGTGAAAAATTCGAATATGGACTAATTCTATTTGTAAGTTGAAGACATCACGTTTTCAATACCTTAACCATGTGTAAAGTGTTATGATTAGAGAGGCCAAGTCTACTTCTTCCAAGGAAGAAAAAGAACGCATGAAAATTTTCAGCGTTTCAATTATCGTTAATTAGTTGGTAATTTCATGAAACCAAAACATCAAATAGGGTAATAAATGGGTCCGAAATGATGGTGTCGTTGGTTTTTCGAAGAAAAAAAAAGACCACTTGGCCTCTCTGATTATAATACAATAGGAGATAAGTTTCGAGTCACCTATCCTCTATCCCTGTGTCAATGTTTAGAAAAGTCGCTTGCACTTCTTCGGATTTGGCTGAGATTTAGCACAATTTCATATTTTCCACGTGTATCTGTGTTTTCAACAATTCAGCTAATTCAGTCAGCGCAGAGTACAGATTTTGGAATTTTTGATGTCGACACAGAATGAGGATTATCCAGTAATTTTATTCGACACTGTGATAACCCTTTCTTATGTTACTTCATTCTATTTTGTTTTTGATGCATTAGAAATCGCATAATAATTCAACATATTTAGTTATTATACTTTTCTTTGGATATTCTGGCTCTCATTGCCTCGCTTCTCTATTTTGTTCTATATTTCAAATTTCGTGATTTGACAAAATTATCGTCAAGTTCGAAATATAAATCCGATAATCGAAGAATATTATACACCATGATACCTTTATGCGTGCAGTATGTAAGCAAATTAAACAGTTGGTCTATTTGATTTCTTTGGCTGTTAAACTCGGACGTCACAGGGACAGGATGCAAAACCTGATCCGGGATACCCTTTAAGGCTTAACTTTTTAATCAGGCTTTTACAAATATCAATTCAACTCTGATTCATCGTGTGTTATAACATTTTCGAAGAAATGATAATGTATTGAGATTGAAATCAGCGAGAAAAAGATTTAAGGAACACTTTAATCCGAAGATGATAAACGGGGAACAGTCACTGTGCATCAAAATCTTCGATGCGCAGTGACATACACCCATTTTGTGGATAGGGGTTACTGCCAGTACAACTAAATTCATTTTTCTGTTGAGTGATTTGATTTACGATATTTGAAATTATATTATTATTTCATATACAAAAATAATCGTAAAAATTAATTTAGATATCAACGATCGGCTTCTCAGTATCATTATATTTATGTTTCGGTAATAATTTAAAGCGTGTTCAAAATGAAACAAAACTTTAAGTGTCAAATGTGGATGACACTCTCCGGATATATGAAGATATTTTCATATTTTCACGAATATTTGACGCATGGTTGTCGTGCATAACTGTATCACTTTCGTTTATAGTTGCCAGTCCGAAACGACGCCAAGCCATTAGGCAATATTTCTCGAAAATGTATGAAATTATACTACTAAAAATGGTTAATTTCTAGATGTTAATTGCGTAGTTTTAAATTCAGCTGACATGAACTTCACGATATTGATTTAGTTTGCAAGAGCTAATTCGAGTAATTCCAAATCTCAAAATTGTTTAAATCCGACGACGATAAAGAAAATTCGCCAGCAATGTTTTTTTCTTAGTTTTAATGATGAATTTCAGGAGGAACAATAGACTGAGACCTTTGACGTCCATGGTCAGCCGCAATAATCGTAATAATCAGATTCATTCATCGTCGAATCAAAATATAGCTGCAATTGCATAATAAATGTCAAATTTCTAACCTCAATAGATGATCTTTAAAAATAAAAATAAAAATATTATCTCATAAAATATGTTTGTGATGAACCTAGTTCATAAATAAATAATTTGTCTAAATCTAGGCACAAAAAACAAAATAAAATGCTAGCCTTCTTTCTAGTCAATATGCCAAATTGCTACATATGATTTTATGTTTTTATATAATGATGTAAAAATTCATTTTTCAAATTTAATCTCATTGCATCAAACCATAAAAGATAATTACTCTTATTGACCCTTCAATGGTTTTAGCCGAGCACACTAATGGTAATTATTTTAATTTTCATGTATCTGATTAAATTATGCATACTGATCTTTAGGCTTCGATTTTCGTTATCAAAATTGGTTCTTGCTCATTCTTCAACTAGTTTTCTTGGTATTGTTGTATTATGATGGTTTGTAGTTGACATTCTGATGACAACGTTTTCACATCCATTAGATTTTAGACAAGTTAACATTATCGTTGAAGATATTACATGAGAAATTTACATATTTCACTATTTATGCTTTATCTATATCTTTTCAACCGTTGTGATTATGACGATTTACCATTTTAATGATCATAAATATCGATAAAATGATAAAACTCTACTTCATTGGAAGTCTTCACTGAATTGCAAAAATTTGAAAACATCCAGTATCCACCATTGACAGATTGAAAGCCAATCTCAGGTGAGTAATAATTCAGATTGTGCAGAGCATTATTATGCTATTTCTTTTTCTCTTCCCTATTATGTTTTGTGTGTTTGTAGTATCAGAGCAACTGGTGCAATGCAACTGAAAGGCACTGGAAGGCTATTCCCCCATTAGACAACTCTGATAACATCTTCATTCCCTGCTCAATGTCTCTTTTCTTCCTACTCCCTAAGCATATCACGTCCATATTCTTCCCATTTTTTTGTTGTTGCAATATTTGACCTTTCTCAATCAAAAATTCTTTTACACTCTATTTTCATCTGTTTCTCTTCTACAAACTATGCAAGCATTTCTTGCACAATATGTGTGTTTTCTCTTCCATTATCACTCTTTTATTACCGCTTCCCCTTTCTCTACTACTTCTCAGGAAATCAATGCGAAATGACCAATATAAAGCGATCTACCCTTGTATCATAGGCAATCATGCACTCGCGTGCCTTTTTCTTCTTCAAATCACCTTTGTATCTCGGTTCTTCCAACTCCCGTCGCCTCTATAATTTCGATATCTGATGATCTGTGGTTTCAATTTTTCTTGTTCTTTAAAAATTAGTAAATTTCGATCATTTAGGAAACTACTTCGCTCGAATTTGATGAAACAATAAACTGGTAATTTCTCTTTCGAAGTACTTCAGAAAGTCACGATGCCGTATGTTGGGATCGGCGCTAAACGAGCTGCAGGCAATCAGATGAAGTAATTTGAGAAAGTAACGCTATCAAGCATTCAGCAGCCAAAGATCCACTCGGAAGACCGATGATCAAAATCTATGGGTTCATTGCTGTCGCGATTCTGTTGATCATTGGAGTTACGCTATTGGGAAAACATCATTCCGAAAGACTCCATAAAGTCGCCAGACCGCTCACAATCGATGGTAATAGATTGATCAGGAAGTTCTGTGACAATTCTCATCCAATTATTTAAATTATCTGATAGGGAGGGTTTACAGTGTTACTAATAGGTTCGGTTCATATTTACTGGTAAGTCAATTCGAACCTGCGCATCACGGAAATTTAGATTTAAAATCCTCACCGTTCTTTCTGATCAACAGTTTGGTACCGAAGCCTAGATTCTCACTTTGCGCTACAAACATTCACAAATAAAAAAATAGCGTACGTTATTGCGAACATAAGCATTCCATTACTCGCTGCAGAAGCAAAGTTTCACAGTGGAGAGACTTTGAATCCAAATTGTGAGATCACAAGGCACGATGGAGATTTTTACCTAAATTCTCGTAACGAGCATAGTCAAGTTGATTTACCCTGTAAGTCTTCCTGATGATAAGATGTGTGGAAAAGGACGAATTTTTATCTGAACTTATATGAATTTGAAAGAATAAGAAATAAGGAATTTGATCGAATCCTCTGCAATAAAGTACCTATTCGAGCTATGAATAAAAGAAAAATTAAACATACTCAGATATGCACAGTCGCCATAGCAGGCACTTGATTGACGCGATAGATGCCGAGCGAATAAAGCAGAATTTGCGAGCTTTGACGAAACATCCCCATGTTGCGGGCACTGATGCGAACAAGAGAGTAGCAGAAATTATTCAGCAAATGTGGAAAGAGGCTGGACTTGAAGGTTTTTCTTCGACAGAGTGCGCCAAAAGTCTGATCTTTTTTGAATTGCAACTCGACGCAGCAAATATCTTAGATTCATCATAGCCAAGTGCAATCAAAATTATGCCGACAAAGTTCGCATTGAAGAAGAGATAATCAGGACTCGGAAAAATTTTAGCACCTACCTCACTGGTGATGAAATTTAACATAAAGCCAAAAGCAGCCCAGACTTTTGGCGCATCCTGTATTCATTATTTTCAGGGAGTGCACGAAATTCGATTTACAATTTCAAATTTAAAAAAATAAAATCTTCATGCATTCTCGGTCATCTTTAGTGAAAATATAGTTTAGTATTTCAGACGTGCATACTAATTCATATGAAGTACTCCTATCGTATCCCGACTACGACAATCCAAACACAGTGACGATGAAGGATAAATCGGGCAGTGTGCTTTGGAAGACTTCGGGATTTTCGCCATCAATTATCAAAGAAGAACAAAGTGATCCGAGTATGGACATAGTGAAGTATCCCGTCAACAATATCGAAAATTTAGAAGCTGGAATACAATGGTTAGCTTACGCAGCTCCAGGAACAGTTACAAGCGATGTCGTTTACGTGAATTACGGGACAACGACAGATTACACACATCTCAAGAATATGGGAATATCAGTCAAGGTGAGAGTTTTTTGCAAGTTTGATTTTATTCATCCTGTCATGCAGGGCAAAATTGCCATGATGAGATACGGAAATGGCTTCCGAGGAAATAAAGTCAGCATGGCTCAACAGAATGGCGCCATCGGTGCAATTCTCTTCTCTGACCCAGAAGAAGTCGCTCCAACCGGAGTTGATCCAGGCAAGTTGTCAACTTAATAGAATCGTATCTAGAGAGGCCAAGTGTTTTTTTCGAAAAACCGACGATGCCATCATTTCGAGCGTCCTCTATTACCCTAATCAGTGTCTTGGTTTCGTGAAGTTATCGACCAATTAACGGGGTAATTAACTGTAATTGGAACGTCGGAAAATTTCATGCGTTTTTTTTTCTCTCAAAAGGGAGACTTGGCCCCTCTATGTATGCCATTTGTTTTTTTTCAATTGATCGGTATTTACAAGAGAAAACTATCTCCAGAAACAGTTTATCCTCATGGAATTTGGATGCCGAATGACGGCGTTCAAAGAGGTTCAATCATGAAGATAGTTGGCGATCCTCTTACTCCACTATATCCAGCTAAACCAACCATTTACAAGACGAGAGATATAGAAAAGGTAAACTTAAGAAAGTTTTATCTGAAAATCGTCGTAAAACTCCAGGCGAAGAAAGATGGCATCATCCCGAGCATCCCAGCCTTACCGATCTCATATACGACTGCCTACAAGATTCTCTCACGAATGACGGGCCGACCCGTTCCGAAGAATTGGCAAGGTAAGTCATAACGTTCCTCATAATTTATAAGTTAGTAGCTCGTCAAAATATTTTTTTTTCCAAACGTTAGTGAACTCACTACTTTATCATTTTCAAACGAGAATGCATTTCCGATAAATAAAAATAATAAGACTAAAAAGGATCGAATTGGGAGTTATGTTTGATCTCTCATATCTTCCTCCGATTTTCATCAGTGGTTTAGGATACATCAACGTGACATACAAAACTGGACCTGGTTTCAGCAATGACGAAAAAATTACTATCGATGTGCATAGCAGTTTAGAGCTAAAGTTTGATGAGATGCAAGTTTTAGCACCAACCAAGTTAACTTCAGAACAGTACGAAATGTGATTGGGTATATCAGGGGTCGTGACGAGCCAGATCGATACGTCTTGGTTGGAAATCATTTCGATGCATGGGTGAGTTAAGACGAAATCATCAGGGCTTGAAATTTTGTCTGGACACGAACTTGGACGCGGCAAAATACACACCGTGTCCGGGTCTCAAACTTTAAGCCCTGAAAATCGTGGAATAGTCAAAGCATTTATTCAGGTATACGGCAGCGTAGATCCAAATTCGGGCACAGCCGTTCTGGCAGAAGTGGCACGAGCTATGGTCCAAACAATGAACGAAACAGGATGGAAGCCAGGTTAGTTAAAGGACTTTCTTTTATTTGAGATGTAAATGTGGTTTAATGTTAGAGAATTATAAAACTTTGAATTGAAATAAGAAGTTGTCAAATAATTCAGCACGATCGATTGTATTCAATGCGTGGGATTCCGAAGAATACGGCCTGATCGGTTCAACTGAATTCGTGGAAGAATTCGACGAAATTTTGAGGCAGAGAGCCGTTGTTTATATTAACATGGACTGCCTCTATATGAACCATACAATGTACGAAACTCTTCTTTTTGTAAATCTACAAATAAATCTAAAATGAACATATTCAGAGGCGTAAGAACTACTCCTGAATTCTACCAGATTGTCACTGAAGCTACGAAAACTATCCCTAATTTTTCGGAAAAAGAAAGGAGGGCAGGAAGAACGTCGCTGTACGACACCTTTATCAAGGTACGACAAGATTCGAAAGAAAATCTTTTTGGTTTGAAAAAAAATCTCAAATTCTTATTTTAGACATCTCCACGAAATGATTCCTTGTTCCCAAATATCCCACAAATGAATCTGCCAGGAGGAAATTCAGACCACAAGCCTTTTCTCACCTATTCAGGCACAATTTCAAATCATTTATAACTGATCATGAGCCAAGGAATTCGCCGAATTGACCGATTTTCTTCAGGCATTCCTGTGATCGACTTCTCTTCGGCAAATAGATCTCAATCCAACAATAGCTATCCTCTCTACCACACTTTGTACGAGACTCCATTCACAAATGAACACTTGTTGGATGTTGACAATTTCGCTGTAAGTCACAATAACACATGTCGAATCGATGTCATTATCATCAAGCACAACAAATAATCGGCACTCCAGGTTCATCGAGGCATCGGCCAACTGTGGGGAGAACTGACAAGACGATTTGCTGACGACGTCATTCTTCCCTTCAACCACACTATGTTCGCAGAAGCCATCATTCGACTGTACCTCAAAGATGTGGAGAAGGCGATTAACAGTGAAATAAGATTGAAAAGGAATGATATGGGAACAGCGATCAAGGATCAGCTCAAATATTTGAAGCTCAAAGCTCACGTAGGAGGAGTTGAGCACATTGAACATTCTTTTTACAAACTCAGGAATTCTACAACACAACTCTGACATTCGATACGAACAAACAATTCGCCTACTATGCCTTTGCTCAAAACCCATTCGATTCGCGTTCTATATCGGGCATAAATGAGCGTCAAATGGGGTACACGTCGATTCTCTCGTATTTTGATAACTAATGATTTCAGTATCTCTCGGTGCTTCATCAATCCACGTGGAATTCCGAATGCTCCAGAATCGAGGCATGTTCTGTTCTCGGTGAGCGCTGAAAACTCCTACGCGAGCAAAGTGATGACTGGAGTATTCGACGCGGTATGCATTTTTTAAATCTAATATTGTAGATAGACGACTATTCGGTAAAGATGAAAAAACAAGGAATTTGACAAGACTGAAAGTGAATAAATATCCATTGCACATTTACGGCACGGTCTGTCAAAACAGTGTAAATTGGTGCATTGTCGTGGTCGAATTGGTTTTTCCTAAGGATTTCTTAGCGCAAGCATGGTTTCAAAACTCGGTAACTCATTTCTTATAACCACAAGTCCCCTTTATAATAAATGGGTTCCAGAATTTTGAAAAAAATATCCGGTAATAAATCCTTAGGCGAAAACACAAAATTGCAAGGAGAAAAATAGCGTGTGTATTAGAAGCTAGAAAATTCAGTTCTACGCATCTTTTGACAGACCGTGACGGATTCTTCGCAAAAATTGCGAGGGAATAAATTGAGGTTTTTCGTGGAAAAAGTCATTTTATTTTCATTAAGCAATTTAGATTGACGAATACAAAAGGGCGAAGACTTCGGAAGAAAAACAGAAAGCGGCCAGCGACATCGCAGAGCAACTTTCAGTGGTGCAATATTCGATAAATTGCGCTATTAGGACTTTGAAAGATGTCATATAGTTAGGAAGGAAGTTTGCTTTAATTTATAACTGACTTTGAAAGATGTCATATAGTTAGGAAGGAAGTTTGCTTTAATTTATAACTACTATCACTTATCCAGGGGTGAGCAAAATTCGATTTTTCTGCGACGGGGACGGGTAGGATCCTTCAGAAATGAGACGGGGATAGATAGGAACGAGTCCAAATTTTCATTGTTGAGACGTGGGCGGACGGGAACGGGTTTGTTTCCTTTTCGTTGGGACGAGTCAAAAATGGTCACATTTATGCCATTTCTGCATAAAAAACAATTAAAAAATTAGGATGGACGGATACTTTTCGGGACGGGAACTGACAGGGGCAGGGAAATCGCTAAAAATCTGGGACGGAATTGGGTACATCTTGCTCGCCCCTGCACCT
The DNA here is from genome assembly GCA_964036155.1 of Diploscapter coronatus. Lineage (NCBI taxonomy): Eukaryota > Metazoa > Nematoda > Chromadorea > Rhabditida > Rhabditidae > Diploscapter > Diploscapter coronatus. The sequence continues at coordinate 74,207,220 of OZ038423.1, read as the reverse complement.
ATTTTCTCAGTTTACATGTGTATTTCTTCGGGTGCCATATGTTATCCTTTAAAAATTGTCATTTTTTCGTAAAAAATAAATTTTAAAAATATATGTAAACGTCATAATTTAGTTTCATCGGAAAATTGAATATTTTTTGAGGAGTGAAGATAAATTCGGACGAATGATGATAATCACTGAAGTGTAGATAAACGGGCATTGAATACAGAGAGAAAGCAATTGTGTTCTCAAGCCATATTCATTACACGTTACGTCTACCAAATCTTTCAGAATTATCATAGATTAGAATCTTAGGATCAGCGACGAATGTAAATAAGATTTCAGATAGTGTCGGTGTATAAGTATCAAAAGTCGTGTTTGTTGCATATCGAATTTGAATGAATTAAAAACAGACCTAGAAGACTTTCTGTCAGAACGGAAAATTATAAATTAGTAGAGTAGAGGAAGAGGTCTGCGAAGCGAATTATATCCATAGAAAATTGATAAAACTAGTGATCCGAAACAACATTTTAGCGGGATATTTTCGCTTAAGGGGGATAGACTCGAAAGATCTGGGATCTGACAAGCTGTCTAGAAGAGCTGGACGAAATTCTTATTTTCATTTGCTTTTCTGCATTTCGCGTTCATGTTCTATCTGGATGCTTTCATTGTCTTCTAATTTTGATTTCATGTCTCTATTACCTCCTTCGAGGTTTGCAAACATTTCGAGGAATCCGTGTTTCAGGACTCAACGAGGGTAATTGGTGAAAGTTTTCAACCAGCAATAACCGCTCCTCAGCAGGGCTTCATAGGACACGGTACAACCTTTGCGCAAGGATAGAATCGAATTCTGCACACAACTCTACGGCTCCACTTTATGAAGCATCGCTGCCTGTTTCTATGTTTCCATATTTATTTATAGGCTAGAAAGAGGGAGGGAAGGAATGTGCTTTCTGAGGACGGGAATATCTCGCAAGTAGCATGGTGTTGTCGCTTGTGAGGAGGTAGATATTGCACTCTTTGCAACTCAGTTTCGCACGAGCCACGTCTTTCTTCTCACTCATTCTGTTTTCTTGCTCTTGCTTCTTTCGGTTTCTCCGGAAAAGCGAAGAGAAATAGAGGGCGAGGCTGGGGGAAACAAGTTGCAAAGAATACACAGTATCTACCTCCTCACCAGGGCTGGATAGTATCATAATACCGTAATAGTATGAAATAGAATGTGATGGAAGGAAAGGAGTGAAATCGTGCAATGAAAATGTCCCTCTTTCACTCTTCTTCTCCTTCTTTGACACCTCCCATTTTCCATTATTCTCTTCTCGTGCATGCCAAAGAATAGCAGGAATAGCACTATCTGGTATACTCCTCTCGAACCGAATATTGCTCCAATTTGCCACTGCTCGACATCGCTTCTCGGCCTTATGGCTAAGATCAAAGTTAGTAACTGTTCTTATCGAATTAACCTTCGATATCTCCTCAATTGAGGAGAACAAGGTTGTTTGATTTTTGGAGGCTTGATCGGAACCGGGGCTTGCTCCGACCGGTCACGGGTCGTTCCAGCGTGGCACTAGAGCTGGACACGGCCCACACCCAAATGGGTGGAATAAAATTATGAAATTGAATCAGAAAAAGAGCAGCTTCGCATTCTAGTTCTGAAATTCTAGGTTCTAGGTTTCTGGACATGACGAATTTCATGCAGACAGCGAGAAAACTGATGAAAAAGTGATAGGATATGATTTACTATAACCCACTGTCTAACTCCATACTATTTCGATAAAAGGATATAAAAATGCAAATTAGTCATGCACAAACACGATAACGTGAAGAAGTAAAATAATGGCGTATGATTTAATGAAAAGTACAATTTAGTTTACAAAAATTGGACAAATGAAAAAAGTTAGAATATTACAGTAACTCGATAATAAATACGGAGAAACGAGCTAATGAGCTAGACTGTTGGTTTGTTGATAATCAGATCATCAGTAAATCTACTATAATTGATGTATCATGGTGTAATGGTATCATGTCTAATGTGGAAAATTCTCTGTGCATATCCGAAGATTTGAAACTGTCGATATAGTCAATTGACAAGAAAATAAACGGTGCTATTGAGCACATTTTCTTCTAATCTCAAATGAGTTTAACGAACTTGGTACTTTGGTACAAAGTTTCAATTCTTCAGTTTCAAAAAATCTTATAAATGATGTCAAATTTTCTTATTACTTTTCCGTGATAGGACAGACGTTTGAATGATTCCGTACGATATGAGTTTTTTTTAGATAGACGGTATGATTTTCAATAAATGAAGAATCCTCCAATATTACTCAATTTAACATTTTGCTTAACGATTTAGCAACCGAGTTTTGTCATTTTAGCATTATTTTAATCTTCGGAATAATTTGTATTGTCCATTTTTGTCAAATTGAGCCATGATTGATTACGGTAATTGGAAGCAAGAGAAGTTCTTTCGCCAAAACTCTCATTCACAAGTCCGTCGTCTTTACAGAGAAAATCAATAAGACCAAACTAGCAATTCCTTGTCATTCTGTGCTTCTGTACTGTATTTCTCATACTAGACAATTTCGCCATGTCTCTAGTGCACAGAAATTGTTAATGCGTTGAAAATGTAAAATTATTCATTTGTTTACCATGTTATCGTGTCCAAATTAACAAACTAATCAAGAGTCTTCTCAATACTTTTTTTTTTATCGAAATAAGTACTGGACGAAATTTCCTGTTTCCAAAACTGAAAGTTTAAGTTATTCCTGGCTTCAAAATTTTCCATATCGGTTTAGAGCAATTTGAATTGAAAATTTCGACTCTTCAAAATTCGATTCTTGTCTAACTTCTGTTCGGAACACTTTCATAATACTTTCCTTTCCCGAGAACAATGCTGTTATCTTTTCGCCTTCACTTTTTCATTTCCAATTTCGTAATGTCATGTCATGTCATCTCTTCTCTCCACTCACACATAGTTCTAGCGAAATAAGCTAGCATGTCTCACTCTTCCTCCTCTTCTCCCCCTTCCCAGCGTCTCATAAACTTACCTGGTCGGGAGACACCGCGATCAGAAAGGCGGTTATCTGCGGTGAGGCTCGGACATTGCACTTCGGTCTGAGCTGACCCGCACGGCAGCTCCAAGTTGGGGTTCGCCGACGACTAAATTTTTGAGTGAGGGGCTGCGTTCGCGCGGTCCTAACTTGATTGGAATGCTGGAATGGAAGAACGGAAAGAGAATGTAAGGATGACATGATTGCATGATTAGTATTAGCGCGATCTCGGCACTTAGAATTTGGTTCACTGATTGCCGTTGTGCGGTCGTAGAACAACCTAGTCGGAGAAATACATCGGAGAATCTTCCGAGGAACCGTGAAATTATAGTAATTGAGTGTCTGACCCGTTCCCCGGTCAGCATAACCAATACTGAAGATAGAGATATTGCCGATAGCTTGATAGTTTGATGATCAAATCCTATGAAAATCTTGCAATTTCAGTTATGATGAGAATGTTGCTTCGTCTCAGGCAAAAGTCGACAGACCAGTACTTGTCAGCGATTCTCAAATGACTGAAATTACTGGTCAGTTGACCTTTACACGCGGTTGTAAAAAAGAATGAAAAACAAAATTTGATCAGTGTTTATAAAGGAACTGGAATCATTTCATCTCGATAGTTTTACCTCTAATCAAGTAAAGCACACTTTTGAAACACTGCATCACATAATCACATGGAGAAGATAGGAAGAAAAATCACCCAAGAAATTGATAGATTTCGAATTGGATTGACTCCTTTCAATTATATACTCATAAGAAGCGCTGACCCTACTTTATTCTGGATTTTTGCCAGTTTTATCCAACTTTCACATCATTTTATCTGAATTAATCATGGGCGAGATAATTTTGCAATAAGCTGCATGATCTACCAAGACTAAATGCTTTCAACATCTTTGATAAAAATGACCGAACAAATTGGTAATGCGCAAATTCGTTGATTCTTCAAATGGCAGTTTAGAGAAGTTCGAACGAAGAAATAATAAAGCGCTCAAAGGAGCCAAGCTGCATCGGGTCACCATTGCTGGTAACCCAAGCGGTCATTAAGCACCGAAGTGCAACTTCCCGCTCGCAGCCTCTCCAAAATTCTCATCGCGTTTTGAAGCGCACCCCATTTTACCTCTCCGTTCAAAATGCAACCCCCTTTCCCCACTTGGCGAGACATGCCGGCCCATCTCCTTCTCGCTATTCTAAACAACGAGAGAATAGATAAGGGAAAATAGGCACAATATGAGGGAATGATAGGCGGTGAAAATGGAAAGGGGGGATGCAGATTGAATGGACATTTTCAAGTCTATTTTTCGGAAGAAATAATATTTATATTTCAGTAAAATAGATAATCTGATATGAGAGAAATTGTCCTTTGGTAAAAAATAAAAGATCGAATTTTCCAGCAATATAGCAATTTAGAAACACCTCGATTGAATAGTTTCTTATCGCAAATGCCAACATTGTGGTTTTCTCTAAATTGTACAATTATCGGGGATAATTAGTTAATTAGGTTGCTCTTCTTTGAATGAATGATATTTTAATAGGAGCTTGGTTGTTTTACTTTCGTTTTTATGACATTGATTCTTCCTATATCAAAAATTTTTCTTAGATCCTTGACTTTTCGACAAGAAACATTATCGTCGGTCAGAATGAAGAACGGCTTGGGGTAATTCAATTTCAATGGTTCATTGCGAAATCGATAGTTTTATTTTAATTTGTCGTAAGTGATTTTAATCTTGTCTCTGACCATTATAAGATAGCGACACAATTTTATCTTGCTCTTATCTTCGACTATTAAAGATCACTATCATTGCAATTTGGAAATTACGAAATGTTTCGAAACCTAGAGAATTTCTAAAATTTTTAGAATTTTCTCGGATTTAAAATAGATATAATTTCGCCAAATTTAGATGAAGACTACCCATGTCTAGTTGTACTCACCAACCCATAAACATAAGACATAACCGAAAGTGACCAAGCGATAGATATTGCACAACCTTCTGAAATCTGACGGAATCAGGAATCTGAAAAATTCTGTCGGAAAAGTATTCTAATCGAGGAATAGCTGCAGCGTGGCGTAGGGGAAACGCGTTGGGCTCGTATGTTCGAGGGAAATTTCCTCAAGGCACTCAAAGATCGGTGGATCGAAACCACCCGCTGCAATAACTTTTGCAAATGTTTCTTTGCAGAAACGCGAATTAAAGAATTAAAATATTACAGAAGATCATTCTGGAATCTTTCAAATCATTAGAATACAATTTCCGAAAAACTGCTTTATCTGTACTACTTTGTGATAAATCAGGGCCACGAGTGGACATTGGTTCAGAAAAGGGTGTGTAAATTGCATTGTATGAAAGAGAAACATGATGTTTGAATGTTAAAATATTGTATTCTGTGTTGAATTAAATAGAACAGATAAATAGTGATGAAATGTTTATTTCATTTTAATTTAAATCTAACAACTAGGTTGAGAAGAGGATGTCATTCCACGACCCGACAGCACTGATTCAGGGATTCAGAAATCAGTAATAACCGTAAGAGTCCTTATGATCGTGTCCGTACGACTCATATCCGTAATAGGGCTTGCTGCAAGGCATATTTTTGAATGGCAAAATTCATTGATCGTATTTTGATGAAAGTTCAGTCAGGGATTAAATCGACTATGGGCTTACCTGTAATAATCCTTGTAGTAGCTCTTCTTGTAATAGTACTTAGGTTTGTAGTAGTATTTCTTGTAATAGGACTTCTGAAATAAATAGTTGATCTTGAGTAAATCTTGGTTAATTTAGCCCTGAAGGAAAAATTGCAAGTAAAATTAGTTGTTGCGAAAAGTAATGGGTCGAGAAATAATGAAATTACATCTTTTTTCCTATTCTTTCAAATGATAGTTTACTATTCAATGCTTGTTATAAAAGTTGCTATAGATTTGCTGAATTCTCAACACTCTTTCCAATACTCAATATCAGCTACAAAGCAATTCTAACAAGTGTCGCATTTTAGATGTATCATCATCCATTCCCACCTTATAGTAGTATTTTTTCGGCTTATAGTAGTCCTTCTGCAATTAAATGACTATTTTATTGTTGAAAATCCGAATTAAGACTTACATAGTAGTATCCTCCAGCTTCGGCGCAGAGAGCGAGCATAGCCACGAGGCAGGCGACGAGAATGATCGAATTGAATATTTTGGCCATTTTGGAGAGTTTGAAGGAAAGACTTCGAGGACTGGAACTCGAAGAGTTGCTTGGTCTGACTGAGGAATGACCGTGCTTTTATACTGGGAGTTCCTTGAATTCGATTCAGGAATTGACATGCTGAGTTTGCAAATTCTAAATTAATGCACAATTATGAATTTTTAACTGAACCGTTCCAAAAATATCGACGACCCAGGAAATTGAGTTGCATTTTCCAGGAAGTTCCAGGAAATGGAATGGAGTTTACGAAATATATGAAGTAGACGCAAAAAGGTGACAATACGTCGACAGTGTAAGTGCTTTGCTTGGCATGCTTCTCGAGGTCAAACACATTGGGCAATGACTAAAGTGCTACCTGTTTAATGCTTAATACTTAATGCGTAATGCAATCGAATACATTTTACATTCGATAAGTTTCGTATGAAATTTATTTCTCCTCCCAATAAAACCTACAAACCTCTAGTTATTTCTGGAATAAATTAGTGGACATTTCCAATTTCTTCTTCAAATTTTGAATTGTTGCCATTTTTTATATTTCTGACTCTTCAATGTTCAGTTTTTGTAAGGAAGCTGGAAGCAGTATATCCTATTGGATACTCGAATCTTGTCTCATAAATGATAGATTTGTAGATTGTTCAGGACTTTCTTTCTGTTGATTAGTGACATTCAACCTAAAGATTTTGAAGAAATGCCTTCTTTATGAAGCCTCTTCGTCCAAATTAAAAATGTCTGAAGAATTGTGTTGGACTCAGCGTATTTCTCGCTTTTCTAACCACTAAAAATAGCTGTGCATCACTGTGCACCTCTCAGATTTCGACATCAACAATACAGAAATCTGCCTTTTCATTCCAAATGATCTCTTGAAATCGTAAAATTATCGCTGCATAGATATTCAATGGTTTACGCAACGGAAATGAACCGAGTGAATGAATATTTGAATTGATTGAACAATAAGCTGTTCAATTTCGAACGCCATTCAAAATGTCGTCTCGCATTCAAATGCAACATGCTCAGGAGGATGAGAGAGTTTGAAGTTTGCAATCTCCTCTACTGAGTAGGTAAATGAATGGGACAAGCCTATTCTTTCTTCACCTTCATAACTAACTGAATATAAATCTAAATTATAATAAACTATCGAATGTTATATTCCGCAGAATTAATTCTTATTTCTTACGATAAAATAAAATGTCGTGCGAATTACTGATATTCCAGGATAATCCATTCATTGTGTTGTTAATAAGTGGGAGTTCAATTCCTTTCTGGAACTATCGCTTTCATTTTAGCAATGAGTTATTATTTTAAAAATTCTAAATAAACGACATTTTGGGTCATCCTCATCAAATCTCTCATCAGTTTATGAGGGATTGAAGCCTTGCGATAATGTTTAGATAGGAATCATGCATGAAAAGACCTTATCTCGCTCTGTCGCACCGATTTTGTGTTTTCCGGTGTAAAATAGCGTCATTTAGAAGAGAATAGTTCATTACAGAAAACTCAATTTGAATTTCGACTTACGGTTTTGGAAAGAGGGTTTGCAGAAGTTGGCATATGTTCACCACTCATCCTGACTGAATTTGGTTGACTTCGAATTCAATCAATATGCCTATCAACACCTTCCTCGCGTGTTATGAAGCGAGTTAATAATGGCCATTTAGACAAATATTGGGAAAACCATGCGAATGCACCGTATGAAATAGGGTATTGGCAAGTTAATGAAAGTTTGGCAATTCTAATTTATGACATGCAAACCAATCTTCAACGCAACTTTGTCTTATTAGAACAGTTCAGACGAACTCTACGGAAGAGTGAGTTTGATGAATAAAAACAAAAAGTCCATTTTCGGGCTGAAATTGGTGACATGATCAGGAAAGGCCCAGAAACACATTCCATATGTTAATTTCGGCCACTTGCTTAGCTCCGAACTCAAAGGGTTATACTCTTTGGATTTAGTGCCATCGAAGTGTATAGCGAATGTGCACGTAGCTTTTGTCTCATGAAAACACGCAAATACTCAAAGCTTAGTTGATACTTTGTTTATATTACTAGAAGGTAATATTCTAATTTCTATTAATAAAAGATTGTTTAGCATCGAACTCAGATACTTCCTCGACTCTTTTTCGAAAGTCTTTCGACCAAAGTCGAGTGATATTGCGAAATAAGGGCGCGCCTCTCTGACTCGGCCCTGCCTCCCTCTCCCCCCCCCTCGCAGCGTAGCTTCTTTCTCCCTCCTGTTTCCACGCGCTATTCAGCTGTTTAGACTCGCTTTATTTCACTCTTTCTCCTCGGCCCTGCTCTGAATGTGGGCAGCCAAACCTTACCCAGATACGGCGCAAAGGGACCGACGGGATATTGTATCCGCTGGTCGGGCCTTTGCGCGGGGTCCATCGTTTCAGCTGAATTGATGAAGATCAAGATTTTTAGAAAAGCAATTTGAAAGTCACAAGATAAAATTTACTATTAGAGAATTTTCCTTTAATTTCAAAGTTGAATCGAGAGAAAATGGAAGCATACATAAGAGGAAATGAGGTAATTAAAATCTACAACAGGATAGTGATTATCAAATCACGTAGATAGAGTCTTGGATAGATTTGGAATTTTTGAAAATGTTTTTTTTTTTTTTAATATAACCTTACATTTTACCTTGGCGTACTAAATAGTCACAGACAAGCTTCTTTATATGTCGAAGCAAAATGTTATGATGTCTCAGTGAGTGTAGATGAAGTATGTGTACAAAGAAAAGTTGAATTTTGAATTTCTGGAAGAGAATATCTACGTTTTGTTTTTTTTCAATTTATAGAATGCACAATAAGCATTCAGTTGCAATTGAAAAATCTACTTACCAAAGCAACTTTCCTCAGGAAATCCCACGTATAGGACGTATTGCAGGGACAGGATTATCGTTATGTACAGGACGTAGATCGGCCAGATCCATCTGGTGAAGGATCTGGAAAATTGAATTTAAAAAATACAAATAAATTATGAAAAAAAACTGAAAATTTCTTTGAAAATAATCACAATATTTTCAGAAAAAGGGTTATAAATTTTTTCTCCAGTTTACCTCGAATTCAGGGCAAAAATGCCGATCCAAATTGTCTGCACCGCAGCCAAGAAATTCATCTTGACCCACGCGGAAATCGCCATCAGACAAACGCAAATCTAGACACATTTTAAGGATTTATTTCTTGAAATTAAACAAGTATATCCTTTCTACTGTAAATTTTTAAAGAAAAATTATTTGTACCTTTTTCTAAAGAAAATGTTAAATTTTAATAGTCAAAAACTCGATTTTCAGTAAGTTTATAAAAAATATTAAATTACCTCAAGGCCGAATTTGGAGAAATCATAGTCGATCAGGAACTTGAGGCTGTTGAAGAACGACCTGTCATAATCTTCGAGGCGGAACTTCGGAAAGGTCAGGTGCTGAAAAAATTTTCAAATTTTTCAAAAGGTATACCCTTTTAACAAAATTAACCTACTTTTGTTTCTTCAGATTCTCCGTGGACGCTTCGGTAGTGACGTTGTCCGTAGATGACGGCTGACTGAAGTCCCAATGGTGCCCTTAATTTAAAAAAATTTATTATCATTTTTATAAAGCATCAATTAAGAATTATAAGTTCTCCAAAAATAGTCATTTCTTTGAAGCATAACAATTTTGAAATTCATCTTAAAATGGCAAGATTAAATTTGAAAAAATCGATAATTAGCAAATTTAAAACGGAAAAATCAAGAAATGGGAATAAGAATTGACGTTAGTCCCCCCCAAGCGGCGAATAAAGCCAGAATGCGAAATCCTTCTTTCTCTTATTGCACAAAGTGGCATTTTTTTTTGGAAAGGAGAAAATTTCAACTCTGCAAAAATGACCCCTAATTCGAAATGAGCTCGAGTTTGCAATTTTTTTGCATTTTCTAAGTCCCAGGATTTTTCCTTCATTTTCTCAAATTTTTGATGTAACATGTTTCAGAAGAAGCGCAATGGACCTCGTGCCAACAAGCAGAAGCTCGGCAAGCAGCAGCACTCCTCAGCCTCCAGCACGAAACCCAAAGAGGCGGTACCTAATTTATAATTCATTCAATCAAGTTTAGAACATCTTTGAAAAGAAAATTCATAATAATCTCTGAAAGATTTATAATTTATGTAAGAAGAGCTTCATTTAAAAATGATAAACTGATTTCGCCAAGGACATTATGTAAACTTTTCATTTTTATACCGGTGTGAAGATGTTATTTCTAGGGCCGGCGAGTCCAGTCGAGTGCGAGGGAAGAAGACTGATCGCACGCCGAGGTCGATTGAGCAGTTCCTCGTGCCCACAAACAGAAGCTCGGCGAGCAACAGCAGCATTCTTCAGTCTTCAGCACGAAATCTGAAGAGACGGTAATCAAATTTCTAATTCATTTAATAAAGTTTAGAACATTTTTGAAGTGAGAATTCAATAATAATTCCTGAAAAATTTTTATTAGTCACAATCATAATTTGTGTAAGAAGAGCTTCATTTAAAAATGATAAACTGATTTCGCAAAGGACATTGTGTAAACTTTTCATTTTTATACCGATGTGAAGATATTATTTCTAGGGCCCACGAGGAATCTGGAAACACATCCAAGCGATTTAAATCTTCTCAAACGAATATGGATTATTCAATCGATGATTCTATTCACAATACCTCTTCCAATCTCGGTCGGTCAGTCGTAGACCCTTCGGCTCCTGTTTTCGAAGCTTTGAAAGACGCAGGGTAAGAAAATCAACTGTTGTTCAAAATTTTGATACATATTTTTGCAGAAAGCTAAAGCCCAGCCGCCCTCTATCAACGGATCCGAAAGCAGTGAGGAAGCGAGAGAAGTACGATTAATTAAATAAAATTCTTTTGAAATATTTAGAATCCCATCATCATAAAATTAAAAGACTACCCTAAAATAAGAATTTCATAATTTAGTAGTCATACTCAATAAGATAACTAAAAGTTAGAAGGCTCACTAACTCTAGTATTTCTAAATAGACAGTATCTAAAATTGAATTATTTAAGGAACAAAAATCCCGATAAATAATAGTCTCTGGAAACTTCGATTTTAGAGTTTACAATATGATCATAACGTTGAAAATATGCTTCTGAAATATTTTTATTACACAAAATTAATTTTAAAAAGCTAAAAAATTTAGAAGAGCAAGGGAAACTGCAGAAGAAGCCGAAGTGAGGAAGGCAAAGGCGTAAGTAGCATTTAAAAAATAAATTTTTGATCAAACTCCAAGGAAAGCAAATTTAGGCGCTCTGATCAACAAAGACAGCGCAGGATTAATGCGAACAATGAAGGAAGTACGATGCGGGTAATTTAACTTTACTTATTTATATCTTAAATATAATATCAATAAATTCAGAAACTAAATATTTTTATTACGTGAATTATAGAATAAATTGTTTTTCGATATCCCATTATATTGGGATATTTTATAAATACCTTTCAAATCTTGGTCTATATACGAATTTTCTGAGGGCTTAAAGAAATGAAATAGGTGTCTTCACACTTAGCCAAAAATATAGAAGATAAAATGAAACTATTCGAATTTGGAAGATAACAATAATTTAAGGTCTACAAACCACGGAATAGAGATGGTCAAACTTCGATCGATGCGTCTGATTCAAGCACCACTGGCAATCAACCCAGGTTATTTTTAAAGCTGATTATCAAATAATTTTCATTGCATTTTAGCACATCCAAAATGCCCGATGCTTCCAAGAAGGCTGAAGAAGACAATGACAAGTAAAAAATTACATTATCTCCTTAATTATGATATTCAATTTGTTAAGAAAGATCCGTGCTAGAGGAAAGAAGACGGTCGGTGAAAGAATTGAAGGCAGAGACAAGCGATATCGGGTAAAATTTTCAAATTTAAAAACAATTTATGAAACCTTTCAAATTTTGAATATCGAACACGGTGTAAAAAACCATTCAAGAATTATATTATAGGTTATTTTTACGATTTTTGATAGTTTCAGTTACGAATGTCTCAGTTTGCAAAGGAGTTTGTCAAACAGATCGAGTTCTCCAAGGATGCAAATGAACATTTCGCGGCTAACTCGCTCGATTTAGTAAGAGCTTTTCAATTTTTAAAATTCTTAAATAGGAGTATAATCTTTATCATGTTTATTTAAAGAAAATACAGTTCTGGATGCAAACAAACTAATGTAGATTTACAATTTTTACCATTTCTCATTCAAAAATCAGCGAATTTCACAAATAAGAGGAACACCTAAGAACTTGCTATAAAAATTAATGTTTTTTTTAGAACGATCTGTTGCCAGTCGAAGTGGAGCGATTCCAATCGGGACTCTACTGTTGGTTTGGCAGAGACACATTGATGAGATTGGGATCGAACCCAACCGATGAAGAGATCCTCGCCGGAGTCCAATATCTGGGATTCGCATCCTGCCCAATTCAGGTAAGAATCTTCTTTTGTCAATTTAAAAAATTATTCATTTAGGCTCGCCAACGATTCCACATGACATTCGGATGTGACAGGATCGAAAAGTCATCAGGACAGGTAATTGCATATGCATTAAATATTTATTTAGTTTTGCGTATCACACGTTGATGCGCGAACGTTATTTGAAGACTAACGAGATTTATAAAATGAAATATGTTTAAGAATCTCAACCCTCGACTGAAGTTGATCAGCAAGGTCCGAGCCAAGGAAATCGCGATCACTGTCGGCTTCGATAGCGGCTACAGCACGTATGCGGGGAAGTCGACTGAAAGCTTGATATTGGACAGGCTTCTCGAAGAAAAATTCGAAGAGGATTTTGCCAATTCTTCTGTAAGTTAAAAATTAACTTATAATCAGCAATTTAAAAAATTCAGCTCGGCAAAAACTCTCTCATGTTCGACGGCTGGAGTGAAGACGAAAAAGCAGCTCTCGTCATGAAAACTCTGAGACGGTATGATTCCTTGTTAATTTTATCATTTTGAAATAATTTTTTTGAACTATCCGAAGATGAAGTTAAAGTTGAACATTTACAACTTCTAAAATTTTCTTGCAAATATATATTGCAGGTGCTACCTGGTGGCGAAAAACGGGCACGGATTCGACCTACGAAGCTCGGAAAAGGACCAGAAATCGACGCTGAAGGCCAATTTTGCCAAGCAATTTACTGGCCAAGAATCAGTCATGTCGAAAATGGAGCCAACATTCCAGCAGCAAGGAGCAGAATTGGTAATAATTTTAATAAATGCATAGAATTCATTAAAATACTAGGATATGGAATTAGATATTCGATAGTTAGCTTAAGTTTTTGTATATCTGTGTTAAAATCGAGATTTAAAAAAAAAAAGTTAAACTATTTTGCAAGATCGGGAACTTGAGAATGTAGTAATTTAAAGAAATGACATTCAAGATGAGACACTATTTTCATAATTTCAACGAGGTTTCGGTATTTTTAAAATATTAAAAATTCGAGATATTTTTCAAGTTTATATAAATACAAAGCTTGTTAGATAAGATAATGAGATCTTTATTTTGCAATATGATTCATTTCAGTCTGATGATTTCAAAAGGACAATGATTGACGAGGGGGATACATCTGCGCTCTACTATTGGCTGGATTCGAAATTGATCCAGGAAATCATCGCTAAGTACGGGCGTGTCGAAAAGGACAATATCCACCTCGCCATTCGATACGCTGGAAAGTCCAAGAGACCCCTCAAGGTATATTTTATTCATGTTTAACAATAAGAATTATTGAAATAATTAGTATTATAAACTAAAGAAATGTTCCTAATAAATGTTTTATAAAATATTTTGGAAATCTCTCGAAATTTCTATTTAAAAACGGCTGAATTACGAAAGAAATTTCAAAAAATTTATGATTTTTGTTTAGGAGAGAATGCTGTACCACCGAAACGCAGCCTATTCCGAGAAATCCAAACAAGAAGCAGAGCAGGTATAAAAACAAATAGGCCAACCAATCAATGACGTTAAAAATGTTTGCAGGTGTCTCTAAAATCAAGATTCCTGACCAGTTGCGCCGAAGATCAAGCGGACCATATCTTGATCTACGACTTCCCCTTTTCCGAGGAGAAAGCCTCCTTATTGGAGGCGATAATGATCAAGCATTTACAAAACAAGGACACGAAGCATGAACGATTATTCAATTTTAAGGTATGGTATAAAATGCCTACTTTCGAAATATTTTGTATTCTTCAGAATGAGTCCAGAATCACCGGCGAATCTGAAGTCGACAAGGAAACTGAAGCCAAAATCGTCAACACTGAACTTGCCAGGTATAAAAAATTCCATTTCACAGTTACCTCGTATTTCAATCAAATCGAGAAGAATGAATACAGACTATTAAACATTTGCTTATTATTTAAAGTAATTTTTCAGACTCGCTCATCTTTTCAACGCCGGGAAATTGCAGAAGATTTCCGAATTTTTCAACAAGAAAATATCCGCACCGAGGAAATCAAAATTATAAAGTAATTTCAGTTGATAATTATGAAAATTATCCAATTTTATCGTTTCAAATTTCAAGATAAGGAAGATAGATATTTTTGAAAAATTCATATGATAGAAAGTAGCATGATAAGTCATATTTCAAAAATCATGATAAAAAGAAAGCTTCAATTAGCAATAACTTTTTTTTAAATCTTACTTTTAGTGCAGAAAGCCGGGAGGTTGTCGAACCTGCTGAGGAGAGCCGTCTGATCGTCGAACTTCAGCACTTTGCCCTCGACGAGAACGTTGCCAGCCTTGAAAATTTCCAGCATCTCACTCATCACTTTGCAGCTGTTGATGTTCTGAAAGCAAGCTATTTTTATTGAATATTTGGAAAGGAAGATTGTGCGACTCGCACATTTTATTTTGTTTTTCTCACCCCAGATTTTTTACCTCTAGATATTTATTCTTGTCTCCGATTTCTAAGAAATCGCCTAACTTCCTTGCTTTTTTTACTTTCAATCTAACCCCTTTTATCGGAATCGCTTATCATCGTATCAGATTCGCATATCGCTTTAACTAACCCGACTGAGTTCCCACTCAGTCGCACAAAAATAAAACTTATGAAGTTATATTGTGACAAAAAATGAAACTTGAACGAAAAAAGAATATAATTTTTAACAATCTTAGAAGATTTCTGTAATTAAACGGATAGTTGGGTGATCAGTTTACTTCCGAGTAAATGCG
The DNA here is from genome assembly GCA_964036155.1 of Diploscapter coronatus. Lineage (NCBI taxonomy): Eukaryota > Metazoa > Nematoda > Chromadorea > Rhabditida > Rhabditidae > Diploscapter > Diploscapter coronatus. The sequence continues at coordinate 74,191,840 of OZ038423.1, read as the reverse complement.
GTTAAGTTTAGGGGTAAGGACGTATTGAGTTAGCAGCTGATTGGAGTTGGCTCAAATTTGGATAATTGAACTTTTATTTACTGAATTTACTGAATAAATAAATATAAATAAACATAAAATTTAAGAAATATTAAATCGATAAGAAGCTTGACAGCCTTTCAAGGATATGGCATTAGTCATAAAATCTAAAGAGCAAGGCAAGATGAGAGAGGGAATAAAGAAAAAGAGATGCATTATCTTGCCTGGCTTTATCTAACAAAAAATAAAGCTGAGTGATCTGGACCTCATATAAGGTCGATTTTTATCGACAATTTCTTCCAAATGTATAAATTCTAGTAAAATTTTCTTGTGATTACTTCACATCTATGATCTTCAAAAGAATGGCAAATTTTTGCAGATAAAAATTAAAAAAAAAAAAAAAAAAAAAAAAACAGATGAAAAATTTACAGAAATCACACTCAAATTGTAGGCCCCATAAAGCAGGAAAGATCAATTTTCTCATGTTCGAAACAAAGAAAGGTCATTTGGTATTTTAAAATCAATATTTCCGTTTTATACCCAATTTTTTACAAAAATAACTTTCGAATTGGATCTTTATCCCGCATTTTGTCAAAATGTGAAAATGTTAATTTAAAAAAAAAAAGTAAAGAACTGTCTTACCAGAATGGAGCTGGCGAGTCTGTCCGGGTGTTCCCTGCAGAAGGCGAAATTGTCAGGGAAGTCGAGCAGACGAGGCAGTGGCTGTGCAGGGCCGGACGCATGACTGCTCTGCCCAGCGCCACGCGACGAGACACTATCGCTGAAAATCAATGGATTGGATTGAAGAAACACTGGGAGCAAGGATAGGACAGAATTTTTTGCATAGGAAATTCGATGCAAGATGTTTCTTTTTCAAGTTCAAACTATACCTATGAATTTTGGCATTAATCACGATAAAATTGCGAGTCTAAGTCGAGAAAAATCTTTTTTTTTTCAAAAATTATCGACTCAAGTCTATTTTTCGAAAAAATAATGAGGTTTAATGGCAAGTTTTTCATCAAATGAACAATGTAACACAATTCAACTTTTGAATTTCTCGAAAAATAGACCCTAATGTTTTCTTCACTTACAGTCGTTCCACTGTTGCTTGATGTGCTCGATCTGGTCGATGTCGATTCGATTCCTGCACCTGGCTGCCTTTTGCCTGCTGAAGAAGGACACGTTGATGGCATCGCGCACCTGCTTCGAGCCCACATCTAACAGGTATGTCAAGAAGATGTGGCCCGAGAACGAGTTCTGAAAAAAAATAATAATTTAACAAATTTATTCGAATATTTAATGCAAAATATTTAATCTATCCTAACAGTTTTTCTAAAAATCTTTCATTTTAGACCATTAATGGAATATTTCCGAAGCTTCGAATTTTTAACCAAAATCGAAATCGATTTTTGAACCAAGTTACGATTCAACTGTACGAGTTATAAATTTCGAGAAAAGCCTGAAAATCGAGAATGGATTTTCGTTTTTGAAAAGTTTCCTTCAGTTCAAAACTCAAGAGATGCTCAAAATTCAATCAATTCCATTATTGCGGATGCAAGCAAGTTTCCAACCCGTTTCTCTAATCCATGTGATCCCACCCCCTAGTGTTCTCTCGTCGTATATAAAAGTGCTGCAGGTTGACTTCTGGTTGCCTTCGCTAACCTCAATCATACCTCAGTTGTATTGAACTAATTATGTTGCCGTAATAAAAGCATTTCAAATTACCACCGACTAATTTGGTTTTACTGTCTAATTAGTAAATCCATGCCATTATCGCTTTTCCAGAATGAAATTGGAAGAAGCGTACCTGTTTGACATCGGCGACGATGTTCACGTTGTCGAAAGTGGCGTCGGGCTGCAGATGGATATAGTGCTGGATGGGAGGACTGCCAGAGGAGAGCAGACACGTAGAAGGCACAGGGCGTCTGCGACGGGCAATGCAATACGTGCTGAAAGAGAGTCAAGGTTTTGAAGGGAAACATCCAGAAATTGAGAAAATCACCACGCGAGAAATCTAGCTAGGAGAGAAGATTCCGTGCTTAGTCCGCTCTTATTCTTCGATAATCCCGTGTGGGGCCGCCGAGGAATGAGCGGTCTAAGCGCGGAAAACGGAATAAGAGCGGAATGATGAAATGAGAGCGGAATTTTAGGCTACCAGGATGCTTTGTTTTGTCCCCTCCCCCTCTTCTCCCCGCCCACCTGCAATGCGCAGGCACGAAAGGGAGAGAAAAGCGATGAAAAAGAGGAGAATTTATTGTCGCTCAGGAAAACGCAATTAAAGCAATAAAAAAGTTAATTATACCTAATTATTCCGCTCAAATATTAAAATAGAAGCAATTCCTGAAAGTTTGGCACCAAATTCGCGCAGGAACTCGCCAGGAGAAGCGCTCGAGGAAGGCCGGAATGCCAGGGACGCGATTTTTCTCTTAAAATCGTCCGATTTCTGCTAAAATTTTTATTTTACGCGATTTCAGTATATTTCCGATGCCAAAATAGGTGAAGGGCGTCAGTGGGCATCGATAGAATATGAAATTAGCCTAGAGCGCCACTTCTGAACCAAAACAGGGACGCGAATACGTACAAATTCCTTATATAAGGAAAATGACGTTATGGACCCTGAAGCCCCCGCGCTGAAATTCCGTTCGAAAACTACCAGAATTATTCAAAGACACCTCAAATTGAATTATTTATAGATTTTTCGCATGTTACTTGCTGGTATACAACGCAGAGTTCAAAGCGTACAACGCTGAACTTACTGAACTTCGCGACCTTTTAACCAACTTGAATCTACCAATTTTGATGATTTACGGCACATTAGAATGCCAACTATACATTCTAAAAATTATCGGATCATTTCTCGAATAGTTCAGTCTATCGCAGGCAACCAGGCAGGAAGTGGGTGTAAATCAGGCCGATAAATTCGTATTCGCTGCAAACCGTGAATTTTTCTTGTTTCTGGAGCTATTTTTTCGGGTTTTCGACGATTATTTATGGAAATTAATATAATTTCACGTCAATTTGTAGAAAAATCTTCGCGAAAATATGCCTAAATTATTTCTAAAGATTTTTTGAAAGTAGGTTATTTTTTTGAAATGACCAATTCCGATCGTGCCCCCATAACTCAACTAGACATGTCCGAATGTGGTGATCGAAGACTGATATTTGGAGAACTGATACCTCAGTGGTGGTATTCTTTGCTTGATAACTGCGAGTTAAAGGTCGCCGTTAAAAATTTTTAACAGTGACCTTTAACTCTCTTAACGGCGACCTATGTTTTTTTCAAACTAATGATGCAAATTTAATTGGAGGTGAAATCTCGTAGTTTTTTCACGATAAGCTGCCGGATGTCATATATTTCTACAGCGGAATGAGAAAAAGTTCGAATAATTACCCAAAACCTAGAATTTGAGGGCTAATGGTGATCTTTTAATCGCTAACGGCGACCTCGTTTTTATAACTCGCAGTTAGTCGCCTAACGGCGAGCTAGTTAACAGTGAGCTCGCCGTTAAGGAAATCGCTAACTGGGAGTTAGTACGAAATAGTATGGGAAAATGAGAGAGTTAACTGCACTTAACTCCCAGTTTAAAAAGTCAAAATTCTACTTTTCATAACTGGGAGTTAAGTCTCTCATTTTCCCATACTATTTCGTACTAACTCCCAGTTAGCGAATTTTCTTAACGGTGAGCTCGCTGTTAACTAACTCATAGTTAGATTCTCTTAAAAGTGAGCTCGCCGTTAGTTAGCTCGCAGTTAGCAGCAAAGAATACCACCACAGATGAAAAATATGTCATGATCGAAGGGCTGTTTACCTATTTAAAGAGATCACCGGCACTTGATTGGCGGTCAGTGAAAATTTCAGGATTTTTAATCCTAAAAGTGGGTCGACTACCACTAAGCATGGATGAGTTGATCTAGAAATTTCCGGGATAGATATACTAGATACAGATGCCCATTTTGGTAGCCAATCCCTAACTCTACCATAAACTTTCGAAATTAGATTGGTCAAAAATTTCTATTTTCAAAATACCAAATAAAATCTGACAAAAAATTTGGAACGCTTCACGAATTTGCGTGTCATCCTTGCGCAGGGGCCATGCTAATCTTCCTGCAAAGGTTTTCATTAGGCATGCCCATAGGCGAAAGGAGAAATTTAACTTACTCTGTATTTGTCCAATTTTATTATTCGTTCTTTGGAAGAACGAAATTGTGCTTGGATTTCTCGGTTATATACTCGTCGGTCCATTTGCGCCGTATCTAGGCAGGGTTTCGCTGCCCACACTCTGAGCAAGGCCGAGGAGAAAGAGTGAAATAAAGCGAGTCTAAACAGCTGAATAGTGCGTGAAAACGGGAGGGAGAAAGAAGCTACGCTGCGAGGGGAGGGGGGAGGCAGGGTCGAGTCAGTGGGGCGCACTTCTCTCCCCCTCTTTCGCAATGTCATTGGTTGAGACTTTCGAAAAGTGCAGAGGAAATATCTGAATTCGATGCTAAACAATATTTAAAAAATGATATATAAGAGTTAATACACAGTGCCTTGAGTCCCCTTTATAGTGAAAAGTAGAATTGCATCATCACATTTGACTCTCTACTCTTAAGGAAAAAATAACCTGTAACGCAGAAACACGCGCTTTTTTCGAGTTTTCGTTATTACCATCGTGTAGAGTGATACTGAAACCCCTAATTACCGATAATTAGCCTATAATTGCTTAACTATGACAACTTGCTAGTGTAAAGAAAATCGTCAAAATCGCGATTTTGAACCTTGAAGAGGATTACCGGAAATTTACGCGACAGCCTGTACTTTTCTCGACGTTAAACATTTTCTACGAGCATTTAGATTATATTTGCAGAAGTTCCGAAACAACTTCATTTGTTGATAAAATCGACATTTTTTAGATTTGTAGTGGGTAGTCCGAAGCTGGTAAGATGAGCAAACCAGCTTTCGTTTCTTTCTCTGAAGAGCGAGGAAGAATATTTCTCACCTTATCCCTCACTATCTCGTCTGTCAACGCCTTTTTCTCATGATCAAGGCATTACAGCCAGATCGATTGCCACAGGCCTTGAGCCTACTGACTTATTTATTTAGTTTTATTTGAGTTTATTTGATTTTGTATATATCTTTAAAATAAAAGTTAAATTACCCAAGTTTGAGGCAACTATCAAGATATTTCCGCTAATCATTGTCCGACAACCCCCCCCCCCCCCCCCCCCAATCTATTTCCAACCAGATTAATTACAAATTGAATTATGTGAAACGGGTGGTGCAGATACAAAAAGTATGCGTTTGTTTTCAAAAAAGTGAGTATTGCTGATGAAAAATCTGAACGTTTGCTATATGAATTATGTGAGACGGGCGGTGCATGATGGAATGATGGAATTTCTGGGGATTGAAGGGAAATGTTGGAAATTTCTTGATCTCGATCTCGATACTAGCATACCTGAATAGAGTATAAAATTGTGAGTTGTGAGTATGGTAGCACTTGTTCCAGGGTTGAGAAGTGGAGTAAGTGGGATTTTAAGAGTTATTTTAAGCGATGAAAGTTAGAAATTAGAAATACCGTATATTTAACTGATGTTTTATGGAGTTTATTTAATGTATTCTAATGAAATTTGAATGGAATTAATGAAATTCGGGGTAGATATAGTATGAAATCTGGATCCTCAGTTGTTCGAATGATCTGGTGGTAATTTAGTGGAGATAGAAGTAGATGTTAATGAAATGTTAAGGAGATGTTAAGGAGACAGAAAGAGGTATTGTTGATAGAATTTCTGAGATTTTGTAATTTCATTTAGAGATGACAAGCTCAATTGAGTCGAATTGAGATGATTTGAGACGAATTGAACTCTGTTCGGAAGATATTGGAATTATGTTTTGATTTTAGCTGAATATATGAAGCATAATCCACCTCCTGAAAGATAGTGGGAGAATGGAGACGTTCATGCAAGCAGGAATGAAGAATTTGGATTTATTATTGATGAGTGATTATTAAGATCGTTTTTGGTGAAGATGAAGTTTTTCCGGTGAAATAGTCTACATTGGTTGATGGAAGTAGTATAGATGACGGGTGTTGGGTGTTGTTGATGAAAAATCTGAGCTTTCTCTTCTAAAATGAATGAATTTTGATCCATTACTGATTTATATGAGGGGTATTGTTGATGAAAAATGTGAGATTTTCGCTTCTAAAACTAAAATGAATGAACTAATGACGAATGTTGATCTATTGTTGATTGAAGTCATGCAGGTGGTCCTGAATGATATTCTGTAGATGATGTTGTTATTTGGGATATTTCTGATGATGATAATGGAATTTTGGAATAATAAAGGATATTCAGGCCTTACCAAATATGTCCCTCACCCTCGCCTCTTTCGAAGATGTCGGGGGATTGTTGTTGATGAAATTTTTGAGTAAATGTGAAGAAAATGCTTTTTGAGAGTATTTTAGTATTTCCTAATTTCTTTCCTATGATGAGAGAAATTCTGGAAAATCGAGGAGGTTATGCAGGCCACAGAAAATAATTTGTGAAGTTCTATTCTGCCTGTTGCTTTTTCGGGTGCTAGCGAATGCACCATTTCTGTTCATGCGAATTGACTTGAGCCTTTAGTTGAATCTTTTCAAGAATTTATTTAATCTCGAAGAATAGGACAAAAATAACAGAGCAGCCGTGTTCCGCCCTGTCCGATAGAAAGAAAAGTTTTAGGCACGGTAGAGAAAGAATGGCCTTTTGATGGGGGTTAACGACAGATCATTTCATATAAAGATGCAGAGATTGAGGAATAAAGATAGCTGGCTCGGCGAAGGCAAAAATTAGAAAAATCGACATCAAAAATGAAAAAAGGTGCGATTTAGCACAATTGAAGATAGCCTGTTTTCCTTTACCATTTCTCATCATTAGTTAGAAATTCTAGGGAACACTATCGGGTAGTCTCAGCAGATCGCAGTATAAGGACTGCTCTCTTGAAATTATTATAACCCAATACTCAATAAACTATAAATGATAAATCCCAATTGTTGAATTGTTTTGCCTTTGTCTGGAGACTCTGAAGACATTCCGAAGCTAGATAGGCAATTTTATGTAGGCGTGCAACCTAAAAGTCCCTATTCGATTTGATTTGATTTGATTTGGTTTGGTTTTGGGAATTTGGGATTGAAAGATTGAAAAATTGTTAATTGTTAATTGTTTTTGGCTTGGAATTGTTAATTTCGATACAGAATTTGAATATTCGGATTGAATGATTTACCATAGAGAAGGTTGAGAAATTTTATCAGAGAATATCGGTGCTAAAAATTTGCATCAACAACATCGACTCTCGAATTAGGATAGAGGCTAGAGATAAAGTAAGGGTAAGAGTAGAAGCAATCATTAGCTCAAAATCCGTGTTATTGCTAGGCCAAAATTAGCCTATCCTGCACCTATCCTACTCCTACCGAACCTATTCCACGGTTAGTCTGTCCGTTAACTGGTGGTGCTACAAGCCGCTTTCAGGAATATATTCTGAGTCGTCATATCAAGAATAGTTCTCGGATTCCCGCTTCTGCAGTATAGAGTGCTTGGAACAGTTATTCTCTCTGTTGGTCCTAGCTAATATCGTAGTTCTAGCAAGAATGTATTTCGGATTCTCGTACCTGTATTCGGGACAGTGTTTGGTGGCGTAACTGGTGCTAGGACTGCTGTCGTTCGTAGTGGAAGCAGTAGTGGATGTCGTGGAAACCAGCTGCTATTGGAAGTCGTGTCGTTCGTGGAAGTAGAAATCCTGTCTGAAATAGTCCGTGTCTCCAAGATAATGCTCCAAATACTGCTCTGAATAATGACAACGGTACAAATCCCCCTCTTGAGAGTAGTAGAAACAACACTGTTCGTGGTAGTGATAGTCGTGTGTTTGGTATAAGTGATGGAGGTGATGTAATTCCTCGTTTTTCTCCTGTTTTTTGTCTATAAAATCCTCATTTTTCTCATTTAAATGATGATAGTAATGAAAATCCTCCTATAATTGCTATAATTCCGTCGTTTTCTTTTTTTCTTCACTTGCATTCGCTCTTTCTTCTTTTCTTGTGTTCTTGCCGGATTGGCGCTATTTTGCCACTCCAACCATTTCTGTTTCGGAATCACAAAGAGAAATTCGAACACGATTAAATAAATATAATCAAAACTCATAAAAACGTTCTAAAGCTAATTTTTGTGATAATTGAGTTTCTGCTAAGTGAAGTACAAGAATAGTAGCTAACAGCAGTTGAGATTCTATTAATCATTTAGGTAGAATATGGAGCAAGGGTAAGGGTCCACTATTCGTCGTAGTCTGGTAACGGCAACTATACCGTTTCTTGCATGACAACGTTGAAGGATGTGAGGCGACGACCTTTTCGCGCGCGCGTATATAACTACTCTTTAGTAAATTATATATATTATATGGGAGGTGGGCTTTTCTCAACAAACCTTTTGTTAAGAAACACCACGTACTCGGAGCAGCTGCAATATCTCGTCTAGGATAACTATCTCTTCTAAGAAACGTGCCTCAAGTAGGAGTGTGTCTATCCAGCTTTATTTTATTCTACACTGAAATTGGGTTTGGAACTTATGATATAAAACTTCTGCTATTCATGACGACGAAGTAAAGATATGATCTTCTTTTCTCGCATAAATATAGAGAGTGCAAGTGGAATCATATCCTGAAGCAAACTTTATAAAGCGATTTTTCGTTATTTTAGTATTTTTTGAATATAAAGCAGTTTCAAGGGGGAATTTCTTTGCCAAAATGAATGATAGATACAGTATCAAAATTATAAAGAGTCGGAAGCAATTTTTATTGCGAAAAAAGAATAAAGGAAAGTTCACTAATGATTTACTAAAAAAAATATAAGCAAATCTTGAAATCTTGTTAAAAATAGAAAGAACAAAGATAAGTATTGTGAATGGCTGGCTGCTTGAGACTAAAGGCATGCACGTGTTCGAGCCACATAGGCAACATATTTTTTTGTCAAATTTCATTTGGTATTTTGAAAATTTGTTTATTTTTTCTGATCAAAACGATTGAATGAAGGTAACTATCGTTGTGTATTTCTATTATTAGAATAAACCTCAGAATCGGATTCCCCGTACCCAATTACCCCCTTAGCATGGCCCCTGCGCAAGGATGACACGCAAATTCGTGAAGCGTTCCAAATTTTTTGTCAAATTTCATTTGGTACTTGAAAATTGAAAACATTCTTTTGGTCAAAGTGACTGAACGAACATAATTATCATTATTGTCGCTATACGTGTATTTTTATGATCAAAATAAACTTCACCAATCGACTCCCCGTGCCCAATTACCCCCGGGGCACTTTTTACCCCATCCTTGGGGCTTCAGAGAAGTCCAAGTTATGGCGTGATGCAACATGAGGCATCACTTTATTATAACAAACACAGCGATTGATCACTGTAATAATGAGCCATAATTATGCAAAGTGGTTGTAAACTTGACTCCCCCACCTACCCTACCCTAGCAGGGGTGGACCGGGAGTGAGGGCCGACATTCCGGAACCTTTGAAATATCTTGACAACGGGACATGCTATCAAAAATGGCTTCAGCATTAGTATGCAGAAGATTTCTATCAGATAGAAAAAGAAATTGAAAATCTCGACTAACGACATCGATTTGATGAACTAGGTTCCGGAAATTGCCGGGATCGGGACCGGAACCTAGCTCATAAAATGGACAGAGTCAATCCTGATTTTTGTGCTTTTTGCGTCTTATAGAGAAAATTGTGCCCTATTAGGATGTCCAAACAGCTTTTCGATATCATTTTCTATATTCGAGACATTTCATCTACCACTTAACCATAGCCCACCCTGTACCCTAGCCCTACCCTCGTTTAGCCCTAACTTGCGTGCTTAGTGGATGAATCGATATGTTGGAGATTGGAGTTGCATCATGGTATTTGGACGTTCGTAGGGGTGATATTTGAATTCTTATATGGCTATTTTGAGTGTTAATTAAGTCAATTTTGAGTAGTTTTTAGTTGTTAAAATGGAAAAATGAGCGTTTGTTTCTGAAATAAGTGGTGCTGATGCAAAACGTGAGCTTTTGCCTCTGAGGTAAGTAGTGCTGATGCAAAATGTGAGTATTTATTGTATGAAATGGATGATATAGATCCAAAAAGTAGGCGTTTGTTCTGAAATTGTTTTGACAAATCTGACAAAATCTGAACATTTCTTTAAAAATGAGTATATTGCTGATGAATGATGAAAAATCCGAGTATTTATTGTTCGGGATGAGTGGGAATGATATTGATGAAAAATGTGAGATTTTCGTTTCTAAAACTAAAATGAATGAATTTTGATCTATTACTGATTTATATGAGTGGTATTGTTGATGAAAAATGAGATTTTCGTTTCTAAAACTAAAATGAATGAACTGATGACGAATGTTGATCTATTGTTGATTGAAGTCATGCAGGTGGTGCTGAATGATATTCTGTAGATGATGTTGTTATTTGGGATATTTCTGATGATGATAATGGAATTTTGGGATAATAAAGGATATTCAGGCCTTACCAAATATGTCCCTCACCCTCGCCTCTTTCGAAGATGTCGGAATAGTTGTTGATGAAATCTTTGGCGTTTCTATAGTTTGTTGACTGCACTAATTCCCCTTTCTACAGAATTTGAATGATTTTTCCCCTTCTCATCTCTGTGAGATCATCCATTTTGTGTGATTATTACTTTGTCAATTAAAGACTCTACTGCAATGACTACTGTCTTCAGTCAGTTGATCAGTTTGAAAGACGACTAAGAAAGTGCTAGAGTTGCAAGTGAATGAAGCAGGTGAAGGAAGAGAGATAGTGCGAGTTGAGTTGGAGTAGTGGAAATTGGATAATGTTCTGTATCGTTTATTGTGGAGTTGTTGTGAGAATTTTGAAGGAATCGGAGTCAGAAGAGAAGAAGAATACAACTATTTGGATTGATCGATGTTCTCAAGCCTTACACAGCATTATCCCTACTCTTGGCTCTTTCGAAGATGTCGGAGGATAAATGTTGATAAAATTTCTGAATAAATGCTGAAAAATGTGAATTTTGACTTATGGTACGGATTCGGACTCGTACCATAATGAAATATCTAGTATGGAGACGAACTCGTATGAAGATGACCGGGATTGAAGATTTGGAGGTTGGATGTAGATGGGATCGGAGATTTGATGATGGATTTGTTATGATTTTGATGATTTCGAAGGCTTGATGGTGTGTGATGATATGGTGAAATAGAGGATGTGGTAGGGAGATGAGAGAAGGTCTATTAAATCGATTTTAGTGATCTTACTAACCTATTCCTTAGCTTATCCTATTCCTAGCCCTTATTCTACTTTCGGTCTAACCCCAACTTGTGTGCTTGTCCCATATCCCCATCTTGACAGACTAGATATAAAGGCAAATGGAATGATATATCACATTGCTTTGCTTAGTCCGGCGAAGACCCCTTAAAAGCTACTAAAAACATGGAGATAGATTTTTTCTTAAGTTATGATCAGTTTTTAAAAAATCTACTTTGATGAAATTATTTTTAGAGTATTTCAGAGAAAAAAGTTTTAAAAGTAATGATCAGATGAAAAGTTCTGTTCAATTTTTTCAAAAAAAAAACAAATGACACCGGACTGACCAAAGCACTGAGTGATTAATTTTACAGCTTATTCCGTCAATAATGATGAGTTTTACTATGCGATTATCCAACCCGTCTAATGTTAGCCAACATGCAATGTCAAGGAGGGATTTACGAATTACTTTTGCTGGAATTTGAGTAAAATCAGTAAATCCGTAATGAAAATGAAACGTGACTATTCGCAAGTCGTCCCGTTGTTTTAAAATGTTTGTATCGTTGATTGGAGAGCAAAGTTGATATTCATGCAGGAATTAGAGGTCGAATTTGAATGTGAAATAGTGGATCGAGTAGAAGATACGAGACGAATAGCGCAATTTTTGAATATCGACGTTCTCTCCAATCAATCATACAAATTAGTAATGATAAGCTCACGGTAAAAACTACAGCAGGCTACCAATAGAATTTGAAAGAATGGCTGGCCGACTATTGAATAGGTCACTTTCTAAGGAAAGGCTAAAATTCGATTAGCTACATTTAGTTCGTTTAGTGTTTGGGTGTTTGAAATACAAGATATGAAGATATCTAGAATCGTCATTATACAGAGATATGGAGATAAAAAGATAAGGTGAAATTTAAGAAATTAAAGTAGAAGAAAATAAACCCGAATTCACCAGGATGATCGACTCGACATACCATGAATTTATAAAATTATCATAGAAAGGTAGACAATTCCTCTACTCTCTATTTCGAGATTTCAAAGTTTTGATCTGACAATTCGACATTTTGACGACTCGACTTGTCGATGTCTTGAACGAAATAACGAATAGCAAAGTAATAATATAATGATGAAATCCCAATTCCTGACTGATTTTGTCGGTTTTAGGTTTATTTTATTCATTTTTATTGATAATTCTATTATTTCGACTTTACATTTTTTATGGCTCTCCACTGGAAAGCGTTCCAAAATTTCTTTAACAACCGTGGAGGTCGTTCTTTGAATTTACCTCAAAGATCTCTATCGAGATAGCTTCTCGGGCTCACCCCCAATATACTTGTCCTCCCTGCGCTAAATCGCAGTAGGCGAGGCATCTTTCTCTCCCTCCATTTCCTCGTGCTCCCACTTTCATTCGACTAGTTAGAAGTCCACTTTCCAAACCTCGTCTAGAATCATTGCAAATTAGAGTTTAGCTCAGGGATGGGAATTCTATCGAGTTTGAGACTGTATCGTCCTCAAAAGTTTTTTGAGCAAGGTAATACTTGCGTCGATCTCGTTTTGGTCGCAATGGAATTTTGGATCACCTCTCAAAGTGAGAGGGCATAAAATGTGGATTTTTATGGAAAATTATGGAGAATAAAAATGAATAAATTTGGAAAATTGGTAAAATGAAGATAACGAAATTCCGTACTTTGAAACTTCTGAACCATCGAATATTTGGAATCCTGTCAAAGCATACTCGTGATCTCTTGATCTGGTGATGTTTTTGACTAGTTGACTAGGAACATTTTGAACATTTCTAGATTTGTAGCTCTAATATTGCAATACTGAATATTCAGATGTTAAAAAGTAAACGAATTAAAGCTATTTCATCGTTTCAATCTTCCAGTTTTAAACAGAAGAACTGATATAATATGATGGTCCATCTGTGATTTGAAATGAATAACTTCAGATTTTAGTGTTTTATGTCTATTTCTTTATCTTTATTCCCCTTTCGCAAGGGGATTCCAAAAATCAAAAAGCTCATGTTTGTCTTCCTGCACGGAAATCTTTAGTAAAAGGCGAAAGATTTTCTCGGATAATTGCAGAAAGACGAGAGTGAAGTGTCCATATTTAGATGGATATTATTCCAGATCGCTTGGACATCACAGCCTATATTCTACTGTCCTTTTATAGCATTAGATAGTGATTGAGTTAAGAAGGGACATTGCAAGTGAGATAACATGGATTAAAAATAGAGAAACCTGCTAATCGATAATTGCTCGAATATCTCTATTATCACGCTATCACAATCAATAACGAGGAAAAACAGAGAAGTGAGAATGCTCTAGAACATCATGGAATTATTCAAAATCGTGCATAAAAGACGAGAAATGCATGAAATGTCTAATCATCTTCGAAATACGACTCAAAACCTGCTAGAGAAGTCGATACGGTGGCACAATGCCCCGTCCACTTTGTGTATTTACATGCGCTGTCTTTGCCCCGCGCTTATTTCTTTCTTCGTTGATGAATCTGATAGAGTGGGTCAAAATTCGAAGACAAAGATGCGAATTTTGCGAGCTTCAGTCTCCTCAAACAGCCGGCTAATTCGCATACAGGAGTGACTGTTTCGGATGAAAAGTAAATTTCTTGGTTCCAAAAGGGGTAAATCTTGAAGATCAGTCCCAGACATGAAATGCTGAAATTCTCATCGGGATCCAGCTACATTTTAATCGAATAGGACATGTCTCTTCAAAAACGTGCAGCTCTGCGCCAATATTCCCATTTAGTGAAACCACAAGACAAATTCAAAGTGATTCAATGCCGGTTGAAACGAGTCAATTTTTATGCTGCAGCTGATTGATGTGCTTCATCCTTCTGGCTACTGTGCAGCGTCAAAGACTACACCGTCGCTTACGACCACACCACGTTGAGCACACGCCATCCCGTCCGATCTGGCAAGTTAAGCAACGTCGGGCCTGGTTAGTACTTGGATCGGAGACGGCTTGGGAATCCCAGGTGTTGTAAGCTTTTGCTGAACTTTCAGACGTCTTTTCTTTTTCGCTCGAAAATTCTCATCGATAAACGCGATCGGAATTAAAACGACTTTTATGATTTAGCTAGAGAGCGCAAGTCCCGCTCGCTCTGTGAAGTCAAAGTCGAGGAAAGCAATTTCGCTAAAACTTTCCAATATTTCTCGAATTCTTGTCAAGTGATTTTTTCTTGATTTTTCTTTTTTCACTATTAGATATAAGCCTAGGCTCGCAAAAAGGGGTTTTCGAATATCGTCTTCAAAAATTCACATCTTTGGTTACATTGATCCGTTTTTCATGTGGTTTTTTGCTATAAGCTTGATAGCCCATCAGATTTGGAGAAAAATACTTTCATAACTCTGCCTTCACATCGGGAATACCACTTGCGCTCCCTACGTATAAGTCACTAATCCTTTCGCACCTCAAAATAAGCACACATTCAAGTTAATAACTTGTTAATAGGTCTTTGTGAAATGACTAATCAATCAATCAGAATAAGCAGCTTAGAGCAATCGATTTTTAGAAGTAATTATTTCAATATTTATTTGTGAACTTATTGCACAAAAATAAAGCGAATTTGCGGCATTTTTGTCAAATAATAAACCATCGTACAGAATGCCGCTTCTATGTAATATGCTTATTAATGAAAATTCTGCATGAATAAAATCAAAATGCTAACAATCGTCATTAGTGTCATTAGGAAGCGACAAATATCCATAGGTTCCCGTGTAAACAACCAAACATTTCCATTGAGTCTTGAAGTCTACGATATCCTGAAAATTATACTTCTAAAATACCATGTAAAATTGATATTTTGAAAAAAAAAACCCTCACCTAGCCCTTCCAAAATATTTTCTATTCAGAAAACAGCTTCAAAACAACTTTACATTCAAAGCCTTATTTTGATACTAACCTTCGGCGACCGCCAGGGCCTAGCCGAATTTCAATTTTAACTCAACTGAAAATGCTACTTGAATTATTACAAAGACATTGGCTTAAATTTTGACTATTTGAATTGGGATGTGATTTTTAATTTTCATTTGAATTTCATATGAATTCTTTAACTCGAACTTGGATTAGAATTTGGTCTGGGATTTTCGATCTTGACTTCGACCTTCAATTTGTTTAGTTTGAATTTGAATTTGGATTGTGAATTAAAATTTCAACCTTGATTTTTAAGTCGAACTCGCTTTGTAATTTGAAATATACATGAGATGTTTATCCAAAAATTTGAACACCTTTAAAAAGTAGCACAAAATAATGAATATTGATCTTTCGGTCCATTATTCATTTATCTCAACCATAGAAATTATCTGGTTCCACTGATTCTCCCTGATTCCATCTCCACGCTAATGAGAATGCATTTATTTATCAAAGCTTTGTCATTAGCATGTTGGATGTACGATAATTCGTTAATTTGATCATATCTGCATTTGGAATTCCCATTCTCATTGATGTCAATGTCATTTTCCACTGTCTGAAGATCACCTTCAAGACCAAGCTTAGAGAGAAAGGTCATTAGGGATCCCATGTGACCTAGTCAATTTATTTTCTTGAATTATTTCAAGCTTTCTAGATAGATAAAAATCTTTGTAGCACATATCGATGCTGTAATTTATCCCAATATGTGGCTCACCACCGATAGATATTTTTAAATATTATATAATAATCTTTCTTGATCTTTCCAAGATCGACTATAGCACAAAATCATCACCGATTAAGTTTAGGAAATAGATGTTGGTAAGGAGATTGCTGATAATCAAAACTGTGCTCGTCTTCTACTCAAACGGTTGCATTACTTCTCCCGATATAGAGGATGATGAGTTTACAACAGGTAAAACTACCCACAATGTTGTATATGCAGAATGAGCAGGGTTATTTACCTAAATCCGAACGCCAAAGATGAACATGCTATAGATATGTGACAAATTTTTAGTGTGTAAAAATCGTTGGCGATGAGATAATAGAACTGCGAATTTGATGTAATAAGTTCAGAGACTACTACTCTGGCAGCTGAAACCACATCTATATCTACTATAAGCACGAGCATAGGTTCAACGACGATGGCCACATCCACTACAACTTCCTCAACAACCATATCGACGACTCCAGGTCAGGCTAGTTTAAAAACTAACTCGAATTCGACGAAAGCTCTCGTCTAAACAGCACTTCTGTTTCGTGCTTTTCACTACAAATTTGAATAGTTCCAAGATAAAATTAGTTATTTATAGAAGAAATTTTATCCAATAAGTTGATTTTCCTATAAAAAATGACTAGAGAAATTAATTTTATTCACTTTCGCCTGCGGCGGGCTAAATAATGAAGAAGGCATTCAAGTAAAAATGATCACCCTCAATTGGGGATTAAGACTTTTCGGTAGAGTTAGAGTATCCAATAGCAATATTATATAAGGTTAAAGAATTTGCTTTGATTAGAATATTGTAGAAAATTAGTATCATCGAGATATTAGATCGTCTCATTCTCATAGAGGTCTCATAAAGCTTCTTTAGAGGTCTTTATGAAATCATGCGAGCCCTTTATAGAGTTGCTATACTTAGGGATGTTGGCAGTGCCGTGGAAATGTTTTTGTACTACAAACATCCCTGACTATATTGGCCTTAATGAGACTTCAAGAGTATCTTTATTATTTAATTTTTTTTATCATGGATCTCATACCAATTTTTCATATATAACAATCTTTGTAAGAATCGAGTTTTGCAAAGAGAAAGATGGTCGACAAGATTTGAGATTCTCCAAGTGAGCTGATTTTGAATACGTAGGGGTTTTTCGATACGAGGAACACGAATCTGGTTTTAAAACATCGGGTTCGGATTACAATAGAGTCACTATCGTAATTCGGACTCCGATTTTTTCACTGAATTCGTGTTCCTCGTATCGAAAAATCTCTATATGTTCACAATTAGCTCATTTGGAGCACTTCAAATTTTGCCGACTACCCTAAACTCGCTTTTAAAAATTGCATCATACGCAACATGGCTGCGTGAAGTTGAAAATATAAAAATTTCAAAGTAGAAATCGAAATTTCTCTCGGCCTTGATGGGACAATAGAATAATTTTAAAGCATGCGAATGAATAAATAGACAGTTTTCAGCTTGCAGTCAGTGTACGGCTGCGCAAGTGGCAATCGGCGCTACTGATCTAAACACGGGAGCTCACCCATTTGACGGTGCTCCTACACCAGGCGTAAATGCAAACGGATGCTCTACCTTTACTTACAGTTGCAGTGGTGTTTCTGCCTATATTGAAGTAAGGAAATTAAGTTGTTAGGAAGTATGGAAATTATGACACGAATGAATGCTACGATCTGGTATTTTTGTTTTTGAAATCGATAACACGATTTTCAATTGTCATGAAATGGGTGAATTTATATTTGAAAATATAATAACATGCGCAGATTGCCGCCTTGCTCAAATATTCGAATTTTTGTCTTGGTAAAACGAATCGAACAGTATGTTCATTCTCGCACCTGAAAACAATTTCTTACGGTTTTACAAAAATTATCTTTTTTTTTTTATAAATTTTGTAGCGAATCTTTGCCAATTCCTAAATCTTTCAAGCCAAATGTTTACTAAATATGCTCAATTTTACACATCTTTCGTCAATATTTTGCACAATTTCAGGTAAATGATCCTTCTTTTACCGTTGGTAATGGAGGTAGTGGTGTGCAACAAACGGTTAGTATATTATTTTGCTGAATGATTAATTATGATTACACTTGCTTACTATGACAATTGTATCGAAAAATCATTAAATATTCTGAAAATGTCAAGCCTATAATTTAGACTCCGATTACGCTCGTATGCAATGCTCAGCGTCAATGGCAATACACAGGGGTAACGAAATTAACTATTTTATTAAATTAATTTTATGATTTAATTGGATGAAACAAAATAATATTTTGATATTCAGAATGGAAATGTTGTGATTGATCCTGTCACTATGCTTACCTGCCTTTCTGCTTAATTTTATCGTCTCCTCAGTTATAAACGAAGATGGAGGCTTAATTTATTAGTAGATTTAGATTCCCTAGATATTTATTAATTAGTTTTATATCAAAAGTAATAATATTAAGAGTGAATGTCAGTAAGGACCAAAGTCTGTATAAGACACGTTCTTCGTAAGAATTCAGTATGGGGTGGTACCCAAGAAGTTGACCCTCAATATTCGAGCTGATATTTGGTACCCGGGGGTTTTCGGCTACGCTGATTACGAATATGACGGTTAAAACCCGATCCGACCACTTGTTCCGCCTGTTCCGGAAGGTCCGCATCCAATAGCTTTTAAAAATTCTATTTTCGTTAGTCAGCATGTAAAAAATTCAATTTTGGTATCAAAATGCTCGTAGAGACTAGCTGAGCACGATTCTGAAAAGATCTCGTCGAAATGACACCGAATAAGGAAGTTACGATGCAAGTAGTGAAACATGTAAAAAATGTTATATTGATTTTTTCCCTTTTTTTAATTTTTAATTTTTTAAAAGTGCCAGATTCCGTGAGTTATTTATACTGAGAAGTAGCTCAAGTCTTCTAGTTTCTGGAACACTTGACCGTTTTCCTATCGACTGCCCGCTAGCGAAGAAATTCCACTTCTTCGAAGGGTTGTCATTACTCATTTTTGCCTAGTTTGTTTTCAAAAATTCATAACTTCCATAATTCTAAACTAAATTCGATAATTCTTTTTTTATTGAACAGCATTTAATCCATAGATTATTAGGCAATAAAATAAGAATTTTTTTAAATATCGATTTCGGCAGAAATGCACACTTTTCGCGTCTTGATTATGTACTATTTGACTCGTACTGCGTTTACGCGTAAATGACGTTGGAAAAATTCGTCCTTCCAGTATGTTGTGTAGATGGACGCAATGAACAACTTTTATCATTGGGCAACTCCAGAATCATTACCGTATTAGCTCTAGAATTTTTTGAAATGCAATGGCCAAATTCAGCACTATGCCTTTATAATACAAATTTTCAAAAATTCATATCTCCCTGTGTGTGCACATTCTCGAAGAAGTTCTGTAACAAAAGTTGATCAACTTGAAGAGCTCTACAAGATTTCATGGAAAACTCCGATGTTAACTCACATTACCCTTGTAAGCACAGTACGGGTATATAGGGTAACTTCGAATAACTTTTTCCCACCAAGAATATTATCCTAAAATTTTATATTTATTTTTACATTATCCTCCTGCTCAAGATCTACAAAATAAAAAAAAGAATAATTCAATTTGGTCCAGAAATAAGAAAGTTATGGCGAGAATAGTAAAATATAGAAAATATCATATCTATTTTTCGCTTTTTAAAATTTTTAATGTTTTAAAAGTGCCAGATTCCGCGAGTTATTTATATTGGAAAGTAGTCCAGATCTTCTAGTTTCTGGAACACTTTACCGTTCTCCTACAAACCTCCCGCTAACGAAGAAATGCCACTTCTTCGAAGAGTTGTCATGGCTCATTTTGCCTAAGTTTGATTTAAAAATTCATAACTTCCATAATTCTAAACCAAATTTGATAATTCTTTTTTTGTTTGATTACTATGGATATCTAGTTTATTAGACACCAAAAGAACATTTTTTTTAAATATCAATTTCTGCAGAAATGCGCACTTTTCGCGTCTTGATTGAGGACTTTTCGATCCGTACTGTCTTTACACGTAAATGACGTTGGAAAAATTTGTCCTTCCAGTATGTTGTGTAGAATGACATGGTAAACAACTTGGTTCCAGGACTGATTTCGGATTCACATTCATATGAGCTCTAGAATTTTTTGAAGTATGACGGCCAAATTCAGCATAATGCTTTTTTAGTGGAGTTTTTCAAAAATTCATATCTCTCTATGTACCCGACAATTTTTTGTAATTATTTTTTTATTTTGTAGATCTTGAGTAGGAGAATAAACTAAAAACATAAATAAAATTTTTGGGGATTATTTTTGTAGGGAAAAAGTTACTCGAAGTTAGCCTATATACTCGTACTATCTTTACGCGTAAATGGCGTTGGAAAAAATTTATCCTCTTAGTATGTTGTGTAGATGGACATGGTGATTAACTTTCGTTCTGGAACTTATTATAAAATGTGCACACACAGGGAGATATGAATTTTTGAAAACAAACTAGGCAAAAATGAGTAATGACAACCCTTCGAAGAAGTGGAATTTCTTCGCTAGCGGACAGTCGATAGGAAAACGGTCAAGTGTTCCAGAAACTAGAAGACTTGAGCTACTTCTCAGTATAAATAACTCACGGAATCTGGCACTTTTAAAAAATTAAAAATTAAAAAAAGGGAAAAAATCAATATAACATTTTTTACATGTTTCACTACTTGCATCGTAACTTCCTTATTCGGTGTCATTTCGACGAGATCTTTTCAGAATCGTGCTCAGCTAGTCTCTACGAGCATTTTGATACCAAAATTGAATTTTTTACATGCTGACTAACGAAAATAGAATTTTTAAAAGCTATTGGATGCGGACCTTCCGGAACAGGCGGAACAAGTGGTCGGATCGGGTTTTAACCGTCATATTCGTAATCAGCGTAGCCGAAAACCCCCGGGTACCAAATATCAGCTCGAATATTGAGGGTCAACTTCTTGGGTACCACCCCCCTTTATAAAAAACTCGATTTTTACGAAGAACGTGTCATAAGCAGGAGTTCCAAATCGGGCTGATTTTCATATATTTTGTTCAGTTTTTCATGCTGATTCTCATGGTGCTATCCATTTTTCATAAAAATGATCATATGCAGGATTATGGTAGCTTGAAGTTTTGACAGACCCGACCTCGGAAAAAATTCATAACTTCCTTATTTCTGAACCAATTTGAATGATTATTTTTTATTTCGTAGATCTTGAGTAGGAGAATAGAGTAAAAATATAAAGAAAATTTTTAGAAATTATTTTATGTTAGAGCAACTCCGTAGGCTTCATTGATTTAGCTGGATTTCAATGCTGTATTGTCAATTCTCAATATAGTAGATAAAAGTATTTTAAATTTTAACCAAATTGTATAAAATGACATCTAGAAATCATTTATTTCATTATTAGACAGTTATTAACATTAAATTTTATATCAAGTATCTTTGATTTCTTGAACAATAATAGACGCGATTCGAAGATTGTTATCAGTAGACTTGATGATGTTCGACCTTATTAGAAATGGTGCTATTTGGGGATGTCGAATAATTCTTCTTGACAATGATATGAGATATTTAACTTTAGCTTTGCTGGCTAGAAGAAATGATAGAGGGGTCTAAAAGAACTTGATGATCTAACCAATTATTTAATTAGCTAGCTAGTTGACGTAAATTATAGATCATTTTTTAATTAAGAATAACTTACCGATATGCTCAAGACAGTGTTCGTCGTGAATGCGGAGACTTGTTTATGATAGATGCGTAGAGAATAATAATAATCGAGCTCGTTACTTATTTGCGTGAATGCCGACACACAAAAATTTTTGTCATTAATAGGGCATATTTCAAAATCATAGTAAAGTTGAAGTGCAATATCTACCTGAATAAATAACTCTTAAATTTTAACCAACTAATATGTAATAACAAAATGAACGACGATATTTGGAATTGCTTGAAGAATAAGTCGGTATTCAGTGGTATTCGTGTTTTGTTTCGATAGGGAGAATATTGCTGTAGACTTTAAACTTCGAACCACTAGATAAAGTCGGATATAGGTTAACATCATAATGAGCGAAAAGATTGCGCGGAAAACAAGTTCGAACTGAATAGTTTAGATTAGAAATGTAAAATTGAAAACAAATACGAAATAAAGAATGTGTTGAGTTGTAACATTGATTTGATCGAAGATGAAGTAGAATCGTGGATATTGATATACTTCCCGTGTATCTGTGCCATCGGAAATGTAAAAATTCCATAATACGATGCTAGGGAAGATGAATATTAGAGTTGCAACATGAGCGTTCCTTTAATTATTACATGATGCGATTTAAGTGCGATATTAGAACAACGTACCGAAAGAGAATAAATTTGTGCACCGACCAACCCATAATTATTGACGTTCTCTGTATGCAAAGAACTATTTCGAGAAGAAACATTAATCGATTTACAAAGCATAGCTGGCGGAATACTTCCTTCAAGACTAATATTGCATGTTTAAAGAAATACATTTCTCTACTACCTTTGTATCCATATAGGACGTTCTTGCTTCTATAAATTTATCTCCAACATTGAAATTAAACTAAAACAATCTGAGTTATAGTTTCGTACTAAATTACTAACTTCTGCCATATCATAATTCATAAGATATGAGAAAACTGTCAGGATTAACGATGCTGTCTCAAGATATAGCATATAGTTGAAGTAAACGTGCTAAACTTAATAATTGTAATTCAATACTAGAATATTTCAACTTCTTTATCGCTTTTACGAGTTCCAATTATTGAAATGATAAATGCTGCATGAATTAGAAGAAAACCAATGGTTAATAGAGTGATATATTTACTGATAGCCAATTCTATGGGTCGCGTGAAATAATACGGTCGACAATCAATGAACATCGAGTCGTAATAGTACGCCTCGTGATAGTCATAAATATCATTTTCATCCAACTTTTGATGGACTCTGCAACATTGTCAATTTGATATCCCTGTTTAATATTTTGAAACTTAGTCTAGACTATCTGGAAAAATTACAACGCATCTTGAATGTGAAAAAATCATCTTGAAAAGTAGTAACACCAATTTATACTCAGTGGCAGCTAAGATTTGACTCCCATCTAGTATGAATCATGTCGTGATGAATCCAAGTTGTCTTCATCTATGCAAATACAGTCGCTAATTTTAGGTCAGAAAGAGAGAACTAGTGTTAAGACGAGAGAGAAAGTCAAAGATACGATATGTATATTCAGACCATTTTTCTCTGGATTCTTGAACATCTTTGTATAAATTAATCAATAGTAACTTACTTTTGCAAACACTCGCAAAGAGTTAATTTAGATAATCGAGTTCCATCCATATCCAAACCATATTTATCTAATATCCTACTACATCTAGTAGCCCAAGGAGGATCGTCTTCCATAACTAAATACAGGAAAATGACTCTAGCTGCAGAAACTTAGATAAACGTGTAAAACCAGCAATGAAGAATTGAACCGAGCTCATATTTAAATCTCTTCATGATAATTGCTTGGTACTGCAGAACTGAAGATGCACCTAGGAAACGGGTATAATTGATACTTTCCGTAACTTTTGTCTGTTAGTGAATCATTTTGCATTGAAGTTGTTGTGGGCGAAATATTAGTTTTTATCAATAACATTATATGGCAATTATAATATGATCAATGTTCACAAATACGTGATAGCACATTAATTCATGAAAGCTGATTCTAGCTTGAACGTGATACAATTTTTTAATCAATCATTAGCATCATACGAAGATGTCATTGGCCAAATAACGGTTTCTTCAATATTGTCGTTTATCAATGGAAGCTTGTATTGTGCAAAATATAATATAGGCTTTATTGAAATATATAAGGGCGAAAATTTTTCTGAATCGAGTTCGAATCACTTGGAATTTTTTCGAAAATCTCTTATAGCAAAAAAGTTTTCTTTGTACCTCCCGTCGGTGGTCAAATCGCGAAAATGACGATTTTCAACCCCCATTTAGTCCTATCTACTTTAGGGGACGTGACCTAATTTTCATTTTTTATGATTAAGATCCATGGGCGCATCCACTCATGTGGGTTTAGTTCGGATTCAGGACACTTTTGCCATTATCCGGACCCTTGTTACAGTTATTCATGGAATGGCTCTTAATTTAGATAAAATAGTAAAGTGAGTAAAGAGGGCAAGAGCTCATCAGCGAAGTAGCGAAGACTGTCGGTAATGACTCCCCAAGCGATTTGCAAGTTTCGCTGTCAAAATTAGCATGTTACAGTTTTGATTCTAAATACCCAAAACTTAGGTCAAAAGTCTTCGGAAAAGTTACGTTGCACAGACCACAACAGAAGACCTATTCAACGGTGTATTATACATGAGGGTATGATAGACAGGTGATTAGAAATAAGCTCGGACACACAGGCAGACACTTTACAAAAATACTAAAAAAGAAGATGTAATAATTTTGATTCATGTAACTCTTATATATTTTATCTCACATAATTTATTTGTAGAATAACCCCAATGTTATCCAAATGCTCAATGTATTATAACCTGTGGACACTCGGCAAAGAGCGACTACAATAATGAAAGAGCCAATTGTTTGTCAACATATAAATTTCGAACTTTTCGTTCGCACTCTTAAAACTTTCAACAGCTGCAGAATATCAGCTTTAATAAATACTTTTATGATAAAGACCCTTCAACCTTTACTCATTGAGCAGAGCTTAAAATCGTGACACTGGTGACGAATTTTAAAATCTCTCATCAATATTATAGAATAGAGAAAAGAAAACTGGCTGAAATAACTCATAGCCTGGTTGATATTGCAGTGTCAGAAGTTTTAAGTTCTGTTATGGTGGTTACGAAGTTCGCACTTTGGGATAGAGTATAGGGTTAGGGTAGGGTCTAAAGATAGGCACTCCACTTTCCGCATACTATTTCGTCAAAGTGTGAACCTGCGAACTTTCGTAGCACCCTTCTGTCATTGAGATATATTTCTAGCAATAACTGT
Organism: Diploscapter coronatus; assembly: GCA_964036155.1. Classification (NCBI taxonomy): domain Eukaryota; kingdom Metazoa; phylum Nematoda; class Chromadorea; order Rhabditida; family Rhabditidae; genus Diploscapter; species Diploscapter coronatus. The sequence continues at coordinate 74,166,863 of OZ038423.1, read as the reverse complement.
TTCAATTTAGCTGAGAATGAGTCATTTGTAAAATTCATGACATTGGTAACATGATAAATAGTATAGGATAGGTTGAAGGCCCTTTTGCCACATTGTTTTTGCATGTCATGATGTTGCAATATCACGAGGCTTACAAATTGCCCTGAGCAAGAAGAATTATCCTTCGTTTACTGATTGGACAGTAAAACCGAACTACTCAGGGATAGCTTGATACACTTTATTACTTATTCAATACAACAGTATAAGGTGTACGGGACAACTGGAGAGATAGGATTGAGATTGAGGGAAGGGGCCGGTCGGCACTTTATATACCAATGAGAGAGCACCGGGGCGGAGTTTCGTGGGTTAGAGAAGTAAGTCAGAGAGTTGCTTACATCCGCGATAATTCGAATATTTAGCTTAACACTGAGCATTATCATCATTATTCTTTCACAATGATTTATAGAATTCTATGTTTGTGATTACTATAGTTTAGGCGAAAAAAACTTCTTAATGGAATCGGTGATCAGACTTGGCGGTATTCAGAACAATCCCCTCTATAATTGCAGGTTTGGGCATTTCCATTTTCATTACGTAGTCTTACAGTTAAAACGATGTTAATGACTATTTATCAAAGTTCATCTTGTGCAAAACTAGATAAAAAAATTGTTAGTTGAATGCCAAAACTCAAATTCTCAATTCAAAGATATTTAAAGAGCGAATGGCATTCAAGGTTCAGAATTTTCTATCGTTGAATTCTAAGCCCAACGAGAGAAAGTTAGACCAAATTTTTTACCGGTAATTCTCGAGCCTATCAAGAAGAAAAAATAATAATCGTTTTAGTGCTCATACTCCAGAAGAGTGGGCAGAAATGAATGGAGAAAAGCATCCAATTAGTGGTGCATTCACAATGGCGTACGGTATCATCATCGTGGTAAATTGTTTGACTTGAATCAACGAAAATTAATGAAATTTTGAAAATTGAGAAATTATTAAACATCTTTAGAAGGATAAAAACTAGTGTCTATGCGTGTTTCAGATCATTTACACCATGTGCCTGATCGTGATCGCATCCAAAGAGCTAATCCATCTGTCCTGCTATAAAATCATGTTCCTTCTCGGAGTTATCGACCTCTGTGCAATTTGTAAGTGCAGTTTGAGGACGGGTAACCAAAGATTGAGATGAAAATTTTTGAAAATATCAAAAATGCTTGGATGTTCTTGTTTTGTCCATTAAAGAGTCACTGAAGTCGCCCTTATTAAATGCAAGCATGACCAATCTGTAAACCTTTAAAATAATGGCATAATGGCATGGTGGAAATCTTTTGACAAGTTGGCAACGCGGCTCCAGCGATACCAAATTCGAATCTTATCCTCTCCTCTCCCAAACACATAAATACCAATTCCCCCACACCCCAGTCAATCTCGTGTACAGACGATGATCTTCACCACACTACAACTTCAATAAACGCCTTCCACTAAAGAAGTCTACATTTCGTCTACGAGGGAGTTAGATCTTATAGACTGCTCTAATCCTCAAATCTCAAGACACTTGGTAAAGTTTGGTTCAGACAGTCACTGTCATGAACAAAAGAAGAAATTTTGGTCACATCAATCATAACCACTAGATAATAGGCTACTGACATATAGTCGTATCCACTTTTTAGGTTATTTGCGCACACTATAACGTCAAGGTATTTACAAATCGCCAAATTATGATACCTGTTCCAAAACTCAAAGTTCATTTCAATCTCACGTGGTGAGCGGTTCAACTTTGTTCCCATGAGCTTAACCGTTTTCTGGGATTATTCCTTGTACACGGCCATAGTTTCGGAATTCCTTTTTCATGTAGCTACAATAAATTAAATGGATAGAAACATTTTGGAATTAGGTTGGTGATTGAAGAACAAATGTTTGCCTACAATTCCTGTGTGCGTGTGACATTGCAGAAAACCAGGATATAGAATAATTTCAAGAATCACTTTTACCAGACTAGAAAAATACAGTAGTGTCTGTAGGTTCCAACAAGATGTAAATCCTTTTTTCTTATTCAGTTGTGACTACATTTCTTTCAAAATATATTATAAAAGAGATTAGACCATGCGAGGGTTGAAAGAAAGTTTTTGACTCAGATATGATTCAAAATTTTCTTGAACTCTGATGCAAGTTTCCTACCTCGAATGCTTACGATTCATACAATTCTTCTGAAAGTGAGCTAAATCGTCATGACTCGCTCCATTAGAAGAATTGTCAACACATATAGGATACAGTATCCAACAGGGACGTCGCAGATTGAAATTTGAAACGAAACGAAATTCCGTAGCGTCCCTGATATTCAATGCCTATTTTCTCAGGAAATTTTTGTCAGCGTTCCGTCATATTTTTGAATTATGCCCTTATAAAAGTGAAAAAAAGCTAGAAATGAATGAGGATGAAGCATTATTCAATGTTTTAAACCATCAACTATTCTTATCAAGACGGTAGATAAACGGAAGCAAGAAAACAATAAACCACTTGTTAAAATATTCAAATTTAGCTGCTGGCTCGATAATTTCTGGATATTTTCTGATCGAAGGAGCTGTTTTCTGCACCCATCCAAGTATAATGTACTCGGTTGGCTCTTTGGCAGTGGGTAAGTTCGGATAAAGGGCCTCCTGGGGCTCATTCTACTTGTCGCTAATAAGTCGCGTTTACTATTTATCATCGGATAGGTTTTAGGATTTGGGTGGGTAGGTTAACACTTATTCGTGACAATAGTAAACGTGACCGCGACTTATCAGTGACGAATAGTAGGAGCCCCTTCTGAGAACCACACCTCTTGTATACCTCACTATTTTTGTGAGAGACTAATAAAAAGAGGGTGTGATATACAAGGGGGTGTAGGTTCCCAAAAAGCACTGATAAAGATTTGCAACAAAATGAAAGGACTTTAGCTGCGTGGTGTGCTTCCTGCATGACCTGTCTGATTCTCGTTATCAATCGAGTTCTTGACATATTGCATCCGTCATGGGGAAAAATGTCCTTCAAGGGGTAGGTTTATAATTTCCAGCATTATTTGTAAATCATCTAATAGTTGGGTGTGCATGCCATAAGTCAGGCTAGCTAGCATCTATTTCGCATGGTCCTATAGTCTAGCTGCTAGTAGAATGCTCTCTGGATTGGAGCGACGGAGACTCAGTTCGTCTTAGGATTAAGATTTTTGAAAATATTAGCCACACATATACACACACCTGCTTGTCTTAGGTACTCTTACTACGTAACGATAAAACTCGATTGTGTTGTGATAGAGCATTTGCAGGTAAAGGATAGGTAGATTTTAAAACGTTTTATGCTTATCGAGCCCTGAAAATATCCTCGCATCTAGGATATCCATGATAAAATGGATAAATTTATTATTTGAATAATAATCAACATCTTGCTCATACAGAGAAATCATCTTCAGATACCGCACCAACATAATCCTGATAGTTCCAATTCTGTACGGCAGTTATTTCTTCTTCTTCACTCCCGCGACTGTATTTTCGTCAAAATATCAAGCTTGGTTCTTCGATCCGTTCCTTTTCAACAATAGCGATCCGATGCTGGTATGACTCATTTTCATGTCTTCATATGTAGAATTTTTGCATCATTAATTTCAGTATGCGAATGTGCCTAATTCAATCAACAACCTCAGTATCGTGTTTCTGACATGTTTTCTTTATGGATTTCTGTGCGTTGCACTTTATCTGAAAGCTCGAAGAGCCTCATCTGCAGCGACATTTCGATCTCATAAATCCGTAAGCACTGCATCTAATAGGCCCGCTCGGTTTGTCTTGGGCAATCATTTATTTTCAACAAGTTTGATAAAAGACAATATATAATAGATTATACAAGGCAGTAAATATGAGAAGTGTATTGCTTTTGATCAGGGATGTGCGTGCGGACTTGACTTCGGACTCGGACTTGGCCTTGACTTGATTCGCTAGCGAGTCAAAATCAAGTTTGAGTCCGGATTTTGGAAAATTTGGAAGTCCAAAGTCAAGTCAGGTTCCCAATCTTACGGACTTCGCACATCCCCGATTTTGACTATCACTTCCTCATGATTCGTTTCAAATTACCTGTGCGCGTGAAAATAAATTCAAAATTTTAGATTTTTATCCAGTCAACTCTGATGTGTATGATCAATATGATAGCATCAGTCAATTATGTGATGATGCAATTCATACCCGTTCCAGAGTGGCTGATTATTGTTGCTGAACTGACTTGGCAGGCTGGGCATGGTAAGAACTAAGAAAATTCCCACAAAACTAAATCCACTATAAAATAATATTTAGGTGCTCCTGCAGTAATCTACATCAGCTTGAACCGCACAATAAGAACAGGCGTTCTTCGACTTCTGGGCTTGAAGAAGAAACCCATCATTCCATCAATTATAGTACCGTCTTCAAATGCAATGATAGCAAATTCGAAGGCCACCAATTTGAGCAGTGCTAGAGAATCAACAAACGACTTCCAATATTGAAGCTTTCATTATTTACAGAAAAGTCTCGTATTTGTATTTTATTGAATGTTTCTACGCGTGGATGGAATAGTTTTTATCTTTTACTGTGAATAAATTTCAAAGAAGAGTATAAATGGGGCAACCTGGAAAACTAGTGACTTTGCGAAATAGTGTAGGAAAAGAAATTCAAGCAAGCGTCCTTACAAAGCCGTTTTCCCTCTGAAATAGCCTTTGCTTTGTTGCGTGTAGAGGCAGGGTACGCTTTTCTCTTCGTGAAAATTGCCAAACAAAAAGAAGTTTTCGAATATCGTCTTCAAAAATTCTCATCTTTGGTTACACTGATCCGTTTTTCATGCGGTTTTTTGCTATAATCCTGTCTAGCCCTACAAAATCCTAGACAAATACTTCCACGACTCTGTCTTCACATCGGGAATATCACTTGCGGTCTCTATATATAAGGGCGGAAATTTTTCTGAATAGAGTTTGAGTCATTTGGTATTTTTTACTGATCTATTCAACATTATATTGTTCGGCTTTAGAAAATGAAGGAAATTTTTATAATTTTGCAAAAAATTATGAAATATTAACCTTTCTTTCTGACAATAACCTAATTTTAATGAAATTTTTTTTTCTTCCTAGCCTTATTCTCACTGGGTGGGGGTCGGCTACCCTCAGCCCGTAATGGGACAGTCGGCCTATCCTAGCCACACAGGACTAGTGGCCCGTCCCGAGGACAGACTGTTGTTGTGTGCAACAGCCGAGGGATTTTAGGCAGATTTTTCGTGGTTTTATCCACTACCAACATTTCTTAAACCTTTTGGTTTGGGTAGGAGCGGGGGACGAACTTGAGACCATGCCCTAGACAATAGCATACAATCGCTGTGTTTACGAGCAAATAACGTTGAATAAAATGACATAATAATTCGTCATTCGGGATTACCTGATCGTATGCATAGCTCAATTCGCTGGATATACATCAGAATATGGCGAACCAGTTAAATGTCCAATGTTTCTATTTCTGTGACGCGCAGTGTATACATCCACTAATTTTGGTTACTCATCCTGTCAAAATCGATATTACTAATAAACACGATGATTTTAGTTAGTAATAGAAGCAGTGAATATAAGTCAGTTAATATCTACTCAATTTCCAACGAATTGAAACCTAAAATGCTTTATTCTATATCATTTTGGATCATTTCTTTAGGTATGGGTTAATTCATTTGCTCAATCTAAATTTCATTATTTAGTTATCGTCGAAAGATCAAATTGTGCTGATTTGTATTGTGACAATGAAAATGGACTTTCATATTCTGTTCGTTCAGCTAAATATTTTTGGCAGGTTTAAATTTTATTTCAGTTTTCAAAAGAAGAACTAGCAAGCTATAAAGAGGCCTTAGACTATTGCAAATCAGAAAGCCGTAAACTGGTTGAAATTCGATCGAAACACGAACAAGAATCTCTCGAGAAAGGCAAGTTTTATAATCGACTACCATTTTTAAAATCTATTTCAGTGATACGAGATAACGCCACAGGAGTATCATCGAATACAACATACGCATATCTTGCAAACAACCTCAACAACGTAAGTCGAGGCTAATCTAAAGCATTCAACGGGGAGCAGGAATTTTGAAATGTAGTGTAAATCACTTTCCATGAAAGTATTTTATTCGAGTGAAACTAGGAAGATTTATGGGGTATTTTTTCCAAGCCTAAGAAATATCGGAATGATTTATTCATGAAAGCGGCTTTAAACGGTATTTTGCAATAAGCGCCTCCTGACTCAGAACTTTGGCTCGCCACTGTGTTCCTATCGACTACTAACGTAAAATTGAAATAAATTGAAAGACACCAGCTTTCCGATATGTGTTGCAGCAAAGTTGAGAATATTTAAATGATAATTCAAAGAAAGATTTAGACGGAAATTCAATTTTACACAATGCATATTGGATTCTCAAATTTGCGAAACATTTACTTTTCGCCAATTTATAGATATTTGCCTATTCAATGAATGTTGTTTTAGCTGCTTGTATTCAACAATATCCGTACTGTATTACAACTGTAAGTCATTTGAACGCTAGTTTTCACTTTGTTAAATTTAATGATGAATAATTTCACTAGTTTTGCAGAAACATGATTGCGAATTTCGAACAAGGACAGCCGAATTTTAACGACGGGGGATGTGTTCAGGTAATTTTATGTTGATGAGTATGTGGAGTTAAGATGATTTTGATATTTTGAAAGTCGACTTCGATTTTACCTTCACAAATTTTCCTTATCTCAAATTCGATCTCGCTTCTTGTCTTATTTCTACTGAGAAGTTGAGCAATTTTCGTTGCAAATATCTCGAAAAATCATGAAATTGAGGGAAGTCATTCATGAAGATTAGCATAAGTTTAGTTTTTAGATGACCTTTGTCCAGCCAAATTCACTTGCAAGTGAGACCGAAGTAGGAAAATTGAGACTTGCGGATTGTAACTCTGCTGGATACGCGATTTGCGTCTCTTCCAATGAAATGTGCTATCGGAATAACACTCATTCGCTAATGACTAAGATTTTATCGTTGCTGAATGCTATCTTTCCTTTCGAAATCGAGATAAAATCCGATGGTCGTTTGTACGTTACCATATTGGGACGTCAATTACCCTATGCGTTGGGAATAGTTCTTCTGATCGTCGTTCCGATGATCACTATCCTTCTGATTTCCCTCGTCCTAATCGCCTGTTTCTTATTCATCTACCGTCGATTGCATCATCGCTCCAACGAATCGAGAAGACCCAGTACGAATTACGAAACGATTTACACTGACAATTCTGAAGGCAGCTCAAACTACACCGAAGCGCTTATCAATGCAAAATATGAAAATTGCGAGGCCAAGAACTATGCTAATATTCCAGATTCCTCACCTCGAGATAGTGAACCTGTCTTTGTTGATGACAAATATGGGTACATGGTTGAAAGTTTGCCTAGAAGAATTTATCAGAATGACAACAGCTATGAAATTCCGACAAATTCACGCCAACGATTTTAAATTCTTTGTATCGTAATGTGAATAAATATTGTCGACTGCGAGTAGGTAAATATTGCATACCCTTTGCAACTTGTCTCCTCTATGCTCCGCCTCTATTTCTCTACATTTTTTCGGAGAGGCGAAAAGAAAAGCGAGTTGCAAAGAGTATGCAATACTCACTTACTCACAGTTGACAATAGGTAGCATTAAGGCTAAACTAAATCATACCTTTTATGACAGTTTTTGAAACCCCGATTTACTATCTGATCAATAAATTTTCTGTTACATTTTATTAGTGTGCTGCGACAATTCCAAATCAGCCACGAAATAATCAAGTGCATAAAATTCAATAAATTTGTCTAGGTATTATTGCACAGTTAAATTTCCAACATTGCGGGAATTCTGGAAAAAAACACTGAAAAATTACTGCACAATTGAAAGAAGAAATTGCTCTCGAAAGAACTATTTCTCTAGACAGTTTTACATAGTCAAATGAGACGGAAAAATAAGTCTTTTAGGGGCATTTAGAAAATACGTAACATTGATTTCTTGAGAATTGATGAAATGATATGGAAGGCTAGGAGAGAATAAGAAAATATAAAAAATAAAGATAAAAATATCTTTTTCCATATGAATTCACAAGTCACGAAGTAGCGATGTTGCGCGAATTTCCCAAGCTACATTTTTAGATGTGATTTTTTGTCTTGTTAAGGACAATTAAACTCTGCAAAGGTATTGCCCCAAGGAACAATCGAAATTCCGACCTACACATCGTTAGCAAGAAACATACTAGTGTGTCGCTCTGCCACTGAGCTATTGGGGCATGCTACATCATGCCCTGTTTTATCTCGATAAAGCCCAAATAAACGTTCGCTTGAAAACGGTGCAACGCGATTGACATGCCACATTTGTGCAAATTTTCCATGTCCATTGTATGAGGAGAAAAGGAAAATCTTCATTCTATTGGTGCGAAATAACTCTTCGAGTAATTTTACTGCACATGCGGATTTGAGCTCATGCACTATGGGAGTAGGTATTCTCATCTGTCTATTACGCACGTGCCATTTTCATCGGTTCGCCGTTTCGCAATAGCTGTAGCAGAAGGGCCAGAAACTGGGCAATCGAGAGGAGTCTAGTAGTTGTACACCATAGTGGATACTTACCCCCATTTGAGTTGACTCGATGATAAAATAGAAATATTTTTTGAAAAGTTAAAAAGTGTCTCAGAAATTATCGAATAACCTATTAATTGGATGAATCTTCTTTCTAAAATCAAAATCAAAGTATGGGTTTCAAGGTTTCAAGGCATTTCCCTATTGAAGCAAGCACATTTTTCTGCAAAAATCATCACAAATCAAGTCAATAACATACGTTTATTACGGTTTTTAACAAAAATGTCAGAAAGTTACTCTCGATTTTTGGGAGTTCATAGAAAGTTGTGGCAAATAACCATGTCAGAGAATTGCATTATTTAAGGAAAATGCAATTTTTGAAAGAATTATCTGTCCGGTCCTTTTATGAATTCAAAGATCGAGTAAAAATCACTAATCGAAACGACATCTAATGCCGAAATAAAATCAACTATTGTATCGGTCAAATGAAGTGACAGTTCGTGTGTTAAAGAGCGCCGTTGCGAGAAATGCGCGTTACGACTATGCGCAAAGAGGGAGGCAGAGTGCTAGAAAAAGAGTTAGCGTGGGACAGTAGAGTGGTACGCAATTTCCTCTGCCTCTCGCCTTTTCTTCCTATTTTTCAACACGATCTGTGACGTCGTTTGACCAGAACAATATATCCAAAGAAGATTATCTGAGATTTATGAAATCTGATTTTTTTTTATAAGATGAGAAAGTATTCTTAAGAAAATTTGCCAACCTATTTCTACCAAAGTAGCAAGGATAAGCAGGGAATTTATCTCAAAAATACCTTGATATTTTATAAAATACGATAAATTCAGGTTTCATAAATGGCGGACAAACGTTTCCAAGATATGTACACGCATATTCTCTCCAGAAGAGTACCAAATTTACATCGAGCAAATCGAGCTATACAATAGCCATAATTCCCAAATAATCCCTAGAAAAAGATACAAAAGAGGAATCTTGAAAGTGATAGAATGGAAATGACAATCCTTACACAAGGCAAATAAATGATAAGATTTGTTTATATCTAAAAATGCGATTTTGAAATCGATTTCAATGAATTTTCAGAAGAAAAAGCCCAGCTTTCTCAAATGTACAAATTTACTTCTTTGAAAAAATTTCAGGATCATCTATAGAATACAAATACCTCGTTAATATATTATTTGAAACAGATTCTCATTGGTTTTTACAAACAACTTTAAAAATTCATATGAAATCGATTTGCCTTCAAATATTACAAACTCCAGTAATCTATTCTTTTCCATTAATGATTGTGAATTGTCCTACCATATTTCCGTTCTCATTCTAGCCATTCGAGTGATTGAGCTATTTGATGCTGAGTTGTCTGATGACGTCTTCAGTGATCTCCTCGATCGAGGACATCGACGTGTTGTGATCGTCTCCGGCAGTGGTCATTGAGCACGAGGGGCCGTCTTCTTCTTGCTTCAGCTGAAAACACAGCAAATTTATATCTGTGATACATGTAATTATTTTCTATTGATCTCATTTTTGTGAACGCTTTTAGCTGGAGCATTCACAGATAAGAGAGAAACGAAACTTGTTTTAAATATTTCTAAACTCTATATCAACTTCGTTTTTTAAAAGCATCATTTTATGTGCACAAAAATTAGGTAAAGGTATTATGCCTTTGGAGATCTTATTTACTATGGATATTTGTAGTAGAAATTCTCTAATAAGATAATATTGAAGAAACTTATTTAAAAATTAGCGAAATTAATAACTTTCACCTTCGTTACATATATTATGCGTGAGAAAATGAAGTTTTATTTGAAATAAATTTTAAACGAATTTAAAATATTTTTAAAAGGGGCAAAATCGAACCTCCTCTCTAGCAGAATAGGGCACGAAGTCGATGGTCTTGTTGTGCTTGGCCTCGAGATAGGGAATGAGTCTGTGACGGGGCGGAATGAAGAATGCACGTGGATTGCGGAACTCCATTATCCTCTCGTTGTTCGTTGTCTCCGTCACACCTAAAGTTTTTGTAAATAATTTCCAAAAAATAATCTGAAAAATGTTCCCATGAAGAAAGGTAAATTTGAGAATACATCATATCTTATTCCATATGAGAAGCGCTTCGTTATCATTCTTTTCTCAATTTTTTAAATTTAGTTTTTAAAGAGACAAGCTGAAACTGATCATAGGCTAATAAATTTCGATTTCATGCTAAACATGAACATACTCTGGAAAAAGTAATTGTTTTAAATTAGTATTACTCTTGAATGAATAAACTAGCTTCCTCGAGCTAAATCGTATCTAAGAATTCTCGAAACTTACATTTAAAAAATGTAAAAATTGACTAACTCTTTGAGTTGAGCCAGAGGTACTGGGCAACTGCGTGGCCGAGGGCGCGATCGCTAGCCACGGGGAAACGACCGAGGTAGACACCGTCCTGAAATTTTCAATTTTTAGGATAAAAAGATTTCAAGAATATAAAAGAACTTTTGAAAATTTCAAGCCCATTCTGAATGCTTTTTTCACACAGAATTATAATTTTGTACAAATTTTATGGAAAGAACTAAAAAAAATAATAACCTTATCAGCGGAGCTGAAAAAGACACGGAGCTGGTCCTCGATGAAATCGACGAAAGGCTGAAATTTTGGAAACTCGAAATTTTCCCAGAAATTTGCCAAACGTACCCAGTTGACGGATTTGCCGCTGAGCAGCTTCTTTGCGCGAGCATCGAGACGCTCGAAACACGCACGGGCAGAGTAGGCCGGATGATCTGGAACAATTCTTATTGGAAATTAAAAAAAAAATCCGAGATACTATAAAAAATAAATCAACTAATAGGAAAAACCTTGTGCTTCTAAAAATCTTCTTAAATTTATTTGTAAAAATCAACACTCACGCTTCCTCCCGTCGCGTTCCTTCTCCTTGAGCGCCTTTCTCGGCGTTGTCATCTTGCCGCCCAGAATGAACCTGCAAGTTTCAAATTTCAGAACTATTTCTTCATTTTTCAACGGAATTTGTTCACTTCTTTTAATTTTAGATAACTTTTTACCTTAGGGATAGACTTGCAACTTTTTGAACCGTAATTAGCTACAAAAAAACGAGATAGTGTCTTTTTGGGGAGAGAAAGAGTACGTCTTCTTTTCGTCTCTCGAAATGACGCATTATCTCGTTTCGTGCAGTTAGCCAAATTTCGAAAAGTTGCAAGTCTGTTCCAGGAAACTTCATCAAGTTCACCTATCACTTATTTTGAAAATTTAGTTTTCTCTACTAGCACTATTTTAGATCAAAAATTGGTGAACTTTACCAAAAATTTGTGATTTTTGAACAAATCTACTCTATTTTAGAGATAATAACCCCCACCATCCGTCTCCGGCAGCCCGGGCAGTCTGCTTCTCCTCCTTCCAATGCCCTTCGTTCAGAATGCGACTCTGCTCCGCTTCGTCCTTCTCGACGAACTCATTCCAGATCTGCAACTTTACATCCTTCAGAATATTGGCAAATTCACGAAGAATCAAATGCGTTTCTGATAAAACAAAATTACAAAGACGTGTTGAAAAATGAGAGTTTTCTATCAGACTTTCTCAAAATTAGCCCGTTCCCGTCCGCTCAAATTTCCGTTACTGATCACTTATATATCTGTTCCAGAAAAGTTGAAGCTTGGTGTCTTGGCGAAGCCCGTTTCCGATTTCCAATAAAATTCTTAAAAGAAGGAAACGAACTCTGACCATCATATTCTCCCTCTCGAGGAAGAGCTGCTCGAAAGCACTCGTCTGTCTGGGCACCAGGTCCGAGAAGTCGTCGCACACATCGTCCTTGTCCGTGTACGACATCAGAAGACGGGCTGCAAGTTTCTATTTTTATTTTCGTACCATATACATTTCAGGAACAAATCTCAAGTTCCCGCTTCAATATGTGGAAATCTTGAAACATATCTCTGAAGTTTAAAGTTACACTCCAACATTTTCTATCAAATTATCAAAAAAAAGGATTGGAGAATTTAGTAATTTAACATATTAACTCATCAGACAAACTTTCAACTCCTTTCAGAGTTCTAACATAAATGAGCAGTAGATTTCAGCAAAATATATCCCCCATCTCTTTACAGGTCTTGATATCAGAGTTTAACAATTATAATTTTGGAAGAAACTAACCATTTTCAACGCGTCTCCACTTTCTGGCGCCCATGTTTCGCTTGATGCGAATCCCGCCCGTCTCCATTTCCTCGAATAGACGGACAATTCTGGAAATTCACGAATAAATTTCAAGATAGTGGCATATTAGTCCTGTTTTCAGAGTAACTTACTGGTCGATTTTCATTTATTTATTTTTTTAAATCTAGGCAACTCAGAAAGGACACTCCAAAAGGAAGTGCGGAAAAATAAGAGAGCAACTTGATCTATCAACCCTACCATAACCTTAGAATGTTGGTATGTTGGAATGTCATTTCCGAATGATTAAATCCTATACTCATACACTAAATATATCCCTAACTAGATTAATATTCCTGGACCCGCACTAAACTCCCCTCAGACCACGTTAACTCTATCTCTTTCCCAAAATGCAGAGGAGATAGAGTTAACTTGAAATCAAGTCAGGGGGGTTTAGTACGGGCTCTAGACCTTCTCTCAGAAGTTGTGTCGAATAGTGTTTAGTACATCGAAAATTCCAAACAAATTTGGACAAAAATTACTCATCTACATTTCAAACAAACTTTAAATTCTAAAAAAGTGCCCCACGTCAATACGAGATGTTGTTATGATATGATACAAATTAGAAAATAAAAAAGCCCTACTTCCTCTGAGCCCTTCCCTCTTTGCTTCGCTTAGCCTTCTGAGTGCTGATCTTGTTCTTCTCAGCCTCGTTCATTTCTTCTTTATTTTCCCCATTTTCCTGATTCGGCTCCTCGTCCTCACTGTCCGTGAACACGTAGCTGAAAAATATAAAAGTTGAGCCTGGAACTTTCACTTCTAATTTTCGAACATTTGATTGACAGATTCGTGAATATCAGGTGATCTTGTGATCAAAATGATAATGTTTCCTTGAAGGAGAAAATTGGGCGTTTTATGAGAAAAGATCTACAGAATAGGCTAGAAAACGAGGAAGCGTTTTGGAAATTCGATTAAATTAACATGGGTATTTATTAGTTTGCTTCGGCTCAAACACAAAAAAACTACTGGCAGGTATCGGATGGGTAATGAATCGGCAAAATCGTTGCCCAAAACCGGTAATGCTTACTATTACTAGCCCCGAACAAAAATCGTCTTTATCGATGCAAGTTTTCAAGGGTTTTGACCGGTTAATCATGTCGGTCAGTTAACATATTTATCCCGGTCAATAAATTCGTCCATTCAGCCGGAACCGGCAGACCAGTATGTTTAAAGAGTGACAAATTCGAAGGGAAAATTCGTTTAAAATAAAAAACCCTTACTCATTATAGTTGATGTCGTCAGTGATTCTGATGGGACGCAAATCGTCGTCCTCTCGCTGTCTGCGCGGAGTAACCCCCATCCTGTTGAGCTTCAATAGATAGCTTTTCTTGAGCCGATAAAGTGGAAAGGCTGGCGCCTGAAACAAGAAAATCAAGGAATTTCTGAAAATTGCGTTTCTTGTGCAAAAACGAGAGAAACGGAATAATTTTCGAGGAAATATAAGCGAAGAAAGAATAGTTCCATGGAATTTTTGGCTGAAGATAAATAAAAGTTTGAGGATCTATGGGATCAAGCAAAAATCGGACCGAAATTCGGTGAGAATCAAGCACGTGATGCCCCCAATAGGCCGAGAGACAAAAGGGGCAAATATGAACGACTATCGATTTTTGCGGGCGCGGTCAGATATATAGCCGAGCGAAGTGAGGGGAAAATTGGTGATAAGAATCGATCGAGATTTTTGCAGGGAAGGAGAAAATCTTGTTTGGAAGAATAAAATATGTTTCAACTTCAATATTGAATTGGTTCGAAAGAAACCTGAACAAACACGGTAATGAAAAATATTCAGGGTTTCAAAATTAGAAAAGTCAAAATGGTCAATAAAATTTGAAAAAATGTGTAAGCAAAATTGGTCAAGATTTCGCAACATTTATAGCGAAGCCAGAATAGCTACGGTTACTTGCAAGTTGGGCGTCAAGAATGGTGAAAATTGCACAACATTGACCATTCAGCCTGATTCGATCTTTGAACCGTGAATCATCTTTAAAATTCGTAAGAAGTTACCAATTCATCCAAGAAAATTCAATTTCGCCATAATTAGGAGAAAATAAGAAAAAGATAAAATATCAACAAATTTTGGCTTATTTTATATCACTTTGAAATTCATTTTTGAAATTTTATTTCATGCATGGTTTAGTTTAAAGTTTTCGACAATGTTAATTAGTGAATTTTGAGTAAAAGTAGAAAAATCGATAGAAAAATAGAAAAAAGTAAACAAAATGGGAGCTCCGAGTGAAAATCGATGAAATTGACGCGTTTCTTGAGCGGTAAGAGCGAAGTGCTTGTGAGGGGGAGGAAGAAGAGGAAAAGGAGGGAAAATGCGAGATAACCCAGGAGTGTGTAAAAGCCTCAAGTTTTCTGACCCACAAGTTTTCATTAAAATCTTCATTCCAGATAATGAGATTCATTAGTTGAGCAGTGAAAATGGCTTGCATTTGTACTCGGCGTTAACCGCGTAGTGAATTTCCGGAAAAGAGGATGGAAGCGTGGTCAGCACGAAGGCGTGGTCCTTCTTCTCCCCTTAGTGCTGGTACATCTGAAATCATTTTCAGGATAGTCAAACTGAACCATATTCAATGTACATCCAGTCTCTTCTGGATGAATTCCCTCGCGTACCAGTTCTTCGTGCACTTTTAGATGGTGGCCTGGGGCACATGGTGGTGGCAAGTTTGAGCACTAAATTTGACGTACAGGTTTTAAAAATAAGCAAATCATTTATGATTGAGGTATGATTCAAAAATATAAAACCTTCTTTACAATTTACAGAAAGAAAAAATCTAATACTATATACGATTTATTCTCATTTATTCCTGGAATTTTGCCCGACGGAGAAGTTATGGCAGCAATCGCGAAAAATTAAAGAAAAAGTGTAACTAAGAAATGTGATAACCCAAATACATTGAGTAAAGACCTCAATTTTGTTGAGCAAATTGCTAACTTTAAAGAGTAAAATATCATTTTTACATACAGAAAGAACTCAATATCACTGATGAGAATAATCACATCTTCGGAATGTTAAGAATGGCTTCATAAAGCTACACACGAACGATATGGCACAATCATATAGAGCAATATTACAAGCTTCAAAAATTGAAATGGATAATATTTGAAAAAAAAATAGAGAAACTTCCCAAAATGTAAAGTCATAATATCGAAGAAAGCGTGCCAAAATTACAGTAATAGCGCATTGTAGAAAATCTCCTGTAGAAAGGCCCTGGATCGAGCTCGAAATCGATATTCATCCAGCAATTCCAGAACGTCCGCGTAGAGACACGGCCACTCGAACAGCCATGGATGCTCCATGCGAAGACTTAATAAGTACAATTTTCATTTAAAATATTTAGCCAGTAATAAGTAAGCAAATTGGTGGGAAACTTTCAACTTTAAAATATTCGTCAAACTCACCAAATATATGACGGAATATTTTTAGAAGATTTTGTTTTAAAATATAGTTTCATTTTTGGAGAAATGTTCAGTCTATGTTTCAGAAATGATTAAAAATAGGCCAAATCTCAAGAGAATCAATTGACCCAGGTGAGATCTCCCATAATAATCATTGAAACTTACAAAAATAATAATATCAAAAATATGCGGGTTAATTATAAAGTTTACCTCAACAACTTCCTCTCGGGTTGGATTTCCTTGACCTCCAGCATATCGACTTCTCCCAGAACCTCTCTTCTCAACGCAGCTGCGTCGATGCCCTGCGGCAATTCAAACGGTTGTGGTTTTTCGCTCGAACAATAGAAACATCTGAAAATGCAAAATATACATTTCCAAAAGTTTACTTATGAAGATACTAGGATGATCGGCATTGTACTGTAACTATGTCCTTCTCGTTGTGAATATATTCGACATTAGAAGGATACACTTTTCAGATAAGTTTCAGGGCTTCAGGAAATTTGTTTATAAGAAAATTGTGAATATCTTTATCTGTGTGGCCATAAAATTAATGAAAAAATCTTATTAACCTGTAAGCAGAATGTGGCGTAATTGGTTCACTTCGTTGACTGCGGGAATGCCCACTTTTGGCGCCTCTGTCATCTACCGTATTCTCCTCGATTTCTTCACCAAACAAACCGGTTAGTTTTGGTTTTATTGGGAAAACGTTCTGAAAAATCACTCCTTTCAAAATTTGATGAAAATATCTTACCGAGCATAAAATGTCGAGTTCTGCAGGCAAGGCGATGGCATTTCCCTTCCAAACTCCCGAAACATTATCGTCATCTTCCATTACCGAAAACCGACGCAACTCATCGGCCAACGAAAAATCGCCGAATAAAATCCGACGAAATTCAGCGATGTTGTAGATCTGAAGTTGTCAAACTTTCTCTTGAGGAGCCGTTCGATGGGTAAGATGAAATGATCATATTTTATGTAAATTTTGAAACTTATTTGGTAATTTCGAGTCACTTTTAAAGTTATCATTGATCCGTTTTATGTTAGATTCGGAAATCGTTAGAATCAGAAGTGAGATGGAATTGTATTTCAACAAGTCGGAGTCGGAATCAACTTCCTAAGATTTTCGAGACCGGAACTCCTTCTCATTCCCAGTTAGAATGCTATCATTCTGCAGATTTTCAATATTTTGCGGAGCGGCGACAAAATAAATCCAAGACTGACCTCCTCTTTGGTGAGATAGTTGTATCGAATAACATCTCCGATGTTTCTGTTGATTTGCACGAAGGGCTTCGTGATCAGCGGTCGAAGTCGATGTTTTTCCCTTGCCTTACTTGCGAAATGCGTGTTGCAAACCATGTCGACTCGCTGAAAGAAAATTTAGGGCGCGTACAGAGTCGGCTCGGCTCAAATGAGCAGGAAAAAATAGTATGTGAAATTGAGAGACGAAAAGACATGCCTCTTTTCGTCTCTCACTTTCGCGTGTTATTTTTTCGGCTCATATGAGCACGAGCCGACTCTGTACGCGCCCTTAGAAGACGATTATTCAACAGCAAAACGCATCGTATGGTTCAAACATCTCAGAATTTTATAAGCCATCATTTTGAAATCTAATCAAATCACATTCAAAATCTTTCCTCAGATAAGGTTCTCTTCATGAGACTCAAGAATCCGATATCTCGATATCACATTTGAAACAGTTTACATAAAGTCGTTTTATAAAAGCTAGAAATAACTTACCTCGGCTTCGCTTAAAAGTTGCTCCTTTGTGACAGTCAATCCATCCCTGAGTGCCCTTGCTAGAGTCGATGATCTCGTTCTCGTTTCCAAGTCGTCTCCGGCGCCTCCAGAACCCAGAGTTGTGGCACGTCGACGAGCTGAAATTGGAGGATTTCGGAAAAGAACAAAACAATTGGGACATTCAATGAATAATTCAACGATTTGAGCTCAAAATGATAGGAAGTTTGATTTCTAATTATGCCATCTTTTCGAAACTTACATCCAATAGTCCCCACAGTTCCTGTGCCCGGTCCAGAGCATGATTCATCCATTACTGTCGATTCCAGTCCACTGCCCGACTCGTAAGTCTGACGCCGAACCAGCGGTTCTAATTCCCTAAAGTCGAATTGGTTTAATTTGGAAAGAATTACTCTATCTGAAACGTCACAAAAATTCGATCGAGCTTCCAACGAACAGATTTAGACAGGCTTTTAGCCAAAACGGAAAGTCATAGTGGGCAGGATACGAAAACCAAATTTCCTATAGAAGATTGATGTGTGATGAAATACGCAACACGGGTTTGGTGGCTTATTTTGGCTTAAAGGGGGTACATACCGAGATACCGAGGGTCTGGGTTAAGCCCTTTGCCAGATCTGCCTATTAAAAATCGAGGAAGAATTTTCATAGCTATTTCTCAATTACTGCTATCTCGCTCACCTCTCCGTGTCCGTCGTCAATCTGATACTATCCGAAATATCGCTCCTAGTCCTCCTCAACTTGCCCGGAAAATACGGTCGATCTTCAATTCTTGCAGCATTTTCGATGTTGTAGATGTGTGCGAGGGCACTGCAGGATCTGCCTCGATTTCTGCCAGCCGTCGACTCGACTCGTTGAGTTCGGGAACGTGGACGAGGGTACAGGCCGTCGATGGCTATCTGCAAGGAAACTACTCATTTATTTCCTCCAAAATTATATGCTTCAAAATGGTTAAATATCGTTAGTCTTAAAAGTACTTGTGAGTTTGTACTCTATTTAAAAAGAAAGATGCTAGTATGTGCTATGCGTTTCAGGATTTTATCAAGAAAAACGATACAAGAAAAGACGTCGGACAATGAGATAGCATCCTAGATTGAAGGCAATATTTGAGAGAAAACAAATTGCCTGCCTCTGGGATGACAGTTGATTTCCTGACCGGTGTACTATCCTCGGAGATCGCTTTGGTTTCCGCCTTTTCAACGATTCGTCTGAATTTGTTACTCTCCCAGCCGAGTGAAGCGAGGGCTGTTGCTCCTGAAACAGAAAGTTTCTCCAGAAATTCAACAAAAAACATGAAGTTACCTTTTTCAGAGTACGACAAAATGTTGATGGCCCAGAAAGCGACTCCTTTGATGCTGAGGATTTTCGATTCTTCCGCCAATCGGACGATTTGAACGACGATGTCTTCTGACAGAAGCATCTCGAATCCTGAAATTCATTTTTCTCTTTTTCCTCAGAGTTTTGATTTATTATTTTGAATGGAAAATGAGCTATTTGGATTTAGAGAACATCGCGAAAGACTAAACAGGATGTATAGCTAGAAGTGGATGGTAACCTCTTTCACTTTGCACACCATTTCGCTAAGTCACGACAAGTCCAAATTGTCGAAAAATGCAATGCAAGTTTCTTTCTATGTTTCGATAGTTATTAGAATTAGTGAAATTAAAAGTTGAAATTGTCGTTTGAAAAAATTACCTTCATCGACAGTTCCCAAATTCGCCAAAGCCAGCAGAGCAGATTTGACCTTCGAGGAGTCGATTTCCGACATCGAAAGGTGGTCGACCAATTGCTCGGAGACGTTTTCCTCCTGAAATTGAAAGGAAAATTGTTTTTTTTTATTTTCAAAGAATTTACCATTAAAATCTCCCTTCCTGCTGGATGCTTCGACAGAGCTGCGAATAAATGAATCGGTAAGCGAAGGGTAAGACGATCAGATCTGAACATTTTATGTGAGTTTCAAGATCATCTCAAAAAGCAACAAACTAGTGGGGCGATGATATTATTATCTAAAGAATATTTCATGTCTTCTAAATAATTTTTTAATTGATAAATTTGGACACTTTTTTAAAAACAATTATTTGAAATTTAAACATGGGAAATGCTTTAAAAAATCTTAAATTGAATGCGCTTCTCAAATTTTCTAAATGAAAATAATTAGCGTTATATTTGATCATTTAAATTTTTGGAACAAAATAGGCAAGGCATAAAAATGGCAAACTTTTCGCCGCTACTCCTGGAATATCCTCCATCCATTGATCGTCTCACGGCCAGCAGGGCGACTCGCATGTCCTCATCGATCGATTGCAGATAACGAGTGTTCAATTCCTAGAAAGTCAAAAATACCTTTCAAAACAATCATAATTATCAGGAAAAGTTTTCGAATACAATTACTTCCTTGCTAAGCTAACCGTTATAAATTATATGATTAAAAGCCGTAACCTTACATTACTAATTGTAAATGACCGATACTTGAGACGGAGTAAATTGCGCATTTTTTATGTGCGGTAATTATCCTTTTGTTCACAGCAGACTTTACGCTATTACATCATATCCAGAAAAAAGTTAGACGACTATTCGTAAATGCCCACTTTGCCTATTCGAATTTGTGCACTATTTATTCTGTCTCAAGTTCTCGGTCATTGACAATACCGTATAATTCTCATTGCTAGGTAGCATCGCTTTCTTACTAAAATGCACACGAGGATTTTAAACTGATCACAATTTCAAACTTCTTCATAAAAAAGTCGAAAAGTCACCTCCATCCAGAATCTGACTTGGCTCCTGACTCCCTCAACATCTGCAAGCACAATTCTCTCATCGGAATAAGCGTGAGTTTTCAGGAAAATTCCTGCATCTCCGAAAGCTCCTACAGGTAGTGGCGCCATGATTTGACAGCAATCGGGATACATCTGAAATGAATATTTCCGTAAAGTCAATCTGGAGACCGCAAGGCATCGAGACACACATGCAGAAATATCATCAGAACAAATGACTATCCTATCCTCCCCTAGCAAATTCTTCCTTTGTCCGTCTTGATGATGTGCGGTTTTTAAATAGCATTTTGTAACAAAATAAACGTCGAGGAGAATCATTTTCGAACTTACCGGTAACCAAATATGAAGAAGGCGCATCGCATGTCTTACAACCTGGAAATCGAGTTCTTGTCAAAAAGAAACGAGAAAATTTGTAAAATTTGCAAGATTTTCAAAAGCATAATTTTCACCTTGACGCTTTCATCAGCAAGTTGCCTCAGCAGTAACTGAATGCCCCATTTGTGGAAATCGACAGGCCGAATGTGACAAAGAAGTCCGAGGAAGCGAGTCGCCCAACGACGGGAGTCCTCAAAATTGAAAAATGATAACGCTTCTTCGAATTTTATTGCCTGGGCGTTGTATCAAATGGAGGAAATAGGTGCAAATTTACACGTCTATTCAAATATACAGCATTTTTGAAAAGTTACTATCTTTTCAACGGATAGTATGGACTGGTGAAATCATAGCAAATAGTTGTAACTATTGAAAATTGAGTTTTTCTTGAAACGCGAAATCTAAATGTTAAGAATTTAATCATCGCTTGATGATAGATTTATAGCATCCATCGAAACAAAATTACTAGAGTCATGCAAGCTTGCGCCTCTTTTGAAATCTACGATATCTTAGAGCTTTTGATTATTGTTTTGGGTGATAAACTTCACTGGTATGGGGTTGTAACAAGCTGTGATATGTATTATAAATTAGTATTTATCTTGAAACATACAGAAAGGCGGTATTTTGTATTTCATGGAAAAAATAAAAATATAACGAAAAAAATAACTTACCGGTTTAGTTGAAGTGAGCGCCTTGGTGAGAATGATCCTGTTGAGGTCATCGATGGAATAGTCCAAACAGGCCAGAATCAATTTTACGTATTCGACTGGAGTCGTGGCAGACATCATTTCCACGAATCTGAAGTTCAAATATTTCTTTTAGAAAAGCAATTTTATCTAAAGACTAAAAATAGTCATCCAATAACAAAAGATAGGGTTAGATTAGTTCTTGATACAACTTTCAACCCATTCCTTGAATCGCTTGGAAAGTTATGCGGCAAGGTAGATTTGTCCAAGGTTTTATCAAAACTTTCGATTCTCCTTGGTCTTCATGATAAAAGTTGTTGTTGGCTTCTGCATTGCATTAATGTAATGTTAATTCTTTTGAATTCCTCTGAATTTCTGCGTCTTTTCATCTCTCCGATTCGTTCGTTCTAAGATCTTCCCTCGTTTATCTAACTAAGGAAAACAAGAAGAAGAAAGGGAAGAAGCAGCGTGGTGCGCGAGGATCGCTTTGGGCTTATTCAGATGCCTCCGGCGATTTCGCTGTCCGCTAGGCGCCCTGCCGCTCTCCTCGAATCCACGACTTTGCCTCGTCCAAATAGGGCAATCTCCCCAGACCTCTAGGCCTCTAGTCCAGTTAACCATTTCCTTCCTTTATATTAAGGCGCTACTTGGCGCCGTACCGACATTCTTCCTTCCGCAATTGCGCAGTATTTCCTTTCATGCAATTACCGAACACTCGCCATTTAATTCAGATCTTCGCGTAGTGGAGACCCATCGGATTTATAGTTGGTAAAATAGAATTTGACATTTCTTTTCAATTACTTTTAGACGTTCATTTTTAGTCTACCAAAAATCTCTAATTGTTCCCATACCGTTCTAGAAACCATTTTCTCCGTACTCATTTTTGTCAAGTATCCAAGTATGCATCCACAATAGGAACGGTTTGCTAAGGCAGATAACTCGTTATGCCAATTGTTGGGTATGGAAAGTAGGAAAATGGAGATCAAAAATACAATAACATAACACTTTCGCTATAAAAGATTTTTGATAGATTACTCTCTAGTGTTTGGCTAGGGAAGACGTTAGCCGTATTTGCTATGTTTCAAGAAAGCTAAATCTTTCTAACTGATTCGGCGTAATGTGGTGGACGCTTTGGGATCAACGAAGTTTTAAATATGAAACATAACAGGAAATCAGTAAATATTTCGCTTAACCGCAATAAATATGCTTCAAATATATGCCTACTCCAGCATACAATCTTCTCAAATATTGACTGGAAATTTCATATCTATGCTCGCACTCTGGAAATTGTTCTTCATTCTCTACATCCCACTGTTTCAACTATGTTTCAAAAATGTTCAATCCTCAGCTACAAGTTTTCGATTTGATCTAATTTTCACGAAATATATCTTCAACAATGAAGATTTCGTTTATCCTGAAAATCTGCCCATAAATTTCGCATATTTCCACTCGTCCTTCGATCTAGTCTTTTCCTTGGAAATCAAGACTTTTTCCTCGATTTCTTTGAAATTCCATCGAAATTTACGTATTTTGCCCCGCTGTTTCAGTGTTTCAAGCAGACTGGCGATTAGCCTCTCGGTCCTATGAAAAACCATCCAGCCTATGCAAACACGACGGGTAATTTTCCTGCAAAAAATAGTCGACGACCGTTTTTCAGGTCTCTATTTTAAAACGCGTGCTACTGTTATTCCTCTCCTTTCGAAATAACATTTCTCGCAAAAATACTCCAAAATGTTTGTTTGGCAACTCAAAATCATGAGATGAAACGATTTTCCTGAACCTCTTGTAGACTTTTCTTCTTCCGAAGATATTTATCCCCAAAGAAAAATATTTTGAACCCTTTTCTAGCCACCTAACCTCGCATTATCGTGAAATTGAATGTTTTCAACCTATTCCAGACGTCAACCGTTCTTCATTCAATTTTGATCCGCTCCTTTCCTCCTTCCCTCTCATTTCTTCCCTTCTTTTCCTCATTCCTTATTCAACTTTTCCTCAAATCCAACTAGTTCTCCCAACTAAGCCAAGGTTTTGCTCGATCGAAAATAACCGTCGATTTTTGTTCCGCAAAAAATCATCTATTTCTTCATCCTTCTAGTAAACTCGTAAAGATGTCAACTTTTCAAAATTTTCACTGAAAACTCCCAAAATCCTGCCATAAAATTTCGTTTTCCATCGTTCTCTAATTGCTTTTCCGCTTCTCGACAATCAAAGTAATCAAAAGTTTTCGTCATTTTTTCAAAATATTTTAGGAGAAAGAAAAACATTTCTACAGACAACTTTTCATCACAGTTCACGTGGCCACTTTGTTCACTGAAATCTAGTTTTTATGCATTAGCTAAATTCGATCTTCACGCGTTTTTTTTTTGCAGATTAGCCCATTATCGCATTTTGGCAAAAGTTGGCCAAATTTATAAATTTGATCTTTCAATATTCAAGTTCAACGTTCCTTACAAATTTATGCCGTATTTTTTCGTTTACCTGTTTACCCAAAATTTGCATAGGCTTGTTGTTTTTAAAACATTTTCGCTTTGCCATCTATTTTCCGAAATCGCATCGCATTGTTTTATTCTCGAATTTTGCCGTGAATTCCTCGAATGAAAACGAGAGGGGCGACGAGTTTTTTCTCGTCTTGTGACTCGCATTTTCGATATCTCAATCTTTTTCTCTAAATCTCTAACTTGAATTTCTCCTCTTCAATTTTTCTCTAATTTTCTAATCTATTTAACCTTTTCTAAATCTATTTCTCAAAATTTCTTCTAAACACCGTTATCTCTCTACTCGAGATTCCTTATTTTTCCCTAATCTTTTTTCTGCTTCCCTAAATCTCTTCAAAATCTCGTTATCTTCCCCTAACGGATCAAGCGCGCCATTTCATTCATTCGCTATTTAGCTTTTTCGTGTTTCCAGTCTCGGATTGCCTTGATTCGATTCGATTGATGCAAACACCGCAAGCAGGATAAGGAAGACGAACATAAAAATGACTATCAATTAATGAGCGAGAGAAGGTACAGAGAAGCAGAAGCATCATTTCCAAAACCATATCCCCCTGAAGAGTGATCATTTTTGATTGCGTTTTTTTTTTTTTTTTTTTAAATTATTTTTTAATCAAATATCTCCATGATTTAATAGGGAACGATCGTTGCGCACAAAATATGTATCTTCTAAAAACACTCTTATTCGTTACATTTGGTAACCGATTTCTTAGATTCTGTACTATTTTCATAACCTAATCTCATAGTATCATCTTATTTTCGATTGGCTAGATTATATATTTGTAGAGTTCTGTGAAAAATAGTAACAGGCTTGTATAAGATAATGATAGAGTGACAGGATTCAGTTTTGAGAGAGGTAGGGCTAGATAAGGATAAGGGAAGGTTGGATAGGGTAGGGACAAGGTGAATAGGGTATGAATTTATCTTACGAAAATTAATTAGAACTTCATTCAAAAACACAAAACTCATTTGCTTCCAAAAGATAAAGATTACATATCATTCTAACAATGTTCAGATAACGTTTTTGTGCGCAACGAAATACACCCATTTAACATTTGGAGATCGTGAATTTAGGTAAACTATTCCTCTAAAACCTACAAATCCAACCCTAGCATTCGAACAACTTCGAAAATATCATGAATCTTTTCCACATTCAAATTACCTCGGATTTCATGGATCGTGCCTATCCCTGCCTGTGTCACCAATAATCTAATCCTGTCTGCAAGTTTGCCAGGAGAAACGAGAAGAAGAGAAAGCGATGATACGACCCCTACCTCGGACAGTCCGATATCCAGTCCCGCAGTGCCTGCCCGACCCGTACCGGATTCTCATTCTCCAATTCTCCCAGTCTTCCAGCCTGTTCTAGTTGTTCCGCTTGTTCTGCCCTTACCCTCTATCACTATCACTTATTAGCGAAATGCTGCCTGATTCAGGGCCTGGCAAAACGTGATTCAGCAGGCTGGTCTTCGTCTTTGTCTTTCCGATGCGCAAGCATGACATCCACGATCCATCATTTTGACGGGATTTACTAATTACGTAGATTTTCTAGATTACGATTTTCCTACTTATTATTAGATAGTATCTATAAATCATGAGACAGATTAATACTGTAATTTGTTGTGCCTTCTTTGTCATATAATTTTTAAACTTACTTACTTTAACCTTGAAAGCTTAGAAAATTTTGATATTTTAGATTAAAAAAACTGGCATAGGTAATGCTAGTGAATTAGAAAGTCTTATTTTAAAACTGAAATATATCTAGTACCATTCAGGGAATATACAAACTTCGACTTTAACTCCTCCGAAATTTTTCGAACTAAAACTTCGATTTCGACTTCGAAAATTTTAAAATCAAAACCTAATGCATCCCTGATTTCATCTACAAAATTTCTCGTCCCAAGTTACCAAATCCTTGCAATAAACCGTCTTCCTGTCTCGATTTCCCTTCCCCCATTCAGGGTTACACGCGGTTGATTCAACTTTATTCACTGACCATCACTTTCTCCCGTCTCTTTATTTCTTTATGACGTCTCCTCAGGCGCAATAATTTCGACACTCCAGACGGTCTTCTTCCCCTATTCTTAATCACGCAAGTATAGAGTCTCATAGGGAGAATATGCCAACTGACCGACTTTCTACGCATTTTGAATAGCGATTTTCCCTTTCTTCTCCGCGCGCACATCATTCAAAATACCAATTATAAGTGCGGAAATCCGTCAAAATAGAAAAAGGAATCCAGAAGGGCAACTTGCAAGGAAGCTTCAAGCAACAACGCAATAGCAACGAAACTACGTGCTTCAATGAAAACTGAGAAAATTTGCAAATCTAGAATATCGGGATAGCTTCGCTATCTAGTCTAAACAAAAATCCATAATTTTTGGTAAAGACGAAACCTTCTGAAACATATCTAAATCTAACCTCGAATTTTCTTTATATGTATACTATTTTCTTCTAAACTAAAATTAAAAGCACTAAATGAAAAAAGACTATCTGGTTAGAACTTTCACAAATGCGATTTCATTTTGAAACTAATCCATATTTTTCTGCATCAACAAACTTCTCGCAATATTTTGATACCACTAATAATCGATTTCGCACTTTCTATTCAGAAATTATCAAAGCATAAAATCCTGCCATAATAACTCTCTCTTGTAACGTAACGTAATTATTTTGCCGTCTACCGTCATATCTGAATTTTCATCGACCAAAGACTTCCTTACTTTCTTCGCAAAGCCATCCTTTCACTTCCCCATTCCCCATACCAGTTCTCTAGGTCACTCTACCTAAATAAATCTTCTAGGTTTACAAAAGCCTGCCAAAATATCCTATTCCTCTGCAAATTGTATCCGATTATGACCAATGGCAAAAATCTCTTAACTCCTAAATCTTTTTCATTTTTGCAAAATTTTTCCATCGTAGAAGGCAGAATAATGAATGATTAACCTTCCGACTATTTCTCTCATAAAATCATTCCTATTCATATATATTTTGATCGTGCCTATTCATGGAATTAGATCCTCATTGTAAACGTAAAAATAGTCATTATAGTGGTTTCGTATTTCGTGAAACTATGAAGAGCCATTTGCGGAAAAAAACTCGAGACGTCATCAAAAGAAAATAAGAATAGTGGCGGGGTGTCATAAGCTTCACTATATTTTCTCCAAGACTTCCATTTCATTTGTAGTTTAATTTTCAGGCACACTTGGTTTTCATTGTGTATGGATTATTTTGCAAAGTTTGAACTTGCCAAACGTTTTTTTCCCCCATAAAAATCTAGTCAAAAAAATTAAAGAGCTGAAGATCAGTTTTCCTCATTCAAATTCATATCATTTGCCATTTCAGAATATTCGCTTCTACCAAATTCGCCGATATATTGTCTTATTTTTTAAATGTTTTTTTTCAACTTCATCATGAAACCTATCTCTTGTAAATGGAATCTTCAAAATCCATTGTTTTCCTTCAGAAAAAAGAACAATGTGACCTTCGTGTTATGCCACACTCCTCGAACTCCTTTGATATGCCCTTATGCCCTTGTTTGACTGTACAGGCCATAGAAGCCAATTTCGAACCCTTTCGGCTTCTTGTAAGGGGAGGCTTTTCGACTTTTCGTTAAGCTGCAGGCTTTGTGTGTCTGGCGCGTCGTGCGTCCTGCCTTCAAACGAGATATCCCCTGGATTTCCTCTAACAACACACCCTCTCCCTCTAGACCCTATCTCCCCTCCCATCCAAGCCCTAGCCCTAGCCTGCCTAACACCCCACGGTCAAGTCGCCATTTCCTTCAACCGTTTATCTCCTCCTCTCCTCTCCCTTCCCTCCCCTTATCCTGTTATCTTTCACTCCTTCTTTGGTATTCTGGCTTCAAATCTTTATCTTTTTCTACCAATTCGAATCTATGAATTCCCTTTCTTTCTATTATCTTTATTCCTCTACGATATCCAAGCTTCGAATCTCTTCTGCTTGCGAAATCAACACCAACAGCGTTCTTCGTCACCGCCATTAATCATTATTCATTTCGTCGAGTTTTTGTCGATTAAACTTTACATAGCTTTATCTTTTATCAGATTTTCCAAACTCTTCTCAAAAATATTTCATCTATGTTTCAGAAAGTGACATTATAGCGCCAATTTTCCGTTTCATTGATACTTTCTTTATAGCGGTTTTAAGAAAAAAGAAAACTCGAGCATTTCACCCGAACCAAATCAGTTTTTTCAGGATGAAGATCAGGGTAATTCTATTGTCAGTGGCCACATTTCTGATAGCCTCGGCAGCCGACGATTTGCCTTCGTGTGTTCGAGCAAAATGCGTACATTGTCAGGTAAAATTCAACTATTTCTTCTAGCTGCAATAATCCAAGTCAGAAAATGTCCATGTTTCCGCTTATCGAAAATCAATTTCGCTTTTTTTCCTTCATGTTTTTTTGATTTCATGAGATGCGCCATCTCAAGTGTGTTTCAATTAGTGAATAAAACGTTGACACAAAAAAGCACATTGTTGAATGCCTGAAAAATGCAAGGCGATATCCAATCCAAAATAACTTCCGAAATCTAATTGTAAGGTTGAAAAAGCCAGTCATTAAATGGGCCCATAAAGTTGAGGATCGATCTAAACTCGCTATTCGGATTAATTCAAACTTGCAAAAATCTCGCTTTCAGGTGGATTTCATAGCGAAAATGTGTCCGCTAGCTTGTTCATCCTGTGGAGTAGCCGCTAGTCAAACCCCTGCTCAAGCACAAACACAAGCGGTAAGAGAAAATAAATTATTTTGCAAAAGTGTTTAAAGTTGGTGAATATTCAACTTTGGGACTATTTTTTCAAGAGCTATCATTTTTATCGAGATCAAAATATCAGTTTTAGGGCCCTAATGTCAACTACTACCAACCAACTCAACCCCATTACCAACAGCCTTTGCCTCAAACCTCTGGGTTGACCCAGAATTCTCAACAGCCACAGCCATACTCAGTTTCATCTCAGCAACAGGTATAATGAAGTGGGCAAATCAAAGAAAAATTGAAACTTTAGCCGCATTACGTGCCCGCACAAACACCTCCGCCTGTGCCTTTGCCTCAACCTCCGAGACAACTGGGTGCAAGGACGCAGGAAGTCAATGCCGGCGTGGCTCCGATTTATCAGGCACCAGTGAGTATTTTATGGATTCTTAGAACAAAACTACAATACAACGAATAAGGCGTTGATATGAAAGAACCAATAGAAACTTAAAGCATATTTTATTTGAGACAAATCTCAAAACTACCCTCGAGCTTCCTAAAGGCATACAAAATTAGAAAGCTTTCTTCAAAAGTCTGAAATCCATTCAGAAAATTTCAATTCAGGTTTCTCAACAGCCCTTGCCACAATACCCAACTCCTCAACAATCGCTACAATATCCCACTTCCGGATTGCCTCAACCATCGGCTCAGGTAAAAAATTGATGATCTTCAAGAAGTAAGGAAAAGTTACAGTACCCCGCAGCTCAACAACAGCAATATCCCAATTACTATCAGCAACAACAACAGCAACAGCAACAGCAACCACAAGTCCAAGTTTCTACCTTGGCACCCTTGGTCGAAATGCCTAAAGCCTCGGACTACCAAAATCTGGCCAGTCAACCAGCGGATTTGGCTCAACCATTGCCCGAATACGGAAAAACTCAGGTAGAACTTCACAAGTTTGACAAAATCGAGTTTTTAGTTGAGAGTTTCAAGAATAAATTGCTGATAGAGGATAAATTGCCAGAACTTCCAAGAAAACAAGAAAATCGTAATGTTCTTTGATCTTTGGGATTCTTGTATTTGTCACCAATTTGGTCACCGTCCCCATTTGTATTTGTAACGGCTTTTAGGTTAGAGTGTAGGGGGTGAGAATGAAAAATTGGTGACGAATGCAACTTTTTTTCGTTCGAAAATGAGAAATTTTCAGGTAGCGCAGTCAACCTACACGCCATCGCAGACGTACAATCCGTTCAACACGAACCCCTTTAATCTGCCAGGATTAGGCGGTGCCTCGTCGTCCTCTAGCGGATTCTACAACCCATTCCAAAATCTCTTTCCCCAGGCAATACTTTCGTAAACGTTTTTGACTTTCTTCCAGAAAAACCTGATCATGAAAACTTGCTTTTTCATGCAAAAATCAAAATTCATGATCAGAGTTTCATGTAAATACTTTCGGCTATCCAAAGGTCTGATTAAGAAACCTCTATCTTTCACTAACAAAATTAATGAGTTTCACATAAGCCATGGTCTTCCTAATCAGATCTTCTTTGCAAAAAAATCTAGGCAATGATCTTCCCAATTGAGCTATTATGACTGTACTCCTTGTGCAATAAATGATTATCTGAATTTGTAGAGCAGCGCTGTAAACCCGCTTGACCCGTTCAATTTGTTCAATCTCGGTGGCACTAACAACGCTGGAAACACGTACGGACAGGTGACAGCCTTTGTTTCTTTGTTTTTATGTCTTCCACTATTCTTACAATCAAACAAACTATCCAAACTAAATTTCGAACATGTCTACTAAAATTTCAAGAACTCTTAAATGTAGGCTTAAAAATGAGATTGAAAGTGATGATAGACGAAGTTGTTAAATACAGAGATATTTGGTAAAATTGGAAGGGAAGAGTTTTTTTTTTACAATTTTTAAGATTCGATTTTTAATACGTTTCAAAGACGATATATAGGATATGAAAAATCGAAACTCCGGTGACTGTATAATTTTTGCTACTTTTAGAAAAAGAAATTCAAACGTATCTGGAAATTCGAAATGTTTGAGATATGTTTCAACGTTAGATAAAATCGAATGATAAATCGCAGAATTGATTTGTGGCTATTGCGCTGAGAGATTAATTGATTTTCGAAATAAACCACGTTCAGACTTCATCAACTTACAATGCCTACACCCAACAGCAGAGCAACAACTACAGTCCTTACAACTATCAGAGTAATTACCCTTTAATTACTCATTTAATCATCTTGATTACCTAATTACCTTCCAGGCTCCTACAACCAACAGCCCGCAACTCAATACAGTCAATACGCCCAGACTCAACAACAACGGTTGCCTGCAGCTCAGCAAGGACGAAATTATGTGCAACCACAGCAGAGGCCCGTCTATCAAGTGGTAATTATCGAATGAATTATTCTAATTATCTGGTTTATTAATGAGGCAGCTACTACTATATGTATAGATCGTGAAGAAGTTCTAAATGATTGGAGATCACAAATTAGAGATAGGAAAGGAGTGTTAAAGTAAGGAGAAGTAGTAGAAAGAGTCTGTAAGAAAGTAGTTCCATTCAATGACTTCAATTTTAATTAACCTTTATAACAAATTAATTACCTCGATTGCCTAGCAACAAACCGTCCAACAGCCTCAAGCAGCTCAATATGCTCAACAACCCCAGCCTCTGCCTCAAATCCAAAATACCGTACAATCAAAGGCAAGTTGAATAAAATTGAAAGCTTAAAAAAATAAGTCAATTTTTAGCCCTCAGCCAGCATTGATGCCGCACCGATTCACGTTCAGAAATACATCGACGCTGGAAAGCCTTCTGCTTCGGCAGCCGCAGCGGCCTCCATTGCACAACAGGTTAGATTTTGTAATTTCGAGTTTTTTAAACTATGTTTCACGGAAATTACTCAAACGAGAGTATTATAGCAGATAATGCAAGTGTGTTGTTTGTTAAAAAAAGATAATCTTCAAATGCTTCAAAATTAAATAAATTTTGTCGAGCTTTATAGGAACAAGTTTCAAACGAATAATATGTGTCAATGCCCTTCTGATAAGTCAATTCTTGTACGTTTGAACGTTAAATTAAAAAGAAAATGTCAAAATTCAATCATCTCTCAAATCACTTAAGTATCATATGCTTCAAGCGGTTCATTTCATCAGAACATCAAAGCTACGTTACTATTGCACTTACATAGGAGTGTTTTGTCTCTTGCCTAAAATTAATCGCCAAAACCATTTTCAGTGCCCACGTCAACCCGGCTGGCAACCTTGTCTTTCGAAAGACGTCGCTAATGCTCGATTCCAAAATTGCTGCGCCCGATTGGGTGAAGGATGCGCCTCTCTTTGCAACTATGATGCTAATCTTTCTACGGTAAGTTGAACAACCTAATTTTTCATTCGATGAAAAAAGAATAGAACCAGAAATAATCTAGGATCTTTTTCGGATATTAACAAATTCGACTAATTCGTTTTAGATGCAAATAGCAGTTCTGACGGGTCGTTGTCCTGTGAGTAAAGTGGCCGATGTGATGGTTTGCGCGTCAGGATACCAAGATGCTACGCCTTGTTGTGAAGCCTATGGAGTATTTGAGCCAGGTAAAGATTTCAAGAATATTTCTCGAAAAGAGCAATTTGAATCAAAGAATTTCCCCTAAAGAAATTACAACAGCAAACGAAACTCAAAGATAAAGATTTCTTGATACCTATTCAAAATGAGACTTCTGGAAAGTCCATAATGCTTAGAGGAAAAATATTAGATAGAGAAAAACTTTTTACTACTCCCAAAAATAGCCTATTTCCTAATCGCCTTCTTTCAGGCTTCGAAATTTGCAAGCCCTATTGCAACCCGGCTGCCGGCTTGCCACAAGGCGGTCCTCTCTCGGAAAAGTACAAATGTCTCGTCAAAATGCAACAGATTCAAAATTGCTTCTATATCTCGCAGAAACCATAATCTTCCACCAAAAATTCGTTGATTTTCCCCTAATAATTTCCCTGTTACCTTACATTTCTGAACGGGTATCTCTCCCGTCTTTCGCTAGATTTTCCTCTGCCTCTCATCTTCATATTATAATTTTCGTAGCAAAGCTACCGTAATCCCATGAAAGCATCAGCATAGTTGTTTAGTTTTTCGTGCAATTTCGCCCAAAAACCGTACTTTAACCTAGCCTAGGACGCCTTTTCTTATACCTACCCTTCTCTATCCCATGTTTTAGCCTAGCCTAGGATATTCAATTATTTAATTCCATCTCGCGCCCGTGCCATGTTGGGTTGTAAAACATAGAAAATTTTCAATTACTAAAAGAAAAAAGAATAAATAAAAAGTATAAATTGTGAAAATACTCACACTTGCAAAATGCCAGTTTCGTGAAGGATTCCAAGTCCGACCGGATGAGCGCTCATACAGCCGATTATGGCGAAATGGAACAGAGTCCCGGAATAGAGCAGGTTCTTCACTGACAACAGGGACGATTGATCGGAAGAGCACTCAAAATTGAAAGCCTTATTCAAAGTTTCAACACAAAATAGGTCAAACAGGTTTCACTCAACTCAAGTAAAATGTTGCATGAAACGAAGATGAAGCTATGCGACGTGCTGCATAGTGATGCTTTCAATTTTAGCGCTATTTGAAAAATCAAAATTTACGCGACTCGTTTTCTACTCGAATATGTTTAAAAAACTAAATCATTTTGAATATTGCTTTCTTTAATAGGTTTTTGAAAATTTTCTATTCGAAAAAATATTCTTTTCACAGGTTAGCCATAAGATAATTTTCAGCCGTGGCACTCAAAAAATGAATTCTTCTACGTGCGATCTTCTATTCCGAATTTAAAAGTTCTCAATTATTTTCCTAAAGTTCAACCTACCGTATCGAGAACGGCCCTAAACTCAGTGGCATATCGGATGAGCAGAGTGCGGAAGTCCGAGTGATTGGTCTGTCTGGTCTGCCATCGCATTGCGAGAGCCACTGCCAACACAGCTGTGCGGGTGGGGGTGCGGTCGTACAGCCAATCCGATTGCATACCGATACGCGGAGAGACTGCGTTGAGGCACTCAAAAATAAGAATAAGGATTTGATTTTTAGTATTGCACGCCAATGGATTTATTGAAACGAAGTTTCGCTCCCCATTTATAAAAATTTCGTGAAACATAACACAACGCAAGACTAATTGCCTTTGGAGTTTCTTTTTTTATAAGTTAGGTTCAACTAGTATATATGTATTGAAGAAATAAAACTTCAAAATATGTACCGTGTGAAACGTCTTTTTAAAACTTGCAAGTTTTTGTAGAGTAACAATAATTCGAGGGATCTTATATGCAATACAGCGAGTTTTTTCAAATCCAAATATCACTTTCTTAAAACCAAAATTTATCATTTGCAAGACGGCTATTTCAAAAACCCACCACAGCCAGAATAGAGTGCAGCAAGTAGTCGGCATTTTTGCAGTTCATTTCCTCGTCCGAATTGATCGCGTACAGATACTTGAGCAGTAAAGGCCATTGCACTGTCGGACCCATCAATTCCTCTTCGTTCAGGGAACATTCGTCTGCAGGAATAAATTTTGAAGACGAATAAAATTCGAAAATCAGAAAAGGGCATGCAACTTCTAAAGTGAGGATAAAATGTCTTCGGTACCATATTCGAAATGTTAGTGAAAGTTCGACTTCGAACATGTCCAAATAAGAAATTAAGCGTCTGATAGAAGCACCAACTTTTTTTTCTTACAGACACTACACAATTCGTAAATCCGTGGTCTTCGTCAGAAGAACGAAAATCTGTGCAAACCAACCCAGAATGAGCGAAAAAAACTCACGAATATTAGTCAGCCCCTTGAGCGGTTTGGTGGAGAGTCGCGGTTTGACGATAAAGATCGAGTATGTGCAGTCTGAGGCAATCGGGTGGATGGCTGCATCGATCGCGATCGAATTCAACTGATCCAGACGGTGCAGAATCAAGAGGGCGTTTCTGAATAATAACTTCGAAAACACAAGTAATTGACAAACAATCATTTTCTAGCAGAAATTTATGAACTTTTACATCCAAGGCTTCGTAAAAAAGAGAAGACTAGGTAAAGTTTTCAAAGTAAAAAAATCTAGATTTCGTGAAACTTGCACGTTATATATTAAAAAATACGATGGAAAATTTCTAAATGATTCGTAAATTAGCGATAAGTTAGAGAACAACCACAGAAATATGTTTCTATGATAATTAAACCAATTTTTGAACTTACTTGGCATTTTGGAATGTATGTAGATTCTGCTCGTCGATGTTTTCAGTCGTATTTTGAACTGCAGCCGTGGTCAGAACGCTCTCGAATGCAGACTGCATCAGCAGGGGCGTCGAGAGGATAGAAGCTCGCCACGAGGTAGGTACGATCGTTGGGGCCTGAGTCGTCAGAATTCAAGGATAAGAACATCTTGGGATAAAATTAAAAAGGCAAATGATCGTTGAGAGGCAGTAATCTCAAAGTAATTTTTCTAGGCTTTCAAGTAACAAAACTTTCTCAAGGATAATTGGAAGATACATTAATCCTCAGGGTAGTTTTTACGTTTTTTAAATTATCCAATCTTACATTTCTCAACAAATCCGAGAGCAGAAGGGTAGCTTTGATAGAGCTTGGTGCGTCTGGATGTGCCATGACTAGACGGGACAGAGCCTGAAAAATACTCTTGAAAACTGCGTTTTACAAATTTTACATGTCAAAGTAAAAAGTGCAATAAATCATAGGTGTCGTCCCAACGACGAACAAATCCAACCAATCTACTTTTAGACAAGAAAACAGCACAATTCTATTCAAGTCTAAGTCACAGTAGTTCTTTCTTACATGTGCTAGTCCAGCGTGAATGAGGATGAACATCGCCAGGCATCGGAATGAATTCAGCAAATCCACGCTGTCTGTCATTATCTGCAAAAAGTTGAATAAGTAAGAGTTTTTCTAAAAAAATACCGGATCATATTGGACGAGCATGTCTGAATCTGCCACGACGAAATCGTCCTTCAGGGAATTACGGTAGCGATCGACACGGTGCATCGTTCCTGAAATCTTAGTATTATTGAAACGAAACTTGAATAACACATTGTTAACTAGCCATTTTGTAAAAAAATGGCTTTAGTATGTTTCAAGAAATGTGTAAGTAAGTCAGTGAAATATCAAAATTTTGATAGATTCAACGCAATTGCAATATTCTAAATCTTCAGGAATAACATACCATAGAAATTCGTGGCTTCTTTCCAAGATTCGAATTTTGAGGCAGCATACGGTAGCTCCATGAAAGTGCAGCAGATATCGACGACCATGTCACGAAGACGGGAAATGTTCGAATCCGATACAGTACCCAGACCGAGGTATTCCAGCAGTCTGAAATTTGCTCAAACTTGTAAAAAAGAAATAGAAAGCTTGGCGTTCCTTCATAGAAATTATTGGTGCCTTTGTCATGCGTATAAAATTAGGGTCTTCCGCTAAGCTCCGAGTTTTTGGAAAGTAAAAGATAATTTTCTATAAAAATGATTGAGAATGGAATATCTTCACCTGAATGGAGATGATGAAATGATGCTCGCGTTCGGTCCAACCGCAGCACAGGCGAACAGACCGGACCAAGATCGGAGAATACACAGAAACGAATACGTAAAACTGTCCATGATATTCTCCACTTCTTCGCTGAACAATTGCAAATTTTATAAATAAATTACGTTCAACATTTTCATAAATTAGATTTATCAAAATCCAAAACGTTCCTCTGCTTCGACCGAAATAATAGAAATTTTTACAAAAGAAAAAAAACCTTACTGTAAATGCGACGTCGGCGAAGCAACCTGCGTCTGGAAAAACCCGAATTCAATGAGCGGGGCGAAGATTTGCTGAAAAATCTCGCATTTCTTGTTGGAAAAGCAACCATCTTCCTTACTTCCAGCACCAAATGCAGCTTTCCCCGTTCCCTCATTAGGGGCTGATCGAGCCAGGCGACGAGAACGCGGCACACCACGGCAACGATCTGACGACTCACACCGCATCGACCGGTTAGAGCTCGCACCTGGATAACAACATTTTTATCTTGAAACGATTCTAGGAATTTAAGGAAAAATAACACATTCTAACACCACAAAATTTCTCGCTCTTGATCAAGAATTTCTGAAGCCGTGTTTCAATTGGCTCTTTAGTAAGCTATTGAATTATAGAATTTCTCCTACCTGGTTAAGACATTTATCGAGGAGAAGAAGTGATAATCTTACTGCTTACTTGAAATACACTCGAAGAATGTAAATTTCATACCATCCAGTCGGTTCCAGCCATTTCGAGTATGAGTTCCGCTTCGGTGACGCAGAACTCAAAGAATAGTGCAAGAGACGGAGTGGCTAATCTAAAATGTCCAAATTTCTCAGATTTTGAAAGAAAAATCTCTTACTCGTCATAATCGTCCTGCCTGAGTTTGGACTCCTCGCTCGAATTGAGCACTTTGAGAGAGATCGCGATGATCGGCTGCATTATTGATTTCGGAAACGCGTAGTATTTTCTGGAAGAAAAATTATGAATCAGAAATTTATGGCTGGAAACCAACTTACGTTCTATCTTTACGAAATTTTAAGAAAAAATCTTCATTCTTTTTACAATTTAAACATTTCTGCTTTAGGTCTATGAAGTTCAAAATCTCCATTTCCACCAATAATGGATGAGCGACCTCTAAAAAAAACAACTTACTTTCCGGTTCTCTGCGCAGCCGATGTATCGATGACCTTCTTCAGATTGGAAGTCTCATAAATCGTCATAATCGCGGAGACCAGACGAAAGGCCTCGATTCGCTCTGCTGTGTTGCCCAGACGAAGGTCGATCGCTCTGCAAAAGATAAATTTTGCACGTGCCCAAAAATTGTAAAAAGATCCATATGAGTCAAGTAATTAGATTTTCAATAAATCAATAGGTTTCAAAAATCATAAGATGAAGGGTATGCTTTGAAAAGTAATGTCGTAGTTTCAGTTGACGGAAAAATCTTACCCCAAAAATCATTTTCGAATGTTTCAGTCAAATCATATAATAAAAAAGCATTTTTATAGTCTGCTTTAGTTGTAGTCTAATCAAATTATCAGCAAAAAAACTATATATACCTGACAAGATAAATGTCTGCGTGTGACGTCAGCATGAGGACGAGATTTCTCTCGTTGAAGAACGAGACTCGCAGAATTCGAAAGCACATCGCTCGGATCGAGGAATTGTCGTTGCGCAGAAACTGCATGCAGCTGAAAATTAACATCGATGAAAAAATGAATTTAAACAAAAGTTTAAAAAATGATAAATTTATCAAAGGTATAAAGAACCGATTGAGAATTGATGTCTTTGCTAAAAATGTTTGAACTTTAAAAAATGAATTAGTCAAGTACGTTTCAAGAAACTTCTAATAAAAATCCTTTGATTTCAATGTCTCGATTCAACATGCTTATCGGTTATAAAAATTCAAAAATCCCCTACCATTTACAGAGCTGTTCGAAGAAATCGGCATCCTCGAGTGATTTCGGCTCAGTCTCCTTGAGCAGATTGTACAGGTCCGTCAGGAACTGAGCTCGTTCCGAATATCCCCCTTTCAACGCCTTTTCGAGATTTTCAGACAGAAATTTCTCCGATTCCTCCCTTCTTCTCGTTGGCTCAACTCGAGTGGGGACGATGGCTGAAAATGATTTTTTTGCAAAGAATAACTTTCCAAGAAATAAACCTTTCCCCGAGATATTTTTTCGGAATTTGATTTCACAAAAGCACTAGCTCTTTGTAAATATAAGAAATGCTCATTTGAAATTGCAGGAGGAGCACAAATTCGAAAAATAAAAATATTTCTAACCTCTTTGAGGTTGAAGCGTTTTTGGCGCTGATCTGAGAGATGACCGGCTCGGTCTGCCAGCATTCCTCGGGATTCTCTCGAACCGATTGAATCTGTCCGAAGAGAGTCGACTGCTCGGCGGCAGAGACGACTTCATCGTGGATTTCCCCAGATTTCACAAATCTCCAAGTTACTTTCGAGTTCGGTAATTCACTGGGATCTGTAAATAAATAAAGTGTTTCAAGTTTGCAGATGGTTGTTTTGGTTCAGAAAAGGCAAAGAAAGCGATTCGATTTTTCGTAAATTTTCAACAGCTCCCAGACAAATCTTGATTTCTCAATTTCAAAGTGGGAATTTGATGCCAAACGGTACAAAAATGGGTTTGCTATCACCATTTGGTATCGTTACCACGAAATACCCACCATTTTCGCCGATTCGTCCCGTTCTCCGACCAGAAAGTTTGAATCGCAAGTTTCCGGCAGAAATCGGACTTCTTCAATTCAATCAGTTGGCTTTAGCGCGTTGTCGGAATTTCTCCCGTACGACGAAAAGAGCAAAATTCGTTTTGCATCAGTTCCTCGATTTTCCCGAGTTATTTGGTTAATTGTCGTAATTATCGATCTAATTATCGCTAATTACACACTCTGTAATTGGCTCGCTCTCCTCCAAGTGTCGAATACCGAAATTCCATGTTTTGCGCCCTTTTCGTGATTTTTTCGAATTCTTTTATGCAGCTATCTCTAATTGCAGCTCAATTATCCCATTATCCTTAGTGGTGATGGGTGATGGAAGATAGACGCATGCCAAGTATCTTTCCAGAGTGCGACGCCTTGAAACAGGTCTACATTTTTGAAATTTATTTTTCTTCCAAAATAGGCTTTAAAATAAAAACCCCGTGCCCTCGGGTCGGGTTCGGGTGTGAAATTTTGGAAAAGAGCGGGTCTGATCGGTTTTGGGTTTGTGGTGCGGGTTTCAAATCTTGAACAAAAAAGGTTGCAATTCTTTTCAAGATCGAGAAGTTCACGAATTGATGGACTATTTTTTTTCGAAAAAAACCAAACGTTCCGCCAATTCGTTCGTATATAAATAGAACTTTCAAAGCTTACGATTATTTTCCAAAAACATCGATAAACTCCTGGTTAGTTGTCCAATTATCCCTGTTTTATTGCAGAACTACGACAAGTGTTTCACGGAGTTTTTCCAGAAGTTCATTGCCCCGAACTACAGACATCGTTACGCGGACAATCCCTGCGAACGACTGCACGAGGCCTACAGGGACTGCGTTGAACAGGTGTGTGGGAGGATACAAAATTCTCGTCAGTTCAGGAAGAACATGAGTTTCCAAGTGAATGAGAAAGAACATGGAAAATCTCATTTCATTCTACATCTAACCTATCTGTCCTAGTCTCTCCATGTTTAATGAAAAATCATATCTTCCTACCGATTCTCAGAGTTTTTCATTTATCTCGAAGGAGAGACCGTATTTTCCCTTTTTGGGGGAACTCAATATTCTTGTAAATTGTTAACTCGGCAATGACGAATAGAAATAATTAACTTCTCACTTCACTTCCCTTGTCGAGATGCGAAATTAATATTTGCCAAATTTCAGCGACTCAAAGAGAAGCGTCCTTTCGAAATCGACCTGAACGAGATCCGAAAGGAGTACCTCAACTCGGAAGAGGACAAACTGAAGGGCAAACAGGAGGGAACGGCCTAATTCAAGTAGGTTTTCCGAGTCAAAAATGAGAAAGTTTGAAAAAAAAAACCTTTTTTAAATTTCATACCATCAACCCTTCAGGTCATCTAAAAGTTTGAGAAAAGTATATTTCCCTACAGTTTCTGATGGAATTTCTTATGCTTTGAGAACTTGGGACTTTTATGATATGGGAAATTTGTTTTCTTTAGAGTCGATTTTTGAAATATTTATTTTTTCAGTGGACCACTCCCAACAGCCCGTGTCTTCTCAAGTACAGGCCTCCTCAGACAACGCAGATGCCCGTTTCACGCAGCTGGAACGGACTCTGGAGCAGTTTCAGGAAAATGCCCGTTATCTGGGAGTGATCGCCAGCGACTTCACGTCCAGGAGTCAGGAACCGTTCAATCAGAAAATTCACACGCTCACTTCGGGATTACAGGTAAATATTCGTATTTTACTAAAGTGATTAATTTTATGAGTTTGTTGGAATAGTGTGCGGAATTCGAAACAGTAAAATGCTCTTTATTAGCGTGAAATTGAAGCTTACTTGTAAAAATTTAGAAAATAATGAACGTTTCACTGGTTCGTTAAGAAAAGACACAGGCAAAACGAAAACGAACCATCGTGATAGTCTTGCTTATGCTATTCAATTGAAATTTATTTCGATAATTGTCCGATTTTCAGGAACTCGACCAGATTCGTCAGCAGTTCAACGACGTGCGCGTGCCACTCGAACTACTCAATTTCCTGGATGAAGGCAAAAATCCCCAACTCTACACTAAACAAGTTCTCGAAAGAACTTTGCAGAAAAATAAAGAGGTCAGTTTCGAAAAGTGATTACAGATACAATCATTGCTCTGCACAAAAAGTCACTTTATTCTTCTTTTGAAACTCACTTTCAGGTAAACGGCAAAGTGGAAATCTACAAGAAGTTCCGCGCGATGCTGTTGAAGGAGTTGGGCAAAGAAATTCCTGAAGATACGCTCAAATATCGACAGGTCGGAAAATTGTTTTTCAAATTCGCTAAATCGAAAACAACAAATTGTGAATTACATCAAATTATAACTTTTGTTTGCAACTTAGTTTATTTAAATTTTGATAAAATAATTTTCCACTGGAAATTTCTATAATTCACGCAGCTTTCGTTAATTTCAGATTCGAGAAATCGACAGCAAGAAAAGTAAGGGCGTTTAAACAAGGATAATTTGGATAAACCGTTATCAACCGAGTCACTTTTCTGACGCTTTGCAGGGTCAGCTATCTTTCCTCATCATTTCTCCTACTGTATTTTTACTTATTAGGTCGCGAGCTTTCGTATAAGTTATTTTCACTAACCATTAAGTTTAATTGTTGGTTTGTTGAATTTGGAATAAACGTTTTACTCAATTAAACAAACTCCGAACTTATTGGGTTTCAGATAGCCCTGAGATATCTTTTAGCTTTCCAGAAGCTTCAGCCTCACGTTATTTTGATGTTGAATTATTCAAATTTCAAGAAAATCGATTTCTTTTTCAGAAGATCGTCTCAAAATGACGACATACAGGATCTGCGCGATGCGGCCGGCGAACGGCTTTACGGCGGACACGATCAGATTCGTACCGCACTTCGTGGCCCTCAGTCTCAACTGGACCTACAACCACCCCAAGAGCGAAGGCATGGAGCAGTTCATCGAGGAGCACTATCCAATCATCAGGTTTCATCAATTTATTCTTGTGAATTTTAGTTATTTTTAAGCATACAATAGTCTTCATCAAACTTTTCTTATTCAACTTTTGGATAAGATTTAATGTTCAAAGTGACATTATATTTGCCTAAAGTTATCAATTTTGGTATAATCTTGAAACATATAGAAAGCTTGTATTTTTAAATTCCCCTATCTCTAGGAAAAACAACCCGCAAGTGCAATTCCGCCTGCATCGATCACAGACCATCTGGGACCCGTTCGTCGTTGGGGAGTCTGTCTTTTTTCTTTTATAAAAGATACTATCTGTAACGACATTCTTGAAAACACGAGACATGGAGAAATAGTCTGGGAAAAGTGC
This sequence comes from Diploscapter coronatus, assembly GCA_964036155.1. Lineage (NCBI taxonomy): Eukaryota > Metazoa > Nematoda > Chromadorea > Rhabditida > Rhabditidae > Diploscapter > Diploscapter coronatus. The sequence continues at coordinate 74,124,337 of OZ038423.1, read as the reverse complement.
TCTACACTATTCTATTTTGATTATCTCCCGCGTTTCCGAGGAAAACATATTCAAAAATACCGTATTTTAGATACCGGTATGTGCGAAAGAAGGCGCACCGAGTCGGGTGGTGCAACAAGGAGCAGATCCTCTCGATGGTCGAACAACTCTCTATTGGGGGCGATTATCGATTGAGTAAGCTACTTTTAAACAGATTTTCTCTGAAACATTTCAAACTTCTGAAAAATTTAATCTATCTATGAGTAAAACTGGCACATGTTTGTTTACAGTACTAGTTATGAAACTAGGGCCCTAATATTACAGATTTCCTGCAACTTACACACATTTTAGAACAAAAATTTTAAATATCTATTTTCAGACCGAGAAGTACAACGCCGTTTGCCGCGAGGCATCGAACTCTGGGACAAGGAGACGATGGGTCACGATGTTTTCAAGGTCTACAGGTACGTTATATTTTCAAGAATCAGTTTTTAGTTTTATAAAGACACTAAAGTTTATGTACCAACTATCATTCCTATCTAATCATTTTCGCATAGCTACTTCTCCGAAGCATAATAGTCACATTTTGAAAAATAGACGAAACTTGGAGGATTTTTAATGAAAAAAGCTAGATACTTTCGCTCCAAAGTTTTGAAGTGAACACCTTTGCTCCAAGACTAAACATTTATCCCGTATAATTTGAAAAAAAATCTTTCTTTCTTTGGGACGAAAGTGCTCCCAACCGAAGAAATATTAGAAAATCCTTGTTCGTTTCAGCAAGTGGAAGGCGGACCCTCCGGAACCGGACGAGATCACCACGGAGAAGCATCCCAACTTCATCTACAAAAAGTACTGATCTTTCCAGAAAGGATACTGTAAATTCAATTACAGCGGTCCTTTTGTCTTGTTTTAGCGAGTTTTAGATTGTTTGATACATAATTGTTATTGTTTTGTAAATTTCACAAGTAGGAAATAAACTTGTTCCATATTTTTACAACAAGTCCTTCTCCACTCAGTTGGCCAATACTCTAACATACCTTTTCTGCTCATAACATTTGTGCAACCTATCCATTTGTTTCATTTTTCAGCTTCCAAAATAGTTTCGAATATGGGTCCAGAACGCAGCGAAGATCAGCAATACATTCGTTCAAAATAGGATTTCCGAGGTAGATTTTTCATTTCTACTTTTATCCGTTCAAAAATCGGATTAAAAACTGGGTCATTAACAAGTTCTGTTTGAAAAGTGATGTCATTTTTGAAAACATTTTACCTATCATTTCCAAAGCACTATAGCTACCTCTAAAATCAGACTTTCTAAATCACTTTGAATATATTTTTTCACTTTTGCAAGGTATTTTTGAATTGTATTGCTCGGAGCAACCCCATAAAATAGACTAATAGCCCTATCGGATTGTCTATATCCACCCAAATCCTCGAATATCCTGCCATATCCGGTAGTTTGTCTTTGTGCTCCCATTTTGCTTGTTTCTTTCCCTTTTTCCTTCCAAGCTAACTCTAATGCTGTCTGGCATTCTGCTTGAGGCAATCGATTTGGCGACAAGCCTCCCTTCGTTTAGTCTTTTTCCTTATTCGTCAGTTCTGCAGTTCTTCAATCTTTGCGTCCAGGCATTCAGCAGAGGGCATTTTACATGTCGTTATTCTCTGCATTCAGAATCTCACAATGCATTTCCGCTTTGATTTTCTCATTAGCCAGACTTTTAAGCAAATCTAATTAATTTTGGATTTTTGCTGCTATTTTTCAGGTTCTTCTTATTTTGGCAGGTCTTCCTTTCTCCATTAGAATGCCTCGAATTTCAAGAAATTCCCTTTCAAGGTACCTCATCCAAATTTTGGAAATTCTAAAAGTTACCGAATTTTTCTCGTCATTTTAGATTCCGCAGATTTTTCGCAAATTTAATTTGGCTAATTAGCTTCTAGCCTCGTGGATGTGCTCGTAGAAATTCCGATCATTTCTGAAATTTGATGCTCACTTTTGGCTATTTTCACGCATAATTTCGTAATTGCAATTGCTTTGTTTGGACAGCCCCCTGGTTTCGTTTCAAAAATTGATTTTTCTCGCATTTCTAGGCGAATTTGAGGGGAATTCCACTCTGCTCTTTTCTCCTCTCATTTTCAAAGAAAACGATCCTCATCTTTTGTCGAGACTCCATTTAGAAGAATAATCCTTTGAAAAGAACTTGAATTCTCAAGCATCAAAATGTGACGGTTTACCTACCCTCTATTTTCATTTTTTTAGTTCAGAGTATCAAAAAATCTTGAAGATTCCTCCAGAAGGGGGCAATTTTTCCAAATTTCTTCGTGATCTCATAAAATTTAGAAATTTTCGAAAAAAAAAAACGTATTTTCCAAATTCTAAAAAGTCATTTTTTTCAGGTGAGGATGGACTCGATGAGAATAGGATGATAACGCTGGTCTGGTCGCTGATTTCGTCGCTCAGCGAAGTTCAGCAGAAACGACAACTTGCAGAATTGCTGAGGAACTTCTTCGCTCAGCAAAAACATGCCAGGGACAAGAAGACGCTCGTTTGGAGACTTATCAGGTTGGAGCTTTTTTTTTCATTTTTTTGGGAACATATAACTAAAGACTGCGAGTTCTTAAGTTAGCACTGTATCAGTAAAATGAGTTCTTTGAAATCATTTGAATAATTCACTTAAATAAATTTAGGATTAGGAAATTTACCGTGATTTCTCAATCTTATGATATTGGATAGTTGGATAGTCCTAGAATAAGTTCTGTAACTGAAACATATACAAGCGGCTTTAACTTAATTCGATGCAGACTAAATATTTTCAGGGACACCTACCATCAATATTTGGAGCCATCAGCCAACAATTCTGGTCTGATTCGCCACGCGAGTGAATCTCATCTCACGACGGATTTGATCTTCCGGAATGACCAAATCACTGTACACTCAGAAACAGCTGAGGTAAGTAGTTTCACTTTTTTTACAAATTTGGAAAGGACAAGTTTCTTGAAAATCAAAATTGCATAAGATGGTTTTAAAATTTAGAAAGAATGAAAAGTGAAATTTTAAGACGATCTTTTAGGATCTCCGCCCTTCACAATGGCGATTTGGCACTTCGTTAGAGGCTAACTCAGACCAGGTAAAATCTATTTTTATTGTTTTTTGCTTCAACTTTCTAACTTCAGGTCTACTTTATCGTCGAAACGAACCATCGACGTGACAACGGACCACGACAACTTAATACGATTCAGGAAGAGGGCAGACAACTTTTTGTGAGTTCAGTTTTGATTTTTTAGCATGTATTTGGATACCTATCACTTGCGAGCAAAAGGCGTTTTGTTTGACCCTAGGTTGAAATATACAGGGAAATATAAATAATCATCGAACATGAGTGATTTTGCTCCCCCAAAAAATCATGCTGATGACCAATTTATATATTCAACTCATCTTTATTTAATGGCTAGCTAGAATATTTTCCCTAAAATGAATTGTTTTCAAATTTAACTTTTCATCAGGGGTGTGCGGAAATCTCCAAAGAAAGATTTCCTCTTTTTCTGCTCCACGCACCCTTTCTTTCTCCCCTTTTCTCTCACCACTAAGTTTCGTTCCGTTTTAAAATGAAAATTAAGAGTGAGAGGAAAGAGAAGAAAGGAAATCTTTCTCCGAAAATTTTCGCACTCCTGATTTTGATGATGTATTGTGCAATTACGATATTTTGATAAATTTAAAGAATTCCATAAACCTTTTTATTTTTTCACTGTATAGATGACTAAAATCTACTTGGTCAAAATGATTCAATTTTGCCGATTTCAGTTGGATTCGTGCTGCGAGCGAATAGCGTGGCACCGAACTCGTCTAGAGTCGCTCTACACCTGCAGCTTTGCCCAGTTCGTCGAGGTCGTCTTCGCCTTTTCCGAGGGATTTCTCTCCGAAAATCACGCCAGCGCGGTCGTCGTCACTCTTTACAGTAAGGCGTATTTATAAAATGCTAAAAATGAACTATCTGGATCTTCAGTTGTTAATGGATATTTTCGGAAAAAGAAGTCTTATGAGATATAGAAATTCGATTTCGTAAAGTTCTCATAAAGTACAAACTTCAGCTCTGTACGCCCCTCCCGATGGCACTATCTCGTTGTCTTCGTCTCCAAGTCGAACCTTCACGGAAAAATCGCTTACCTCTTCCATCAATGGACAATTTTCGGTAAACTTTTTTTTATTTCTTTTAATGCCTATCCAGGTTGCAAATCAGAGCTGAGACGAAATTTTAACTTCATCTAAGCTCTATTGCAAATCACTGGGGTTTTATCCTAGCACTTTGACAACTTTATGAAATACACTTCAAGAGGGCAATCAAGATTTCGCTAAAGATTTCTAAAATACGTTTCAATTTCTAAATAAGTTACCAAACTATGAGCGACGTTGATATTGCTTTATGTCGATTATTTTCATTTCAGCGAGCCCTTCCACTGTTGGAGCAACTTTTCTGGGGCGATGTCGAATCTCTTTGTCGACATTCCTCGGAAAGCGCGCTGAATTCGCTCCGATCCTCCAGTCGATCCGACTCGGGGAATCTGTCATTGCGGTAACTTTTGCTATTTCTTTAAAGTCCACTATTCCAATTTCTTATTTACAAACGAAAAATCGATTCATCCTCGGCTTTTTCATTGGAACAAGTTATCTGATTTTTGAAACATTTCTATACAAATTTGGCGAGGTGAATTCAACGTGGCGGGATAAGTTGTAGGGCTAGAAGAATAGGAAAGCTCTCTTACTTTGCATAATTTTGTAGCCATGTCGCGTCGTCGTGTTGAGTCCAAATGGCCCCAAGTGTCCTTTCTTTATTCGCGTATTTCAGGTATAACCGCCTCAGCACGGGTCGTAATCCGTGGGCTCAGCCCCTGTCCTCCTCGAGTTTCTCCTCGAACGCAGCGGAATTCCGTCTGCAATTTGTGGACCGGCTAGACTCCCTGCTTCAGAGCCGACCGAGCAGATTCGACTGCTCTCACGAACTACCTCCATTCATCAAGTTCCTCGACAGCGAACGCAGAACCACTCAAAGGTTCAAGGTTTTTTTCTTTATTGATTATTTGCGTTAGCTTTATCTATCTACTGAATTTCAGCATTCTTGATAAGCAGATTTTTAAACATTCTGAGTGATCTGTGTATCTTTCATAAAAATGCGCGACTTCTAGAACTATCTTATCAATTTCAAGTAAGTAATAAACGAAATCCGAGATCGGCGGTATATTCTTCCGAAGCTAGATTTGTATTTTGAATGAAACATACCCTTATTGTTTGTCAATTTGATCGCTCTATGAATTATTCAATCTATCCTTCTGTCGCATAAAATCTACTTTTATTTTGATTTTTTTCTCGAATTTCTAAAACCCCGCTTTCTCTGCTGTCGTTCTATCTAAATAGCGGCCCTTGAATTCTCTTGCGGAAATTTGTCGGAGGGTGAAAAATTGCACCACATGCTATGAGCCTATCAGAATTGGATTACTTCCTGTCACTAGGCAAAATACAGCCCTTCTGAATATATCTCGCTCAATAATAATGGATAGGCCAAGGAAAACGGCTGGCATAATTCTATCCTAAAGAATCTTGTCGTTCCTAATATTCTCCAGGTCAAATAAGATTTGTTAGTCTCAAATTCATATTATTCAGATTTTTTTCTATCAAGTGTCTAAAAGCCTATTTTCTAGATTTTTTTATTATGAAAAGCCTAAAAAAGAGAAAGGATGCCCAGCTTCATGTGCATTTTGAGTAAGTACCAATTTTTTCTGAAGAATAACTTACTAAACTTTTATTAAGGTTAATCCTCCTTGTTCTTCATTAAATCCCACATAATCTCGAAAAAATCACTATCATTCTTGGAGCCTTATATTTCTTGCGTGATGAGATAAAGTTTATCTCGGTATATTTTAGTTCCAGAATATCGAATGAATTTTTGGCTTTTGAAACTAAAATTTGCACGCAAAGTCATGGGAAACCTTATCAAATGCATCGATAGGGGGCAATCCTTTGAAGCCTACCAGAGGAGATTTATCTCTAAAGTAGATATTAGTCGGAAATCTGCTTTTCGAGTTAAGATATATGAAATTCACCTTATTTTGCCGAAACACGTTTGAAACTTCGAAGTCTTTTAATTTCATTAGTGTGCGATTTTCATTTTCTCATGCATTGGGTGCATTTTCAAGGTTGAATGAAAAATCTCTGCAAATTCTAGCTTTTCTGGCAAATTTTCCTCTTTAGCAAGTATTTTAGCGACTGATATTCATGATAAAGTAGAGTTATTCGTATTGTAGTCTTTTGCTTAGGATATCTCAAATCCGATGTATAGAATTCGAAACAAAAGCCCTGGCTAAAACAGAAATCAGTTTTGCACTAATCTCTGGCGCCTTTTCTTTGGATATTTCGTCTAAGAATATGCTGTGTTCTCCAAGACTAACTACGTATTCAGACTTACATTTGAGCACGCTTTTCCGGAGATATCTAATTTTGTATGATAGGGGAACTGGTTTAAAGTGATTTTATCACAAACTCTTACAGAATTACTCCTTTATTATCACCTTCATGTCCAATAGTTTTTTACATCTTTCTGAAACATAATCAAATTGTTTTTCTTTTATCTATCCCTCAATTTTGATTTTCAGAAGCAACCACCGTCTGTCGCACAGTCTGCCGAGCTCTCGCAGAAACACGAGAAACATGGAGAGGCTCGAATTGGAATTGCTCAGTCAGGATGAAGTCGGTTAGTCGATGCACTTTTTCAGTCTTACAAAAACTCGCTAGTTATTGACCATTTGGCAGTATCGTTACTTTGTGAGCGGATAAAAATCTGAAAAATGGATAGGAATATCGATATTTCCCTTTCTTCAATGCTGAGCGATGTTTCGTACTTCTGCAAAATTGTCCAAAAATTCGATACATTTTATGGATTCCTTCTCATCAACCTATCTCCTCCAAAATTTATATTTTTGATCAATTTTTAATCCGGTGACACATACAAATTGCGAATATGATGGCCCTGCAATATTCTAATTTCAAAAGCCTCTTGCGATATTGCATAAAGACAGATGTAGACTTCATGTTCTGAATCGTCTTCAAGGCTCTAATAACACTTGCCTTGGGGTTTTAGCTGATTATCATGCAAATCAGACCTCACGGTCCACCGCACTCTCCCGGGTAGGCTAAATTTTTGCGTGGGAGGATCGCGAAAGCGGTCCTCGATAATTTTTGTTGCAAAAAAGAAGTTAATCTTAAAATTTTGCCTCCACTCAAATGGTGATCAGCTAATTTTTGACTTCAAACTAGATAACTAGATAAATTTATCTTTCGTCAAAATCAAAGTAAAGGGAAAGCTTCACGCTTGATAAATTGTCTGATTATTTTTGTTTTTAGGCGTCCGTCACCGGGACAACGCGAAGGAAAAAGCTGCGGCCGCACGGGGAAAAGTGGATTCGGAAAAGAAGCAAAAAAACGAGAATACCGAGAATGGGGAAGGTAAGAGATAAAGTGATAAAAATAGATATCATGAGATAAAGAAGGATTGAACAAATCTTGCAAAACAACTATTGGCTAGGGTTTTGAGGTCTCTTTGTAATTGTACAAATTGCCAATTTCATTTTTATTTCTAACACAATATATTTGAATAGGTTTCCAAAGAATTTGAAATAGAGTGAGGAAATTGTCTACTAAATCAGCATATCATATGCGTCCCTTCTTGAATAGCGAAATTTAAAGTAAGGTAATCCCGTAATCGCACTGACTGTTCAAATGTGAATGCTTGAAATGGAATTTTAGAATCTTTTTAAGAATATAGGATGAAGATAGCTTCTAGTTTTGAGTCTCTAATGCTAACCATTTCTTGCTTTTGAAAAATATTTTCATTTTTTCAACATCTGAATAATTGCGAGTTTCATACCTCGAATTATCTTCTTTTTCAAAAATTCCCAGATTCTTTTTCAGTTCTACTTTTAGAGTTTAGAGAGTTTCTCAAAACGCAATCCTATTTTCTTCCAATTTCCTCGGCAATTCCATTCCAACTTTCATAATTAGATTTTATTGGAAGCGAATAAGCTTGAAAATTATATCCCAGACATTTTTCTTTTCGCTATTCTTCAAAGTTGAAAGGCATTTTTATTTATCGTCATGCGAATAATGTTTTTCGGAATTGATATACGAGACGTTTTTGTATTTCTATCTTTTAATATGGGGAAAAAGTTGTTTTTAATTTCTTTTAGACAATTAGCTTATTTTCCATTTTCAGAACCTTTCAACTTGGCAACGGCTGCACCTGGCGAGAAGGAGAACTGCAAAGTGGCCAAGATCATGGCTAACAAATCAGGTATGAACTACTTATTGTTCTAAAAACATTTCAATTTTAATTCGTCAGGCTGACTGACAAATAATAAATGTAGCAAAGTTTATACAATTTTTGAAGCATACTTTATCAATCAGATAGCTTTTGTTGAATTAGTTGATTTTTGTATTTCAAATCTGACAAAGCATTGTGCCTAAAGGATATATCGAAATTATCAATTTTTTAAACATACTTCACCTTTGAAGCGATTTTGTTAAGTTGGTTGATTAACTCTAATCGGACGAAACATCGCAGCCAGAATATATGCCGAAAGTTATACATTCTTTGAAACATAAACTGTTTATTTCTGAACTTTTAGGCTTCAAAAACAATGCTCGAACTCCATGTTGCTCATTTGATTCAGAAAAGGAGGTCGCTGATTTTGCAGGGGAAGATAGTTTGAGGTAGAATTTCACATTTTTTCCCTAAGACTTTCTAAACTAATCAAAATCCTTTCTATGCTTCCTCGCTTCTGCTCTAATTTCCAAAAAAAATACTTGGTAAAATTGAATATGGCTAATTAATGCAAATCCAACACAGGAAGCAATCAGCCATTTCTCATTTCGCATTCTAAATTCGCCGCTCTGTGCTCCCTAGTTAATCGAAAACTCCTGCATTTTCTCGAGCGAGCTCAAATTAGGCAAGTCCCCACAATGTACAATTTATTTAGATCCCGCTAGAATAAATTCGGTTAGAGAAAGGGAAAAAGAGGATGAGAGAAAAGAGATACAACTCATTTCTTCATATTAGCTTGTAGGCGTTAGGTGGCTTGGAAAGATTTTTGGAACTTTCGCTATTTTTGTCTAAAAGTAGGAAACTTTTAAAAGTCTACTTTTATAGATGATCATATCACTCAGTCATGTTCATTAACCACGCCGTTCCTTTTTTCAATTTATTTTCCGCCCTGTAAATGTAAGAACATTTGAGCCTTCTTGCAAATTGATTAGTCATTTTCTTGAAACTTAAGAAAATCAATTCATCATTATTTTCCAAACCAATTTACTAGAACCGCAATAATTTGATACTTTCTGCGTAAACTTCAGAAATTGTTTATTTTGATCAATGAAATTTGACCTGACATTGGCATTTCAGAGCGGAATTCATGAGCACCGTGGACAAACTGCGTCACATCGACAGTACGATTCGGGGCGACGAGGACACGCCCCTTTGGTTCCAGAAACAACTCGCCAATTTCAGTAGGTTTCAGAAATGTTGTTAAAGTTTACGTTTAAATGAACTGCTGATTTGGTCATTCCAAAACAAGGGGAATATGAAATCATCTCACCGAGTTTCGTCTAAATCTCAATTTTAGAAATTTTTCTGATATATCATTTTAGTAGGTCTCAAACATTTTCTCATAAAGCTTTGTTAAAATTCTCCGATTTTCACCAAATTCGAAAACGTCATCAAATACCTAATGCTCTCATGAAATAGTATTTGGTGTGCTCCGTCTCTGAAATTTTTACTATCTAATTTTGCTATGTTTCAAGGCTTGCATAAAACAATGATAAGCCGAGTTATTGGAAACTGCCTTTCGCTTGAAAGAGGATGCTATTTTTCCCAGACATTTTCAACGACCTCTGAAATTACAAACTTCATAAAAACTCGCCAGCTAATTCCATAAAATTTTATGCGCTCTCTCATTCATCCATTTCCCATTTCCTCTCCTTCCTTGTGACAATGTAGTTTCATGTTTCATTAATTCCCCTTTTCTCTACTTAGAAAATAGACTTGGTTCAAACTACCTGGATTAGCAATATTCGAATAATTTCAGCTTCGAGTTCTGTTCCGATAAAGGAAAACGGATCGGAGCCTAATCAGGAAGAGTGGAAAGAAGTGAACGGCTCGTCGACCACAGTGCGAAGGAACAGCGGTGCTAACAAATATCCTCTGCCCGTACCCCACGTCGAAATCAGCTACAATGAATGTGGTAAGTTTCAAAAATTGTCCTCATCTTGTGAAGCTTGTCAAATACCAGTAATGATGTAAAGTAGTCATAAGATATTGATGCAACAATCTCGAATGTTTCGAAAATTTGTTTGTTTTGCCAACCTTTACAAAATTTAGTGAGAAGAAGTTATTAGCTATTTCAAATATTGAAGATTTCGACTCAAAACTGTTGTAGTTTCAGGTATTCTTTATCTTCATATGATAGTTTGACTGTTTTGTTAAGCGGCTTGGAAAATATACAAACTATCTGAAACATTCGAAGAATTAATATTTGAGATACGATTTGTTGTATGCTTCAGAGAGCACGCTTGTGCCACAGTCGGAAAGCAGTGCGGGGAAGTACTGCGTGATTTCGAGGGAGAACGAGGGCTCAACTGAAGTGACTTTGCCAGTCAACAATCGGGAACGGGCCGAGGCAAGACACAGTCAGAGCCTCAGGCAGAATAGACGAGACGAGGAGGCTAAACATAACAAGGACGAGGTAGGCAAATATGCACAATCAAGTTGGAATCGAATTTGAAGAACTACTGAAAACGTGGTATCTTGAGATTTTGGACTAAAATGCAGCTTTTGTTTTGTAAGAAGAGAAGAATAGTTTATTGGATAGATCTTATGAAAACTGATACTGTGATAAGATTGAGATTTCTCTGAAAATTATCAGAATTGGCTCTAAAACTGAAGCGCGTTTTGAGCATTTCATAGACTAGTCAGATAATCATCGATTGAAACAGTGATTTAAGGTGTAAGTGAAGAGGGCAAAATAAAGGTTTTTGCAAGATGGAAAACAAGATGAATGGAGGAATGAAAGGCCACAGGAGAAACTAGACTTTTCATTCGGCAAAAAGTCGGAAGGCGTAAACAAGCACACTCATTCTGCTCTGCGATAGTTGATAAATTTCCATCACTCATGATCGATTTTCTTCTTCCTTCATAGCGCTAAAAATCTTGATCTCATCTTGAAAGATAGATCCTGAAAAACAGCTTATAGTTAGATCTTTTTTTAAGGAATTTTGGGCTAAAAACCAGTATTTCAACACTCATGATCGGGATTTCCCTTCAAAATATCAAAACTCCTTATCTTATCATGAAGAATAGTCTTTGCAAAACTTGCTTTCATCTTTTTCCTTGGCATTTCAACTCCAAAAATCTCCCTCATGACCCGAAACAACAAAATTGTAGCAACAAAGTTCAAACCCATTTTCAACTTTATCACCAACTCGCAAAATTTTGACATTCTTTTGCTTTCCATATGTGATTTATTTTATTTTTACAAGTCTCTGAATACGACGAATTGCGTGTGTCTGCGTTGCACGTTTGCCCTTTAAGTAGAAATATTCCTTTTCATAAACTCTGCTAATTCGAGCTATTTAATCTAAAAATTGCCTATCTTTTAAAAGGGGTTTTCAATTTGAATAGGCAAATTCCCCGGGGAATTTTAACGAACTAAACGATGTAAATTGCGAGCGAAGCACAGTGAGCAGAGGGAAATTGTGACCGCTTCGAAGCTACGAACCCTCCAAATTACGCCCAATGACCCTCGTAAATAGAGCCATTTTCAATTTCAAGGTTTTTTCTTCTTTTTTACTTTTTTCAAATTTAACAATTTTGATAATAAGCTCGACTTTTCTAAAATTGCGATTTTTTGCCCAAAAATGCTAGCTTCATGATGCAGCGAACCACTAATTCAAGAAGTTGATTCTTTTTTTTAAATTAAAAATTCGATTTTCAACTCATTTGTGGTTTGCCTTTTGAGTTTTGGTCAAATCGTACTTTGTGGGTTAATTTTTCGACAACACAGTTTGAGTTAAGTTTTATGGTCATCGTAAAAGACGTCTGATAATTTAAGCGCGCTAAACTTTGAAGTTCGCTATGAACTACGCGCTTTCAAAAATGAGTTTGGATATGTTTCGCATTTTCACTAAATAGGGATCCTTCAACCTCCCATAATTCGTTCCTTTTGCTTTTTTTCCGAATTAATCATTTAATTTTAGAATCGCCTTCCCATCCTTGTCAAATCGCCACGTCGTCATTCTTCTGCTGTAGCGCCGGGCAGTCGTTCCGAGGTCAATAATAAAGGTAGTTTAATTTATTAATTAACTTAATTATCTAATTATGCTAATTGCCTTTTTCAGAGCGTCACCGTTCGATCAGTCCTGATTGTCACCCGCCTTGGCAATTCTACGAGCGCCGCTCACTTAAGGCTTTTTCAAACGGTATTTTTGAACGACGTCGTCACCTTGTCATTCCCCTCCCTATGACGAGTTTTATCAGGCAGTTGGAAATAGGAGAAATAATGTGCAAAATATCGTAGTTCCCGAGAAAATAGTATTGGGAAGAGAAAGAGGGAAGGGGAACAAAAGGATGAAGTGGTCATCATTTATCAGTACGATCTACAAGTCATTTAGATTCGAATTCCCTGTTCAGTCGAAAGTTGTCTGTGACGGGCTACTTGCAGAAGCGTCGTCAGAGTGCCGCCTCTGTGAGCAGTTTACGAGCCATGGCTAAACCGCCTTCGGTGAGTTTCAGAAATTTTCGAAATCGTGAAAGAAAATGAATTTATCGAGGGAAGTGCTTTTCTTTGAAAACAATTTATTTTTTTGCGAAAATTGACCTAATGCCTATTTACTGTTCCATTTTTAAGTGCTTCATCAGATTCCTGCTTACACTATGCTGTTTTTCAGATTCTGGTCTACACGGCGAACGATTCCGCGTTGTTTGCGAGAATCCGAGCGAATTTATCGTCCTACTTGGCCACTGACGAGTATACTGTATTCAACATCTCTGCGGAGTCCATCAGGAAACAGCCCTGGATCGAACCATCGACGGTAAAATGCTTAAATTTAGTTTTTTTTTTTTTTTTAAATCTTCAAATGAATTTTGAATGTGAAAGAAGTTGAGAATTTAATTCTAAACTCGTTGTCGATTTGATCAGACAAATTAAAAATAGCTTTATAATCAAATGTGCTTTAAAAAACCTAGAAATTGTATAAGTTGAAGTAGCATTGATATGTTTTACTACAACTTCTAAATTCACGAAAGCGAATCATTTTTCAACTTGAGGCCTGCTTGGTGATCGCTCAGACGCGAGAGCTCGACGATGCTGCCTGGCACAAGATGCAGCTCTATTTCAATCAGGTCCAATTTTGTTTTCATTTTTTCCTAATTCGTCCAAAATTAAGTATAGAAAAGTTCTGGTTGCGAATGCTTTTGTCCCAAAGAGCGGAGGAATAATGCGAGAAAGGCAGTCCGAAGTAACGTCTGGGACAAAAGTATTCGATTGTGGAATAAGAAAAGAAAGCTAGAATTTATTCTTTCAACCCGTAATTTCATTTTTTTCTATTTTTCAGACCGGAAAAATCATCTTCGTCTGCCAAAACCACCTGTTGTCGAGTTTGACGCACTGTGACTCGACGAAGCAGCAGGCGGACCTGCTCAAAATGGCCTTCGGGCCCTGCAAAACAGGGGCCATGAGCAAGGACTTCGAGAAGTTCCTCAAGAAATCGCTCAAGAAGCTGCTCAAAACCGAAGAAGTTAGATCGTCTCAGTTTCAATTGAAAAATCTGAAATACGCTGCATTTGAATCATAGATTTTAAAAATAGGACATCGTTTCAATTGACTAGTTTTGTCTCTTGCAAATTTGAAGATGACGTTTCAGGTCAACGAAAAATTCGCTGCCAAAGATCTGAACGGCGGTTTCAGCTACACGGTGGTTCTCAAGAAGGATAAAGGTATCATTCTGCTTTAACTAAAAATAATAATCGTTGAAAACTTCAGACCAGCCTCTTCTGCTGTACATGCACAATAATAACTCGCACCACGCATCGGCCGTGTTCTCGGATGCGACAACCGATCAGTTGCTTTCGCCAGGTCCGAGATTTTCGTTCATTTTTCAAATGTTTTAAAGAAACAGTTGTTCGTGGTATTCTCACTAAATTTAATACATTAATCTCAAATCTTAATGTCCTAAAATAGAAAATTTTGATAATTTGATTGAAGACCTGACGAAATTTGTTAAAATAGTTCATTTGCGTTTCAAAAAAAGCTATAAATGCAGTAATTGATCAAGTACCTAATTTTCTTGCAATATTCTTATGTTAAATCAAAATATTTTTCTTCGTTTCTAGCAAGCCGCCTACTCCGCGACCTGATCTCCTCAGTGGGCGTGGCCGTGTGCGACGTCGCCATCCCAGAACTGACTAAGGCCGTTTTCGTCGCCCAGGAAGATTCCCTCTTCGAACATTTGCAGGCTAGCCTTTCCTAAGTCTCATTTTACTTTGTTAGGAATTGAACGAATGATATCGGTCGTGCGGAATAATTTCAAATTATGTTACAATTTTGAAACTTATTCAAGTTGAATACTTTAAACAAAATATGCTTTTCATAAAAACGAAATCTTAGGTTTGAACAGGCGTGACATATTATTACTGCTCTGTAATATTTACTAAATTTCACATTCCTTGAAACATATTCCATTTCAGGGCATTCGTTACGGTGAAGAAATCGGTCAAACTCCGAAATTGTTCTTCCGGAAAAGCGAAGTCGCTTCTCAGCAGGGAATGCCTGAGCCGAAAGATGTTTTATTGCCTGTAGAAGTCATGAGCAAGTAAGGGATTCGGAAGTTCGAAAAAATACTAGAAAAAAGTTACTGTTCAAATTTTGGAAAGAAAATTTAAAAATCCCATGAAAGAATATTTATTGTGGAAATTCTAAAAACGTAGATAATAGAGCTTTTGAAATGGAGATTTTTCATATTTCAGTGCCCAACTGCTGAAAGAACCCTCAGCAACGTCTGATGATTCCTTCGACTTCAACGCGTATTTCAACAAACTTTCGACTCAGACGATGGGCAGATTCCTGCTACATGTTCCCGTGACCATGACCACGATGGATGTTTCGCAGAGGTAAAATTTGTTTGTTTGTTTTTTGGAAAAAAACGAAATTGATGAATTTGCAGTCTGAACGACTGCATTCCAACCCTGGATGGAGCGATTGTTATTGCTGACCAACAAGTCAAAGGAAAAGGTAGATTTTTCTTGAAATTTCTTAAACAAGTTTCAATTTTGGTTGGTTAAGAAGAAAAGTCGTGAAGCAGCACCCTGATTTCAGTAGCTGCTACTCTAACATTGCCAATTTAGAAGGATTAAAATTTGCAAAGAGAATTCAATAATTCAATGTTTCCAATTAATCTGAATACACCTCATCTTATGGGACTTCAATGATCATAACCCTTGGGACAGGCTAAAAATGATCCAATTTCATAGATTTCAATTGAAACACTATCTTCCATTTCTAGGTCGAGGCAACAACGAATTCATCTCCCCTGTGGGTGCAGCGATGTTCACGTTCTCATTCTGCTTACCCTCCTCCTGCAATTTGTCCCGCAACCCCTCGTTCATTCAACACGTTTTCGCTGTCGCTCTGGTCGACGCAACCAGACGGCTCAGCGGGCATGAGGTGGAGTTGCATTTTGTATTTCCGATCAAATTATTAGTATAATCCTTCACTAGATTAAAATTACTCAAATTTCTGAAAATTCACTTTTGAAACATTTTTCAATTAGTTAAAATTTGTATCGACTAGAGCCTGTAAAACAACTCGCACTAATGCTGAAGAAAATCACGATGATTAATGAATAGATTTGAAGCCTATTAGTTTTTGATTTCAGGATTTCCCTCTGTTCATAAAATGGCCAAACGACTTCTATTTCAATCGATCCTACAAAGTCGGTGGAATGTTGGCCGCCTGCAGATGCAGAGATGATTCACTGCTGGTTACTATCGGTAAAATTATATTTTTAGCTTCATTAATGAATTGTTTATGTTTCAACAATAGGTTAGATGGTATCATTGATTTGGTATTATGTCTGCTTGGAAAGTAACCAACGAAATCATATCTGAAATTAAATGTTTCAAAATTGACTGCTAAATATATTGCAAATTAGAATAGTCGATTATTTAATGTAATGGAATTGTAATCTACAAAATAGTCGCAATGATATGATATTTGATGTGTTTCACGAAAGCAATATAAGTGTATGAAAAAATATATCCCCGATTTTGTCGCTCTTTATAAGAATTCTAAATTTGGCAAATTTCAGGCGCTGGAATCAACGTCTCGAATGGCAAGCCCACCGTCTGTCTGAATGACATGCTGCCCGAGAACAGCGAGAACCCACTCAAACGGGAAGAGGTCATCGCCGAGACGCTCAACCGATTCCAATGTCAGAGTTTTATTTGATTTTTAAAATTGTATGTTTCAAGGAATCTTTGAAATTACAAAGGAAATTGACGAAGCAGAGCAATCTCGCTTCATTGCCTTTTTATTCATCATTCAGGGAAATAATATTTTCTGAAACCTAAAATGATCAAATTTATAATAAATACTATGTAAGTTTCCAAATTTCTACAAACGTGATCAATTCTTTAAGCTGTGATATAGTGACCATCGTTTTCGCAAATAAAGACTTCCAGACTGGCTGACGATTTACGAGATGAAAGGCGACAAAGACGTGCTGAAGAAGTACTACGAGTTCTGGCTGCACAAGTAATTTTAGTTTTTCTTCTAAAAATGTAACTTCCAATTTCCAGCGGTCAAAACATCACTCTCGAAGATCTCGGTGAAAAAGTGATCATCCAAGGCCTCGACAAATATGGATATCTGCAAGTGCGCTCTAAGACTAATCCGAGCAAGGTTGGGTTTCCTGCATTACTGTAGATTGAAGTTTTCCTAACTCACTTGTGAATCTCGAGTTTTATCATGAAGCAAACGTTTTTTGTTCGAAAATTTTATCTGGAAATATAGAAATCATTCAAAATTGCATTCTTCAGGTTTTTCCTTATTTAAAAAATGCTCTTTTCCAGATTTTCTCGGTTGGAGACGACGGCAACACTTTCGACATGTTCAAAGGCCTGATTCGACACAAAACGTGATTTTTCAATCCCTTCATGAAAATTTTAGAAATTTAGTGATATCTCTGAAAATGCCTTTAGATTTTTTATCTCTTTAAAAATCGACATAATTTTATAGAAATGCTTAGAATTATTTATTAAACGATGAAAAATTATGCTAATTTACGGGTAAATTTAAGCACAACACAGAGCATTGGCTTTCTAGATGTGATATCTTTCTCGGATTAAAGAGGATTTGAAGGATTCTGAAATTTTTAGTTAATTTTCAAATCCCTAAAATCCGAGTTAATGGTAGGAGATCCAATAATTTACCATCCCTTTTAAATTAAGATTGTTATCGGTAAAATGAAACTTGATAAATTTGATCATAAATCAAATAATTTTATTATTGATGATGAAGCTTTAGTTTGGCACGCTTTGTATGCTATATCTGCACAAATTTTAGCTTTTTTTTTTTTAAATGATTGTTCATCAAATTTTAATATTTTCCTATCACGCTATTTCACTCGCACTAATTTCTCCCTTTCAGATTGCAGTATTTTTGCGGCAAGTGATTTGAAATTGGCAAGTAACTACCGTAATCTTCTATCAATCGAAGAAAGGGGCAATTATCGAGTTCATTTTAGTTTTTTTAAAGGAGGTTATATGTGGTCGGCGTAATCTTTACCCATTTTTAATCTCATGGAAATTATGCTAATTATTCAACACCCATAAACTAAAATACTGAATAGCTCTGATACATCTTCTAAAACCCCGCGGTCGGTCCGAGATTTATCTGATTCAACAATGAAGATCCGAATTTGGAAAAGAATGTCATAGCTTTGAGCTCTTTTATTATACGGTCTACCTAAATTGAGATATTTGATCTAATTAACGATAATTGATGGTAATTAGCCTACATCCTCTTTGGTGTTTCTTCGTCCAAAACTAAACCGAATGCACTTTTTCGATAGTTCGATTGATAGACCGCATTCGGTTAAAGCGGAACTGAAAATTAAAATTTTTCAAACAAGTTTCATGCCTTTGCTAAATAAAGCTAATTTATCGAAGATCTAGTATTATAATGATAACGAATTCGCTTATCTTTAAAAGAAAAGAAAATAACGTTACCGTTTGCAATATTTTTAAGGGGTTTACAAAAATGGCATTGCAATACTTTTCTCATTCCATTACTTTCTCATTGCAAGCATTCTATCAACTTTTCTATCAAAATTTTTATAATTATCACAATACAAAGAAAATTTCGAATGTCTCAAATCTTTGAAACAAAAGAAGGCGGCAGATCCTCATAGCTCTTTGGTTTCATCCATTTTAAATTCCCACCTTGGATTTTCGTCTAGTGTGCTGTGGCACGCAGCGCAATAGCTGGAGATGAAGGATTTGCACTTTTCGAGCAGCTCCTTCGCAGTTCCATCGAACGATTTCACAGCCACACTGCTGAAATTCGGCAGCCTCTGTCGGTCCGCAAAATTTATGTTGACTGTATCTTTTAGTTCTTCCTAAAAGTAATTATCTTGAAAGAAAAATAGAAAATACGCCTTTTTGAAAGTGCTACTGTAATTTTTCCACATACTGATACAAGACTTTGCAAGAATTCAAGAAAAAAAACGAAATTCTTGA
This sequence comes from Diploscapter coronatus, assembly GCA_964036155.1. Lineage (NCBI taxonomy): Eukaryota > Metazoa > Nematoda > Chromadorea > Rhabditida > Rhabditidae > Diploscapter > Diploscapter coronatus. The sequence continues at coordinate 74,105,528 of OZ038423.1, read as the reverse complement.
AAAAATAAAGCTGACCTTCAATTTCTCCTCGAAATAATCGCGAACTTCTTGAAGTTTTCTGACATCTTCTTTTAAATTTTCGACGACTAACCGAGACGCTTCACCCAAACCGACTATCATCGGAGTATTTTCGGTGCTAAAATCGATTTTTTTCTCAAAAATAAAAGAAATCACAAACCCCGCTCTCCGTCCGTTTTCTTGGTTTCCACCTCGAAACATCGGAATGAATTTTAGAGGAAAATCCTGTCGAATTACTAGTGCTCCGATTCTAGGGCCGTAAAACTAAATTTCTTTCCTTAAAGCTGAACATTCCAATTTTGATACAAAAGTAGATTTCTATGCTTCAACGAAATGCAAATATTGTCGAAATGCTTTCTATTTGATAGGCAGAAGAAGTTTGTTACAATTATTAAAGTCACTATACCTTATGCCCAACAATCGTAACCGCATCAACATCCAAAGTGTGCAAATTCACATCCAATCTCCCAATGGCTTGAGCCACGTCGCTATGGATCGCCAAATGAACGTCTATAAACACTCATCTAGTTAGGGTAATTCAAAATCGATTTACCTTGTCTCTTCGCCGTTCCTCTCACAGCCCTCGAGATATCAGTTAGCGGTTGAACTAGCCCAGTCTCATTATTCACCAATTGCACGGTGACCAGGACGGTATTAGACTTGACTGCATCCGAAATTGACTTTGAATCGATTTTCCCGGTTTTCGGATCAGGGGATATTACAGTTAACTCTAAAATTTTTACTATTAGAAAAATTGTCTAGAAAAAAGTAAATTTAACGATTCCTTCAAAGAGAATTTAGAAATTCTTTAGAACATACCGATATTATTTTGTTCGAGTTCGTACTTCAAAGGTTCGATAATCGAAGGATGCTCCAAGGAAGTCGTCACGATATGAGGCAACACTCCTTTCGGGGCATTTTTCATTGCAACATGGATAATTAGGGCGTTTGCCTGAATTTTTGGAAAATCGAAAACTCGAAGTCGAATTTGCGAACCTCAGTTCCTCCAGATGTAAAAGTAACGCCATCTTTCGGGACGTGCAACATTTCACCCACGTTCTTTCGAGCCTCATCGACAGCGTCTTTGGATTTCTGAGCTAAAATAATTTTCTTTACCAACACTAAAAAATCATTGTAGCTTGAAATAATTGCAAAATTTGTAAAATATTTGAAACTTGTTTGAAAATTTCTCGATTTTTCTGCGTTTTGTAAACAAGAGGTCGAAAGTTCGAATAGCAAGATCTTCGCATTTTACGCGGACATGTAAAACTTATGACAATCTTTGGAATTGGAAAATCTTCAAAACCAACCTATCTCGTAGGCACTCGATGGGTTAGCCCATAGATTTTTCATCGCATCGACGATTTTTTGCTGAACTCGGTCGTCAATTTGCGTCGTTGCATTGTTGTCCACGTAAACCGGCTCTTGTTCTTGAATGTACCACGACATTTTGAAAGCCCTGAAAAATGGTGAAGTTTTAAAACGTTGAATTTTCGAGATATTTTATCGGTTAGAAACATCTCTGATTTCAAACATCAACAAATTTTTTTCTTGTTCAAATTTATTTATCAAAACTCCGAGATCATTTGGAAGAAAAATTTAAAAAAAAAAACGAGTTGAAACGAAAACATTTTGAGCAAATAGAATTTTAACAACAACGAGAACAACTAATTTTTGTCAAGGATGAACGGAAATGTTACTATTTATCAAATTTTGAACAAATCTACCGTTCAGCTCTGTACTTTTCTAACTAACTGGAAAATAACAAATAGACATGATTTTAATTTATCATTATTCAAAATTCAAGCTCATTTTTTGATTATTTTCCAGTGAAAAATTGACTATCTACAACTATATTCGACTACAACGATTTTGCAATTTTATGCAAATTTCTGGAAAATTGTAGAAAGAAAATTTGACTAAACTTTGAATTTGAAAAAGGAAGTTTTGGCTGTGAGACTGTCGAGTTTTCGCTTCGCGACCGCGTCGTCCAACTGATCATAGTCCTGAAAGCTTGAGTAGTTATTTTATGTTTCAAAATAAATTAAAAATTTCACTTCGTTTAGAAATATGATGCACGAGTGAATTTCAAGCAGCAAAATTCGAAAGAAAAAAATCTTTGATTTCCTAGTTATAAGTTTCACAAAGATGGGGAATATCGAGGTTGTTTCCAATCTCGCTTCACGTAAGATAAACATAAATCCCAGAAGTTTTAAAGACTCTTAAAAGCCAACATATGCTCGCAATATTCAATCGGTGCATCCTATGTTGATATTCGGATAAAATTCTCACGGCTAATTTGCTGATCTCTCCATATCCGGCGAGACAAGGCCTCCCCGCGAGCATCCTATCAGCTATTCGAACGATATCCGCCTCGGTCACCGCGTCGATCATCGACATGTACTCTTCTGGTTTCCGACGGTAGCCATAGCCCATCACCTAAAATGGAGGAATAGGAAGAATTTATAAGGAAAAACGTGTGAACTTTATATTATGGAAAGTCACTAAAATAAATGATCCGAAGTTTTTCTCCCACTTATTGTCATTTTGTTTCATGGAGCGATAAGAACATACAAAGAAGTGTTTGAATTTTTGAAGAAAAAGAATAATTTGGAAATTCCAACCTGCCGCACAGCGTCCTCGAACTGCACAGGCCGCATCTCCAAATTCATCATCAGCTGCGATTTGAGTTGAGTTTTGGCTCTGGAAATTCAACTTTTTGAACTTTTATATCAAAGTTGTTTTTTAAATAAAATTTTACCGTTTGAGTTCATCCTTGGCCACGCCTTTGTTCAGCACCAGGAATTGTTCAGTCAGAACGACGAGCAGGTGATTGACCTAAAAATTAAGGTACTGGAAAATAAAAGTATAATAAATGAACCTGAGCAGGATCGGTGGAGCCATAAACGGTGAACAGACCAGTGTCGTCATACGAATAGTTGGTCGCTGTAGCGTTGTAGATCCAGTGGTGTCTGAAAATTTGAAAAAAATCATCTTTAAAAATTTGAGAATTAATACAACTTTTCCCTAAGAATTGAAATGAAATAAGAATCTGTGTTGTTGAAAGAAGCGGCATGGATCAAATTTTTGCATTTTCTTTTGAATTTACAAGAAAAAATGAAGCCTACTTATTCAGCACGTCAATGTAGAGACGAGTGTACATGCCTTTTCCTGAAAATGGTCAAAATTTGAACTTTCTAAGGGAATAAAAGTTACCCGGTCCACCCGCAGAAAACGACCCGCCACCACCGAACAGACTTTGCAAAACGCAAAACGGAATGAAATCCGGATCTCTGAATTTCAGAGATTATTTTTGTAAGAAAAAGTCAAGTACTTGTATCCAACGCCCTCGAATCCGACGACAACATGCGCCAAATTTGGATAGGGCCGACCGACAGAGAGACCGGACAGGTCTTTTTCAACCTGAAGTTTGAATGTTCATTTTTTAAAAATAAATTCTATTAGGTTGATATTTTATAGTGATTCTGATACTAATTCGTCATCAAGTTCAAATGTTATCAAATGATTTGGAAACGTACGTAAGATAATTCTAATGAACGAAAGCAATAACTCTAACTTCAGTGATAAAATTGTTCAGCAATCATTCAAGTTTGAAACCTATTTCAACTATTTATGAAAAATTTTTGTAAATTAAAAAAAAAGACATCTCAATTGTTATCCAGAAGAAATAGAATTGCTTCATGAACAATTTTCTCAAATATAAAAGCGTCTTGAAACTACTTGAGTTTTCTATGAAACGTTATCCCCGTTAATTAAAACGATTTCCAAATTCGCTACTAATTGTTGCCCACGCAGTGTTTTAATATAATATAAAATTGCCTTGAAACCTACTCTGATCTGCCCGGGCGCGTATTGCGCAATCGAATTATCGATCGGGGGCAATTTGTTGAGCAGCAGGCCTTTGTCCACATTCCACGCAGCCGTCGAATAGTCGAAGTACTTGTGCACCGCCTTCATCAGGGTGCCCTGGTCAACGCCAACTCCTTAATTCGCATAATAAATAATTGCGGATGATTAAGCCTATTGCTGCTAGTATTCTCACATCAAGGACCCTTTTCTACGAGATAATATTACATTTTGATGAAACTTGTGGGAAAAAACTAGAAGGATATTTTTGGACAAAATTAGCTAAGATAGTTCTTTCAAATCTTTCATAATCGTTGAAAATTCTGACTCCAAGTCGTTCAAGATAAAAATGCCGAAGAGTCTTGATCTCAGAATAGAAATTACCTCCAACGACGATTCTGTCGGGCGTGTGGTACTGGCTCATGAAGGAGAAGACGTGCTCCTTCGTGATCGCGTGGATGTTCTCTGAAGGGGTGAACTTCGAAAAACCCAGGGTATTGTCACGGAAGGCTGCCTGGAAAATCTTATAAAATGAAATATCTGATTATGTTTCACAAAATAAACTCGTGAAACTAATGTTAAAAGCTGTAAATATTTTGTAAGTTTCAAGAAAACTTTAAATGTGTTAGAAATTATCGCCGGTGCTACGTGCGAAATTAAATATAAAACGTAAAAGTAGAAGGAAAAAACCTTATGAATGAAGTCAGTGGTGAGCGGCGTGCAGTCGATCAGATCCTCCATGTCCTCGTTCTCGAATTCCGTCCGCATTTGGGCCTCTTCCAGCTGGAAAAATAGGAATTCTTTGACTTTCATCAAATTTAAAAACAAAATATAGCGTTGATAAGAAACAACTTCTTGAAGAAGCTCAAAAAGTTAGAAAAATAGAAATTTCTTCGATATAGAGGAAAGATTGAAATTTCAAAAAGTGAAAGATATAATCAGACCTCTTCATCAGTGATTCTGGGCCTCCAAATGGCGTTGGCGATGATCTGCATCAAGTCGTCCACACCGTCGATGTGACAACTCGCCGCGAACAGAAATGTGTCCTGCAAGTTCCAAATGAAAAAAATTGTTTCTATTTCCTAATTACTTCATTAAAACGATCATTCGAACATTCTACCTATTATCATTCTTTTGAAGCTTTTTTTTTTAATCTTTAATTTTTACCCTAGTACTCTGACAGTCGATCATTCCACAGTACTTCTCGATGACCGCATGGATTTCGTCTCTCGAACTGTGTACGTTTGAGCCCTGAAATTATTCTTGAAAAATGTAGTTTTTTTTTTCTAATTTCAAATATTGCCACTTTTAATTGGTGTTCTTCGAATCCAGATGAACAATTCAAAATTAAATTTTACCCCGAAAGCGAGTTTCTCGATGAGATGCGACACTCCATGTGGGTAGTTGGCTTCATAGCGGCACCCAGTGGCTATCGCTACTGAAAAATAAAATCATCTGTTTCAGGAAACTCGAGGTTAGGTAAACTTTCCGGAATTTTGATCGGCTGGATTATCACACGTAACTAACCAGACAGAAAAAGGATCAAAACTTCCTGACATGGAAGATGCCGCAGGATATTGCGATTTTCTTTCAAAGAAAGTGTCGAGATTATTTTAGATTCAAATTTTTTTTTTTTATTTACCCCCAAGAGTGCAAAAATCGCCGTAGTGTGGTTCGGAGATGACCCTGAGTCCCGAATCGGTCTGCGTGAGGATTCCATCGAAGTTCTTCACGAAGTTGGTCGCCACTTTGCTCGGCACGATTTTCGCCTCTGTCTGATTCAATTCCAGAGGCGTCGACAGGGGAACGTGGGAGATATCCTGAATTTTTATTTCTAATTCGGAATACTTCAGGAAAAATTTCAAAACACTAAATTTGCCCACCTTAATTTCAAAATTTAGAAACGATTTTGCATCACTTTTATTTCAACTTTAAATTTGTACCTTGGATTTTCCGGAAGAGGTTGCGATTCTCCGGACCAAGTTCCGAGACAAATTCCGTTGCAGGTGCAACATTCTGAAGCAAAATAACTATTCCTGAAAAAATAAATTCAAAGAATCAAAACGAGGAGAAAAACGAAAGGTGACGGCGTAAAATGGAAACGCGATTTATGTAGGTCTCAGGGAAAAGATATATTTCAAAGTTGAATACTTTGTCGTTAACGCAGCAATTTTATTGTTTTTCTAAAGCCTGTTTATTTTAACGAAAAAAACATAGTGAAATTTAAACGAAGCAAACTTCGAGGTGTCAAGAGTACCGATATTTGCCAGAAATCAACTTGGAAATGACCAATTTTTAGAAAAAGATCTTACTCTGCGGAGAACACTTTCCCGAATCGATTTCGAAGTTGTAAATTTAGTAATTTTCAAAAATTCCTACTAAAATCAGAGGAATTCAACGAGATTGCCGAGGATGATTCGGAGGGTGTCTGGTTTGACAGACTCGCGTCTGACAGTGCCGATGTTCTCTGCAATGCGGATCGCGATCAGATGCACGCACCGGAACATACGGTTGTCGTCCAGAACTAGTCTCTGGAAATTAACTTTTCATAAGAACAGGATTTTTAAAATCATCTAGATCATAGAAGGAATAGCGAATTTAGAATTGAGCGAATAATTTACGAGTCTCGGAACGTATCATAAAATGCTTGTAAAATCTTTTCTGGAATAATTTGATTCGGAATATAGGCCAAGAATAACGGTATTTCGTTCTCCCAACAATTTTATGGAAACTTCAAAACCTATGTTAACGACTTTCAAGCCCAACCTGAAACGTTTCGCACGAGCAATAGCAGGTATTCTTGAATGCGTAAACGCAGTTGTCCGATTGCGAGGAAGGAGCCACCTTGATTAGGACAATTATCTGCTAATGACCAATTATCCCGAGTTAGTCACCTCATAAATGCCGATTTCCTTGCTGCTCGTCTGTTCGTTTTCGTTCCTTTTGATCTTAAAACTCATCGCTTCCGACAGGCTCTTGAACTTCGTTTCCGATTCGGAAGTTTCTGATTTTTTTCTAGTTCTTCAGAAAAAATGAATTAAATTAAGAAATAAACCTGGATCGCTTTCTTTTTCCTCGATTTTTGGAGCGTCATTCTGCGTCTTGGGATCGGATTCGCTCACGATTTTCTGAATCTCTTGATGTTTCAGAAAAATCGATTTTTCGACAACCTTTTCGCCGATCGACAGCCATTTGACGTTTCTTTTGAGCGCGATGTCGAGAGCCTAAAATTCATTTTTTTTTCAAAAATAGATTTTAATTGATTTTTACCAAAATGAGAATGCTGCGATCGAAGAATTTGGACCATACGGCAAGGGCGCTCTCCAACTGCTGCTTGTCGTCGGGCGATTGCACCCGGCCGAGGGTCGAGTCGAACACGTGCGACAGCTTCGAGAAGAACTCCGCCCGCGGATCAGACCACTCTGAATTTTCAGATATTATCGATTTTCTTCAATTTCTATCTATTTTTTCGTGATTTTTTTCCCAAACTCACTTTTGAGCACCTCAGTCCTCGTGATTCTGATGACCTCTCTGTCCTTATCGGAAGTAGAATGTTCGTTCATAGTTGATCTCTGCAAATTCAAACGATTTTTAAAAGATTAATAAAATAAAAAATCGCGTGTGAAAACAGATCCACTTGCCCTTTTTCTCGTTCCTTTTCTTCCAAATGTTTTTTTTCATTTTTTTCGATTTTTTAAAACAATTTCAGCTATTTTCAGGTTCGTTCAACCACAACGACGGCAAATGTCGAGGCGAACGTACATAAGTAAGTCGAAAAACGCAAAGAAAAAAAAATATTTTTCTTGGAAAATAAAAATATTACATTTTGAGGCAAATGGGACCCGAAGCAGTCTATGCAGATGAGCTACGTGCGTCGACTGGGGGATCAGGGCGGAAGGAATACGAGTGCAAGGGGATGCGGCAAGAGCAGGGGACAGGTCGGTTGAAAAATTGAAACTGTTCAAAGATCTTTGAAATTTTGAATTTTCTTGGTATAAAAATAGAAAATGCTCGTTTTTGAGAAAAATGTTCAAATTTAGCCTGCGAACTGATTATATAATAAGAGGGTTGAATTTTGAAGAAAAAAATGCGCTAGAATTGAAGCATTTTCAGGTTAGCACGTTCCAAGCGGCGACTGCAGGAATTCCTCGTAACCGGAGGGACGCTGGAGATGGAGAGGATGAGGAACCCTACAGAGATAATGGTGAGAAATTGGAAATTCTGTATTAGAAATGGCAGAACAGTCAGTGCTATATCGTCGTGGCCTTTTGTTATTTACGGATTTGAACAGTACACTCGTTAATATAATGATAACGATGGTTTACGAATCCTATAGATCTCGTTGGATTTGGGTAGAGGGTAGGAGATTAGGTCGATTCTTAGTCGAGTCGAGGTGATGAGATCACAGCATCAGAACATATCAGATCATGAGGAATACTCGTTTTTCGGGTATCTATAGTCTTCGTCTAGTTATTTAATTTTGCAATAAATAATCCTAGCTCAATTCTTGAGTGTTAACTTCCATTCTAAACTGGTAGTAGTTTAAGACACTAATAAAGATATAATCAATCATCTTTATACCCTTCGTAAATATGAAATTTGCGAAACATGAATGCAGCTTTCACTATCTTGAAAAGTAGTAGATATTGAACTTGAAGGATAATTTTAGAATAGAATCTTTTTGCTTTATTTCAATAGAGAACACTGGCTGATGGAAAATCTTATTAGCGATTTTATAAGGTATCCCTGAAACATGAAATAACTCACCCTTTAAGTTTTGAAAAGATAGTTTATTTTGAGAAGAAGCGGACGACCCACAGCAGGTGCGTTGGTACGGCACTCACGCTTCCTCGAACGCAAAAGCTATGTTTGGTGGCGCGGAGGCTGGGGCCTCTACAAACAGACGCATTCAGGATGACGAGGGTGATCAGTAAGTTGCTGTTTTAATAGGAATGAGCCTGTTAGAGGGTGCAGATTGTTCGAAAATTTAAAATATGTACCTCTTGATTTCTTGAAACAACCTCGGCCTTCTTTATTGATTTTCAGTAAAATTTTCGACACTTCAAATATTTATCGAATGTGCTTCGAGTTTTCTACAACTTTATTAGATTTCCAAATAGTCCGATCGTAGTGAACAGCCAAAATAATTCTAACAAAAATGGTATTTGTCAGAAGCCGTGACGTGGCCGCTCCGTCGGTCCGTCGCTATGCGGCCCCTGTGCGCACTGTACAGCGAGTGGGTCTGTTCGGGAACGCAAAACAGTCCGAATGCATCCAGAATCTCGACCAGGTCTACCCCAATCTACAGAAAAGAGTACGATTTTTCACTACATCTAAAGTGGGGTTAGAGGCACCGAATTTTTGTCGAAACTTCGAAATACTTGATGACTCTGTGAAACATATTTGGCAAAATCGCAATTAACCTCTCTAGTTCTTGAAACGTTCTGCTAAATTTTTGAGAATTCAGAAAAAACGATTTCATAGCTCCTCAAAAAAGTTCAATTATGAATGTTCAGGTGCAACGCCAACTGAACGAGATCGCTGCGCCCGAGGACGACGTCGAGTGGGCACGGGGCAAAGTGCCTCAGATGCAGGTCGGTAATCGGGAAATGGAGCATGGCAAGGAGAGGAGGAGAATGCACGACGACATGAACGAAGCAGATATGGGAAGGTTGGGATTTTAAACCTCAAATTTGTGAAAATCTTCCATCATTTGAGGACAATTTTAAAACATAAGTGTGTCATAGAGACTGATAAATTATCTATATTCTATCTTATCATTTTATGCAATTTTTGAAACGCGATTCATTTGATTTTTTGAATTAGTTTTATGTTTTAGAGGTAAACTATTGGCTCATCGGAATCGAAGTTCTTCAACAAAATGACACATTTCTTGCAACATATCTGAAAATCGAACATATATTTTTAGAGGTCAAGGGATGTTCGACCAGCCACCCTCTCGCAGAGCCTTGCTCTCTCCCAACGCCGGATTCCAGCAGAATGACGATGTCAATTTCGGTAATCTTATTCGATTTTTGAAGGAAAACCCCTTTTCAGCTCTGCAACCCCAGACGTTAGCTGCACACGACAACAGGAGAAAGAGGGCAAAGTCTCAGGGAGCCAGGCAGCGGTAAGTTGGATTTAATCTTTCTTCGAAACATTTTCATTCAAAAATGATAATCCTACTCGGAAATATGAAATATGCTATTCCGAGTCGAGAAGGCTGCAAGAAGTCATAAAATGAGACAATACTTTTCTTTATAAAATCCCCCACATGTTTTACATAGCATAGTTTTTTTTTTTTTTTTATAAATAAGCTGCTTTTCAAATAATAAATCAATTTAGTGCCGACCGCTACGAGGCAATTCGACAGAGAGTGGCCTATCCGACTCGACTGATCGCTGAAGATGACGAGGAGGAAGAGGCTAAGATATACGATAGGGTAGGGTAAAAGTAAATTTGGTCGAGAAATCGTTTTTCTTGCAACTCAGAGCCCTCCATCGTCGTCGTACAGAGAGCCGGAAGACAGTCAGAGGAAAACCACGTCCATGTTTGCGAGGTTATTTTTAACATATTATTTTTTTTTATTTTTAAAATAGGTTTCAAGAAAATTAACTTTCAAGGCGAAGATACCGTCTATTGCTCACAGAAATGTTTTAAATAATAAAGACGATTGAAATGAAATAAACTCGATTGATTGTCAGCCCTCACATGCAGCTGCCTGTGATAACTGACCGCATTCTACAGGCCCTGCCTCCCGTCTACCTCAGGGACGATACAGTCGAGAGCTACGATTCGGCTGTTATTGGTCAGCATTTTGCATTTTAAAAATGTCTTTAGAGAACGCAAATGCTCTAATTTGAATATGAAAAATACAAGCAAAATTTGGTAAGCGAAATCATCGACTTGATGTTCGAGAAAAGCTAAAGTTTTGATAGGATATCAATTCCTTCAAAGCATAGACTTCCAATTAATTTCACGAATTTATAGATTTTCATTGAAGCTATTTAGGCCATTCGATGAACGCAAAATAGCATTTTATTTTTTTTTAAATTCATAGGCATTTTGGCTGAGAACATGAGGGTGAATAAGATTCGAAATCAACTGTTGACGAATGCGATGAAGATGAGCGAGCACGACAAGGCACAGGATAAAGCCATCAGGAAGAAACAGGCTACGGTTAGGCATTCTCTTAAATTTGTACAATTTTTAAACTTAAGCTAGAGTTTCAGTGCGTATTCCCTTTAAGTCAAAATGCTCCCCGGAAATATTGTTGCGCACTCTCTTATGTGTCACTTTTCTATAGGGAAATTTTGTCTTGCATACTCCCTTCCCTAAAATTTCTCATTCTGGCTGAAGATCTGCCTAAAATTGTGCAATTGTATTTTGAAAGCTAACTGAACATGATTTTTTGCTCACAAGATAAGGCAGATATAAAATTCATTTTCTAGGTTTTTAAAAGAATTTTAATATCACGCTAAATATTCCCTTGCCTAAAAACATTTCATATGAATAATTTGAAACATAATTCTTACATCGAAAATTGATTCTGCTTCATTTCAGGCGATGAGTTCGTTCCTAGACAAGACGCAATGCCTGCGTAGCGATGATTTGGAGGACGATTCAGATGACGAGGACGAGGGTGAATTTGCAGCATGTTTATGCGAAAATCCAAATATCCATTTTGAGCAGATGATCGGGATCCTTCGACTCAGCCCAGCAAGAAAAGACGCATCTTCGCCAACACGCATGAAAACTTATTCGATTCGGATGAAAGGTTAGATAAGTTTGATGTCAAAATTTAATTTAATGCTAGAGGTACAACGCCGGATTTAAATAAACTTGATGAATGTGTTAAGACATTTTTTAAAAAATCAACAAGTGCAAAGTTTATATTTTTGGTATCCATTTATGACTTCATTAGAAGATCAGGAACATTTAGGACTATTTAATATATTTTAAGTCTTTAGAAATATATTTGAAATCTTTTTACTTGGTATTGTGAATGACCGACTATTTGAGACGCGATAAAAGAAGCGTCTTTCTTCCCTCTCCTGTGGGTCTCTGATGCGCGAGAAATGAGCATTTGTTCATTAGGCGATTTCAACTATTGGCTTTAACGAAAAACGAATTTCATTTGATTTTCCTGAAACATTATTTCAGAGAGCGAGATCAGGAAGTCCTCGAGGACTTGGGCATCAACATTCACTCGCTGAGCCCGCTCAATACGCCCCTCCTCGAACATCTCTTCAACGAGACCATCTCCATGCGCAACATGGACGCCCTCATCAACAATCAAACCCCCAGCGAGGTAAAATCACGTTCTCCTTTCTATTTTCTTAGCATATAGGGTTATATATGGAATAGCTCTGAAAATAGATTCTGAATTGGTAGGAATTGTGAGCCAGTTTCGAAAAATAGTTTAATTTACACTTTGAACAAATCGGATTCCTATTATTTCTCATCCAAAAATACCAAATTTATAAGTTTTTCGACATTTTCGTTGATTTGTTTGAGTGTATCAAAACATTTCTCAGATCAACACCAGCCCCACATTCCTTCGCAACATGGTCACGCCCACCAATCGAACTGGCGAATCAAGCGATGGAGTGTAAGCATTTTTCTTTCTAAAACATCAAAAACTCATATCTTCAGCGGCTTCTCGTTCTTCAACAAGTCGGCTCCGACACCTGTCGACCAACTTCTTCAGGAACAGTCACAGCAATTCATGTCTTTTGATACGCAGGTAAATCCTTCTTTGATAAAATTGAAGAATCTGGTAAATTTTTAAAAGGGAATAACTTTTAAATAAATAAAAATCTAGAGAATTCCGGAAGGATCATTCGGAATAGGCCAAACTTTTCGCTAACACGTGAAAAGAAAACCTGAAAAATCTCCCTTTTCATGCTATCTTCTTGGTGTCTTTCTTTGCACAATAAAGATCCATATTCTCCAAATCGTCGTTATCTAAAAGAATGTCCACATGACTCTGAATTCAGCAATTCAACGCGAACTTCGACAACCAGGAGGAATTCGAGAATCAGATGGAAGAAAAGGAAGATGAAGGAAAGTATAGCAGTGGGGACGATGAGCCCGATCCTCAGTTCCGGGCCATCAGAGAGCAGCTTTTCCCTAAGGTCTAGAACAACTTATTATTCCATTCCACTTTGTCTCGTACAGGCTAGTTCACTTTTAGATTTTAGAAAGAATGCTTGAAATATAATTCAAGAGAAATACTTACTGTAGAGATTTTGAAGAGCTTTAATTCTTCGGTCATTGGTGTGAAAAATTTAATAATGGGTCAAATTGTTCATTTTTCCTATGATATCTTCCAAACTCTTGTGAATTTTTATCTAGAAATGTTGAGCTTTGAGTTTTATTGATTGTTTCATTGTAGAATTATTGTAATGTCGTCTAGTTTTGCGTTATTTATTACTGTCTTTTTATCATAAATCGATGCCTATGTTGCCGTTTAAAGAAGCGTTTATTCGAGATTAGTTCTCGATCATTTTGAGATACTTGGTGTACAAAGAAAGGTGTGCGTGTAGTGGGGCATTTTCGAGTTTTGGGAAAAAGTTTTATTCATTTGACAAAAAATGGGCGTATTTTGGTTAAAATAGGTGAATTTTGAAGCAAGTAGGGGAATGTTAACGCGAAAAGGACGTATCTTCTTGCCTGTGTGCATTCTACCTATCAACCTGCTCTAATCATCGTCCATCATCCTGTGATTCCTTCTGTCCACCGTTCGCAGCTCCTCATCTTCATCCACATCAGAGCCGATCTCCTGAAAAGTATCAGGACTGGCTTAAGTCTGAAGTTTAGTTATTTCGAAAATTTGAAGTATCATATAGATCGTCGCTACATCATGTCAGTAATTATTGGGGAAGACATATTTTATCCTTTTCCTACATATCAAGCTCTCGATATCCCAAAATTTCCAAATGCCTGCATCAAGCTTAACATCGATGTCACATTTTATTGTTACCTGCTCGAGCAGTGTGTGCGAATACACGACGTGCGTCTCCTGCGATTTCGATTTCCGCTTCTTTGATGTCCTTGCTAAAAGTGCTTTTTGAGTCGATTTCAGGGAAATATATTTTTTATAGTTGATTCAAAGATATTATCAAGACGATTTTTACAGTTATCCATTGGGGAAAAGGAATATATCGGAGTGATTTGGTTGGGTCTCATTTCAGATACATTTGTTCGCTGGAAAGCATTTAGTTATTTATCGAAGAGCTTACAAGGAGAGCTCGCCTAATGTTATACTCGGGGCATTCGAAAACCTCGATTGGCGAGAAAATCAGTTAAAAAGCGATATGGCATTAGTTGAATTCGAAATATCTTTGAGATAGTAGTGATGCAATGAGTCGGTGTATATTTCATTATTGGAACATTTTGGATAGGAGTTATCTTGGGTTGTTAGTCCGAACTAATTTAAAGCAAATTTGAATAAATCCGCGAAACCAACAAGTAGCCTCGTATCCCTCGATGATGATGCTCTTTGGTCTGATCTTGGAGAAGACGTCCCTGTGCAGCTTGGCGGCCTCGTGCCCGATGTGTGCCGCATCGAAGGCCAGCGTGAAGTTGGGATCAGGCTGCTGCATCGTCTTCAGGAAGAAGTTGAACTCCAACACGCACCGCTTCGACACCGGACGCTCCAGAATCGTCGTAATACAACCCGATCTGAAATGTAGAGAATAGTAATATTCTTTCTAGGAAGAAGCTGATCTTCATGAGCATAGGTAGCTGATCGAAATTTTCGTTGAGAAACTCAGGATAAGAAATTGAGCTTCTTTAATAGGCTGGTTCTCTTTCGTGAAAGTTGGAATCGAAAATGACTGACTTGAGGAAAGTCTCTCCGAGTTTCTTGACGAAAGCGACGTCGTTGAAGGGCGCGTGCTCTCCGTTAAGGTCATGAATCGTGTCGCCCACGCAAAAAAACTTGGCCGCGTACGACTTCGACTTCACGTCCATTACCATCACAGTTTGCTGAAGTGTGAAAAATAGCTGTGAAATATGAATGTTTGGGTATGGTTCAAGTTAGACATCATGCAGTAAATTTGATTTTCCTAGAAGCGATCTTCAGGCTTTTAGAATAAAGAAAATTGAAAATTGCTTTTAGCTAGCTTCCTTTCTATAAATTTTTAAAAATACCTTGTGAGCAGTCATGGTGAATCCTATTTGCGATAGTGGTGGCTCGTCTTTGTCCTAAAGCTAGCATACAGTAATTCTTCTCCGAAGATTCTTGCCGATTTACCCGTTTGAAGGTAAAAATGGAGTAGGAGCATCCGCGTTTGTAGATGAAGCTGCGCACTTTGAGCACCTTGTAGCGAGATGGGGTCAGCGGCTCGATCGAGTGGCGGCGTGACACCATTAGGTTGCACTGCAAATGAGATTTTTAGGGGATCGCGATGATACCATTTGAGGATTTTATGAGTTTCTAAACATTCAAGATTCAAAAATGAATTTCTTTTGAGTATTTGCATACATAACAATGCATGTCGTGGATTCTGGAAGAAATCTAGCTAAAACTGAAAAGATGATGTTAATGAAGACCAGCCTTTTCACCAGACAGCAGTTTGGCGGTGACCTCCTTGATGTCGGCAGCTTTGTGTCCGTTGACTTTGAGGATTTTGTCGCCGTTGATGATTCCGCTGCAATTTGAAGACGGACTTCATTTATCTTTATTTTCATTCTACCTGAGCAGACAGCATTCGCCCAACTCGGTGACCATCGGATTGCCGTCGTGCATCTCCAGAACGATGCATGGCTGCGCGCTCTTTTGTTTTGGCTGAAATTGACAAGAGTTACTGTTAATTTGCCAAAGTAGAATACATATTTGGGGCGTATATTCAATTTTTTTCAGAAGGAATGAGAACGAATTATTTCATATTTTAGAAAATTGCTACTCACTGGAACGCAGGTGAAACTCGTCTCGATGATCGTGTAGGTGCATTTCGGTACAGCGACGATCAGGCCTTTGCTCCTGAAAAAGCTTAATTAGAAAAGTGAAATTTAACTTGTTTGAGGGATGCATAACATCAGTAAATCTTCCATTTGCAACTGAATCACGTGGGGCTCTATGAAGAGGAAGGAATGAGCGAAAATAATAAAACGGTTTACTTAGATGAACGCTAGAAATAATAAAGTGGGGAAATGTTAGACAGACTGCTCATAAATGAATCATCAACCTGTAAGTTTGGTCTTGAGATTTAGAAATCATATAGAAATTAAAAAGTGAGATGAATTATTTCACGACAACTTTCCAAGACGAGAATTCGAAAAATTGGCACTTCTTTTATTTTCTATCGGGTCAATCAGATGGCGTGAACATCAAGATGCTTTCAAAAGGTTTCCTTTTCCAACTGATAATTGATTATGGGAATCATGAAGGTACTATTTACAAATGAAAGCAGTTGTTAATACTTCTTTTTCAACCTCAATTTCATACACTTCTACAAGAAGTTGGAGTGAGGTAAACAAACCAACTTCGAGAACCTTGTACAATGCTGAATTTGCCACACTTCTAACACCTGCACATTCGATCAGACAACCGTGTTGAGTCTAGTTTGAAGCTCTCTTTTGAGCAAGATCATCATTTTCGAGACTTTTACGAGATTTCCGAGTTTTGTACATTTTTCGACTCACATCTTCCCCAGAGAGAAGACGACGAGAGATGAGAGTTGGTAATGAATTTGCAAACATTTTGGTTTGAAATTCAGTTGCAAGTTCTTCAATGAATGCATTTAAATTTCGCGCATTCTTACAGGTGCTGGATAATGATGAAAAAGTTATTTTCTGCGAAGGTCGTTCTAAATCTGACATCAAGAGTTTTAGATTACTGTAACTCTCCTCTTTCTCTCATTCATTTCTTCCTTTCATTTTACTCGTCATTTACGCGCTCTTCAAGCTCCTTCTGGCTATTTTCTCGTTCTCATTCGTTGTTATTTCTTTTTCATTTTTTCGGAAATTTTTAACCATTTTAATTTTTCAGGGGAATGCGGAACAGCTTGGTTCGGCTGGTTCGGAAGAACTGGTTGACGTCAATGTTCGGGGGCGGATCAAAGACGACCGCGGTCAGAAAGGAACTCTCCGAAGCACAAAGGGTGGGGATTAAAATTTTTCTTTTTTCTGTAAAAATTGTTGAAAACTAACTGGATCGTACAAACTCTAGGCAAATATGAAGAATTCTTGAAACTTATAGAAAGTTGAACCAAATTTCGAATTTCTTTATATTTTTTAAAACCACCAGACCAACTATCACAGCTCCAAAGTGTATTCTTTTCTTGATTTTGTGAAACTTATGAGAAAGGAAGATTCATTTTTAAAAATATTTTTAAACAACTTATTCTGTAGAAACTGTTGCCTCCACTGATATTGAGACCTTCAAATTCTACATATTTGATTTACCTACTTTGAAACTTATTTCACATCTATGAGAATCGGAGAAAGTTTATATTTTCAGGAGAAGCTCAAATCGTACACACCCTCGTTGACGGATGACTCTAAAAAAGGCAGAGCTGGAAAGGCATTTTCTATTTTTCGAAGAAAGGAAATAAACAATAATTTTCAGGGCACTTCGGTCTCGTCATTCGTCGAAGAATCCGAACAGTTCCTGAGCGATCAGTTCGACAAGGACCAAATCAGGGCCAGAGGGTCATTTTTTTAAAATTCAAACAAATTTATTGTCTCATTAAAATTTCACAAGGATTATTATTTTTCCTGAAACCTACAAGAGTCCAGAAATGAAATTGTTAGAATCTTTCTTTAGAGATAATGCAATTCTTTTTTCTTGAAAATTATCGAAAAGAACAGCTAAAATTGCATTGAAATAAGTCAACTCCAAATAATCCTTCTGTGAAATCTGTCGAATTCGCGTATTCATCAATTTCAGATTTCTCCCCTACATGTACAACTACAACCCGCCGAAGGATATCGCGAACACGATCGAGGGAGTTGCGAAGGAACTGCTACAGGTTAAAATTACTTTCTTCCTGAGAAAATAATCAAATGTCAGGAAAGCGGCAAGAAATTCGACTCGGACAGTGTCCGGAAATTCGAGTTCGAACGCGACAATGAACTAAAATTCGAGGTAGGTTTTAAAGAGATAGATTATTTTCTGCTGAAATTTAGTTTTCGATTCTCCACGAACATTCTCATCCTTCAAATTCCCCGAATATGTTTCATTAAATCTTTATTTATTTTTAATTTTACCCGACATTTGGAATCGGCCTCTTTCTTGTGTCAGAAAAAAATCGCATTTTCAATTTTAGCTAATTTCGCGAGTGGCGGAGGAAGTGTCCCACTGGCCGAAGAATTCCCATCTCGTGCACTTCGACACCATCGAGGACGTCATCCAATTCTACCAGCAGCCCATCCACAATATCACTCATTTCCAGAAGTAAGATACTTTTCCTTGAGATAAATTTTTGAAAAAAAACCCCGACGAACAATATTTGGGAATTTTAGTACGATTTATTGTTTTCTTTGAAATCTACAGTAAACTATGCTCATTTAGAATGGCCCGTGCGAAAAATCTGCCCAAGAACATCAGCATTTTGGAGGACGCTGTACGGTTTCACCCCGAGGACACCCACCTTTGGCATGGAGGTTGGGTTTTCTCTGCCTATTTTTTTAAAGTTAAACAAAATCGGCGCAATTTGTAGAATAACTAATTGAGATCACCGCTAAATTATATTACAAATCTATCCAGACCTGAAAAAATCATAACGCAAAAGTTTCGTATTTCTGAGAGCAGCGAATTTTCAGGAGTAACCGCATTCCCAGGCCAAGGCGGACAAGTAGTCACCCTCCGCAACAAACGACTCTATCGAGAATTCCGGCCGAAAGAGGAGTGGTACGAGTATGAAGAAGAGGTCAGGATTTGTAATTTTTATTAAAAAATGAAACTGAAACTTTAGAACTTCGATTACACGCCTGTCGACAAAGGAATGCCTTGGGATCCGGAAATCACCAAGAAAATGGACAGGTAGATTTATTTGAATTTTTCATTGAATTTCTACGCTGGAAGTCAGTTCATTATGACGAGAAATAACATGTGAGTTTATTAAAATTCTGAGGCTTATCAATTTATCTTCATAAAATTTCGAAAAGGTTCATTTTTGTAAGAGGTCACTGTCATGTTAGGGAGAATCCTACAGATGGAATTTGCGCAATTTATGAAACTTACAAATTCATTTTCGAGAAAAAGTTATGTTTCATTTCAGTATCGGTAGCAAGCGATATTCCTTGGCTCGGAAGGGCTTCATCGGCGACAGCGTGACGAACACCGGGTATACGGTAGATTTGAGGGACAGTCCGTTCAAAGATCAGAAGAAGGCGAATAAAAAATAGAAAGCCATTTTTGGAGAAAATTCATATCTTTTGAAAGGAGATTTTCTTATGGAAATTGATGAATTTCCTCTAGCAGATCTCTTTTGTTTCAGAAAGTTCTAGATTTAAATAGGGTAGTCTTTGATTGTTATCACGTTATTTCAAACGTTGTTTTTCATTGTAAAGTTGAGTTTGGAATAAATTTATTTTCAGGAAAAATCTTCCGAAAAATTAAAAGTTGCCCCAAAGGCTCTTGAATAAGCATCTTTGTAATTCTTATCTTTACTTTGGTTTTCCGGGTCAATCTCTTGTGAAAGTGCGAAAAATCAAAATACGGCATTTTGATGGACCTTACTCTGGACGAGAAGAAAGGCGAAAAAGCACCACTTGTCCGATGTTTTCCTCGGGGTTATTCGGCTTCAAAACAGCCGTGTGGGCATTTGCAAGCAGCATTCGATTTTCGCCTCTGGCACATCTCTTGATTTTCCTCTCTACTTCCCCTTGGGCATTCGCCTTTCTTATTCTCATTTTCTCTCAGTCCCATTGATTTTATCATTCCCCCAAAAGAATAGTTGTTTTCGTCCAATTAATGATACAGATATCAATTCTCACGTTTCAGCGTAGTTTAAAAGTGTTTACGATTTTCACTTTCTTGCTGTAGTCATTTTTTCGACTGGTTTAAGATTCTCTTCGAATGGTTCTAGAGCTTTATTTCAATTTGATGAAATCCTCTGAATCCATAATCTGCAAATCTTCCTTTTCTCCAAACCTCTTCTATCTCTTCTTATCATTTTTTACTTTTCCTCTCTAGTTTCTGCCTCTAAACCTATCTCTCCGCTCATTGCCTTTCTCTTATTGCTGATCGATGGGCAGGGATGTGAACGGCCGAGGAGAAAAGAGAAGAGAAAGAGGTAAGGTAAGGCCACGGCCGGTCCCTCTTTCAAATTTTCAATTTTCGACTTTTTTCATTTTCTATTATTTCGTCTTTGTTCTTTCTTTGTTGATTTTTTCTCCAGCTCAATTTCCAATTTCAGGGGCAAAATCGGTAATTTTCAGTTTTTTTTCTTCAAAATCAAAACTTTTAGTATGATTTGAAAATCTTTGAAAAATCCCCTTTCTCTTTCTCTTGTTGTTGTTTTTCACACTCAATTTCTCTCTTCTGTTTTGCTCAGTGGCAATTACTCTGCTTCTTTTCTCCTACTCTATTTCTCTCTTTGAGCCAGTCCAAAATTGCATCAGCAGTAGTTCTTTTTGACCGCGTTTCGAGCGGTCGATTTTCATATTCTTTCAGAATTATTGATTTTTTTCTTCTGAAAATTCTGGAGTCCATTCAATTTTATGTTGTTTTCGAGAGTCGCGATCTTATCAAATTATCAGGACTCTTCATTCACGTGTGATTCACGCTTCTCGAAATATCGGTCGATTTTTCTAAAATTTTCAAAAACTCTTAGAAGAGACTAGGCAATTTGAAAACCGATTTCGGTCTCTATTTTCGTCTCGCCCTTGATTCCCGACTAACTCCTATCGCTCGATTGTCCAATTATCTTGTAATTAATTGATTTGACTTCAGCCGTCAACCGTTCCTCAGAATGCCGATCACGAAGATTCACGCCCGTGAGATCTACGACTCGCGTGGAAACCCCACTGTCGAGGTCGATCTCTACACTGACAAAGGTGAGATTTGTGCAAATCTCTCGAGAAAAATTGATTTGTTAAACAAAAAAACTAATGAAAATTTTGTAATTTTATTTAAAATAATTTGCAGGAGTGTTCCGCGCTGCTGTTCCTTCCGGTGCGTCGACGGGCATCCACGAGGCTCTGGAGCTGCGTGACGGGGACAAGGCCGTCCACCACGGCAAGGGCGTCCTCAAGGCCGTCGCCAACATCAACGACAAAATCGCCCCTGCTCTCATCGCCAAGGTGGGATAAGAAAATAAGAAATGAAATTAATTTTCGAAAAATTTAATTTAGAACTTCGACGTGACGCAACAGCGCGAGATCGACGAGTTCATGCTGGCGCTCGATGGCACCGAGAGCAAGAACAATCTGGGTAGGAAAAATAATGATTTGAGAAAAGACTTGTAGTTTCTACCAACTTTTATAGAAAATAAAAATTCTAAAAATGTAGATGGAGTTATGTTGAAATTAAAGTGGACCACGAATCTCCAAATTCAAAATAATCCTCATTTTTAGGAGCGAACGCGATTCTGGGCGTGAGTCTGGCGGTGTGCAAAGCAGGGGCCGTTCACAAAGGAGTGCCTCTCTACAAATACATCGCCGAGTTGGCTGGAACTGCTAAGGTACATCTGACAAACGTGAAATGAACAAATAGGTTTCAAAAAATAACAATAAATTATTTCTCTACCCACAATTCTTGCTTTGGATTGTAAATTGAAGAAAAGGATGACTCGAGTCTAGAAAATCCTCTTCAACAGCTCGATTCAATCATTTTTTCAAGGTTTATAAAAATCGAAAGAGCGAAATGTGCGCTATCGTTTCGATCAAATCTGCGGATCAATTAATCGATAGAAATATTTCTCATAAATAACGAGTTTAGGTGATTCTGCCCGTGCCGGCCTTCAACGTGATCAACGGCGGTTCTCACGCGGGCAATAAGTTGGCCATGCAGGTTCTTTTTCTTAAACTTCAAGTTGTAGAAAATAATGATAGCGTCCTTTTGATAAAAGAGCAATAATTCGATTTTTATAGAAACATGACTTTTTAATGATAAAGATTTGTAGGAGTTCATGATCCTGCCTTTGGGCGCTACGAGTTTCCGCGAGGCGATGCGCATGGGCTCGGAGGTTTATCACCACCTCAAGGCTGAGATCAAGAAGAGGTACTTGGGGAGATGGGATTTTTACTGAAGAAACTGAGTTGTTTACCCCACAGAAGTGCATGTCCGTTGATTATTTAGAAATTGATTCTGAGAATACTTTTCTCGAAGCATGCATAATTTTGAGAGTTAGAAAAACGGTGAAAGATATCTCCAATCTAACTTTTCTTTGCAAACAATAAAATAGTCGATTTCTATCGGAAATAGCTTCGTTTTTTTTTTTTAAAAGTTTGCAAAAGATAGATGTGTTTTATATTACATGATCAATCAAGAAATGGGCAATCTCGAAACTTGTTTTATTAAAATTTTTCAGATACGGCCTGGACGCGACTGCAGTGGGCGACGAGGGCGGTTTCGCGCCGAACATTCTCGACAACAAGGAAGGCCTCGACCTGCTCAACACGGCCATCGAGAAGGCCGGCTATTCCGGAAAGGTATGAAATCGAAGGAAAAAAACAAAACGAGAAGAAATGAAACTCATGAGTCTTTTATAATCGGGATTTAATTGAAAAATTATTATTTTGAATTCTTGAACCAAGTTTATATCGATTTTATGAAACATTGAATTCGATTTTAAAAATTTGAAGGTATTGTTGCTATATTAAAGTGCATAGTCCTTCTCAAGCAATTATGCATTTTCTGAAACATATCTAAAAATTATTTGCAGATCAGCATCGGAATGGACGTGGCCGCGTCCGAGTTCTTCAAGGAGGGCAAGTACGACCTGGACTTCAAGAACCCGAACTCTGACCCGTCGAAGTGGCTGACCGGAGAGCAGCTCAGCGAGTTGTACCAGTCGTTCGTCAAGGAATATCCCATCGTCTCGATCGAGGACGCTTTCGATCAGGACGACTGGGAAAACTGGAGCAAGTTCCATGTTAGTCGAGGAAAAATGAGATTTCTTTAAAAGTTAGAAATTTGGACACGACGAATCCTAAAATTTGTAGTTTTCTTTAATTACTTTGTCTTCAACTTCAATGGAGCATCACTATCATTATGCTTTCTAAGTGCTTCTGATATAAAATTCTTGAGACATACAGATTTACATTGGTTTTATGAAAAATGTACTACTTTTCAGGGCGCAGCAGCGATCCAGTTGGTGGGCGACGATCTGACCGTCACGAATCCCAAACGCATCAAGACTGCTGTGGAGAAGAACGCCTGCAACTGCCTTCTGCTCAAGGTTGGCAAATTTGGAAAATTACTATATCTTTAGTGTAGAGCTTCCATTGGACTAGATTTCCTTTTACTCGAGTCTTTTTAGATACTTATGAAGCATAAGATATGTTTCGAAAAGCGCGAATTATCGCAGCTTTCGACAATAGCTTCTATTAGTATTCCTTAATTTTATGTAATTTCTAGGTGAACCAGATCGGTTCGGTGACTGAGTCGATCGACGCAGCTCGTTTGTCACGAGCCTCAGGCTGGGGAGTGATGGTCTCGCACAGATCGGGAGAGACTGAGGACACCTTCATCGCTGACCTCGTCGTCGGACTCGCTACTGGACAGGTCAGAGAAAGAATTAGAAATATTTGAAGTTGACCCTAAAGCTGGAATGAAATAATTTGAATAATCTAATAAAAAGATCTTTCTTTTCTGCCTGCTGTTTCTAAAGGAAGAAAATTGAAAATATAGGTTCCAATATGTTTAAATACGAGTCAATAGTTTTCCCTTACAAATAATATCACTAGATAGTTCCGAATTCTAGCTAAAATTTCCATTTGCCTACCTTCATAGTGTGTTTCACAAGATTCACTTATAAGATATGGAAGAAACTCCGTTAGTGCGCAAGACATCACGATTTTTATGATGCAATGAAAATAAATGTTTCAGATCAAAACGGGCGCGCCTTGCCGCTCGGAGCGTACGGCCAAATACAACCAGCTGATGAGAATCGAGGAGGAACTCGGTGCGGACGCCGTCTACGCGGGACACAAGTTCCGCAATCCCCAGGAGTAGACCGACGCATCCAGTTGGCTGGTCCACTGTTCCCCGGAACCAACTTTCCCTTCCCGTAAAGTATTTCTAGAAAACACCTTTTTGATAAGCTTTGTTCTTGACTTTATGGATAGTTTCTTACGAATGAGATGTTTTAAAGTTTGAATGATTTTTTTCTTAAAATTCTCGAACTTTGAAACAAAAATTACGATTGTTACAGTATCTGAAAAGAGTAGTGCAAGTAGGCATAAATTAAAATATTTTAGTTACTAGAAAATGCTATTTTATTGTTTGTTTCCTTTGATTTTTCATGACTTTAGAGGCAGTTTTGCTAGTCAAAACTTGAATTTTTGAACGAGTTAATTTTATTCTGCATTCTTCGGAATTTTTATCCAAATTCTTTTGAAAGATTATTGCTTTCGTAGAGGATGATAAGATGATTTTTTATCAAATAAATGTTTCAAGCGTTGGTTCAAATCAATTTCCTGTGATAGTTAGTGGTTTAGACCATTTGTGTATTCTAATCGAGATCTTTGTCGTGCTTTTATAGGTGAGATTTCTAACCCTATGGAAAACATTTATAAAATAGAACTTGCCCTGTTGAATAGGCTTCAATCTTTACATAGTGGGGATTATTAATGCAGGCGCAGTTCCATTTTTATTGGTTTTTTTTTCAAAATCAAATATTTTCGAAAAGTGCTTTTGATAGGCCTCACAATCAGAGGCTTGAATCTCATTTTTCGCACACTAAACTTTTATACATTGTTTCTCAAATAGAAAATGAAAAAAAAACATTCTTCTCGAACGATGATTTTGATAAGTCTCAACTCGGCCTCTATATTTTTATTAAGATTTTTTATTTGCTGCCCTCTATCTAGAAATCGGCAATTTCCTTGTGTTTATTCAAAATAGCCAAAACATTTGGCGTCTTTTCAAATGTCTCAGTTTCTCTTTCATTCAGTTTTTGCCATCTCGCCATTTCTCATTTTGCATTTCCACAGGTCGGCCTGCTTTAACATCTCTACGAATTCACTCCCCGTTAAGAATTTCCGGTGAGCCTCGTCAAAATGCGTCCTCCTTGTTCTTCCCCACTTCATTCTTTTGTTCCCCTTCCCTTTTTCTCTCCTCAATACTATTTTCTCGGGAACTACGGTATTTTGCACACTATTTCTCCTATTTTTAGCTGTCTGTTAAAATTCGCCATGGTGAGGAAGATGGCAAGGTGCCCAAGAATATTATGTTGGTTCTCCAAGAATTGGCACATTTGTTGATTGCCTGCTCAATTCTGTCATTTCTATTATTTTCTCCCGGAAAATGGTTTGCACGATTTTCCCCATTTTTCAAAACGTTCCTCCTGCTCTTATTTTTCCCATAGCATTTCTCAGTCTTCAAAATATCGGTGCAATAAAACGCATTGATCTTTTTTCTCCCTTTTACTCTTTTTCTCACTGCCATCTTAAAACGGCACAGTTTCTACATTTTTCGAAAATCAGTGTCTTTGCACAAAACTATATTGCTTTTCATCTTTCCATGGTTACAGGCAATTTTTATTCGCGACTCTAATCTCGAATTCGGCCTCATTTTTAAAATCATCGACTTTTTCTAGCCCATTATGTTCGTTTACACGATGCGGAAATTCTTCTCATTCCGATGCCAATCGAAAAAGGCAAACAAGTATCGATTTGTTTTGGATTCTGTTCGGCCACCTTGCATCGATAAAGATCACAAATCAGCCACTCTGCAAATCTGTCTAATTTTTGAATTTTACCAGAAAGTCCCATATTTTTTACTTGAATGATGATTGAGGATATTAGCATTTAGCTATGGAGCAGATTTAAGGCGGCCGATTTTCGAGTTTTTATCTATAAAAGTTGCCGTTTTATTTTGTAAATATCAACATTCCTTTTTTTATGGAAAAAGTCTAACATTTACAAAAACATCTATTAAAGAAGACTTTCTTCCCGACAAAAATACTAATTTTTGAAGTTTCAGAATGGACAGCACTGAAAAGCAGAAAGTGGAGAAGGCAGTAGAAGATGACCAACACGAAGGCAAGCAGACCGGACAGACTGAGCACGGTCAGGAAGAGCAGCAACAGACCGACTCGGACAAGCTGCTAGAACAGGTGGGAATCTGACGATCTTAGAAATGAGAAAATTTGTACTATTTTGAAAAAAATCAGGCAAAACTTTCGAAATATCCAGATCTAAATTAAAGTGAAAGTATTTTTCTCTCAGAACACGGCAATAATGAAAGTGGAAATTTCGACTTTTGTGATAAAATGATCGAAGACTTTAATGTAGCATTAAAATACTAATTTGTACTTTGCAGAGCCAGGCCATGAATGAAAAGTCGGGCAAGGCTGACGACGGCCAGAGCAGCATACAGGAAGTCAGTGACCATGTCGAATCGAAATCGGAAAT
Source organism: Diploscapter coronatus (assembly GCA_964036155.1). Lineage (NCBI taxonomy): Eukaryota > Metazoa > Nematoda > Chromadorea > Rhabditida > Rhabditidae > Diploscapter > Diploscapter coronatus. The sequence goes on along the minus strand of OZ038423.1, from coordinate 74,079,110 downwards.
TGTCCAGGTAAAACTGAATCCTGAAAAATCTCACTTTTTATAAGTTTTAGATATTTGAAGAAAAAAAGTTTGTAATTCTTCAGAGCAAAGAAGACGAGGAAGAAGCTGGAGAGACTGCAGAGAAGGAGGAGAAAGACAAGGCAGAGGCGAGTGGAAGCGAGGAGACAAAGGCTGAGAAAGCCGGGGAACAGAAGGAAGATGCAGATGGCGAGCTGACCGATCAGAAGGAAGAAGAACAAGTCGAGACGAACACCGCCCAGACACGGCCAGAGCCGGAAGTCAAACTCTCCTTCTACGACCTCCTCGAGCAGGTGGGAAAAATCAAGATTTTCTGAAAAGTTTATTTTTGATACGAGAGACGGGAAACAGCTCATTTTGGAATTGACTTTGAAAATTTCTGGGAACATTTTCGATGAGTTAACTTCTTCTATCGATCAACTTGTCAAAAAACTGGAAAAGTTGGTGTTTTTCTTGAAACATAACTTGAAAATTGTTAGAATTTCATTTTTAGAAAATGATTTGTATTGTTTTCAGCAACTGGACACAGCCGCTCTGACAGCCAAATTCGACAGCTCTGTGGTGTCGAGCATCAGCACTTGGGGGGCACAGGTCGAGCTGACCCACGAACAGAATGACAACATCATTCAGAAGTAAGCAGAAAATGAACCTTTTCGAAATTGTATAGGAAACTGAACTCAAGGTTTATTTTTCTGAATCAAAACGTATTCTATGAGAATTTGAAGAACATTCCTTTGAGTTCTCCCTATGAAGAAGCATAAGGAGTCAATATTGTATGCTATAAAATGCGAATTCTTGAACTAAGATTGAAACGTATTTCATGAAATTTGGCAGAATATTTTGAATTTAAAAAATAAGATGTCTGATATCGGAATCAAAGCTCTCGAAGAATATTCCGTGCTGGGTTCTTTTGAAACTTACGAGGATTGAAGTTAATTTCTAAAAAAAAACGCTAAATTTTTAGATTCCTTTCTGCCTTCGATGCGATCCACCTGGCCTCGGACGACGAGCAGCTGGTCGAATTGCTGGTGTTGGCCAAGAAGTTCACCGACCATTTCGGGCTGCCACACAAGGACCTGTTCATGGCCGCTCTCTGCAAGAAGTACACCGAGATGAAGGACAACTCCTTCCAGGCTCTCGACAGACACTTCATCGTAAGTCGCAGATCTAATAATTGAACACTCTAAAGAGCACAAGGTGAACAGACTTAGAACGTTTTCCATCGCAAATATCCCCTATACAGTGAACTATTCCAGTCAGTTTTGCAACTACTGTCCTTAATAATGGGACGAGAGATGACGAATTTTTGCGGTGGAAAACGTCCCAAGTCTGTTGATAAAGTTTGATCAGTCTATCAAACCTCACGATTCTTATAAAATCTATTATTGACTAAATTGGGAGTTTTCATAATGGATTTCAGAAAATTCAGGATTTTCAAAATGCTTGAAATTTTAATCGATCGAGAATTTTATTTATTTGCTCATAAGAAATATCTTCAGGACTTCCCTGCCGAACTGACGGATCTGATCAGGAACTTGCCCGACCATCAGACAGTCAACAAAGACAAGGGCCGACTAGATCAGGATAGAGACAAAGTGAGGATTTTTTCTTTTTAAATTATGAAATCCAAAATATTGACTTTGAAATTCTTTGAACTCTAATCTTTCAGCTGTACTGGCTGCTGCTGCTGAATCCGTCCGAGGTGCTTTACCGTCTGCTCTCCCACTCTCTCGTCAATTCGGGAATCGTGCCAGTCGTCAACAAGGTATATAACCAGAGAATTGTTTCTTCACACAGCCAAAAAATTGTAAGCGTAGAATTGAAAAAATATAGACTAGGTGAGATGAAAAGAAATAAATAAATAACAGCTCTTTTTCGAAGGGAGAAAAACAGCGCAAAGAAGGAAACGGCTAATCGTGTTGTTTTCGATTGCAAATAAACACGAGTTTGTGATTTTAAAAACAAGCCCTTTTCAAATTCTTTCTAGTCGATTTTGTTCATTTTTCTGGTTGAAAAGAAAACTGAGAATGTTTCCATTAAGAACTGAGTTAATTTTTAGATTCTGGCTCACTTCCCCTCACTGTTCGCACTGTGCACAGTCAACCGAGAGACGACACGCCCGTTCAACGAGGAGCCCTTGCTCATCTCGGCCATCTGGCGCATTTTCGAGGCTGATCCGGAAAGGTACGGCGAAAATTACACAGATTAAAAAAATAAAATGAACCTTTACTTATCTTCAAAAACGAACGACTCATCGTTTTAATCTTTAAAGAATTTCTTCTTTTTTTTAGTTTGAAGCATACAGAACTGAATTTTATTCTTTATTGAAAATAGAGATTTAAGATGGAAACGGGAGGAGCAGTGCACGAACTTCATCTACATGGTACAGTCGCTGACCAAGCAGTTCAGAATCGAGCACAACTCCAAGCAACTCGGTAAATTCTTCGAAAACTTATGAAAATGCAAAATTCTTTCATTTTCGAGTTTCTTTGTAAATTGACAGTATTTTGAAAAAAAAAAACTATCGTGTATTGATTTGATAACATTTTCGGTTTCAAGGGCCAAATTTATAAGAAATGGTTGAAACATTTGATTCATCTGAATCCTTTTATTAGAGAAGATTGTTTCATTTTATATTGATTGACTGATAAAAGATAGAATTTCTTTGAATTAGTAATTGTGAAACTTATCTATTTTGAATTGCAGTTTCATTCGACTCGTCATGCATGCCGCCCTCCCCTTTGCTCTTCCCCACGGACTTGTACTGTCTGTTCGTGCAGCAGGTCGTCATCTCCAACACCAACCATCTCGGAATCGTGCTCAAACTGCTCCACAAGTCAGTCATTCTTGAAAATTCTTTTTAAAAAAGGCATGTTTCAAATTCTATGCAAATGTCAATTTTCTTCTTTTCGAAAATGCAGTTTGGAAATATTGAAATAAGTTTCAAACTATATTATACCCGAAAGAATTTCCTAATTTTCAGTTCCTTAAATGGTTGCAAAAATAAGAGTATCAGATAGTAGAGTTAATATTTCATAGTTCCTAAAACCATAAAACTTACAAACATACATTTCGAGCACCTCCCTTTTCTCCTTGAATCATTGGACTCATTCCTAGTTTCTCTATTCGGACTCTGCACCTTTCTCTGCGGCTTTATAATAGCCCCGTATAAATAGGGGGAATGAGCATGAAATAGCATAGCACCGCGCCCATAGCTAACTCAAATTATTGCTTCCTACTGACTGTATTATCCTGTGATAATAAACCTCTAGTCAAGCACCCGGCTGATCAAATTCATCACCTAAAATGTTTAGACTGTTCCAAAATAAGCACGGACAGCTCGCCAATTTCGTCTGGGCCAACCAACTCAACTCGGAGAATGGTAGGTTTTCACCAGGGTTGCAAATCTTTGAAAAAAATAGCAGACCATTTCTGAAAGATGTTGAAAGGAAGAAAATGCTCTTCTAAACTTTATTTATCGGAAAAAGTAGAAAAGTACACATCCTTGAAACAATTCTGCTCATTTTAGAAAGTTTCCTGTTTTATAGGGGTGAATATTTGAAACATTTTTGGAAAATAGTAGTCTTTTTTCAGACGGCTCTGAGATGTGCACGCCCGAACTGGTGTCGTGCCTACTGGACGTTCTCTCGGACACTTCCGACGAGAACTACGAGCTCTGGGCCGAGGCCAGGAACATTCTTCAGCTCTTCGGGCACAAGCTCACTGGTCAGACAATTATTTTTGAAGGCGAATATGGAAAGATGAATTTTTTAAATTCTTGGATGTTTCAAGCAAAATCCTAATCCATGGTGCGATGACTAGTTTGCAATCGTTACCCTGTCTAGGTGTTCAAATTCTAAAAGAATGCAACTTCGAATTCCTCCATTCAGCTTTACAGTGAATTTGAAATAGTGGAATCTCGAATCACCAGAACTGAGAATAACTTTTCAGCGGAAGACGTCGTGTTCGATGCGGAAGCGTGCGACTTCTTGCTCGACAAGCTGAACTCGTTCCCCTGGTGGATCAAGCTCGTCATGGTCATGTGGTTTTCCGTTCCTCTCAACAATCCCAAAGTCCAGGTACAATTCGAATACACGCTCCTTTTAGTTTCCGACATTTAAACCTACTATCTGCTATTTTGATTCCATACATCATCACCAGCCACACCGATTCATCCACAATGATGAGAGTTTTCTTCATTTCGAGATCCCCCCATTCTCTGAAACATATCTTAGGCCAGGTTTCGTTTGCAGCCCTCGGATCACGAATGAAATGTACATTGTAGAAATGAGCATTTCCTGAAACACAGGTGAACACGTTTTCAAATGTTCAGTTGCCCCCGACGATTTTCCTGACGCAGCACACGCTCTACCAGGAGAACTCGGAGAAGATCGCGTTGGACTTCGCTGCTTCGCTCGGGGAGGATTTCCTCAGGGGACTCTTCGAGTTGGGCCTCTTCGACGAACACTTCGCTCTCGACCTCATGGAAAGAGGTGAGATTTTGAACCTATTCAAGATGGCAATTGAAGAAGAAAAACCCTGAAAAGTCATGGAAAGTCACTTTTTCTCGACTTTTCCCATTTCTATTCGAAATCAACAATTATTAGAGCGCTTCAAGGATGAGATTTCTTAGAGCTCAAAGGATACAGAATCGAGAGAGATCTTCTTCTGAGAAGTCGTGAAAAGCAATTTTTTAGCTTTCCAATTCAATTCGATATTGGAAATGACTAAAATGTGTTTCAAAGATGAGATAGATAAAAATTTGAATTGATCTACTCGATATAAAGTAACCATGGCCTCGTAATCTGTAAAATCTGATATTCGTTTAGGAATGCTGCAGCGCCCGACGGATCCGCACCTGACGACGAAAATCGCCTCGGCACTCGTCGACACCGTCACCGAGAACTCCTCAACAGCCGCCAGAATCACCAAACTCACTCCGCTTCTCTGCAAACTTATCCAAGTAGGCTTCGAAAGAACACGAAACGGGGAATGATCATTTCCATATGATTCAAGAATGACAGTTGAATGAAAAAGTATTCGAAAATGAGAATGTTTTCTGATATTCTCGTCCTTTATTTATCTTGTGCACCAAGTGCTTAATATATGTAGATTGCTAGATTATGTTTCAATATTTGCTCTTATCAACGTCAAATTCCTTGATTTTTAAACGGTTACCGACAATTCATAAAGAAAGAAATGCGAATATTTGAGCTGCTGGACCCTCAAGTGAACATCCCACGCGCGGTCGAGCAGACGGTGACGGCAGCCATATTCGCAGGTCTCGCCAAGAGCACCCATCTCATCGTTCTCGCACAGGCCGCCAAAATTGCCCTTCTCATGGTAAACTTTAAACTTGAATAGTTTTTATCAGTTGATTTTGAAATATTATTATTACTTTAATGTTATGAAAAAGTTCTTGTAAAAATCAAGAATCTGTACATTTTGAAGAGCTTTTGAATAGCACTTAAGCGAGCCGGTAAATTAGTTCTTCGAGAATGACTTTTTCAGACTACTTGAAACATATATTGAACATTTTTATTGTTCCAGGTCGAACAGAACCCCCAAGAAGAGGATCATCGCAAAGCGGTCGCACTCGCGTTTGTCCAGGCGTTCTGCGTGGCCACCAAGGAGCATTTCGATGTGGAGGTGGGGAAGCAAAATTCATATTTGAATCGAGAATTTATGAGATTCTCGAACCTTCGGAAAAAAGGTTTTCAATTTTTTTTTGGAAATTTTTAAACTAAATGCCTATGTAATATTTATTTCTACAAATAGACGAATTTCTAGAATTGTAGAAACATATTTTCATTGTAGATGGACATTCTGAGAAGGGCCGATCGCGAGGAGAGAGACGCTGCTCTGAATGATCCAGAGTCGGCTAAGAAGTTGCAGGAAAAGACGGAACGGGAAAAAGAGAAGGAGAAGGAGAAGGAAGGAGGCAAAGAAGAGGAGCAATCGACCAAAACAGCCAAGGGCAAGAAGAAGAAGGATGACAGGGACAGTCAGAAGGAGAAAGGCATCCTCCTCGTTAAACAGGTCCGAATTTCTCTTATTAGATTAAAAATTGATAACTTGGAGAAATCATAAAAATTCACTGATTTTTTCAACTTCTTTTTCCTATCCTGAAATTTTTGAGAAGAAAATATGTAAAGTGTTTCAGAGACTGGAGAACTTCGACTTGGTGGAGTCGTTGAACGTGCAAGTGAGGAAGGTCTTCATGGACACGCTCATCATCATCCAGGTCCTCGAGGATCTCAAGGTCGGTTGAAAAATAGAAATAGGATAAATCAGACTTCAAGAACAGCGATATTTGTAACTCCAACCTTGACGGATGAGATGATAAAAATTCGAAAACTCCAATTAGACTGAACATGTTTCAAAATTTCTTTAAAAATTTCCATCGATTTTAACCAATAGTGGTCTTATAGTCCTTCTATGAAAAAAAAACTGGCATGAATATTCACTTCTTGGAGCGTATATGCCAAGTTTACTCCACAAGATTCAATATTCCAATCTTTCAGTCGGCCATTTTTTATAGGAAAATAAGCCATTTTCTAATTTTGAGATGCCCCCGCCCTTCGCCCTGCGAACCCTGCTCAACTACGTGGTCGACCAGCTGCACGTCATCGAGCATCGACCCGTCACCAAGGCCATCGAACTGCTCGAGAAGGAGCCCGAAAAGGTGAGCATATTTTAATCGGAAATCGTTGAAGACTCGCAGATGGAGATTTGATATTGGGGACGGCGTCCGACAACTTTTGATGAAAATAAGAAATATCGAAGTTTGAAGATTTTAATAAATGACCATTCGCGGGTGCACATTACCAGACGACAATTGTCGATATTTTCTAGTAGAGAGGTGTCATCAAACAATGCGTATGTGTGCGCTCGCGAAAGAATCGTTCGTTCAACCCTTCACATTCAAAATTCGTTATTTTGCATTTTCATCAAATATTTGAACGACTTATAGTACCACTTCTGTCCTAAATTTACTCATTTTCAAGATTTTATCCGAAGAAAAGCGAATGGAACGCATCGATCAACTTGTTTTGAAGTGAAAGAACCTTCTTTCAGTTTTTAGCGAAACACGAATCTTAATCATTAGTTAGTTTCAAAAGTTTTTCCAGTGATGTTTTTCCTCTCAGAACCAGAAGGTGTTCTACGGGTACGCGAAGGCGAATGTGCCACGAGCGGCTCGAGAGGCAGAGGAAAGGCAGATGCGCGAGCTGACCGCAGGGCTCAGGAGAAAGTCGTTCGACCCCATCCCCTTCCCACAGGCGCCCCCACCAAGTATTCCCGCTACTTGTAAGTCGATTTTTTTATTTGAAAAAAAAAACGAATTCCTTTAGTTTGAAAAAGCAAGAGGAAATATCGTCCGTTTTTAACGAAGCTATTGTTCCCGAAAATGTTCTGAATACATGATCAAAGCATCATTATTCGACGACAATTTACTGTCATTTCCTCATTTCGTGCCTTTTAGCACAGTCGCATTCCTCAATGCTCCATTAGAATTTGCAAATTTAGTCGATAAGAGTGCTCGAACTTTGATGAAGAAATAAAGAAATCAGCTAATCCGAGGAGGCGAAATGAAAAATGACAGTAAATTGCCGTCAAGTAATGTGGTCTGAAAATTGGATTCGAATTTTCAAAATCTAGGCATTTCATAGGTGTTTTGTTGATACAACATCCAGGTGCAAAATTTGTGTTTCTTTAGACTTCTTTGAAGCATAGTTGTAAAAGTTTATCTTTTCAAATTTGAACTTTCAGTGTTCGGCTCGACTCAGAATCCGGTGATGCCGAAGACCTCTGACGTGCTGAACACAGCGGCCACTTCGACCTCGCCCAGTCTCAATACAAACCCCCCAGACAAGACTGGGAACATCGAACAGGACAAGGCAGAGAATACGCCCTACAATCAGGTTAGCGATTTCAAGAGATTTTGTAAATCCAAGACAAAACTAGTTTGATCTTTCACATGAATCAAATTGTTCCCTTCAAAATGATATAAAAATTGATGATTTTGAAAAAAACCTTTTTTCGAAATGAATCTGTTTTCCAGAACCAATCTCAGGAAGGCAGATCGTCGGCCAGGTCTTCCATCTCCAAATACAGCGACGTGGACAACAGACCCAACAAAATCGGTTAGCTCGGATTTTTACTATGACTTGTTGATATCCACACTACTTTGTCTTTTTCCAAAGCTATTTATGAGTTTCTTGAAACTCATGTGAGAAATTGTCCTTTGTCTTTTCTCCTTTCAGTTTTTTATGAACTCATAAATCTAAATCTAAATTATACGTATTTTCAATGACTATATTTACGAATTCTCTGAAACGAGAAATTCTAAAATGTTGATTGTTTCAGTCCCTGGCGGTTACCTGAAGAGACCGAGCGAGGTCACGATCACCCGTCTTCCCCTGGTCAACCCGGCCTCCGCTTCTTCTAGCACCAATATGGCCAAAGTGCAGCCCTTCAGATCCGGATACGACAGGTCTCAGTACAAGGAGGCCAGAAACCCCAGAGGCAAGGCATTTATATCCAAATTACCTTTCTCTACTCATACAATTTCCAATTCGGAGCACATTGATAAGGAATAAGTACAGCAGGAATAATATTCTAGTCCGAAAAACGAAATTCACTTATTCCTCGTGAAACATACTTACTCCTATATTTTGAAGGATTGTTGAAATTTAGATTGAGGAATAAAGATTTGAAGTTCCAGGATCCGATCCGGGCCAGGGTCAGAGCTCCGATTGGGACTCACCGAGAAACGAGGACCGCCCCAGGCACTTTGAGCCACGCAACGACAACTTCTCAAACCGCAATAGCAACAGCAATTGGCAGGGCGGTGCAACTTCGGACAAGTGCGAGATATTTTCTTAAAAACACTATATTTGATTCAAAATCTTATCTTCCCGAAGATTTGCCAAATTCAACTTCAACTTTATTGCAATTTGCAGTTGAAGTTTAAAACACCTTTAAAATTGAAGTTGAAATTAAGCTTTTCTTAAGTTAGAGCTTTAGTTGGAGTCTATTTTCCCTTCTCTCTCTTTCTCTCCCTCTCTCTCACAATTCTATCATTTTCTGAAGAATCATGAAACATCGGTTTCAAAGAAATATCATAATCAATTTTATCGCAGTGCATTTTGATAATTTATTTGTCGATTTATATGAAGTAAAAAAGTGGCTTTCAGGCGATACGAGGGCAACGACCGTCGCAACTTCGGCCGAGGCGGGGCCAACTGGGGCGACAACTATAATCAGGGCTATCAGAGCAGAGCAGGAGGACAACATCATCGCGCTAATGAGCGCTACAATCGAGGCAGGACTGACAAGAACTATTCTAACCCGAATTGGGGCTACTCCAATCAAAAGAAGGACTACGAAAACCCTTCTACCTCCAAGAATTATTCCAACCAGCCAAGTAGCTATTCAAGCTCAACCCCCAATGACAAAGACTACACTAATGACCCGTACGATGAGAATCCCTATTACTCGAACCTGAGGAACTCAAATTCAAATGATAACTACTCTAACAATCAGTATAATCGTTATTGCTCTGAGCAAGAAGGTAGATATTTTGAGATTAGAATTTACGCCCAAGTTAAATTAAAAATCTAGAAAATCGATAAAACGTGCAAATTTGCAGGCCCGGGCGACTACTACGGGAATCGTGAAGATAGCTATGATGGCGACAGGGACAACAGGAGCGGCTCGAGGGTTCCGTCCGGAGGCGGACACAGGGTCCAGACCTTTACCAGCAAGAATTTCGGTATTTCTCTTGAAAGCTTAGATTTTTTTTGTAAAGTTTTGGGACTCGAATCTTAACTTGGAAAAAATGTTGAAGTTTTGAAGATGAGATGAACATAGAGAAAAATCCATATTGCTACCCCGATGCTCTACGATGAATGTTATGTTCGCAATGGAATTGGTCTTGAAGACTTTGAAACATATGGAGTAATTGCAGACTTTTAAAAAAGCGAAACTTGTATAATGAGAGGGACTGTTTTCCAGCCAGCAACTGCCAGGACTACTCTCCTCCCGACGCCAACAGAGATCGTCGGGGAACTGGCAATGACAGGGACAGAGGGGATGTTGGCGGATACTCGCAGGCCGATGCCAGAGCCCCAAGACACCAGGACAATGCGTAAGGGTTTTCTCTTGATTTTTTTCTGGGAAACTAGTTTTTCTGTCCAATATCCTCCTTTGGAAATTGGAGATTGTTAATGAACACTTTTGACATATATATGACTCGTTTGAAGAAAAATTGAAATTGGTTGAAACTCATGTGATATTATTTGGACTTCAAGAAAGGAGAATCATCCGAAACATCGAAATTGTAATATTATGATTTAGAAAGTCTTCAGAAGCATAGTTTGAAAAATAGTTGATTTTCAGGTACAGAGACGACTGGTGCAAAAGTTGCAGTCATCACGACAACAAGTCTCAGCCCGTGATGGGAACCGAGTGGAACGGATCCGATCACGCTCAGCACGGTCAGAGGTATGGTCAGGAAGGCCAGGACGGACAGTATAGCTACGATCAGACTCAGGTGGAATACATTATTTTGACAAATTTTACGAACTTTTACGAAAGAGAAACGATAACTTCGAAGGTTTTTGAAATTGACGGTCATTCTAATAAAAAAGCTGTGACTGAAAATTTTAGCATTTCTCTAATTGGTTTTGACAGAGAGATGAAATGGATTTTCAGGATCGCAGGAGCAGAAACGATCACCCCGCCCCTCACTCGACTCACCACCTCAGCCCCCAGTCGCACTTTCATCATTCCGACCAACCCCACTCCGGTCACTACGCACGCAACCCGTCCCCTCGCTCCGCATACGAGCCATTCGACGACGACGGGACCTTCCAGGTGGGGAAATTTGAAATAAGAAATTTAAGCATTTGTAAAGTGAAGAGGTTGCTGAAATATTTTGTGTAATTTTCAAGAATTGATGCGAGTTTTCAAAAAGAAAGAAAATGAAAACTGCCATTTGTAAATAAACCTGAACCGAAACGTTCTAAAGTTTGAAATTTTCAGGGTGACAGACCGCACAGCGGCACTGGAGGGGGCGGAATGGGAAGGGACCAGGGCGGACCGTCCAACTACGGACCTCAGAAGTGAGTCGATTTTTCGTTCTTTTTATTTTACTACAGCAACAAAGAAAGCCTCGGCTTTCAGGTCGTCGCCCCGCGGCAACCATCAGCAACAGTACGGAGAGGGACACAAATTCGGGGCCGCGTGGTCGGACAGAGCGAGGGGCAGGGAACACAGAGGAAATGGCGGGTACAGAAGGGGGGACTACAGGAACTGAACCACTCCCATTCGACCATTTCATTCAAGGTATACAAACAATTCGATCCCATCGCTAAACCATCTCCAATCGACCTGTCTTTCGAATTGAACATTTGAAATCACTATTCCCTCATCCAACAAACATTGGATAAACCTTTTGCGCTGTCTGAATGTGTTGTTTTCTTCGGGTTTGTAAAAAAAAAATGATTTTTCTCTAAATTTTAGGATTGCCTTTCCGTGAAAAGATCATTTTTTTACAATCTCAACACTCTTCTTTCGACTTATGTTAAAAATGACCAATTTCCTTTTTCCCCTATCTGTTTTCAGTTGACTATTTTTCCTTGAACAACCCTTTCTATATCGTTTTCTACTTATTTACTTATCATCCAAACGTGCTTCTATCATTAAATATGAGTTTCTCTTCTTCCTTCTATAGTATCAAAATCTAAATTAATAGCAAAGACAGCTTTTTGATGATTGATTCTCATTTCTTGCCACTTAAAAATGGTAAATTACCGAGATTTTCGGTTTTCTGGTAAAAGAATTGATAGTTTATTTATTCTTTTGGTGTACTCATTCTATTTAATGAGATTTTTGAATTACTTTAGAAAAAATCTTCATAATTTTCAGAAATTTGCCACTCAGATTATCACTTCCAAAACGGCTTTATTCTATTCAGTCGCCCAATTTTCCGGGTCTAAATTTCTGATGTTTTCTCGGTGTTTTTCAAGTTTATTTTTGTGACCACTCTTACCTGAGTATAGCGTCCTTTTCAGAGATTGATTTTATTTGTTTCAGCTGATTTGTATCGAGAAATTATGGGTTCGTTTTATAATTGGTTGATGACGAATAAAAATTGTTGCTTAACAATTGATTTCTCTGAAAAATTTATTCTGAAATGAGACATTAAAATTCTGAAAATACAAATTGTCCATGTTATGAACAAAACCGAGATCGATAAAGTAATAATCACAGATGGCGAAAATCAACGATAAACGATAATTTTACAATATTCAGGAGGAAGTTAGAATAAATTTCATATCTAGCCATTTCAGTTTGTTTTAGAAGCTAAAAATTTCACTATAAATTGAGATAATAAAAATAGACTCGTCATAGGAATTGCACTTGGTTTGAATCTTAATATGAGCGAAATTTCAGAAAAAATAAATTCCGCTCAATTTTAGGATCTTGAGATCAAATAACCTAAACTTAGGTTTGAATTGGTTGATTTTGAAAACCTGGAAGAAAACACTTGTGATGGCTCGACTATTTTTTCGTGAAATGCTACATGATAAAGCTTTGAAATTCAGATCCGTTATCATCAAATGAACAGAAAAGTTGCAAGTCAAATTTTGCATTTTCCGAAAAAAGACCGATTCCTGTCATTTTGATTTCAAAAATCTTCATTTTCAAGAAAACCTCATAAACTGGGCAGAAAAATCACCGATCGAGGTATTGGACGGACGATGTCGGGGAGAGCTGTGGGGTGGCGGATCGACTCAAAATGGGCGGCGAGGGAGAGGCGGCTGTCAGCGAGTTGCGGTCCATCAGCAACCGGTGAATTGCGTTCACCGTCCGCACTGAAGCATCCATTTTTTTGTCCAGAGCTAGAACCTGCAAATGTCATTCCTTACAAATAATTGGCAGATTAAAAATGTTTATTTTTATTTTTTTTTAGAAATTTCCGTATTTTTATAGATACTTTTGCCAAGAGAACGGATCTGTGATTTTACCAATTCAGTGATTGTTCGAAAAATGTTTGAATCGTATTTTTCTTTCGAAAGAAAAATTTGCAATATTTTTTCCTAAAAATTCTGACCTGCATTTCCAATCTGGATAATCGCGAACCGATCGTGTTCGAATGGCCTTTCCGCGATTTGTCGTATTGACCAGGCTTACCGAGGGTTTGGTCGAGTCTGAAAACGATTTTAAAAGATTAAATTAAACAGAAGACGCGATTTGCCTCCTTTGCAATTCCTTGATTCGGACCATCATATTGAGATGTCCTTGCGAATACTGCTCGATCACGTCACGAACATCGTAGGGCTTGCGAGCTTGCTGAAAAGATTCTCTTCGTATTTTGTAACAGATTTATGGAGGAGCATAAGATGCGTTCAAAATTCGTAAAAATAATAATTTTGAGAACAACTCATTTAATTTTTGCAATTTGAAATTAAATTAAATTTTCTTCGCTAATTTATTCTAATCAAGCCGTTCTTTTTCAATTCCAATAAATTACCCTTTGCAACATATATTGTCTTACCTGAAATTTCCTTCTCGAAACGAAGTACTTGATTCGGCGAATGGCTCGAATCGCATTGCGATGAACATCGGTAAGATCGCAGACGCTGAATGATTATCCATTTTTTTAAAAGAAATATTTGGAATTTTCGATTTATGAAAAGTTCACGATGTTTGGAGACGAACGAGTACTGACAATGAAGAATAAACAATGAACTACCCAAGAATCTCTTTCAATTTTGAAAGACTCACTGAGAGATTCGCTTTGGCGTGTCGTCCGGGTCGTACTCGATGTCGTTTGTGCCTGAAATTTTGCAATTATCTATTCTTTCATTGAATTATGTCAAAGAAATAGGTTCTTATACGTTTCTAGAGATCTTTATTTGTATTATATTTAACTTCATGATAATCGAGGCATTTTATGTATCTCTATGTATCAAAAACTACTGTTTTCTTGAAATACAACCTTTACATGTTTGAAAACATATTTGAAATGTGCTCATTAGATACCAAAAATTGGTTGTGACTTATCTCGATTAGTTTTCTAACGCTATTCCTCAATATTGTATGAGATAATGACGATTTTGATCTTCTGTATTAAACACTGCCGGAGCACCGATACTGCTTGTAAAAGATACCGGCTCTTTCTTATTTTTCCCCTTTCCCTACACCCCCTCGCCCTAAAATCTGGCGTCTAATACAGACGGGGCATCGGTGTATAATGCAGCAAGCTGATGATTTTTACATGAGAAGGTTGTTGCGAAATATTCCAAATCAGATTCAATTTTTCCCAACTCACTTTTGTTCTGCCGATCATCATCCGTGTCACTGCCCCTCTGCTCCTGTTTCCTGGCCAACTCGCCCATTTCCACGTCGATGCTCACTGCTTGTCTGCCTACTATCCGTAGTGTGTTCGCGATGCTCGTTCTGGGATTTCAATCGATTTTCTCGAATACTAACCTTTCTCTTTCCAGAACCATTTTCTCGCCCTTTCACCTTTTTCAAAGTAAGTTGAAGATTGTCAACTTTCAATCTATGCGAGAAATAGTGTAGGAAAAACTTCCTTTCTCCACCATTTCTCATCCCATTTCATATGACTCGTGTTTCCCAGACAACCTTTTCCATTGACAAGGAGATCTTTTAAAATGTTCACAAGTGCTAGCTTTCTTACTTGGAAGACTGTTTCTTGAATAGTGACCCTTTCTTCCTGTGAGTGATGCTGTCGTGCTGCGCATTGCCGAATCCACTCGATCTGTGATGCGATCGGTGCACTTCATGGGTTTCCTGAGCCAACGGATCCACGTGGACGTTCCTGAAATCAAAACCGATAAATTACGAAAAGAGACGTTTTTGTTTTTCTTCTTAAATTCATTCGGGTTTTCATATCCCCACTATTGATGAGTGATAGGAAATAATACTAACAAAGAAAAGTCATCGTTACATATAAGATGCGAAAATGATCTCTGTATTCCTTTCGGATTTTAAATTTAATGCTATTTTAGAGCTAACAAAAGATGACAAGTTAGTACTAAATATGGATGTGAAACTTATGAAAGTGAGAAAGATCTCACCAAGTTGCAGAGTTGATCTTATCGACAGCGTGACATCTCCAGAGGCACTGAATGAGCGTGGCTGCAGCGGGGATCTGTCGATTGAAGTGCTTCTGGCGCTGCTTCTGCTGCACTTTCAGAGCGAAGCCAGAGCCGAGGATGCCCTGAAATAGCTCAACAAATTACCTCCCAAAACTCCTTCAAACATTTGAAAATGACCTATTCGATAATATAGCTCTATTTTGAAGATTGTGTTTCAAGAAATAGTCAAATCTGTCAAAAAATTTCCTTGCCTAATCGCATCACTGGAACAAGAAGTGCAACTTATTAAAGTCGGTTTAGAGAAGCTACAAATGAATGGGCGAAATTACTTGATTTGAGCCTGATGGCTTATGGCTTAGCAATCAAAATAGTAGCATTAGCTCGACTTACCGCTGGTAGCGCAAAAAAGCTGATCGCGAAGATAGAAAAGCACGATGCGACGATTCGACCGATCCATGTCTGGGGTACTGAAAAATATAAATTTTAAAAAGTGGATTTAAAAACCTGTAATCACTTACCTACATCGCCGTACCCAATGGTTGTCATCGTTATCTGAAATCAGAAGATTATCCTACTTCTCAGAAAATACTAATATTTTAGGTAATTTCAAATAGTTCTTATCACGAATTTTCAGATGCCACGATAGTGGGAAGAGATTGTTGTAAATACAAGTAACTCGAAGTTTCAAAAAATTGACGAATATTTCTAAACGTTTCATATTTTGATAGGGTTGATATTTGAATTCAAATATAGTAATAAATACTATTTATGTATGTTTCAAAAATCTTATAAATCATTTGATTATTTTAAACAATCAATTCGTCTGAAATGTTTTGATAAAAAAGTAAAGTGCTTAAAAAATACTAATAATAATCAACTCACCACGCCCCACCAGAGCGCGTCAGCGTAGCTCGTGAAGGCCTGTCTTCCGTCTGGGGAGATGTAGTCTTTCTCGGCCAAATACACGAAGTACGAGGAGAAAATTAGACCCAGAAATCCTATGTACAGGGTCGTGATCAGCTCCTGTCGATGGATGAACACCACCGATCCGAGCAGACGCCTTAGTTGAGGTAATTAGATCGGGATAGTTGGGGTAGTTAAAGAGATCATTACCATGTTCCTCCCTGTCTATCGACATGGAGCATGCGCAGAATTTGCAGAAACCGAACGCCTCTGAAATTTGGAATTCTAAGAGTTGACCATAAACCGAAGGAATTACTCGCTACTCTACACTCCAAATTTATAATTGTAATTTTGTTGATACGTATCAAATAAACGTTTGCACTTCATAAAAGCGACATTTCTATGTCTCGAAACATTCACTTCAAAATTATTGCATTGATAAATTGCAGAACATATGAATTGGCTAAAATTAATTTCAAAGAGGAAGTTTATTATCTTGGATAGATGAAAATGAATACGTAATCATTTGACGATTGAGAATCAGTTTTAACCAGTTCATTTTGGGGATATTTCGAAACAACCATTAAATTTTCAACAAAAAAATATATAATGAAAGTGTCTACCGAATGGCACTTGTGGCGAACACCTGCCCCTCGCTGCCGACGATGATAACAGTGATGCTCGCGATGACCACGCATAAATCTGAAAACGATATCTTTCTAAAAAGATAAAATGGCAGATATCGATCTCAGCAGAGTCGATTTTCGAGAAAAGCAAATTTTGAGCTGAATATTCATGGCTCATTTGAATGAGCCTATAACATCCAAAGTTTTATTATTCTGAAATTTTCAAAACACATCGGAAATCAATGGAAAGTCATTCTCAAAAGCTTATGGCGGAACGAATAGTGCGTACGCACATTGACAAAATTGCTTCATGCCAAATACAAAATTCCATTGAAACGTATTTTCCGATTTTCGACTTACCTATAAAGGAAATGGGCTTCTTGGCGAATTTGAGCCTGCCCCAGAATCCGATGTACTTGGACCTGCATCCCGCCGACCACAGCCGGACCAGATACTCAATTGTGAAAAAGACGACTAGAAATAGCTCCTGAACATTCAAAATTAAACTTCGGTTTTCTCGCTAATTTTACCAGGAAAAATAGAATTTCCGCAGCAGGCTGACTGTGCCCCTCGACGGTCGATAGCACACTCAGAATTAGGCAGAGGAGAACTACCGCGAATACCCTTAAATTTCATCATTCTTTCAAAATGTCAGATTATAATACAGAAGTTATTTTCTATATGTTTCAAGAGGATATTATCTTCAGAAGGAATAATCTCTCGGACAATAAATACTTGATTTCAAAGAATTAGACTCACGAAAAATGATACGCGAAACATTTCCATCCCGTGGGTCGTTCTAGGCAATTGTATACCTAAAAATTTTACACCGTATTCCCTCTAATAGCAGGACACCCCCAAAATGCCAGAGCTATCCATTATCCAACTAAAATCATTTCAGGGAGTGTTCATGATATTTTTAGTGTATAAAGTGGATTTAGTCTGGGTTTGAAGTGATTACGACCATTAGAAGAGAAGTTATGGTAGTTTGAAACATTCTAATTTTCGAAAATTATGGGGTTGAAAAATCGAAGGAAATGACTTTCAATCGGAGAGAATACGGTAATTTGGGTAAAATTACAAAAATCGATACTCACCCGACTTTTGAAAGTGGTTTTGGCCGCTTTCTTCTCCTTGATGTTTCGATAGCGCGCGTTGAACATCTGAAAACGAGGAAAAATCGACTCGGAAAATTTTACTATCTGAATTTTCAGCTGTTCAAGCGTAAAATAGACGAATTTTGTTATTTTCTAATTTCGAGTAAAAATATGCTCGCTATTACGTTAGACAAATTTAATTTTAGTTTCAACATAGAAAAATATCCACTTACATTTTAGACTAAGTGAAATAGTTCTAATCCTTAGCATTACATCGCTTTTTTCGGACTTTATGTCATGTCAAATATGTTTCGACAATATTTTAATAAAAGGGCCAAAAAATATTTTCAATAAATTTGTTAATTGTCGTCAGTCAATTGAAGATTTGCAAAATTTTAGCCAATCGTAGTAAATTCCGATCTATACAAAGTTGCTATTTGAAATAAGTTTCGCCAACCCCCTATATTCAAAACATAGTTTCCGATATCAAAAGAACTTAGACATATCTAACTAAAAATCTCTAAACTCCAAAATTTTATTCATTCTCATTAATTGCTAACCTTGCTGCAAATCAAGAATTAATTCAGGCCAAGATTAATCCCTTTGAAAGAAAGGTTATTCCAAATATCGTTCATCTTTTCGGATTAGTCAAGTCTTGCACAAATAACTAGAAGTCAAGGTATTAATTGAAGGCATTCTTTTTTAAGTTATCACGACATTTTACGATTTCTAAAAAATAAAATTCCAAATATTTTGCATAAATTCTGTATAAATATGAGTAAAATGAAAATTAGCTTATTCGCAATTACCAGCGATAATTGAATTAATTAGGCTCGAGAAATTACCTGTGTTTGAAAAATATCAGACCAGATAGCAAAACTCATTTCGAATAAATTAGGCGAAATAATTTCAAGAGTGGGTGTTACGATTGAAAGATATTGAAATCCTGATTCATTTTGATTCAAAAAACCAAAATTTGTCATGAAATATGGCATTGACGCAAATCATTTGTGAAAAGCCGGGATAAAATTGGGATAATAGGGAATTTTTGAGAATTGTCATCAGGAATCAAGATTCCCGCTACCCTCTTGGTCATGGAAATTTCAACAGAGTAAATGATCCGAAAGATGATTCTACAATGCGACTTTTCTGGGGCTTAAAGTTGCCTAAAGTTCAAATTTGGAGATTTGCATGTTTTCGGTCGAGTTTTGAGACAATCCTTTCATGAAGATGTCAGATTAGAGCATGAAATATGCTTGAAATGCGTCAATGGCGAATACAATTTTGATCGGTAAATGGCTTGAAACTTCGGCAGCAGGGCTGTTGTGGAATCGAATTTAAAAAAAAAATCGGAATCGGAACTTCCGCAACAGCCCTGTTCGACAGCCTCAAAAATCTATGAAAATAAGAGGTTAATCCAAAAATTAAAGAAGTTCAAAAATTGTTTGGGTAAGTTTCAATGTTGTTTTAGCTTTGGTTACTCATAATTCGTTTTTCTGCCTGAAACCTAATAAATAGCGACTAATGATACACAATCTTGCAGTAATTTTGCGTAGAAACGTATGGACTATGTTTCAGTGAAGTTGGGTCATGATTTTCTAAAAATGTCTCAAGTTCCATAGATGTCCTAGACTAAACTGAATCAATAGACGATTTGAGAAGAATTCAAATGAGCATTCCTATCAAACTATTCGAGAACAATGTTTTGAAAACTACCAAATTGTCTGTTTCATAAGAATAATAAGTGAACTAAAATATTGCCATAGGCAATAGATTAGTTTTTCAATGCATATAGAAAGAAGCAGTATTTTCAAGTAGATTTTTAACAACTAAAAAACCCCTACCTTTCCGATTCCATCCCCGATGCCGACAGAGATGAGGAAGGGCGAAGCAGCCTCGGGATCGTCATCGTCGTTCGACTCACGCACGCCCTCGTTACTACTCGTCCCTGCGGCTAGCATTCTGGAAAAAAAATCAATTTTATACGTTTCCGCTGAAAATGCAATATTATGCACTCGTTTTTGAGGTGATTCATAACGTAAAATTTATGGCTTCGTTTAGTCTTTAGAGTGATAATAGAAAAAAAATTCGTCAACAACTTGTTTTGGTAGGTTTCAACGATATGATATAAAATCTAATTAAAGTGAAAAAGTGATTTTTAGGATAATAGCACAAATTTAAGAAAGGGCATCTGAAAAAGTCCCACTCGTCCTCCTGCGAAAACTTGCGTATGACGAAATTATGGAACATTCCCTTTCTATGCAGGCAAATCCAAAATGTCCTCTCGACTTTTCAGTTTGAATGGAATTTAATAGATCTGATTTAGCTAATAGCGCTAAATTCAACGTTATCACAGACAAAGTTATAAGCGTTTAGCGATAAAATGATAGAAGGGATTTATGGGGAATATGAGGCCTTACTCCACAAATAGAGCAGATAGAAATTTTTGCTAGGTTTGCAAAGAAGCCCGACGAAATCCCTATCCAACGACTAGAGATAGACGGACAAAACCGTCTGGCATATGCGAAAATTAATAGCTGCGCTGTCTTTATATCGATTCTGTCTGAATAAAGAAATTGTATCTTTGCAAAATAAAAATGACTTAAGACTTTCCAAGAGAACGTCGTACGTCAAAATTTTAACAATTCAAGAATTAACCTAAACGACCTAATACCGCTGTTATGTCCAATTCGTAAGAATTATGCAATTTGGAAGATAAATGGTTCAAAATATAAAATTCGTGGTTTGAATAAATTTCGAAATTATATTAAAAGCAAAGAGTCATTTTAGCGAAAGTTCTTTCTGGTTTCTTGAAGCATTATTTTCAAAAAATCAGTTTCCAATTTTTAAAGAGAAAGATATTTTAAAAATCAGATAAAAATTCCTTCAAGATGGAGAATATCAAGAACTGAGGAAGAAAATTTCTTATGTATTTATCGAAGCAAAAGTTATTTACGCCTTCCAGGATTAGCTCTAGATACTTCCTTAATAGAAGAGAAGTGATTATCAAGCAGATGCATGAGGATATTTTCTAGCTGAATCAACTACAAATTCGAAGAAAAGATCCATGAAAGACCCAAGCAATCTTTCTGATCGAATAACTTTAATATGATATTTTAAATTATTTAAAGGCTGCACAGTCTGATTTGAAATCTAGAAACTGTCTTAATTTCAATAAATTCGAGAGCTTCTAAAATTGAAAAGGTTATTTTAATGAATAAAATCGAAAAGTGACTGACAAATACAGTCGAAACTCAAAAATCCGGTTCGAAATTTCCTAAAACTAAATTTCGTAGCTAAACTCCTGCGCATTTGGGAGTACAATTTTAGTAACTTCTAGAATATTTTTACTATGAGAATTTTCACATGATCCATGACAAGTTTCGACTAAATTTGATGTCATTTTGTAAATTTGGCAAATTTATAAATCGTAAAAATTAGGATATTTGGATTTGAATAATAAGGAAGAATCGAAGAGACTGATAAACTCGCTTCAATACAAATTTGTGAGACATTTGTGAAACCTATAAAAATCGCGCTCTTTTAGAGCTCTCAACCAAAATAACTCGACAAAACATACGTCATTTTCTCTTCAAAATGGAAAATTAAAATAAGTTATCAACTCCGTTTTATGATTTCTAAACTCGTTTTGGAGTTATTTTTGAGGTTTATGAAATCTATTTTTTTGTCTAAAACTTGTATCATTCACAAAGTTTTAGCCCAAAATAATCCCACCAATTTGCGTCATACTTTGCATTGCAAAAATGCGCACGATAATTAGCCACTGTTCTAGCCGTTCTGATAAGCATAAGTCGCTAAAGAATAGAGTACTCAAACTAATAGATTTCAAGAATGTGCCAGACAGTCTTCAAACTACATGCTTTTTAACCATGATTAGAGATGAATATAGAGGATAACCTTGTTCATAAAATAGAGCATAGTTTACTCCCTCAAGTCAGCCTTGGCTTTTCAAGCAGGTGAGCTCAAAAATAATAACTGTGAGTTAGTAAAACTGATAAAAATAGCTAGTTTCGAAATATGAATTAATTTGGGTTAGATTCGTAATTAGCAAAAACCATGGAGTAAAGTGAACTTATGAACTCTTTGAAACATATCCGGCTCATTTTTGTAAATTTTAGTTTCCTTTATAAATCTAGTACAGGAAAAAAACTGAATAAAATTAGGTATATTTTAAGTTTTTAATAATTTGTAAAACATACTCGTTTCTTTTTCAATTCATTTTTTTAATTTTACAATAGGCCCTGAGAAGCTTGATCAGAGCTCATATCTTCGAGAGAATTAATGTACTCCTTAAAACATGTTAGTAAATTTTTTGAGAGATTTCATGCATTGTTTCTCCCAGTATAAAGATGGAAAACAAAAATGAGAAATTATAAAAACTAAAAACATGGAAACGAACCAACTAGGGGCAAAGTGGTTGTGACTGGCGGTGAGCTAATTCGTTCGTGAAAAAACGCTATCAGAGAGTGAAGGAATGAATTATTCCGGCTACGTCTTATCCCGCAAAATCCACTACTATTTCTGATTCTCTGCCTTTTCAAGACTATTTTTCTTGATCTTCTATCTTTTTATCCCCTATAGAATCCAATGCTATTTCTCCTTTTTAGTTTTCTTATATCCACAAAAATCTAGTTATTTTCCTTTCGTCTAATTCGCGTATTTCCCCAGTCTGATAGTTGCCTGAGCAACGCTATTTTCATTTGGAAAAAAGTAGGTGTAAAAGTTGGAGTATCAAAGAAGAAAAATAACTCATTGAAAAACGAAAGAAAACAACTAATTGAATAGAGCTACAAACTCAAACGATTCAAAATTGTAGAAAATGTTTTCAAGTTTTGCTACTCTCAAAATTGTATCAGTGATGAAAAGGTAAACAAATTGGCATATTATTGAGGAAGATTTTGGCTCAGATTTTCCTGACTATGACCAAATGTGTGCTAAATTTTGTTCTGTGCAGAAAGTCTTGAGACATACTCAAAATTCTAAATTCGCAATTGTTTTAAATAAAACTATCATTCAATTTCGAACCTTTATAAACCAATTATGAAACCTATCCAATTTTCCTTGGAATCCCTTTTTTGATCTTTGCCAATGGCTTTTCCATTCGATCAAAATTCAAGGTACAAAAGGCGATCTTCTCTAGCCCGGATTCATACAATTCAAATAATTTTAGTGTGAGATAAAAGTTTTGATTATTAAGGCGAAAATATAGATAAGAACCTCTCAACTACAGAACGAGAAGTAACGCTTTTTGGATCGTAAAAATGATGTCTTGCATTTTATGCGCAAAATCGTCTTCCAGTACGTCGGATCGACGCATTTCAAAAGAAAAATGCCGAAGCCACTTTAAAAATTGATTCTTAACAGAAATGGTTTGGGTATGTTTCAAGGTTTTGGTAAAATGCAACAGCAATAGCGATTTTAGAGTCTGATCTTTAGTCTGCCTTATCAGTTAAATTATTTATCATTTCAGAAAATTAAAGAAATTCAAATATTTTAAAACTCTTATAGAGGGAAAGTTGAATAAATCTCAAATTCTTTTATGGTATTTTCAACAATATTCAAAAAGATAAATCGAAAATTAAAAAAAAAAAAAAAAAAATCCACGTACCTGAGCTGCATTGGAGTTGGCATTTTGACGTCGGCTCGTTCTCGCCAACTTTAGTTCGTCACTCGGATTAACAGCAGCACCGGAAGTCGTGTCGCTCCAAATCAAACAAGAAAATGCCTGCAAAAATTCACCACTAAAAGTTAATAAAATTTGAAACAATCAGGATAAACTTACTTATTCAAAATCTCGCTTCTGCAAAATCAGCAAAAATCCTCAGACCGTGTGAAAAGAGTAGCAATTCCTATGCTGGGTCTGGGCTGAGAAAGCGTCCCTGCAAAGGGAAAGACCGAGTCAGTGATATGAATTGATAAGACAAGGCTCGACAACTGATTTGATTATTTGATTATTACGCAGTGCGGAGAAGGGGAAGGGAACTAAAAAGTGAGCTACGCGTTACAAACGCTGCAACAAAGCATGTTTTCTTGATTTCAAATCAATTATTTTTGCACTCGCGACAGAATATAGCTTTCACAAAATCGTTATTTTCTAGCCAATATTGGCGAGTCATTCCTGGTAGTGCGAAAACATAGCATGCTAAACCTCAGAAAACCGGATTTCTGGATATTTTTATTCTTTCATAATTTTCGAAAATTGCAAAAATTGTCAACTTTTCCCCGCGATTTCTCGATTCCAGCGAAATCAGTCGAAATAGTCCTCGATGTCGATGGACGGGTCCAGGAAATTCTCTTCGATTCGTTCCAGATTCGTCTCGTTCAGAATCTGCAAATAGAGAAATCATTGAACTTTTTTTCTCTCAAAAACACAGTTGATCATTTGATGAAACGTATAAAAAGATAAAGTTTAGAGATTGGAAAAACTTATAATTTCAAGAAAACGCCCCACCAAATTCTCGATCGTTTCCTCGAGTTCCGTCTCCCCGATGAGCACTGCGCCCACAACTCGATGATTCACCATGATGCAGCGAGCGTATTGATCGTCATCGATTATTCTGAATTTTGTAAAAAAAAACATGGATTACGTAACAAATCTTCCGCCTACTGTTTAATATTATTGATTCTCTGTTGAAACACGACCAAAATGATTCTAGCGATGAATTTATTTGGTTATTAGACTGTTAGTAACGAATCGAAATACTTTCGAACTTTTGAAAATGTAAGTAATAGTTTTAATTTATTTTCAAAATCTGTATGAAGACGATAAATTTCTACCTGTTCACGACGTACCACTCTTCGTTCTTGTGTTTCTCAGCTTTGAAATCGCCGATGAAGACCACCTGAATTCATTCCGAGTTTTACTCTATGTTGAATGTTTGAAACTCCATGTACGATTCATTCATGCTAAAGTTTCAGTAAAAAATCGAAAATGATTTTTCCGTACGCTTGATTTCATGAAAACATGATTGACAAATTCACTTTCAGGATTGGTTTACTGCAAGCCTCGTTCAAATCAATATTAAAATTCTTGTAAATATTGAGTGAGATTCAAACTGAACGAAATTTAGTGAATCTTCAAAATTAATTCTAGATTTATTTTCACAATATAAAGGGTAATCTAAAATTTTCCACCTTATATCCAAAAAATGTAGTGACGTGAGCGAACAACTCGAAACACATGTCCAATTCGACCTGACCGCCGGAAATTATCGACCTCCCACACAAATCACCCATTTGACGAGCCTGTGTCCACAGGCGCATCTGGAAAACTAGAAAATAACTCATAATAGCAATATTCGTATAAAATATTGAGATCAGACATTTCACAGCTATAATATCCTCTTTTTGAAACATATTTCTCAATTTTTAGCCCTACTTATATCGACCAATTATTAACCTTTCAAGTTTCTTGGAAGTAAATGTTCTATTTTGAAATATAATCAGACGAAATGCCATAAAGATTCATCATTTCTTCGGAAACTCAGCGACACGTTTCAAAAGAATATCATAAGTTACAGAATAAAGCATCAGCTAGTCCATCTCACAACTTAATATTCGAGATAAATCGAAAGGGCTAGCCTGTTTCCACATGCTGCTTTCTTGTCTCCAATTGACGGTGCAGACATCCCCACAAGCATAGATGTTCGCATTCGAGGTCCGCATCGATTCGTCCACCAGAATCCCCTCGTCAGTATCGCTTTTGTCCAGCTGAAATGGAATTCTCAACTTATTTTTATTTTTTGTACGAAATAATAATTTCAGATTGAAAATCGATCGAATTTTTTTCTAATACAATACCGAAATGAAACATACAAAACATTTTTAGTGCTTTATATATATTTTTTTTTTGTTTAAAGATAAAAATGCCGACCCCCTTCCACAGTTGCGAATTCGGTTCTACGCCAATGGCCACAATGGCGATGTCGCATTCGAGTTGCTCTCCTCCGGACAATTGCAGTTTCAATTCCTCGTCTCCCGAAACTCCGACCACTTCTCGGCCCGAAATGATCTTCACGTTTCTATGGCCGCCCTAAGAAAAAATCTAACTTTATTACTGTATTAGTTGTCCATTGAATGACATGCCTTTCAAAATCTTTCACATATTCTCAGTTTGAAACCTTCCTAACAAACAAGAACGAAGAAATTGAAGGTTTTTTGATAGGGAAAAAATCTAAAATTGATCAACTATGCTTCGAAATTGTTTGAAAGTTCACCATAAAGAAAGCATATTTATATTTGAGTGAGGAATATCAGATATTTGTCGAAAATCTACCGCCGTGCCCCTGAGCGTGAGCGCCGTACACCAATCAGGTCCCAGTGCGCACCCAGTCGACTGTCCCGTTGAAGTCGAAGCGAGTTGCTCATCCCCAGCATCGACATCAATTCGTTCGTCCGCTCGGTACTTTTCACGCTTCAAAACGCCTGCGTTTTTGTGACCTGAATTTAGTTGTGTTTTAAAATTCCAATGTCAATATTCCAGAGAACTCAAATTGCTAAATTTATCAATCTTTTGAAACATAGATTTCGTTAAAACCTATCAGGAAATAACCTTCACAAACCCAGCACACATTTCTTTAATTCCATAAAACCATTTGCGATTTCTACGAATAAGGTTCAAACTTTCGTAAAAATGAAAAAAGAATCTCAGAAACAACAGTTCTTTCAGTTTAAGAGGACATAAAGACCTGATCCAACCCACCTTCCACTCTGCCCTGCTCGATCTGCTTGTTGAAGAACTCGACGACGTCCGATTGAAAGAATGTCGCGGAAATGTACTCGTCGCGAATTATCCACGTCACCTCCACGTCGCGCAACTCGAATCTGAAACATTCATTCATTTCTTCGAAAAGCCTGCCTTCCTATAGTCAGGAAGATTATTCACCTAATTAATAATGGAGAAATCCCCGATTTATACATTTTCCGTGAAACCTACACGAGTTTAGGGGAATTTTAGTAATAAATAAAATTTGAAGTTTTCAAAGTTTGAAGCTCGTTAAATAGATGAGAGGTAGTTGAATCGGTATTTTATCTTCTTCGAAGCCTACATTAGTTTAGTAGCTGTTTAGGAAATTGAAATTTGAATTTTCAGGTAAAAATCACGCAACAAGCTAATAGAGGAAATTTATAAGTATAAAAATACTCTTTAAAACCTACATGAGTTCGGTGGCGATTCCTCCATTTCCAATGAGCGCAACTCGCTTGGCCCCAGCCAATTTCTCCTGCAGCGACAGGGCCGTTTCAGTGTCGCGAAGTGTCACCAGTTTCTCATGTTTCCAAGGGCCTGAAAATCAAAATCTATTGATTATCATAGAGACCTACATTTCGGTCTGGCGCCCGTAGCGATGCACAATCGATCGTACTTTATCTCGTTGCCGTTATCGAGTTGCACAACCTGGAAAAAGATCATCAAATTTAGAGGAAAAAATCCGTCGAGATTATAAACTGAACATCAACGTTATTCGCATAATTCGCCTAACTTTGGGCCAGAAAGTGCTCGGAAAAAGAATTAATTCACTTTACAGAAAGTTGGGCGAGTAAGAATTTTTACCTGTTTATCCTTGTCGAACCCAGCGGCATTTGCTTGCAGAAAAGTGTATCGAGGATCTGTCGACAAAGGAGCGCTGCTCTCCGTCACGTTAAAATACTCCGTGAATTGGCCCACCTGGAAAGGAAATTGGTAAAATAAGTTTAAAAATCGTCTCAAGATGCATATTCTAGATGTGTCATGCAATGAAAGTCATCACTAATTTAAAAGGATCAGAATAAGCTTCAAATTTGGTTCAAAGTAAGAATGAAATTTTGGAAATGACTCAAATAGCAACAAGAGTCTATTTTCAAAAGGGTCACTTTCAACTCACCCTGAACCAATTGGTGACCGTTTTGACGTGTGGACTCGCTGAAACCAGTGTGAATCGATCGTCGGGGCCTCTGAACATTAAAAATGGCAAAAATAAAAAAGAAAATGGTGTTTTGACTTTTGCGCGACGTCACGAGCTAACAAGGCAGAGTGCTTGAATAAAATTAGGTTAGGAAAACGCTTTAATGTTCAAATTATTTCTCCAGAGCGCGACGTCGCTCCAATTAAAATTCTTCAGAAGATTTGAAATTTTTATGAAAATAAAATCAATTTGTTGACATTTCTCTTACCTCGCACCAGCCAGAAGCTGCGTCATGCAGTTGACGCCGGCAATGCCTCCACCAACCACAACAAAATGCATTCTAAAAGTAGGAAAATAAAAGACAAATTCCAGAACAAATCAATAAAAATCGAAAATAGGCGGCGTCAATCAAAGAATTCTACAATAAATAGCCTCGCCCATTTTTTTCGATTTGTTTTCTGAAGTCAATCGAACTTTACGACATTTGAAGGCATTCAAACCTCAAGATATGAAGATTCCCGTAAAAAATAAAAATAATAAAATTTATTAAAATGTAAAAATCAAGATCGAAACTTATTTGACACTCGTTGAGAAAAATCAGAAAAAAACAATAAAGCATGAAAATCTGATCTCCTAGACACTCACAATCAGTCATATTCATTGACGAACGCAAGCCACGCCTTCTTTATCCCCAAAATACGTATATCGCGAAGAAAATATTCCAGACGACGTGGCGTTCTTCTCGCTTTCTCCCTCTGAAAAAAGAAAATCTCCCGCTATACTAATATTTTTACCGCGTGGAAAAGGCAGGGTGTCAGAAATGGAAGACTAAAAGGGCGTCGTCTAACATTAAAGTACGGTAATAGGCGTCTGACACGCCCACCGAGATGTGCAAAGGTTTCGCATGCAAAGGGTCTTCGTTAATGAACATGACCGAGTGCTAGACGAAAGTATATCACAGATATTAACAAATTTGGTAAGCCTATTTACGAAAGAAATGTAAAATTACCTAGAAGCAAAAATTATAAAAGGAAAAACGAAAATTTGAAAGAAAAGATAATGTCACATCAGTCCTTCTTCAGATTGCCGTTCATATCGTGTTCGGATTCAATGATCCACCCAGCCTGAAAATACGAATCTACGACGTTTCATGATAAGTTTCAGAAAATCAATTAATGAGCGTTTCAACGAAATAATTGATCCACGGCTGCTTCTGCTACCAACATAAATCTAGAAAAACTTGTGCACAAACTTCAAAGGGTTCATAAATATGATTTTTCGAAATCAAGTATGACTCGCCATCATTAATGACGGCTATCTAATTATGTCTATAGAACATAGTTGTTATGGAAATTGACGCAATTTTCAAAGTTTTGGACAATTTTTGGTTTATATAATAGACACCTAAAATAGTAAAATCCCATAAATCCGGTTTTATCCGGATAAAGATGACCCGTACACCCGATCATCCAGTTGACTTGATTTCGATGTCAAATGAAAGGCTCCTATTTGTTTAAAAAACGAACCTTCAGCGCTGACCGTATGACGATATATTCACCCAGAATTGAGGCGACGTACCAAACCGGTAAATACTCGAATGTGATAAGGCCCATTATGTGAAAATGGAAGAAACTGAATTGCATATGTTTCAACTGTGTCATAGATTGGTAGAAATATTTGAGCATTACTTAATGAGAAAACAGTCAATTTCATTTTTAAAAAATAAGTGCAAAATTATCAGTACTAAGAATGTACCTCTCATAATCCCAGGGGCAGAGGTCGAATTTCTTGAGGACGTATCCGGAAGAAAACTCGAAAATATAGCAGACGATCACGTAGATTACGGCTCGCAGCGGCAACAAGGGCAGGATTTCCTGAACACAGAAAATGGAATAAATTTATACGCTTGTAGACTTCAGAAAATAAAAATAAGACTAAATTTGGAATTGCTGACGACTTGTGTTTCGTATTCTATATTTACAGTACAAAACCTGCAATGTCTATAGCTTTTGCACAAAACAACTTCTTCAAAGTAAAGCATATGCTTCAAGAAATTCATATAAAATCTTAGATAGACTTTCTCATGATAGGTCACAAAATTTATTTCGAGAGTTACAAAGAAAAGTCACTTTTGTAGCCAGATAGATCCATTCCAGCACCATCGTTGAGAAAGCATAAACGAAGAAAATGTAGACGGACGTAACACCTATCAACTTTCGATTTCCTCCCATCACTACCACTTCGAAAATTGCCGTGAAACATATCTGAAAAATAGCTGATTTTCCAAAATTCTTCGGAAAAAATCATTCGAATTTCAACTAATGGTAAAGCATCAAAAATGAAAACGCTTTTTACCTCTGCAGCGAATCCGCAAAGTCCATATAAAGCCAACCGCTCATAGGCATTCCATTTTCGGACAATTCGAACGGGGTTTTCAGCAGGTGGTTGATTCATTTCAATTTTTAATAGCCTTCAGCTCGATGGGGGTTTTTTTTACAAACTTAGCCCCGACTTACTGTAATTTTGACATTCGCTTGAAACATATCCGAAACGAATTCGCGAACGAACACGATTTTGGTGAAATAACGCTCTTAGCCTAATTTATTGAAAACCAACATTATGAAATTGCCATTCATTAAATTAAAATTTTAAACTCACTTGCCTAGACCTCTCCACAACGAAGCTTATTCAAATGAGGAAAAATGTCAGAAACTGCTAAAATTTCGTTCCTCAATTTTGAGTTCGCCTAACCCAAATTATCTTTTATGCATGACTGAATTTTACTTGCCATTGTAGTAGGTTAGCCGGCTAATAAGGCATTGAATTGAAAACCGAGTCAAAACAAAGGAAATTCACGATTCAAAAATATCCCAGCCGTTTTTCTGATCCCCACCTTTCAGCATAGATAGAGCTTTTCAAAATAAAAAAGCTAGCTATTGATCTAAAAAATGCAGGAGAGCAGTCATTTTATATATCTCGGAAGGTTCGAATTTTCGGATGAAACCACAAAAAGAAAGGTCATATGTGACGAAAAAGAAAGAAGAATGAGCCATAACTTCACGAATAAAAATTTTAGTATCAAAAGATCGCTGTTACGTAGAAGAAGTTCTACGCAATTTCTGCTATTTAATGAAACTCTATTATGCGGCTTGGGAAAATTAGAGAATTTGAAGTTTCACAAAAAATGAACAAAGAAAAACTCGAAGAATGCCAAAAATTAAAACTTCTTCAAGAAACGACTCCCTCGAGCGCTAAAATGCATGATAAATTAGTGGCGATCTTTCAAGCCATAAAGTATGAGAACGCATCTTTTCGGGAATAAATTTCGGGCTAGTATTTTAAAACAAAAAAGCGTGGGAGGAGAATATGAATCAGAATGATACAAAATGAATTGAGTCAAAAATTCCGGAACTATTGAAAATTAAGTAGTCCTACAACTACGTTGCTGTATCAAAGCTGAATTTTGAAGGACTCTCTAATTGATACCTTGAAATGTAGTTCAATTATGAAAAATCACGATTTAACTAATGTTTAGAGACTTCAAATGATTAAAAATGAGGCAGAGCAAACTACCTTCGAAATGCTATAATTATTATCTGAAGCCAAACTTTTACACAAGTTATTCAAAACTGGCAGAGCTAAGAATGAATACCTCCCACATCATAATTACATTTTGCGAAACTTGACCCCGAAATTGATATTTTTGGGAAAGCCTTTCAAATTTTTCATCGTTTTTTCATCCAAAAAAGGCTGTCTGGACGTTAACTTTTTCAGTCGAATTTCATGGGGAACGTGTTAGTTCTGACGTTTTCTATGAGCTTTCATGAATGAATGATCATCAGAACATAGAGGATAATAAAAAAACTAAAATAAATTATAATTTTTTTGGAAAAAAACACATGTTACAGAAGATTTTAATAAAAATAAAGTGTATCAACTAATATTTCTTCAAAAAATTAACCAATCCTCCCTTATCTCAACCTATGTGTGATAAAGACAAGAAGTTTGCGCCGTTATGAAAAAAACATGCCTTGATATATTGCGTACAATTTATTTTGTTCGTCTATCTAAAACGAAAACAGTCAACGCTGTGCAATGTGTCGTCGGGTAACGAACATTGCCTCACCAATGCGAGAATTGAATGTATTTCTCCCTTCAATTTTAAACTCAACGTAAAGTAAGTCGGGTTGCAATAATAGCAGAAAATGATGCCTTAATAGATGGTTTCGTTCAAAATACTCAGCGATCTCGCATCAAAGTTGGTATCTAGTAAATTATAAGTTCCAAGTTCGAAGTTTAACTTATAAAATAAAATCTTAAATTTAGCAGGAAGCGATTCTGCGACCAAAGTTCATTCATATTGCAGTGCGCTTTCGCATGATTTGTCCCAAACTTGATGCCCTTTGCTGTTTTCTGTAATGAATAATAAAATAAGCATTGTGCGCGTCTTTAGCCGGGATACCCCCCTTTATGGGAAAAGTGAAAAATCGTCGATTTTTGCGGCCATAAAATATGAAATTCGCATAGGTGCAAGTCATTTCCCTATGTTTTTCGTTTCGGAAAGAAAATGAATAAGAAAGGATAAATTATCCACGGAAATTGGTTGTTTGTCGAGCAAAAAAACCGCAGAAAAGTGGTCAGAATATGCTAACGTAAAAAACAGAAATTTTGAAAATTTTTCAAGAAATTAGTAGGTCTGTGTTTATTTGTGAATTTACATAACTCACGAAGATCACGGTTCAGAGACTAGAAACTTGTCGTGAAATTTGGAAAAATAAAACATTTAAAATGTAGCTTATTGAAATTTCAAATTCGGAATGAATTATGAGTCAAAGCTATTTCCGTGATGAAAGTAAAACTCAAAGATACCAAGTCCAAAACTGATATATCAAAATCTCTCAAATCCTAGACTTTGGTATGAAATTATTGGCAAATTGAGTTTCAGAAAATGATGATACGAGAAAATGTTGCTGAAATTGTGTGAGTTGAAGACACATAGAGTCGCACTTCCTTTGGTCCTTTTGCGCAAATTCTCTCATCCTATGATAAAGAGTAGAGACCAGGAAACGGCTAAAATCAAGTTTGTATCCTCTGGGGTTAGGGACGCTATCACGAGGTTGGTAAAAACTCATGCTTCTGGCTTTCCCTTTTTGCACTCTAAAAATTTATCCTCTTTTCTCTTCGCCTCTTGTTTTCGCATAAAATTTCCTTTCTCGGAATTCCTTTTATTTTCCGCTTCAAAGTTCAAAAGGAAAAGCCCATTTTGAAAGTCCACTTTTACTTTTCAACTCCTTATAAGTGCAAAATTTAGTTATTTCTCAAAACATGATAAAACAGAAAATGAAAATCCAGCTGAATAATTCATAGCATTTCTGAAACCCCATTATCGATTCGACCCCGGCATAATTTTCTTTATCTTTTCCTCATCTCAAAAACTAGTGCTGTCTTCAAAAATCCACTTTTATCCGAAAATATTCCGCTTCACTCTTTTTTAGCATTAAACCCGCGCTTTATGTCAATAACTAGTTGGGAGGAGCGAAATTTGAAATTCAATTATTTTCTCTGAACATTTTCCAGAAATCATGAATTTGCTAATGAAGCTATCTCCAGAAAGAGCTCTTTATTCAATAATTTACCTACCAAATCTGAAATTATTTTGATTCCTTGAACAATTCTTTAGAGTTGATTTGTACAAATTTCAAGATTCAAAAAGAAAAAAATTAGCGAGATTTTTCTTCTGAAAAGTTAAAAGTTGTCTGAAACCTATTAGAACCTCAAATTTTCACGAATCAATTTTACAGACACGTTTTTGTTCGATAAAATTCTTTACCCATTCTGATAAAATTCTTGCAATAAATTCAGTACATTTTCATCGACAAAATCGAGTGATGGAAAAGAGGGATTTTGGATAAGAAGATAAAAATGCGACCCTCTAATAAAAATTGCTCAGTATTGTGTATATTTTATAAGAGGTCGCATTTTTAAAGTGTCTGATTTTGGATAATAATCGCTCCAAAACGTACAAGTAAACCGTATGCAGAAAATCACATTTTCCAATCCCAAATTAGGAAGAAGGGACTACAACTCTAGGTCACAGCGTCATATTATTACAAGATATTATTAACGTGAGTTTCGGAAAAATGGAAATGTGTCATATTTCTGCGTAGAAATGAAAACAATCTGAAGACTGATAGAACTCATAAAAAGAAAATGCAAAAATATGACATTCTTCATAATACCATTCAAGTAGTCTATGATCTCGAGTTGTTTGTTCGAGCAAAAATCGATGAAACTTTCCGTGAATCAATAAATTAGGTCTAGATTTAGAAATGAGCACAAATTTTCATATATAACTAGAGAAACAAATTTAGATTTCAGGCTCACAAGTCTTGGAATATATGAATTTGTACGAATCATTTTCGTACTGTAAGGAAAAAATACAATATGGCGAGCCCCTGACTACGGTATCCAACGAATTTCGCGGAATTTTAGATAATTTTCCAATAAATTACTTAGAATCTCTATTGGTATGAAGCCTCCTATTTCTCAATAAAAGCACTTTCATACCTATTTTAGATGAGGATAAGTGTAACTTGAAAGGTAAAGAAAACAGATTTCCGAGCAAATTACCGTAATATTTCAAAAGAAAATACAAGGTATTTCACTTTAGAGGCATTTTACAGAATACGGCATGTGAAAAAGGTTATAGGATGTGAAAACGACGTACCTTTCTCCGCGAGCAGGTGGTAACAAATGGTAAAATGGTATTCGCCTTGGGTGCTTCCAAATGGTTTCCAGGCTTGGTCAAATGGGCAAGTGATTGAATGAATGTAACTCAGATAGTTTCCAGATTGCCGATGCATTGAGTGCAGTGTAGATTGTTGGCTGCAGAGGATTGAGAGGGAGTTGCCTGAAATTGCGAAATTTTACATAAAATGGCTAAAATGTTTTAGTTTTGAGAAATCTCAGTTGAAGCGAAAAATATTATTTCTCCGGGAAACTATCGCGAGTATCTTTTATATTTTCACCAGATGGCATGCCTTTGAATGTTAACACTCCAAAATAGATAATAATCAGTAGTCAGTAAAGAAAACTTTCGCCCGCCTACATATGTCTCACTCACTGATTATCGCTTGTTTCCACTTTTTAGCTTAGGAATAGATACTATATTCGGTTAAAATATAAAAGATTTGTGATATCATAATTTGAAAAACTCGCTCTATGTTTCAAGATTCTCATAAACGCACGTACAGGGGGGTTGTATTTGGTTTTGAATTCGAAAAATCTATATTTTCAAACTAGGATGCTAAAATTTCACATGAACTATTGCAGATTCCGTAAGCGTTGCGATTCCAACAGCAGCTAATTTCAAAGGGGAAAAACATGAGATTTCCAAAGAAAATCAGCTCACCGAAATATCAGAGAGGATTTCGAGGATTTTCTTGACAGCGGCGGTCTGAGCGGATGGCGACTGGGACCGAATGGCCGAGGAAGGGGACATCGCTCGTCGCTGATTCCCAACTGGAGATGCGGAATTCGTCGTCTGAAATGCGAATCACAAATTGTTCATCTTCAGACTCTTTCCTAGCCTTGGAAAATATCATTTCTCACTTATTGTTGAAAAATAATATGAAAAAGCGATGCTATCACAATTAGATGACGGACTAAGATAGGGTAAAAAAAACTAAAGACCGGAAAGAGTTTCTAATTTCTAATCATAAGAAAAAGCTAGAAGTGATTTTCATGATTTGTCGGAAAAATGTGATACCTGACGCAAAATGGACGTCAATTCGTCTTCTGACTTCACCGAGGCACTGCTATCCGCACGGGGGCGCGATTGCTCGTGAACTATCGGGGATCTGTAAATAAACAATACAAATAAGTTTCAACCAGACCCTTTAAAAATGATTGAAAACCGAGAACTGGTCCCGAGTAATAAAATAATCTCAGCCTATGAAAATATGTAAACTTGATTATCAGGCTACTGGAATGACTAAAGAACCGCAAAAGTGAAGAACCTAATGAGTGCTTTCAGAAACGCGGCACTTTCAGCAATGAATTAGCAAGATTCTCACCCCGAAGAAATTTCCGAATTGACCGGTGACTTTTCCCCGATTCCATTTTCGGTGAAAACCGGTGGAGGGGAAAATGAGTCGGCTCTGTTTGCATCGAAAGTTTCTCGAGGAGGCACCTGAAAACTTTTAGTATTTTCAAAGATAAAGACCGGAAAATCGGCAAGACTTGTTCAGAAAATACAAAATTTGACTTGAAAATCATTTCGTTCATTTGAAGAAAACGGCTCCAATTCAAATATTTGTTCTTACGAATTTTCAGAAAGAACAGACTTGAATCAAATAACTTACAATTTGATTTTTGGCATCGACGATAACGTGCTCGTCCCCGCTGAGTTCATCTACGGTGCTCTGACTGTACGACCTCGAGCCTCTCCTTTTCCCCGCGGATCTTCTTTTGCCCTTCGTCAAAGAACCGGTCTGGTATTCCTGAATATTTTATTTCTTAATGGCAAAAAGGGGTCATATTACTCCAGTTAACACACTACGAAGTATAAAGAAAAATTTGAAAACATTTAAAAAAAAAAAAAAGTCTAACCTTGAGCATCCCATTTTGGCCGAGAACAAGCATCAAAGCGTCTTGGAGTTCTTTGCATCTCTAAAGATAAATGCACTTTTCTGGCTGTTTGAAAATGGAATAATAACGGAATGAGTAACGCGAGATGATGAAACGCTTTTCTGAATTTGACGAAAAGAGAAAGTGACGAAGTTCACCTTTTCTTACAATTCCTACAAATTGCTATTGCGTTACATCAAATCCAGGTTGCCTTTCTTTTTCTAGAAGTGAAACCCCGGACCTGGATGGTCTTCTCTCGTTCCCTCTCCATGGAATTGAGCTGTTGGTCCTTGGCTCTCAACCTCTCCCGAATTAACCTTCTCTGGTGCTGATACAGAACCACGTGGTCCGCAATCGTGTCGTTTTCCAACTGAAAACAAAACTTGTATTTTTCAACACTACCAAATAAATACTACTCAGAATAACTTGGAACGATACTGTAGTGAAACAAACGCAAATGATAAAGTGAAATATTTTAACGTTTTGTGTAGGTATAGAAACATTCTAGTAATGACATATTTGCTTGGTAGAACAATAAAGAAAGTTAGATGCTTTCAAAATTGCACATACTTCAAGCTTGCTTCAAAAAGCTAGTAAACATCACGATTTTCGCGTAACTAGTGGCATGATGATGGAAATGCGTAAAGAATATCATCAAAATATTCTATTTACGGAAAATTTTCACAAAATGACCTGTAGTTGTGTGTTGATGTGCTCGAGTTGCTCCATGTGTTCCTGCTGATCCGCGTACTTCGCCATCACCTCGTTGAAACGCGTTTCCAAAGACTGAAAATTAGAATTACTAATTGTAAAAAGGGGAATTAGGAATGAAAATGATTCTTTGAGTGTAAATTTTCGACTCAAGTAAGCATTCTTTCCGTATGATATTTGAAAAATTGCACTACGTGATGAAGATATCCCCCACAGTCCAAGAATAAATGAAAAATCTCTACAAATTTACCTGGAAAGCCCACTCCCTGCTTCCAATAGGTTGCTGCGCCACGGCGTCCGATTTCTTGACAACTTTCTCAGACACTGCAGCCAACTCGGGTAGTGTGACTCTAGTCACGTTGTCACTGAAACTTGAAACTAAGTTTCAGAAAGTTCATAAATACGAGAAGTTCCAGGAGATGCCAGTGTGATTCTCTATGGATGATAATTTCAGACTTATTCAAAATAAGTTTCAAAGAACAACTATAACATTTGCACCTTTAACAAGCTCCAATTCGAGTCTATTCTGTTCAATTGATCGGAAAAGTGGCCAAAATTTGGGAAATTTTGATTTTGCGTTATTTAAAATTTGGTCACCATTTACAAACTAGTCCGTAAGCTCTATTCTAGTCCTTCCTAAAATAATTCTTACTTTCTGGCGATCATCTCGGTGTTCTCCGAAGTGGTGTATTGAGAACTGGATCCTTCTGACAGATGATATTGCTTCGGCATCGACACGTTGCCCTCTTCAGATGACGATTTCTCGTTCTTATGCTGGGCCGCTTCGTCAGACACTACCGTAATTTGGGACCTAAATCAAGCATTTCTCAAAGATTAGTCCAAATTCAAAATGATAAACTTTTCTTGAAAATCATTTCAAAGATCCTGGTTTAGATACAAAATTATGCTAAATTTGCTGTTATTATCCAAGATATTAATTTCCAGAAATTAAGGCAATCTTACGGTGTTCTATCTGTAGCGGACGACGTTTCCGTCTCAGAATAAGCAGTGTGCGTTGGAGTTGTGACTGGAGCGGCAGTTTTGCTAATGGAAGAACCAGGGAAAACAGCCTGTTGACTATTGGCATTCGATGCCCCGCTCTTAGTGGATTCCAAATTGTGCAAAGCGGTCACAGCTCGGTTCAGATTCTGAAATTATTTTATTTGTATTATGTACAACAGTCAGTAAGGGGATGTTAAATTTTGTCGAATTTATGAAACCTGTTGTAAATATTTGTTAAAAAGATAGATATAGCATTTTTACAAAAGAAATCAGTTAGTACAGTAGCCCAGTCATTATGAGAATAACAAAAAATCAATTTCCAAGCTAATTTCTCATATAATTTCTAGCAATTACCTCTCTCAATTGGTGGTTCTCGTTGGAGAGCGCGTTGATGCGTTCGATGGCCTGCGTCAATTCAACGAGGATCGAATTCTGATTCTCATCTTCTGCGTTCTGAAATAGGAAATGTCCATGAAATATCAGTTTCTTCTATAATTCATTGAGGGGTTAGCAATAATTTCCCCGTTTTTTTCAAATCTTCTCGAAACTGACCTGTCGCATGATTTGCTGCATTTCCTCATTTTGAGCGTTCGAGCGACGCAGTTCGTCTCGGAGCTGGAGAATAATAATTTAGAAAGATCAAAAAAAAATCGGTAAATATTTTCAAAAAGTCACTATCAACAACTTTATGATTTCAAAAATATGAATCGAGTTTTTAGATTAGAACGAAAAATTCCCAACCTGACTCATGACCCTGTCCGCATCCTCGAGCTGCCTCTGAAGTTTGGTGATCTGCGCCTTGCTGTGCTCGATCATGTCCTCGGTTCCTGCACTCTGGTTAGAATCGACCGATTTCGAACTCGACACAGAATCGCCTGAAAAGTTTTCATCTTTTCATTTTTTTTTTTTTAAATTCAATAGATATTTCTGTCGTCTAAAATAGATGGGTTTTTGTTCAAGTTGCAAGGCAACAACTGCAACCGCGTTTGCGATGGCATATGTCTTAAGTTGTCAATTTTTAGATTTGATGCAATGAATTACAATTGTTAACATTTTTAATAAAAGTTGTAGTCTATTCTTATTTGTCCAATGAAAACAATAGGATTGACGTTCAAATCAACAAAATAAAGCGAAAATTCCTCGAAACCTACCCCTCTTATCCCTCATATCGTCGTCCTTGTTTTCACTCCTCTCCTCTTCCCTTTGCATTCCATTGTCCTGTCTGACAGGCTCAACTCCAGGAATTGGTTCGTTATTGCTAATTAGTCCGGCATCCTGTAATTATGTCATTTTAACTTGATAGTTATTCTAATCAACTCGATTAATTACCCGCAGATTCATTTTCTGCATCAATGTCTTCACTTGGTGTTCGGCGGTTTGTCGAGCCAGTTCGGAAGCCAGCTTTTCCTCAGTCAAAGTCACGATTCTGGAAAAAGATAAGAGTATTTTAATGCTAGGTTATTTTTAATAGTCATTGATAGAAGTGTCTTCGAAATAAAGTTTCAATTTAAAAAATTGGCAGAAACCTACACTATCTATTTAGAGAATGTTTTTTATTACCCAGTAAAAATTTTCAATAAGTGAATTAGCTGAAACTTACATGATCTCATTTGTTCAATTCGAAAATGACGAAACTATTTGATAGGAAAACTTGAAATGACAAGGCTGAGACTATAAAAAATAGGAGAAGAGTGAGTTGGATATGAAGAAGACTCAGTTTTGCCATTTTATACTTGACAATTTGAGATAGAACAACTTTCTCCTAGAAAATACATTTTCTAAAACCCACCTATTCTGAATTTCGATCAGCTGCTCCTTGACTTCGCGATTCTGGGCCAGCGCTCTTGAGACAGTCGCTTTTTCGTTCTGGAGTTGTTCGGACAGGGAAAGCAAGTCCTGAAAATATAATGGTTCTTTTTCTTCTTCTTTAAAATCGCTATTTTTCAAATAATCTCAAACCCACCGCTCCATTTGCTTGCGTCTCCAAGGTCCTCTCCTCCAGCAGTCGGTATCTCATCTGCGTCTCGGCCAGGGCTTGTTCCTTTTCGAACAATACGCGGTCCTGAAATTTCCCTATTGCACTTTGTATAGATGGTTCTAATTTATGAAATATCATTTTCATCCTCCTCTTACAATATAAAAGAAGTTGTGAAACTTGTCCTAAAAATTTGCTCGAATTTGTTATTTTTCGGAAAATTCGAAAAAAACGAGTTTGAATGATAACTGTCTTATTCAAATCGAAAAAACTTTCCAATTAAAATCTCGACTTTTTCGAAGAATATTCTTACCAAAAATAATTAGAAAAAAGTTTAAATTGGCCAACCTTTTCCTGGACTGCCTGATCTGCTTTCTTCATTTCCTCCTCCAGAATCTGTTCCCATTCCTTGACAGTCTTCCTGACGGCCTCGCGCACTTTCTGGTTGACTTCTTCCTCTGCCACTCCAGCCATCAGATCCGCATTCGCAGTTTGAACTGATCCAGTCACATCGCCGTTTTGGTCCAACGATTTGATGGCTTGGTGCTCTTTCGAAGAGAGGGTCTGAAAATTTGCATATTTTTAAAGAAATGAAAATAGCTTGAAAGATAAAAACTAGACTAGATAAAAAAAAATTATCACGCTATGTTTCGAGTAGAACTTATAGGCAGAGTAATGTACTACAAACAGTGTTGTTTCCTGAGTAGTATTTTGAAATTTTCAACAAAAATCGCTTACATCAGTCATGATGACGAGCCGGTCCTCTAGCTCGCGGATTTTCGCTTCACCTGCCCAGCGCATCGCTTGGATCGAGTCCAACTGGAAAGCAAGATGTTTTGAATTTTACCCTAGATTATCGGAGGTATATCAAATTCACTTGGGAATCTCACATCATTTCAATGTTCCTTGAAACTTATCTAATTCAAAAATGATAAATCAAAAACAACGAAAATGTCCAAATCGTCCCACCTCCTCGGCGGTGGCCTTGTACTTGTCAGCCAACTCCCTGTTGACTGCCTCGTAGTGCTGTCTGACTGTCTGCATCTCTTCCACAGCCTGGTCTCTCGCCGTCTTCAGATCCGACACTTCCTTCGTCAACTCTTCCAGACGGGCTGAAATTCCGATTCGTCCACAATTTTCATGCTATGCTTCAGATGTTCTATATTTGAATTTAAGAATATCAACAGGCATTGAATGTTTAGATCGAAGATAAAAAGTCATAACCATGATTTTTCGTGAAGTGTTCCAAATGTTTGGTCTATGTTTTACAATATTCCCATTTGAGAATAGAAAAGTAGCAGATAGTGAAGTAATTTGAACATAAAATATAGCAAAAAACAATAAGTTCTTCTATTTTCTCAAAAATTCTCTTGCCATTCATCTGCTGGAGATGGTCCTGGTCGACGGGCACTGCATTGACGACGTTGTGGGCGCCCAGCTGCTTCAGGTAGATGTCCTTCATGTGCAGTTCCTTCTTCAGAGCGGCTAGCTGAGTGTCCACCGTCTCTTTCTCGCGAAACACCGCTTTCAAGCGGGCCTGAAGTAAAAAGAATTAAAAATCATAAATTTTCATTTTTAAAGCTAGAGAATAGAAATATGTTTAATCGAAATCGTAGTTCTACACAAATAAGTCGTGTATTGACTTACGGTTGTGATAGTATTGCGTGTATTAATGTGCGCGGGTTTACTAAAGTTGCGGGGTTTTCATAGCCAAAGGCAACCCTGCGCACCTTAGTAGCTAACAGAACCCGCGCATATTAGTAATTGAAAGTATTATGAAAATAATGGATTTATTCAATCTTCGCTTTTTGAATGTTAAAATAAGTTTTATTGAAATGTTTTATCTCTCATTTTACACGTTTATTTGGTTTATTGGCGTACCATGTTCTAAATAAAAATCAAAAACAATAATCCTCTTCAAACTAATTACCTGCGCATCGCTCTTCTCGTTGTTGAGCGTCCTGAGTTGCGTCTGCATGTGGGCGGCCTCTCTCCTCACGCAGTCCAATTCCTCCATTCGCTTGTCCAAAATCCTCGAGAGTTCTCCAACTTTGGCAGTCAATTTGGAAACCTCGCCAGACGAAACTGTCGACTCGCTCTGCTGACATCCCTGAAAAATTATTCTGGTAGGTTTCAAGAAAATTATAATAATAGTGACTCCCTTTTCGTTATTCCGTAGGACATTATGAAGGCGAAATTTCAAAATACATCAAAGAGCTCAATCCAACCTTGTCTCTGATCTCCTTCTCCAGATTCTCTTTCGTCGATCGTAGCTCAGATTGAAGAGCAGTCTTCTCTTCGACGAGAACAGCAACTGCCTGAAATCATTCTTTGTTTGCCGAAGGCCCGATTACCACTAAATATTGCGGGAATTTTTATAAATTTGAACTAAATTTGAAACATATCTTGAACAAACAAACTTTTTTTAAAGTTGAATATTTGTCATCTGCCAAATGCCAGGATCGTATCAATTGTTCAGATGTCACATTTTTGAAACTTACCGACTGCAGTTGAAGAATCTGCTTTTCGACGTCGGAGTGAACCCCGTTTGAACTGATTTGGGTGTAGGCCGTGTGGAGCTGAGTGTAGTGAGACAACTGAAGAAACTACTGTATGTTTCAAAGATTCGTCCTATTTCTCGATTATTAAAGACACTGCTTAACCAACGTGCGTAAATAAACCAATTTTGAAAGTTTCACAAAATCTGTATAATAAAAATCAATTTCTGCTAGTACTGGTTAGCTCTTTTTGCAAAAATGACAAAAATTGCTAACCAACTGCTCCATTTGTCCCTTCATTTGCTCGTGCGCAGCAGCCAGCTCATCTCGTTCCGTCTTTAACGTCGTCAACTCCTCCATGTGGCTTTGGAACGGCTGAAAATCAAAGAGTAGTTTAAAATCTCGTAAAAAACGGTAAGTTGAAAGTGCGCAGATTGAAGAGAGTGAAAAAATGGGGTCGTCATAAAATTTTTCTTATCCCATAAACTATTTTGTTAAGTTGAGAATCTGCGATATTTTCGAATATAAAACAATCGAACCGCAGGAACAGGTGCGAATTCCTGAACAGGTTCGGCGTGAGCATGATGATGTTGAGGAGCACCGTTTGTTCCGGAATGGAAGTGGTCGTCTGGAACTCAAAATATTTTATCGAATGAAAATACACACTCGCACAACGGGCATTTTGGTAGTCTCTTTAAAAATAATTTCTTGAAACTTATAAAAACCCATTTTCTCTATTTTATAAATTCTTCGAATAAACGAAAGACGATACTTCAGCGAAAGGAGATGTGTAAAGAATCTATATAGCTACGAAATGAAACCTATCAACAAGGGAGAAAATGCTTACCATGCTCGTCCTGATGACTGTGGCCCTGCTGTGGCTGATGTTCGTGAGAATGCCCGTGTCCGTGCTCGTGAGAATGACCATGTCCACCATGTGCATGTTCGTGAGCAGAATGCGCGAGGCCATCGGCTGCCTGAGTGTTGTAAGGCTGCTGATACTGCTGCTGGTACACAGGGTCGTGGTAATTCTGAAAGAAAACGTTGAAAGATTCAAATGCTTGTTTCAGAATGTTTCAAGTTTCCCGATATTTAACCCGTTTCAATTAATCATGATCACTTAAATTAAACTCTAAATAATTTTTTAATCTTTCCAAACGAGGCAAAATGATATGTTATGATGTTATTTATGTTTCAAATCCTTCACTTATAAAAAAACTATTCTCGGCTGAAAATGGTATTTGGTTAAGCCCTAGAAAAGATCTAAAGACCTGCTAAATGGCAACTCTGAAACGCCGCAACTTGGATAGATAGTTCGTAAAAATGGAAGAACCTTAACCAATTCTCTCCTATTCTTGCATACTATTTCGTCAAGTTACGACATTGCGCTATTTCCAAATTATCTTCTAAATGGATGAAAAGTGCTGAGATATGTTACAGATTTTTATCTTATACGAAAGGCTCCAAAAACAACATTATGTTTCTTGTATACAGAACTAAAGTTAGTCAAATCTTACCATATTGGAATAGGCCTGTTGCTGAACATGTTCGTGCCCGCCCGGTCCATTGGAATTCGACCTGTTGGAGGAGGTCGAGTGTTCGTGTGAATGGGGCTGCTCGTCTACGGGCTGATCACTCCCGTTTAGCTGGTAGCCTGAAACGAAGTTCATAATTTTGAAGAAAGTTGTTTTAAAAACGATGATTTAGATAGGTTTAAAAAATCTTGTTCACAAATTTTCACTTTCAAGAAATCAGAAAAGAAAGTTTCTTGCGACTTGAAAACCGCGACATATTATGACTTAAAACATGAAAAAAATAATTTGAAAAGATGCTTTGTTCTACTCTCGTATCTGTGAATAAATTTCGACTTCGAGATTTTTAAAAATAAAACATCTACTTCGAGGAAAATTTCAAACCGAATCCTCGTGTACCTTATTTTGTTTGTCTTTTATTTCGTGATTTCCAAATAGCTCCTTTCACAGAAAAAGAAATTCAAAAAACATACCGGATTCGGAGTTGAAGCTGACGGTCGACTGCCTGCCGCCTGTGTGTTCCGAAGACGGAACCGGCGATTC
This sequence comes from Diploscapter coronatus, assembly GCA_964036155.1. NCBI lineage: Eukaryota > Metazoa > Nematoda > Chromadorea > Rhabditida > Rhabditidae > Diploscapter > Diploscapter coronatus. Next base: position 74,034,541 of record OZ038423.1, on the reverse strand, counting down.
CCGCTGTCGCTTCATTTCGAATTCCTTCAACTGAAAAAAATCTTTGAAAAACATTGAAAATGTAAACTAGTTTTGTGTAAGAAATCATAACTTTGAAAGTTCGAACCTTTTTCTTGGCGAGAGCGATTTTCTCGGCCTTGACTCGGTCCGGATCGGACATTGTTCGTCGCGGTTGTGCCGAGTCGAGCCGCTAACCAACTGGGCTATCGATTCCACTCGATCGATAGATATATCGATTTTCCACGATCAAAATCCTGAAATCCCTTGAAATGAATTCGAGCTATTTCCCATGGTCATTTCAATCAGTCGGAAACAGATCACAAAATTTGAAAGAAATCGTATGTTTCAGGAAGATAGCAAATCCAAGCCTTTCAAAGATAAAACAATTGCAATTTTGGAGTTATATTCAAGGAGGAAACACAGAATAGATGCGAGAAGAATCGATAAATCTCTAGATTTTGATAGCAGCGGAAATTGATTGGCCCGAAAACCACGAAACATACGGATTACGAAGAATTATCAGAATAAACTGGAAAGTGACCGACAAAATCGCGATTAGCCCAGTGCGATTTCGCTGGGTGCCACGTTTACACAGAAAGGGAGAAAAAGCTGCGCTCGATTTACGGGGCGCCGAAAATACTCTAGCCGGTTTTGGGGGTCATTTCAATACACTTGAAAGAATTTTTAGAATTCCCACTCAAAAATAGCCAATAACCCTATATTTGGAAAGAAACGACGAAAAATAAAGATATTTCAGAGAAGTTTACAAGCTTTCAATATTCGAATTTTCCAAATTTAATACAAATTCCTTTATTTCAAATCAAAATAAGTAATACCTCTCGCTTCTCAATAAAGATATTGCCTTTAACAAAAAAAATTAGTAAACCCCACTTTGAGGCGTGATTTAAAACAAAGGAAGGAAGAAAATAGTGTTGCAAGGCGGAGATGGGGAAATTAAAATACAAGTCACCCGGAGGAAATATGGTTACAACAGAAGAGAAAGTGAGAAATAGTATTGTCGCCTTCCGGCACAGAAATCGATTTTTGGTGAGTCGTATGAGTTCTCCAGTCAGTCATTTGATCCTTTTCTGAATTTTCGGAGTCATTTCAAATTTTGACTACCTCACAATTTTCTTTCGATTTCTCGGGTTCAAAATTTTTGACCTCTCAAAATTCTGATACATCATCTTTCCTCAAATACTTATCAATCTTCCTATTTCTTATCATTACTATCTCGAAATGGAAAGATATTCAATCTATCTTGGTGGAGGAGCATACTTGGATTTGATTTGTTTCAAAACTGACCGACGACCCGAATGATCCGCGTCCGCCCCCGTTGCCGTTGAAGCCCTCCCTGTAGCGGTTGAAGATCTGGATGTTGACGCGCTCCTCGTGACGCTCCGCGTCCTCTCTCTCCTGCTCGCGCACCGCCATCTCGTAAATCCGGGCCTCCTGCAAAATCCGACGTTTCTTTTAGCAGAGAATTTTCAAAAGTCGTCGTTTTTCTTTGAAAGAAACCTTCAAAGTTAAAATTATCTTCGGAATTTTATTTGCTTCTCTCAGCGAGAAAAGTCTTCCGAAGGTCTATTCCGCCAAATTATCTTTCTGCAAAAATCGCAAATTTCGAAGGTTCTTTCAATGCAAATACTTCGAAAGGTTTTCAGTCGTCCTCAAATTTTGAATTTCTTCTCACGACAATTTTTAAATTGCTCAAAAATATTATTCTTTCTCAAATTCCCCTCAAACTGACGAATGTCTGTATGTCAGCCTCGGCGATGGGCATCTCGCGAATGTCTCTGCGGTCGGTGTCCACTAGCTCCCAGTAAACGTACGGCTCGTACGGCCATCCGCTCGCGTTCACGTCCTAGAAATAATCCTGGTTTCTTGTAAAGCTGTGCACTTGTCAAATCTATGACTGTATACAAGAGATAGGGGCAGACTATGTTCGGTCTCGAAATGATGAGCAGCATTTGCAAAGTATTTCCAGAAAAAGTTAGCCTAACCTATCGAGTCTCTACCCTTATCCCTATTTTACTAGTGCACGGCTTTTACAAGAAGCCATAATTTCTTTCCGATGATTTTTAAGAGAATGTTCTGCAAAAACCCTGCATTTTTGTCCAAGTCACTATCCCAGAACTTTTTAAACAATCTTTCTTTTTTCTCTGAAAAATAGCCATCAGACCTAACCTTTTTCCGAAAATTACAACTGCAATGGCACTGCATTGCAAGATTTCAAAAATTTCTCCACTGCAGTTGCAGGTATTTTCTTGCAAGTTTGATAGCACATAGGAAATCGTTTATTGAAATTTCTTATCCTTACATTGGGCTCGAAGCAGACGTGCGTGTAGCTGTACCTGACCCAGGCCGTGTACTCGAATCCATAGCGAATGCCGACCCTCGCGATTTGCTCAAAATGTATATTTTCCCAGAATCTTATTATTTTTCTGAAATTTAATTCAATTTTCTTTCAAAAAAAGATCTTTTTGAAAATCTAGACTTGTATTTTACTGAAAAATTAATCTTTTCTAAAAAAAAACGATTTTTCTAGAAGTTTGCATGAAATTGATTAGTTTTGCAGCTGACGTAGTTGTAGGCATAGATGAGGCCGAGTTCGCGCGAATAGAGCTTCGTCTTGCCGTTGTGCTCCAGGGCGCGGATGAACGACGGCAGCAAGGTGAAGTGGACTAGCACCTGCAAACAAAACAATTCGCTTTTTAAATATTCTATTTAGGAAAAATTTCGACTTTGGTCATTAAAGGGAAGATAAGTTACCAATCAAGAAGTGTACTTTTGTAATTTTCCATTTTTCGTACAGGAAAATGAGGCTTCTAGGAAGTTTCAAGAGGTTTAGAGACTTAGTTTGGAGAGTTTCAGAACTTTTTTCGCCAATATTCAAGGAACTCATTTCAAGAGACTGAAAGTTTTTCGGAAATTTGTCTATTTCTTCCTCGATATTCACTCACCATTGGCAGAGTGGGGTTCTGAGGACAGAGCATCGTGCTCGTGGGCGCCTCGATCGGCTCTGCCTAAACGGAATGCTGCCTTTCCCCCAGTCTTTCTGGAAAACTCACACTGAAAAACTTTTCATTCTTCTCGACGGTGAATTTGATCCACTGGCCGAGGTCGCAGAAGCGCCAGTATTGCGAGCACACGATACGGCCTGCTGAAAAATAAAAAAATTCTATAAATATTCTAGGAAAAAAAAAATTAAATAAATTTGATTTTTTAGAAGATTTGTAAATTCTCGATTTCCAGTGTCTGTATTCATAAACGTATCGAGAGGCTCCCGATCGTTTTTTTTATAGTAAAAAGTCAGAGATTAGTTAATCAAGTTTGGAATAAGGATAAACTTCACGAGTTTATAGTTCAGAGCTAAAGATCACTGGAAAACGTTTGAAATCTTTCCTTCTAGAAAATCCCAAAAGTTGAAAAGTGGAATTTTTTTAAGCTTGTCAAACTAACACGCATTTCTAATTGTGGGCGAGTAGAGGTACATGACGCGCTGCTTCTTCGAGTTTTCGTTGTCCTCGCCCGTCTTCTCCACGATAATGCCCAGGTGCTGAAAGTCCACTAATTTATTGATGTTTATTCTGGAGCAAGAATGATCAAAGACAACTGAAATGCATGATTCCCTGAGCAAGAACTCAGACAAAATAAGTTCAAATTTCATCGAAATCATGCCCATTTCGAATTTGAAAGGTTCAATTTCGGATGAGGGGATAAGAAAAGGCGGGAAATGCTGATCTGAATAAAAGTTGAAAACGTTCATTCTCAAATCCAAGGAAACCACTATATGACGGAGGATGGAGGGGTCTCGCAACTATATAATTTGAATATTTTGGCCCACAAGCGCGGGTAGTTTTTTTTTTAGAAATCTGATCCCGAGCAACTAGTTTCTCAGTTTGCTGAATATTTTCGTTTGCTTTCCAGCCAACCTCATGGAAGGTGTCCTCCTGGGGCTGTGGATAGCGGAGCTGCGGACGCATCTGTCCGAGTGGGGGAGCAATGTCCAGTTTCATAAGCGGCTGCGGCTGCATTCGCCAACCTGCTGAAATTCGCTCTTCAAAAATCAATATTTTCACGAAAATCAGGAAAACCCCGCCATTTCGATTGAACGATCGAGAGAAGGAACTTGAATTTCGAGAAAGAATCGATGGGATTCCTGGAAAATTGATCTAGTTTTGGAACAAAAGACTCGCGGGAAAGAAAGAAACAAATGAGCGAATTTTTCAGAGACAATGTAATTGATGAATTTTGGAAAAAAGTGAATGGCGGTTCTTGAAAATAAAATTCGGAAGCCTTTCTTCCAAAAAAACATAAACTTCACGTTAGGTTTCGCTCAGAAATGATCGAATTTTAGGCCAGAAAATTTGCCGGACTTTAGTCAATTTTCAAAGTGGAAAGCTTAATAAAAGTATGGTCAAAATTAAGAAAAAAACTGGGGGAAATAGGAAGGAGGGTGTAGATCGTTATCCACCAAAACTTTGGTGGATAAAAACCGCCCTCCAAATACGGTACGAAAGAATCGGGATCTTCCGAACCCCAAATGAACACTTTCGCGAACAAACTGCTTGCAGGTTTTTGCAGGGAAAATTATGCGCTGGTTTTTGGCAAAGAACCATTTCAGAAAGGGTTATCGTCGACTTAGTTGGAGTTTTTGATGAAATACGGTGGTTGAAGGGTACTTGCTTCCCATTCTTGGGGATCCTTAACTACTACCTTTTGTTACATGCTGCGGACTTGTAGAGGGACGAAGCTTTCGCTCTACAATTTTACTTCTGAATTCCTAAGCTTATTCGTCTGTTAAATTGGAAATTTCTACGACTTTATCTGAGAAACATTTTAACTTTCCTTTTTTCCTTTTCAATTTCTTTCGCCCACTTGCAAATCTTATCGCAAAACTGGCATATGCACCAAAAACACGTTGTTTTTGTATTCGCTTTGCATCTCTTGCATTATTTCGCTGATCCGGCCTTTTTCTCCAGATAAAAAGTGCACTTTTGCCATTTGAATGTTTTCGTTTTTCTTTCTTGTGAACGATCATTCTTTCTTTGACTCTTCCATTTTACAACCATTTCTTCTAAACATCTCTCAGAGCAAAGCCATTTCATCTATTTTTATTCTTAAATCGATTTTTCAACTTAAAAACTTTAATTTCAGATACCGTATCTCAACTACTGTCCATCTAAATTGGACATTTTCGGAGTCTAAATCTTCGGATTCTAACGGAAACATAAAAATTTTAAGAAGGTACGCTTTTTTAAATCATGCTTCTAGTCCTTGACAATATAATCGTTAGGTTTATGTTTTCGACAGATTGTTTAGAATCTGAGATGCAAATGAAAATTTTTTGAATTTATTCATAATTAGAAAAAAGACCTCTTTATAAGATACGGATAATATTATTAATTTTTCCAGGTGTCTCGAAATTCAACGTTCCTGGTCAGCTGCACCGAAGATCAAGCGGACCATGTCTTGATCTACGACTTCCCCTTTTCCGAGGAGAAAGCCTCCTTATTGGAGGCGATAATGATCAAGCATTTACAAAACAAGGACGCGAAGCATGAACGATTGTTCAATTTTAAGGTATGGTATAAAATGCCTATTTTCGAAATATTTTGTATTCTTCAGAATGAGTCCAGGATCATCGGCGAGTCTGAAATCGACAAGAAAGATGAGGCCAAAATCGTCGACATTGAACCTGCCAGGTATAAAAATTATTCCCTTCCAGTTACCCCGTATTTCAATCAAATAGGGAAGAATGAATATAAATTATTCAATTTGCTTATTATTTGAGGAGTAATTTTTCAGACTTGCTCACCTCTTCAACGCCGGGAAATTGGAGAAAATTTCAGAGTTTTTCATCAAGAAAAATTTTGCGCCAAGAAAATCAAAATTATTTTAGCTTGATGTTTTTGAAAGTTTCTATGAATTCTATGCTAATTTTCATAATTATTGAGTATCTTATGATTTTTATCAAAATTGTTCATTTTTAAAATTTATCATTAGCTTTAAAAAGTATGAAAGTTCTATGGGAATTTTCACTTTTTCGGGGAACTTCAAATTTATTTTTCAAATTCTACAAAAAATTTGTTATTATGTAATTTTGTATGGGATATAAATTCAATTTGATATTCCAAAATGTTCAGTCAAATTCAGGTTCAAATCTAAATCCAAGTTGAAATCCAAATTCAAGTATTAGATTCGAAAATTCATATCAAATTCAAAATTACACCCCAATTCAAATAGTTCAAATTTGTGCCGAAATGGCACCCTTTTTTTATAATATTTTTCTTTTACTATCCGGGGCAATCTTCTCTTTCTCTGGCTCTATCCCTTCCTCATGGCTTTCCCCGCCCCTTTAGATTTGTGTTGAAGAACAAACCGCGAATCCAGCGGTTGTCCTCGTTATTTGTGAATAAATTTGTGTTGATAATTGTTCGTTGTTAGTGCAACCCTCTTATTAATACTAACCCACAGAAAGGGAGAACCTTTCTGTTCAAAATTTAAGTCAATGTCTTTGTAATAATTCAAGTAGCATTTTCAGTTGAGTTAAAATTGAAATTCGGCTAGGCCTTGGCGGTCGCCGAAGGTTAGTATCAAAATAAGGCTTTGAATGTAAAGTTGTTTTGAAGCTGTTTTCTGAATAGAAAATATTTTGGAAGGGCTAGGTGAGGGTTTTTTTTTCAAAATATCAATTTTACATGGTATTTTAGAAGTATAATTTTCAGGATATCGTAGACTTCAAGACTCAATGGAAATGTTTGGTTGTTTACACGGAAACTTATGGATATTTGTCGCTTCCTAATGACACTAATGATGATTGTTAGCATTTTGATTTTATTCATACAGAATTTTGATTAATAAACATTACATAGAAGCGGCATTCTGTACGATGGTTTATTATTTGACAAAAATGCCGCAAATTCGCTTTATGTTTGTGCAATAAGTTCACAAATAAATATTGAAATAATTACTTCTAAAAATCGATTGCTCTAAGCTGCTTATTCTGATTGATTGATTAGTCATTTCACAAAGACCTCTTAACAAGTTATTAACTTGAATGTGTGCTTATTTTGAGATGCGAAAGGATTAGTGACTTATACGTAGGGAGCGCAAGTGGTATTCCCGATGTGAAGGCAGAGTTATGAAAGTATTTTTCTCCAAATCTGATGGGCTATCAAGCTTATAGCAAAAAACCACATGAAAAAAGGGATCAGTGTACCCAAAGATATGAATTTCTGAAGGTGATATTCGAAAACCCCTTTTTGCGAGCCTAGGCTTATATCTAATAGTGAAAAAAGAAAAATCAAGAAAAAATCACTTGACAAGAATTCGAGAAATATTTGAAAATTCTAGCGAAATTGCTTTCCTCGACTTTGACTTCACAGAGCGAGCGGGACTTGCGCTTTCTAGCTAAATCATAAAAGTCGTTTTCGAGCGAAAAAGAAAAGATGTCTGAAATTTCAACAAAAGCTTACAACACCTGGGATTCCCAAGCCGTCTCCGATCCAAGTACTAACCAGGCCCGACGTTGCTTAACTTGCCAGATCGGACGGGATGGCGTGTGCTCAACGTGGTGTGGTCGTAAGCGACGGTGTAGTCTTTGACGCTGGACACTAGTCAGAAAGATGAAGCACATCCATCAGCTGCAAGATAAAAATTCCCTCGTTTCAACCGGCATTGAATCACTTCGAATTTGTCTTGTGGTTTCACTAAATGGGAATATTGGCGCAGAGCTGCACGTTTTTGAAGAGACATGTCCTATTCGATTAAATGTAGTTGGATCCCGGTGAAAGTCTCAGTATTTCATGCTCTGGAACTTATCTTCAAGATTTATTCTTTTCGGAACCAAGAAATCCACTTTTCATCCGAAACAGTCACTCCTGTATGCGAATTAGCCGGCTGTTTGAGGAGACTGAAGCTCGCAAAATTCGCATCTTTGTCTTCTAATTTTGACCCGCTCTATCAGATTCATCAACGAAGAAAGAAATAAACGCGGGGCAAAGACAGCGCATGTAAATACACAAAGTGGACGGGGCATTGTGCCACCGTATCGATTTCCCTAGCAGGTTTTGAATTCGTTTCGAAGATTAGACATTTCATGCATTTCTCGTCTTTTATGCACGATTTTGAATAATTCCATGATGTTCTAGAGCATTTTCACTTCTCTGTTTTTCCTCGTTATTGATTGTGATAGCGTGATAATAGAGATATTCGAGCAATTACCGATTAGCAGGTTTCTCTATTTTTAATCCATGTCATCTCACTTGCAATGTCTCCTCTTTAGCTCAATCACTGTCTAATGCTATAAAAGGACATAGAAATATAGGCTGCGATGTCCAAGCGATCTGGAATAATATCCATCCAAACGTAGACACTTCACTCTCGTCTTTCTGCAATTATCCGAGAAAATCTTTCGCCTTTTACTAAAGATTTCCGTGCAGGAAGACAAACATGAGCTTTTTGATTTTTGGAATCCCCTTGCGAAAGGGGAATAAAGGTAAAGAAATAGACAGAAAACACTAAAATCTGAAGTTATTCATTTCCAAATCACAGATGGACCATCATATTATATCAGTTCATCTGTTTAAATTTGGGAGATTGAAACGATGAAATAGCTTCAATTCGTTTACTTTTTAACATCTGAATATTCAGTATTGCAGTATTAGAACTACAAATCTAAAAATGTTCAAAATGTTCCTAGTCAACTAGTCAAAAAAATCACCAGATCAAGAGATCACGAGTATGCTTTGACAGAATTCCAAGTATTCAATGGTTCAAAGGCTTCAAAAATACGGAATTTCGTTATCTTCATTTGATCAATGGATCAATGTTGTGTTGTTTTTCAAATTTCCATACATTCACTCTCCCATAATTTTTCACAAAAACCCACATTTTATGGCCTCTCACTTTGAGAGGTGATCCAAAATTTCATTGCGACCAAAATGAGGTCGACAGCAAGTATTACCTTGCTCAAAAAACTCTTGAGGACGTTACAGTCCCAGACTCGATAGAATTCCCATCCCTCCGCTAAATTCTAGCCTGAGATGATTCTAGGCGAAGTTGGAAAGTGAATTTCTAACTAGTCGAATGAAAGTGGGAGCACGAGGAAATGGAGGGAGAGAAAGATGCCTCGCCTACTGAGATTTAGTGCAGGGAGGGAAAATATATTGGGGGTGAGCCCGAGAAACTATCTCGATAGAGATCTTTGAGGTAAATCCAAAGGACGACCTCCACGGTTGTTAAAGAAATTTTGGAACGCTTTCCAATGGAGAGCCGTAAAAATCGTAAAAATGTAAACTCAAAATAATAGAATTATCAATAAAAATGAATAAAATAAACCTAAACTCCGACAAAATCAGTCAGGAACTGGGATTTCATCATTATATTATTACTTTGCTATTCGTTATTTCGTTCAAGACATCGATAAGTCGAGTCGTCAAAATGTCAAATTATAGTTTATTCTGAGTAAGTGAATACTGCATACATTTTGCAATTTCGCTCGCTCAGGCTCCGCCCACTTTTTCCTGCCCTGCGAATTGCGTCATTCCCCCATTTTCAAACGATTTTCGCAATTCTTTTTTCGATTTTTCTTGACATTTTCGCGAAAAATCTTTATAGTTATATCCTAATTATCTCTCTAGTTGGCCAATTAACTCTCTTTAATGTTTGCTGTTCATTTTTCTTGTTTTTCTAGCGATTTTTTCTCTTAAATCAGGGCCCATCTTCATTGAGTCAATTGTTGATTCCTCCAAGATGCAGATGTTGTCGTCGTCGTCATCAGACCATTAGAATTGCAAGTTGCTGGACAAACAATCGCTGATCAGACGTTTTTTTATGAAAATGATCAAATTTGCACGGAAAAATACGAAATTTACGATCAAAAAATGAACAGCAAACATTGAAGAGAGTTAATTGGCCAATTATCTGGTTAATTAGGTGCAATATTCAATTAGTTGGAAACAATAAATTAACTACTCTTCGTTTTCAAACATTGAAGATAAATATGCTCTTCTATCTTTATAGTTAGACTCTGTAACCAACAACATTTAATAATCAAACTTCAAATTTTCAATTTAACCTGGAGTAATTACTGTAGTTTTTGCTTTATTTCAGAAGAAACAACAAACTAATTACGATAAGAAACAATAATCAGAATCTACCGATATCGCGTCAAAATAGTATCTTCGAAGTGCAATGACATTTTTCGTATATTAGTCTATTTAAAATATCAATTTCATCCATTTGCTAGTAAAATTATTTTTAACTTGAACCTTTCAACTTTTTCCGTTTTACGTTTCTGCACCTGTGTAAATGGTATTTAGAATATAAAATATCAGCTCATATGATATGCTGTGAAAAACAGTTTCATAAATAAATAATTTGTCTGTAAATCTAGACACAAAACACTGAGTAAAAATTATAGACTTCTCTTTAGTGAATATTTTAAATGACTACCAAATAACTGCATACTAATTGGAAATCAGATCGTACCTTTCACTCATTATAAGTTTTATTGATAAAGGGTAAAATTATTGTTATCTTCAGTTTTTTTTCTGAAAATTTATTATCAAGTAACATATTTGATATTTGATGAAAAATCTGATGAGTGCTCATTTCTGGAAAACATTCGCTTCTCATAGTGGAGAGCAAGAGTTAGGAAACGCAGCATTTTCAATACATATTATGAACTGAGGAAGTAGATACTGCACACTCTTTGCATCTCTTTTCTCCTAGGTTCAACCCCCAAAAATAGTGGACACGCTGAAGAGACGAAAGAGATAACAACGAAAAGGGAGAAGGAAAGAGTGAGGAGAAAGAGAGGCGTGACTCGTGCAAAAGCGAGCTGCAAATAATATACAGTATCTACCTCCTCAGATTCCATAATAATAAAATATATCTTTTCGTTAAATATTAATGGAATTCTAAAGTCGATGATATTTTATTTGCATCAAGACGAAGGAAATGGAATAAATAGATTTTGTTTCTAATCTCGTTCTAATTCACCTGTCGACTGAAGTATATAACTTGAAGTCTTTCTAGAAGGTATCAAGAAAGCGTGATAAATTTCGACTCTATTGGTACTTATAAAATTGTCTAATTGTTCAGTAATTTTACCTATGAAAATGAAAGGATATAATAATGACAGTAAGATATATTAATTTAAGGAGTAAAAATCTTCATAATAATATCTCTATATGAAACATTTTGTAGGGTCTTAATTAAAATATGATTTTTCAGTGTTAGATGGTATTCAACTCATTAAACAAGTTGGAGATACATTCTTGTTGTGGACTATTCCCTTCATTATATCTATTTTTCCAACTATTATACTTAATCTACTGTTAAGAATTTCCGATAGCGAATTACTGGAATTAAAGGATGTAATTTGATTTATTTGGTAAATATTATAAAATTATTGATTATAGGCGCCTTATTATCCAATATATTATCAAATGAGAAGATTGGCAGATTACCTCATGGTTGTGTTAGTTGCATTCTCATTAACAACATTTGTCACGGACTTTATATTTGTATTAGTTCTATATTTATCTGGTAATTCGCGCTCGTTAAAATTTCTCTATACAGTGGCGATCGAAAGTTTTGAAAAATTATCATTATGAATGCAGACTGATATGTCTCATAATTGCGGATTAATTAGAATGAAACTTCGCACACATATTCTTCTCTGCTGTAATACTTTTTCACTCTCTAGGATATAGAAATACCTTGACTTTCGAACATTGTATTAATTCTCCTAGTATGATTGAGATTTTAGGAGATAGTTTATGTTTAATATTCAGCATAGGAGAATATGTGAATCCAATAGTGTAGTGAGAGGGAACAGGAGAAAGCAAACTTGCAGTTAGGTGTCATTCAGAGAGGAAATAGAAGAGATGGTGCAATTTACTCTCATACAAGTGCTGGGATTAACTTACGACTTTTAACATATGAAAGGTGAAACAGTAATTTGTATTTCCTACTTTTATTTATTCATGCTAGTCGACTAAATAATTAGATAAAACGGAAATTAGGTGAAATACAGTAGGATGGACAGAGCCTGAGTTCTGCCTAGGGGTGGACTGGAGGAATCCTCTAGGTAAGACTGGGAAGGGACTTTCATGGCAAGGGGAGGAGCATGCAAAGCTAGAGATGAGAGAGTTAGGGATATAGACAGTAATCGTAATCACAGTTCGATCCCGTTACACTGTATTGAGAATTCTTGCCAATTTCCACTCGAATTTATCTACAATTATTGGTCCTAACAGGCTACATTCATAATCACTATTGTTCCAAACTTTTGACCGCCACTGTATACTAATTTTTAGAAAAGTAATTTAGACTTATATAAGAACAATTCTACTGATATTAGTTGGGTAAGAAGTTCGCAAATGACGAAATGAGTTCTTGAATTGGAAACGTTTGAAGTTCGATTATTGCCTACACTATTTCATAAATACTCTCGATTTAAAACGCCATACTATCATTTTCTCATTTCGTCATATATACAAAAAACCATTTCATCATTCTATCAATTACAGGCTAAAGATTTGCTAGATTTATATGTTTTTGTGCAAACTATCATATGGGTTTGTTATCTCGTCATTTACCTCGTCTTCTTGATTCCGATAGTGAGTTCAGCCGTAGCATTGCTTAGCATCTGCCTCATTATCCAACGACTTGTGCTCACATATGAACTACCACGACTAACAAATCTACTTACCAAGTAAGTGAAAAACCATTTGCACTATTAATACAGTGAAAATTGCAGGGATAATTTGGAAAGGATCATTCGTTGCATTATAGCGTTTGCGATAATTCTAAATCTAGTGAATTTTATTATTATGATCCTATTTATATTTTACTATGAAAAATTAGAATATGGACTAATTCTAGTTGTAAGTTGAAGACATCACGTTTTCAATACTTTAACCATACGTAAAGTGTTATGATTAGAGAGACCAAGTCGACTTCTTTCAAGAGGGAGAAAGAACGCATGAATTTTCCGCCGTTTCAATTATCGTTAATTAGTTGGTAATTTCATGAAACCAAAATATCAAATAGGGTAATAAAATGGGTCCGAAATGATGGTGTCGTTGGTTTTTCGAAGAAAAAAAGACCACTTGGCCTCTCTGATTATGTAGTTAAACGTAAGCAGGTGATCAATCCGTTACGTCCGTCCGGTTAAGGAGTGTTTAGGGGTTAGGACAATCGGTTAGCAGTAGAAGATGTCAGTACCTCAAACTTGGGTAATTAAACCGTTTATTAACAAAAGCGAAAGCAAAACAATACAAATAATTGAATTAAGTAAAATGGGAAATCAGCGAAAGGGTCTCAGGGGCTCAGTCTCCCCATCTCCCTCTAAACTCGTGGCAGAAAAGACCAGACAGACGAACGAGAGGAGAGTGGGTAAATGGTCTGTCTCGCCTTTTCTTGAAAGCAAAAGCCGGCTACTTTCTTGAAGGCAGAAGCCGGGTACAAACTACAATATTTAGGTCGATTTATCGACAGATTATAATACAATAGGAGACAAGTTTCGAGTCACCTATCCTCTATCCTTGAGTCAATGTTTAGAAAAGTCGCTTGCACTTCTTCAGATTTGGCTGAAATTTAGCAGTTTCATGTTTTCCACGTGTATATGTGTTTTCAAAATTCAGTTAATTCGATCAGTGCAGAATACAGATTTTGGAATTTTTGATGTCGACACAGAATGAGGATTATCCAAGAACTTTGTTCGACATTGTGATAACCCTTTCTTACGTTACTTCATTCTATTTTATTTTTCATTTTTGATGCATTAGAAATCGCATAATAATTCAGTATATTTAGGTATCATACTCATTTTTGGATATTCTGGCTCTCATTGCCTCGCTTCTCTATTTTGTTCTATATTTCAAATTTCGTGATTTGACAAAATTATCGTCAAGTTCGAAATATAAATCCGATAATCGAAGAATATTATACACCATGATACCTTTATGCGTGCAGCATGTAAGTAAATTAACACAATCGGTTTATTTGATCTCTTTGACTGTTAAACTCGGACATCACAGGGACAGGATGCAAAACCTGATCCGGGATACTCTTTAAGGCCTAACTTTAATTGGGCTTTTACAAATACCAATTCAACTCTAATTTATCATGGTTATAACATTGTCGAAGAAATGATAATGTATTGAGATTGAAATCAGCGAGAAAAAGGATTTAAGGAACACTTTAGTCCGAAGATGATAAACGGGAAACAGTCACTGTGCACTAAAATCTTTGGTGCGCAGTGATATACACCCATTTTGTGGATAGGGGTTACTGCCAGTACAACTAAATTCACTTTTCTATTGAGTGATCTGATTTACGACATTTAAATTATGTAATTATTTCATATACAAAAATAATCATAAAAATTAATTTAGACATCAACGATTAGCGTTTTAGTGGTATGCTTATGTCATGGTAATAATTTAAAAGCATGTTCAAAATGAAACAAAACTTTAAGTATCAAACATGAATTACATGTTCAAAGGATATGAGGGTGCTTTCATAATTTCACGGATATTTGACGCATACTTGTCGTGCATAACTATGCCACTTTCGTTTATAGTTGCTAGTCCGAAACGACGCCAAGCCATTAGGTAATATTTCTCGAAAATGTATGTAATTATACTACTAAAAATGGTTAATTTTTAGATGTTAATTGCGTAGTTTTGAATTCAGCTGACATGAACTTCACGATATTGATTTAGTTTGCAAGAGCTAATTCGAATACTTTCAATCTCAAAATTGTTTAAATCCGACGACGATAAAGAAAACTTCCCAACAATGTTTTTTCTTAGTTTTAATGATGAATTTCAGGAGGAACAATAGACTGAGACCTTTGACGTCCATGATCAGCCGCAATAATCGTAATAATCAGATTCATCCATCATCGAATCGAAATATAGCTGCAATTGCATAATAAATGTCAAATTTCTAACCTCAATGAATGATCTTTAAAAATATTATCCCATAAAATATGTTTGTGATAAGCCTAGTTCTCAAATAAATAATTTGTCTAAATCTAGGCACAAAACACAAAATAAAATGCTAGCCTTCTTTCTAGTCAATATGCCAAATTGCTACATATGATTTTGTTTTTTATATAATGATGTAAAAACTCATTTTTCAATTTTAATCTCATTGCATCAAATCATAAAAATAGATAATTACTCTCATTGGCCCTTCAATGACTTTACCTGAGCATATTAATGATAATTATTTTAATTTTCATGTATCTGATTAAATTATGCATACTGATCTTTAGGCTTCGATTTTCGTTATCAAAATTGGTTCTTGCTAATTCTTCAACTAGTTTTCTTAGTATTGTTGTATTATGATGGTTTGTAGTTGACATTCTGATGGCAATATTTTACATTCATAAAATTTTAGACAAGTTAACATTATCGTTGAAGATATTACATGAGAAATTGTACATATTTCATTATTTATGCTTTATCTATATCTTCTCAACCGTTATGATTATGACGATTTACCATTTTAATGATCATAAGCATCTACAAAATGATAGAACTTTACTTTATTGGAAGTCTTCACTGAATTGCAAAAATTTGAAACAAATCCAGTATCTACCATTGACAGATTGGAAGCCAATCTCAGGTGAGTAATAATTCAGATTGTGCAGAGCATTTATTATGCTATTTCTTTTTCTCTTCCCTATTATGTTTTGTGTGTTTGTAGTATCAGAGCAACTGGTGCAATGCAACTGAAAGGCACTGGAAGGCTATTCCCCCATTAGACAACTTTGATAACATCTTCATTCCCTGCTCAATGTCTCTTTTCTTCCTACTCCCTAGGCATATCACGTCCATATTCTTCCCATTTTTTGTTGTTGCAATATTTGACCTTTCTCAATCAAAAATTCTTTTACACTCTATTTTCATCTGTTTCTCTTCTACAAACTATGCAAGCATTTCTTGCACAATATGTGTGTTTTCTCTTCCATTATCACTCTTTTATTACCGCTTCCCCCTTTCTGTACTACTTCTCAGGAAATCAATGCGAAATGACCAATATAAAGCGATCTACCCTTGTATCATAGGCAATCATGCACTCGCGTGCCTTTTTCTTCTTCAAATCACCTTTGTATCTCGGTTCTTCCAACTCCCGTCGCCTCTATAATTTCGATATTTGATGATCTGTGGTTTTAATTTTTCTTATTCGTCAAAAATTAGTAAATTTCGATCATTTAGGAAACTACTTCGTTCGAATTTGATGAAACAATAAATTGGTAATTTCTCTTTCGAAGTAATTCAGAAAGTCACGATGCCGTATGTTGGGATCGGTGCTAAACGAGCTCCAGGCAATCAGATGAAATAATTTGAGAAAGTAACGCTATCGAATATTCAGCAGCCAAAGATCCATTCGGAAGACCGATGATCAAAATCTATGGGTTCATTGCTGTCGCGATTCTGTTGATCATTGGAGTTACGCTATTGGGAAAACATCATTCCGAAAGACGCCATAAAGTCGCCAGACCGCTCACAATCGATGGTAATAGATTGATCAGGAAGTTCTGTGACAATTCTCATCAATTATTTAAATTATCTGATAGGGAGGGTTTACAGTGTTACCAATAGATTCAGTTCATATTTACTGGTAAGTCAATTCGAACCTGCGCATCAAGGAAATTTAGATTAAAAATCCTCACCGTTCTTTCTGATCAACAGTTTGGTACCGAAGTCTAGATTCCCACTTTGCGCTACAAACATTCACAAATAAAAAAATAGCGTACGTTATTGCGAACATAAGCATTTCATTACTCGCTGCAGGAGCAAAGTTTCACAGTGGAGAGACTTTGAATCCAAATTGTGAGATCACAAGGCACGATGGAGATTTTTACCTAAATTCTCGTAACGAGCATAGTCAAGTTGATTTACCCTGTAAATCTTCCTGATGATAAGATGTGTGGAAAAGGACGAATTTTTATCTGAGTTTATATGACTTTGAAAGAATAAGAAATAAGGAATTTGATCGAATCCTCTGCAATAAAGTACCTATTCGAGCTATGAATAAAAGAAAAGCTAAACATATTCAGATATGCACAGTCGCCATAGCAGGCACTTGATTGACGCGATAGATGCCGAGCGAATAAAGCAGAATTTGCGAGCTCTGACGAAACATCCCCATGTTGCGGGCACTGATGCGAACAAGAGAGTAGCAGAAATCATTCAGCAAATGTGGAAAGAGGCTGGACTTGAAGGTTTTTCTTCGACAGAGTGCGCCAAAAGTCTGATCTTTTTGAATTGCAACTCGACGCAGCAAATATCTTAGATTAATCATAGCCAGGTGCAATCAAAATTATGCCGACAAAGTTCGCATTGAAGAAGAGATAATCAGGACTCGGAAAAATTTTAGCACCTATCTCACTGGTGATGAAATTTAACATAAAGCCAAAAGCAGCCCAGACTTTTGGCGCATCCTGTATTCATTATTTTCAGGGAGTGCACGAAATTCGATTTACAATTTCAAATTTAAAAAAATAAAATCTTCATGCATTCTCGGTCATCTTTAGTGAAAATATAGTTTAGTATTTCAGACGTGCATACTAATTCATATGAAGTACTCCTATCGTATCCCGACTACGACAATCCAAACACAGTGACGATGAAGGATAAATCGGGCAGTGTGCTTTGGAAGACTTCGGGATTTTCGCCATCAATTATCAAAGAAGAACAAAGTGATCCGAGTATGGACATAGTGAAGTATCCCGTCAACAATATCGAAAATTTAGAAGCTGGAATACAATGGTTAGCTTACGCAGCTCCAGGAACAGTTACAAGCGATGTCGTTTACGTGAATTACGGGACAACGACAGATTACACACATCTCAAGAATATGGGAATATCAGTCAAGGTGAGAGTTTTTTGCAAGTTTGATTTTATTCATCCTGTCATGCAGGGCAAAATTGCCATGATGAGATACGGAAATGGCTTCCGAGGAAATAAAGTCAGCATGGCTCAACAGAATGGCGCCATCGGTGCAATTCTCTTCTCTGACCCAGAAGAAGTCGCTCCAACCGGAGTTGATCCAGGCAAGTTGTCAACTTAATAGAATCGTATCTAGAGAGGCCAAGTGTTTTTTTCGAAAAACCGACGATGCCATCATTTCGAGCGTCCTCTATTACCCTAATCAGTGTCTTGGTTTCGTGAAGTTATCGACCAATTAACGGGGTAATTAACTGTAATTGGAACGTCGGAAAATTTCATGCGTTTTTTTTTCTCTCAAAAGGGAGACTTGGCCCCTCTATGTATGCCATTTGTTTTTTTTCAATTGATCGGTATTTACAAGAGAAAACTATCTCCAGAAACAGTTTATCCTCATGGAATTTGGATGCCGAATGACGGCGTTCAAAGAGGTTCAATCATGAAGATAGTTGGCGATCCTCTTACTCCACTATATCCAGCTAAACCAACCATTTACAAGACGAGAGATATAGAAAAGGTAAACTTAAGAAAGTTTTATCTGAAAATCGTCGTAAAACTCCAGGCGAAGAAAGATGGCATCATCCCGAGCATCCCAGCCTTACCGATCTCATATACGACTGCCTACAAGATTCTCTCACGAATGACGGGCCGACCCGTTCCGAAGAATTGGCAAGGTAAGTCATAACGTTCCTCATAATTTATAAGTTAGTAGCTCGTCAAAATATTTTTTTTTCCAAACGTTAGTGAACTCACTACTTTATCATTTTCAAACGAGAATGCATTTCCGATAAATAAAAATAATAAGACTAAAAAGGATCGAATTGGGAGTTATGTTTGATCTCTCATATCTTCCTCCGATTTTCATCAGTGGTTTAGGATACATCAACGTGACATACAAAACTGGACCTGGTTTCAGCAATGACGAAAAAATTACTATCGATGTGCATAGCAGTTTAGAGCTAAAGTTTGATGAGATGCAAGTTTTAGCACCAACCAAGTTAACTTCAGAACAGTACGAAATGTGATTGGGTATATCAGGGGTCGTGACGAGCCAGATCGATACGTCTTGGTTGGAAATCATTTCGATGCATGGGTGAGTTAAGACGAAATCATCAGGGCTTGAAATTTTGTCTGGACACGAACTTGGACGCGGCAAAATACACACCGTGTCCGGGTCTCAAACTTTAAGCCCTGAAAATCGTGGAATAGTCAAAGCATTTATTCAGGTATACGGCAGCGTAGATCCAAATTCGGGCACAGCCGTTCTGGCAGAAGTGGCACGAGCTATGGTCCAAACAATGAACGAAACAGGATGGAAGCCAGGTTAGTTAAAGGACTTTCTTTTATTTGAGATGTAAATGTGGTTTAATGTTAGAGAATTATAAAACTTTGAATTGAAATAAGAAGTTGTCAAATAATTCAGCACGATCGATTGTATTCAATGCGTGGGATTCCGAAGAATACGGCCTGATCGGTTCAACTGAATTCGTGGAAGAATTCGACGAAATTTTGAGGCAGAGAGCCGTTGTTTATATTAACATGGACTGCCTCTATATGAACCATACAATGTACGAAACTCTTCTTTTTGTAAATCTACAAATAAATCTAAAATGAACATATTCAGAGGCGTAAGAACTACTCCTGAATTCTACCAGATTGTCACTGAAGCTACGAAAACTATCCCTAATTTTTCGGAAAAAGAAAGGAGGGCAGGAAGAACGTCGCTGTACGACACCTTTATCAAGGTACGACAAGATTCGAAAGAAAATCTTTTTGGTTTGAAAAAAAATCTCAAATTCTTATTTTAGACATCTCCACGAAATGATTCCTTGTTCCCAAATATCCCACAAATGAATCTGCCAGGAGGAAATTCAGACCACAAGCCTTTTCTCACCTATTCAGGCACAATTTCAAATCATTTATAACTGATCATGAGCCAAGGAATTCGCCGAATTGACCGATTTTCTTCAGGCATTCCTGTGATCGACTTCTCTTCGGCAAATAGATCTCAATCCAACAATAGCTATCCTCTCTACCACACTTTGTACGAGACTCCATTCACAAATGAACACTTGTTGGATGTTGACAATTTCGCTGTAAGTCACAATAACACATGTCGAATCGATGTCATTATCATCAAGCACAACAAATAATCGGCACTCCAGGTTCATCGAGGCATCGGCCAACTGTGGGGAGAACTGACAAGACGATTTGCTGACGACGTCATTCTTCCCTTCAACCACACTATGTTCGCAGAAGCCATCATTCGACTGTACCTCAAAGATGTGGAGAAGGCGATTAACAGTGAAATAAGATTGAAAAGGAATGATATGGGAACAGCGATCAAGGATCAGCTCAAATATTTGAAGCTCAAAGCTCACGTAGGAGGAGTTGAGCACATTGAACATTCTTTTTACAAACTCAGGAATTCTACAACACAACTCTGACATTCGATACGAACAAACAATTCGCCTACTATGCCTTTGCTCAAAACCCATTCGATTCGCGTTCTATATCGGGCATAAATGAGCGTCAAATGGGGTACACGTCGATTCTCTCGTATTTTGATAACTAATGATTTCAGTATCTCTCGGTGCTTCATCAATCCACGTGGAATTCCGAATGCTCCAGAATCGAGGCATGTTCTGTTCTCGGTGAGCGCTGAAAACTCCTACGCGAGCAAAGTGATGACTGGAGTATTCGACGCGGTATGCATTTTTTAAATCTAATATTGTAGATAGACGACTATTCGGTAAAGATGAAAAAACAAGGAATTTGACAAGACTGAAAGTGAATAAATATCCATTGCACATTTACGGCACGGTCTGTCAAAACAGTGTAAATTGGTGCATTGTCGTGGTCGAATTGGTTTTTCCTAAGGATTTCTTAGCGCAAGCATGGTTTCAAAACTCGGTAACTCATTTCTTATAACCACAAGTCCCCTTTATAATAAATGGGTTCCAGAATTTTGAAAAAAATATCCGGTAATAAATCCTTAGGCGAAAACACAAAATTGCAAGGAGAAAAATAGCGTGTGTATTAGAAGCTAGAAAATTCAGTTCTACGCATCTTTTGACAGACCGTGACGGATTCTTCGCAAAAATTGCGAGGGAATAAATTGAGGTTTTTCGTGGAAAAAGTCATTTTATTTTCATTAAGCAATTTAGATTGACGAATACAAAAGGGCGAAGACTTCGGAAGAAAAACAGAAAGCGGCCAGCGACATCGCAGAGCAACTTTCAGTGGTGCAATATTCGATAAATTGCGCTATTAGGACTTTGAAAGATGTCATATAGTTAGGAAGGAAGTTTGCTTTAATTTATAACTACTATCACTTATCCAGGGGTGAGCAAAATTCGATTTTTCTGCGACGGGGACGGGTAGGATCCTTCAGAAATGAGACGGGGATAGATAGGAACGAGTCCAAATTTTCATTGTTGAGACGTGGGCGGACGGGAACGGGTTTGTTTCCTTTTCGTTGGGACGAGTCAAAAATGGTCACATTTATGCCATTTCTGCATAAAAAACAATTAAAAAATTAGGATGGACGGATACTTTTCGGGACGGGAACTGACAGGGGCAGGGAAATCGCTAAAAATCTGGGACGGAATTGGGTACATCTTGCTCGCCCCTGCACCTATTTTCTCAGTTTACATGTGTATTTCTTCGGGTGCCATATGTTATCCTTTAAAAATTGTCATTTTTTCGTAAAAAATAAATTTTAAAAATATATGTAAACGTCATAATTTAGTTTCATCGGAAAATTGAATATTTTTTGAGGAGTGAAGATAAATTCGGACGAATGATGATAATCACTGAAGTGTAGATAAACGGGCATTGAATACAGAGAGAAAGCAATTGTGTTCTCAAGCCATATTCATTACACGTTACGTCTACCAAATCTTTCAGAATTATCATAGATTAGAATCTTAGGATCAGCGACGAATGTAAATAAGATTTCAGATAGTGTCGGTGTATAAGTATCAAAAGTCGTGTTTGTTGCATATCGAATTTGAATGAATTAAAAACAGACCTAGAAGACTTTCTGTCAGAACGGAAAATTATAAATTAGTAGAGTAGAGGAAGAGGTCTGCGAAGCGAATTATATCCATAGAAAATTGATAAAACTAGTGATCCGAAACAACATTTTAGCGGGATATTTTCGCTTAAGGGGGATAGACTCGAAAGATCTGGGATCTGACAAGCTGTCTAGAAGAGCTGGACGAAATTCTTATTTTCATTTGCTTTTCTGCATTTCGCGTTCATGTTCTATCTGGATGCTTTCATTGTCTTCTAATTTTGATTTCATGTCTCTATTACCTCCTTCGAGGTTTGCAAACATTTCGAGGAATCCGTGTTTCAGGACTCAACGAGGGTAATTGGTGAAAGTTTTCAACCAGCAATAACCGCTCCTCAGCAGGGCTTCATAGGACACGGTACAACCTTTGCGCAAGGATAGAATCGAATTCTGCACACAACTCTACGGCTCCACTTTATGAAGCATCGCTGCCTGTTTCTATGTTTCCATATTTATTTATAGGCTAGAAAGAGGGAGGGAAGGAATGTGCTTTCTGAGGACGGGAATATCTCGCAAGTAGCATGGTGTTGTCGCTTGTGAGGAGGTAGATATTGCACTCTTTGCAACTCAGTTTCGCACGAGCCACGTCTTTCTTCTCACTCATTCTGTTTTCTTGCTCTTGCTTCTTTCGGTTTCTCCGGAAAAGCGAAGAGAAATAGAGGGCGAGGCTGGGGGAAACAAGTTGCAAAGAATACACAGTATCTACCTCCTCACCAGGGCTGGATAGTATCATAATACCGTAATAGTATGAAATAGAATGTGATGGAAGGAAAGGAGTGAAATCGTGCAATGAAAATGTCCCTCTTTCACTCTTCTTCTCCTTCTTTGACACCTCCCATTTTCCATTATTCTCTTCTCGTGCATGCCAAAGAATAGCAGGAATAGCACTATCTGGTATACTCCTCTCGAACCGAATATTGCTCCAATTTGCCACTGCTCGACATCGCTTCTCGGCCTTATGGCTAAGATCAAAGTTAGTAACTGTTCTTATCGAATTAACCTTCGATATCTCCTCAATTGAGGAGAACAAGGTTGTTTGATTTTTGGAGGCTTGATCGGAACCGGGGCTTGCTCCGACCGGTCACGGGTCGTTCCAGCGTGGCACTAGAGCTGGACACGGCCCACACCCAAATGGGTGGAATAAAATTATGAAATTGAATCAGAAAAAGAGCAGCTTCGCATTCTAGTTCTGAAATTCTAGGTTCTAGGTTTCTGGACATGACGAATTTCATGCAGACAGCGAGAAAACTGATGAAAAAGTGATAGGATATGATTTACTATAACCCACTGTCTAACTCCATACTATTTCGATAAAAGGATATAAAAATGCAAATTAGTCATGCACAAACACGATAACGTGAAGAAGTAAAATAATGGCGTATGATTTAATGAAAAGTACAATTTAGTTTACAAAAATTGGACAAATGAAAAAAGTTAGAATATTACAGTAACTCGATAATAAATACGGAGAAACGAGCTAATGAGCTAGACTGTTGGTTTGTTGATAATCAGATCATCAGTAAATCTACTATAATTGATGTATCATGGTGTAATGGTATCATGTCTAATGTGGAAAATTCTCTGTGCATATCCGAAGATTTGAAACTGTCGATATAGTCAATTGACAAGAAAATAAACGGTGCTATTGAGCACATTTTCTTCTAATCTCAAATGAGTTTAACGAACTTGGTACTTTGGTACAAAGTTTCAATTCTTCAGTTTCAAAAAATCTTATAAATGATGTCAAATTTTCTTATTACTTTTCCGTGATAGGACAGACGTTTGAATGATTCCGTACGATATGAGTTTTTTTTAGATAGACGGTATGATTTTCAATAAATGAAGAATCCTCCAATATTACTCAATTTAACATTTTGCTTAACGATTTAGCAACCGAGTTTTGTCATTTTAGCATTATTTTAATCTTCGGAATAATTTGTATTGTCCATTTTTGTCAAATTGAGCCATGATTGATTACGGTAATTGGAAGCAAGAGAAGTTCTTTCGCCAAAACTCTCATTCACAAGTCCGTCGTCTTTACAGAGAAAATCAATAAGACCAAACTAGCAATTCCTTGTCATTCTGTGCTTCTGTACTGTATTTCTCATACTAGACAATTTCGCCATGTCTCTAGTGCACAGAAATTGTTAATGCGTTGAAAATGTAAAATTATTCATTTGTTTACCATGTTATCGTGTCCAAATTAACAAACTAATCAAGAGTCTTCTCAATACTTTTTTTTTTATCGAAATAAGTACTGGACGAAATTTCCTGTTTCCAAAACTGAAAGTTTAAGTTATTCCTGGCTTCAAAATTTTCCATATCGGTTTAGAGCAATTTGAATTGAAAATTTCGACTCTTCAAAATTCGATTCTTGTCTAACTTCTGTTCGGAACACTTTCATAATACTTTCCTTTCCCGAGAACAATGCTGTTATCTTTTCGCCTTCACTTTTTCATTTCCAATTTCGTAATGTCATGTCATGTCATCTCTTCTCTCCACTCACACATAGTTCTAGCGAAATAAGCTAGCATGTCTCACTCTTCCTCCTCTTCTCCCCCTTCCCAGCGTCTCATAAACTTACCTGGTCGGGAGACACCGCGATCAGAAAGGCGGTTATCTGCGGTGAGGCTCGGACATTGCACTTCGGTCTGAGCTGACCCGCACGGCAGCTCCAAGTTGGGGTTCGCCGACGACTAAATTTTTGAGTGAGGGGCTGCGTTCGCGCGGTCCTAACTTGATTGGAATGCTGGAATGGAAGAACGGAAAGAGAATGTAAGGATGACATGATTGCATGATTAGTATTAGCGCGATCTCGGCACTTAGAATTTGGTTCACTGATTGCCGTTGTGCGGTCGTAGAACAACCTAGTCGGAGAAATACATCGGAGAATCTTCCGAGGAACCGTGAAATTATAGTAATTGAGTGTCTGACCCGTTCCCCGGTCAGCATAACCAATACTGAAGATAGAGATATTGCCGATAGCTTGATAGTTTGATGATCAAATCCTATGAAAATCTTGCAATTTCAGTTATGATGAGAATGTTGCTTCGTCTCAGGCAAAAGTCGACAGACCAGTACTTGTCAGCGATTCTCAAATGACTGAAATTACTGGTCAGTTGACCTTTACACGCGGTTGTAAAAAAGAATGAAAAACAAAATTTGATCAGTGTTTATAAAGGAACTGGAATCATTTCATCTCGATAGTTTTACCTCTAATCAAGTAAAGCACACTTTTGAAACACTGCATCACATAATCACATGGAGAAGATAGGAAGAAAAATCACCCAAGAAATTGATAGATTTCGAATTGGATTGACTCCTTTCAATTATATACTCATAAGAAGCGCTGACCCTACTTTATTCTGGATTTTTGCCAGTTTTATCCAACTTTCACATCATTTTATCTGAATTAATCATGGGCGAGATAATTTTGCAATAAGCTGCATGATCTACCAAGACTAAATGCTTTCAACATCTTTGATAAAAATGACCGAACAAATTGGTAATGCGCAAATTCGTTGATTCTTCAAATGGCAGTTTAGAGAAGTTCGAACGAAGAAATAATAAAGCGCTCAAAGGAGCCAAGCTGCATCGGGTCACCATTGCTGGTAACCCAAGCGGTCATTAAGCACCGAAGTGCAACTTCCCGCTCGCAGCCTCTCCAAAATTCTCATCGCGTTTTGAAGCGCACCCCATTTTACCTCTCCGTTCAAAATGCAACCCCCTTTCCCCACTTGGCGAGACATGCCGGCCCATCTCCTTCTCGCTATTCTAAACAACGAGAGAATAGATAAGGGAAAATAGGCACAATATGAGGGAATGATAGGCGGTGAAAATGGAAAGGGGGGATGCAGATTGAATGGACATTTTCAAGTCTATTTTTCGGAAGAAATAATATTTATATTTCAGTAAAATAGATAATCTGATATGAGAGAAATTGTCCTTTGGTAAAAAATAAAAGATCGAATTTTCCAGCAATATAGCAATTTAGAAACACCTCGATTGAATAGTTTCTTATCGCAAATGCCAACATTGTGGTTTTCTCTAAATTGTACAATTATCGGGGATAATTAGTTAATTAGGTTGCTCTTCTTTGAATGAATGATATTTTAATAGGAGCTTGGTTGTTTTACTTTCGTTTTTATGACATTGATTCTTCCTATATCAAAAATTTTTCTTAGATCCTTGACTTTTCGACAAGAAACATTATCGTCGGTCAGAATGAAGAACGGCTTGGGGTAATTCAATTTCAATGGTTCATTGCGAAATCGATAGTTTTATTTTAATTTGTCGTAAGTGATTTTAATCTTGTCTCTGACCATTATAAGATAGCGACACAATTTTATCTTGCTCTTATCTTCGACTATTAAAGATCACTATCATTGCAATTTGGAAATTACGAAATGTTTCGAAACCTAGAGAATTTCTAAAATTTTTAGAATTTTCTCGGATTTAAAATAGATATAATTTCGCCAAATTTAGATGAAGACTACCCATGTCTAGTTGTACTCACCAACCCATAAACATAAGACATAACCGAAAGTGACCAAGCGATAGATATTGCACAACCTTCTGAAATCTGACGGAATCAGGAATCTGAAAAATTCTGTCGGAAAAGTATTCTAATCGAGGAATAGCTGCAGCGTGGCGTAGGGGAAACGCGTTGGGCTCGTATGTTCGAGGGAAATTTCCTCAAGGCACTCAAAGATCGGTGGATCGAAACCACCCGCTGCAATAACTTTTGCAAATGTTTCTTTGCAGAAACGCGAATTAAAGAATTAAAATATTACAGAAGATCATTCTGGAATCTTTCAAATCATTAGAATACAATTTCCGAAAAACTGCTTTATCTGTACTACTTTGTGATAAATCAGGGCCACGAGTGGACATTGGTTCAGAAAAGGGTGTGTAAATTGCATTGTATGAAAGAGAAACATGATGTTTGAATGTTAAAATATTGTATTCTGTGTTGAATTAAATAGAACAGATAAATAGTGATGAAATGTTTATTTCATTTTAATTTAAATCTAACAACTAGGTTGAGAAGAGGATGTCATTCCACGACCCGACAGCACTGATTCAGGGATTCAGAAATCAGTAATAACCGTAAGAGTCCTTATGATCGTGTCCGTACGACTCATATCCGTAATAGGGCTTGCTGCAAGGCATATTTTTGAATGGCAAAATTCATTGATCGTATTTTGATGAAAGTTCAGTCAGGGATTAAATCGACTATGGGCTTACCTGTAATAATCCTTGTAGTAGCTCTTCTTGTAATAGTACTTAGGTTTGTAGTAGTATTTCTTGTAATAGGACTTCTGAAATAAATAGTTGATCTTGAGTAAATCTTGGTTAATTTAGCCCTGAAGGAAAAATTGCAAGTAAAATTAGTTGTTGCGAAAAGTAATGGGTCGAGAAATAATGAAATTACATCTTTTTTCCTATTCTTTCAAATGATAGTTTACTATTCAATGCTTGTTATAAAAGTTGCTATAGATTTGCTGAATTCTCAACACTCTTTCCAATACTCAATATCAGC
The DNA here is from genome assembly GCA_964036155.1 of Diploscapter coronatus. Classification (NCBI taxonomy): domain Eukaryota; kingdom Metazoa; phylum Nematoda; class Chromadorea; order Rhabditida; family Rhabditidae; genus Diploscapter; species Diploscapter coronatus. The sequence continues at coordinate 74,006,940 of OZ038423.1, read as the reverse complement.
TACAAAGCAATTCTAACAAGTGTCGCATTTTAGATGTATCATCATCCATTCCCACCTTATAGTAGTATTTTTTCGGCTTATAGTAGTCCTTCTGCAATTAAATGACTATTTTATTGTTGAAAATCCGAATTAAGACTTACATAGTAGTATCCTCCAGCTTCGGCGCAGAGAGCGAGCATAGCCACGAGGCAGGCGACGAGAATGATCGAATTGAATATTTTGGCCATTTTGGAGAGTTTGAAGGAAAGACTTCGAGGACTGGAACTCGAAGAGTTGCTTGGTCTGACTGAGGAATGACCGTGCTTTTATACTGGGAGTTCCTTGAATTCGATTCAGGAATTGACATGCTGAGTTTGCAAATTCTAAATTAATGCACAATTATGAATTTTTAACTGAACCGTTCCAAAAATATCGACGACCCAGGAAATTGAGTTGCATTTTCCAGGAAGTTCCAGGAAATGGAATGGAGTTTACGAAATATATGAAGTAGACGCAAAAAGGTGACAATACGTCGACAGTGTAAGTGCTTTGCTTGGCATGCTTCTCGAGGTCAAACACATTGGGCAATGACTAAAGTGCTACCTGTTTAATGCTTAATACTTAATGCGTAATGCAATCGAATACATTTTACATTCGATAAGTTTCGTATGAAATTTATTTCTCCTCCCAATAAAACCTACAAACCTCTAGTTATTTCTGGAATAAATTAGTGGACATTTCCAATTTCTTCTTCAAATTTTGAATTGTTGCCATTTTTTATATTTCTGACTCTTCAATGTTCAGTTTTTGTAAGGAAGCTGGAAGCAGTATATCCTATTGGATACTCGAATCTTGTCTCATAAATGATAGATTTGTAGATTGTTCAGGACTTTCTTTCTGTTGATTAGTGACATTCAACCTAAAGATTTTGAAGAAATGCCTTCTTTATGAAGCCTCTTCGTCCAAATTAAAAATGTCTGAAGAATTGTGTTGGACTCAGCGTATTTCTCGCTTTTCTAACCACTAAAAATAGCTGTGCATCACTGTGCACCTCTCAGATTTCGACATCAACAATACAGAAATCTGCCTTTTCATTCCAAATGATCTCTTGAAATCGTAAAATTATCGCTGCATAGATATTCAATGGTTTACGCAACGGAAATGAACCGAGTGAATGAATATTTGAATTGATTGAACAATAAGCTGTTCAATTTCGAACGCCATTCAAAATGTCGTCTCGCATTCAAATGCAACATGCTCAGGAGGATGAGAGAGTTTGAAGTTTGCAATCTCCTCTACTGAGTAGGTAAATGAATGGGACAAGCCTATTCTTTCTTCACCTTCATAACTAACTGAATATAAATCTAAATTATAATAAACTATCGAATGTTATATTCCGCAGAATTAATTCTTATTTCTTACGATAAAATAAAATGTCGTGCGAATTACTGATATTCCAGGATAATCCATTCATTGTGTTGTTAATAAGTGGGAGTTCAATTCCTTTCTGGAACTATCGCTTTCATTTTAGCAATGAGTTATTATTTTAAAAATTCTAAATAAACGACATTTTGGGTCATCCTCATCAAATCTCTCATCAGTTTATGAGGGATTGAAGCCTTGCGATAATGTTTAGATAGGAATCATGCATGAAAAGACCTTATCTCGCTCTGTCGCACCGATTTTGTGTTTTCCGGTGTAAAATAGCGTCATTTAGAAGAGAATAGTTCATTACAGAAAACTCAATTTGAATTTCGACTTACGGTTTTGGAAAGAGGGTTTGCAGAAGTTGGCATATGTTCACCACTCATCCTGACTGAATTTGGTTGACTTCGAATTCAATCAATATGCCTATCAACACCTTCCTCGCGTGTTATGAAGCGAGTTAATAATGGCCATTTAGACAAATATTGGGAAAACCATGCGAATGCACCGTATGAAATAGGGTATTGGCAAGTTAATGAAAGTTTGGCAATTCTAATTTATGACATGCAAACCAATCTTCAACGCAACTTTGTCTTATTAGAACAGTTCAGACGAACTCTACGGAAGAGTGAGTTTGATGAATAAAAACAAAAAGTCCATTTTCGGGCTGAAATTGGTGACATGATCAGGAAAGGCCCAGAAACACATTCCATATGTTAATTTCGGCCACTTGCTTAGCTCCGAACTCAAAGGGTTATACTCTTTGGATTTAGTGCCATCGAAGTGTATAGCGAATGTGCACGTAGCTTTTGTCTCATGAAAACACGCAAATACTCAAAGCTTAGTTGATACTTTGTTTATATTACTAGAAGGTAATATTCTAATTTCTATTAATAAAAGATTGTTTAGCATCGAACTCAGATACTTCCTCGACTCTTTTTCGAAAGTCTTTCGACCAAAGTCGAGTGATATTGCGAAATAAGGGCGCGCCTCTCTGACTCGGCCCTGCCTCCCTCTCCCCCCCCCTCGCAGCGTAGCTTCTTTCTCCCTCCTGTTTCCACGCGCTATTCAGCTGTTTAGACTCGCTTTATTTCACTCTTTCTCCTCGGCCCTGCTCTGAATGTGGGCAGCCAAACCTTACCCAGATACGGCGCAAAGGGACCGACGGGATATTGTATCCGCTGGTCGGGCCTTTGCGCGGGGTCCATCGTTTCAGCTGAATTGATGAAGATCAAGATTTTTAGAAAAGCAATTTGAAAGTCACAAGATAAAATTTACTATTAGAGAATTTTCCTTTAATTTCAAAGTTGAATCGAGAGAAAATGGAAGCATACATAAGAGGAAATGAGGTAATTAAAATCTACAACAGGATAGTGATTATCAAATCACGTAGATAGAGTCTTGGATAGATTTGGAATTTTTGAAAATGTTTTTTTTTTTTTTAATATAACCTTACATTTTACCTTGGCGTACTAAATAGTCACAGACAAGCTTCTTTATATGTCGAAGCAAAATGTTATGATGTCTCAGTGAGTGTAGATGAAGTATGTGTACAAAGAAAAGTTGAATTTTGAATTTCTGGAAGAGAATATCTACGTTTTGTTTTTTTTCAATTTATAGAATGCACAATAAGCATTCAGTTGCAATTGAAAAATCTACTTACCAAAGCAACTTTCCTCAGGAAATCCCACGTATAGGACGTATTGCAGGGACAGGATTATCGTTATGTACAGGACGTAGATCGGCCAGATCCATCTGGTGAAGGATCTGGAAAATTGAATTTAAAAAATACAAATAAATTATGAAAAAAAACTGAAAATTTCTTTGAAAATAATCACAATATTTTCAGAAAAAGGGTTATAAATTTTTTCTCCAGTTTACCTCGAATTCAGGGCAAAAATGCCGATCCAAATTGTCTGCACCGCAGCCAAGAAATTCATCTTGACCCACGCGGAAATCGCCATCAGACAAACGCAAATCTAGACACATTTTAAGGATTTATTTCTTGAAATTAAACAAGTATATCCTTTCTACTGTAAATTTTTAAAGAAAAATTATTTGTACCTTTTTCTAAAGAAAATGTTAAATTTTAATAGTCAAAAACTCGATTTTCAGTAAGTTTATAAAAAATATTAAATTACCTCAAGGCCGAATTTGGAGAAATCATAGTCGATCAGGAACTTGAGGCTGTTGAAGAACGACCTGTCATAATCTTCGAGGCGGAACTTCGGAAAGGTCAGGTGCTGAAAAAATTTTCAAATTTTTCAAAAGGTATACCCTTTTAACAAAATTAACCTACTTTTGTTTCTTCAGATTCTCCGTGGACGCTTCGGTAGTGACGTTGTCCGTAGATGACGGCTGACTGAAGTCCCAATGGTGCCCTTAATTTAAAAAAATTTATTATCATTTTTATAAAGCATCAATTAAGAATTATAAGTTCTCCAAAAATAGTCATTTCTTTGAAGCATAACAATTTTGAAATTCATCTTAAAATGGCAAGATTAAATTTGAAAAAATCGATAATTAGCAAATTTAAAACGGAAAAATCAAGAAATGGGAATAAGAATTGACGTTAGTCCCCCCCAAGCGGCGAATAAAGCCAGAATGCGAAATCCTTCTTTCTCTTATTGCACAAAGTGGCATTTTTTTTTGGAAAGGAGAAAATTTCAACTCTGCAAAAATGACCCCTAATTCGAAATGAGCTCGAGTTTGCAATTTTTTTGCATTTTCTAAGTCCCAGGATTTTTCCTTCATTTTCTCAAATTTTTGATGTAACATGTTTCAGAAGAAGCGCAATGGACCTCGTGCCAACAAGCAGAAGCTCGGCAAGCAGCAGCACTCCTCAGCCTCCAGCACGAAACCCAAAGAGGCGGTACCTAATTTATAATTCATTCAATCAAGTTTAGAACATCTTTGAAAAGAAAATTCATAATAATCTCTGAAAGATTTATAATTTATGTAAGAAGAGCTTCATTTAAAAATGATAAACTGATTTCGCCAAGGACATTATGTAAACTTTTCATTTTTATACCGGTGTGAAGATGTTATTTCTAGGGCCGGCGAGTCCAGTCGAGTGCGAGGGAAGAAGACTGATCGCACGCCGAGGTCGATTGAGCAGTTCCTCGTGCCCACAAACAGAAGCTCGGCGAGCAACAGCAGCATTCTTCAGTCTTCAGCACGAAATCTGAAGAGACGGTAATCAAATTTCTAATTCATTTAATAAAGTTTAGAACATTTTTGAAGTGAGAATTCAATAATAATTCCTGAAAAATTTTTATTAGTCACAATCATAATTTGTGTAAGAAGAGCTTCATTTAAAAATGATAAACTGATTTCGCAAAGGACATTGTGTAAACTTTTCATTTTTATACCGATGTGAAGATATTATTTCTAGGGCCCACGAGGAATCTGGAAACACATCCAAGCGATTTAAATCTTCTCAAACGAATATGGATTATTCAATCGATGATTCTATTCACAATACCTCTTCCAATCTCGGTCGGTCAGTCGTAGACCCTTCGGCTCCTGTTTTCGAAGCTTTGAAAGACGCAGGGTAAGAAAATCAACTGTTGTTCAAAATTTTGATACATATTTTTGCAGAAAGCTAAAGCCCAGCCGCCCTCTATCAACGGATCCGAAAGCAGTGAGGAAGCGAGAGAAGTACGATTAATTAAATAAAATTCTTTTGAAATATTTAGAATCCCATCATCATAAAATTAAAAGACTACCCTAAAATAAGAATTTCATAATTTAGTAGTCATACTCAATAAGATAACTAAAAGTTAGAAGGCTCACTAACTCTAGTATTTCTAAATAGACAGTATCTAAAATTGAATTATTTAAGGAACAAAAATCCCGATAAATAATAGTCTCTGGAAACTTCGATTTTAGAGTTTACAATATGATCATAACGTTGAAAATATGCTTCTGAAATATTTTTATTACACAAAATTAATTTTAAAAAGCTAAAAAATTTAGAAGAGCAAGGGAAACTGCAGAAGAAGCCGAAGTGAGGAAGGCAAAGGCGTAAGTAGCATTTAAAAAATAAATTTTTGATCAAACTCCAAGGAAAGCAAATTTAGGCGCTCTGATCAACAAAGACAGCGCAGGATTAATGCGAACAATGAAGGAAGTACGATGCGGGTAATTTAACTTTACTTATTTATATCTTAAATATAATATCAATAAATTCAGAAACTAAATATTTTTATTACGTGAATTATAGAATAAATTGTTTTTCGATATCCCATTATATTGGGATATTTTATAAATACCTTTCAAATCTTGGTCTATATACGAATTTTCTGAGGGCTTAAAGAAATGAAATAGGTGTCTTCACACTTAGCCAAAAATATAGAAGATAAAATGAAACTATTCGAATTTGGAAGATAACAATAATTTAAGGTCTACAAACCACGGAATAGAGATGGTCAAACTTCGATCGATGCGTCTGATTCAAGCACCACTGGCAATCAACCCAGGTTATTTTTAAAGCTGATTATCAAATAATTTTCATTGCATTTTAGCACATCCAAAATGCCCGATGCTTCCAAGAAGGCTGAAGAAGACAATGACAAGTAAAAAATTACATTATCTCCTTAATTATGATATTCAATTTGTTAAGAAAGATCCGTGCTAGAGGAAAGAAGACGGTCGGTGAAAGAATTGAAGGCAGAGACAAGCGATATCGGGTAAAATTTTCAAATTTAAAAACAATTTATGAAACCTTTCAAATTTTGAATATCGAACACGGTGTAAAAAACCATTCAAGAATTATATTATAGGTTATTTTTACGATTTTTGATAGTTTCAGTTACGAATGTCTCAGTTTGCAAAGGAGTTTGTCAAACAGATCGAGTTCTCCAAGGATGCAAATGAACATTTCGCGGCTAACTCGCTCGATTTAGTAAGAGCTTTTCAATTTTTAAAATTCTTAAATAGGAGTATAATCTTTATCATGTTTATTTAAAGAAAATACAGTTCTGGATGCAAACAAACTAATGTAGATTTACAATTTTTACCATTTCTCATTCAAAAATCAGCGAATTTCACAAATAAGAGGAACACCTAAGAACTTGCTATAAAAATTAATGTTTTTTTTAGAACGATCTGTTGCCAGTCGAAGTGGAGCGATTCCAATCGGGACTCTACTGTTGGTTTGGCAGAGACACATTGATGAGATTGGGATCGAACCCAACCGATGAAGAGATCCTCGCCGGAGTCCAATATCTGGGATTCGCATCCTGCCCAATTCAGGTAAGAATCTTCTTTTGTCAATTTAAAAAATTATTCATTTAGGCTCGCCAACGATTCCACATGACATTCGGATGTGACAGGATCGAAAAGTCATCAGGACAGGTAATTGCATATGCATTAAATATTTATTTAGTTTTGCGTATCACACGTTGATGCGCGAACGTTATTTGAAGACTAACGAGATTTATAAAATGAAATATGTTTAAGAATCTCAACCCTCGACTGAAGTTGATCAGCAAGGTCCGAGCCAAGGAAATCGCGATCACTGTCGGCTTCGATAGCGGCTACAGCACGTATGCGGGGAAGTCGACTGAAAGCTTGATATTGGACAGGCTTCTCGAAGAAAAATTCGAAGAGGATTTTGCCAATTCTTCTGTAAGTTAAAAATTAACTTATAATCAGCAATTTAAAAAATTCAGCTCGGCAAAAACTCTCTCATGTTCGACGGCTGGAGTGAAGACGAAAAAGCAGCTCTCGTCATGAAAACTCTGAGACGGTATGATTCCTTGTTAATTTTATCATTTTGAAATAATTTTTTTGAACTATCCGAAGATGAAGTTAAAGTTGAACATTTACAACTTCTAAAATTTTCTTGCAAATATATATTGCAGGTGCTACCTGGTGGCGAAAAACGGGCACGGATTCGACCTACGAAGCTCGGAAAAGGACCAGAAATCGACGCTGAAGGCCAATTTTGCCAAGCAATTTACTGGCCAAGAATCAGTCATGTCGAAAATGGAGCCAACATTCCAGCAGCAAGGAGCAGAATTGGTAATAATTTTAATAAATGCATAGAATTCATTAAAATACTAGGATATGGAATTAGATATTCGATAGTTAGCTTAAGTTTTTGTATATCTGTGTTAAAATCGAGATTTAAAAAAAAAAAGTTAAACTATTTTGCAAGATCGGGAACTTGAGAATGTAGTAATTTAAAGAAATGACATTCAAGATGAGACACTATTTTCATAATTTCAACGAGGTTTCGGTATTTTTAAAATATTAAAAATTCGAGATATTTTTCAAGTTTATATAAATACAAAGCTTGTTAGATAAGATAATGAGATCTTTATTTTGCAATATGATTCATTTCAGTCTGATGATTTCAAAAGGACAATGATTGACGAGGGGGATACATCTGCGCTCTACTATTGGCTGGATTCGAAATTGATCCAGGAAATCATCGCTAAGTACGGGCGTGTCGAAAAGGACAATATCCACCTCGCCATTCGATACGCTGGAAAGTCCAAGAGACCCCTCAAGGTATATTTTATTCATGTTTAACAATAAGAATTATTGAAATAATTAGTATTATAAACTAAAGAAATGTTCCTAATAAATGTTTTATAAAATATTTTGGAAATCTCTCGAAATTTCTATTTAAAAACGGCTGAATTACGAAAGAAATTTCAAAAAATTTATGATTTTTGTTTAGGAGAGAATGCTGTACCACCGAAACGCAGCCTATTCCGAGAAATCCAAACAAGAAGCAGAGCAGGTATAAAAACAAATAGGCCAACCAATCAATGACGTTAAAAATGTTTGCAGGTGTCTCTAAAATCAAGATTCCTGACCAGTTGCGCCGAAGATCAAGCGGACCATATCTTGATCTACGACTTCCCCTTTTCCGAGGAGAAAGCCTCCTTATTGGAGGCGATAATGATCAAGCATTTACAAAACAAGGACACGAAGCATGAACGATTATTCAATTTTAAGGTATGGTATAAAATGCCTACTTTCGAAATATTTTGTATTCTTCAGAATGAGTCCAGAATCACCGGCGAATCTGAAGTCGACAAGGAAACTGAAGCCAAAATCGTCAACACTGAACTTGCCAGGTATAAAAAATTCCATTTCACAGTTACCTCGTATTTCAATCAAATCGAGAAGAATGAATACAGACTATTAAACATTTGCTTATTATTTAAAGTAATTTTTCAGACTCGCTCATCTTTTCAACGCCGGGAAATTGCAGAAGATTTCCGAATTTTTCAACAAGAAAATATCCGCACCGAGGAAATCAAAATTATAAAGTAATTTCAGTTGATAATTATGAAAATTATCCAATTTTATCGTTTCAAATTTCAAGATAAGGAAGATAGATATTTTTGAAAAATTCATATGATAGAAAGTAGCATGATAAGTCATATTTCAAAAATCATGATAAAAAGAAAGCTTCAATTAGCAATAACTTTTTTTTAAATCTTACTTTTAGTGCAGAAAGCCGGGAGGTTGTCGAACCTGCTGAGGAGAGCCGTCTGATCGTCGAACTTCAGCACTTTGCCCTCGACGAGAACGTTGCCAGCCTTGAAAATTTCCAGCATCTCACTCATCACTTTGCAGCTGTTGATGTTCTGAAAGCAAGCTATTTTTATTGAATATTTGGAAAGGAAGATTGTGCGACTCGCACATTTTATTTTGTTTTTCTCACCCCAGATTTTTTACCTCTAGATATTTATTCTTGTCTCCGATTTCTAAGAAATCGCCTAACTTCCTTGCTTTTTTTACTTTCAATCTAACCCCTTTTATCGGAATCGCTTATCATCGTATCAGATTCGCATATCGCTTTAACTAACCCGACTGAGTTCCCACTCAGTCGCACAAAAATAAAACTTATGAAGTTATATTGTGACAAAAAATGAAACTTGAACGAAAAAAGAATATAATTTTTAACAATCTTAGAAGATTTCTGTAATTAAACGGATAGTTGGGTGATCAGTTTACTTCCGAGTAAATGCGGTTAAGTTTAGGGGTAAGGACGTATTGAGTTAGCAGCTGATTGGAGTTGGCTCAAATTTGGATAATTGAACTTTTATTTACTGAATTTACTGAATAAATAAATATAAATAAACATAAAATTTAAGAAATATTAAATCGATAAGAAGCTTGACAGCCTTTCAAGGATATGGCATTAGTCATAAAATCTAAAGAGCAAGGCAAGATGAGAGAGGGAATAAAGAAAAAGAGATGCATTATCTTGCCTGGCTTTATCTAACAAAAAATAAAGCTGAGTGATCTGGACCTCATATAAGGTCGATTTTTATCGACAATTTCTTCCAAATGTATAAATTCTAGTAAAATTTTCTTGTGATTACTTCACATCTATGATCTTCAAAAGAATGGCAAATTTTTGCAGATAAAAATTAAAAAAAAAAAAAAAAAAAAAAAAACAGATGAAAAATTTACAGAAATCACACTCAAATTGTAGGCCCCATAAAGCAGGAAAGATCAATTTTCTCATGTTCGAAACAAAGAAAGGTCATTTGGTATTTTAAAATCAATATTTCCGTTTTATACCCAATTTTTTACAAAAATAACTTTCGAATTGGATCTTTATCCCGCATTTTGTCAAAATGTGAAAATGTTAATTTAAAAAAAAAAAGTAAAGAACTGTCTTACCAGAATGGAGCTGGCGAGTCTGTCCGGGTGTTCCCTGCAGAAGGCGAAATTGTCAGGGAAGTCGAGCAGACGAGGCAGTGGCTGTGCAGGGCCGGACGCATGACTGCTCTGCCCAGCGCCACGCGACGAGACACTATCGCTGAAAATCAATGGATTGGATTGAAGAAACACTGGGAGCAAGGATAGGACAGAATTTTTTGCATAGGAAATTCGATGCAAGATGTTTCTTTTTCAAGTTCAAACTATACCTATGAATTTTGGCATTAATCACGATAAAATTGCGAGTCTAAGTCGAGAAAAATCTTTTTTTTTTCAAAAATTATCGACTCAAGTCTATTTTTCGAAAAAATAATGAGGTTTAATGGCAAGTTTTTCATCAAATGAACAATGTAACACAATTCAACTTTTGAATTTCTCGAAAAATAGACCCTAATGTTTTCTTCACTTACAGTCGTTCCACTGTTGCTTGATGTGCTCGATCTGGTCGATGTCGATTCGATTCCTGCACCTGGCTGCCTTTTGCCTGCTGAAGAAGGACACGTTGATGGCATCGCGCACCTGCTTCGAGCCCACATCTAACAGGTATGTCAAGAAGATGTGGCCCGAGAACGAGTTCTGAAAAAAAATAATAATTTAACAAATTTATTCGAATATTTAATGCAAAATATTTAATCTATCCTAACAGTTTTTCTAAAAATCTTTCATTTTAGACCATTAATGGAATATTTCCGAAGCTTCGAATTTTTAACCAAAATCGAAATCGATTTTTGAACCAAGTTACGATTCAACTGTACGAGTTATAAATTTCGAGAAAAGCCTGAAAATCGAGAATGGATTTTCGTTTTTGAAAAGTTTCCTTCAGTTCAAAACTCAAGAGATGCTCAAAATTCAATCAATTCCATTATTGCGGATGCAAGCAAGTTTCCAACCCGTTTCTCTAATCCATGTGATCCCACCCCCTAGTGTTCTCTCGTCGTATATAAAAGTGCTGCAGGTTGACTTCTGGTTGCCTTCGCTAACCTCAATCATACCTCAGTTGTATTGAACTAATTATGTTGCCGTAATAAAAGCATTTCAAATTACCACCGACTAATTTGGTTTTACTGTCTAATTAGTAAATCCATGCCATTATCGCTTTTCCAGAATGAAATTGGAAGAAGCGTACCTGTTTGACATCGGCGACGATGTTCACGTTGTCGAAAGTGGCGTCGGGCTGCAGATGGATATAGTGCTGGATGGGAGGACTGCCAGAGGAGAGCAGACACGTAGAAGGCACAGGGCGTCTGCGACGGGCAATGCAATACGTGCTGAAAGAGAGTCAAGGTTTTGAAGGGAAACATCCAGAAATTGAGAAAATCACCACGCGAGAAATCTAGCTAGGAGAGAAGATTCCGTGCTTAGTCCGCTCTTATTCTTCGATAATCCCGTGTGGGGCCGCCGAGGAATGAGCGGTCTAAGCGCGGAAAACGGAATAAGAGCGGAATGATGAAATGAGAGCGGAATTTTAGGCTACCAGGATGCTTTGTTTTGTCCCCTCCCCCTCTTCTCCCCGCCCACCTGCAATGCGCAGGCACGAAAGGGAGAGAAAAGCGATGAAAAAGAGGAGAATTTATTGTCGCTCAGGAAAACGCAATTAAAGCAATAAAAAAGTTAATTATACCTAATTATTCCGCTCAAATATTAAAATAGAAGCAATTCCTGAAAGTTTGGCACCAAATTCGCGCAGGAACTCGCCAGGAGAAGCGCTCGAGGAAGGCCGGAATGCCAGGGACGCGATTTTTCTCTTAAAATCGTCCGATTTCTGCTAAAATTTTTATTTTACGCGATTTCAGTATATTTCCGATGCCAAAATAGGTGAAGGGCGTCAGTGGGCATCGATAGAATATGAAATTAGCCTAGAGCGCCACTTCTGAACCAAAACAGGGACGCGAATACGTACAAATTCCTTATATAAGGAAAATGACGTTATGGACCCTGAAGCCCCCGCGCTGAAATTCCGTTCGAAAACTACCAGAATTATTCAAAGACACCTCAAATTGAATTATTTATAGATTTTTCGCATGTTACTTGCTGGTATACAACGCAGAGTTCAAAGCGTACAACGCTGAACTTACTGAACTTCGCGACCTTTTAACCAACTTGAATCTACCAATTTTGATGATTTACGGCACATTAGAATGCCAACTATACATTCTAAAAATTATCGGATCATTTCTCGAATAGTTCAGTCTATCGCAGGCAACCAGGCAGGAAGTGGGTGTAAATCAGGCCGATAAATTCGTATTCGCTGCAAACCGTGAATTTTTCTTGTTTCTGGAGCTATTTTTTCGGGTTTTCGACGATTATTTATGGAAATTAATATAATTTCACGTCAATTTGTAGAAAAATCTTCGCGAAAATATGCCTAAATTATTTCTAAAGATTTTTTGAAAGTAGGTTATTTTTTTGAAATGACCAATTCCGATCGTGCCCCCATAACTCAACTAGACATGTCCGAATGTGGTGATCGAAGACTGATATTTGGAGAACTGATACCTCAGTGGTGGTATTCTTTGCTTGATAACTGCGAGTTAAAGGTCGCCGTTAAAAATTTTTAACAGTGACCTTTAACTCTCTTAACGGCGACCTATGTTTTTTTCAAACTAATGATGCAAATTTAATTGGAGGTGAAATCTCGTAGTTTTTTCACGATAAGCTGCCGGATGTCATATATTTCTACAGCGGAATGAGAAAAAGTTCGAATAATTACCCAAAACCTAGAATTTGAGGGCTAATGGTGATCTTTTAATCGCTAACGGCGACCTCGTTTTTATAACTCGCAGTTAGTCGCCTAACGGCGAGCTAGTTAACAGTGAGCTCGCCGTTAAGGAAATCGCTAACTGGGAGTTAGTACGAAATAGTATGGGAAAATGAGAGAGTTAACTGCACTTAACTCCCAGTTTAAAAAGTCAAAATTCTACTTTTCATAACTGGGAGTTAAGTCTCTCATTTTCCCATACTATTTCGTACTAACTCCCAGTTAGCGAATTTTCTTAACGGTGAGCTCGCTGTTAACTAACTCATAGTTAGATTCTCTTAAAAGTGAGCTCGCCGTTAGTTAGCTCGCAGTTAGCAGCAAAGAATACCACCACAGATGAAAAATATGTCATGATCGAAGGGCTGTTTACCTATTTAAAGAGATCACCGGCACTTGATTGGCGGTCAGTGAAAATTTCAGGATTTTTAATCCTAAAAGTGGGTCGACTACCACTAAGCATGGATGAGTTGATCTAGAAATTTCCGGGATAGATATACTAGATACAGATGCCCATTTTGGTAGCCAATCCCTAACTCTACCATAAACTTTCGAAATTAGATTGGTCAAAAATTTCTATTTTCAAAATACCAAATAAAATCTGACAAAAAATTTGGAACGCTTCACGAATTTGCGTGTCATCCTTGCGCAGGGGCCATGCTAATCTTCCTGCAAAGGTTTTCATTAGGCATGCCCATAGGCGAAAGGAGAAATTTAACTTACTCTGTATTTGTCCAATTTTATTATTCGTTCTTTGGAAGAACGAAATTGTGCTTGGATTTCTCGGTTATATACTCGTCGGTCCATTTGCGCCGTATCTAGGCAGGGTTTCGCTGCCCACACTCTGAGCAAGGCCGAGGAGAAAGAGTGAAATAAAGCGAGTCTAAACAGCTGAATAGTGCGTGAAAACGGGAGGGAGAAAGAAGCTACGCTGCGAGGGGAGGGGGGAGGCAGGGTCGAGTCAGTGGGGCGCACTTCTCTCCCCCTCTTTCGCAATGTCATTGGTTGAGACTTTCGAAAAGTGCAGAGGAAATATCTGAATTCGATGCTAAACAATATTTAAAAAATGATATATAAGAGTTAATACACAGTGCCTTGAGTCCCCTTTATAGTGAAAAGTAGAATTGCATCATCACATTTGACTCTCTACTCTTAAGGAAAAAATAACCTGTAACGCAGAAACACGCGCTTTTTTCGAGTTTTCGTTATTACCATCGTGTAGAGTGATACTGAAACCCCTAATTACCGATAATTAGCCTATAATTGCTTAACTATGACAACTTGCTAGTGTAAAGAAAATCGTCAAAATCGCGATTTTGAACCTTGAAGAGGATTACCGGAAATTTACGCGACAGCCTGTACTTTTCTCGACGTTAAACATTTTCTACGAGCATTTAGATTATATTTGCAGAAGTTCCGAAACAACTTCATTTGTTGATAAAATCGACATTTTTTAGATTTGTAGTGGGTAGTCCGAAGCTGGTAAGATGAGCAAACCAGCTTTCGTTTCTTTCTCTGAAGAGCGAGGAAGAATATTTCTCACCTTATCCCTCACTATCTCGTCTGTCAACGCCTTTTTCTCATGATCAAGGCATTACAGCCAGATCGATTGCCACAGGCCTTGAGCCTACTGACTTATTTATTTAGTTTTATTTGAGTTTATTTGATTTTGTATATATCTTTAAAATAAAAGTTAAATTACCCAAGTTTGAGGCAACTATCAAGATATTTCCGCTAATCATTGTCCGACAACCCCCCCCCCCCCCCCCCCCAATCTATTTCCAACCAGATTAATTACAAATTGAATTATGTGAAACGGGTGGTGCAGATACAAAAAGTATGCGTTTGTTTTCAAAAAAGTGAGTATTGCTGATGAAAAATCTGAACGTTTGCTATATGAATTATGTGAGACGGGCGGTGCATGATGGAATGATGGAATTTCTGGGGATTGAAGGGAAATGTTGGAAATTTCTTGATCTCGATCTCGATACTAGCATACCTGAATAGAGTATAAAATTGTGAGTTGTGAGTATGGTAGCACTTGTTCCAGGGTTGAGAAGTGGAGTAAGTGGGATTTTAAGAGTTATTTTAAGCGATGAAAGTTAGAAATTAGAAATACCGTATATTTAACTGATGTTTTATGGAGTTTATTTAATGTATTCTAATGAAATTTGAATGGAATTAATGAAATTCGGGGTAGATATAGTATGAAATCTGGATCCTCAGTTGTTCGAATGATCTGGTGGTAATTTAGTGGAGATAGAAGTAGATGTTAATGAAATGTTAAGGAGATGTTAAGGAGACAGAAAGAGGTATTGTTGATAGAATTTCTGAGATTTTGTAATTTCATTTAGAGATGACAAGCTCAATTGAGTCGAATTGAGATGATTTGAGACGAATTGAACTCTGTTCGGAAGATATTGGAATTATGTTTTGATTTTAGCTGAATATATGAAGCATAATCCACCTCCTGAAAGATAGTGGGAGAATGGAGACGTTCATGCAAGCAGGAATGAAGAATTTGGATTTATTATTGATGAGTGATTATTAAGATCGTTTTTGGTGAAGATGAAGTTTTTCCGGTGAAATAGTCTACATTGGTTGATGGAAGTAGTATAGATGACGGGTGTTGGGTGTTGTTGATGAAAAATCTGAGCTTTCTCTTCTAAAATGAATGAATTTTGATCCATTACTGATTTATATGAGGGGTATTGTTGATGAAAAATGTGAGATTTTCGCTTCTAAAACTAAAATGAATGAACTAATGACGAATGTTGATCTATTGTTGATTGAAGTCATGCAGGTGGTCCTGAATGATATTCTGTAGATGATGTTGTTATTTGGGATATTTCTGATGATGATAATGGAATTTTGGAATAATAAAGGATATTCAGGCCTTACCAAATATGTCCCTCACCCTCGCCTCTTTCGAAGATGTCGGGGGATTGTTGTTGATGAAATTTTTGAGTAAATGTGAAGAAAATGCTTTTTGAGAGTATTTTAGTATTTCCTAATTTCTTTCCTATGATGAGAGAAATTCTGGAAAATCGAGGAGGTTATGCAGGCCACAGAAAATAATTTGTGAAGTTCTATTCTGCCTGTTGCTTTTTCGGGTGCTAGCGAATGCACCATTTCTGTTCATGCGAATTGACTTGAGCCTTTAGTTGAATCTTTTCAAGAATTTATTTAATCTCGAAGAATAGGACAAAAATAACAGAGCAGCCGTGTTCCGCCCTGTCCGATAGAAAGAAAAGTTTTAGGCACGGTAGAGAAAGAATGGCCTTTTGATGGGGGTTAACGACAGATCATTTCATATAAAGATGCAGAGATTGAGGAATAAAGATAGCTGGCTCGGCGAAGGCAAAAATTAGAAAAATCGACATCAAAAATGAAAAAAGGTGCGATTTAGCACAATTGAAGATAGCCTGTTTTCCTTTACCATTTCTCATCATTAGTTAGAAATTCTAGGGAACACTATCGGGTAGTCTCAGCAGATCGCAGTATAAGGACTGCTCTCTTGAAATTATTATAACCCAATACTCAATAAACTATAAATGATAAATCCCAATTGTTGAATTGTTTTGCCTTTGTCTGGAGACTCTGAAGACATTCCGAAGCTAGATAGGCAATTTTATGTAGGCGTGCAACCTAAAAGTCCCTATTCGATTTGATTTGATTTGATTTGGTTTGGTTTTGGGAATTTGGGATTGAAAGATTGAAAAATTGTTAATTGTTAATTGTTTTTGGCTTGGAATTGTTAATTTCGATACAGAATTTGAATATTCGGATTGAATGATTTACCATAGAGAAGGTTGAGAAATTTTATCAGAGAATATCGGTGCTAAAAATTTGCATCAACAACATCGACTCTCGAATTAGGATAGAGGCTAGAGATAAAGTAAGGGTAAGAGTAGAAGCAATCATTAGCTCAAAATCCGTGTTATTGCTAGGCCAAAATTAGCCTATCCTGCACCTATCCTACTCCTACCGAACCTATTCCACGGTTAGTCTGTCCGTTAACTGGTGGTGCTACAAGCCGCTTTCAGGAATATATTCTGAGTCGTCATATCAAGAATAGTTCTCGGATTCCCGCTTCTGCAGTATAGAGTGCTTGGAACAGTTATTCTCTCTGTTGGTCCTAGCTAATATCGTAGTTCTAGCAAGAATGTATTTCGGATTCTCGTACCTGTATTCGGGACAGTGTTTGGTGGCGTAACTGGTGCTAGGACTGCTGTCGTTCGTAGTGGAAGCAGTAGTGGATGTCGTGGAAACCAGCTGCTATTGGAAGTCGTGTCGTTCGTGGAAGTAGAAATCCTGTCTGAAATAGTCCGTGTCTCCAAGATAATGCTCCAAATACTGCTCTGAATAATGACAACGGTACAAATCCCCCTCTTGAGAGTAGTAGAAACAACACTGTTCGTGGTAGTGATAGTCGTGTGTTTGGTATAAGTGATGGAGGTGATGTAATTCCTCGTTTTTCTCCTGTTTTTTGTCTATAAAATCCTCATTTTTCTCATTTAAATGATGATAGTAATGAAAATCCTCCTATAATTGCTATAATTCCGTCGTTTTCTTTTTTTCTTCACTTGCATTCGCTCTTTCTTCTTTTCTTGTGTTCTTGCCGGATTGGCGCTATTTTGCCACTCCAACCATTTCTGTTTCGGAATCACAAAGAGAAATTCGAACACGATTAAATAAATATAATCAAAACTCATAAAAACGTTCTAAAGCTAATTTTTGTGATAATTGAGTTTCTGCTAAGTGAAGTACAAGAATAGTAGCTAACAGCAGTTGAGATTCTATTAATCATTTAGGTAGAATATGGAGCAAGGGTAAGGGTCCACTATTCGTCGTAGTCTGGTAACGGCAACTATACCGTTTCTTGCATGACAACGTTGAAGGATGTGAGGCGACGACCTTTTCGCGCGCGCGTATATAACTACTCTTTAGTAAATTATATATATTATATGGGAGGTGGGCTTTTCTCAACAAACCTTTTGTTAAGAAACACCACGTACTCGGAGCAGCTGCAATATCTCGTCTAGGATAACTATCTCTTCTAAGAAACGTGCCTCAAGTAGGAGTGTGTCTATCCAGCTTTATTTTATTCTACACTGAAATTGGGTTTGGAACTTATGATATAAAACTTCTGCTATTCATGACGACGAAGTAAAGATATGATCTTCTTTTCTCGCATAAATATAGAGAGTGCAAGTGGAATCATATCCTGAAGCAAACTTTATAAAGCGATTTTTCGTTATTTTAGTATTTTTTGAATATAAAGCAGTTTCAAGGGGGAATTTCTTTGCCAAAATGAATGATAGATACAGTATCAAAATTATAAAGAGTCGGAAGCAATTTTTATTGCGAAAAAAGAATAAAGGAAAGTTCACTAATGATTTACTAAAAAAAATATAAGCAAATCTTGAAATCTTGTTAAAAATAGAAAGAACAAAGATAAGTATTGTGAATGGCTGGCTGCTTGAGACTAAAGGCATGCACGTGTTCGAGCCACATAGGCAACATATTTTTTTGTCAAATTTCATTTGGTATTTTGAAAATTTGTTTATTTTTTCTGATCAAAACGATTGAATGAAGGTAACTATCGTTGTGTATTTCTATTATTAGAATAAACCTCAGAATCGGATTCCCCGTACCCAATTACCCCCTTAGCATGGCCCCTGCGCAAGGATGACACGCAAATTCGTGAAGCGTTCCAAATTTTTTGTCAAATTTCATTTGGTACTTGGAAAATTGAAAACATTCTTTTGGTCAAAGTGACTGAACGAACATAATTATCATTATTATCGCTATACGTGTATTTGTACAACTAAAATAAACCTCACCAATCGACTCCCCGCACCCAATTACCCCCAGGACACTTTTTACCTCATCCTTGGGGCTTCAGAAAAGTCCAAGCTATGGCGTGATGCAACATGAGGCATCACTTTATTATAACAAACAGCGATTGATCACTGTAATAATGAGCCATAATTATGCAAAGTGGCTGTAAACTTGACTTCACTACCCCTACCCTACCCTAGCAGGGGTGGACCGGGAGTGAGGGCCGACATTCCGGAACCTTTGAAATATTCTGACAACGGGACATGCCATCAAAAATGGTTTTCGGCATTAATATGCAGAAATGTTCTCTATCAGATAGAAAAAGAAATTGAAAATTCGACTAGCGACATCGATTTGATGAACTAGGTTCCGGAAATTGCCGGGATCGGGGCTGGAACCTAGCTCATAAAATGGAGAGAGTCAATCCTAATTTTTGTGCTTTTTGCGTCTTATAGAGAAAATTGTGCCCTATTAGGATGTCCAAACAGCTTTTCCATATCATTTTCTATATTCGAGACATTTCATCTACCACTTAACCATAGCCCACCCTGTACCCTAGCCCTACCCTCGTTTAGCCCTAACTTGCGTGCTTAGTGGATGAATCGACATGTTGGAGATTGGAGTTGCATCGTGGTATTTGGACGTTCAAAGAAAGGTAATATTTGAACTCTGATATGGCTATTTTGAGTGTTAATTATGTCAATTTTCAGTAGTTTTTAGTTGTTAAAATGGAAAAATGAGCGTTTGTTTCTGAAATAAGTGGTGCTGATAAAAAATCTGAGCTTTTGCTTCTAAGATGTGCAGTGCTGATGCAAAATGTGAGTATTTATTGTATGAAACGGATGATATAGATCCAAAAAGTAGGCGTTTGTTCTGAAATTGTTTTGACAAATCTGACAAAATCTGAACATTTCTTTAAAAATGAGTATATTGCTGATGAATGATGAAAAATCCGAGTATTTGTTGTTCGGGATGAGTGGGAATGATATTGATGAAAAATGTGAGGTTTTCGTTTCTAAAACTAAAATGAATGAACTAATGACGAATGTTGATCTATTGTTGATTGAAGTCATGCAGGTGGTGCTGAATGATATTCTGTAGATGATGTTGTTATTTGGGATATTTCTGATGATGATAATGGAATTTTGGGATAATAAAGGATATTCAGGCCTTACCAAACATGTCCCTCACCCTCGCCTCTTTCGAAGATGTCGGGGGATTGTTGTTGATGAAATTTTTGAGCTAATGTGAGTAAATGTGCATTTTGAGAGTATTTGAGTGTTTCTTATGATGAGAGGTGTTCTGGAAAGTCGAGAAAGTGCTGTTGATGCAGAATCTGACCATATTGACTATATTTTATATTGTATATGGAAGTAGTATTGTTGATGCAAATTCTGAAGTTTCTGAATCTAAAGTGAATCAATTTTTGGCCCCCTGCCTCACCCTCTCCCTCTGCCTATCCTCGCCTCTTGTGAAGATGTCGGAGGATAAATGTTGATAAAATTTCTGAATAAATGCTGAAAATGTGAATTTTGATTGGTGGTATGAGTGGGAATTCTTATTTAATTGAATTCTGACTTATGGCACGGATTCGGAGTTGTATTGCGATGAACTATCTAGTATGGGGACGAACTAGTATGACGATGGCTGGGATTGGAGATTTAGAAGTCAGGAGTAGGTGGGACTAGAGATTTGATGATGAGTTTGCTATGATTTTGATGGTTTTCGAAGGCTTGATGGTATGTGATGATATGGAGAAATAGAGGATGTGATAGTGAGATGAGGAGAGGTCTGTTTAAATCGATTTTAGTGATCTTACTAACCTATTCCTTACCTTATCCTATCCCTAACCCTTATTCTACTTTCGGTCTAACCCCAACTTGTGTGCTTGTCCCATATCCCCATCTTGACAGATTAAATATAAAGGCAAATGGAATGATATATCAGTGCTTTGCTTAGTCCGGCGAATACCCCTTAAAAGCTACTAAAACATGGAGATAGACTTTTTAAGTTATGATCAGTTTTTAAAAAATCTACTTTGATGAAATTATTTTTAGAGTATTTCAGAGAAAAAGTTTTAAAAGTAATGATCAGATGGAAAGTTCTGTTCAATTTTTTCAAAAAACAAATGACACCGGACTGACCAAAGCACTGAGTGATTAATTTTACAGCTTATTCCGTCAATAATGATGATTTTTACTATGCGATTATCCAACCCGTCTAATGTCAAGGAGGGATTTACGAATTACTTTTGCTGGAATTTGAGTAAAATCAGTAAATCCGTAATGAAAATGAAACGTGTCTATTCGCAAATCATCCCGTTGTTTTAAAATTTCTGTATCGTTGATTGGAGAGCAAAGTTGATATTCATGCAGGAATTAGAGGTCGAATTTGAATGTGGAATAGTGGATCGAGTAGAAGATACGAGACGAATAGCGCAATTTTTGAATACCGACGTTCTCTCCAATCAACCATACAAACTAGTAATGATAAACTCACGGTAAAAACTACAGCAGGCTACCAATAGAATTTGAAAGAATGGCTGGCCGACTATTGAATAGGTCACTTTCTAAGAAAAGGCTACATTTAGTTCGTTTAGTATTTAGGTGTTTGAAATGCGAAAAAAGATGAAGATATCTAGAATCGTCGTTTTATAGTGATGTAAAGATAAACAGATAAGGTGAAATTTAAGAAATTAAAGTAGAAGAAAATAAACCCGAATTCACCAGGATGATCGACTCGACATACCATGAATTTATAAAATTATCATAGAAAGTTAGGCAATTCCTCTACTCTCTATTTCGAGATTTCGAAGTTTTGATCTGACAATTCGACATTTTGACGACTCGACTTATCGATGTCTTGAACAAAATAACGAATAATAAAGCAATAATATAATGATGAAATCCCTAATTCCTGACTGATTTTGTCAGAGTTTAGGTTTATTTTATTCATTTTTATTGATAATTCTATTATTTCGATCTTACAATTTTTATGGCTCTCCATTGGAAAGCGTTCCAAAATTCCTTTAACAACCGTGGAGGTCGTTCTTTGAGTTTTACCTCAAAGATCTCTATCGAGATAGTGTCTCGGGCTCATCCCCAACATACTTTCCCTCCCTGCGCTAAATCGCAGTAGGCGAGACATCTTTCTCTCCCTCCATTTCCTCGTGCTCCCACTTTCACTTGACTAGCTAGAAATCCACTTTCCAACTTCGCCTAAATCATTGTCAATTAGAGTTTAGCTCAGGGATGGGAATTCTATCGAGTCTGGGACTGTATCGTCCTCAAGAGTTTTTTGAGCAAGGTAATACTTGCGCCGACCTTATCTGGTCGCAGCTGAATTTTGGATCACCTCTCAAAGTGAGAGGCCACAAAATGTGGATTTTTGTGAGAAATTATGGAGAATAAAAATGAATAAATTTGGAAAATTGGTAAAATGAAGATAACGAAATTCCGTACTTTGACACTTCTGAACCATCGAATACTTGGAATCCTGTCAAAGCATACTCGTGATATTTCTGACTAGTTGACTAGGAACATTTCTAGATTTGTAGCTCTAATACTGCAATACTGAATGTTCAGATGTAAGAAAGTAAAAATTAAAGCTATTTCATCGTTTCAATCTTCCAAATTTAAACAGATGAACTGATATAATATGATAGTCCATCTGTGATTTGGAAATGAATAACTTTTCAGATCTTAGTGTTTTATGCCTATTTCTTTACCTTTATTCCCCTTTCGCAAGGGGATTCCAAAAATCAAAAAGCTCATGTTTGTCTTCCTGCACGGAAATCTTTAGTAAAAGGCGAAAGATTTTCTCGGATAATTGCAGAAAGACGAGAGTGAAGTGTCCACACTTGGACGGATAGTTATTCTAGATCGCTTGGACATCGCAGCCTATAATTCTAGTGTCCTTTTATAGCATTAGACAGTGATTGAACTAAAGAAGAGACATTGCAAGTGAGATAGCATGGACTAAAAAATAAACAGATCTGTTAATCGGTAATTGCTCGAATATCTCTATTATCACGCTATCATGATCAATAACGAGAGAACAGAAAGTGAGAATGCTCTAGAACATCATGGAATTATTTAAAATCGTGCATAAAAGACGAGAAATGCATGAAATGTCTAATCTTCGAAACGAATTCAAAACCTGCTAGGGAAATCGATACGGTGGCACAATGCCCCGTCCACTTTGTGTATTTACATGCGCTGTCTTTGCCTCGCGTTTATTTCTTTCTTCGTTGATGAATCTGATAGAGCGGGTCAAAAATTAGAAGACAAAGAAATGCGAATTTTGCGAGATTCAGTCTCCTCAAACAGCCGGCTAATTCGCATACAGGAGTGACTGTTTCGGATGAAAAGTGGATTTCTTGGTTATAAAAGGGGTAAATTTTGAAGATCAGTCCCAGACATGAAATACTGAAATTCTCATCGGGATTCAACTACATTTAATCGAATAGAACATGTCTCTTCAAAAACGTGCAGCTCTGCGCCAATATTCCCATTTAGTGAAACCACAAGACAAATTCAAAGTGATTCAATGCCGGTTGAAACGAGTGAATTTTTATCTTGCAGTTGATTGATGTGCTTCATCCTTCTGGCTACTGTGCAGCGTCAAAGACTACACCGTCGCTTACGACCACACCACGTTGAGCACACGCCATCCCGTCCGATCTGGCAAGTTAAGCAACGTCGGGCCTGGTTAGTACTTGGATCGGAGACGGCTTGGGAATCCCAGGTGTTGTAAGCTTTTGCTGAACTTTCTGACATCTTTTCTTTTTCGCTCGAAAGTGTTCATCGATAAACGCGATCGGAGTTAAAACGACTTTTATGATTTAGCTAGAAAGCGCAGGTCCCGCCCACTCTGTGAAGTCAAAGTCGAGGAAAGCAATTTCACTAAAATTTTCAAATATTTCTAGAATTCTTGTCAAGTGATTTTTTCTTGATTTTTCTTTTTTCACTATTAGATATAAGCCTAGGCTCGCAAAAAGGGGTTTTCGAATATCGTCTTCAAAAATCCATCTTTGGGTACATTGATCCGTTTTTCATGTGGTTTTTTGCTATAAGCTTGATTAGCCCATCAGATTTGGAGAAAAATACTTTCATAACTCTGCCTTCACATCGGGAATATCAATTGCACCCTCTAAATATAAAAAGACAACTTCAGCGTCAAGCATGATAAGTCCAACTATTTATTGATCAAATCACTAAAATTAATCAAATAAAGTGTTTTTGTTCGTGAGGAGTAACAGAATTTCATGATTTTGTTTTACCGATGTTTTGATGTGTAGATTTTCTTCAGAGAATATCTTAAAAATCCCCTATGACAAGCATGATCGATTCGATCATTTTTACATGAAATAAATATGATGAATATGAGTGTTTTAGTGTTTGAACTTTCCAAATATCATTAGTTTTATTTTTCTGACTCAATACATTTTTGATGAAGGCAATTATTCTGCAAAGTGAAAAGTGACATTAAGTATGAAAATTAAAATACATGATGATAATGAAATAAAACCTTTGTGTGATTTTATAGTTCATGCTACATAGTAAAAATAAAGTCTCATAAAATCTATTCTAAACCTTCAGCACTCCAGAATTTTTTAACTTTTTCGTAAAGTGTTATCAATCAAATCTTTTTGAGGAAGTAGAAACCACAGTTTGGAATATTTTTTCGCGATACACGCATTTTAGGAATAACGAAGACGTGGCTCGCGCTCGTTAATGAACATGACTGAGTGAGTAATTGTTTGAAGATAATAACGTGCTTTATGAAATAAATTTCCTATCTGAGTTTATAAAGATTTGAGTTTATGGCATTTTGATCTTGAATTTTTGTCGAGATTAAACATGCAATGATTTATTATTCAAATGGAAGTTCTTTTTCGGAGCAATGTGCTAAATTTGCATCTGCAATAATTTAAAATGCAATTTAACCAACAATAGTTGATGCCGATGTTGTTTGCGATAGTCGCACAATTCATTTGGTTTCTATATGTATTATATTGAACTCATAACCCTATCTAATTTTATGTAGATTTTGATTTGTGGAGAGATCATTTGCGTAGCGATTTTCCGATATCTTCCGTTTTAATATTCAGTGCTTTGAGCTGTTCGGTATCTTTTTTTTTTTAAAAAAAAAAAAAGAGTTCTAACTTTCCATATATCCACTATTTTAGAAATATTTGTTCATCACACTAAATAATTCAAAAACACCTTGAAAATATCAAGATTTATTCAATATTCACGTCGTCACTATCAGGCTCCTTGGTTGTGCTTGATGATATTTTCGACGAATTTTCCATGTCGCTATTCGAATTTTTCATCGTTGTCAGATCAGTTGTCATTGATGAGGTCGATATTGATGGAGGTGTGCTTGTTTCGATACAGTCATCATCCACTTTTGTACCGTTATTTTTGCCTAAAACCGATTGTTTTGTACAAATCTCAACTAATTTTTTTGGGAGCCAAACCTAGTTCATTGTCAGAGTTCTTCCTTTTCTTGTTCCTGCAACGTCTTCTCTTCGATTTCGATTTTCTTCGTCTATTCTTGCCTTTATTCTTCCTTTTCCGTGACTTCCTGGAATGATGACTACGTTTCAATCGGCTGACTCCAGGAGGATCCAAATGTTCGAGTGCACTGATCGGATCGAGCTCAGCTCGTCGTTTGACTAGTTGGCTTCCCTTGTCATCAAGCCCATCATTTAACGAAACGGAAATCACGATAATAATGAGTGTGAATAATAGGCAGATCGATGCGAGTTGCATCTAAAATATATCTATGGATAAAAAATATTTAATGTTGAGTAATTCATGAACCAATTACTGCAAAAGTCAATAATGAAATTTAGAAAAAAGTGAGAAAGTAATTTTATCGACATAGGAAATGATTGATAGCTCCTTTTTTGACTGTTGACCTTGATTTCGGCATGCTGTCCTAACTCTTTAAAAAGGAATCGTCACAAATGAAGAGATTCTTTTGAAATTTCGAAAAATGATAAAAACGGTATTGACCAAGAATTTTTTTTCCGGTAAACATCACTCCGTAAAACAATTTCATAGTAGAAAGAAAATATTTATTTATAAATATACAAAAAAAAAAACATTTCGTAAGTTAATGATCCTAGTTAGTCATAACTGGTGCCGAAGATGATTCAGGAATCATGGAAGACGACTCCTCTGGTGCTTGACTGGTTTGTTCAGTTCCACCAGTTGTCGTCCCTTCACTTCCAGTCGTTGATTCTGCTGCACCAGTCGTTGATTCTGCTGCACCAGTCGTTGATTCTTCTGCACCAGTCGTCACATTTTCTGTCGTCGAAGCGGCTTCTGTCGTGGATTCAACAGGAGATCCAGTGCTGCTCGTGGATGAGCCTTCGGTCGTCACTTGGGCCGTTGTGGTTGTGTCGCAATCTTCTTCGCTGCTATTGCTGCTACTATCTGAACACGATAATTTGATGACGGTAAAACTGGTTATATTCAAAGAGTTGTCATTTCTAGATTTACGGTAATAATAATTGAACGCAATTAATGCAATCTTAATTAAATAGATAGAAACATCATGAGATTTTAGTCTTCGAAAGATGGTAGTCAATGTTGGGTTCATTCAAACGTATACCTTAAAATCCCTCAGAGTTGCGATGCTTCTATATAACCTTTTCCAAGAAACGCTAAACAAAGCAGTTCTACCAACCTGACTTCGACTTCTTTCCCTTCTTGTCGTTCTTCTCCATCTCATTTTTGCATTCCTTTGATTTGCTCTTCTTGCTCTCATCCGAAGAGTCGCTGCCCTTTCCATGTCCTCTGTGTCCTTTGTGTCCCTTCCGTCCTCCATGTCCATTTCTGGCCAATCCAGGTTTACCATCCTTGTCGAATGGGAAAGCGACGATGATAGCCAGAAGAGTGAAGAGGACGCAAACTGTCAGGAATCGCATATTTTAGAAAATTAGAAATTATTCTAGAGAACTTTTGATTGAATATGTATTTGCAAGCACGAAACACGATGAATTTGGGGATTTGCAAGTTTCTTTTATAGATCCAAACTTGTCAACATCCTGTTGGTACAGCTTGCATTGTCCGGACCAAATCAAATCTGATCTGTTTGGATAGTGGATATTTTCGTGAGCCGCCCACTTTAGCAACTAGTTTAATTGTTTAATTGATGTCAACTTGTGTCAACTTTTTTGGTGAGTGGGAGAACCAATGATCGTCTCATGGAAAAGGAATACGTGATGGAACTTATTTGAGCTTTTGGTTCCAAATGTTGACTGTCTGGTGGATGAAAATAGAATGCGGAACTGATGGAATATACGCAGAGAGTGCATAGGATATTTGGCCGAAAACGTGATGCGCTTCGTTAATAATCACTAGTTATGAACGTTGAATTGTTTTTGCAAATGCTTTCTTCCATCTAATAAATCAGCAAGGAAGAACTTGATGGCTGATTTTAAACAAATTTATCTATCATTAGCGTGACGCTCGTGGATTTGTTAAGTAATTCATATATAGAGTTCAGAAAGTCTATTATTTTAAAATTTTGTATACATTTTTGAACTAACTATTTTAAAGACTCCAAAACACGCCGCATAGACTATATCGTAAAATGCGAAGAATAACATTAGGTACTTGTAAGTCCCTATTTTTGAACGAGTTTTTGTCAAAATCAAATAAATTAGAAATATATTAGATAAGCTTGATAATATTATCATGCTGTAGTTGATTACAAAATATTCAATCCCGAAATTTAACGGGTTAAACATCTAGCTGTATTATTAATTTGTATGATATTTTGATGGTCAAGTTATTTTTTCAAACTCAAAAACAAAAATTGTATCGTTATTTACTCATTACTGCATGAATGCAAAAATCAAATGACTAATTTCAATAACTAAAATAATATGACGTAGAGATTAAAAACTATAATTAATGGCAATTGCAAAATAACTATTATCTTCATTCTGCAATCATCTTTACGTCATTGTTATTTTATGCTATCTAAATTCAATGAAAATTGACGAATCAAAGAAAAACAGGCAATATTCTTTTTTTCGATGCTGATCGTGGAAGCATTTGAGATAATATTGTAGCGATTCTTCAATGTTATTCTTCAAAAAATTGATCGATTCACTTTTTAAGACAAAATTCTCGATAAGCCCTGATAATCCAAGTTAATAACAGGAAAATCACAATGCTCTGAAACTTTTTTTTTTTCGAAATAATTGAAAATAGTCCAATCTGCACGAAGTAATTTGATACTGAAATTTCAAATTATGGACATTTTCAAGCAATTACGGAGGTTTCCAATTAAATAAAGATTTTTCAACCATCGCACTATTTTATAGGTTCGGTCCCAATTTTTACGGGCCGCGTACATCCCTAGAGAAAGGGTAAGGTTTTACACATAAACCTTTTAGAAAATCAGGCCCCCTGAAGTTACCATCTTCCTACCACCGCCACCCTCTTTTTTAGAAAATAGCATGGGAAAAGACAAAAAAGGATAGGAATCAAGGGGCCAACTAAAGAGCACATTTGCACTTCATAAAAGAGGCATGGCTTGGCGATTCCTACCTTATAGTAAAGACAATGAGCACGCGAATACAGACGAAGAGCTGAAACACAAATGCGTTTTTAAAAAATTCGTTTATTTAAGAAATTCAAAAGTATTGAGCGTTCCGAAATGTATCAAAAGCAATTTTGAAAGAATCTTAGACGAAAATCGATAGATCAATAAAAGAGTCAAAATGATAAAGTTTAAGAGTAAACCCTGAATTTTGGCAAGATGATGATAATGATGAGATCATAAATATTCGAAAAATGAGCTGAATATCATAAATATTGGACTAGAAGTACTTTCAGAATAGATATAATTTCTAAAAATTTGTGATCTTACATCGAAGAATAAGATAAAAGCGTCATGGTAAATATTTAGCATTTTTGAAAGTTTGCAAGTCCATGCAATTTTTCTTCTTTATCAATGCTATTTCATTGCAAAATTGCATCAACTTTCAAAAAAATATTGAAAAATCTAATAGAAGATAACCTGTGCACATTAATTTTTGCATTTCCTGATATGTAGGATTTGTTCATGTTTGACCGGGAGCTTTCTGGACAGCCGCCTGAGCGCCTCGTCGGAAATCTCCGAACTTGTCGTGCCCGAACTGTCTCTTCTTAGGCCCCTAAAATTATATTTTTGGCTTTTTGAAATACAGACGATAAATCTAGATTTAAAAATTCCCACAAAACAATCACTTATCCAAGAAAGAATCAAAATGAAGATCAATCTTTCAATTAATGCTTGATTATGGCACGTTCTATAGAAAGTTTCAATTTCAAATTACCGAGAAAATCTATTAGTTTCGTAAAATGTATAAATTTGCATACCTGACGGCACACCGTACGAGATGTTTTCCACTGCCTCTGCGGAAAGCCGGGTCATCGATGTCATCAGCGTTGCAGAAGGGAGGTCGATTGATGAGGTGAGGCAGGGGTGATTCCGGAGGAGAGTGATCCAGGCAGCTGAAATAGAAATATCAATTCTGAAACACGAAATTTACAAATCAGAAATGAGATGATTCTTTCAGAATATATATTTTTTAATTCTCCTTCCATCTCATCCCTGAACGAATTCCTCTAAAACTTTCATGCTCGAAGCGTTGTTTTGCAACCAATTGTTCAGACAGAAGCTTGGATATCATTAATCTTTTTCGTCGAAATTTAGCTAGAAAGCACGCATTTCATCACTTCAAACCGGCTAGATTTTGAACTTATCTGATTTTTTAAAATGAAGACAAACCTCTTTTTGATTCAGACCAACACTGATTTCGTACTAGAAAATTTTATTTTGTTAAAATTTGTTTTTGTTGAAAATATCGGGATCAATTTTTAAAAGAATGCTAATTTTTCAAATTCTCGGAAACCTACATAGTGAGCGGTTCCGGCTGTCCAGCCGTATCCAGTTGAGTGTTCCGCAATTTTTGCCGAGCTCTGTCAGCTCGGGATTCCGAGGAAAATCCACGAAACCACTTTGAGAACTAAAAATGAATGTTTATCGAAGATGAAAAGGATAGTTTGCGCAAAAAAATCAGGCTAAAAATAGAAAAAAAGAAAATCGCAACCTTGATTTCACTCATCCCACAAGAGGATCTCGAATGTAACTACAAACTGAGGTTCATGAAATAGAGGTTGAACTTTTCACATTTCAACATTCTTGCTTCCTTCTAATCCTTTTGCAAATGATAATTGAGCCTTAGGGAAACATTGTCTAGTTTACCATTCCAATGATGGTGAGATTGAGTCGCACACCCGACTCCTTGTGTCTGGATTCGATACAGTACTCCGCCAGACTGATCAGAAACGCCAACACCAAACCCGTTATCAACACGTAGAAAATGCCTAGAATTAGAGATTTCATCAAGGAAGTTCGAAGTTATGACAAATTTCAGTCGATTTGACTCGGGACATTATCAATTCTGTCACTTTTTATCAAAATAATGTTTCGAGGATAGTGAATATTTTCACGAAAAATGCTACTCACCGAAAATATTCTGTGGGGGCGACGCCGCCGAACCTTCGACATTGTGAGAGCAAATATTGCCACCTTAAGTTCTTCAACGTTTTCTATCAATAGAATAAAATTCTCACTTTTATCCTTCCACCACTTGTTCTTCAACGCCTCTAAAATTGTTCGTTCCTGCAATTGAAGTACGGTCTTTGATAAAATATCCCTCAACGGAGACCCTTTAGGGAGAGCGATACCGTAACCCTGAAATTATGAATTTTCGCTATTTTTATAGTCTGATTCTCAGATAAAAAGTAGCCTAGGTATGCTGACACTGCGTTTTTTACCCTTTTCAGCAAAATATCTAGAAAAATCCTAAGAGTAAGGAATTATTTTTGATTTTCCATAAAAGCAAAATGAATCTGAAATTAACTAAAACACTTCTCTGAAAATCTCCTATAAAATGCGAGAAATTATGGGCGGGCGGAGTTTTTACAATTCCAAAATTTCGAATCGAAAGCTCGCCGATGGTGTAATAGTGAGAAACTTCAAAGATTCCGTACTTTCCGCAGAATTAGAGAAAGATAGTCTTACCTTAGAATCTAACAACCCTCCAATCCTCTGCAACTGACAGTCCCTCTCCATGTGGTACTCGAGCATGGACGACTCCATCATGTAGGCATAATTGCCTGACTTCACGCGCGCTATGCCTTCTTTCGAACTGTTCACGAATACCGGCGGAGAAGAGGACTCCATTACTGACCACCTAAATGCAAATAAACCTCAGTTCTCATAAAAACTCCGAAGTCGTGCAATGATGAATGATGCACAATTCTTATGAAAATTGGATTTTAGGTGGGTTATCATTCGTAAATTTTTCAAAAAGTCAATAAATCGAAGACTATCCTCACGTAATTTTCATCTATTGCAAAACATCCTTGAAAACCACAACTTACATTCTCTCATAGATGGGTATCCGGCTGTCGCGAAAAAAGTCCATAGTGCTGCCACTTTTCAGCGTGCCATATTTGATCTTCTGCTGGTTTGCCAAATCGGCAGTGCTTTCTGAATTCAAGTGTGCATTTTTTCCGAGAATATTCTAACAAACCTATCGGTGTAGACATTCTTTCGACTGTCAAAAAGGCAGCCAACTGGGCAGTATAACTTGAGATTATGATTTGGGTGAAGAGCCACCTGAATTCTCAAAATTAGAAAAAAATCGATAAATATCAAAAGATTCTATAATATCTCAAGATTTAAAAAAACTCCGAAGCATGGATAATACAATGAGAAGAAAAATATGTCCATAAAATAATGATTTCCAATATTTCTCATCTTTCTTGCTATTTGATAATAAACTTTACAGATTTTGCTCAAGAAAACTATTTTCTACGAGCAGGAAATAATCAAATCTAGATTAATTTCATATTTTCTACAAAATCAAAAATTTGCCCACCAAATAACAGCGACAACTCTGGTAGCAACAGCTCGCGGTATGACATCGCTACCCTGCTGCATCAAAGAACCAATTGCGAACCATAGCGAATTCAAGATGGTGAACTGATTCTTCTGGTTGTCAATACTTCTGTCTCGTTCGTCTATCCGCTCGATCTCGTACCTGGAATAGGTGAATCTAATTTAGACGTACATATTGTTTCGCGTTCATCTATGAAATGAAATTCCGTCATTTTCACCCTCTCCCTAAATTAAGTAGATCTCTCAGAGCTCTCTTCGGTCAAAAGCGTTTCTTCCGTCATCCGTGTCGCTGTCTCACTCTCCCAGACCCAGGGAGCACTTTCATCAGGCGAAGAAAATATACGGGGGTAGGTCGCACGAGCGAAATTTTCATTATGACTAAGCACGTGCAGTGAAAATTTCAGTTTAAAGATACAAAATTGTGTAGCAAATATTATAGGGGTAGGTTCGTAAGGTCTTTCTGATAATCGTCCTCCCTAGGTCTGAATACAATAAATACGTATCCAATTTATCTTTTTTTATTATTCACCAAACGATCAAACTAAGGATATTGTGATGCTGAAACATTCGGAGGTTAGATTAGGAAAAACGTGATCAAACCCTTGTCGATATTTTCATTTTATTCTCCCTTACTACCTTCATATATTTTTAGTTGATTACGTTCTTAACATTAAAAAAATTCTAAATAAATATTCGCATTTTGTGATCAAGAACGATAGGTAGAATAAATGTTTTGAAAACCAATACATTATCGTTGACGCAACGCAATTTCAATAAATGTTGAAAAAATATATTTAAAAAAAAGGAAAATACAAGTGTGTACTAACCATTCATAGGGGCTGAACTTGGCGAGGATGTACATGGTGAAAGACACGGTGAGGTATGCAGCCAGCAGGGAGAACCACACCGTCACTGAGAGTGGCTCGAGGAATGTGAATAACGAACCCTGAAAGAGGTTTCATATTTGAAGGAGATTCGTTTGATCTCCACTTAAATAATCATAGCTGAATTTGTAGAAGTGAGAAGGTTTGCAACATAAATACGTAGACTTGTAACAACATTGATTAGAGAATTTTAGAATTCTTGTTCAACATCGCCCCATATCCAAATATCACTTATGAATCATAATAAAACGTGGCAGTTACTATATGACGACCTGACGACCCCTATAGTTAGAGAGAGGATAGAGTGGGACGAAGTAGTGAGAAAAAGAAAGGGGTCGTCAGGTCGTAATATAGCTGTTGCCTAAAGACTTCACATTTTATCCTTCAGTTCCTCTTAAGAAATATGCACGTAAAATATCTCGAAAATTTGAATAAGTGATCTTTGAAGCTAACCTTTTCCATTTCTTCGGCAGTATGAGCAAGAAGAATAGAAATACCCAAGTGCATGAAAGGTAGTGTAAAATCTGAAATTTCACGATTTTTCGACAATCTAATAAAAAATTCGGTTAACCTATAACTTCAACCCGAGAATATGTGATAGTGACGGCTGAGATAGATAAGTCAGCTTCGTGACGCTGCAAAACGCCGATTATTCCGTTCCATCGACCGGAGTCGTCCTGAAAAGTGAAATATTACTCCAGAAAGCGCGCCTGGAATAGGTTTCAACGAATTCCGAAAAATCCCGATCAAAGTAACTGTCACACAACTGTGTTCACTGGATAATGGCAAAATTTAAAGACTGAATATCCTGAATAGGTCTCATAAAATACGTATAAATTTGCAGATTGTGTAAATTAGGAGATTAATCATTGAGTTGCTGAATAAAATATTTTCTCCAATAATATGAAAAAATTGCCTCAATTCCATAGCTGCCGTCCTGAACTTCTATGATGGTGTAGTTGAACTTGAGAATTCTAGCCATTTCTTGGAGCAAATCTATGCAGAAACCGATGTATTCGCCTTCGCTGGTCTTCATCACGAACGGCTCTTCCTGAGCATATGATTTTTCTCGATTTCAAAATAAACGCTTTGTAGGTAATTGTTAAAAATAAAGCAATTTCTTGACTTACGAGATAAACAACAACCCTGAGATGTAGTCCTTCCAGGTTGTCGGCCTCCGGGTCGATATCGAACTCCCATCGATTCGAGTAGTCGCTGTTGAATTGCCAGCCATTGCGCTCCGACCAGTTGCCAAGCTGAAAATTGCATTTTTAAAACTTTTTTTTTTTCTCCATTTTTGTGTCTCTCATTATGCTTCAGAATGCCTAAAAATATTTATTTTATTCAAGAAGGGGTTGATATCGTATTCATTCTAATAGAACGACATTCCGAAAATCAAATTTGATCAGCCATAACTCTCAATATGGGCATCGGAAAACTAAGTCAGCTGACAATACAATGCTCGAGGGATATGTTCGCAATTCGTGCCTCTATAGGATAGAGCCTCTCGGACAATTAGCCATTTCATCGCTTCAAAGTCAGGGAAGAGCTGCCCTTCAATTAGAATAAGTATGGTAACCATAAGCACGTCTTGAAATTTAAAGTTGTCATAATATGCTTCAACAAATCTAGATAAGTATGTTGAATAAGGAAATTGGATGCTGGATGCTTTGGCTTGACGCAAAACTAGTTGCTTTACTTAAAATTGCCTACTTTTCAATCAAATCTCCATCATTTCCCCATAGAAAAGTTTCAATTCTCGACCCCTATAATTCAACCTTCACTAAACTTTCATAGACCAGGTCAATATTTACTGATCTATTGCATCAGTGTGTTTTTATTTGTTTGTTTGCCGTTCCAAAAACCTTCTTTCTAGTTCTCCCCCTGCCTAGCCGGCATTCAATCTACGAGATGGCTTTGTTTACGAAATAATGCAAACATCGAGCATTTCCTTACAAGGAGTGTAAACTGTAAATTACGGATATTACTCAAAATTGGTGGGCAACGCAAATCGAACACGCTGATCACGATAGTCAAATAAAAGACGCTAAACTCTGAAAATTATGCCTATCCGAGTCAATCCGTGCGGATTGACTCGGATAGGCATAATTTTCGCTGAGTAATAAAAATCTACGAATTATGATATGATCATCTTTAACATCACTTTCCTCGCTAATCCACAATAACAAATTGCAGTTAATGTCCAGCTTCCAAGATCAAATCGACTACGAGAATGAGCAGGCTGCGAGAGGAAACACAACTACCGAGTCTTCGGCTCCTAGTGGGATAATCGCACAACTAATCAGCTATAATTATTATCAAATTTCAGCCGAGAATCCAAATCATCAAGACATTGTGATTCTAGTGCTCTAAATCTAGAAAACCACAAGAACATGCTAGCTTATTCATTAGTTTTTTCGTACATAAAATCAACAAATTTCGGCATTGCTACTTCACTTTGCTTTGGTTCAATAAAGTTGGAATGTTTTTCACGATTTTATCGACCGACTAAAGTTTTTTCTACCGGGAAAAATAGTCATAGGAATTTCATGAACAGACGGATTATTCCTTTCCGAGTCGAACTAACCAACATCGACTACCCTGCATTTTGAAAGAAACAATGAGATTGTCTATTGGTAGAAGGAATGATAGAACACCCTACAGAAATCTCTCGTTATATGGTGAAGGATAAGAATCGTACATCGTCCAATACTAGTCAATGTCTATTTCAACAACTTTATCACATGATAAGGGATAGAGCAGCCAAAACGAGATGATAAAACTCTAAAGCTCCTTCTGAGTTAGTACACGTCTGATAGGCGCTCGAGCGAATGATGGTAATTTGAGGCTGTTGAAATAGAAATCAGAACAGAGCAGTCTGTCTGCTGGCGCCCAACTTCATGCATACTAAACAGTCATCGCTTATTTAAACCTGCCGACAAAACTTCGAGTAGCCTAAATTCCTCTATTCGATTGTCTAATTTTTAGGCATTAAAAATTACAAAATGAACGTCAAAGTTATCGTGCTTGCTCTCCTCGTCGTCATGGCCTCTGCTCGTGAGGTAAGAAAATTGTTCGTGAAAATGGGGATTGACTTGAGTCGTGATATGAGGTAAACAGAAATTAACAGGTCAAGTAGTAAAGTGGAAATAAAGAAAGTATCTTGAGGATGACGGTTTTTTTTCTCGAAATTCTAGTTCGAAGTGTGAAGTTTGTAAATAACCTGAAGTGTTCGATAAGTCGAAGCATCAGACTTGTGCAAGATTCGGTTTTTCCGAGACGGCTACTAACGGGGAGGATATGGGCTTAAAAATTTGGAACGAGAACGGACGAAAATAGGTCCAAAATGCCATAATTTAAACGGAACGGGTGCAATTTTTCAAGGTTGGTACGGAAACGGACGAGGACGGGTAAGGATTTTACAATTCAGCACTGAGACGGGTCGAGTTGTTGGGATTGAGAAAGGGGCGGAAAATTGCTAAAAACTGGGACAGGAGCGAGTAAATTTCTCGATCTCGTGGCGAAATTATTCTCTACTCTAGATATGCCTATCGATAACTCCAAAACTTATCAGATGTTCGTAAATGAATGCAGTGATATTCATGGGAAGTTGAAATTTCGATAAGCCTCCATCATTAAGATTCGATCACGCCGATCAGCCAACTCGATGCCAATGAACATTGAGGAGCTGATCCCGATGGGAATGCACAACATCGCCAAGCGAATGACCGACAACCTGCAGCTGTTCGCGGGAATCACCTCCATGGCCAGCAACGTCGCTCGTGTCAGCAGAGACCTCGTCGGAAGTGCTAGGGTACTTCTCTTACAGATTATATTCTTTGTGAAGTCGGCCATTGGTATCTTACGAAAGTTATATCGAGAGCTAAAGACTTTTCTGAAAGAAAGAGACGCTCCGTTTTGGATAGGTTCTTTGTGATGAAGAACAACATGTTTCTGCCAAAAATCATTAAGCTAATGTACGGATCTATTTGAAAGGTAGTGTCTGGCCTATTTCGATACCCACTAGAAATATCAGCATAATAAATCTTTATACAGACATGTTAAACTTGAAATTCTAATATAGAGGGCTAGCGAGCATGGTAGCATGAACAATTTTTCTAGAATTCAAAGATTTCCAATTTCAGAACGTGGCAGACGCAATGGGACTAGGTGTGAGAGAGAGAATCCACAAGCGAGCAGCGGGATTTGAAGAAGTCGGACGCAGATTCAAAGGCAGACGCACTTCACATAAGGTAGGGAAATTTCATTTTTTTACAAAAATGATGAAGTTACAGGTCGAGAAGAGATTGGCGAAGGAATCGAAAAACGCAATCTTGGAGTTCGCGAGACAGCTCGGTATCGCACCGCAGTAAACCTCGAAATAGCTTGTCTAGATTTGAATGAAACTCGAGATTTTTCCTCCTGACAAATAAAGAATTTGTTGAATCATTCATTCATGTTGCCTTGATTGTCTTGTATTTTTCGTAGAAATTCTTGACCAAACAATGCAGGATTTTCATTAATTCACTGTCTAGATAACCACTGAAAAAGTGTTGAGCGGCAATTCTGCTTTCATCTTTCGTTCTGTTCCGTTTCCGATTTCTAACATTCTAAAATTTATTTTCCGTTTCCGTCGTCCGAAATTTCAAGATAAATTTTGGAAAATAACCAAATCCTAGATTTGAGAAAATGATCAAAGAAATTGTCTAAAATGGTCATTTTTCGATTAAAATATAGCTAAGATTTTAAATTTGGGAGGGTAGGGATATTTGGTTTTAAAATATTCGATCTTGGCTAGGAATTTTTCGCATTTTCCGATTAACACTACTACTGATACACGAAAAAAATCTACTCCAATCACACGTGAACTGCTGTTGTCGGATCCATGAACGCGATTGATAGCGTTCACAGTTTGATTGGAAGCGTTCTCGTGTGAATCTGCGCGACTGAGAACACTCCCAGTCGCTCGTGGACCCAGGCACAACACTGCCAGACAACTCCAAGGTTCAGAAATGATCAAATAGGCGATTTGAACTTGGAGTTAATACAAATTTGCAAAATAAGAGAAAGATTAATCGTTGATTTTTAAGGGTATTTTCTTGCACGAAAGCAATATTTCGCAATCACTCGATAAGCACTAGACCAATGATAATCGGAATATTTTGATAATCTCTCCGTTTATCGTTAACAACTATGAAACTCCTGATAAAGTTATAATCAACCCGTGTTCTCGAAACGTCTATCTGTCTATCTACCCCGCATACTAAACAGATGCACCATATTTAAATCTATTCCATCGATTTTTTCGACTGTCTAGCTAACTCCAAGTCGGCAATTTTGTCATCATTTTATTAAACTTCGAGTTTCCAAATGAACCGAGTTCTGCTCGCTTTATCTATTATCTTCAGCGTAGTTGTAGCTCGACAGGTAAGAAAGTAGCATAATCTAGGATTTCGAAGTTCTTAGAAAACGAGTAAAATTTCGACGGCCAAATATTTTAAGAGTCCTCCTTTTACACTTCAAACCTGAAAATCTTGGATGTAAGTAGAGTGTAACATGTTAAAAGTGAAGAAGAATACTGTATGTCATCAATTTACTTCACGTTTTTTATTACAAATCTACCTACATCCATAATCTTCTCTAGAAATTAGCGTCAATTTGAGGTACAAGTCGAGCCCGAACCAGTTCTCGAAGATGAGGTTGAATTGCCGTCGTTAATGAAAAGTGCGCCAATATTCATGCAGAACATCTACAAAGAGCTGGCAGTAGCAATGGAAGATTATACTGGGCTGGAAGTCAATGGTAATCTTCGAAGCTTCAATGACTATGTCGACGACACGGTTAAGGTACTTTCTAATAAACTCTCAACTCGTCAAAATAAAATCACGTTTCAGTCAATCAGAGAGCAAATCAATGAAAGGGTCAAAAACAGAACAGATCAAATGCAGGCTTTTGCCAATAAGCTCAAGTCAAGACGTAGCAAGGTAAAAGAGTTGGAGGCTATTTTTTCAAAGTTTTAATTTCAGAAGAAGCAAGAGTTGTGATGAAGATGACAACTATAGATGCAACTTATTATCTTCCGTCGTATTTTGAATTTTTGGGTTTATTATTTGGTGAATCGGAGTTGTGTTAAAAGTATTTCGATAACGCTCATAAATCGTACTTAACGTCATATTTGCAGAAAGTTCAAAAATGACAGAGTATCAGACAGATAATTTGAGTAAAAATGCAAAATAATGAAGTCGAATATAAACTGCTAAATATCAGTCTGTTCAAAAATTTCGGAATGAAAACTCTACTAATTCTCGTTGCACTATTTACAGTTTCAAATTACCAGCAATTGTCGAATTTGCCTACCAAATCATCTTCGGATGCAGCTATTAGCATAAATGAAGCTATTGCAAAAATAGCAACACTAGTTCAAACAGCAGTTGCTGAAATAGGAAAAAAGAAGGAAAATTTCTGTGTTACTAGACTCACATTCAACCTACTATGCTCAACCCCAGGTCGAAAAGTTCGAGCCATTAGCAACTTAAGCCATTGTGAAATCTGATAACACAAACATTCTCGAAGAAAATGAAGTTACTAATTACCAATTCAAGAAAAGAAGAAGATGCGTAAAAGTAAACAAATTCTAGAAGGCATCCGAGAACCTCAGAAATAATATGAAAATTATAGGCGATTCCATCGGTAGTGCAGTTAATTCGGTCGTTGATTGGATGAAAGTAATACCGAGTTTAAAATTTATGCTGCGATTATCATGAAACGATCGGTATAATTTTAGGAATTGTATCTACAAGAAGAGATGACGCTGATGACGGACCCCCAAAAATTCAATTTGGATAACTTTTCTATCAATTGTGAAAAAGTCGTTTCACAAATTTCGACTTTATCGAATAAAAAGTTTGATCCTTCTCAAAATTTCCCATCATTCAGAGAAAGACGTGTTTGGTATATGGATCTTTGTTCCCGTAACTAAACCAAGGTGAGTGATGTCACCTGCTTATAGTCTCTCTCGTCGCCTAATAGATCAACATGCATGTCGTAAATAAGTGGCGCTGATTTTCTAGACCTGATCTCATTCAAACTTTTTTCCGGGACAAAGAGTACTCCAAAGTCAGAAATTTCTTTTAAAAACTTATATTATATAGATATAATGACAAATTTTTACTAGAAAAATTCTGACAGACTCCATTTTTTCACGATTTCAAGGTACAGAAAAGCCTGATCATATTTGAGATAATTATCAATTCGTCTAACAATGTCTGGTGTATCTGATCACTCGCGTCATTCTCGTCAAATTCGTTCCAGAAATTAAAAAAGACGATTTCATGCTGGTTTAAAAAAATAAATAACTTTTCGTTCGATAAACTTCATGTTTCGGATGTGTCAATTACGTCATGTATTCGCTAATTTTCATGAAATTTCTGACATGATACTCAGGATTGAAGTAGAAATGAAAAAATCGTTCGATAAATTCAGTGCTTCAGATGTCATTTTGTAGGTTGATTTTTATTCTTGTCTCAATTTGCTTCCAAAATGTTCAATATCAGTACGATTTTCCTGCGGGACTATTCAATGAACCCAATTTGTTTCCGATCATTTGCGCGTCATTTCTGGTGTCTCGCCTCGTGTGCCTTGAGTAGTGTATTCGACAAATTAGTCATGCTTTGATCTACTTCAATTCACCTATTCGATTCCGCGACCACGTACATGCGCCTCTGTTGAGCGAAGTTCGCCAAGCGCTAAGGGAAAAGAGGAAGAAAGTAAGGGGGAAAGAAAGGGCGTAGACTCCGCCCATAACCAAGGGTGTTTGTTTATTTCTCTTCTTTCGCTATTCCTACAGGACATCTTTGATAGATAATAAAAAGTCAAGAGATCGTAAGAAATGAGGAAATTAGAGAAAGAGGGAAAGAGTATGGCAGGTTTTCCCCATCTCCTTTCGCAATTGCTCGTTGGTATAAAAGTGCTGGGTCGAGGTCGGGTCGTTAAGGCAGATCCCCATTCTGTTGTAGCAACCACAGCCAGATTTTCCCTAGTTCCATATTCTTAAATTCAAATCCACCTACAATCATGTACAAGCTCGCCGTTATCGCCTTCGTCGTCGGATGCGCCTTCGCCCAGCAGCAGGTATTCCTTTCATTTTTCTGAACTTTTGGAGAATTTTGGAATCTTGCTTATCATGTGTTTCGTTTATTTTATGAATTTGAATGTTCATTTCTAGCAATGTAGGTAATTGAGTGGAGCTTCAAATGATCAAAATGGGTTGTATATGGGAAAATTCGGAAATTTAGCAATTCGAATTCCCTCCCTTCATGCAAGGAGCCACTGCCGCCCAGAAGCAGGCCTACCAGCAGCTGGTGACTTCTTCGGGAGGTTTGACTGAACAGCAGATGGACCAGAAGGTTCGCCAGTGGATCAACACCCAGGGCGGGGCTATTCAGGTAGAGATTTTTCAACAATCAAAATTAGTAAAATGAAACTTGCGAGATATTTTTGTACGAAGCATGTCTCGCTTACTGTTAGTTCAGACCTATACGATTTCGATTTTCATGGCGCGCGTTATTTTTATCATGATACCGGTTCTCTTATGAGTTAGATAAAGAGTTATTGGAATATTTTGCCATTGAATATAGCAGTTTATGACTTTGCCGACGAAAACCTATATTTTTGTACTCTTCCAATGAAAACTTGTCTTATCAACGAGTAATTTTCGTTGTTTTCCAAGGGTCAACACATTTTACTCTTTCTCGCATCGCATTGATAAGATAGCCGTTCTGCGCTAGCCGCAGACAAACAATAAAATAACCTATGAATGATAAGGCTGCTTTCTTCACGAGAAAAAAGACTGGCTTCAAAGAGTAATCAGTTTTCAATTTTAGACCGCCTTCAACCAATTCGACAGCCAGGTCAAGGCCCAGGAGTCTCAGGCTAAGGCCGCTAGAGATGCCGCTCGCGCCAAGATGAGCTCTGCTGCCAAGGATGTGAGTTTCTATCAAAAGTATTCATAAAATCTCCTATTCTAGCTCTAACCGTTTTTTCATTCACATTTTTGCAAGAACTCATAGACCAAAGCGATGTTTGCTCGTTCTTCCTTGTGAATAGAGTCAAACGTTGAACCTTTCAAAGATAGTTGTCTAGG
This sequence comes from Diploscapter coronatus, assembly GCA_964036155.1. Classification (NCBI taxonomy): domain Eukaryota; kingdom Metazoa; phylum Nematoda; class Chromadorea; order Rhabditida; family Rhabditidae; genus Diploscapter; species Diploscapter coronatus. Next base: position 73,965,236 of record OZ038423.1, on the reverse strand, counting down.
TTGCCCACCCAAATAGTTTGAAAAATCAATTTTAAGGCCGATGACAAGCTGTACACCATCTCGTCGAACCCATCTCTGACCATCGAGCAGAAAGGCCAGCAGATCCAGGCTCTGTACCAGTCGCTCCCCGCCAACGTCAGACAGGAACTCGAATCCATCGAAGGACCTCAGGGACAAGGAAGATAAATCCGATAAAAAGCAGTCGATCAATTCTCTGATCGATTAAATGTCAATAATTTCAATTGATAGCTCAAAATTTACCCTTTGACATTCCAAATTACCCCCTTTGAGCAATCAAGAATTATTGATGCTTGCCTTTCCAAAAGCATTTCTATTCACTTCTTCCAACTATTTATGATGATCCAAGATCTCTAATTGATGGCTAGCAATCAATATTCTCTCGTGTTTTACATCTTCTCCTCGTTGTGTAACTAACGTATTTTCTAGGAATTTTGATGGTTAAATAAACGTGTCGTTTTCCACAGCTGTTAGCAACTTTGTTCTATTTTTCGATACTTCAAACATTCACGCCACACGGCTCAAAATGCACACAGAAAATTAGGGCGTGAAAAAGAAGTCAGAAAACTTGTCACTAATGGTGAAAGATAGGATAGGAAGACTGTTTGAACTAATCTGCAGCCTTTTTCTTACAATAAAAAGACTAGAGTGATTTCAGTAGGCTCAAAGAGATGAAAATTTGCCAGAAGGTCAACAAAAAATTGGAAAGTTTCCGAGAGAATCCCCGAGTGAACGCCAAAGAACAACAATCCTATTGCATGGATTCTCATTGTCGACCATTGGAAGAAGAGATGAACGAAATGAAAGCTCAAAATTAATTATTGCGAATTTAGGGAAAGAGAAAAATATACATGAATCATTTACATATGAAAATCGACATTGTCATTGCCAATTACCAATTACTAGAGACTAAATGGGACACAAATTTGATACACGGGAATTAGCGCGTTGTTTGCAATTAAATAGACGACGTTTTATGAATGCCAAGGAATGACTGACGACTATTTGAAATCGCGTAATGCACACATTGTATATTCGACTTTTTGCATCGTTTATTTTGTCCGAAGTAGTCGGTTTTTGGCAACATTGATTTGCAAAATTTAAAATAGACGCTGATAATTGCCTATGTGACAGTTTGCCATCGGAAGAATCTGATTCAATAGCCTGATATCTGATTGAAATTTATCTTGCTAAAATAATATAACGGCTAAATTCTATTGAATATCAGGTTTAGATGAAAGAGTTTTCCTAGAAGCATCTGAGTATCAATCTAACTTTCGGACTCAGATACTTGAGGCTTGATTGTAACGTAGTCTGACTATTCAAAAATTCACCATTGAATTGCGTCAATTTGCCGAAAAGGCTGAGTCAACATAACACGCTGTGAAAATGAAAATGTTACTCATTGAACTGATTTTGCCGAGTCAAATTTCTGATTTCCCAATTTACCCAAGACTGTTTTGATCATTCTTAAAATCGATCCATTATCAATCACTTTTTCTTATCATTCAACATTTCGTATTTTCGATGTCTGGGAAATTCGGGTGGTAATTTTTCCGAAAATATCTTTCTTTATAATTCTATGCCATTTTCATTTTATCTTTAATGGTACCTTCCAAAATTACTTTTCTTCTCATTCTTCGATGAATCAGTCAATAGCAAACAAGGCCAATCTCATTATCATCAATTCATTCAAAGTTATCCTTTTCCTTATCACTTGTCAAAGCAGTTCGCTTTTTTTTATCAATTTATCACGTCATTATCAGTGAGCGAGACCAGTCGACTGCACGAAATGAGATCAATTCACCGATTTGAAGTTGCCGAAAAATGAAGTGTGAAACTACGAAGAGTCAAAGATAAGTTTTCGGAAAATTTTTCCGAAATAAATCTATTCAATTCATCTGATGAGGTCTCGAGGTTCGATAGAAAACAATTAGAGAAAATTTTGGTTATTTTTAGCCTTCAATGATTTGGGACAAATTCAGTCGTAATTTGCGATTTTTCAAAGCTCAGATGTCTTCCATTTGACAATTAGGAAAAACAAGAGAATGAGGCGGCAAGACATATGAAATAGTATAGAGCAGGATAGGAGAAAAGTCTTGTATTTTCCTTTTCCAATACTATTTCATCGCCATGTTGTCTTGTTTTTTCAAGTTATCTTTTTATTCATTGTTCACTCGACTCATTTCATGAGTCATAAATAAAAGATATATAACCTGGAAACAGCAGAACAACGAAACAAAGGAATAATTCATGAAAAAGAAATTACGAAATTTTCCTAGCCAACTTAATATTATTAGGCATGTTTCCTTAATTTCAGATTTACCGAGGAAAAGAGATCAAACATCCGCATCTTCGTTTATCCCTTTTCCAATCAATAAGATATGGCAAGATAGTTGAGATAAATGATACCCTCGGATAGAGATTGCGAGATAGAAAAGTTAGAAGAAATAAATGACTCGTCGAGAATAACTTTTAGGGTTTCTTGTACTAGTATAGGATTTTAAGGTGAATGAGTGTAGACAAAGAAGGGAAGTAAAAAAGGAACCGGTTGCTAATACAAGCGACTGCGGCTACAAGACGGCTACTGATATAGGAAGCTAATTTTTAGGGAAAATTCTGTGAAAAGTCAAGAATCCAAAAATTCAAAGAACATTCACTTTCGCTTTCCTAATTTCCTCAGACAAATCGTCGAATTTTGTAAACATCTACTTGATTTTGAATTAGTCGATCTTTTTAGTTTTCAATGGCACGAATTAGCGAATTACTCTTGAACGAATCTTGAACAAACACAAAAATCAACCTTGAATTCAACTTTCCCCTTTAAAAATTTCCTTATTAGAAATTAGAAAATTACCGATCAAACTACCTAAAGGAGCCACTTCTTTTAAAACTTCTAGAATTAGAAATAAAAATTAGGCACGTAGAAGCCAATGGTCAATGAATTTCGCTGCAAATTACAGAGGCAGCGTTTTTGACAGACTGTTTGTCATCAAAATACATCAACAATCTAGACAGAATTCTCCAGGAAAACAAGAATTCAATGAAATGCGACGATAACATCGAATCAAATAAGTTTAGCGGGAGAAAAATGCATGGATGAAAATAGACGTACCTTAACGAACTGTGAGTTGATCCGTCCCACGCCCAAATAAGTGAGATCCTCGCGCTCGCCCGATTCCGTGAACTTCACCTCGCCCGTCAGCTGGTTCCGCAGGTGCAACTCAAATATGACATTTTTGATGAAAATTTAATTCCAATTTCAGTAATTTATAAGGTAAGTTTAAAATGGTGCGAAAGTTTTGATACAAATACGCAATTAATTATAGAAGCATGACTTGATGCTAGATGTCAAGATTGTAAAAAGATGTTTCCCTTCATTAAATTTCCAAATTCTTATTGCTTTTTGTTATAAAAGATATTTTTCACATTTTTTTTCGATTCTAAGTTTTTACTACAAGTCAATTTCATCTCTGGTTTGTCACAAATCCAACAAACAAAATGACAATTTTTCTAATATGACGAAATCATTGAAAATAATGTGAAAAATCGGAGAATATAAAGAAAACTTCTTTCTAACTTTTAACATCTCCATTCAAATGCTATTTCGCTTTCGGTAAACAAATTTTCGGTTTCTGCAAAGAAAAGTAGTGTTTTTTCCGCACCATGGTGCAATACTCAAATAGACTAAAATAGTATGGAAATAAGAAAAAATTGTGACTACTCATAATACAAGAGTTTAGGTTAAGTCAACATAATTTACTGTAAGGGAATTGCGACTTCCCAACTCTTTGATGAAATTTGAATAAAATTATCAAGCAAAATTAGAAATATCAAGGAAAAATGCAGAATATTTTGTAAAAGTTATGAAGCATGTTCTTAAAATCAACTGTTATCTCTTTATCAATATGACGAAATTCCGTTATTCAGTTGATAAAACATAAACTCTGGGGACTATCAAAGAGAGGTTTCACAATTGATTTTTACCAAATGTTGAAACTTATCTTCCTAGAAATAAAAATATCATAGTATATTGAAAAAGCCAACCTTTCTAATAGCGTCATTCATCGTTCGGCCTTCTCGCCAGAAATTGTGCCGATCGCAGGAAATAGACTCGGCTCGCGGCGCGATGCCCATCTACAAAAAAATGTTTGCCTTAAAAACTTTAAAAAGAAAATTGAAAATCATATTTCTAAAAAAATTCTTTAGTTTCATTTCTTTCTCAATATGTTTTGTCTTCAAAATGAATGAAGATAAAATACGTGAATTTTCCAAAAAAAAAATGAGAAAAATCTTGCCTCGCTTAACCGAAATGTCGCCATGCCCACAATCCAAACCGCTTCAGAAGTTAGGGCTAATTGCGTCTTTAATTAGTACAATTAAACAGAATTGATTATCAAAATTAACAAAATGAATCACCTTCATCATCGGGTCGTTTTTCACCAATTGCAATCCAGTGATATTACAGTGGAACGCTCCGTATACATTGTTGAGGAAGTCCTCTAGCAGAGCCAGATCCTGAAATTGAACAGCTGACCCAATTATCGATAACTAGGGTAATTGAACCTACCGTATTAGTGAAGACGTAGGAGAAGGGCTGTTCAGTCATGTTCATTCCTCGAGCCTGTTGCAGCAAATTGTAGAGGGTCGTGATGTTGCTCGAGTGGATTATCTGAATACCCATCGTCTTTTGGAAGAAAGTCAGATTTGGATTTTTAACAGATATTAGTTATTGAAATTGCACGAGAATATACTTGCTATCTATTTCTCGAAACCTATTTGAAACAGAAAATGCAAAATAAAGCGAAATTTCGATTTTCGCCAGTTCGTCTACGTGGAAACTTCGCCACGTCATATGAAATAGTGTAGAGAAAATATTCCCTACCGCTATCCAATTCCAACGATGTGGAGAAGAATTCAAATGGCCAAATAAAATATCAAGGAAAAATCAAGAAGATACACTCACGATATTGGTCTGTTTGAGCCGATTCTTGACGAACTTCAGGAAAGGCTCGTAATCGTCCGTGTTGTTCGGCAGAACACGAATCCGAATTCCCGGTCGTCGAATTCCAACGTCAGACATGCGTCGATGATAAATCAACGGGGCCAGGTCGGAGATATCTTGAAAAGGGAGAAATAGTGAATTTACAAATTTCATACGTCCCAAAAAGGCGACTTATGAGAAGGTTGGTAATTTAGCAGTCGGTTGATAAGTTAATATGAAATAGCACATTTTTATGAGTTTCAACTTATTCTTTTTCGAAAAATTCATTTTTTCCTATTCGTATCAAACATCAACATTAAAGAAGGAAAAATCAAACTATTACCTGAGTTTCTCTCGTAGGCGAGAAAAAACGACGTCCATCTGAGATCCTCGATGAATTCGTTGGTCGCTTTCGCGCCCTGGCCTTGGGACGGACCAACATAAGACACGAATTGATAGCCTGGAAAATGAAGTGAAAAATTATTTTTCACTTAAATAAGTTTCAGAAATGCGTTGACAAGTTATTTAAAAACTTTAGTTTTTCTAATTAGACAATTCATAATCATTGAAAAGGGTTTATATGAAAAATTGAAAACTCATTCCATTTCAATTTTATTTCGAAATAGATAAGTTTTAAAAATGCATGATAAAACTTAATTTTGAACGTATATGCGATGTTATTAAAACACTGAAAAATAAAACTAGAAAAGTGCCTGAATCCTCAATGTCCTTAGGAGTGACGGATAAGCAAGGAACTTGGAAGTGTTGGCACATGGACTGGACGAGTGCATCGTCCAGTTGCGAATCCGAAGTCGAGACGATCATCGTCACGATGCCGTGCTGCAGCACTTCGCACACTCAAAATATGCAAAGTTTGACTTCAGAAAACGCTTCCCAATGAAACACAACCAGCAGTAACTTTTCTTCATGAAAACCAGATAGAACAAATTTTCAAAAATAGCATCCCGGCTGCAAAAAGTTGAAATTTCATGATTTAAAAATTAGCTTCATGGAAGGTTCGACAGTTATTTCACCCTACAAATGCTATTTCGTCTAAAAATCACCCGAATTCTGCAAAAATTTAGAAAAAAAAATGCTGACTTTTCTCCTCGAAAGTTGCTCGTTCATTGGCGGGCGCAGCAATCTCCAGCTTTATGTCCGTGTGCTCCATGTTCTCCGAATTGAATCGCTCCACGGCAAACCGAATGTGCTCGTACGTTATCGAGCCGGGAATTGACGTCGTTCCTAGAGGATAATCACTACTTTTGGTTATCCAAAATGACAACTTTTCAGTCTCGCTAATCTCATGAAAATGAAATTGAGTACGTTCCAAGAGTTGACAAATAAAAACACGTTTAAAGACATGGCTTGATCGGTTGTGTGTCAGAATAGTGCTTATTCAACATTTTCACAAAGCCGCGATAAGTAAAAGAATCAAAGTGATCAACTTACCAATATAATAGACGAGAGTTGCATCGGAGAGTCGGTAAATGAACGCCAATATCAAATTGACAGCGCCGATGCAATCGCATGATGACCGCATTCCTGAAAGCGAAAAATTCACAACTAAAATATTACGACGCGATAACCCGCCACAGCACGACCATTTTAGAATATGATGGAGCATTTCTAAAAGACGAAGAAAGAAGGGCGCTTCCTAATCAAAATGAACATCGTGCAGACATGTTCTAAGATGTTCGCGCAGTGACGACGTGTGGTCCTGTCGTATTTTTCAAACTGTTCATTCAAATTTAAATTTTGTAAAAAGGCATTTTTACCTGTCTTATTAGGAAATGAGAAATTGGATTAGTTTCGAGTGAAATTAGGAAAGGCAAGGCAAAATACGGTACCTGAGAACTCTGCTCGTGAATTTCAACTCATCAAAACAGCTGGAATGAGTTCTTGACGGCCATCTGAAGGAAATTAATTCATAATTTGTTCTACTTCTGAAATTGAAGTCGAGTAAACTATGCATAACGAGGTTGATTTCGGGATTTTGCAGGACAATAACAATGCGAAAATAAATTCGAAATGCAATAATTCTGTAGGAAGATATTTTAGGTCGAAATGATAGGGGAAAATTTCCGATCCAGAAAACAGCTTCGATTAGATTTCAATTAATGGGAATAAAAGGATGCTAGAAGTTAGGATATTGGAATGCTGAAAGATAGTCATGTATAAGTTTCAAAATGGTATAATTTAGCGATAAATTTGAATTGATTGAAAAAAACAAATCACGATTGAAAATTAGGAATCAATTTCCGAGAAGCTATTCGTAGTCAATAAATTGCAAAAGTTGCAGAACCGAAACATAACGTTAGAATAGCGAATATGAACTCTGAATAAAAATGTTGATTTTCTCTCGTCTCAAGAGGAAATTCCGAAAATTGAACGTATTTGCAAGTCAAAATCATTTCTATTTTGTCATTTCATGAGGGAGGAATTGCTTGGAATTGTCGAAATAGAGGATACTCAAATTGTATCAAAATATAAGGCTTATGCATCACAAGTTGGATTAATTTCGCCTATTTTAGAACCAAATATGATCAGAAAAGCGAGAAGAGGGAACTTGTTTTTAAAAATGAATTCCATGAAACTTGGATTATTGATTTCGAAATCTCGACATCACACTTTGGATAGTTTCAAAAAGAGCCAGATAAAATAAATTCGAGAAAAAATAGAATAAAAATTAGAATCATATCTCTAAAAGTGATTTTTTTTTTAAATCTACATCATGATTACCTTTGAAAGCTAAAACTCGTGTTTCAAAAACCTTGTGTCTAAAAATGCCGTGTGGGTTGTACAATTTACTCACAGCCCGAGTTGAAACAATAGCGCTAAATTTTCGCTCCTTTAGGCATAAAAGAGACAAAGAGAACGTCGAATTTGCAGATTTAGGCGGGAGAAGTCGAAAGAGGAAATTCGAGTTGAGCGGGGAAAGCAAGGGAAGAGAAAGAAGAGCACATCCAGGGGAAAATCAGAATCAGTTGGATCGGAGAGGGAGCAAATCGTAGTAAAATGTTGTGGAATAGCAATTTTATGGAAAAGTTCAAGAATATTGGGTTCTGAAGGGATGACCAAAACAAGATAGTAACTAGCTAATTTGAACAAATAATTCGAGTTCAACAACAAGGCCATAAATTTTCGAATTTTGAATGGAAAAGCAACCTGAATTTGACGTGATGACGGAGCGACGTAACACGAAATGACAAAACGCAGTAATAATCGATAGAGATTGTGTGAAGAAAGTGAACGTTTCGTCAAATCTAGAAAAGTGTTTCGTCAATTCACGTTAGGTCATTCCGTCGATATATCGTTTCCAGATTTCCGACTGAGAATTAACAGACATACTTATTTTCACGGAAGCAACTGGTTCAAATAGTTAAAAATTTAGAAAAAAGGATAAACGATAGAAAAATTGAGCTTAAAAATTTCGACCAAATCTCCTCTTGAAGTCGGAACGCGCGCGCGTGACAAGAGTACGAGTATTTAGCCGGAAAAGAAGAGAAGAGGGAAAATCCGAACGAAAATATTTCCAGGCTGCTCCGAGAAATTGTTTCCAAAATCTCTCACCCCCTGAAGGAAAGGGGAACTCCTTGAAGCACAAAAAGCTCTCAACCAGAAAAATCGAAACATATCCTAGCCGTTTTTGATTGCATATCCCTCAACGTTGGGCTTGAAAATGGAAAATGACGCACTTATTTATGAAAAAATTGGAAATTGGAAACTTCTGAAGAGTGCCAAATATTGCATGACTTAGAGGGTTTCAAAAATCGCGACCAGGACAGATGCGGGATGATTATTTGATCTAGGAAAAGGGAAGTCTCAGAAAGCAATTTTAGACATAATAGCTTACGAAATAATCAGATCGAAGCTAGCAGAGCTCATGGAAAATGTATAGATGTTCACTGAAACGTAATTCTAAAGCCAGAATGACATGATTCAAATATTCGAAGTTCAAAGTGAAGACATTTCTAGCTTAATCACTACCCTATCAATATCACCCCTTCCCACGATCTTTCTCCTCGTGCATTTTGTGATCGTCCTTTCTGGTTGATTACCTCGTTTTTCATTCATTAGTTTTGGCCAGTTTGCCATGCTTCAGGCAATCGAATTACTGCACGAATTGGAGGCGAGTGATCGGCCGAAAAGGCGAGGTCCCCAGAGGGTAACACCAAAAATTTTCGTACCCCACACAAAAATTGCCTATTTTCTTATCAAACTCCAGAAAGCTCAATGTTTTTCGTCAGGAAGAAAAGTTATCAACAATAAAATGAAATTAGGAAAAGAAAGTATAGGCTTCAAAGAAATTCGAATATTCGATTGATTTGCATAAAATGATTCTACTTGGGTTTATTAATGAAGGATTTTGAATGATCCCTGGCCAAGAAGTAAATGTCACTCATATCGCATCTTCAAAAATAGACGAAAAGTCGTCAGAGGATAATCAGAATCGCGATCTTTGCTATTTTTGGTCGCCAAAATTTCCATTTTGTTGAAATTGTGGAGTATCGATTATGATGAAAGAAGTGCATAACTACGGGAATAAAGTGTAAAGAATAAAAGAACTAAAGACTGCATGAAAATGAGATATGGAAATTGCGTTAGAGAAAAAGTGAAAGAGACGAAAAAGAGGTTAGAAAAATAGTGAAAAGAAGTAAAATAGCTGAAAAATGGTGAAAAAGAGCCTAAACCTGAACCTAAACAAAGTTAGCAATCTGTGTCTAGATGCAAAAGGAGACAGAGGTAAGACGACGCTAAGCGATTTTCAAAATCCGAAGCGTCCGCTGCAAATTTGCGAGCAGACATCTTTTTCGTATAGGTTTTGCATGGTTCGCGTAAAAAACTTCGAAAAATTTAATAATGTCGAAAAATAATAATCAAATATTCGAAATTTAGGAGAACCAAATCTATCAGCCAGTAAAATTTCGAATAATTCTTACATTTCTTACGAGTCCAAGAAAACATGACCTCAATTCATAAAATCTGCTGTCTAAAATATCTGTCAAAATTCGTAACACAAATGTGCTTGAAAAATTTCCATATTTAACAAGGCCTAAGGGGCCTTTTATTTTATTGCCTATTGTTTATATCGCAGCTACTTTTTTCTCAAATTTGCCAGAATGAATGACATATTGGAAACACGAAGACTTTGAATTGGTTCCAATACACATTAGCCACCTAATTTTACATGTCAGCCAATTTTCAAATCTCATCCCAAACCATAGGAGAAAATGTTCTATTCTCTAAAGAGATGATATGACTATTTTCGGAAAATGCATGCCGTATGCCAAGCAATTTTCGTCCCTTATGCTTCAAGATTGGATAAGGGCTTTTGTGTAGAGAATCAGATTTGAGATGTGAGCGTTTGGCAGGTGACTGAGGGATAAAGTCTCCGACTAAAAGAGCAAAAAATTATGGAATAAATAGCCGAGTTGGGATATGCGAGGATGAAGATTTAGATGGGTAAACTTCAATTGAATGTGGGTGGTCCTGAGGTTCAGAGACAACGTTAGGCAAATAGATAGGCTTTCATAGAAATCATCATTTCTAAATGGATCTGATAAACGTTAAATGAATTCTTCTCTCTGATGAAAATGCTTCATAACTATTCTATATTTTTCCCAGCAAAGGTGTCATGCTAGTAAAGTTTCTATGAAAATGGTCAATATCAAACTGCATTGAAGCATAGGTGTCCCTTGACATTTGGCATTTTGGAAGAGTGCAAAGCAAAATGGGCATATTTCGAAAATTTAAAATTAAAACGGGAACATTTCAAACATTTTCGAGAGAAAATATAGAAAAAAAATTAAAAATATTTACTACTCCTTTCCATCTCCTAACAAGTCAAATAGTCAATCAGTGAAATTGGGTGCTCGCATCAATCACTGTGAGCATTTGGAAAGCTAAAAATACTCGTCCGGATATATTTTTTACTTCGAAATTCCAAAAAATTTTGAGATTTCAATCCTATCCCATGCTAAAATTGAATTTTATGAGCCAAAAATGGAGTGCCAAAAAGACGTTTATCCAATTTAGCCAGAAACCGAAAATTGTCAAAATGAAGACCTAGTCCAAGAATCCACTAGAATTAAGAGATATAGCTAACAAAGGACAAGGGAATATAAAAGAAGACTAAACTAATCTTCGATAATTTAAGGTCAGAAAGCTCAACATCTCGTCATAATTATCGAAAATCAAACGTTCTAGATAAAACACAAATTATTATTGGAAATTCGTGTACTTATTTTGACCAGTTTTATGTGTGTGAAGATCAGCCTTGTTTTGGGTTAAAACGATGAAAAAACCTTGTGAAATTAACGAAAAAGCGATCAGAAAATATGGCAAGAAAAAGCTGAATGATGATAGTAAGTGAAGTCTTTAGTACCTATCAAAGGTAGGAGAGTCCTGATTAAAAAACCTTTGATTTTCATAATTTTAAAGCTAAAAAATTCATAGAAAAGTAGAAAAAAGCTAAAATATTGGGGCAGATAAAAAGTAAACGAGTAAAATAAAGGCGGTTTGCAGCTTCTAAAGCTGAGATAATTCTGAGAAAGGTGGCTTATGACCGTATGCATGAGCGCGCTCTAGTTTTACAAGTTGAAGAATGGACTTTTCCTCTTTTCCCTTTCCCGTTTTCACATGTTTTTGCTTTTCTTTGTATGACAAAAGTAAAAATCTCTAGTCTCGTGACAAAAAATAGAATTATGAAAAATGTTTAGAATAAAGTGCAAACTTGATAGCTTCCTTATTTTCAGCGCCCTAATTATTTAGCAAGTCATCTTCCTACAAACAAATTTTGGCACCTCGCTACTTTACTCTATCATCTTTGTTCGAAAAATCTCCTTTTGCAGGAGCGTTTTGAAGAAAAATGAAGTGCTTCAGAGCTTTAATAAAAGAGACTTCTAAGAATCATCGTAATATGTGTTGATATTGATATTCAAGAATCTATCTTTATATAATCGGCGGGCTAGATTTGATATAATGACAGAATGGCGTAAAACGAAGTGAAAAATGCATTTCTGAATTTGACGAAACGAGAAAACGACAGAACACAATATAGTAACCGATAGAAATTGTGAATGAAAGAATATGCATTTCGTTCCTTTTTTGTCAAACCCAGGAAATAGTTCCATCCAGGGTTGTTCGGAATTTTAATTTTGAAAATTTTGAAATTGGAATTTCAAACACCTCTGGTATCGTCATTTCGCGTTTCATTCCGTTATTACGTCCTTTCCAAACTGCCATTATAATCTGCATCAATCTTCGAGAGGACAAAATCCAAAATATCAGTAGAAATTCCTTACCACATTGATCAACATATTTACATTCATCTAGTTTCGCACTCAAAATTACGAAACTTGAAAAAGGCATTCCCTGGAACTCGTCAAAATTTAGAAGACCCAATTCGGGCGGAACAAAACTGAGAGATAAATGAAATGAGCCTAATAATTTGAGCAAACTCGCTTCGAAAATTCTTGAAGATGTTATAATGTCTGGTGAGTGAAACGATCATTATAACGAACAAACATTTCACTTTTTGGTTCTAATTTGAAACATTTTCGTATTTTCGCCTTTTGAAGCCTTGATGAACTTTCCGAGGCTTTACAAGTAAAGCCTAATTATCTGTGGGAAATTACTGATGGATGTAGAAAGATATAGGAAAAATTGAGGCTAAGGTTCGCTTCGATTTTGCAGGTAGTTTCGAAAACTGCTCGTTTTCCAGGAAGAAAAAAGTATCTTAGCCGGAAATCCTCGTTGGAGAAGGAACAGGAAATGTGAAAACACTTGACTTTCGAGCATTTTTGCTTAGAAATCTGGAATTCGTCCGCAATCCCACGTCGCATAGAAAATGCGACCAAAAATGTGGCCGCCTCCAGAGTGCCTTGCAAATCGCAGAGTCGAGAAAAATCGCTAATCCGTGAATTCCTAATGCCCAAAGTTCCATTTTCTGAAGCGTTCACTTTAGTTTTAGGAATTCGAAAACTCCGTGCTCGGTGTTGGTGTGAGAAAATGATCACCTATCACTGGCAAAGTATAGGATGAGCAAAACAGGATAGGGTTATCAAAATACAAAAAGAAGGGACAGACTATAGTTTCAAATCGATTTTGAGTTTTATTTATCGTGTTCTACAAAATTGCTTTGGTGAGGATCAGGGTTATCATAAAGTCAAGGATCTTTTTTCTCTTTCGTTTTCTTCACTTCAAAGTTGAAAGCTTCTATCAATCATAACTCTGAGATCAGGCTAACAACTATCTCTGGCAAAAGGAAACTGATCAGTAAACGCCCCCGTGCTGACCAGCACTGCTTAGTTCTGGCCAAAACTGGCAGATACTGAGACCAGTTTGCAGCATTCATTTTTGCTAATTCTTTCCAGATTAAGCAGTGAAATAGTACCGACCAATTTACATCCTCGTACTAACCAGTAGTTCCAGTCATTTGTGAATTTTGACAACTACTGGCAGTACTGGTTTGCTGCGCCTTTTGCTTGAGGTCTCTTTAGATTATCGACCATCTTATGGGTATTTTTCAGATAAACGATCAAAATTGTAAATTTCCATAATCTAGTAATCCTTGCCTATTTTTCGGCTCAATTTGCATGTGACCCTGAATTTGCAATCTTCCATTTCTCGATCCTATCACTTCTTTTCTTCGAAATTAGAAATTCAGGTTCTACTCAAAAGGAGTAGTATCTTCGTCGGTCCTACTGAAGTCCTTTTCATCCTTGACCTCAAAAATGTTCGATTCGATTTCGTTTCCTCTAAATTTTCCGTAATCTCTAAATTCATACTGTATCTTTGCATATCTCACTTTGTCGTGCTATTTCTTACTGTAATTTTTCTGGTTTCTTTATGTCTCTCAAATTTCAATTGTCTTTCGATGCGCGAAATCGGCGTCTCAGATCAAAAAGGCAATGACCCTGAAAATTGACTGTTGACTGTCGGAGTAGACGCCGGCCAAAACTCGTAAAGAAAGGATGAAAAGTTAGAGAAACTTGAAAGAAAATCACCGATTAATCTTTCCTTGCGCGAATTCTCCCCTTCAAACTCGCTTCTATCCGTCATCTTGTAGAGTCTTCAATTCGAGCAAATGATAGGGTACTGTAGGCTAAGATTGGAAAGATTAGTTGAAAATTGTGGAATATTTTAAAGCTAATGTAATTTTGAAGCGGATATTGAACATTTGTAGAAGCTGATTCATCGAATAGCTGAATTTTCTAAATACGACTCAGAATAATTCCCGAAAATAATTTTGAACTAATGTGTACTTTAAAGAACTCATAAATGAATTGAATAGTACTCAATCTGGTGATTTCTACTTTGTTGTGCAAAGAATCAAAATATTCAAGTTCTCTCCGCTAAATCAAATGTCCGTCCCTCAATTGTAAACTGTTCATTCACACCTGAATAAACACAAACCCCTCAGTTAGTTTTCTCGAATTCCTCAGAATCGCTCGATCTCATTCATCAATTTCTATCTTTTTTGTCCCGAAATGCGTGCGGAAAACTTCGAAAAGTTAGACCGAAAAAATGTCTGCGCCCTCAAAAATCGGCAAGTTTCATCAAAAAACTAACTCGACTTGACAAAATGCCGATGAAAATCGAAGATAGCAAGTGAAAAATGATTGACATCGAGAAGGGTGAACTTTTCTAAGGCGAGGAAAATAACGAAGTTCGTTTTTAGTTTTGAACTTGAAGGATTACGGTATTGTATTCTCACTTCTTGGAAAAAATTGCTAAGAAGTAAAGTCGTCAATTTAAAATTTTACCTATTTCATTGAAACTTATTCAAAATAAGAAGTTAACATTTACTAAATCTGACGATTATTCAAATTTATGCCAAGTTTCATAATGAATCATCGAAATCGGACTTTGATAGAATACAGTATTTCAACGAAGAATAAACTATAAATTAGTAAGAAATGGAATCACATCACTTATCATTTCATTGAAGCCTGTGTGAAACAAGAATTACAAAGATGAAAAGTTACTAATTATTCAAATTTATGCAAAAGTTTCCCAATGAATCATCAAAGTCCTAAAATCTGACTAATTTCAGATCAAATCTTCTGATTTTGAATTCGAATTTTATTGCTTGTCAAAGGAAAAAAGAGCGTTCGAATTTCGAGGATTTTTATTATCTTCGCCGCTTTTATCTGGCTCACAAATTCGACCCCCCGACTTTTTTATCCTTCTTTTTCTCATTCTCTCCCAAAATCTCATGCTATTTCGAGTTATGTTAATTCCATTCAATGGTTCTTTTGGAAGCCGCAGTACAGCGTTTTTTGCCAATTTTATGACCGGTATTTCAAACGCATTTGTAGTTGTCGAATCGCAAGGGAACGGCCTTGTGATGAAGGGTCAAATTATGAATTTAAAAATGGGGAAATAGCGTTCGGAAATGAGAACGGAAAAGACGCAGGCGAAATGTCAAACAAGGTCAACGCAGAGCAGTCCTTCAATTGAAATTTCAAAAACTTAGACTTCAATTTTCTTAAACCCTATGATAAGATATGGTCGAGAAAAACCGGCAGGAATGCTTTATGATTTAATTGCTGATAGACTGACGGCCGAAAGATAGGCAAATTTCGGTTGAGTGACCTTCATAATTTGTTGATGAAACCTTTCAGTCACTTGATTACTTCGAGAGTGAACGAACCTATTGATTCCTTCATTTTTATCGAGATTTCCATTCCTTCATTTCGAACGCCGTTCGGTTTTCGTTTTCAGTTTTATCCGCTTATTTAATCGGATTTCGGAGATTTATTTAGAGATTGAGAGGTGAGATAAAGAAAGTTTGGATTTGAAAGGAAGGAACGCTTCGAAAAATGAATTATGAAAAAATTTGAGCTACAGTAACTCTTGTATTCTTTAGTCTACAGCGCTCAAATTTATTATAAGCCAATATATGGATGTTTATGAAATATCGTTGAAACTTATTTTTTTAGATTTATAACTAATAAAATTTGATCCCCATTCTTCTCTACTCAAGTTTACAAAATTGTACACCTTTTCAAAGTGTTTTCGATTCGCCTTTCTGCCTTTAATGGCCAATTAAAGGTGAATAATACATGAACAACTCTCATTTGGAAATAGCATTGGGAAAAGAGTGAAAAAGTTGCGTTCTTTTCGAAAATCGCAACACTTGAAATAGTCGTTTAGCGTAATTTATTCCGATTTTATGGGATTTTTCTTGTTCGTGACAGGAATCGTATTGTGAAAGGTGAACTTGTCGCTAAATTTGCAACCACTGTTTGAAAGTGCTGAGGGAAAATTTTGCGTGGCATTCAAACTCCTATGAAATACTGTAGCAAAGTTCCCTTTTCTGAGAAAAATGATGGTAATATGATTTTGGATTTATTCTCACATTCTCACATACAAATATTGATGGCAAGTTGTTCGGGATAACATAATTTTTTCAAGAATCATTTTCACAATACGCCTCGTTTAATTTTCATAATTCTATCAAAAGAATTCTATTCAATCTGCAGGCGAAGAGGAATTTCAAATTCAAACGTTTAAATTTTTCATGTACTTGCACTTTCGAAATCGTCCCTCACATTTTCCAAGGGCAATCACTTTATCACCTTATTTCTGCCTTTTTTCCCTCTCCGTTCCCCTATTGTCAGGGCGCTCTCTCGTCTTTTCGAAAAGAACACTGTTTGATAACGAATTTCCACGCGAATTTCAAATTCATCAGTCTTTTTCCTATGGATTTTTGCAGATAGATAAGAAATTCAAATTTTGCCTGGTTCGATTATTCAGTTGGAGAAAGGGTCCGGTCAATCCTTGATACGAGGCAGTCAGCTTCTTTTTGCATGACAATGCAATGAGCTGTCAAAAACCGGGGCGTCGTAAAATGACTAGCCCTAATCGTGTGAAAACAAACATACGAAAAAAGCATATTTGATTTGAATTTTCGAATGCCATATCGGAGAAGCGTTCTTGCTTGAAATGAAATTTGATAGGCCAAAAATTATAGTCTGCGAACATAAATCATGAAAATAGTCTCTAGATTTAGTCACGATCAAATCTATCCCTATCTTTGAGTTATGTAATAAGATTAAAAATTTCTTTTTGAAAATTTAGAAACATTACGCAACCATTATCATAGAAGGGTCAAAATTCAAATAAAATACAATGAAGCCTAGCTAAATTTTTCTCAAATTACACGAGTTAAAATAAATCGATATCATACGGAACCTTTAATCAATAACTATAAAACTTTCTGAGGCCTACTTTACTTTTTACAAATCACTTTAAGATTACTGTAATTTTACCCAAAACCTATACACTTTTTCACTAGTTAAAAATGTAAATTCCCCTCGCTTTTGAAAGATCCCTTTTGTTTGCGTTCGTCGTGTTCAGCATCACTGATTCGCAGATCGTTTTTCCTAAATTTCTAATCTCTCTTCAAATCCCCCTTACTATTTCTATTTTCTATCTCAGAATCTCTCTTTCATATACTATTTCCGTCACGTTAAAAAGAAATCTACAATTTTCTTGCCTTCGGAATACGACCTTAGAATTGTCAAGAATGTTTACAGAAGACGAGGATACTGTAGCGTTCGAAATTCCATTTTTCAAGTAACAATTTTGAGAAAATTTCTAAAAAGTGAAAACTTAATCTCACAAATATCGTAGATTTATTCTTGCAAAAATGTCAATTTCGGAAAAATTAGTGGTCAGGACTTGAACCCAGATAATGCAATGCTTGTGAGGCAGCAACGCCTTATATTAGGCTATCACTCTGATAAAGTTGAAATAGCTTTTGCTCTAATTAACCTTACTCGATAGAGAACGAGAGAGGGAGAAACAGACGTGATGAAGAGTTTTGCGCTCTGACTAAGATTTCGCGTAGGATTTTTACTTAGACATGCTTCGCGTATCAGAAAACAGGCCGCTCCCCATGTTTTTCAATATGAATGTTAGTATTTTTTGAAAACTTTTTAATAATCTCACCAATTTTTATAAAACATTTTCCAGAAACTTATCTAAACTTGAAATCAATCAATACTCTCTTTGCTTCAGAATAATAGTCCGTCTTTCCAGCCTATTGAAAGGCAATTCCACCTGTTTGATCTATTGGCTAACCATTCTCTATTCCCACACTTCCATTCTACCATTTCAGTACCGTTTGATTGGTCTTTTGTACCATCTTATGGGACTTCTATCTCCTTCAATTGTTTGCATCTCGTTAATTTTTACATCGCATTTTTCACCACTCTAATTGGCGCTTTCAGTTGGATGAAATGAAAATTTAATGGGGTCGTTGATAGAACAACTGAAAAATTAGAAAA
This sequence comes from Diploscapter coronatus, assembly GCA_964036155.1. Taxonomy (NCBI): domain Eukaryota; kingdom Metazoa; phylum Nematoda; class Chromadorea; order Rhabditida; family Rhabditidae; genus Diploscapter; species Diploscapter coronatus. The sequence continues at coordinate 73,946,933 of OZ038423.1, read as the reverse complement.
TGAACAGTCAATAGAATTGGGACCTCGAAATGTTATTAGATAAATTTATTTTCTTGTAGTTTTAGGTAATTTCTAGCTAAACCATTTAAAAAATGACGAACTGATGTTAGATAGATTTCTTATTCCATTCAAACAAAAAACCCATAAAATTGTTATCATCAACCAATGATTTTTTTTCAAAGATTAGCTTTCTTCCTAACTTCATTCTCAACCTTGAAAAATTTCGCAATCTCGCAATTTTGTGTGCATTCAACCGCTATATTCACCGATTCATCGATTCCTCAGCACTGATCTTATCGCAATTTGCAATCAATTTCTGCAAAGAGTTTCCTATTCCATTTTCGGATGAATCCCCCATTTCGACCTTCGTTTTAATTTTAAATTGACCTGCCTCAATCAATCTTCATCGTTCCAACTTCGTTTTCTCTCAATTGAATGCTCATCTCTTAATCAGGAAAAGTTAGATTTTGCCTAAGATAAGGATTTTCTTTCAGCAATCTTATCACATCAATGAAAAATTCAAGTCTTTTGAGAGAACAAAATCTATTTTTTCTTTTCAAAAATGATTCATAACTGCCGCATTCCTAATTCGATCTTAATTTCAATTCAATTCAACTTTTTTCCAATAAATCTCCATCTTCCCAAACGACCAATTCACCACTTCATTCTTTCATGTCCCCTTTAATTTTCTCTTCACTCAATTTGTAACCACTGCTTGTCTGTAATTTTTCACGTTTTTTCAGCGATTTTTTGCGAGTTGTGTCTAAATCCCTGCACCTGCACTAAATCAACCAAAACTGAGCAAAAACACTGCAGTGTTTTCTTTGCAAATGAAGACAAATCGCATTTTCAAGAGAAGGAATAGCAGAAAAAACAGTTCTCTAGCGCGAAATTTCAATTGCTGAATCTCTAGATTGAAAAATGTAGGAAGATTACTGTAATTATGCTCAATGGGAATGTACTATCCTTGAAAACGCGTGCCTAATAAGATATGATTATTGAATGTAAAACTATCAAAAGTGGTAATAGTTCGCGGAGTCTTGATATTTCAGATAGCAATTAGAAAAGAAAACTGAAACAATTGATAGTACAAAACCTTCCCTATCACATCAAGAGTTTCTGAAATATTCTCCTAATTTTTAGCCTTCCCGTTCAAAAATTTCTCGTATTTCCAGGAATCTCTTTTGTATCTCACGGACAAAAGTCCTTTCGTGACAACCGTCTCTGCTTCACAGGTGTCAACATAAATTTGCATCAAATTGAGAGCGGCGTGAGAAAAACGAAAATCTCCTTTCCTCCCCAAAAACCCTTTGTATTCAAATGCTTTGAAGTGGTCCTCTTTGACCTCTCGTCGTTTTCAATGTCTGATTCCTTCCCCTCTCTTCATTTCCCCTATCTCTAGCAGATCTGTCAGTAAGATATATCTGGGCTAAAGGCTAACAGAGAATAACAGAAAATCGCTCCTGTTGGTATTTTTTCCCTCTATTTCTTCATTTCTCGTTTCCTCTAATTTTTCAATTTCTTTTGCCTCTCATTATCTCTTAATCTCTCATCAATCGGCTGTCAGATTCAAAAACGGTTTGCCTCTCCTTTTTGCAGCGATCGAATATGCAAAGGTCAGATAATAGCAAAGCACCCCGCTTATGCTACGATTTTGCGTAAGATTGATGGCTTGTCGAAAATAGAGGTCCCTGGAATTAGAATAAAAGACCATGATTTTACATATATGGCAAAATAACGAGCTTATGCTTCTAGAAACTAGAGTAATTTAGTGACAAGTTAATGACAAGAGAAAACATTCAAACACCACTTTGCTAAATTTTCAACTCCCCTACCATTTCCAGAAAATCTTTTTTCGCAATTTCAAAAATTCGAGTATTTGGGTATTTTTCGCACCCGATTCTCTGCTCTGCGCTAATTTTGTCGCTCCCATATTCATCGCTCCGAACATTTTGTTCTTTGAATGGCAATTCTGTTGCACTTTCTCTATTTTTTGCGGCGAAAAATTTGCAATTGCGGCTTTTTTCGCGCCACTTTTTCAGGTTTTTTGTCTTATCCACTTTTCGCGTATTGGTATTGTGGGGTGGCGTAGAGAATTGATGAGTTCATTTTGGGAAAGAACTAGAGATGCTAGAGAGAGAAAGAGTAAAATACAGACATTTCTTTCCAAAAGTGCTCTCCTCTCACTTATTTAAAGTGTATCTAGACATTTTTTGCGCCTGAATTTCTGAATTTTCGGAGCTCATTTTGGCGCCCAAATTCGCGGTTTGTTCGTTGCTAAAAAACTGCATTTTCTGGAGAAATACCGCATAGAAAGGATAGACGAAGGTTGCACTCTTAGGGATGACCACTTGAAGCCCATAAGGCATGAGTCGGATAGGTAAGCTTTGATTGGTGGGGAATTTGATGGTTTTAAATTTGTTTGTTTTTTTTTTTTTAATTTCAAGTCATCCACCCTATTAAATAATTCTATACAAAGATTATTTCAAACTTTTTATGTTAGGTTGGAAGATTGTGAGACCCGAATTTAGAAGATCACATTAGGTTTGAAGACCAAAATTTATGTTAATCAAATGCGATCTCATCAAATTCATTTTTAAAGAAAATAGTAGCGTATTTCTAAAATACAAGAAAATGCCGCTATTTTTACACAAAGTAGGCTTACAAGAACTAGGTAGAGGATTTTCTTTTTATTTTGAACATCTCATGAAACCTATTCCAATAATTTTATCTGAATTACCAATTTTCCCATTTCTAATGGCTTATGCCATAAAAGAGGTGACCCGCTGAGCTATCTTCCATTCGAATGCAAATTTGATTGACAGTCAGACGGTTTCCATAAAGGGAAGGGGATACCGTTTGGAGGTGGTAAATGGTATAAATGGTAACCGACTACCATTTGAGATAGGACAAAAGGGCTCACGCCTGAGACATGATTGATGCGCGACCGAATGAGGTTAACCCATGATTTATGGAAGAGTACGGTGAAATTTCGCTGAATCGGCTTTGAATGGCAAAAAGCGAATGTGAAGCAGAGTAGTTTTGAATTGAATATTTGGGTGGGGCTATGACAATGTGTAATGTTAATGATTGAATCCTTTTAGTATTCAGGTAAATTTGAAACATATTTGAACCTATATAAGTCTATTTTTCTTAAATGTAAGATGAGATTAGAATAGAGTACCACTACGACGGCGGGATCGGTTGACTAAACTCGGCAGAATGCTTTTAGTTTTCATGAAACCTACTCCTAAAATGTATTCTTTTCTTTCTATCAAAGTGCATTCAAGCATTTGTTGCTGAAGCATCCGAAAAAAAAATAGGCCAAAAGCGCTGCAAAAGATGGCGGGAAGGATAGGGGAAAGGGAGGGCACTGGGAACAGTGAATAACAACGGACAATGATAGGAGAACGGTAAAACATGTCGAATTCTAGAAGACTTGTGTATTTCGAAAATGAAGGAAGTCGGAAATTAATCATGTTGAAAACTATTAAGCTATATTTAGATGGAATATGAAGTTCTGTTTAATTATTTCAACAGAAAACCTATTGCTAATCTGGATTAATATTCTGCGTAATTAAGGAGAATTTTTGAGCATATCAATGAAATGCGAGTAATTTTCATTCTTCAGATTACCCAAAGAGCCGAATTTTCATGTCAACTACTTTTCACACCATTCCTCACCCTCGAAAGCTCTTGACTCTACATCCCTATAAGGTTTTTCATATAAAACATGATCTACTTTTTCCCCTTTCTACAGTCTCATCCTTGGGAATTCGCTCTTTAATTTTCTCCCTGACAAACCGTATTTTGTCTTTTTTTCACAAGTGGATGTGAAGTCTGCAACCTTGTAATTTTCCAATGCCTCAATGTTCCAAACCGAAATCGACATTGATAGACTATGGAAATAGACAGGGCAGTATTTGGATCAATCGGACCCTAGGAATACTTCAAGGAAATGAATCAAAATTCGATTCTTCTCAGAACAATCTACCTATTTTGAAGCACAGGTCTATCAAAACTTGCTAGAACCATAAAAAATTAAAGCTAGTAAAAGAGGAAACCTTTCTTCTAGTATATTCATAGGTTTATAGTCCACATTCGATCACGTTTTAGAGTCTTTTCGGATCAGAAATACCTCAAAATAGACAGTTCCTAATTTTCGGACTCATAAAAATCTGCCTAATTCCTATGTTCAGAGTCCTTGCACTCTCATTTATGCCCTTCCTCATTCTCGTTGTTGCCATTTACATTTCCAAAACTTTCGCGCCAAATCTCTTCCTCTCTAAATGTCCATGGAACCGACTTTCTCTCTGAAGATTTGCAGAGAGAAGCCACCCACTTTAGATTCTTTACTATACTAAATTGAACAGTCATTTCTCTAAATTTCTTGTAAACCTTCCTCTTCAACATCCGATTTTTTCCGTTGCTATCTTCATTTCATTAAATTCGCCGTATTTACACAATTCAAAATTTCTATTTTCTATCGAATCTCTGCTATCGCCTTCATTATTTCAAAACACTTTCTTCTCGATTTCCTTAAAAATATCCTTATACCAGAAACATAGATATTTCCCGCCAAATTATTCGTTTCTCAGCCTCGTGGCATCTCACAGATGCCTTCGGACGATTCTCCGCAAGAATCGAACAGGTTTTTCGCTGCAAAACTGCAAATTCCCCATCTACGAAGCTGCTAACTAAAACGGTCAAAGAGCGGTGCTTTTTGAAATGAGAGTGATAGACTTTTTTCGCGAAAGATTGTTATGGTAAAAATGCTTGGTTCTGTCCTTCGAACTCTTGATTTTAATACTGTGAAAAGAGTTGAGATTGACTCCTTAGAAAACGTTCTTTTTAAAGAGTATCTATAGAACCTAAATATAAATCATAAAAAAAATTATAGTAGAGGTTGTGAATTTATGTCCTGATCCTGATAATTTCTTTCTCTCAACCTTAATATGAATCATTGATCAACACACCCAATTAGTCTATCAAGGAGTTTATTACTATAAATATTGCATGAAACCTACATGACTCATCAACCTCGCAATCTTCTCAAATATTTTCCAAATTTACAAATTCTCTTACTAGCATTTCTGCCAAACACCACTCATGTGATTGCCAAATTCGGCATTTTAATTCGCGCCAAAATTTACACAAAAATGCTAAATTTATAAGAAAAAGTGACATCTCGCGCCAAAACTCCCTCTATTTCAGGACTTGGCTGTTCTTCTGACTATGATAGTACATTTCTTGTTATTGTCAAAATTCTCCCCTTCTCTCAGAAGTCGTGATCTCTAATAATTCTAGGGCGGGAGAAACTTTTCCGACTTTCCCTTATTAGGTGGTCACTTTCAGTGAAATCTTTCGTTCAATGTGTTATCATAGAGTTGTAAAACTGGGTAGGATAATTTGCCAGAATTTTGCGGGAATGCCATTGGCGTTGATTTTGTTGTTGTGTTACTTCTTTGATGATGCAGTTTTGGCGCGAAATTATGGCGCGAGGAGAGAGGCGCGGATTCCGCATGGTTTAGCACTGAAACTATGAGTCGAGAGAGATAGAGAGATTATTAGAGAAAAAAGAAACAGGAAAATGCATGGCTAGAAATTCATAGAAGTGTATGTAAACATTATCTGAGGAGGAAATCTATAGTTTTCTATAATTTCTCTGATTCTTTGCGTCTTTCGCCCTCTAATGCCAACATGAGACATTGACAAATTAGGTACGAGTTGGAAGCGTGCCTAATGTCTCATCATCATACTCTAGCTCTCGAAATTACAGTATCAAAAAGCATACATTCTATAAAACCTTATGATTTTTTACAATTGTCCATTCGATAAGTTTCAAATTCGTCATTTATAAATTATAATATTGTCAATGACCGATTGCTAAGACGGAATAAAACACAATTTTTATGTGCGAAAATTAGCTCGCTGTTTGTAGCAAACTTTACGCGATTACATCATATTCAAAGTGATTTTGACGACTTCGTAAATACGCAATGCACATTTTGCGTATTCGGATTTGTTTCAATATTTATTTTGTCTCAAGATGTCGGTCATTGACAATAGCTAGATGGTTTACTTTGATGATTCCCTATGATGCTGTTAAAATTTTAATTCCGCTAAAATCTTCATAAAAGTTTAATATGCTTCAAAATATTTGATAAGAAAAGCTCATTTTCTAAAATTTTATGCTTCGAGAGATATCTCATCTTTAAAATTTTATCTGTAGCTACAAGTCTACGAAATACCTTCAAAAATCTCCAATCAAATCAAAGCTTCACCCGCCGCCATTCTGCCTCCTCGCTCTATTTTGTGCCCATTTCACGGCTGTTTGGTTCTGCTTTTTGCCTTTCATTACCATTCCACTCCCCCATTCGAACCCATATTGCTTGGGATTTGTGTGCCAGCGGCGAATAGCTTTGATCTGGCTTTAAAAGAGCACTGTCAAAGGTCAATAGCCAATTACCGCGTTTCGGGGCAGATTTTAGTAGGTTTCACGAAAATCATATGGGAAAATTGATTTCTAGCCTGAGTTTGTTGGCGTTTGCATACATTTTCTCTCAAAATTTGACTAAACTTTCGCAAACTATAATTTTCAAAATTCAAAATCTCATTCCCAAGGAAGCTATTGTTATGTTTCATGGGGTTATTTAATGAAGACTAAAATCTGAATATCCAATTCACAGGATCATTGGTGGGCCATAAAAAAATCCGAATTGCACTACTCTAATTTTTCTTCAAACCCAACTCATCAAATCATCTCCTAATTTGTCCGAATTCATCGATTTCCTTCCTCGATAAGACTCATCCAAGATTTCGGATTTCTCCTCATATCCAAATGCATCTGTAATTTGTACGAGGGGAAAAGCGGGACAAATTGGGTCATCTACCAACAATCCATCTATCTCTCATTCTCTGCGTCTCTGCCCCGGGGCTTTCAATTTGCATATCTCTGAATCCCTTCTATCTCATACTATTCCTTATCTTCTTCTATCCCACTCTTGCCCACATGTAACCCCCTTCTGTCAGTATTCTCGCCATATTTTCTCTATCGTTTTTCTCTTCGATTTTTCTGATTCTTTTCCCTCTCCATCTCTGACCATATCCCTTCTTGTCCAGCTTATATCCTCAGCCCCTCTTCCAGCTCGTTGACCCCAGTGTGCCATCTTTGCTCTACCAAATCCCCTCCTTCTCTAACAGAACAGGAGCCATCTTGTTTGCACCTAATTATAATATTCGCCTGTATCCTCTCTCTGTACGAGCCTGACCCTGACAAGTCAAGAACAACGAGAGGAGATATTTGTCAGGAAATATTATTGAATTTCATTTTCGCTAATTCAAATTCAAATTCATTTTCGTTTATTCGAATTTTTGCACGATAAAGGAAGATGGACTTCAAAGTCGAATATATCTAAAAGTCTAGATAATGATGAATGAAGAGAAGAAAATTCTCTTGATTTTCTGCCAAAAGCACTATTAACAGCCTGTCTTTTTTCAATACTCGAATTCATCAAATCGCACAAATTTCCCCAAATCAATATTCTATCGTTTATTCCTTGTAAATCTCGAATGTTTATCTATGGAAAGTCGTGGTTCTCTAATCGAAAATTTAGTATTCTCTCGATTTTGTTCTTTCGAAACCGCTCTATTCTCTTTATTGAGCTTGCTTGATTGTTCATTTCTTTTTTTCTCTCATCTCTCTCAGGCGTCCTCTCTCTCTCTCTCTCCTCTTTATTATTTGCCTAGGGCACAATTGCGGAGAGCAGCAATCGATAATCACGGTTTCTCACCATTTTTTCCTCGCTTTTTCTGCTTTTATGATTAATTTTTGACGATTTTTCGATGTTATTTTATCATTCGATCAGTTTCATTCAAAATTCGGTAAAATTTAACACTCTTCGAATAAGAATTTGATCAATTTATCATTTTTAGGAATAACTTCCACAAAATCGTTGTATCTTTCTCAATTTCATATGTTTCAAGTAACTCATAAATCAAAATAAGATGCTACCTTGATAATTAGTTCAATCAATAGAAATTTTTACCAAAGCACAGATTATCCAGAATCACATGTTTCATTAAATGATGACGCAAGTCTATCCTAACCTAACATGACAAATGCTCATACTCTCAATCAGATCAGACAGTCATCCTTATTGCGCGAGCTATTCATTATTACAGTTCCTTTCTTTCTCTAATTCTTCAGACTTCCTCACTATTTCTCCAGTTTTCCTTATCTTTGCCCGCAATTACCACCTCTTGCACCTGCTGCTCTTTTGCCAGATAGTTCAACTATACAACGTTGAACTTTCCCTCACTCACTTTGATCAAACCGAAATGATAATCCGGAGTAGGTTACATAATTGTCACAAATTCTTTTTCTTAAAAATCTATTATTTCTGAAGATTCTTTTCTATCAATACAAAAACAACCAATCTCATAGCTTCTCTGAAAGAAAAAAACCAACTAATTTTTAATAGATAAGGTTCGAAGTTTCCACGAATTAACGATAATTTCTGAGATTTATTCCACAGAAAACTCTATTAGATGAACCAAAATTCCTCTTTGACCTCACCGCTGACTTGATTATCTCATTTGCATTGTAAAGTGAGTCCGTGAGCAGTTCACTCGTACCGTATCTCATAGTTTATTCAGTCGGTATCATTTCATTCCTCTTCCCTTTTGATCTTCGAAAGCTCTGCATTCAAATGCGTGCCTGCCTCTATCCAACCTTTGTATATTTTATGGATGAGCTCTGTTTCAGAAATTCGATACCTATGATGTACAAAGAACAGCGCTATACCTATATGGTCAGAGAAATAGTATCGATTTTCTAGAGAGCACAGAGACAAAGTATAGGTTTCCTTTACTTTCTGACCTTTGCCGTGTCGTGCCTGACCCCATCGGCAATTACTTTCGGGCTCTTTTCTAGCTTCCCTATTTCTCTTTTCTTTCCCTACTATTTCTCATTCTAATTTCCTTCTTCCCTCTTCTTTCCTTTCACTATTTCACCCTATTCGTTCACATTTGAATAGATAGGGGGCCGAGGCGTGTGGAAGGGGGAGGAGCGTCGATTCGGGCCACGCCCACTCTTGGGTATGAGATAGGGCGGAGAGAGGATGGAGAAGAGAAAGAAGATAGTGTGGAATATGAGGAGAGCGGAAAAGATAGAGAAACAGTGCCCATAGGGGAGGGAGACGAAACAACATCTCCTCTCATCGAAGACTGACGGCTAGAAAGCAGCCAGCCGGCAGTTTTTTGCAGAGCAGACAATTTTTGGGTTTGCTCATTTTTATGAATTCTCAGAAAAAATTCCTCTTCTATGATTTGAAAATCGAATTTCTATGATTCATGGAAGTGATAAATCTTGGGCGTTTAGCTTATTTCGCTATTATATTCCAATTCCTATAGTATTTTATCGACATTTTATTTTCTAAATAATTTTCTTATCAGCCTTCACGAATGTTCTTCAAGAAAATTATCAATTTTCGTCATTTCATTCCTTGATGTTGGAAGATCGGTCTTGCATTTTACGAAATTACTCGATTAATCATTTCGCATGAACAATTCAAACCTTCCCGATCACTCAATTTCCCTATTCCATAATGAATTCCTCCAGCCAATTTCATTTCCCCCTCCCTCTTTTGTCTATTGTGCCTGAACTCTTTTGCTCTTTTGTCCTTTGCCACCCTTTCTTCTCTTTCTCCTTCTCAAAGCAGCTTTATACTATTCTTATGCTAATGAGGTGTCGGATCGCGATGCCTAAGCAGAGAAACTATTCAAAAGGTTTTTGTTCTTTATCGTTTAAATCCAAAGATCCTCACATGTTCATTATTTCTCTCTCATAATTTGAAAGCTACCAAATTCGTCTTTTCAATCGTTTATATTGTCGCATTTCGAAAAAAAACCCAAAATTGTCGAAATTACCAACTTTCTTTTCAGAGTTCCAAGCCTCAATCCGCACCGAGTGATGGTCCCAACACCCACGAGTTCTCCCTCGAAACGGCCTCCGGTGCGTCGCTGTCTCTTTGGCCGACCCAACCCTGACAACGTTAATCGGATGCTCAAAGAGGCTCTGGCAGAGATCAAGGAGCACTACGAGTCCAAGTACGGATTCTCCTTCGAAATGGAAACTCCCATGGCAACTACATCGTCCGAATACGTTTTTGAGGCAATTTCCCTGAATACTGTGCCGGAGTTTTACAAGTAAGCTTCGGAAATTTCATAAAATCCATCGGTTCACTAGATCAACGCTATTAGCATTTCATGCAGCAATGTTTCCAAAATTATAATCAGCCTCCTAAATGCTGAAATTTTAGACCTCGTTACTATGCCAATCCGAACAACGAGCCGAGCCCGCAAAAGCCCGAATCGACCGGCAGCAGTCCCGTGTCGTCCACAAGAAGCTCGCCTCGAGAATCCGACGTGTCGATGGATTTGACTCCGATTTCGCCCAGTCGACGCAGTTTGCAAACGCCGAAGAAAAGGCAGGGCAAAGTTACCGGTAAGGAAAACTTTAACCGTTACTTCTAAAAATTGTGGAAATCTGTTTCAAATTCTCGCAACTTGGATTTATCATTTCTGACAATAATTCGGCAGAGTGAGCCTGAATCAATACAAAACTTCAATAATTAAATTTTCAGACTACATGCCGGTCCGCAAACATAAACGACTCCAGCAGTCCTCGAAGCGAATCGACATCGTTTTGCCTTCTCCTCGTCGTCTCTCCACCGGAGTTTAATTTCATCATCGGCCGACACAATCGTCATACCCATTTTCGAACTTCTACGAGGACTCTTCGTAAGCCATTCTTCAAAAAGTCCAGAAATTTATCCTTTTCTTATTCCTTTCCTAGTCGGAATAGATTGCCTGTGATAAGTCGCCTTTATTTATCATGTTCCCATAACTCTTCTTAGATTTTTTCCCGCATTAATACGGGTCCCTCATAGAATTTTGGCTTCGGAAATTTTCGAATTCGAAAAATTACTCCATCCACATTAACGAAAATTTTCATAATTTTACAAGTTGCCAAAGCTGTGTTCGTTTCAATTTCAATTTCTTGTTGGAGAATATGTTTTCATTTTTTACTCATCTCAAATCTTCTGAACCTCTCAAATCGATAATCCATTCATTCATAACAAATTCCGGCTTCAAGTGCCAAAGACAACGTTTGTGTAATTCGAAGGTCTCTTTTCTATTCAAGTAACTTTTTGAGTTGATAGCTAACTTTCTCCCCGTCCACTTTCAACCAACTATCAACTCGCCATCAATTTTAATAATTCTGTATCATTTCTCAGTCTGTACAGTCTCATTTTGACATTAGTCTCTCTGGCCTAAATGTGCAAGTTTCATATATTCTTGATTCATCTGTCTCAAAATTGTTCTTCATAGAATTGTGATAAGTTCTATGTCAAGATTTTTACATGTTGTTATATTCTGTGCTTTTGAAGCTGAATAAATTATCTATTTTCTACGAAAACAAATCATTCATTTATCGTTTGAAATGCAAATTCTGACTACTTGTGGTTCAGTTTCTCGTTTTAGTCAATTTCAATATATGCCAATTAGTGTCCGGTCCGCAATCTGTTGAGGTCGATTTATGGGCTTGACGAGCAGAGAGTGCATGGTCAATCTGGCGCATGTCAGTACGCAACTGTTTCCGTATGTCCGCGATTTGACGCAAAAGATTGATTTTTTTATGGATTTCGCCTTGAACCAAATTGGCATAATAGTTTTTTCTTTCTCGCAGAAAAATTGATGACCTTGTTATGATACCCAATATTATTATGCCTGGTTTTATGTCCTTTACGTAATTTCTGCGTCCCATTTACGATTATGGTATGCATTTCTGCATAATGTGGATGGTTCAGTTTTTTGTTGGGTAATGGGCGGATAATCGTTCGAGTAAGTTTTTATGCCAGCACCGAGAGGTCGATGCGATCGGCAAAAAGTCGAAGGACGCGCGATTCCTCGCTTTGCTGTTTCTGTCTCCCATCGGACTGAACCTCGATTGACTTCAACTAAAACCGCCGAAGCCATAAAAACTGCGTCGATTCGACTCGAACTCCGCTCATAAAAAGCTGCCCGACAATCTTGAGATCGCAGACGTTTTCTTCTTTCCAATCAAACTCTCAGCGAAATATTTCGGTTTTTGAATTCAAAGGAAAATAATGAATTTGGTTCGAAAAAGTAAGAACTTTCGATATTCTGAAGCTCATTCGAGTTTCCTTCGTTCAAATGTCGAAGCTGGATGATTCAACAATCTCGAAAGATCAAATTTGAAAACGAAAGAGCAAGTGGTCATGTTTTGTGTGTTCGACAGATTATTCACACGTTCAGTGCAAAGAGCACCCAACTAACTGGCTCTAATATTGTTATGCATTATGGGGAATGTCATTCAAGCGTCATAAAATCTACAGAAAAAGCGTCGATTGTTATTTGATGAGAAAGTTGTTTTAGCTAAATTCGGGCCCATTCTCATTAGACAAGTCTTTCTTCATCAATTAGATGACTATTCTGAAACTATATTCACGTTTCTCTTTGAATATTCCATCAAAGGACGAAAATTAGGGAAGAAATGGTTCAGTTCGACGAGTGGTGTGCCCAATTGACCTTTCTCTTTCCAGAGTAAAGTGGATCGACGCGATATTTGCACACATATTGATACTGAAAGGATTGGGAACTGGGGCCAAGGAGTGGAGGTAAGAAAGGGAAAAGGGCTGAAGGACCGAGGATTGACCTGCAGAGGATTAAAGACAGCTCTCTGATGTACGCATCGCATATTCTCTCACTCTGACAGTTTGTAATAGAGTTAGTTAAGGGCAAAACCTAAAATATTTGAAAATGCTTATTAGAAAGCCTAAATATTGGAGATTTCGATAGAAGCGATAGATCTAACAAGACTTTAGGGGAGAGGGTTATATTTCGAGGAAAGTGTTGAATTTTAAAATATGATCGTTTCATGAAAATCTTCAGGTATGCTTTATAAAAATGGGGAAATTAAGTGAAATATTTCTTCTCCACAATCCCCTTTTGCATTTATGTTTGGAATAACGCAAATATCTCCTTTCCATTCAAATCTACCGGGTGTTTCAAGTTTATTTTCCCAATTTATTTTTTGAATAACTTTTTTTATTTTTCATCCAAATTGAGTACGGTCTTTTGCATGGTACTCTCCTTACGTAATGGTTTTGTTTGGTATAACTTTCGAGTCGAAACCAATTACCCATACTCATCAAACCACCTGTGTTTTGAAGGCTAATTTTTGACAATTCATGAGCCCTGTGGGCGTAGGATTAGACCATTTTTGGTGCAATTCGCTCCGTATGATAGTCAAATATGCCAGAATTAATTTGGTATCAAGTTTGGTAAGATACCAAACATCTTTACCTGAAATTTTACCAAAATATGCTAATCTGAGTGGTAAAACGCAGTTAAATGGCCCAGTCTTATGCCCAGAGCTCGATTTATTGTCGAAAATTAGCCTTCAAAACACAGGTGGTTTGATGAGTATGGGTAATTGGTTTCGACTCGAAAGTTATACCAAACAAAACCATTACGTAAGGAGAGTACCATGCAAAAGACCCTACTCAATTTGGATGAAAAACAAAAAAAGTTATTCAAAAAATAAATTGGGAAGATAAACTTGAAACACCCGGTATATCATTCAAAATTTCTGTGCGTTGTACCTCAACCGATGATTGGCTAACGCGCTCCATTCAGTCTGGAATTGCGCCATCCCGCGAATGATAACGTATTTTTCTTGTCTCTCTTCATTTTTCCTGCTCTCTTATTCCTTTTCTTTACCTTTTCTGTCTCTCTTTATCTCTACTCTCTCGCTTTATGCCTCGGGAGTCCTTGACTTTGGGCCCTGGGTTCTAGGTAATGTGCCGAGTCCGACACGGGAACTGACCAAAATGGAAATAGGCTAGGAAGTGAAGAGGGCAAAAAGAGACCAAGACGCATACCACTTGACCATTCGACCATCATCATTTACCATTTCGTAAGAACCTGACAATTTTACGGCTCGAGACTCGTCCTTATACGCACAACACCTGTAGAGGAAATCCTAGAATGAAAACGACAAAATATTTCGTGGTTTAGAAATGACAGTAATTCAGAAAGGGAGTTGCAACTCTTAGAATTTTACTAGCATTTTTAGAATCAAGTGCGCGAATGGATCAAAAATCATTGCAAGCTTTTCAAAATTGACATTTTTAGACCTATTTTCTTCAAACGAAGGACTCAGAATGTTTTGTTTTAATACGTTTTGATATACTTAAATAATTAACGCTTATTACGAATCATCTAAACCTTAGCGATTTTTGAAACATGTGTCGTTTCTCCTCCTTTCTTCATCGTAAAACTGTTCAGATCAGTAAAAAATTTCACCTTCCCTGTCTAGTCGAAAGAACCAAAGGTTTATGATAAGGAAGATAGGCGCAGAGCGCGAGTTTCTCATAGGAGGTCCATTGCAAAGTGATAATTTGATAAAGCCCAAATGCGGTATGAATGATTAGAAATTTCGGGATCGGAGTCAAGGCCTTTAGAGCGGAACTCGTAAAGTTGAATATTTTAGTTTTGCACGTTTTCAACACACAAATCCATCTGTCCATCAAGTATCAAAGATGCTCGAAAATATCAAATTTCCGTGAAACATACCAAAATCATCGCTAAAAGTAGCAGCTAAATTTCTGCCGGTATAAAAATTCTTTCAGAAAAATTTCCAAAGTCAAGAAATGCAAATTCGATTTTGTTTTTCTCAAAGTCACTTCAGATAGAAATTGGAACAAAGAACGATTCGAATTGAAGAAAGAAGGAACGGTTTCCTCTAAATGGTCTCTTTGTGCGAACCGCAGCCGAACCAACTGTCTCAATTTCTTCCTTCCCCTTCAAACAATCTTTTTATCTCTCAAAATCCCTTTACCTCTAGCAAATCGCACCTTTCATCTAACTCGAACTGTCACCTTGTTTTCTAATTAACGTTCCTTTGAAATCTAGAAGACTGAAACTTGTGAAAATCAAATTTAAAATGCTTTTTTCTCCAAATTTTATTCTCGTCAACCGCGTTAAAATCCAGGTTCAAGGAGTGAGGAATAGTGAGCCAATTTTCTTATAGCACAAATATGAAGCCTATTTTTAGAATTTTCAAACATCGGTATATGATATGGCTGTTAACTAGTCGGAATGACAAATCGTAATGGGGAAGTTACTCTTCATTTCACTCCTATCTGAAACCTATCTAGTCCTCTCTTCCAAAGAAAGTCTAACCTTCGTGTCAAAGGTTAGCCGAGGTCAGTGCTCCTTTATTCCTTCATCCCCCCTACCCTATCTGCCATTCTATCGGTCAGTCGGAATGCAAATGAAGGCAGTCATATACGGAAAGAACCAGAGAGGAGGGCATTGTAAACAGAACAATAGGGGAAAAGGTCTACTGTTTGAGACTACCGGCTTTTATCTCTATGCTAATTTTTCTATTCTATCTCTTTTCTCTAACTATCACAATCTTCTCTGCTTTCCCTGCTTCTTTCCCATCTCTCACCCAAACCATATTGCCGATGCTCCATCTTAGGCTTGTTAATTAAACACGCTCAGGGCGGCTTTCGACCTCACAGGAAAGCCGCCAATTATACGGTCAGAAAACAGGAAAACGGACAAAATGATTGATGTTCTGCGTTGTAATTCATTTCCGATCATCGAAAAAATATTTTCCTCTATATTCAAGGAATTTTCTTCGTCGTTTTTGCAATAAAATCGTCAAGAAGAATATTCTCTTTTTCTAAGTCTATGGGAAGTTTTAGTTTAGATGCTAGCTAAAATTCACTTTTACACACATTTGTTACAACTTATTTAGCTATATATTCTTCCCTTACGATTTGATTTGTTATCGTTGAAAATCGTACCGATGAAAGTGTACAATTTCAAAACAATCACCATTTCTTACTTTGTTGATTTTTTTAAAGTGCAGAAGTCTGGAGACGGGCTTTGTAATGGCAGAAACTGTACAAAAAGAGCAAAACATTACCAGATGGAATTACAGATAAAATAAACTATCATCTAAAGGAGTTGAGTAAAAGTAAGTGATATCTTGAAACTAGGCATAAACAATTTTGTCTTGAAAATAAGCAATTTGTCAAAGCTATGAAACTTATCTTCAAATTATTTGAGTTTTAATTTTCAAAAGAGCATCCGACGTCTATAAATGAGCAAAAGTCAAGTGGATGGATAACTTTCCAATCCTGAACAAGACATTTTTCTTCAAATAGATTGACTATAAAGACAAATCATTATCAAACTCCTGTTTAGACTAATTTGTACATCTTGTGAAATCTATTCAAATTTGCTTGAAGTCGCACAAATTACGCATTTGCATGCTTTTCAAAAGAAAGAAAGAATGCTATGGCATTTCGCATTTTTCTACTGGCAACAGATGCAGAGTTAGACAGACAGACAGAAAGAATTTCTCATTTAGACATGACATATCTGGATCGTAATTAGTGCATGTCCTATAGAGCTGCAGAGGTTCCACTTCATCAACCATTTCTCACCTCACAAAACAAAATTAACGTCTTTGTAGAAACCGCCTAGGTGGAATTTTCGAAAACCTTACAAAAGTTTCCTATTTACAGTTATACAGTTTCAGCTACAAAATTACAGTCTCACCATTACATTTTCATTCTCAACGCCCGTCTGTCTCCATATTTGATAGCTCCCATTACAGATGTTGGCTATTTTCCAAGTCGAGCACTTTTTCCCTCACAGAAGAAATAGCATATTAATCTCGTCGATTGGAAAGAAACTGATGGAAAGCAGTACTGGAAAATTAGAGACATTAGAGAAAATTGGCGGGAAAATTTGCCGCACGAATGTTATGACCAGATTATGGGAAGGGCAAAGGACGGTTAGAGAGGGGAGTGCGCGAAAGCGGAAAAGTGACGAAATATCGGAATTCTCATTCTGGACAAAGGCTATTTCTTACCGAAAAAATCTGCGAAATTTCGCTACCCACTTCAGCCGATATCGATTTTTAAGAGTTTTATAAAATTTAGAAATATATCGATTATTTTGTTTGTGCCATTAGACGCTCTAGTGATTCCTTATCAATCATTTAGTGAGTTTTATGAGCTTCATTGTGAGTGATATTTTTTTCCTTTATTCTCTCAACTTTTCATTATCTTTAATTTCAAGGCATCTTGCCAAGTGATAAGAAGTGATCATTTCCAACCGAAAGTGTGTGTGCGAATATCGAACAACATTTTTGGGGGACTTTCAAAATTTTAAATTTTTCGTCGAGGAAAAATGAAAACAAAAAATTTAAAATCAAAGCTGATTGTATCGTATCCAAACCATATTTCCTTGCAAAGTTTGTTTTCATGAAGCTGGTAACAACTTTTGATGGATTTATTGAGTGCGATTGGCAGAATGGTCATCAATCTAAGAGTCATTTATGAGTGAAAAGGACTGTACAGAGCTTATTTCTGAACAACTGTTGGATATATTGGGATAATCTTTCGAGGATTGAGAGGTCATTAGAGTGCACTTTCTCGAATGGATCGTCATTTGGAGTCACTTACAGACCAACTGTCGCTATGCAATGGTGCAACAGCTCAGTGGCTAGGGAGTCCATTCAGAGGAGTGCAACAGGTGGTTGGGACAAGAGAAGTCATCAAATGTGCAACCATTGTTCAGGATTCGAGAAAGTTTTACAATTTTTAGAATACAATTTTATACAATTGTATTATAAATAGGATTTCGTTGGTACTTTGATCGAATTTCGAAACCTATAGCAAACATTTTCGTTTGACATGCGATTCGAATATGAGCCCAAATGGAGACGTTGTTAAATTTTTTGTTCAAATTTCAGTAAGTGCATGACAGATCTTAAAAATATTGAATTCCGCTATTTTTGACTGAATTTTGAAACTTACTCCAGAAAATTCGGTGCGAAATCTTGTTATTCATTAAAATTATATCTTTTCACGATTTTCATGTTTGAAATGGCGACACTATGTCTGAAATGACCATTTCTTATCAAGACGTGTGATTTTTTTTCGAATTTTCTATGTTTTTGTTCGTGCTAATGTTACAAATGGTTTGCAAACGAAGGTATTCAAAACAAAACACGAAATAGATTCCTTATATCCACAGAAAATAGCGCACGATTGGAGAGATGAAGAGATAAAGCATGACTCAGGAAAACTCGTTATCCGTTTGGTTTGGTTCCAAGATTGTGGCTGCCTATTACTCGCCCAAGGCATGGGAAAAAGTTAAGGTAGAAAGAAATTGAATGGTATTGAAGAGAGTCCAGAAAAGGGGAAAATGAGAAATAGTATAGTGCCAAAGATGGTGAAAAATAGCATTGTACCAAAAGAGGTACCTGAGAATCAGAGAGTGATCCAATCCCCTAAGGATAATGGCTCGTTACGTGAACAGGGGGCTTTCTTAGAAAATGGTCAGGTTTAGACAATCCCCCCATCTTTTGCCAGATGGTAAGGGAAATGAGAAATAGCATAGGAAATGAAGAGACAGGAGGAAAATGTGCGAATTAAGCAGCCATTACCGAAATTGGAAGAAATTCTGAAACCTAACCAGGCAATTTGTAATCGAGCCCAAATGGTAACAGAAGCAGAAAGTCCTAATTTGTGACAGAAAAATAGAAAATTCGGGATTTCTGGTTCAGAACAGAAAAGATAATAAGATAATTAGTCCAGTCGTCCTAGTTCTGAAGTCAATTAGGTAGTTAATCAGGAAAATATAAGATTCTCAGCACAAGAAAAAGGAAACCTAGTGCGCAAAATTTCTCACTCACTCTCACATTTACAATTATTGAATTGCCTAAAAAAATCTTGAAATAAAAAAATCAAAATGAAAATCAGGCGCACCTGGACCCTCGAGCGATCGTTCCGTTCCCACCGGTTCGAATCCCGCCAGTTCCTTCGAATTACCGATCGTCTCGGCCAAAGACATCAAATACGACTTTTGAGCCTGGAGTTTCAAATTTCATTTTTTCGTCGATTCTTTTGCTTAAAAATGGTTGATTTTGGAGCGTGGGTCAGCTTGATTATCAACATTTGCAAAAAAAACAAATTGAAGGAAATCGCCCACTTTTGCCGAAACGGGCGGTCGACGGGCTCCCTAGCCTTCCCTTCATTTCTCCCACTTGCTAATTTCATTTTTTTTTTTTACTTTTTTCCTCAAACTTCGATTTTCTCTAAACTTTTCCGGAAGATACCGTAGTCTGCATAGTTTTACGCTGTCATTTCAATCAGCCCGATGTCGAATTTATTGATTTTTCCAAATCTTTATCGTTTTTTCTTGTTTCGGTGAATTTTTGAAATGATTTTCTCATTTTCAATTCGTAAACTGTTCTTTTCGTATTCAAAGGGGAAAGAAAGGAGTCTCTATCTGTGAGAGACAGGGAAAGGAGAGAAGACCTTTGGCAGCGCATTGCGATACAAAAATCGATACGGCGATGCATTTTCAACATTTCTCTGTTTTGCATTTTCTTGCAAGACTTTCTTATTTTCTTTTGAGAAAATCGTGAATTTTATGCTAATTTTCTTGAAATCTGGAGGTTCCTGATCAGATGCGACTTTCCCTCTCTTTTCTCTCTGATCCTGCAAAAATTAAACTTCGTGTTCTCTTGAAAAAAATAAAACTTTCGCCCGCCAAAATTAGTACATTTAAAAATTTTAAAGGATCATTTTCCCCATTTTCATTTCTTTTTCATTACCGGAGCTTCCTTCATCTTATTTGGTCGGTATGTCGAAAACTCCAAAGCTCTCGGCAAAATCTTGAATTTCGTTGTCGAAACCTTCGGAAACTACCAATTTTCCATTCCAAGTCTTCAAAGCTTGTCGTTATTAGTTTTTTTTTTTAAATCGTAAAAATGATGTTTTGCAGAGTACGTTCTCCTGTTTATCAAGTTGGATCGTATCTGGTTGGGTGGCTCGGGTGTCGGTCGAAAGGTGTGTTCGTCCAACTCATCCAGTGCCCAGCCCCCTCCCCCTGCGTTTCTGCCCGTCGTCTTCTCGGATCTGACCGACTGCTTCGATCGACTACACGTCGTCAATCAGTCAAGAAACATGTCGCCCACTTCCTCTCAGAATCAGGGACAACCTGCTAGGCACGAAAACTTTCCTCAAAAAGATTGAAGAAAATACCTTGAACTTCCCCTTCAGTTATATCCGATTTAATGACAAAATTTCGGAACAAAATTGAGTACTCTTCCGTAAAATAAAAAAATATATTTTGATCTTCTATATTTTAAATTTATTTTGTTCCAGAAAGCCTACCGCGAGACGCTGCTTATTCGGGAAGCCGAATGCCGAGGAGGTAAATTTTGAAATGATTTTTGGAAAGCTAGGAGGGATTCACCTTTCCTAAAACATTCTCCTTGGAACTCGTTGAATTTTTCAAAGAGCCAATCTGAAAATTAAAAATCCAAAAACAATGCTTGCGTTTGCAGATAGATAGAGAGCTGAAGGCGTCGATGGCGTCTGCAGCAGAAGAGGCTCGCGCCAAGTGGAACTTCGACTTCGTGGCCGAGCATCCCGTCATCAATGGGGAAGGCGACTTCGTCTTCGTCGCTGCTAACATCGATGAGGTACGATTTTTCCTTCCTAATCAGTAGTTCCAGCGTGTTAAAAATAAGTGAAACTTTACTTTAAACTAATGAGTGGATAATGTACGTTTCAAAAATCGTTCATTTATAAGAGAATTGCGTACTTTTTGATATAACCATCTTCACAAGTCTAGAAATAATGAGAAACTGAAAATTCCAAATAACAGTTGAGTTTGCAGGTGCCCGCGGCTTATCATCCGCGCGTACGCCGCACGAAGGCTCGCAGTCGCACGTCGCCCGAAATGTCCGATGAAGAGGACCAAACTGCCGGGTAACACTTTTATTTTGAAAGAAAAGTTTTATGAACGTTATTTGTCATGTTCGAAGTCTAAATTTTTGTTCATGTGGGATTAGGGGTTGTTTACCGAAGAAAAACATTGGAAATACCATTTTTAGAGGAAAAGCTGTAAATTTTCGATAGGTTTTGCTAAAACTAAATAATTTTCAAGATTCCTCTCCTTCGATTTATGGGGTGGTTAGCTTACCTTTCATTCTTATCAACGAAATAAGATATTGACGAAGAATTACTGTAATTGATTCCAGAAGAAGTAGAATGGACGGCGACGGCGCGGGAGAGGCGGACGACGAGGACAAACCGACGACGTCTTCGGGCAGAGGCTCTACCAGCGCGGGACACAAGACACAGAGGATCTCGTTCAAGGATCCCAACGATGCACTCCTGAGCAACTACACTCCGCCTATGACTAGGTGAGTTGGAAGAAGGACCATTTTGATAGACTTCATAGTCCATTCTTTGAAGTAAAGCGAGTTCTCGACTGCGTTTGCTATGACTTGGCACATTGTTACTCATTTTATTATTTACTCACTAGGAGTTTTAAGAGCAATTACCATTGTTCTATACAAGATCGGATTGGATAGGTTTCATAAATGATTCAACTACCAAAGATGATAAGGTATTTATTGCAACGAAAAGTGGATAAAATTTTATTGAAATCTAGAAGTTGCCATATCTAATCGAAGACGTGGCATTTTTTCAGATCGCACTACCGTCAGTTGGTGTCGAAGGGTTCTCTGCAGAGTGCAGTGCTGCCGCCAGTGCCTGCCACTCCAGGCAAGAAGTCCGTTCCCCACATTCCTCACACTCGCCACTCGGACAGCGTCGGCAAACCCACAACTTCTCAGCCGTCCAATGCGACTAGTAAGGGCAGGTATGGAAAATTTTAGATGTTTTTTAAAAACATTTGTTAAAACTTCTATTTCCTGAACAATCACCTTTCTATGATAACAGTCCTGACTTGTACTTGTTCAAAGCAATATTTTTCTTTCAAATAGTACGAACTTCATTTAAAAAAACCCGTTTTGTCTGCTCTTTTCTGAGGACTTTAAAACTGTCCGTCTTTTTCTGAAAAAAAAAAATTTCCAGTAAAACGGAAAAATCGCTGGTGACGCCAAAGAAGACGGACGTGGACGCGGACAACGAGAACTCGACTGCGGATGCGCCCAGTGCCGTTAGCTCTCGTATCCTCAAACAAGCTTCTCTCACCAGTAGGCTCTTTCTAATGCTTCAAAATATTTCAAGCGAAAATGTTTGACAGTTTATGCGATGCGACTTTACCAGCCGTATAATTTATTTAAATTTTGAAAGAGTGGAATATGCTTCACAAAATCATGCAAAATAATGCTAGGGGCCAGCTTTACTTTTTTGTATAAGAAGAAAGGGGGATGACCTTTCGCACCCTCTATTTTACCACTCTTCTGTCCCAAGATGTCCTCTTGGCCCATCTAATAGATATCTGCCAACTCCCTGCTCTGCCCATTATGCATTGTATTCGAGGACTCATAGAATTGAATGGGGAAATGGTGCAGGCGAGAAATGGTTAGAGAGGTTAGGTTAAGGGCACATAACCTCACACAATTCCACAAAAAACAGAATGGCATTCAAATATTCGCGGGGGGTCAGACAACGATTTTGAAAGTTAGGAGTTTTAGGTTTCAAATTAATGTGATAAAGGGTTCAAGGATCTACTTCTTTTGCTGCGCAATTGCTCCTTTAATAATTTGAACAATTATTTCTCAAAAATTAAGATTGCTCATGTAGTTTTTAAGAAATGCTGATAAGAAAGAAATTCTCTTTTCTTAATTTTGCACAATCACTTCGAGCCTGTGCTCCTATGAAATGAATAAAAATGCAAGAATTTCCAAATTTTCGCGATTTGCATTTTCCAGATGTTGACCCTTTTCTTCATTCATTTCTTTCATCTCGTTCTTTCTTCGCTGCCACCGAAAACGATTGCGCAACGCCGGCTGGGATCAGGCATAGGAAATGGGACTAGGAAATCGCTAAAGGGAAATTCTTGTGGAAAAATATCGAAATTTTATCTATTTTGGGAAATCTCATGTTTTTATGCTAAAATTACGAGAACTGATGGAAAATTATCTTACTTTTGAGGGTCTTCTAAATATTTATCGCGAGTTCGAAAATTATTCTTGTTCTTTCGCTTCAAGAAACAGGATTTCCAAACCTCGTCGTCTTTCTTCTCGTACTTTTTGTTTTCGTCATGAAGGCCGAATATCAAACATTACCTAACCAAAAATGGCTTCGCGTATCGATTACTCGTTATTCTGAAAAGAGGTCAGCAGCGATGCCAAATCGAGATAACTTTGTGCATAACAAAAGGAGAAGAAAGAAAAGGGATAAAATCAAGGCGATAAATTTAACGGTTATGTGGGGATTCAATTTTTTTTTCAGGAAAATCACATATGGAAGGGAAAGAGTTGATTTATATGGGGATATAAATTATCGAAAGTTTCTGGAAGATGATTATTGGCACTCGAAAGGGCTGTCATAGTGGTGAATAAAAGGGGTCAAAATAGGGTCAGGGATAATCCATTTTGTTGAAAATTTTGAAATGTATTTAAAGAAATTTGGAAAAGTAGATGGTAATTCGTTATTTCATTGCCACTGCTTCAATTGCAAAAAAACATCGTGAAACTCGAAGAAAAATGTCGAAAACCATTCTTTTAAAGGATAGAAATAAAATTGGTATCCAGCCTCATTAGATTTTCATCAAAAAATTAGAAAACCAACTTTAGACTACCTCCACGTGCGCAAGCGCCGTCCCACTGGCGAGGCTCCGCTCCCGACGAAGGTATATCAAATTTTCAGCTATTTTTTTTCGTTTTTCTCTTCATTTCTGTATCTTTGAAATGTGTGTTTAATTGCTCTAAACTTACACTTCGAAACATCTGAAAAATGAATATTGACAATGAGCGATTTGTAACGCAAGTTCTCAGATATGCAGCAAAATCTAAGAGGAGTTCTTGAGCATTTTTATTACAAATCTCTACACCCAAAATTTATTCAGCGAAATTGCAGATAACGAAGAAGAAGGACTCGAACACGGTGGGCGATGTCAGCTCGAAGTCCTCGGGAAAGGCTGCGGGAAAGGAGAAGAGCAAGGAAAATGCCCTTGCTGCTGGAAGGGACAAGGGCGGCAAGAAGACATCCGCACGCTGTCGCAGAAACTCCACTTCTTCATCCAGGTATAGAAGTTTTAGAAGTTATTCAAATTTTACATTAAAGCTAGTATAGACTGCATTTTATATTTATCGAG
This sequence comes from Diploscapter coronatus, assembly GCA_964036155.1. Taxonomy (NCBI): domain Eukaryota; kingdom Metazoa; phylum Nematoda; class Chromadorea; order Rhabditida; family Rhabditidae; genus Diploscapter; species Diploscapter coronatus. Next base: position 73,922,732 of record OZ038423.1, on the reverse strand, counting down.
AGAAAAGTTATGCATTGCTACATTCGTCTTTGTTGAAAATTTAATGAAGGAAAATTCTCATGGAGATTTTGTAAATAATGATGTAACTTTTGTCATATTCTTTGTACATTTCAAATTATCTCCACTCGAAATGAAGGCTATCTAAAGCAATTGCATTGCTTCAGGGTTATGCAATAACTAAAAATGCTTACATACCAAGCAATATTATTATTCTCTGTATTTTTAGTGGAGTGAACGGTTGTGGCTCTTCGGGAGGCGGCGCGGAAGAGGCGGAAGGCGATTCGAGTGGAGTGGGAGTGGCCACACGCAGCAGTCGTCGACTCGCCGCTGCCGCACATTAGCTCCCGCAGTTTCAGGAGGTCATCTTCTAGGTCAAACGGTAAGCTTGATGCTTTATTTGTGCGAATTTTTAAAAAAATTGAAATATCGAGCCCTCTGTCAGACGTTTTCGAAAGGTTCACAATGGAGTATCATTTTCGACAAGAGCAACTTCGTAATCTTTCCGAACAAGTCTTATATCACGAAAGTTCCTCGTTTTGCAACAAAATGTAGTGAGAATACCCCCGATAGTCGAGAAAATAATATTTTGTTTAGAGGATTGATAGATTGTTTCATCTTGTAGCAGCGTAAGTAAATTTTGCGATAAGAAGTCGAAAATTTGAAACATTTTTGAAGAAAAATGGAGTTATTTCGAAAAGCTTGCATGATTTTTTTGGGAAAATGAATGAAATTTTCAGCCCTTCGGCCGAACATCTATCTCATCATCATTGTTAGTTAGCCCAACGTAATCCAAACCACAAACCCAAATTCCCTCCAGTCCAAAACCAGAGACAAGAGATCTCAAAACGTGTTGAGCTCAATGAATGCGGTCAACAAAACCAAACTCTTCTTTGTGAATTTATTTCCGAAAAGGCTGAACTTTTTATTATTCATCATTTTTCTAGATTGAAATTCTCACTTTAGGATAAGCGTCTAGCTATGATAAATTTGGTATAAAGATGGTCTGCTCATTGAGTTAATCATTTTGATACCAAATTTATCCCAGCTAAACTTGACCCTAAAATGAAAATTCGATTTAGAAAAGCGGCGAATTATTTGAAATTTTTGGCTTTTCCGGAGCACTTGAAAATCAACAATCTATGACATAATTTTTTCCTTCTTGTATTTTTGTGTAACATTTCTTTTATTTCCTCCCCTCAAGTGACCGATTCTATATTGCATTTGTGTGGATTTAGTCAAGCAATATGCTTTGTTTGTTGTCGAATTTGAAGTTAGCCGGGTCTTCTATTATTTTCCATAGATCTTCTATTCTTTTCCCTTTAGTTTTTTTTAGAAGAGATAAGTAGACTTCTATAATTGGACTCTCGATTTCGTGCTTCTCATTTCCAACTAGTCTTCTATTTGTTGATGACAGTTGTTTATGTTTCTCCATTCCGAGAATTCCCAAATTGGACTTGGAATTTAGCTTCGCCCACCTTTTGTCGAAGTCGATTTGGGGATTTTTGAACGGTACTCACATTTCTGTTGTTTATTATTGAATTGAAATAGTCAATCTTTGAAATGAAGGGTGTTAGTGTGTTGAAGTCGAAATTCGTTTGAACGAGGATTGGAAAATCGTTATTCTTTCGGTTTACATTTCTTCCAAAGTAGATTTTATCGGGAATACGAAAAAAACTATTATTCCATTTCTGATATTAGTAGCGCGCTTTGTAAAGTTAAACTGTATCAACTACCGTGTTGGTTAAAGGTAAAAATGGAGGACACGAGTAAGACTCGTACTATGAATCGTAGCAGACCCCTCCACATAAGGAACAATGCCAGGAAAAACTCATACTATGAATCACTTCGAAATCGAAAAAGTAATGCAATGAGTGGCTCAAGACTGACTAAAAACAGCAATTGAATTGGAAATTTGCTAGGGGATCGTAAATTTAAAACTCTGAGCCAGAAATTCCTCCAAACCGACTGAATAATTCAGTATCGATAGATCTTCTTGAACTAATGTACAAAGAGATGTTTATTTTGAAATTCAACCACCATTAATTTTGCTGAATTTTCAAATAAATTTTTAAATCTGTTGAATTTTCCTTCAAAGATTTGAAATTTCACGAAAAACCGAATTTTTTCGTAGTCTTTTGCCAACTCGATTTTTGTTTCAAGGTTTGAAAAGGGAACGATAGAAATTGAATGTTTTCCCTCGCTTCTAATCCAGGCCTTTCGTCACGCAAGTTTGAATACCGTGAGAATTGGCTCATGTGAATCGAATCATCGAATTCTTTCTACCGAAGCTGTCGCTGTGTCACCAAACAGTCTTATAAAATCAGATGGGAAAAATGAGAAAATCTCGGTCAGATTCGATTGACAACCAGCTGACATATCGGTGAATGGCCCCCTCTATTTGCAATTGCTTGATTTGCATAAAAATGCAAATGGAATGTTCATTTTATTTCTATTCGGAGAAAATTTCATGAAAAAGAATTCAAGGGAACTACAAAAAAGTGCAAATTCAACAACAGCTGCATAGAATCTAAACAAAATTTTCAGATTGACAAAAGCGGAAAAGTAGTATTTCAAGAACATTTGAAAATGATAGGGATATTTTCATATCTTGTACACATGCATAAATGCAGACCTTTGAATCCTCGAAGGTCACTCGTGCAGACAGTTTTTGCACTTTATAACTGGGTGGTGTGTCGAACCAACTCATCTCTTTTCGGCTACCTGTCGGTTTGTCATTTGAACTGTCAAACACGACAAGACGAAATGGCATATGACCATTTTTTGCATCGGAAGAAAGTAGTCGTTTCTTGCATGAATATGAAGTCCAGAGATGCTATCTGGCCAAACAGAATTTGAATTATAAAACCCAGAACTAGAAACAGGGATGCAATTTTCATAACGTTCGCTTCAGTGCCACAAAATATTGTTAATAAATCACATTCACAATTTTTCGATGAAATATGCAAAATTCAAATATCTTTTGGCATGCAAGATATCAATCTCATAAATTCATTCTCACTCCCTTGGATTGATAACAAGTTGCGGAAGAGTCCCCTCGACGTTGCGCAATCCGCGCAACTTATCGACAGAGAGCGTCTCTAAAAGCATCCATTAGGCAATCCAGAGTGGGTCGGGTTAAATGTAAACATGATAACGATCTATCCTTTATTACTACTCATAAAGATATTTTTCGAAGAAAAATAAAATAAAAAAACACCGAAACTAGGCTTCAAAATATGCCGGAGGGGTTTAGATATAAGCATAAACTCTTACGCCGGAAAATGATCAGTAACTGGTCTTTTGAATTGCATCTTCGGCTCGAGAGCCATTGGCATATTCCTTCTAACGATCTCTATGAGTCGCTGATTCGTCCAGGCCAACTTCTCCGCTTCTTCGAATGTCAGGCACTCAGCGCACATCGTGATGCTCTCGACCGGCAAGCCAGACAGAAACATTCCGCCGAAAGCAGAATACTGAGAAATGAAAAATACAGGAAATCGAAATTTAGCGGGAAATTAAAGAAAAATCTCAACAACCTGCCGAAGACAAGTTTCGAATATATTGGTTTATCATTTAGTTATCTGACTAGGTTTCAGAAAAAAAACCACTTGAAAATGGAAGCTCGCAGCCAGGGTTGCTGACGGGCCCAATTTTTTGGACCCGGACCCATAAAACTTTTCCAATTTTTTCATCCTCTGGACCCGGGCCCGTTCTCAGATTCATAATGTTTCACTTTTCGGACCCGGACCCGATTTAGACCCGCAAAATGCGGGTCGGGCCGATCCGGGTCCATCAGCAACCCTGCTCGCAGCTTTTCCTTTGACGCAAACCGAGTGTTGTTGGTGCAAACGCAGTGCAATCCCATCGGCAAGTCTTCGATCAATTGCGATAATTCTTTGTTTTCTCGCTTGGGTTTTTGAAATTTTTTGCTGAGTTTGATCAATTCTATCAAGCAATATTCCTTGCATCATTATCGCTCTAAGAAATAGCACAAAGCTGATAAACTATCATAGCGATACAATTTTCCTTCTCGAATTCTTTCGCTTAATCTTTTCGAAGAAGTTATCAAGATTATTTCTTTTAATATATATATATATTTTTTTGAATTCCAGGGATGCTGACCCCAAACCCATGGGCGATTCGAGCCGCTCGATACTATTCCGTGTCGCGAGTTCTCCACGGTAAGCCTTTTAAATAACAAAATCCTTTTAATTTTTATTTCCGAAAAAAATGTCATTTTTCTAGCGCGAGGCCCTTTGACGTTCCCTGGCTGGTATCCGCGTGACCATAAGCCCGGCCCCTATCCCGAAACTAACGAGGAGCGACGTGCCGCCGCGATCAAGTCAGGAGAATTTTCAATTGAGCCAAACTCTTCTCCAATTCTCGTGAAAGTTCATGAAAATGTAGCTTCTTGAAACAACATTTTGAGAACTTTTTTTGGCAAGCCCATGAGTACTTTCCCTGGGTATTTTCTTTCAAATTGCATGAACTATCTAGGAAGATATTTCCAACTTTAAATGGCATTTTATTTTATCTCCTACAAAGTTATCATAAATTGTTGAAATCTACTGAAAACGAGTCGTTCAGATACGGCATGCGGCCTGAGGACTACCAGCCAATCGACAAGAACGACGTGGTCCGCTATTGCGGAGACTACCCAGAACTCGGCTCGATTTCCTACGATCACAAGGATCCTTACGAGTCCTGGACCGATCCAGTCTTCCGACGCAACTGGGGAGAAATGGTAAGCTTTCTCTAGTGTTTTTCTTCAAAGAACATTTTCCCAGACCTGTTAATTCACTAGCCATTAGGATACATTGACATCTGGAATGAATGAAATTGAAAATATCGAAAACTCACAAAAGAAACAGAGATTACAATTCCTCTAAATCACGAAGACGAAATTTTTGTGATTAGGATATTTTTTCGCAAATATTAAAAGTTTCCAGGTGGACATCGAAATGATCCGTTACCGTCCCGATCGCTACACCTACACTGGTCTCGAGTCCGAGGACTTTTCCTGGTAGGAGTTTGTTTTTCTTTCCGAAAAAAATAAACTTGGAATTTTTCGAATCATGACTTAACCACATGGAACGGAATTGTTTTTTAAAGGCAGGAAAAGCCCTGCTCTTTTTCCCTCCTAGTGAACACATACTTACTCATTCGGTTCTAAAAGTCGCAAGATTGCTTGAAAATTTGAAAGAGAGAAAGTCATGTCCGATAATTTTGAGGTGGGGCGCACTGAAAATCTCTGCCCGCGTGCTCGTGCCGATGGCTCTGCTCGCCTGGTGGGTTCTCCACAGCGACCATCCAAATCGACTCAGATGGAAGAATCCTGCCGTATGACAAATGTTTTTCTTTAAAAGTAAATAAACTGATTTCTAGATGCCTAAACAATACTCTCACGACTACTACAGGGCCTGGCCATATGGAGTACGTATTTTATTCTAATTTTTACCTTATTTAAAAATTGATAAAGTAACTTTCAAAAAATACGGAGTTAGTCCAATCTTAGGAAAAGGGTCGATCAAAAAGTACAACTTTTTGAATTTTCTAAGTAATAACCGGGTTTTGAACTTTCTACAAAGTCAAATAAATGATTTTACCGAGGTTGGCTAATTCTATTGTTTCAGGACCCTCGCAACTATCCCATCGTCAACTATTCTTTCGAGTTGGAGGACGAGTAGATCGTTTAGATTTAGAATTCCACTTCGAACTTTAATTAGCCACGCCCTTTTCGATTTTCATAAAAATGGACGAAACTAAAAATAAGTTCAAAACGGTGAAATTTTCGAATTCGTTGTAGTGTAATTAGCTCAAGTAAGTCAAACAAATTGTGGGTTTTTGTTTTTTCTTATTTTTCTCCTAGGATAACGATAATTGTCTTCGAATTATGAGTTGAGAAAGGTGTAAAGTTTTAAAGACGCAATAAATAAATTTGAAGATTTTTGCATTTTATCCTTAGTTTTTACTGGTACTTGATACCATGTCATATCTTCATTATTTGCGATTTTTTCCTTTAAAACATGAAAATTTCAGGATTAAAATCTCGAGAGAGAAATGCTGTTTCTGGACGATTTCTTAGAAAGTAAGAATTTTTTGGAAACGAAATAAGTGAATTTGGGTGTTCAGTGCTCGAGGAGCTGCCGAGCGAATTGAAGGATCGATGCATGGAATTACGGAATTTGGACGCGCAAGTTCAAGGTAAATTTTGAATAATAAATAGGATAAAATTAGATATTTCAGTCGGTAAACGCCGCAACGAGGAGGCGATTGCTGAATTCTTCCGAAATTCCGTGAACATGACCGAAGAGGAAAAGCAGCAGAGACATGAACAGTTTCAAGCTGTTAGTTCATTTTTCGTTCGAAAAATAAATCGACTGATGAGCAAAAAGTCATTTATCATGAACTTCTCTTTTGCGATTTTCGCCCTTTTCGTTTCTGATAAATTTCATCTGTCAGCTTTCTTTATCATTCATTTTTGAGCAGTTCTACCTTTTCTTAATTTTGGCAAGAAAAAAAAATTTTTTAGGAATACCGCCGTCTCCGCTCTATTGCCGAGGAGAAAGTGGCGATCGCTGAGCGAATGAAAGAACTTCTCGAAAAATACGTACAGCACTTGGAGAAGGAGAAAACGCACTTCAAGTACGAGCTGGAGGCCGACAACCCGGGAATTACGGAAGCCATTGAGAAAAGTAAGAATTTTGAAATTTATCGTTTGAGGATATCTTTTCTCGGAAAACTCAGAAGAATATTATTCTTGCAACGGTAAAAATAGCATGGAATAGTACATTTTCCTAACTTTTCCAATTCTCTCTTCTGTCAAGAATTGTTTTTTTACAAAGCTGCATCTTCATAAACAAGATGAGTCCCAGATATTAAATTTCGACTGATTTGTAGTACGAAGTTTAGCAAAATCGATGATTTGGTGCGTCTCCATTAGCACCTAGCCATGCCCAAATTTGGCTGAAGGTGTATGGGACGCGCACAAATTGACTAACTAGTTTCGAGTTAACTAGTCAATTATCAAATTCTTTTCATTCGAAACGAGAATTTATTGCGCTACGCATAATCTTTGTAAGGTTGCTATGCAAAGGTTTAGCAAAGAGCGCAAGAGATTGAATTCACGTTGGATATCCTCTAGCCTGAATTTATAGGCTAGGGGCACTTTAAGCGTGAGACAGTTAGATTTATTTGAGAAGTTCCTGAAAGATAGTTCAATGCTGTAAGGTGGTTTGTGGCACAAGTACCCTAATTTGTAACGAAACTTCTCGAGAAACCCTCGCTAAATTTTGTTTTCAATCTGGACACTGTTATAAATCGATAAATCGTTCCACGCCCATAATTGCCCAATTATTTTCTTACAACAATCAGCATTTGTAGTCAAAGGTTCAAATATTTCAGAATTCTCCGAATACGTCGAGTCAGTGATCGCAATGCGGAAGGAGAGGAAGCGTCGTCACACGAGCCAAGCCAACGGAGGCACGCCCTCGAGCAGCATTCACGACGGGGAGTCCAGCAATTCCAAAGTCAACAAGTAAGGGGATTTTTAGTTTGAAAACTTATTCTTACTACTTTTGTGCGTTTTTATAAGAAGTATTCTGAATGTAGCGTGAAATTCTGCAACTTCTCTAATCACTTCCTAAATATATCAGAATTCTCATCAATATGGAATTTTAATAACGATTCGAGTGTTTCACAAACTAGATATTAGAACCTTGTTGATTCTTTCGATGCTCAACAATTACAGCTGATGTAATTTATCCAAAATTAAATCTACCCTTCAGAATCCTGAACGAAGGCTACAGCCTGTTGAATGGCAGCTCGAGCAACGACTTTATGTCGCTGGAAAACGATGTAATTTTTCGTTTTTCCGTAACATTGTTCTTTCGAAATTTTAGCAAATGATGCCGATGATTTCCGCATCGAGCAGTCGGTCGAGGCTGGTATTGGACGAGGACTCCAATCAGGGAATTCCTAATAAGGTGAGGGAATTGTTCGAGAGAAAATGTTTCTCGAAGTAAAGGCATTTTTAACGCGCAAAAAAGTCTATTAGATCATAGAGGAGAAGCAGACTGGCAATTCTCAACGACGAAATAGTGTGTTCAATGAAGAGAGCTAGAGACATAGTCATAGCGTTTCCTCTGCATGCTCTAGCTCTCGATGGCCTCTTTTTTCGCGCCACTAATAAATAATTTTTGAAAGATATCTGCTTGAAAATATTTTTGAGAAAAATCAGAATAATTTGAAGATGGAGCGATACTTTTGGAAAAAAGAATAACTTACAAATAATTTTCAGAGACGCAACACTGGGACTCGCGATCACCGTGGCTCAGTGGCTCTGCCCTCGCCCTTCTCGATGAAAGTCGACTCGCCGAGAAGCGAAAAGAGTACGATTTTTTAGCCAAAAGAACCTTCAAAAAGTAAATTTAGGTTGGACTCCATCTAATACGGAAGAGACTTCTCCAATCACGACAAGTTTCGCATCGCCTTTCGGGTCAGCAACCATGCCTGCATTCGTCGGTCCGGAAAGCAGACATGGCAGACCGAGAAAGTGAGACTATTTTTATCTTTCTAAGTATACTCGCGAATTTTGAAAGAGTTTTAATGTTTAGTACTTTTCAGTGCTTCAAAAATGATTACCAGAAATGTAAAATAGTTTTTAGATAAATTTCATGAAACTTCGAAAATGAATGTTTCAAATTCGTTAGTTGAGTAGTTTTTCGACAGAAACTTAAATTTCCATTTGAGACTGACAACTCGCGTACAGGAAATGTTCAAAGAGGCAGTCCAAAGACAGCGTCACCATCAGCCCGTTCAGCATACCGAAAATGTTGAAGAACAAGAAGGTCATTTTCTAATGTTATTTTTCCTAAAATTAGAGTACTTTCTAGGAGGTGAAGAGGACGAGGACGATTCTGACGACGCGAGAAGGACCTGGTGCTTCTGCAATGAGAAAAGTTACGGCGATATGGTTGCTTGCGATAATAAAGATGTGAGTTTGTTACCATCGTTTTTTGAAATGTTTCAAGTAAATGGAAAATGTATAAAATCGCATGTTTATTCAACTCTTTTGTTCTCAGTAGAGAAAAAAAACCTTTGGAAGTTCTTAATTTCTTTATAATTATTAGCGGAAAAGTGGCGAGAATGGAGTTAAAGAAAATGGTTTATTTTGATTCAGCAATTTACAATGATCTGAATATCGTTTCGATTGCCCAAGTGAATTAAGGAATTAGTTTTCAATTTTCAGTGTCCATATCAATGGTTCCACTACCCGTGTGTGGGCATAACGGCCACCCCGCGAGGCCAATGGTTCTGTCCGCACTGCACTTCGCTGGGAATTGCGGGCGATTCGGCAACCATGAGCAGTAACCCGAACTCGAATTTCTACTAGTTTAGAATTATGAAAGTCATAATGTGACAAAATAGCATTGAAAAACTTATCCTTTTCCTGTAAATTTTCACATCATTTCACATGATGGATACTTTTTCCGACATATTTTGAAGCGGATGTAAAAAATAACTTCAAAAGTACTTATCTGTCTAACTCCTCAAAATCCGATATTGCATCCCATTATTTCTATTCTTATCTCAAAGTTATCGCATTTTCACATACTTCATGTATATTTGTTTTTATCTTATCAGTTTGTTATCAGTTTTGATGTGCAGATTTCCATTTATTTTGCATCTTTTCAAAGAAATACCTTGTTTGTGAAAATAAATTATCATTCGTTGGTGAAAATGCCCGAAATGACCAAAGTTTTAGTCTTCTCCGTACTTACCCAATTTTATGGTTTATCGATTTGTTTTGATTTAGAGATAAGAGAATGAGTGCAGAATAGATAACGCTTTTGTAAGTATTTCTGATGGGTCACTTGCACCCAATAAACTTCTCATTTCTCCCAGAAAATAGTGCGATTCAATTATTTTTTGCCATTTCATCGATTCTTTCGCTAAATAGACGCTGCATTTCTTGCTTTGGAAAAAAACGCCATTTTTTATCCGTGGTTATTCTACTTTTTAAAAACTCATTTTCTGGGAAATTTTGATTTTAATTCCAGTGCCTTGATTTACGAAACACTGGGAGGTTCCACCTTGAAAACTTTTCTATGAAAATGAATTCGGGAAGGCCTCAGTTTTTCGTGAACCCGGAATTAGAAAATAATGATTTTTCAATTATTTTCGCTTTTTTCTTAAAAATTCTCCTAAAGAGCATTGCTTCTTCCAAATATTAAAAGAAATTCAATTTCTGATTTTAGAAAGTGATGTTTTCTTCTAATATTCTTCGCCTTTTTTTCTTTAAAGAATTTTCTATAAAATCACTCATTTTCCGGATGTTTTTTTCGAGAAGCTAATTTTTCTGATTCCAGAAAATGGTGTTGTTCATAACGGACGACTCGATGATGGAGCACAGGTGCCTGTGGGATCCCGACCACATCGAAACCCCTGAACGAATGAGTGTTATCAATCAGAAATTGAAGGTGAGCGATTTCGTGGAAAAATAATGAAATTCGTTATTTTCTTCATTTGTTCTTCTTTGAAGTTGGAACATTCTAGAAATTAATTATCATTTCAAACATCTAAAGTTATTCAAAACATGAGAATATCTATTTTCTCCCTTGAAAAAGGCACAGAAGCACGGTTACTAGTTAAAATTGTTCTGAGTTTTAGGGAAACATTGAACGTTATTTTAAGTAAGAAAATTTTGCAGTTTCTAGGAAACTGGCCTGGATGAGAAGCTGACACATCTGCAGCCGCACGTAGCTACTATGGACGACATCGCGACTGTGCACGATAGAAAATATGTCGAGTTGATGGCCACAACAAAGGATATCAAGAGTGAGGTAAGAATTTGTGTAATCTCATCCGAGACTTTCTAAACGATAGAAAATAGATTAGTTTTTCGCTACTCTAGAAAATTTATGCCTTCAGGAAGAACTAGAAAAATTCTGCACGGAGCACGAGGACGTCTACGTGAATCCGAAGACGTTCGACTGCGCCTTGATGGCTGCAGGTTGTGCGATGAAACTCGCGGAGGAATGCTTTACTCAGAGGTTATTTTTTTTTAACTTTCTACCCTATTTACACAGAAACCTAGTTGCCAGATTTACTTATTTTACATGACATTAAAACATATTTACTTTCGTTTCAAATTATTTATCAATGGGAATCAATCCTGAACTTATATTGAGACTCCGCTTCTCTCTATCATAGATATTTGAAACGTACCTGAAGAACATAACTTACGCTTCGATTTTAATAAAATATAAACTTGGCAGCCATTTCTACTATCCGATCAAATTGAAAACTCTTTTCTAAAATCAATACTAGATGAAACCTATTTTCGCATTTGGCGATTTCAGAGAATCCGGCTTCGCGCTGATTCGTCCTCCCGGCCATCACGCTTCCCCGAGCGCTGCCTGTGGATTCTGCATCTTCAATAACGTCGTCATTGCCGCTAAACACGTTAGTTGTTATTCATAAAAAGCGATCAGGCTCAAATTTTAGGTTCGTTCTCTCGGAGCGAAGAGAGTTCTCATCGTCGATTGGGACATCCACGCCGGAAATGGCACTCAGGCATTCTACTTTTTGAAAACTCGATATTTTATTGATTATTGCGATTCTTCAGGAATGCGTTCACGTAGAAGACGGCATCAAGCTGATTTCGATCCACCGCTTCGAGCACGGCTTCTACTGGCCTCATCTGCAGCAAGGAGGTGTTGTCAATAAATGTAGGCTTCAAACTTTTCACATATGAAAGAGGAAGCCGCTCTTGTTGTTTCATTGACAATAAAAACTCGCATCAAATTATCTTCAGTCAAGAACTCCGTGAACGTGCCTTTGAACGCGATCGGCCTGACTGACTCGGACTACCTGGCCATTTTCGAGCTGATCGTCCAACCCGTCATCGATGACTACATGCCCGACTTCCTGTTCGTTTCCTGCGGATTCGATGCTGCTTTTGGTCGGTTTCAAGTGAATCTTAAAATAATTTGCTGAAGGAAAATGGAATTGATACGATTTTTGTCTTAGTTTCATTTGTCGAAATACCACTCATTATTCAAAGATTAGATACGTTTCATGAAGTGACAAATTTCTAATTTTATTTTGCTACTTGTTTCTACTCGAATTTCAGTCTAATTGAACTCGGAAAGTAATTCCAGGCGATCCCCAGGGCGAGATGTGCGTGACTCCGGGCGGCTATGCGAATATGATGCGTATGTTGCAGAACACGGGGCTCCCGGTCGCTCTGATATACGAGGTAGAATCTATCTTACTTTTTAGTATTTTTGTTAAGTGTGTCTGTCTGTCTGTTTGTGCACGCTCAGTTCTCATTCTCTTTTATTTTTTATCGATATCGACTTTTCAGGGGGGTTATTTCCTGGAGTCTGACGCGGCCGCAGGAGAATGGGTCATTCGAATGTTGCTGGGCGAACAACCGCCTGCCATCAAGAGAGAGGCATGCCATCTTTTTACAGATTCAAAGGGAAAAATCCTTGACTACAATTATGTCGAGGCTCAAAATGCTTAGCTAAAATAATTTAGCGCGATGTGCATACTTTGATATTTAAGAAATGTTAGAAACGTTGAAAATATTGAGCACAAGGATATGATTTTATATCAAAGAAAAGTTCACGAAAGAATACATTTCAAGACTAGTTAATTAGTTCATGAAATACTCAGCACTGATTTTTCATCAGCAAAAGATTGGTTTTGACAATGATAATGAAATTTCAGAAGCTCAACCCAACGCTGCCACCAGTTATCAGAAGAATTTATTCGACTTTCGGAGAGGTCTATCCAACGATGAAAACGCTTGCGGAAATCGTCGACTCTCTAAACGGACCGGCTAAAGAGGTGAAATCTAAATATCTTCATCACTTGCGATTTCTCCTTTCAGAAAGCGCGTATATGACGGACGCCTTATCATCTTTTTTTGTTGTGTTCGATTTATTTTCGCGAATTTGATAGTTTTGTCGGCACCAGATCAATGGTCATTGACTCTAGCAGCGTCTGAAAGAAAAACTAGCGAAAATTATTCAGAAAATTTTTCAAAAATTGAAAAGTAACAAAAACGAAGATAAAACAATGCATAGGACACAACGCGACTTACGCTGACTGTCAAAAGTGCCTTTGAGTTTTCATTTCTCATCGGTATTGAAAGGAGAAATTGCACGTGTTCATATCTTCCATACTATATGGCCTAAAAATAACTCCACCATTCTCTATGCTCTTTTCCGGTACTATCCATCACTGACTATTTTTGATGGTATTTTATCCAAATTTCCATCTTTTCATATAGTGAAAATAGCACACTTTAAGACCGATTTTAATATCTATGGTCAGGGATGTTTCCGGTTCAATTTTTTCGCAAATCGAACCGAATCGCGACACATCCTTGCTTATGGTTTCAGGATACGGAACCGGAATATCGTGGAAGTCGAGACGTAGTCGTGTATCCCTACATTACGAGAGGATTGTATCCCAGAAGACCGGATGAATTTGAAAACGACCTGAGAAAACAGCTTGAGGCAATCATTGATAGCTACAAAAACGGAGAGCAGTATCCGGTAAGTGGAAGTTCAGTAATATCTTGGTTTTCTGTTGCAAGTCCATTTGTTCCAAAGGAGAAAATTGTGAAAGGAAGAAAAGAAAGCGGAACAAAAGTACTCACTTACGAAACACATTTGGCGTCTTATTTTTAATTTTCAGAAATTCGACGTCAAGCTTTCTGCTGACCTGAACATCGTCGTGAAGAAATCGGAGGAAGACGCGAATCTGTGCGAAGTGACGACCTGCTACAAAATGTACGACATGGTCAGATATTTGGTGAGCTGAAGTAATCGAATTTATTTTCAAATTTCTCCAAATTGATTGATTTATCCTTCTACTCATAGAAACGTCATTGCATCTCTGAATTTTCTAGAAGTTAATCTTCGAAACTATTTGAAACATTTGTCAGGTGCTTCTGCCTCTGAACCCCGTCCATCCGCCCATTCCATTCGCCGCTTATCCCGGTCGCACCCCTGTTCCCGAACTCGTCGAGGCTCTCAGGAAACTCAAAGAAATCCCCGAATTCAACGATTTGCCTGTATTCCAATTGTAAGCCTTTTATCTTTTATCGTTTTGTCATTCCGAAAATCTTATTTTTATCTAAAGTTTCACTTTTACGAAATTTCTAGAAGATCAATTTTATTCGAAACCAGTAGTGTCACGATAAATAAATAATTTTTAAGAAACTTTTTGACGAATAGCTTGAATTTTCGCTCACCTAACCTGCACAAATTTATTCTTACATCATTTTTGCTAATGATTTATAAAAAGCACTTACATAACACGGAAAAACGTTAATGAAATGCACTTCTTTATCCACTGGCACGATTCGTCATTTGCAGACAATGATGCAATCGATTCCCTCTCCTATTTCGAGAGGATAAATCTTTGCTCTGCCTGTCTACTTTCATCAGATTACCTATCCTACGCATAAATGCAGGTTATTCGATATTTTTTACCTAAAAGTTTGTCTTCTTTTTTACATGAGCTTACACTTATTCTTTGGCTAAAATTTACCACTTTCTGCTTAAAAATCTCGACTTTTGCACGGATAAATTGCAATTCTAATATATTCCGCGTTTTAACCAATTTACATTTCACCTGTCCGCAGAACAAACAGAACCGAAAAGAATGATTAGATGCGATTTTCCAGGTTCAGTTTTTTCAGTTTATTTTATATAGAAAATAATTTTATTCTTGATGAAGTGTCTGAGAAGTTGCTATTTATGAGCATTCTCCGAACAAGATTTGTTTTATTTTGATGATGAGCGCGTTACACAAACTACGTTTTTGTTAGCTTCTTCTGAAAACAAGCAAACACTTTCTTTATTTTTCGATCTGAAATTTTACTTAAATTTTTCATTTTCGACAATTTGATATTCTTATTTTTCATCATCACGTATAGCAAAGTGGGAATAGTGGGAGTATTGATGAATTTAAACTGATAAGAAACCAGAGGGAAAATGAGAGAATATGCAAATGAAGAGAGGAAAAGTGTTAGACAATCCGAACTGTCTTCAGAAATAATCAAAACTGCTCAATCTTTAGCGCTGAACTATAGTCTTTCAATATTACTCTGGCATCCTTCATGCTATGAAATGGGCAGAGACGCAGGGAGAGGTGTTGCTTTCCTCAGTAGAGCATATCAAATTTAATCCCAAAATGGGTTTCATTTCCATGTTTTGTACTTATTTATTGAATTCTCAACCTACCTACGCTTTTTTCGGCATGTGATAGTGATAAACTGAAATTATTTATTTAGAAAAATAATCTGTTGACATGTCAGAAATTCTATTTCGATTTCTAATCCTTTATTTTTAATTTGTAATTTTCCTATTCTGACAGATCTTTTTCAAAAGTCGAATAACTAGTCTGGCTTTTTTCGAAAATTTCAAAATGTTCAAACTAGTCCGTAAATTTGGAGCACAAACCGGCGTAATATAATGCCAGAAATTTTATACCTTTATACGAACTTCTTCCGAAATAATTTTGTTCTTTGAAATAGTAAATAAGACAAGCATCAATATTCATTTTTCCTTATGAAATCCCTCATTTCAGAATTCCTATGGCATACGATGCATAATTCGTTCAAATGCAAGGCGCTAGCAGAAGTAGGAAAGATTTTTCAAGTTTTATCACAAATTCAATTTTTCAGATAGGAAAATCTACGAGGTCCTTATCTTCATCAGTCTTGCATCTTTGTTGCTGACTTTCATTGCATCATTCTACAATCGTCCTTCCTACAAGACTCAAAGGCTAGCATTACAAATTCTACTCGAAAAAACTGATGCTCATGAAAAAATGTTCTAAAAGTTTCGAAATTTTCAGAGCTCAAGCAAAAATTTTCACGACAGCCAGTAAGAATGAACGGCCTTTGAAGGCGGAAAAGCACGAAAAGGCGACCGAAAAATTGCCGTTCGCGGAATGCAAATTGCCGAATTTCGACCCGTGGGATCGGGAACTCGTCAAATTTATCTCCGTCAACTTTGACCCGCTAAGGGTAAGCTTTGAAAAACGTATCGTAAATATATATTGTCAGATCCTTTATGCTTTCATTAATGATGAATTGAAATAATTTAAAACGTCATTTTTGTTTATAATTTGCAAGAATTTTTTCAAATGATTTCCAGGATTGCAACAAGAATTTCCGAAAATTGACCACATTGCGAGGACAAGTCGTGGATAGTCTGGATGAGAGTCACGATTGTCAGGCGCGATGTCTTCTGAGAGAATCTGACTTTTCGAATCTGGAGACCAAATTCATTTCGGTAGCTTTTTCTGTAACTTTTTTTTTCCTAAAAATTCAAAAGAAACTCTTTATGGTTTTTTTTCATTCTTCTTAATCAAAACTTGTTCTCATAAAGTCCATGAACTTTCCAATTAACACTTCGTTACTTTCAAAATGTTAATTTCAGTTCAACAGTTCGACAAAATTCCACTGTGACATTGTGCAGACGAGATGCCACAATAAAGAGGGAACAGAGGATTACGGTATGTTGCACGCGCAAATCGTTGAGAGGTATGCCGATTTTTAACATTAAAAATTTGACATGTTGAATAATATCGAGAAACGGATGCGTTGATACCACGGTCTGTTGTGTTTTTTGCGTTATTCCATGTCACCGATTATTCAAAGATACCTTTTCGAAAAATCGTCAATTTCTAATCTAAAAATTTGAATTCAGCACAAAAAATCACACGAAGAAGGCAGCGGAAGGGCTGCAGCCCGACGTGTATGTCATTCTGTTGGACTCAGTAGCCCACACTCAGGCGATCAGGTGGGGTTTTCTTTTTTCCTTGATGAATGGTAAAATTGGTTGACATAGTTGATTAGCTTTGAAATGGTTTCACAAATGCATTTTCTGAAAATTTATCTGAAACAGGTCGGTTTTTTTTTTCAAATATGGAAACCAACAATAGACACAGCACAATTGAAATTGTCTATGATGTATCATTTTCGTGAAATCCATCTTGACCAACTCTTCAAATGTTTTGATTAAAGATTGCATAATTCTATATTAGTAGAATTTCCTACTTTTAATCTCTTTAGACCAACTTTTGAAACCTACATAATTTGAATTTTTAGAAACCTGCCCCAAACTCTCTCGTATTTCATCGAATCGATGGGTGCCATACGATTTCCCTATCTAAACAAAATCGGCAAGAACTCACGGCCAAATGCCCTTCCTCTGTGGTTCGGTGAGTTAGTTAGGAAAATTCATATTCCCGAAAAGTTAAATGAACACTCTGTGATAATAGTTCCAAGAAGTGAACACTCGAACTTTGTATCTATAAAAATTGCAAATTGAAAATCGCGAGACATCGATACATGATGAAACATACAAAAAGATAGTATAAAGAAAGGATATTTTATTTGTTCTTGTCAGAGCTTTCTATGCTTCGTGTCACGAAGTCTCACGGTTTCCAAATGCCCCGAATTTCCACCGCTTCTTTCTGAAACGATAGCTTTCAGGCAAAACCTCCGAAATAGTCGAGCGAACCGCTTACGGCATGCCGAATATTCAGCCCGATTGGACCGAGAAGGAATATTGCAACGATTTTCTGGACAAAAAGGGATTTCTCATGAAGGAGTATCAGGAATACGGGTATAGGGTAGGTAGATGAAGTTAGTTGGTATTTCGAATTTTCTAATTGCTATCAACATACTCTAAGAATCATCCCCAAAAGATGACCATTTTGCATTTGTACAGTGAAACATAGGATTTTTGAGGTTAAAAATATGGTAATGTTACAATATTTGGGATACAACCGCCTCTTCTTCATTTATTTTATAGGTTATTTGAAACCGATCTTTAATTTTTTTTTTCAAATCTCGATTTTCAGACGCTCCTAGCCGAAGACTGGGCCGACGGGGCTATGAACTGGCCGGATTGCTATGGGTTCGACGAACAACCCACTGATCATTACATGAGGTTAGTGAGTCTAAAATTCTTATTTTTGAAATTTCTTTTCTTCTTGATAGTCTTTATACTATATCAACAAGATAACAAATGGGTTGAACTTTCGTCTAGTGTGCTCATTCGGTTACCTCTCATAGTATAAATTCTTATAGTCTTCAGAAATTTATAAAATGATTACTTTGTTACGAAGGAATCTAAGAAAGATCTTTCTTCAAACTATTCGTCAGAAGTGACTACTTTTCAAATTGTCCTTTTTTATTTTACAGACCTTTCCAAGTAGAATGGGAATCACGACAGCACGTGATGCTGTCGCTGACCTACACGAAGAAGAACTGCCTCGAGCAGCATCAGGACATCATGGCCTATCTCGATCAGTTCGTCAATGCTTATGAAGGTGAGGCAATTTCTCGAATATGAGAATATGAATATCGAAGTTTTTAATTTTTCGATGCCTTTATTAGAAAATATCCCTTTTCTACCACCAATATTAAGAATGATTTCATAACTCTAAAGGAAGTGTTAAAGTTGAAACATATCCTGAATGTCATGTTTCGAATATCATTTATTCTTTATTTGACAAAACTTTTCTCCTTGTGAGAATTTGATCCCTTTTCAAAGTAAAATTTCAGGAGCACCTAAATTCGGCTGGGTTTGGATGTCTCTTCTGACTCATAACTGGCAACGAGAAGTGGTTCATGCAGATCAGTATTATCGAGATTTTCTCCTCGACAATCGTCAGAAGTTGGATAATGCCTTTGTCATCCTCATGGGAGATCACGGACTCAGATTTGGGGAGGTAAATTTTACCTTTTTTAACGATAAAATTTTATAGGTTTTAAAAGATTCTTTGAAACAAATCAATACGAATAGAGAATGATGATATGACGAATTCATTTTTTCGGGTTAAAAATGGTTTTTAATCCAGGAAAAGAATAATCAGAATTTTAAAAATGTATTTTCAGGCGACATCGACAGTGATCGGCGAAGAGGAAATCAACCATCCGCTGTTCGCAATTTCTCTGCCGAAAAAGTTGCGAAACTCGCCAATTGCAGAGCAAATGCGGGAAAACGCCAAGCAACTCCAGACGCATTTCGACATTCGGGCGACTTTTCTCGACATTTTGAAGGTATAAGTTTCAATTAATGAGAAATACATAATGATGAAATTGATCTTCGTAAACTAGATAAATAGTTTCATTAAAAATTCCGAAATATGCTAACTTTAATTTTTGTAAAAGCATATTTTTCAGTACCAACCCGTCAAGAATTTCACCGACACGAGTTTGTTGGAGATTCCTGGTGAAAAATTCGGATCTTCACTCTTTCGAAGGCAAACTCCAACTGGTATAAAAATTCATGAATATGTTTCATTTTTGCCATTTTCAGAGCGAAATTGTCGCACCTTACCGATCAGTTTTACGTACTGCATCTGTCAATTCGATACTGTTCAGATGGATTTGTGAGATTTTTTTTTTCAAAATTCCCTTATTTTTGGGCTTTTGATCTAAAGTGAGGTGGCACGCGATAAAATATTAATTTTGAAATCAACTATTTTTTTTTATATATATCGCTTTTCTTAAGCTTGTTTAATTTGTTTTAGAGAATCCGAGAAAGCCATCAAACTGGGTAAATTCGTGATTGACGAAATCAACGGGATGATGAAAGCCGAAAATCTATTGCACATGTGCCATCCTATGGAGTTCGATCATGTAATTTTTCCCTTTTACTTCTAAAAATTTTCAGAAATTTCAGCTCGAACAATTAAAAATGTATCCTCCCGAGGAGTTGAACGGAGCCTATTCGATGATTGTCAAGGCGAAAGCACCGAGTTACGCCGTTTATAAGGTTCGCCAATTTTAGGAAATGAAAATTTATTGCTATTTGAAAGCTAATGATATTCGAACTTACAATTCCACTTATTTTGATCGATGGTTTGAGTTCTAAAGAAAAAATATTTGAAAAAAACATAAATTTCACTAAATCTTTATCAAATCGGGCAACAATTCTTTCATTAGCACTGTTATCTGGACAATACAGCATGAAAAAGATTAAAAATCGAGACAAAAAGTGAAGTTGCAAATTTCCTATCTATTTTCTCGGATTGATTTTCACATTGAAAAATAATCGAACAAAGAAATTTCAGGTAGTTGTAAAGCGTTATTCGAACGATACCTACGATCTGGCGAAGAGCTCTATCGACAGACTTGATGTCTATGGCAAGCAGGGCAATTGCGTGCCATACATAGTCACCCATCTGTGCCATTGCAAACTCGAGTATTTGCATCCATCAACCACCTTGCCCCCATCAATAACACCACCAATTGATGGCGATACTTTCCCATCGCTTAATAGCGATTC
Source organism: Diploscapter coronatus (assembly GCA_964036155.1). Lineage (NCBI taxonomy): Eukaryota > Metazoa > Nematoda > Chromadorea > Rhabditida > Rhabditidae > Diploscapter > Diploscapter coronatus. The sequence continues at coordinate 73,902,399 of OZ038423.1, read as the reverse complement.
CCTGGCAAGTTGAACGGTAATTTTTACTAGTCGATGATTTAGTGACGATTATCGAGAAATTTCTTATTAAGTTGCTACTTGACACACGATATGAAAGCGGGTTTTATCTGTGAGTTATAGAACTTGTGCGATTTCCATCTTTCGAGATTATATATTTTTTCTTTGAAGCTTTTTATGAAAACTTGTGATTTGTTTACGGGTTATTTCAGTGGTTTTTCTAGTCCGTGATTGTGATTTTTTTTGCATTTTGCAGGTGCTTTATGAATAGATTTCATTGAAATCACTCTTATAGTTTGTTCATTTTCAGCTGAATCTGATTAAAATATTTCCCGAAAATTTCAAATTCGAACGCTATTTTCAGTCCGTCAATGCTCATTGCATTTGACTGGCGAGAAAGGGAGTTGTCAGGTCGAATTGGCGAATCTGTCAGGCAGAAAGACGATGAACGGTACAAGCGACAAACAAGATGCACATTTTGGCGGGAGTTTGGAACGGTACAGTTTTGAAACTGAAACTAGCTGATTAAAAAATAAATATGTTTCAAAATGTTGATATTTCGTAAAGTTTGAAGAAAACGCCATTCATCTATACTCGTTTTCGTATCAAATAAAATTTAAAAAGACATAAATGAATATATTTTCAAGAAAATCCACGTCGCCTTTTGAACCTATCAAGGATTAATGATGCAAAATAACGGGGTTTAGCGTGCAACTGTGCAACAAATCGGGAAGTTCAAACAGGCTGATTATTTTAATTTCAATTTCCTCTTATTCACTATTTCTAACTGCGTCTAAATTCCTATCTTGATGTAGAATTGTTAAATTTTCATTTTTCCTGAATTTTATAGATCCACCTGCTTCTTTGTCTCTAATTCTGTAGCAGCTAGCATAAACTGGATCATAACTAATTGACTTGATATAGCATTCGGAATTAAAATAGATTCTCTGTAATATTCGACGATCTCAAGGAAGAGATCGGATCCGAAAAATGTTTGCACCATTCGACTCAGCTCGCCGAACTGAACAATCTGATATAGCTTTCGGGGTGTTGGAATAACTTTTGAAATTTGACCCCAGACCCCGGTACCCAGACTTGAAAATTTCGGGAAAAGCTCCAAAATCGTGTTCTCCAGGTCGAACATAGGTAGAAAACACTCAAATACCCCTTCAAAACGAATTTGAAGTCTCTGGTCCGATCTCTTCCTTGAGATCGTCGAGAATTACATGGATTCTGTTTTAAAATCTTCGATATTGATATAAATATAAATTCATGAATTTCTAAAATATCTTGCCCTAGAATCAAATTAGGGCAAATATTTTTATCTTTAAAATGGTCTCAAATGTGCGAATAAGAAGATGCGGCCTGGAAATAGTTCCTTGATGTTATCGTCTCATATAAGCACCTGAATTAGGGATTTCTCGGGATTCCCGTAATTCTTATATCAGCCGGTCGGGGAGGGTTTATATTCACTTTTAGCGATGCGTGACATTTTGAACATAAAAATCAATTTAAAAAAAAAAAACTCATTCCAGTTGGTTTCAAAAGCTGATTTCGATGTCAGATTCGTGTTCAGCGTAGTCGAAAACCCTGGGGTATTTTCCGGAGTCGAAATTATATCAGAGGATCGAGATATCGACGTAGGTCATGTTCAAAAAGTGGTGTTTTCTGATCTTTGCCACGAAATCAGCTGTCCGAATTTTTCTTTCAGTTTCAATCCGTTTTCGATGGGGGTTTTTTTACTCGAGAGATCTATAGGAGATTTACTTTCACACAAAGAATTAGCCATTTTCGGCATTTGGTGATGGAGCTACAGTATCCAAAGTTTGAAAAAAGTGATTTTTCGGAAATAACTTTCTTTAAATCGATTTTTAGCCGCACCATTTTTAATATGTTGTAGAGCTCGCCATTTCATGTCGATTAAAAAAAAGAACGCTGATTTTGGTCCAGAAATTAGCGAGTTACGGTAGTTTGAAACTTCAAAGATCTCAATTTTGAAGCAAAATTAGAGTATAAAAACGAATAGTAGAGATGCTAAAATTTTGCATTTAGGTAGCACTTGATGTGCACTTTCTAAAAATACAAAAATATTGGATTTTTTATTAACACCCATTCAAAGGGGTTTTATATTTTAAAAAAATAAATAAAAGCGGAGGTTTTATTCAGCGCTCTATTTGTATCCAAGAGTGATTCCCACAAAAGGAGATCAACCAATATTTTTAAAATCTCGACGTCAGTGACTCGTACATCATCACCTAGGTAAAAGATTTTGGTGACTGATTTCATATTTGAGGGACTTTCACCTGCGAATAAAACCTCCGCTTTTATTTTTTTAATATAAAATCCCTTTTGAATGGGTTCCTTATAGTTCTTATAATCCCAGTATTGAATAAAGCTTCCTACAGTATTTTACCAACGTTATTGAACAAGTGCAGGGGGATCGCAACACCCGTGAAGTTAATAAATCTGTCGATGAAGGTCTAATCTCGCCCCCGATTAGCCGCAAGCCACCATTGACCTTCTTCAGTTTTCACTCTTCCTTCCCAATCTTGTACGCGTCTTTATCTTGTCATGTTCAGTCATTTAGATCGTCACAATCAAATTTGATGAGTGCAACTGGAAAACGAGCAACTGTCCTTCTGTTGATTATTCTTGTTATCGGATTTGTTTATTATTTTAATCGAGGTGTTTCCAACGAGGCTCAGCTTTGGAAATTCGACCTCCCGGAGCGACCAGATATCCTAAAAAGAAAGTAAGCTTTTGAGCTTTCTAGACCTTTATTTATAAAAGCCCGAGGAAAAGGATAGCCGCCAAATTTGCACAAGGCAGCAGAAGCTTGTGACTAATCTAGGAGGGAGCCTTTGAATGCCTCGTGAACAATCTTTTCATAGTCTAAACTTTTTCTAAGTCATTCAAATTAAGACTAAAACCATTTTACTATGATAGTTAAATTTTCGTTTAACTGTCGCAGTTAAACATTTGAGTCCCACCCCTGATTTTGCAGTATAAAATCACTATGAAATAATGTTAAAACCAAGAAGAATCAAAGGTTCCCCAAAAAGCAGATACAGGATTCAGGATTAATTCCTTTCACTTATCATTAATCTTCATGCAATCTCGTTCTAAAATTTGAAGTCGAAGAAGTCAAAAACCAAAGAAATTTGCAGGAGTTTGACTACCGACAAAGGACAAGTTAGTTACTATACCATCAATGAAGAAGTTTTCAAGCCAAACGGATTCGAAATCATTTCTGCCAGAGAGCCAGTGCCTCTTCTAAAGAACAATAAGCCTAAAACATGTGATCAGGTAAGACCAAATATATCTTGCGGCCGTAATCTAAGCTCAGATCTTCTCTTCATGGCTAGATATCGCATTGGAATATGATCCGCCATCTTCTCCTCCAGAATCAATTCCTCCCGAACTGATTCCTGAGTTCACTATGAATGGTCACGCTGTACTTACAAAGGTAATGATTTTTTCGAGGAAGACTTTTTTTGAATGGCTGAGTAGAACCTAATTTAGACCTATTTGAACAATATGGCGAAGCCGATGCCAAAGACTTGGGACCAAATCCCCGCCTGGCTGAATCATGATCCACTAACCTTCTCATCTTACAGAGCTGGAGGAAGTGAGCGCATTAAACTTTCTTTTTAGGATTTTAAATTTTGCAGTGTCGGTGCTACACTCCATGAATTATATGAACGTCACTGGCATGAATGGGATAGTAATCGGATCTGCAGACCCCTGGGTCGAAGTAATTTCGCTCCAAAATGGAGTCAACTCACTGCTTACGGTGGAATATCAAAGTACGACAATCTTGGGTGAGAGTAGAGTCAAATGGATCCATCCTTTCGAATATGCGAAGAATTGGAAAGAGTAAGTTGGTTCCCAAAAAAATTACGCACAAAATCATTTTTAGACAAGGACAATTCGATTTCGCGGTGTCTTTCTCTTCCATTGAGCACAGTGGATTACAAAGATATGGAGATCCTCGGGATCCGATTGGAGACATTCGAGAAGTTCAAAAAGTTTGGTGTATGCTGAAGAGAGGAGGTATTTTCTTCCTGGGATTCCCGAGAGGACAAGATCAGCTGGTCTATAATGCACATCGAGTATACGGAAGAATCAGATTGGCCATGATGTTTGATGGTTAGTCTGTTCTGACCCTTTGCTTATCAGCTCATTCCTCAGAAAGCTGGAGGAGGAGGAGGGCCAAGTCAGAGAATAGACCATTTATGGACCCCGCAGAAACTTACCTAGTTAGACTATAGAATCTCAACACAAGTGATTGTGCACCCTTTCGATTTTCTCTGACCTTCCCTAAGCATAGTTAGAGGCAGATTTGTTTCACTGTGTCCCTTCTCGCCTTGAAATTCTCACCACACGTGTATGGTCTCGGCAGGGCTGAGTGGCGACACCTCTTGCTGGATTAGTTTTCGAGCCTCTGGCGATCAAACGGCCCATTGGCTCTCTCTTTCTTTCTTATTCTCTCTGAAAAGTGGGCTAAATTTTGGGAAGCCCGGCAATGATTTTGAGACAAACGGACTGTGAGGAAAATAAAAGACAATTGAAAACAAATGGATAACAAACTTGGAATCAAAAATATTTAGCGAAATAATAACTTGTCAATTCAAATAGCATCAATAGACAAAACAAAGAAGAGGAGAGGGTCAGAAACTATTTGCTTGGTTGCCCTTTTTAGAACCTTTTTTGCCAATTTGTTTTCCAAAAAATATGGGTTTCGATTTAATCTTGGCGGGAAAAATAAATAACCGCTTTATTTTCAGGATTCGAGCTCCTCCACGTCTTCAGAAACAATAATCCCCAGCCATTCGAACTCAAAAACGAAGACTTCGCTATTATGCGTGGTTTAACCCAAGACATATTTATTCTTCGAAAATTGTGAAGACTCCAAGTTTCTAATAAAAATTAGTGTAAATCCGTGAGTCAGAAAGCCCTGAGCAGACTGGCAGATAACTCTCGCTAGGTTCTCCGCCGATATTTGCAACCAAGTTTATTAGGTGGGGCGGGTGTCGCAAACTCCGCTCATTTCGTCTTGCCCTTTGCTTGGACTCCTAGTTCCAAAATAAATGCGATTTTCTGAATATTTTCTTTTTTGAAAATAAAAATTTCATAGAGATATGACCAACTATTAAGTCTAAGTCTTTGAAGGGCAAGAAAATGTTCATTCTTGGCTTAAAGTCACCAGTGAATAGCTTGTTGGGTCTCAGTGATTTATCGATGAAATTTCGCTTTTCAATAAATAAAATATTCGGAAAAATCACTGGGTATCTTGACATAAGAAATCGGTTACGAACTGATTGAACTATGCCTTCATCCTTTTCTTTAAAGCTCTATCGTCTCTGTTTGTTTGTTTGTTTGTGTGTGTGAAGCCGGTTTTGTCAAGGATTGTCGAAATCCTCATTGTTACTGTGCGAGCGGCTGCTCGGGCCGAAGGGCCCGGCGCTCCACTTGCTTCTCCAATTACCGTAAAGCCTCGACTAGAAGCTCACCCCGGGACTCAACTTTATTGTAATTTTTAGGCTATTTTTAGTGGTCTTTTTATGGTTTGTTGTGTTCTGCAAAGTTGTAGAGGAAATCAAGTTCTATAAGTTTGTAGAACATCGCAAAATATAAAATTCAGTAAAAATAATTCAAACAAATTATAATAAAGTTGAGGACCGTAGTGGGCTTCTATTCGAGACTTTACGTTGCTCGATTTTTGCTTCGGACAGCCCTGGTGGACATTTTCTGCCCTCACTTTTATTTTCTTTGGCTGCTGTTCAAATTGAGCCTGAAGACTCCTACGAAGTGGAAAATCTCTGTGACTCGTCTCGAGGATCTCCTGGAGAATTTCCTCCTGGCTCATGGAATGGACAGCCTCCTTCCCGTGCTACGAGTCTTTGTCTGCTGAAATGAAAAAAAACTAACTTCTAGCTCTTCCCATCTCCCGAAATTTATTGAACTTTTCCCTGGACGCACTTGTGTCAAAGGAGAGAAGAGAACTCCCTCCATCAAATTCTATTATGATCATCAAGACGACCGATAGTTTCCGTTCAAGCATACTGGCTGTGGAGGTTTTGGTGGATTTTTGGTCCTAGACCAGTGCAAGCACACCCCTGGACAGCCTAAAAATTGCCTGGGAAATCTCCCAAAGCAAAGGAAAACCACCAAGTACATTTATGACTACGATGCTGGAGTACCGAAGTCTGTTTGTCCAGGTAAGATTGACAGAAAATCTAATGAAATAAACAATTAGATGGGGTTACGAGTTCAATATATATAGAAACTAAATCAATTCTATGATTATTACAAACGACACTAACTAATTGGTTTAATTGCATTTTAAATTATTGCAGATGGTAATTTAGCACATTGATCCGAAAAAGAGCTTCCATTTGAATAATAAATTATTACATGTTTAATCTCGACCAAAAATTCAGTTAATCAAAATGCCATAAACTCAAATCTTTATAAACTCAGATAGGAAATTTATTTCATAAAGCGCGTTATTATCTTCAACCAATTACTCCACTCAGTCATGTTCATTAACGAGCGCGAGCCACGTCTTCGTTATTCCTAAAATGCGTGTATCGTGAAGAAAATATTCTAAACAGTGTGATTTCTATTTCCTCAAAAATATTTGATTGATAACACTTGACAAAAAGTTTGAAAATTCGGGAGTGCCGAAGGTTTAGAATAGATTTTATGAGACTATCCTTACTCACTATGTAGCATGAACTATAAAATCACACAAAGGTTTTATTTCATTATCATCATGTATTTTAATTTTCATATTTAATGTCACTTTTCACTTTGCAGAATAATTGCCTTCATCAAAAATTTATTAAATAAGAAAAATAAAACTAATGATATATGGAAAGTTCAGACACTAAAACACTCATATTCATCATGTAAAAATGATCGAACCGATCATGCTTGTCATAGGGGATTTTTTAAATATTCTCTGAAGAAAATCTACACATCAAAACATCGGTAAAACAAAATCATGAAATTCTGTTACTCCTCACGAACAAAAACACTTTATTTGATTAATTTTAGTGATTTTATCAATAAATGGTTGAACTTATCATGTTCGGCACTGAAATTCTCTTTTTATATTTAGAGGGTGCAATTGATATTCTCGATGTGAAGGCAGAGTTATTATGAAAGTATTTTTCTCCAAATCTGATGGGCTGATCAGGCTTATAGCAAAAAACCACATGAAAAAAAGGGATCAGTGTACCCAAAGATGTGAATTTTTGAAGATGATATTCGAAAACTCCTTTTTGCGAGTCTAGGCTTATATCTAATAGTGAAAAAAAGAAAAATCAAGAGAAAATCACTTGACAAGAATTCTAGAAATATTTGAAAATTCTAGCGAAATTGCTTTCCTCGACTTTGACTTTACAGAGTGGGCAAGACTTGCGCTCTCTAGCTAAATCATAAAAGTCGTTTTAATTCCGATCGCGTTTATCGATGAACACTTTCGAGCGAAAAAGAAAAGATGTCTGAAAGTTCAGCAAAAGCTTACAACACCTGGGATTCCCAAGCCGTCTCCGATCCAAGTACTAACCAGGCCCGACGTTGCTTAACTTGCCAGATCGGACGGGATGGCGTGTGCTCAACGTGGTGTGGTCGTAAGCGACGGTGTAGTCTTTGACGCTGGACAAAAGTCAGAAAGATGAAGCACATCAATCAACTGCAGGATAAAAACTCACTCTTTTCAACCGGCATTGAATCACTTTGAGTTTGTCTTGTGGTTTCACTAAATGGGAATATTGGCGCAGAGCTGCACGTTTTTGAAGTGACATGTCCTATTCGATTAAAATGTAGCTGGATCCCGATGAAAGTTTCAGTATTTCATGTCTGGGACTGATCTTCAAGATTTATTCTTTTCGGAACCAAGAAATCCACTTTTCATCCGAAACAGTCACTCCTGTATGCGAATTAGCCGGTTGTTTGAGGAGACTGAAGCTCGCAAAATTCGCATTTCTTTGTCTTCTAATTTTGACCCGCTCTATCAGATTCATCAACGAAGAAAGAAATAAACGCAAGGCAAAGACAGCGCATGTAAATACACAAAGTGGACGGGGCATTGTGCCACCGTATCGATCTCTCTAGCAGGTTTTGAATTCGTTTCGAAGATTAGACATTTCATGCATTTCTCGTCTTTTATGCACGATTTTGAATAATTCCATGATGTTCTAGAGCATTCTCACTTCTCTGTTTTCCCTCGTTATTGATCATGATAGCGTGATAATAGAGATATTCGAGCAATTATCGATTAACAGATTTCTCTATTTTTTAATCCATGTTATCTCACTTGCAATGTCTCTTCGTTAGCTCAATCACTAAGCTATAAAAGGACATTAGAAATATAGGCTGCGATGTCCAAGCGATCTGGAATAGATACTCATTCGAATACGGACACTTCACTCTCGTCTTTCTGCAATTATCCGAGAAAATCTTTCGCCTTTTACTAAAGATTTCCGTGCAGGAAGACAAACATGAGCTTTTTGATTTTTGGAATCCCCTTGGAAAAGGGGAATAAAAGTAAAGAAATAGATATAAAACACTAAAATCTGAAAAGTTATTCATTTCCAAATTACAGATGGACCATCATATCAGTTTAACTGTTTAAAACTGGAAGATTGAAACGATGAAATAGCTTTAATTCGTTTACTTTTTAACATCTGAATATTCAGTATTGCAGTATTAGAACTACAAATCTAGAAATGTTCAAAATGTTCCTAGTCAACTAGTCAGAAATATCACCAGATCGAGAGATCACGAGTATGCTTTGACAGGATTCCAAGTATTCAATGGTTCAAAGGCTTCAAAAATACGGAATTTCGTTATCTTCATTTGATCAATGGATCAATGTTGTGTTGTTTTTCAAATTTCCATACATTCACTCTCCATAATTCTTCGCAAAAGCCCACATTTTATGGCCTCTCACTTTGAGAGGTGATCCAAAATTCCATTGCGACCAGATAAGGCCGACGCAAGTATTACCTTGCTCAAAAAACTCTTGAGGATGATACAGTCCCAAACTCGATAGAATTCCCATCTCTCCGCTAAATTCTAGCCTGGGATGATTTAGGCGAAATTGGAAAGTGGATTTCTAACTAGTCGAATGAAAGTGGGAGCACGAGGAAATGGAGGGAGAGAAAGATGCCTCGCCTACTGCGATTTAGCGCAGAGAGGGCGAGTATGTTGGGGGTGAGCCCGAGAAACTATCTCGATAGAGATCTTTGAGGTAAATTCAAAGAACGACCTCCACGGTTGTTAAAGAAATTTTGGAACGCTTTCCAATGGAGAGCCATAAAAATCGTAAAATTGTAAACTCAAAATAATAGAATTATCAATAAAGAATAAAATAAACCTAAACTCCGACAAAATCAGTCAGGAATTGGGATTTCATTATTATATTATTACTTTGCTATTCGTTATTTGGTTCAAGACATCGACAAGTCGAGTCGTCAAAATGTCGAATTGTCAGATCAAAACCTCGAAATCGAGAATGGAGGAATAGAGTAGAGGAATTGTCTAACTTTCTATGATAATTTTATAAATTTATGCTATGTCGAGTCGATCATCCTAGTGAATTCGGGTTTATTTTCTTCTACTTTAATTTCTTAAATTTCACCGTATCTTTTTATCTCTGTATAACGACGATTCTAGATATCTTCATATCTTGTATTTCAAACACTAAACGAACTAAATGTAGCCTTTCCTTAGAAAGTAGCCTATTCAATAGTCGGTCAGCCATTCTTTCAAATTCTCTTATCATATTTATAGAACGCAAATGCCAGATGGTGCACGGTACGTAATTTCGTGTCTACGGACACGACCATTTGTATATTTTTCAAGAATTAATAACTCCCTCAGGCATGATGCAAATTTGAACATTTTTTCGCGGACCCTCCTTCCTTGAAGAGGAGGGGGAAGATTATCCATAAAAAAAATTAGCGCTCCATCGCTACTGTATCATAGAGAACTAGACATCGTTTAAACCCAATATACGTGCCCTAGCCCAAAACAAAGGTAAAGGTAATTACACCCTGCCCCGAGCCGAAGGCTGAGGGCAGGGTATAATTTAATTGAAATCACTCTTATAGTTTGTTCATTTTCAGCTGAATCTGATTAAAATATTTCCCGAAAATTTCAAATTCAAAAATTCGAACGCTATTTTCAGTCCGTCAATGCTCATTGCATTTGACTGGCGAGAAAGGGAGTTGTCAGGTCGAATTGGCGAATCTGTCAGGCAGAAAGACGATGAACGGTACAAGCGACAAACAAGATGCACATTTTGGCGGGAGTTTGGAACGGTACAATTTTGAAACTGAGATCAGCTAATTAAAAAAAATAAATATGTTTCAAAATATTGATATTTCATAAAGTTTGAAGAAAACGCCATTCATCTATACTCGTTTTCGTATCAAATAAAATTTAAAAAGACAGAAATAAATATATTTTCAAGAAAATCCACGTCGCCTTTTTGAACCTATCAAGGATTAATGATGCAAAATAACGGGATTTAGCGTGCAACAAATCGGGAAGTTCAAACAGGCTGATTATTTTAATTTCAATTTCCTCTTATTCACTATTTCTAACTGCGTCTAAATTCCTATCTTGATGTAGAATCGTTAAATTTTCATTTTTCTTGAATTTTATAGATCCATCTGCTTCTTTGTCTCTAATTCTGTAGCAGCTAGCATAAACTGGATCATAACTAATTGACTTGATATAGCATTCGGAATTAAGTGGCAAAGAAAGGAAGCAAAGATGGGTTACTGTATTTTCGGAGAGAGCAAGATAAATTGGTAATGATTAACATTTGCTACAGTTGGTCATAAACGGACACATGCTAGAAGGGAGATCGTAAATTAGGGGAGAAGAGAAAATAGTATGCAAATTGAAGAAAAAGGTAGAAAAGGAAAGACAGAAAGTCGGATCGTATATCATTTTTGGAGATGAGTTACATCAATTGTTATTCATTTGAGTGGAAAAGTCAAGTAGCTATGAATTTTTGCAATTAGACAATTTGATTAATTTCTGAAAAATTTTATTAAGCTACCTAAATTGGAGTAATTTCTTTTGAAAATAAAATTTTTAGTTTTACTAAAACTCTTCGGGAAACTTGTAACCAAAACTTTGGATATTACTTTAACTTTAGTCGCCAATTTAGGTTTTACTATCCTTGCTTCCAACTTTTTCCTCAGTTAGACGGCAATTTTTTCAGTATATCACTACTAAAAATTCTGCAAAACCTTTAGGTGCTATTTTTTGTCTCTAATTTAGTTTTACTATTTTACTCGACTTGCGTCTATTTCGGTTTTGCTATACGATATCTTTGCATAAGGGCAATTTTCTGCAGGAGAAATTTTTTCAATTGGTTTATTTTTGCATTTTTTCTGAGCATTTCCCGGAGCACTGTTTCCTTCCTCGATATTTTGCACTTCTCGCATTTCTGTCGGTTATCTTCGAACGTTTACGTTCATTTAGGTTTTACTATGCAAAATTACGCGCAAAAGCGAAATTGGCTTAATTATCGTATTATCCCGTAAAAATGTGCAGCCTGAGATAATCGTTTTGAATTGGCTTTTGCTATCTGCGGAAATTGCTCCTCTTTGAGGAGATATTTTTGTTGTGCAACTCAGTAAATAGGACTTTCGGTAATCTTTTTATCTCTATCATCATCAGGTATCTTTCCATGCTATTTCTTACTATTCTCTTCCGTTTCCCCTCTCAATTCCCAACTCTCTCTAACCTGTCAGTCATTTTCGGCTCTCTTTGTGGAGTGCGCGGCCTGCCGAAAGGCAGTTCAGACGAACACAAGTCGATAAAATCATGAAATAGTACTGTAATTGAAGAGAAGGAAAGAAAGAGAGAGTGGAAAAGATAAAGAACATCTTCTTTTACCCAATTTTCCGAACTCCCACTTTCCCATTTACGGATGTCAAAAGTCGGTGGCCCTTTGGAGATTGTTTCAACTGGTGAAAAATTACCATTCCCAAATTTGGAAGAAAAGGCCATTAGAAATGAAAAACGATGAAATTGGATGGCAAAATTTTGGCATGAATTCAAGATTTTTGGGGAGATATACGATTTTCCCCTGATCAAAATAAGTTTCCAAGAAATTATAAATGAGTTTTAAAAAGCTTTAGAATAGTGCTTTCTAGGTATTTCGAGATTTATTCGATAACTTTATTGAATACATTTCAATGACCTAGTAAAATCTATGAGATCTTTATTTTCATTTTGCACATGAGAAATTTTGCGACATTTCATACCTTCACAGGCCAGTTTCGGCTTCAATGTTAATTAGCCGGCTGCTGTTTTCATTCTTTGCGTCTTTGTGTCTAATTTCACACGAAGCGACTAAATCGCGGCAATTACAAAGCACCAAAACGCAGAAATGGAGGGAAGAGGTTCCCATTAAAACGAGCAAAAACGCCTTATGGCAAACGGTTTTGTTTTTGAGAGACGGTTTTGCGCCTTCGCAATTTTTCATTTTACCGAGTTTCAGGCTTTGATGATGCAATACGCCATAAAATCTCTTTTCGGAAAACTTGTGAAATTTTTAGAATAAGGAATATCAATGTATAATCATGCAAAATGTGTATTTTATGTGATTTTTTAAACC